>CM060908.1:145610604-148110604 GCA_030737815.1 Allium fistulosum | reverse complement strand
TTAAAACAAATGTATCAAAAGTTATTTATAAATTTAAAATAATATATATATTAAAATAGTATATATATTAAAATAGGTTATAGATTAAAATAGGTTATAGATTAAAATAGTCTATATATTAAAAATATTTATATATTAAAATAGGTTATATATTAAAATAGGTTATATATTAAAAATAGTTAATGTATTAAAAATTATTAATATATTAAAATGGTTTATATGAGAAAAATAGTTTATATGTTAAAAGAGTTTGTATATTAAAAGTGTTTATATCGAAAATAGTTTCAAATTGTCCGCAGGTGCGGGGCAGTGGAAAGGAGGCTTGGGTTCTGGTAAAAAGACCTAGGTTCGATTCCTACCATGCGCTTCCCTATCCTATATAAATTTACCCGGGGGTATGGGGGCTTGGATCAGCGGACGGCTTTACTATACCCTCCTTAGGAGTTTACCGGCCCGCCGGGTTCTCCTGGGTTTTAAAAAAAACAAAGAAAATAGTTTCAAATTAGAATTGTTTCTTCCAATTTCACAAATCAATTCAAATCAACTTTAGTTCCAAAAATTCAATTCAAATAAATTGCAGTTCCACGATTTCAATTCAAAAGGCTAAAGGTTTCAATTCAAATTTTGATTAAAACCATATCAATTTATATCGATTTCAAATTCATGTTTGAACTACAAATTTAAACCACTTCAAATTCAATAGGTTTCAAAGTTTAAATATTCAAACGTTTAAAATAACTCAATTTTGATAAATTTCAATTTAAATTCTTTAAACAATTTATTTAAACCAATTTAAGTTCCAACATTTTAAAAGCTTGGATTTTGAAAATAATTCAGTTCATATAAATCTAATTTTATTTCATTTAAAATAATATCATTTAACTGGATTCAAAATTTAAGGATTTAAAATCATTTAATTTAACCAATCCGGTGTCCGTATATAATTTTCTACCCTATGGTCAAGTGATACAGATATATATCATTTCAACCCGCAATAAATTTAATTTTCCGGATATATATCATTTTAACCCGTATCTCGAATCACAATTTTCCAAATCTATAAAATCGCTCAGGTTTATCATTTCAACCCATAACGATTTTTTCATAATCTATAAGATCGTTCGGGTATGTATCATTTCAACCCATAGTGATTTTTCCTAACAACAAACTACGAGAACTTGCAGTGTGATAACAACATTTATAATAAACATAACATCCAATCATCCAAATTGTCAACAAATAAACATCCATCACAATCATCATCCAAATCAGCCAATAAATCACAGCAATTAACCGATTATCATTATCAGATATTTAACTAACAATTTAAATTAAATATTAATTTAAATGGAAATTAAATTCAATATAAATTCAAATTAAATTTAAATAACGATTTAAAATACCAAACAGCAATTAATAAATTTCTAATCACATCATAAATTTAATTTAACTAACATAAGATGATTTAGTATTCGTGGGTGGGTTAAAACACTCACCTTTGATTTTTCGTCGATTTAAAATCCAAATAAAGCCCAAAAATCTAATAGTTTCAGAATGCAGCCAAAACAGTTCCATGCGTCCAAAATTTCAATACGATCGCAATGGAGAAAACTGCGTCCAAATCCGAGCTCGTATTAAAAGGTTATTTGAGTTAAAACGATTGAAATTCCAAATTAAAATTAAATAATACAAGGCAAATGAGATAACAACACGTCACCTCCCAGAACCCTGGCTCCATCACGCGATCGAACATCTCGATCAACAGAACACATTCGCCGAAATACATCAACGAACACACGCAACACCAGACCTCGCCACCACGATCTGACCCTGCTAGTGTCTTCCCCATAATTCTTCGTCCACCCCCAAGCAACGCGGCCAAATCAGGCACCCCCCAGCCCAATGCGCCGCCGTCGCCATAAACGCCAATTTTTGGCGATTTGAGGCATCTTTGGCAAGATGTAACCATACAGATGAACTCGCCTAGACGACCTCTACCCACTGCAACTTCCCGATCGACAAATCGTTACAAATCCACCGTTGAATCTCACGACCTAATACGAACGGTCGAAACTTCTTCGTCAATTTTTGGTCAAACGATACATCAAATCGAAAAACGAATTACAGCAGTAGATTGCGCTCGTTGAGAGCTTTCCAATGATATATAATATGATAGGGTTTGGAGGGTTTGAATTTTGAAATTGATTTTGAAATTGAAATTAGGGTTTTGGAATTGAGAATTAGGTTTTGATGTTCTATCATTTGAGAAGGAGGAACATATGAGAAGTAGAGGTACGTACAGAAATAATGAAATGAGAAACAACTAGGGTTTATAACAGCCTATATATAGGCAGAGATAGATAAGAAAGAATGGACATATCGAATTGGTTCGAAATGATAACACGACCCAAAAAGCCCGTTTCGTTTTCGAAACGAAAATGGGTCATCCAATATATCAAAATATATGTTTTCAATATTTTTAAACTCAGTGGAACTAGTTTCAAACCCTAATTCAATTGTATATAGAAGTCAGCTTTCAAAATCAGATTATATTCATTTAAATTCTTTTAATGATTTCTACGCATTTCGAGCTCGCACGATCAAACGATAAGTCTGATCGCTATGAAACTTTAAATCCTACAATAATTAACTGTTACGGATTCGATGAAACTGGTTTCATCGAAATCCAAAATAGTGGCCAAAATAGCTATTTTCGCGTTAATTAAATAAATTATTATTAAATTGGTTTAATCACTTTTCAAATTCAAATTTAAAAGTTACAATTTTTATCATTTTTGATTACATAGAAATTTATA
This sequence comes from Allium fistulosum, assembly GCA_030737815.1. NCBI lineage: Eukaryota > Viridiplantae > Streptophyta > Magnoliopsida > Asparagales > Amaryllidaceae > Allium > Allium fistulosum. The sequence continues at coordinate 148,107,788 of CM060908.1, read as the reverse complement.
ATCTTTTAAAATAAATTTTCCATGCCAGATTCAATATTTAAATATTGCACTAATTACAGCGTTCAGTTACAACTGTAATAAAATCCTAATTAATTATATTTTAATTTCAATCAATTTCTTTTTTTTCGATTTACGCTCTTATTATTGAATCGACTATTACCTTATGAATATAATTAACATTTGTTTACGTTTTAATACATTCCTATTCTATAGTTATTACGTTAACTCATATTAATTTCTATATTTAATTACATTAGTTCCAACAATTATTTTATTCCTTATTTACAAATTATAACCAAGTTAACTTTACAATTAATTTAATTGATTGAAATTACATTAAAATAATTGTAAATAACATTCAAACAACATTATTAAATCATATTCAAATTATTTTCCTCATTAATAAATCATAAATTTTAATTTCGCTCAACATTAAATTTCAAAATCTTATTTAATTTAATATTTTTTATTATTGAAAAATGCGGGTCATTACACTCTCCCCCACTCAAAACGTTTCGTCCTTGAAAAGGAACAAAAGGAATTAAGAAGTTGATATAATTTTATTCAAAATAATCAATTTATAAACACTTTAAACATACATAATTAAGTATTTTAAATAATATATATATATATATAAAAAATTTTAAACAATTAAATCTTCATATCCAAGTTTAATAAAAGTTTTAAAATAATTTCACTTTCACAAAATTTTCTAAGTCCTAAATTCATGGAAAATTTCGGTAGAGTCTCCTTTGCGCAGTTAGGTCCGAAAAAATAATAATATCAAGAATTACAATATATATATATATATATTATATTTTAATAATAAACTTCCCAAACCACGGGAAAATAATATATAATATCAAAATATGGTATGTAATCCGAGATGCGTACCTTTATTGGCGTTATAAGTAAGTTAGCTTACATTTAAGCGAGCAAAAGCAATAAATGTGCGTGCGCGAGCTCCAAAACTAGCATATGCCCTGTGTACCTACTAATCACTCAACAACAAATGAGAACATGTATATAAAAACAATATCAATATATAACACAACATAAATCAGTATAACAACCATAAGCAACAATATTAAACCAATTCCTAACTAATTCATAACATACAATCATATATGTTTTTTTCATTTATTTTTCAATTTATTTACATTCAACTGATTTGTTTTCAATCCATTTCATCCAATTGACCAATATTCATTTCATTAATATTTGATTGATTCAAATTCAATATATTTACATTTAGTTTATTTGTTTCAATTATTTACAATTTATTTCATCCATATTTAATTGATTTACATGCAATTGACTTACTTCCAATTGTTTAACATTCATTATAACATATAATAATCACATGCAAACAAAAGAAGTACGACCATTATATGCAACCAAAGAATCCATCACGCATCCATAGAAACTAAAACTAATGGTTTGTCATGTTCAGAAACTTTTCATTGTACAAGGATGATAAATAAACTATCAAGTGTATCATACGCTCAACAGCCTTAGGTAATTTCTTAATAGATTATTTATATGCCCCAAACAATTAGAAGTTCCTTTCCCAAGCATCCCATAAGGCAATAAACCAAGGAATTAAATATTATTTATGCTTATTCTATTGACTTCCTTTCACATCATTTACTATTCCTTTATTTTCATTCATTCATACGATGATTATTTTTATTAATTTAACTTCATTACTTACAAAATTCATTTCCCGTTCAATATTTAAATCATCAATGAATAAATTCTTAAAGTATTACATAATTTTCCTTGCAGTTTAATTCATATTTATACATATAACTCGATTTCAATTTAATATTTATATTTGCTAGTAAATCAATTCATACTTAAGTTTCTTTATTCTTTGATTCCAATTTATTTCTTCATATATAGTACCATTTAATATTAAAACTATTTATGAATCATCTCATTATTTCTTTAAGTTTATAATTATTTACTTAAGTAGTATTCACTTTTAACTATTCAATTTAATTATAAATCACCTCAAAACATAACTTAAGTTCATAATATTCTAGTAACATCTTATTTTTTTGTTTATAAACATGTTCATTTTTGAGGCATTTCAATCATTAAGCTTTTACTTGTATAATATCCTATCACATATTCCTATTAATATTTCAACTTTTACACATTTCTCGCAAGTTATATCCATGTTTTTAAGAATGCAAATTGAATATTATACAAATTTATCTTATTCATTTTAGTTAGCAAAAGTATTCAATAATTTACATCTTCTAATTTCATTACCCTTATATTTACAAGTGACAAATCCCCAATATCTTTACATTTCATTAATCACTTAACTCTTAATTTCTAATTTTTCATTTTAAAAGTTTCCAACTATTAAAACTTCACTTTATTTCTAACTAAAAATCATTAATTTAACAGGAACTTAAGAACTAAATTACGGGGTTCATTTCGAATCATTTAGAAATAATATATATTCATACCTATTATATAAATCAAATCATACTTAAGAAATTTTAAATCAAAATTTGTTTACTAAACCAAATGCATAGTAAAGCTACTAAGTGGCCTCCCCCAGTTTGAGACTCGAAAATGAATGTCAATGATGCGGCCGTCATCACCGAAATTATTTTCCAGCGACAGAAGAGGGGAGTACATAACTTATTTCCCTTTTAAAATTCCTTTAAAACATTTCTTTCAAATCATATTGAAAATATTTATATCCAAAAATACTTTCAAATAATACTAATATTATATTCCAAAATCTTTGAAAACCAATTTTTTCAAAAATCCGAAACTTAAGCTCTCAAATTTCCAATTTACATTTACTTTATTTATAAATCCTATTTTGCAGCCATATCTATAAAATTTCACTTCTAACAACCAAACATATCACATACAACTATATCCATTTATAAAATTTATTACTTTTATATACAAAATATAATACTAGGTAAAATTATTTCATTTACCTATATTTCAAAACAATATTGTGTCAGTCTACCCTATTAAGTGTTTAGAAATCCCTATTAATGCCATAGCGTCCTATGTACCGACCAGAATTTATAAATACTAAATAGAAGAAATTAACACAATATAAAACATTTTTATATAACACTAACAAATACGCTCTCTCATATATATACACTTAAACTCATTCTAGGGTATTACAACCCTATCTCTAATGAGTCTTACCCCATAAAGCTAAGGTTATCGCTAAACCAATGCTATGATACCAAATGTAATGACCCACCTTTTTGGACGGTTTAAATCGACAATAAACCACACATGTCAACTCAAACCATTCAAAAGGGAGGATTGTTAATGGGGTAAAAAAATAGAAAAGAAGGAAAATCAAATCACAGAATCTCACAACAGAATGACAAAATATAATAATCAAATAAAAAGTTCATGAAGCTATTTTACAAATAACATTTGATTACACTTTTACAATACAAACCAGAGTTATACATATAGCAGGAATAAATAAATAATGTAGTGGAACAACATGATTCAGTGGAATAAATATAATAAATAGTAATAATATACTAAATCTCCGTCTTAGTCCTCTAGAAAGATAGTCTTCAATGTGCTGAAATACTCAGGCTGACCCGAGCGTAATGAAAAACAAAACACTCGAGTCAGAACTAAAATATCTTACGTAAGTTAAATCAAAATAAGTAAATATGAGTGTAACGGCTTCAGAGATGTTTACGGGGTTTACATCTCCTATCCAGTGTCTAACGTGCGTGCAATAACTTAAGAGATGTTTTGGATTCCATTTCCTAAGCATCTGTTAAACTATCTAATATATAATACAATACGCTATTATCATATGTCTATAGTAAAGTAAAGTATTAAAATAGTGTTAAGGCGTTACTCATATCCCCCTTAACACATTTTTATATAAATACCGTAGTATATACAAGTACTGTAAGCTCCACCAAACCGGTGGGATACTCAGGGAGCACTCCATTGGTACGATACAAACAAAGTCGTAGTGGGCTCGATAAGGCATATGACAAGGCATGCGAGGCAATGCCAGGGTAGGATTCTACCTTTTGCACTCCCGGACTAGTGGTAACGCATAACAGCTACTACCACCCACCTCGGAACACACTACCATAATCAAATCAAGGGGTGGCCACCAATCAATCACAAATTAACAAATATGGTATCGAAGAAATGTGCCCGATAGGAGGAGTGACCTCACTTGGCTCGATTTAGCTCCTATTTTAGTCATATCAAGCTGACTCGAGGCGGTCAGGGCTGCATGCATACCTCATACAGTAGTGTTTGCCAAACCATCCTACTTCGTTCTAGATTCTCCACCACGTGCATAGTTTTTAAAGTGGTTTCGGAATTGGTAGTGAGTATGACAATATCCGACCCCCGTCTCTTTAACAACCAAACATTATATTTTACACAGCAGATGGTTCTTTTACATTTCAAACAGTTTATACTTCAAATAAAAATATCATATTCACTTCAAAATCATATCACTTTCAAAATCAATATGTACTTCAAAATCATATTCGCTTCCAAATCATAATCGTTCAAAATCATATTCACTTTCGAATCATAACCATAAAATAGGTTAAACCATCGTATCAAAATATTGGCATTTAAAACAATTAAATCTAAATCATAACACTTCCAACTTTAAACAGTTTGAATATTGAAATTAGATTATTTATGGGAATACTTATACATTAAAGATAGTTTATATATTAAAACAAATGTATCAAAAGTTGTTTATAAATTTGAAATAATATATATATATATATATATTAAAATAGTATATATACTAAAATAGGTTATAGATTAAAATAGTTTATATATTAAAAATAGTTTATATGTTAAAATAGGTTATATATTAAAATAGGTTATATATTAAAAATAGTTAATGTATTAAAAATTATTAATATATTAAAATGGTTTATATGAAAAAAATAGTTTATATGTTAAAAGAGTTTGTATATTAAAAGAGTTTATATCGAAAATAGTTTCAAATTAGAATTGTTTCTTCCAATTTCACAAATCAATTCAAATCAACTTTAGTTCCAAAAATTCAATTCAAATCAATCTCAATTCAACGATTTCAACTCAAAAGGCTAAAGGTTTCAATTCAAATTCTCATTAAAACCATTTCAATTTATATCGATTTCAAATCCATATTTGAACTACAAATTTAAACAACTTCAAATTCAATAGGTTTCAAAGTTTAAATATTCAAACGTTTAAAATAACTCAATTTTGATAAATTTCAATTTAAATTCTTTAAAAAATTCATTTAAACCATTTCAATTCCAACATTTTAAAAGCTTGGATTTTGAAAATTATTCAGTTCATATAAATCTAATTTTATTTCATTTAAAATAATATCATTTAACTGGATTCAAAATTTAAGGATTTTAAATCATTTAATTTAACCAATCCGGTGTCCGTATATAATTTTCTACCCTATATTCAAGTGATACGGATATAAATCATTTCAACCCATAATAAATTTAAATTTTCGGATATATATCATTTCAACTCATATCTCGAATCACTATTTTCTAAATCCATAAAATCGCTCGGGTTTATCATTTCCACCCATAACGATTTTTCCGTAATCTATAAGATCGTTTGGGTATGTATCATTTCAATCCATAGTGGTTTTTCCAAACAACAAACTATGGGAACTTGCAGTGTGATAACAACATTTATAATAAACATAATATCCAATCATCCAAATTGTCAACAAATAAACATTCATCACAATCATCATCCAAATTAGGCAATAAATCACAACAATTAACTGGTTATCATTATCATGTATTTAACTAACAATTTAAATTCAATATTAATTTAAATGGAAAATAATTCAGTATAAATTCAAATAAATTTAAATGACGATTTAAAATACCAATCAACAATCAATAAATTTCTAATCACATTATCAATTTAATTTAACTAACATAAGATGATTTAGTATTCGTGAGTGGGTTAAAACACTCACCTTTGGTTTTTCGTCGATTTAAAATCCAAATAAAGCCCAAAAATCTAACAGTCTCAGAATGCAGCCAAACTAGTTCCATGTCGGATAACAATAAGTGTATGTAAAAAAATCTGAACAACTTCTGGCGGTTAAAAAGCTATTTATCGATAAAACGATTTTCGGTCACATTATCGATATTTTTTCAAAGTATTTATTTTTGTAAACATTTTTCTAAAATAAGTTTACCATCATTACTTATGATTTAAAAGGGGATTAGAAAGCTTATTAAATCAATTTAATAACATATAATACAAGTTTCAAATATTTAAATAATTCAGATATTTAAATACGAAGAGTCTGAAATTCCTGGTCGTTACATTCTCCCCCACTTAGAATATTTCGTCCTTGAAATTCCAACATGAGCAACAAAAGAACAATCATATAGCAATACTTAACATCATTCAAAATCACTTAGCAATCAAAACTCATGGTTTGCTCAAGTTCCGATCCTTTCATTGAACAAGGATGATAAATGACCTATTAAGCGTACCGTACGCTCAACAGCCTCAGGTAATTACTTAGTAGCCTATTCATGCTACCTCATAACAAATCGAAGAGTCATCACTTAAACTCTCCATAAGCTAAAAAAACATAGTATGCATGTACTAAAACTCGTATGATGTACATGGTTCATCCGTATGCAATATCAATTCTGATCACTTACTCGATCACATAAATTTCACTTCTCAACTAATATAGATCACTTGACCTCTCTAATGTGGACTCCGATCAAGTTCCTTAACTTGAAACCTTCATTCTTCATACATAGCCAAATACTATGATAGAAAACATTGGGATCATATTAATAATCTGTATTAAGTGTTTGTCATGAAGAATCAAGTGAAAATTCCTTTTTCAGACCGGTGTAAACCACCTCGAAATCATGTACTCGAATATTGGATCAAGAAAAGCCATGCGAACGAAACAATCAACATATAACTTACGTATTTATCCTATTGGTTTCTTAACCACACTAAACCTTTCATCCCTTTTATTTACACTAGTATGTCATAATACTAAAATCATTTATTAAACATTCCATAAAACATAACTTCAATTTTATAAATAGTTATAACTTACGTTCATATTCATGTAATATGCTATTACATCTTAAGAGTATATAAAAAACATCAAATTCATTTTGGCTTACAAACCTGTTTAAAAAAATTTAAACTTTTTTAACTTACTATCTACTCAAATTCAAGTGTTATATTAACTCAACTTTTATATCTTCATAGGACACTTTTGTTTTAAGTTCTATAACGATTTGGAAGTTTCTAACCATCCAAAATCATTGAAAATCCCATTTCATTTTAACAAATGAAAACTACGAAACAGCATATCATAATATGATGCACATACCATACAATAATGCATAGGCTACATGTGTCCATAAATAAATTAACAAATTTACGTAATTTATCAAGCACACATTTCCTAAAAAGGGAAAAGATGAAAAGTTCCAACATTTATTCCGGGCTATGCCACTACCACTCGGGCATCCTACATAGTACACATATAAAACTTTTCTACATAAAAAGATTCATATCAAATCTCTTTCCAAAGAAAAACTTTAAAACTAAACATTGGGTTTTATTTCAAATCATTCTGAAATAATAATACATACATATACCTTTTGTGTAACAAATCATACTTTCAATATCAAATCAAAATCCGTTTTACCAAAACAACCCTATAGCACCCCTACTTAAAAACCTGAAAAAAATGTTAATGATGTTGAAGTCATCACCAAAATTATTTTCAAGTGACAGAAGTGAATTCAGTACATCCAATTCATGCCTTTCGAACTTAATCAAAATCAATTCGAGAAGGTATCAAATACTTCATAAATTATTACTAAGTACATTATCCCAATTTCATAAAAAAAATTCCCAAATGGTTACTTTCAAATTATACTACTATTATTTTTCCTAAATCATGAAAAATATTTTCAAAGACAATGGGATTTAAGTTCTCAAAATATCAGTTATATGCTTCTTGTTTATAAGTCATGTTTTATAAACCACACTTATATAAAATCACTTTCTTATATAAAATCATTCCACAAATGTTTATTTTACAAAAGATCTTATTTTTCTCATATTAAAATAAACATCTTTTTACTAAACTCGGTTTTTAACCCAACATTATCACCGAACGCCTTATAGTCAAACTATGAAACTAAATTCACAAGGTGTTCATCTCAACATTTCTACGATTTTTATCTATCCAACCCATGCATTACAAGGTAAAACTACTCATAAACTGGTTGAGCACAAATCAATAATGAACAAATGATAGTCAATGCTCATAAACTAACCGAGCATGACTAAACAAACTAATGAGGGAAAATGAATGAACAATCAACCCATATATTAATTAAACTGCACTTTAACAATCCACACTTATATAAGTTACCGTATATAAGATCTTTAATTTTTGTAGTTATAATAACCTTTAAGGTATATGTTTATAACAAATAAAAATACGCTGTCATATGTATAATATACTCAACTCATGCTAGGGCATTCAATTACACTCTTTCTTAATGAGTCATACCCCACCAAAGAAAGGTTCTCGCTTAACCTTCAGCTCTGATACAAAGCTATAACGATCTACCCTCTCGGTTCTTGTATGTCGACATTAATACGTCCACGGTATTCACATGTCGATCGCTCGAGTGCCGAAAGGACGAATTGTTAGGACGAAAAAAAGAAGAGAATAGAACATCATAATCTCACTAGCGGAACGGTGATATATAGTATTAAAGGAACAGTACAAAGGGTTACTCTAATATAGAAATTTCAGAGTTACAAAACCTAAGTACTATCATCAGGCTGGACAGTTAAAACAATATGTCATCACAAATGTTGATATATACAATATAGTAACGCGGCGGAACTAAGAATACTATGGTAGGTGAAACATCCAGCTCATCTTCTCAAGCTCCAATGAACATCAACGAAAACTTGCATTTCTCAAACTACTCGAAGAGCATGCGAGGAATTTAGGGAAACAAAAACCAAGCATTAGACATAAGTCTAGTATTAGAAACTCAAGATATATGTTGCCAACATATAACAGTACTTTTGAGATTGCACGGAATGCCATAATGGTTATCCCCTCAAAAGAACCACCATCTAATAAGTACATAAGGTGATATATAAGATAATGTCTAGGGTGTAGAATATAAATATTATAATATAGCTAGAATGGTTACATTTGTTACATTCAACAGCATATTGGAGGGTACAATCAAATCTGATAAGGAACGTTAATGGATTTTCCATGGAGATCTTTTTGGTGGAGCCGAATTCAATCTCCTACACGAGGGTCATAACGTACCTCCAAGCGACATATATCTCTAGATAAAATATACCATTTAGATAAACACAAGCGGCCCAATGTCTGAACATAAACATGAACAACGTGAAACAAATATTATCAACTCCCACCTGCCAACAATCGATAAGTATCTCTAGATATGGAGTTGACAACACCCTAACATGGGTCAACCGAACTCCAGGTTATGTGGCCCACTAGGTTTTTAGTCATTTCCAATATCGAGGTTATGTTCGGCATCTTTCATACGAATCTTCATCACTCGAACAGAACACGAATCCCAAATTGGATCCCCACATCTCGAACAGATCTCGAAACCACACATGAATTCTAGCATCTCGAACATATCCACTTCCAAGAGATAAAACATGTATCTCTGTCTTCAAGTGGTTTTCGGTAAGTAAAACACTTACCAGTCCCGGTCTCTTCATGACTAAGTCAACGAATTTAGTCATTCAATGATAATGAGAGCGGTCGCATATGGAAACCAAGTCTCATATAATTATCACGATTTCGATATTTTCATCTCACATTATCACTCGATCAAGAGTAAATTCAGTAGATTAGAGCAATGTTACTCATATCCCTACACGAACATCAATCTTAATTCCCATAGATAAAAAACCCTACTCCATCGACTTTATTACTAAGTATATGACTAAATGTTTTCCATAAACAAGTAAACATAAGAATGATCAAGTCACACAAAGCACGATCAAGTCAAATAAGCGACTTCCAATCCCCTCTTTTTTTAATTAAACTTTTATTAATTAAAACCTTAGTAAAACTTCTTTTATCTAATAAAACATTATTATCAATTTCTACTATTCATTTGCACTCTTTCAATACTTCAAAAAGTATTGATATACTTATCTCAAATGGTATAAGTATGTTCATAAATCACTAACAAAATTTCTTACTTTAAACCTTTTTCTTTTTCTATACTTCAATAGGTATTCATATACTTATCTCAAATGGTATAAGTATATTCACAAATCATTAACAATATTTCTTACTTTAAACCTTTAATTTTTAAAAAGATTCCATATTTATAATTTCCTTTAACATATCCATTTTAAAGATCTAAGTGCTTTCACAAATCTATTTGAAAGGTTCAAGACTAATGTTACTCAAACATTGTCACTACAAACCCAAAACATTTCGTTTATGCTTATCCTTAAAACATTCTTTTTAAAGATATATTTACATTCATAAGTATAATCGAAAAGGGTTAAAGGCAAATGTAATTAACATATTGTCACAACAAACTCAAAACCATTCCATACATGTATTATCTTTAAAACGGTCTCTTTAAAGATCAAAGTTAATAGTAGGTTAAGTTCGATAGTCAACTAATCGATTGTTTAGTTAAAATAATTGACTATACAAATCAATATTTGTATACTTAACTCATTTTCGACATTTCAACTTAATCATTCCTCGTTCAAGAACGAAGCCAAGTAAGTTAGAGCATTGTTTGCATCAAAGCCTTGCCTAGAAACTTCATTCTTGAGTCTCACAAATTAGACAAGCATAATCATCGGCTTTTAGTGTTAAGTATAGTATTAATGACTTCCATAAATGAGTTAGAAAATAATATTATTAACCCATTTCCAACATTCCCTACTTAACTATTCCTCATTAAAGGGGGAAGCCTGGTAGGTTAGAGCTCTATTGCTCCGTCTCTACTCGACACTAGTCTTAACTCTTAGAAATGGGTAGGCCTACTTTGTCAGCTTTTAGTGTTAAGCAAAGTTAATTACCTTTTAAACTAGTAAGTAAACAATAAGATTAGCACATTTCCGACATTCTAACTTAACTGTTCCTCGTTCAAGGGAGAAGGCCATTCGATTTAAAGCTCTATAACTCCATCCCTACTCGACATCAATCTTAACTCTCGAAAATAGAAAAATCTACCTCGTCGATTTTTAGTGTTAAGCTTCTTTTTTACTTTTCTGAAATTTATATATAAATATTAAAAATATTTTTAAACATCAAACCAACTTTAGAATACTTCAAAACATGTCTAAAAACATATCTAAATAGATTGAAGAAAAATACCAAATTTAAATATCATTTTTAAACGCTTAAAACCATAAGCAACTTACTACAGCATTTATAAATGCCGTTAAAAGTCCCGGTTAAAACAACATAAAAGCACGATCTTTGTGACTAGTTTAACCAATTTAACAAATCATTTAAGAATTGAACTTTTTAGATGAAGTGCTACCGATAGGGTACTTAAAAACCATGGAAAGAAATCCCTAAGAATACCTTTCCATTTATTTATAAAAATTCCCAAAATCAAGGAATTCAGAAGTGCACTTATAACGACTATACTTGCTATAAACACTTTCAAACTTACTAGAACAAGAAAGAAGGGAACAAAACATTAAAATCTCGCTAGCGGAACGGTAATATATAGTATCAAAGGAAAAGTATAAAGGGTGTTTAACGGCTAACTTTCTATCGGATTAGAAAATTGCCGATAAATTTTAATTAAAAATAATTGCCAGTGCACGGCGTACAATTTTAGTACGTGGCGAGTATGGGTTGATCCGCAGGGAATTTTATTGGTTTAAAATTCTACTCAATCAAATTAACCAAAGTTGTTTTTAACTAGAGAAAATGTAAAAACATATGACAAGCAAAAGTGGATAAAAATATGAAAGTAGAAGGCAATTTAGAGTCAAATCTCTTCTCATGATCTCATAAATCAACACAATGAAATTATGATCTCTCTTTTGGTCATTAGTGAATTTAGTTGATATGTTTATCGTAAGTATGGCCTATTTGTGCTATTAATTAGCCCAACATAAACCATCAAACTTTAACATACCCACTAAACCACTTGTTAACTTTCATGAAAATGACAATGAAGTTGAAAATAAAATCTGTTATAAGCATGATCTATTTACTATTGATTAGTAATATCGACCATCAAATTTTGATTCTCAAATCCACTTCGGTACTAATATCATATGTAGATGAAGAGGTAATTCGTGTTTATGTTTGTTTAAGCATAGTCTATTTGGTGTCAACAACATAGGCTATCAAATTCAAAGCTAAAACAACAAAATTAAACCACATCAAATATTGTCATTAAACACAAAAAGAGATAAAAAAATAAGCAAAATGTTGAATCCACATGATTAAGAGAGCTTTATTATCCCTAAATTGAAGGGGTTTAGCTTCTCATATTTGTTATCATTTCAACAAATGTAGAGTTCAACATAAAACAAGAACAAGAGGAAAATGCAAGATAATTAAAATAAAAATAGAATTAAACAACTTGCATAAGGAATATGTAATGACGCACCTTTTTGGACGGTTTAAATCGACAATAAACCACACATGTCAACTCAAACCATTCAAAAGGGAGGATTGTTAATGGGGTAAAAAAATAGAAAAGAAGGAAAATCAAAGCACAGAATCTCATAGCAGAATGATAAAATATAATAATCAAATAAAAAATTCATGAAGCTGTTTTACAAATAACATTTGATTACACTTTTACAATACAAATCAGAGTTATACATACTGCAGGAATAACTAAATAATGTAGCGGAACAACATGATGCAGTGGATAAATATAATAAATAGTAATAATATACTAAATCTTCGACTTCGTCCTCCAGAAAGGTAGTCTTCAATATGCTGAAATACTCGGGCTGACCTGAGCGTAATGAAAAAAAACACTCGAGTCAGAACTAAAAGATCTTATGTAAGTTAAATCAAAATAAGTAAATATGAGTGTAACGGCTTAAAAGATGTTTACGGGGTTTACATCTCCTATCTAGTGTCTAACATGCGTGCAATAACTTAAGAGATGTTCGGGATTCCATCTCCTAAGGATTTGTTAAACTATCTACATATATAATACAATACGCTATTATCATATGTTTACAGTAAAGCAAAGTACTAAAATAGCATTAAGGCGTTACCCATATCCCCTTTAACACATTTTTATATAAATGTCGTAGTCTATACAGATACTGTAAACTCCACCAAACTGGTGGGATACTCAGGGAGCACTCCATAGGTACGATACAAACCAAAGTCATACTAGGCTCGATAAGGCATATGACAAGGCACGCGAGGCAATGCCAGAGTAGGGTTCTACCGTTTGCACTCCCAAACTGGTGGTAACGCATAACAGCTACTACCGCCCACCTCGGAACACACTCCCATAATCAAATCGAAGGGTGGCCACCAATCAATCACAAAGTAACAGATATGGTATCGAAGAAATGTGTCAGATAGGAGGAGCGACCTCACTTGACCCGGTATAGCTTCTGTTTTAGTCATATAAAGCTGACCTGAGGGGGTCAGGGCTGCGATCATACCTCATACGGTAGCATTCGCCAAACCATCCTACTTCGTTCTGGATTCTCCACAATGTACACAGTTGTTAAAGTCGTTTCGGAATTGGCAGAGAGTATGACAATATCCGACCCCGGTCTCTTTAACAACCAAACGTTATATTTTACCCCCCGAATGGTTCTTTTACATTTCAAACAGTTCATACTTCATATCAAAATATCATATTCACTTCAAAATCATTTCACTTTCGAAATCAATATTTACTTCAAAATCATATTCACTTCCAAATCATAATCATTTCAAAATCATATTCACATTCGAAATCATAACCACAAAATAGGTTAAGCCATCATAAAAAAATATTCGCATTCAAAACAATTAAATCTAAATCATAACAGTTCCAACTTTAAACAGTTTGAATATTGAAGTTAGATTATGTATGGGAAAAGTTATACATTAAAGATAGTTTATATATTAAAACAAATGTATCAAAAGTTATTTATAAATTTAAAATAATATATATATTAAAATAGTATATATATTAAAATAGGTTATAGATTAAAATAGGTTATAGATTAAAATAGTCTATATATTAAAAATATTTATATATTAAAATAGGTTATATATTAAAATAGGTTATATATTAAAAATAGTTAATGTATTAAAAATTATTAATATATTAAAATGGTTTATATGAGAAAAATAGTTTATATGTTAAAAGAGTTTGTATATTAAAAGTGTTTATATCGAAAATAGTTTCAAATTGTCCGCAGGTGCGGCGCAGTGGAAAGGAGGCTTGGGTTCTGGTAAAAAGATCTAGGTTCGATTTCTACCATGCGCTTCCCTATCCTATATAAATTTACCCGGGGGTATGGGGGCTTGGATCAGCGGACGGCTTTACTATACCCTCCTTAGGAGTTTACCGGCCCGCCGGGTTCTCCTGGGTTTTAAAAAAAACAAAGAAAATAGTTTCAAATTAGAATTGTTTCTTCCAATTTCACAAATCAATTCAAATCAACTTTAGTTCCAAAAATTCAATTCAAATAAATCACAGTTCCACGATTTCAATTCAAAAGGCTAAAGGTTTCAATTCAAATTTTGATTAAAACCATCTCAATTTATATCGATTTCAAATTCATGTTTGAACTACAAATTTAAACCACTTCAAATTCAATAGGTCTCAAAGTTTAAATATTCAAACATTTAAAATAACTCAATTTTGATAAATTTCAATTTAAATTCTTTAAACAATTTATTTAAACCAATTTAAGTTCCAACATTTTAAAAGCTTGGATTTTGAAAATAATTCAGTTCATATAAATCTAATTTTATTTCATTTAAAATAATATCATTTAACTGGATTCAAAATTTAAGGATTTAAAATCATTTAATTTAACCAATCCGGTGTCCGTATATAATTTTCTACCCTATGGTCAAGTGATACAGATATATATCATTTCAACCCGCAATAAATTTAATTTTCCGGATATATATCATTTTAACCCGTATCTCGAATCACAATTTTCCAAATCTATAAAATCGCTCAGGTTTATCATTTCAACCCATAACGATTTTTTCATAATCTATAAGATCGTTCGGGTATGTATCATTTCAACCCATAGTGATTTTTCCTAACAACAAACTACGAGAACTTGCAGTGTGATAACAACATTTATAATAAACATAACATCCAATCATCCAAATTGTCAACAAATAAACATCCATCACAATCATCATCCAAATCAGCCAATAAATCACAGCAATTAACTGATTATCATTATCAGATATTTAACTAACAATTTAAATTAAATATTAATTTAAATGGAAATTAAATTCAATATAAATTCAAATTATATTTAAATAACGATTTAAAATACCAAACAGCAATTAATAAATTTCTAATCACATCATAAATTTAATTTAACTAACATAAGATGATTTAGTATTCGTGGGTGGGTTAAAACACTCACCTTTGATTTTTCGTCGATTTAAAATCCAAATAAAGCCCAAAAATCTAATAGTTTCAGAATGCAGCCAAAACAGTTCCATGCGTCCAAAATTTCAATACGATCGCAATGGAGAAAACTGCGTCCAAATCCGAGCTCGTATTAAAAGGTTATTTGAGTTAAAACGATTGAAATTCCAAATTAAAATTAAATAATACAAGGCAAATGAGATAACAACACGTCACCTCCTAGAACCCTGGCTCCATCACGCGATCGAACATCTCGATCAACAGAACACATTCGCCGAAATACATCAACGAACACACGCAACACCAGACCTCGCCACCACGATCTGACCCTGCTAGTGTCTTCCCCATAATTCGTCGTCCACCCCCAAGCAACGCGACCAAATCAGGCACCCCCCAGCCCAATGCGCCGCCGTCGCCATAAACGCCAATTTTTGGCGATTTGAGGCATCTTTGGCAAGATGTAACCATATAGATGAACTCGCCTTGACGACCTCTACCCACTGCAACTTCCCGATCGACAAATCGTTACAAATCCACCGTTGAATCTCACGACCTAATACGAACGGTCGAAACTTCTTCGTCAATTTTTGATCAAACGATACATCAAATCGAAAAACGAATTATAGCAGTAGATTGCGCTCGTTGAGAGCTTTCCAATGATATATAATATGATAGGGTTTGGAGGGTTTGAATTTTGAAATTGATTTTGAAATTGAAATTAGGGTTTTGGAATTGAGAATTAGGTTTTGATGTTCTATCATTTGAGAAGGAGGAACATATGAGAAGTAGAGGTACGTACAGAAATAATGAAATGAGAAACAACTAGGGTTTATAACAGCCTATATATAGGCAGAGATAGATAAGAAAGAATGGACATATCGAATTGGTTCGAAATGATAACACGACCCAAAAAGCCCGTTTCGTTTTCGAAACGAAAATGGGTCATCCAATATATCAAAATATATGTTTTCAATATTTTTAAACTCAATGGAACTAGTTTCAAACCCTAATTCCATTGTATATAGAAGTCAGCTTTCAAAATCAGATTATATTCATTTAAATTCTTTTAATTGATTTCTACGCATTTCGAGCTCGCACGATCAAATGATAAGTCTGATCGCTATGAAACTTTAAATCCTACAATAATTAACTGTTACGGATTCGATGAAACTGGTTTCATCGAAATCCAAAATAGTGGCCAAAATAGCTATTTTCGCGTTAATTAAATAAATTATTATTAAATTGGTTTAATCACTTTTCAAATTCAAATTTAAAAGTTACAATTTTTATCATTTTTGATTACATAGAAATTTATAATCTTTTAAAATAAATTTTCCATGCCAGATTCAATATTTAAATATTGCACTAATTACAGTGTTCAGTTACAACTGTAATAAAATCCTAATTAATTATATTTTAATTTCAATCAATTTCTTTTTTTTCGATTTACGCTCTTATTATTGAATCGACTATTACCTTATGAATATAATTAACATTTGTTTACGTTTTAATACATTCCTATTCTATAGTTATTACGTTAACTCATATTAATTTCTATATTTAATTACATTAGTTCCAACAATTATTTTATTCCTTATTTACAAATTATAACCAAGTTAACTTTACAATTAATTTAATTGATTGAAATTACATTAAAATAATTGTAAATAACATTCAAACAACATTATTAAATCATATTCAAATTATTTTCCTCATTAATAAATCATAAATTTTAATTTCGCTCAACATTAAATTTCAAAATCTTATTTAATTTAATATTTTTTATTATTGAAAAATGCGGGTCATTACACTCTCCCCCACTCAAAACGTTTCGTCCTTGAAAAGGAACAAAAGGAATTAAGAAGTTGATATAATTTTATTCAAAATAATCAATTTATAAACACTTTAAACATACATAATTAAGTATTTTAAATAATATATATATATATATATATAAATTTTTAAACAATTAAATCTTCATATCCAAGTTTAATAAAAGTTTTAAAATAATTTCACTTTCACAAAATTTTCTAAGTCCTAAATTCATGGAAAATTTCGGTAGAGTCTCCTTTGCGCAGTTAGGTCCGAAAAAATAATAATATCAAGAATTACAATATATATATATATATTATATTTTAATAATAAACTTCCCAAACCACGGGAAAATAATATATAATATCAAAATATGGTATGTAATCCGAGATGCGTACCTTTATTGGCGTTATAAGTAAGTTAGCTTACATTTAAGCGAGCAAAAGCAATAAATGTGCGTGCGCGAGCTCCAAAACTAGCATACGCCCTGTGTACCTACTAATCACTCAACAACAAATGAGAACATGTATATAAAAACAATATCAACATATAACACAACATAAATCAGTATAACAACCATAAGCAACAATATTAAACCAATTCCTAACTAATTCATAACATACAATCATATATGTTTTTTTCATTTATTTTTCAATTTATTTACATTCAACCGATTTGTTTTCAATCCATTTCATCCAATTGACCAATATTCATTTCATTAATATTTGATTGATTCAAATTCAATATATTTACATTTAGTTTATTTGTTTCAATTATTTACAATTTATTTCATCCATATTTAATTGATTTACATGCAATTGACTTACTTCCAATTGTTTAACATTCGTTATAACATATAATAATCACATGCAAACAAAAGCAGTACGACCATTATATGCAACCAAAGAATCCATCACGCATCCATAGCAACTAAAACTAATGGTTTGTCATGTTCAGAAACTTTTCATTGTACAAAGATGATAAATAAACTATCAAGTGTATCATACGCTCAACAGCCTTAGGTAATTTCTTAATAGATTATTTATATGCCCCAAACAATTAGAAGTTCCTTTCCCAAGCATCCCATAAGCCAATAAACCAAGGAATTAAATATTATTTATGCTTATTCTATTGACTTCCTTTCACATCATTTACTATTCCTTTATTTTCATTCATTCATACGATGATTATTTTTATTAATTTAACTTCATTACTTACAAAATTCATTTCCCGTTCAATATTTAAATCACCAATGAATAAATTCTTAAAGTATTACATAATTTTCCTTGCATTTTAATTCATATTTATACATATAACTCGATTTCAATTTAATATTTATATTTTCTAGTAAATCAATTCATACTTAAGTTTCTTTATTCTTTGATTCCAATTTATTTCTTCATATATAGTACCATTTAATATAAAACTATTTATGAATCATATCATTATTTCTTTAAGTTTATAATTATTTACTTAAGTAGTATTCACTTTTAACTATTCAATTTAATTATAAATTACCTCAAAACATAACTTAAGTTCATAATATTCTAGTAACATCTTATTTTTTTGTTTATAAACATGTTCATTTTTGAGGCATTTCAATCATTAAGCTTTTACTTGTATAATATCCTATCACATATTCCTATTAATATTTCAACTTTTACACATTTCTAGCAAGTTATATCCATGTTTTTAAGAATGCAAATTGAATATTATACAAATTTATCTTATTCATTTTAGTTAGCAAAAGTATTCAATAATTTACATCTTCTAATTTCATTACCCTTATATTTACAAGTGACAAATCCCCAATATCTTTACATTTCATTAATCACTTAACTCTTAATTTCTAATTTTTCATTTTAAAAGTTTCCAACTATTAAAACTTCACTTTATTTCTAACTAAAAATCATTAATTTAACAGGAACTTAAGAACTAAATTACGGGGTTCATTTCGAATCATTTTGAAATAATATATATTCATACCTATTATATAAATCAAATCATACTTAAGAAATTTTAAATCAAAATTTGTTTACTAAACCAAATGCATAGTAAAGCTACTAAGTGGCCTCCCCCAGTTTGAGACTCGAAAATGAATGTCAATGATGCGGCCGTCATCACCGAAATTATTTTTCAGCGACAGAAGAGGGGAGTACATAACTTATTTCCCTTTTAAAATTCCTTTAAAACATTTCTTTCAAATCATATTGAAAATATTTATATCCAAAAATACTTTCAAATAATACTAATATTATATTCCAAAATCTTTGAAAACCAATTTTTTCAAAAATCCGAAACTTAAGCTCTCAAATTTCCAATTTACATTTACTTTATTTATAAATCCTATTTTGCAGCCATATCTATAAAATTTCACTTCTAACAACCAAACATATCACATACAACTATATCCATTTATAAAATTTATTACTTTTATATACAAAATATAATACTAGGTAAAATTATTTCATTTACCTATATTTCAAAACAATATTGTGTCAGTCTACCCTATTAAGTGTTTAGAAATCTGTAATATCCCGGAAATTTTGACAATATCAATTTAATAAACTGTTGAATAATTAAATTGATATGGATAATCTTTGATAATAAGATTTGAATTTAATTTAATAATCTGATTAAATTAGTATTAATTGATGATTTTATCTTTTAAAAGTTAATAAGATATTTCTATTTGAATATATATATTTATTTATATATATTGTAAATAGAAGCTTTGATAAATTGGGAATTTATATTTAATTTAATCTGGACTTTTCAAAGATAGTAAAATAAGTAATTTATATTAAGGGATAATTTCTTCTATAAATTTTTTTGAGATTTGATAAATTGTTATTTCAAATTGAATTTATGTAGTTATATGTATATATATAACTTGATTTTTAAATTAGATTTTCAATTTTAATTTGAATATGAATTTGGAATTTATTTTGAAATTCAAAGGATAGATATTTAAAATGTTTTGGATCTTAAAAATATTTGGATAAACTTTTATTTGTATATATATAATTTGTTTTATTGCATTTTCTTTAAAAAGAAATTCATATATGTATTTACATATGAATTAATAAATTAAGTTAAAAGCTTTATTTAACATTTTAAATTAAAATAAAATACTTAAAGAACAAATGTCATCATATTAAAGCATAATAGTACATGTGTAATAAAACTAATAATGGTAAAAGACAAGTGTCCCTTACTTATTTTATTTTCTTTAATTTTTGATAAATCCAAAATTAATCTATATACACATCTCTTTTCTCTTCCCATTCTTTTTCTCATTTTCCAAAAGCAAGAAAACTCAAACCCATTCTCATAAACAAAATGAAATCAGTAATCAAACTCTTCAAATCTGAAAATCAATAACTTCTCTAAAAATCCAGAAATCATGTTCAAAACAAATCAGTAATCCTCTTCATTCCAAAATGCAAATCATTTTCCCTGTAATCTTTTCAAATCTGTAACCATCTTCAAAATTTCAAAGCTTGTAAGCAAATCCCTGTAATCCAGTAAAACATGAAAATCAAACCCCTCACATCAAGATCATATTCCCTGTAATTGTTTCAAGCCTATCTGTAGCCTGCCTGCATTCATTTGCAATCTAGAGGCAGCATTCAAAATTTACAAGATTTAAAACCAAAAGCCTGAACTTCTTCTTCAAATCTGAGATTTTCAAAAGCTTGCATTCTTCGGCCTGGAATCAAAGCAGTCTCTGTTTCAAGCATTCCAGTTCTATAAGGATGATAACAATTCAAGTTTTCAAATCCCAGAAGCAATTCAAGTTCCTTTCAAATTCCAGATTTTAGCTTAAAGCCTGTACACTGTTCTCTGTTTTCTTCAAAACTGGTGAGTAAACATTTCAATTTAAAAACAGTTTAAAATTTGAGACTTTGAACTTTGATGCATGAATGAAATCTTGAAGTAAAATAGTTTGAAATGATGTGCATGTATGCTTAGATTGAAATGTATGTGTATACATTTATGTGATATGTCTGATGATTATCTCTGTTGTATTACATTATTCCTTTCATCAATAAAAGAATTCATATCTTCATATGTATTTGATTATAGGCTAGGATCTGAGAATAGGAAATGTCTGTAAGTATATATATATATTTATAAATATAGTTTTAAATAAATATATGATGTATTTATTTAAAAATTTGAAATCTACAGGTCTGATCATATTATAGGCTAAAATTAAATGTCCAGAATTCTTGAATCAATCCTATAACATGATTCTAGATTACAAATGATGAATTTAGAAACCAGAATCATAATTTTTAGTTTGGTATAATTCGAGATATGCTAAGTTGATCGATTTTGGGCTATTTGTAAATTCCTGTTGATCGGAGGTGATGGAGAAGTCGTGATTGTTTATGGTGGAAGCTTGCATGTTGGAGGTCTCAGGAAAAATAAGTGGAGATTTTTCTGGTCATCGTGGAGGTCTGAGATTGGCGGAGTAGGGTTTTTCTGTAAATTTGGGTAGTCGACAGTTACGAGGAGAGTTCGTCGCGGTGGGAAGGTCTGAGCCGATCGCTTGAGGGGGAGTCTGATCGTTTGGACGTGGCGTGACTTTGGGATGGACGGTGAGTGTTTCGGTGGTCGGAGGTGTTGACCAGTGTTGGCTTTTCCGATCGAGTTCGTATGCCAGTTTTGATCGAGTTTCTCGATTTTTGTTTTCCATCGATTTAGTTGATCTGATTGGTCGAGTTGTTCGTCGAGATCATTTGCAGTTTGGTGAGGGCCGGAGAGATGGTCAGAGACGTGCTTTTCATCGTGCACGTGCACGCGAGATACTCTGGTGTATATCTGGAATGAAGGAGTTTTGGGGAAGAAGCTTTGTTCTCGGGTCGAACTCGAGATAATGCATGGGTTTTCTCGAAGTCGGGTAAGGTGACGAGTGTCTCGGTAAAATTTTGTTTTGCTTCGGTAATTTTTGTTGACGAGCTCGGGTTCATTTTTGGTGAGTTCCAGGTTTTAAAAACTTAATGAAAACAAATTATTAAACATGATTTTTAAACAAGTTTCAAGTTTACATATAAAGTTAAATGATTTAAAATTTGTTTATTTTAAAGGTAATAATTTTTCTTAAAGATTAAACAAAGTTTTTAAGTATATTTAAAGGAGATAAGTTAAAGGGTATTTAATTAAAATGTTAATTAAGGTAAATAGTTTATCTTGATAAATTAAGGTCTTATTAGGTAATTAAAGTATAGTTACTTAATAAATTGAAGACAGCTAATTAATGTAATTAATCAAAGATAATTACTTTGGTTAATTAAGAATAATCACTTTGGAAATTGATTAAGTATAATTATTGAATGTAATTAGTGAATGAATAATTAGTTAATGAAAGGAATTAGAGGTTAATTAATTAAAAAGGGTAATTACTTTATGGAAGTAATTAATGAAATATAATTAAGGGTTAATTACTTTGATAATTAATATGATGAGTTAAGGTTATTTAATTAATTAATGTGATTAATTAAAGTTAAATTAATTAATGTGATTAATTAATAGAGGTGATAAATAAAGGATAATTACTTAATTTAAAAGTAATTAGTGGATAATTAATAAAAGTAATTTGTGGATAATTACTTAATGGAAATGATTTGAGATTAATTAATGGGAGTAATTAAGGAATAATTACTTAGTATAATTTATTAATTAAGGTTTAATTAAATAAAGGTAAGTGATTTATAGTTAATTGATTTCTGTAATTAATTAAAGCATAATTACTTAATGTAATTAAGTTAAATAGGATAATTAATTAAGAGTAATTAAGAATTATTAATTAATATAATTAATGATGTAATTAAAGTTTGATTAATTAAGATTAATTAATCAATGATAAGTGATTATAGAGTAATTAATTAATGTAATTAATTAAGGATTAAAGTAATTGATTATAATTAATTAATTAATGAAGTAATTAAAGGTTAATTACTATATTTGATTAAGGAAAATTAATTTGTGAAATTAATTTAAGGCTAATTACTTGAATGTAATTAAAAGATAATTAATCAAGGATGATTAATTGAAATGAATAATTAAAGGATGATTAATTAATTGATTTAAAATTAATTAATGGTTAAGTAAGCAGGATTTATAGAATGACGCAATTAATTTAATTCACTTTAAATTAATTAGAGATGATATAAATCATTACTTATGGATGGATAAATAGTATTGAATGTTATGCATGGTTGATATCTCTGATGAGATATATGCTGATCTATGATATGGATGTTGGTTGAATTGTAGTGATAATGTGAATTATCTGTTTATAATGATAATGTAGATTATCTATTGAGTTATCTATCTGTGTATATAGATAAGAATTTAATTGTTTTAACTTTAAAACAACTTGGCCTTAAAAGACACGTTTTGGATTTCGATGAGACCGGGATCGGGTTTCCGTATACCGAATTTCCAGGTCTGGAGACCCGAATACCACATCGATCCAAATTAACGATAGGTCGTGAATCAAGTGAAGATGAAGATTCAGAGTGCAAGGGTTATTGTCGTTAACTCTGAGGGTGATTCCAAAACGAGTGTAACGAGATAATGCCTTCGGTTTCGTTCGAACCCGGAACGAACTTGTATGGATTGAATGCTTTCAGAACATCGTCAGGTGGACGATGAGCATTCTAAGTGATGTGTTCTTTTCTAAGGTAATCGTGACCTCAAGCCTCACAAACCGGGAATGGCTAAAACAGGGGAGGTGCAGCAAGGTTAGTGGGTAGCACCCAAGTAGGACAAGGTTACCTCTGTCTAGATGTCCCTTTCTATTTTCGACTTAGTGGTGCGGTTGCTGATCCCAACCGTGAGGTATCTTGTGCGGGAATTATCCAGTAAGGGATGTTCCGACCTTGTGTTGCAGGGGATTGGGAGTGATCCTCGGTACGGTGATCTAGGCCACGTACTGTGATGGGCGGTACCCCGGTAGCCCTGCCATTGTATGGAATCCAAACTCCAATAAGTGCCGTACGTATTAGTTGTGCCCAACTATGTTGGAATGTGAGATGTAAGCATTTCAGCTATTTCTGTATTTTACTTGAAAACCCTAGACCCTATTATAATACAATCAGATTTCCTATCAAACGTTTTGGTTAGCGTAAGGTAAAAACTTACCCATGTTTATTTGTGGGGAGTCTTACGTGATACTTTTGTTTTCAAAAGTTTTCAAAGTTAAGCAATCTAACCGTTTACTCACACCAGACCCATGTCTGACCCAAGTGTTTATTTCTGTTTTATAAACTCTTGGGTACTCAAATTTTTACGAGTAGCCAAGGGATTCAGGTTTAGCTTTGACGAATATTCTGGAGGAGCAATGGAGCAGGAGGCTTCGGCGTTCGTAGATATAGTATTCCGCTGTGTTGATATCTGTGATAGTGTCTTGTCTTGTATTTGAGTTGTAATGTCTAGACAGATGTTTATAACTGTCTAGTAAGTGATGTATATGCTGTGTAACTCTGTAAATTGTTGAATACTATGTAATAGTTTATGTTATTAATATAATTTATTCGTTCCGCTGTGAGATCGTTGTTGTTGTTTCTTTCTTTCTTCTCTTCTTTTCTCTTTCTATCCCTTTCTTTCTTATTAACGATGCGACTTTCTGGGCATAGAAAGTCGGGTCGTTACATATGGTATCAGAGCATAGGTTGAGCGAATGCCTAAGCTTTTGGTTAAGTGAATATCAGAGCATAGGTTGAGCGAATGCCTAAGCTTTTGGTTAAGTGAATATCAGAACACTAGGTTGAGTGAATACCTAGGTTCAGAAGGATTGTTCATTAGAGATAGGATCTGTAGCAACCTATTTGAGTCTGAGTATATATATATACGAGAGCGCGTATTTGTTAGTTATATAAAATGGTTTTATATTGTGTTAATTGATCGGTTAAGTGGTATATGGATTCTGGTCAATACGAGTAGCTAACGTTATTGATAGGGATCTCTAAACACTTGAACCAGGTCAACGGACACAATATTGTTTTAAAGAGGTAGATGAAATAATTTTACCCAGAAATAATTTCTATATAAAAAGTATCATTTTAAACATATATATATATATATATATGTATTTCTACCTATTTGTTGGGTTACCTGTTCGGGTTTTCCAATATGAGTTATAGAGGTAGATAAGGTAGTGGTGTGTGTAACACGATTACCAATGATTAGAGTCTGAGTGTTGAGGTTGGAAGTGTATTTGTCGAGACTGTAGACCCAATACTGTCTCGAGTGAACTTTGTTGTGGTGTAAAGATTTCACCGATCTCTGAAGGAAACCAGTTATGGTTCGGAGTTTATCTTTGAAGTTGGATGAATAAAGTAGATCTATTGGAAGAGCTGAAGCAAGTAATGGTATTTGGTAACTTCTAGAAGTAGTAGCTGTGTGGTGAGACGCGGTGACTATGGACGTTTCTGAAGATGTTTCTTCTGAAGCAAGTTTAAGGAAGTAGATCTGTTTCGGTGTTTGTGGCTGGGTCCAGCGGGGTGTTTCTGTTTGCTTAGAAGTCCGAGTTTCTTGAGAAGTTTCGGATAAGAAGTCTTTGGCGTCTGTGTCAGCAGTACGGCTCGGAAGTGTTCTGTGTTGGCAGGAAGTTTTCTGGTTGAGCAGTCTTTTTGAGTTGGAGTCCAGAAGCAGCAGAGTGAATCCATTTCTTCGATGAATTGGATAGTTAAGTATGAGCTGTTCTGATTTGTGAAGAGAGAACAGTATCTGTGGAAATTAGGTTGGGCTGATCGCAAAAGTGATTTGCAATAGTTCGGGTATTCTCTTGGGATTATTGGATGTTGAGATTCCGTATCGACTTGATTCGTGGAGTTACCGGAAGTTCAGCTTAGTAGAAGGATGTCTCCGAGAGAAGAATTTGGTGAAGCAGCTCAGAATTCTTTGGAGAGGGATTGATCACACCTAGTTTTTCTGGAGAAGTTTCTGCGAGATGTTTCTGACCAAATGGAATGAAGTCGCTAAGATTTTATGGTCTGATGAACTGTGGATGATCAAGTTTGTGCTCGAGTTTTTCCGACGGCATTCTCATCTGTTCAAGATCAGAGTTGTGCAGCGAAAGCAAGATAGCAGCTATTCTAGAGTGGGAGCAACCGGGAGTTGTGATTTTATTGGAGTAGAGTATTTCTATAAGAAATTCAAGTGTATCTCTAAGTATGAAGGATTTTTCAGGATCTGGAGGTAAGGTTGTCAAGTGTAACTGTTTGGCTATTACAGATAGGAGAGGTAGTTCAAAGTGCTCTAATGTTTATGGAGTAGAGTTATGTTCTGGATTTCGGCGTATTTTTGGAAACCATTTTGTTGAGAAGGATCCGGAAATTGGTTTGATGTTGGTCTAGTCTGTTTCAAGAGGCATCAGCAAGGGCTAAGCTGATCAGGAAGGATGAAGTGACTCAGGATCGTCAGGAGAGTTAAACAGTTAAGAATTGATGGAATTTGGAATTTGAAGTTGAAATTTGGATATTGTTTAAGTTGTATCCAATAAAAGGAGATATAAAATTTGATAAGATTGGAGTGCAAGCTCCGGAAGTATTATGAGATTTTTCTGTGTTCTCAAGAGAATTAGTTCTTTGATATATAGGATTGAGTTGCCAGTTCGGATAACTGGAATTCATTTTATTTCACGTATCTCTGAGGGAATACGTATTTGATCTATCTTTGGTTTTAGAATCTGCAGTTTTGGGAAGTTTGGTAGTTGAGTCAGACTCGTCTGTAGTCTGATATTCTGTTTAGTTCTATAGGTCTAGATGAATAGGAGATCTATAGCTTAATAGTTTAGATTGTTTGTAGAGCGAGTATCCCGGTATATATATATACTTGGGGAAACTCGAGGAATTTTATCTAGAATTTAGTCTAGATAGTTAGAATTGTTTGATTGAATGAATTGGTTGCTATGGTTGCTAGCATATGGATGATAGTATATGCTTGTGTTTTAAATTAAAATCTTTAATAAGATTATTAAATTACCTTTGTTTAAATTTCGGGGACGAAATTATTTTAAGGGGGAAGGAATGTAATATCCCGGAAATTTTGACAATATCAATTTAATAAACTGTTGAATAATTAAATTGATATGGATAATCTTTGATAATAAGATTTGAATTTAATTTAATAATCTGATTAAATTAGTATTAATTGATGATTTTATCTTTTAAAAGTTAATAAGATATTTCTATTTGAATATATATATTTATTTATATATATTGTAAATAGAAGCTTTGATAAATTGGGAATTTATATTTAATTTAATCTGGACTTTTCAAAGATAGTAAAATAAGTAATTTATATTAAGGGATAATTTCTTCTATAAATTTTTTTGAGATTTGATAAATTGTTATTTCAAATTGAATTTATGTAGTTATATGTATATATATAACTTGATTTTTAAATTAGATTTTGAATTTTAATTTGAATATGAATTTGGAATTTATTTTGAAATTCAAAGGATAGATATTTAAAATGTTTTGGATCTTAAAAATATTTGGATAAACTTTTATTTGTATATATATAATTTGTTTTATTGCATTTTCTTTAAAAAGAAATTCATATATGTATTTACATATGAATTAATAAATTAAGTTAAAAGCTTTATTTAACATTTTAAATTAAAATAAAATACTTAAAGAACAAATGTCATCATATTAAAGCATAATAGTACATGTGTAATAAAACTAATAATGGTAAAAGACAAGTGTCCCTTACTTATTTTATTTTCTTTAATTTTTGATAAATCCAAAATTAATCTATATACACATCTCTTTTCTCTTCCCATTCTTTTTCTCATTTTCCAAAAGCAAGAAAACTCAAACCCATTCTCATAAACAAAATGAAATCAGTAATCAAACTCTTCAAATCTGAAAATCAATAACTTCTCTAAAAATCCAGAAATCATGTTCAAAACAAATCAGTAATCCTCTTCATTCCAAAATGCAAATCATTTTCCCTGTAATCTTTTCAAATCTGTAACCATCTTCAAAATTTCAAAGCTTGTAAGCAAATCCCTGTAATCCAGTAAAACATGAAAATCAAACCCCTCACATCAAGATCATATTCCCTGTAATTGTTTCAAGCCTATCTGTAGCCTGCCTGCATTCATTTGCAATCTAGAGGCAGCATTCAAAATTTACAAGATTTAAAACCAAAAGCCTGAACTTCTTCTTCAAATCTGAGATTTTCAAAAGCTTGCATTCTTCGGCCTGGAATCAAAGCAGTCTCTGTTTCAAGCATTCCAGTTCTATAAGGATGATAACAATTCAAGTTTTCAAATCCCAGAAGCAATTCAAGTTCCTTTCAAATTCCAGATTTTAGCTTAAAGCCTGTACACTGTTCTCTGTTTTCTTCAAAACTGGTGAGTAAACATTTCAATTTAAAAACAGTTTAAAATTTGAGACTTTGAACTTTGATGCATGAATGAAATCTTGAAGTAAAATAGTTTGAAATGATGTGCATGTATGCTTAGATTGAAATGTATGTGTATACATTTATGTGATATGTCTGATGATTATCTCTGTTGTATTACATTATTCCTTTCATCAATAAAAGAATTCATATCTTCATATGTATTTGATTATAGGCTAGGATCTGAGAATAGGAAATGTCTGTAAGTATATATATATATATTTATAAATATAGTTTTAAATAAATATATGATGTATTTATTTAAAAATTTGAAATCTACAGGTCTGATCATATTATAGGCTAAAATTAAATGTCCAGAATTCTTGAATCAATCCTATAACATGATTCTAGATTACAAATGATGAATTTAGAAACCAGAATCATAATTTTTAGTTTGGTATAATTCGAGATATGCTAAGTTGATCGATTTTGGGCTATTTGTAAATTCCTGTTGATCGGAGGTGATGGAGAAGTCGTGATTGTTTATGGTGGAAGCTTGCATGTTGGAGGTCTCAGGAAAAATAAGTGGAGATTTTTCTGGTCATCGTGGAGGTCTGAGATTGGCGGAGTAGGGTTTTTCTGTAAATTTGGGTAGTCGACAGTTACGAGGAGAGTTCGTCGCGGTGGGAAGGTCTGAGCCGATCGCTTGAGGGGGAGTCTGATCGTTTGGACGTGGCGTGACTTTGGGATGGACGGTGAGTGTTTCGGTGGTCGGAGGTGTTGACCAGTGTTGGCTTTTCCGATCGAGTTCGTATGCCAGTTTTGATCGAGTTTCTCGATTTTTGTTTTCCATCGATTTAGTTGATCTGATTGGTCGAGTTGTTCGTCGAGATCATTTGCAGTTTGGTGAGGGCCGGAGAGATGGTCAGAGACGTGCTTTTCATCGTGCACGTGCACGCGAGATACTCTGGTGTATATCTGGAATGAAGGAGTTTTGGGGAAGAAGCTTTGTTCTCGGGTCGAACTCGAGATAATGCATGGGTTTTCTCGAAGTCGGGTAAGGTGACGAGTGTCTCGGTAAAATTTTGTTTTGCTTCGGTAATTTTTGTTGACGAGCTCGGGTTCATTTTTGGTGAGTTCCAGGTTTTAAAAACTTAATGAAAACAAATTATTAAACATGATTTTTAAACAAGTTTCAAGTTTACATATAAAGTTAAATGATTTAAAATTTGTTTATTTTAAAGGTAATAATTTTTCTTAAAGATTAAACAAAGTTTTTAAGTATATTTAAAGGAGATAAGTTAAAGGGTATTTAATTAAAATGTTAATTAAGGTAAATAGTTTATCTTGATAAATTAAGGTCTTATTAGGTAATTAAAGTATAGTTACTTAATAAATTGAAGACAGCTAATTAATGTAATTAATCAAAGATAATTACTTTGGTTAATTAAGAATAATCACTTTGGAAATTGATTAAGTATAATTATTGAATGTAATTAGTGAATGAATAATTAGTTAATGAAAGGAATTAGAGGTTAATTAATTAAAAAGGGTAATTACTTTATGGAAGTAATTAATGAAATATAATTAAGGGTTAATTACTTTGATAATTAATATGATGAGTTAAGGTTATTTAATTAATTAATGTGATTAATTAAAGTTAAATTAATTAATGTGATTAATTAATAGAGGTGATAAATAAAGGATAATTACTTAATTTAAAAGTAATTAGTGGATAATTAATAAAAGTAATTTGTGGATAATTACTTAATGGAAATGATTTGAGATTAATTAATGGGAGTAATTAAGGAATAATTACTTAGTATAATTTATTAATTAAGGTTTAATTAAATAAAGGTAAGTGATTTATAGTTAATTGATTTCTGTAATTAATTAAAGCATAATTACTTAATGTAATTAAGTTAAATAGGATAATTAATTAAGAGTAATTAAGAATTATTAATTAATATAATTAATGATGTAATTAAAGTTTGATTAATTAAGATTAATTAATCAATGATAAGTGATTATAGAGTAATTAATTAATGTAATTAATTAAGGATTAAAGTAATTGATTATAATTAATTAATTAATGAAGTAATTAAAGGTTAATTACTATATTTGATTAAGGAAAATTAATTTGTGAAATTAATTTAAGGCTAATTACTTGAATGTAATTAAAAGATAATTAATCAAGGATGATTAATTGAAATGAATAATTAAAGGATGATTAATTAATTGATTTAAAATTAATTAATGGTTAAGTAAGCAGGATTTATAGAATGAAGCAATTAATTTAATTCACTTTAAATTAATTAGAGATGATATAAATCATTACTTATGGATGGATAAATAGTATTGAATGTTATGCATGGTTGATATCTCTGATGAGATATATGCTGATCTATGATATGGATGTTGGTTGAATTGTAGTGATAATGTGAATTATCTGTTTATAATGATAATGTAGATTATCTATTGAGTTATCTATCTGTGTATATAGATAAGAATTTAATTGTTTTAACTTTAAAACAACTTGGCCTTAAAAGACACGTTTTGGATTTCGATGAGACCGGGATCGGGTTTCCGTATACCGAATTTCCAGGTCTGGAGACCCGAATACCACATCGATCCAAATTAACGATAGGTCGTGAATCAAGTGAAGATGAAGATTCAGAGTGCAAGGGTTATTGTCGTTAACTCTGAGGGTGATTCCAAAACGAGTGTAACGAGATAATGCCTTCGGTTTCGTTCGAACCCGGAACGAACTTGTATGGATTGAATGCTTTCAGAACATCGTCAGGTGGACGATGAGCATTCTAAGTGATGTGTTCTTTTCTAAGGTAATCGTGACCTCAAGCCTCACAAACCAGGAATGGCTAAAACAGGGGAGGTGCAGCAAGGTTAGTGGGTAGCACCCAAGTAGGACAAGGTTACCTCTGTCTAGATGTCCCTTTCTATTTTCGACTTAGTGGTGCGGTTGCTGATCCCAACCGTGAGGTATCTTGTGCGGGAATTATCCAGTAAGGGATGTTCCGACCTTGTGTTGCAGGGGATTGGGAGTGATCCTCGGTACGGTGATCTAGGCCACGTACTGTGATGGGCGGTACCCCGGTAGCCCTGCCATTGTATGGAATCCAAACTCCAATAAGTGCCGTACGTATTAGTTGTGCCCAACTATGTTGGAATGTGAGATGTAAGCATTTAAGCTATTTCTGTATTTTACTTGAAAACCCTAGACCCTATTATAATACAATCAGATTTCCTATCAAACGTTTTGGTTAGCGTAAGGTAAAAACTTACCCATGTTTATTTGTGGGGAGTCTTACGTGATACTTTTGTTTTCAAAAGTTTTCAAAGTTAAGCAATCTAACCGTTTACTCACACCAGACCCATGTCTGACCCAAGTGTTTATTTCTGTTTTATAAACTCTTGGGTACTCAAATTTTTACGAGTAGCCAAGGGATTCAGGTTTAGCTTTGACGAATATTCTGGAGGAGCAATGGAGCAGGAGGCTTCGGCGTTCGTAGATATAGTATTCCGCTGTGTTGATATCTGTGATAGTGTCTTGTCTTGTATTTGAGTTGTAATGTCTAGACAGATGTTTATAACTGTCTAGTAAGTGATGTATATGCTGTGTAACTCTGTAAATTGTTGTATACTATGTAATAGTTTATGTTATTAATATAATTTATTCGTTCCGCTGTGAGATCGTTGTTGTTGTTTCTTTCTTTCTTCTCTTCTTTTCTCTTTCTATCCCTTTCTTTCTTATTAACGATGCGACTTTCTGGGCATAGAAAGTCGGGTCGTTACAAAATCCCTATCAATGCCATAGCGTCCTATGTACCGACCAGAATTTATAAATACTAAATAGAAGAAATTAACACAATATAAAACATTTTTATATAACACTAACAAATACGCTCTCTCATATATATACACTTAAACTCATTCTAGGGTATTACAACCCTATCTCTAATGAGTCTTACCCCATAAAGCTAAGGTTATCGCTAAACTAATGCTATGATACCAAATGTAATGACCCACCTTTTTGGATGGTTTAAATCGACAATAAACCACACATGTCAACTCAAACCATTCAAAAGGGAGGATTGTTAATGGGGTAAAAAAATAGAAAAGAAGGAAAATCAAATCACAGAATCTCACAGCAGAATGACAAAATATAATAATCAAATAAAAAGTTCATGAAGCTATTTTACAAATAACATTTGATTACACTTTTACAATACAAACCAGAGTTATACATATAGCAGGAATAAATAAATAATGTAGTGGAACAACATGATTCAGTGGAATAAATATAATAAATAGTAATAATATACTAAATCTCCGTCTTAGTCCTCTAGAAAGATAGTCTTCAATGTGCTGAAATACTCAGGCTGACCCGAGCGTAATGAAAAACAAAACACTCGAGTCAGAACTAAAATATCTTACGTAAGTTAAATCAAAATAAGTAAATATGAGTGTAACGGCTTCAGAGATGTTTACGGGGTTTACATCTCCTATCCAGTGTCTAACGTGCGTGCAATAACTTAAGAGATGTTTTGGATTCCATTTCCTAAGCATCTGTTAAACTATCTACATATATAATACAATACGCTATTATCATATGTCTATAGTAAAGTAAAGTATTAAAATAGTGTTAAGGCGTTACTCATATCCCCCTTAACACATTTTTATATAAATACCGTAGTATATACAGGTACTGTAAGCTCCACCAAACCGGTGGGATACTCAGGGAGCACTCCATTGGTACGATACAAACAAAGTCGTAGTGGGCTCGATAAGGCATATGACAAGGCATGCGAGGCAATGCCAGGGTAGGATTCTACCTTTTGCACTCCCGGACTAGTGGTAACGCATAACAGCTACTACCACCCACCTCGGAACACACTACCATAATCAAATCAAGGGGTGGCCACCAATCAATCACAAATTAACAGATATGGTATCGAAGAAATGTGCCCGATAGGAGGAGCGACCTCACTTGGCTCGATTTAGCTCCTATTTTAGTCATATCAAGCTAACCCGAGGCGGTAAGGGCTGCATGCATACCTCATACAGTAGTGTTCGCCAAACCATCCTACTTCGTTCTAGATTCTCCACCACGTGCATAGTTTTTAAAGTGGTTTCGGAATTGGTAGTGAGTATGACAATATCCGACCCCCATCTCTTTAACAACCAAACATTATATTTTACACAGCAGATGGTTCTTTTACATTTCAAACAGTTTATACTTCAAATAAAAATATCATATTCACTTCAAAATCATATCACTTTCAAAATCAATATGTACTTCAAAATCATATTCGCTTCAAAATCATAATCGTTCAAAATCATATTCACTTTCGAATCATAACCATAAAATAGGTTAAACCATCGTATCAAAATATTGGCATTTAAAACAATTAAATCTAAATCATAACACTTCCAACTTTAAACAGTTTGAATATTGAAATTAGATTATTTATGGGAATACTTATACATTAAAGATAGTTTATATATTAAAACAAATGTATCAAAAGTTGTTTATAAATTTGAAATAATATATATATATATATATATTAAAATAGTATATATACTAAAATAGGTTATAGATTAAAATAGTTTATATATTAAAAATAGTTTATATGTTAAAATAGGTTATATATTAAAATAGGTTATATATTAAAAATAGTTAATGTATTAAAAATTATTAATATATTAAAATGGTTTATATGAAAAAAATAGTTTATATGTTAAAAGAGTTTGTATATTAAAAGAGTTTATATCGAAAATAGTTTCAAATTAGAATTGTTTCTTCCAATTTCACAAATCAATTCAAATCAACTTTAGTTCCAAAAATTCAATTCAAATCAATCTCAATTCAACGATTTCAACTCAAAAGGCTAAAGGTTTCAATTCAAATTCACATTAAAACCATTTCAATTTATATCGATTTCAAATCCATATTTGAACTACAAATTTAAACAACTTCAAATTCAATAGGTTTCAAAGTTTAAATATTCAAACGTTTAAAATAACTCAATTTTGATAAATTTCAATTTAAATTCTTTAAAAAATTCATTTAAACCATTTCAATTCCAACATTTTAAAAGCTTGGATTTTGAAAATTATTCAGTTCATATAAATCTAATTTTATTTCATTTAAAATAATATCATTTAACTGGATTCAAAATTTAAGGATTTTAAATCATTTAATTTAACCAATCCGGTGTCCATATATAATTTTCTACCCTATAGTCAAGTGATACGGATATAAATCATTTCAACCCGTAATAAATTTAAATTTTCGGATATATATCATTTCAACTCATATCCCGAATCACAATTTTCTAAATCCATAAAATCGCTCAGGTTTATCATTTCCACCCATAATGATTTTTCCGTAATCTATAAGATCGTTTGGGTTTGTATCATTTCAATCCATAGTGGTTTTTCCAAACAACAAACTATGGGAACTTGCAGTGTGATAACAACATTTATAATAAACATAATATCCAATCATCCAAATTGTCAACAAATAAACATTCATCACAATCATCATCCAAATTAGGCAATAAATCACAACAATTAACTGGTTATCATTATCAGGTATTTAACTAACAATTTAAATTCAATATTAATTTAAATGGCAAATAATTCAGTATAAATTCAAATAAATTTAAATGACGATTTAAAATACCAATCAACAATCAATAAATTTCTAATCACATTATCAATTTAATTTAACTAACATAAGATGATTTAGTATTCGTGAGTGGGTTAAAACACTCACCTTTGGTTTTTCGTCTATTTAAAATCCAAATAAAGCCCAAAAATCTAACAGTCTCAGAATGCAGCCAAACTAGTTCCATGTCGTCCGAAATTTTGATACGATCGCAACAGAGAAAACTGCGTCCAAATCTGAGCTCGTATGAAAAATATATTTGATTTAAACCAATTGAAATTATAATTAAAATTAAATAATACAAGGCGAATAAGATAACAACATGTCACCTCCCAGAACCCTAGCTCCATCATGCGATCGAACATCTCGATCAACAGAACCCAGTCACCGAAATACATCAATGAATGCATGCACATCAGACGTCGCCACCACGATCTGACCCTGCCAGTGTTTTCCACATCATTCGTCGCCCACCCCTGGCCACGCGGCCAACTCCGGCACCCCCCAGCCCAATGCGCCACCGCTACCATAAACGCCAATTTCAGGCGATTTGAGACGTCTCTGGCAAGATGTAACCGTATAGATGAACTCGTCTTCACGACCTCTACCCACTGAAACTTCCCGATCGATAAATCATTACAAATCCACCATTGAATCTCACGCCCTAATACGAACGGCCGAAACTTCTTCGTCAATTTCTGGTCAAACGAT
This sequence comes from Allium fistulosum, assembly GCA_030737815.1. Taxonomy (NCBI): domain Eukaryota; kingdom Viridiplantae; phylum Streptophyta; class Magnoliopsida; order Asparagales; family Amaryllidaceae; genus Allium; species Allium fistulosum. The sequence continues at coordinate 148,071,521 of CM060908.1, read as the reverse complement.
GCATCAAATCAAAAAACGAATTAGAGCAGTAGATTTCACTCGTTGAGTGCTTTCCAATGATATATAATATGACAGGGTTTGGAGAGTTTGAATTTTGAAATTGAAATTAGGGTTTTGGAATTGGGAATTAGGTTTTGATGTTCTGTCATTTAAGAAGGAGGAACATATGAGAAGTAGAGGTACGTACAGAAATAATGAAATGAGAAACAAGTAGGGTTTATAACAGCCTATATATAGGCAGAGATAGATAAGAAAGAATGGACATATTGAATTGGTTCGAAACGATAACACGACCCGAAAAGCCCGTTTCGTTTTCGAAACGAAAATGGGTCAACCAATATATCAAAATATATGTTTTAGATATTTTTAAACTCAATGGAACTAGTTTCAAACCCTAATTCCATTGTATATAGAAGTCAACTTTCAAAATCAGATTATATTCATTTAAATTCTTTTAATAAATAAATTAAATTCATTTAAATATTTAGTGGCCAAAATGGCTATTTTTGCCTTAAATAAATAAATTATTATTAAATTGATTTAATCACTTTTCAAATTCAAATTTAAAAGTTAACAATTTTTATCATTTTTGATTACATAGAAATTTATAATCTTTTAAAATAAATTTTCCATGTCAGATTCAATATTTAAATATTGCACTAATTATAGCGTTAAGTTACAATTGTAATAAAATCCCAGTTAATCATATTTTAATTTCAATCAATTTCTTTTTTTTTTATTTACACTCTTATTATTGAATCGACTATTATCTTATGAATATAATTAACATTAGTCTACGTTTTATTACATTCCTATTCTACGGTTATTACTTTAACTCATATTAATTTCAATATTTAATTACATTAATTCCAATAATTATTTTATTCCTTATTTACAAATTATAACCAAGTTAACTTTACAATTAATTCAATTGATTGAAATTATATTAAAATAACTGTCAATAACATTCAAACAACATTATTAAATCATATTATAATTATTTTCCTCGTTAATAAATCATAAAATTTAATTTCTCTTAACATTAAATTTCAAAATCTTATTTAATTTAATATTTTTAATTATCAAAAAATGCGGGTCGTTACAAAATAAAACTAAGCTACTAACATAAAAGAAAAGAACAAGAGAAGAACTTGAATTAAAAGTGCATGAATTAAAATTGCATATAAGAAAATTACATGAAAGAAGGCTAAGAAGCCATTCGGAAGAAAAGAGAGTTTTTGTTTATTTCTGAGCCTCAAACTAAACTAACTAAAGAGGAGGCTCAGAGCTCATTACATAAAACATAAGGGGTATTTATACATGCCTAAAACCCTAATGCATATTTTTGGAGACTACCCAAAATACCCTCTTAGGAAATGTAACCTCCAAGTAATCATTAGCATGAGCATAATCCTCCATTTAAATGTCCATGTAGCTTTAATCATGTGCATTAGCTCTTAATAGGGGATCATGGTAAATGGGTAGGTAGGGTCCTCCATGGTGTACCAAATGATTTATTTCCATCTTCATTTGTTTCCTAACTCTTGTGCATCCATATTCCATGAAGACCTCTTTTGAATCCAAATTCCTATAAAATAACATAAAAATGTCCACGTAAATTTTCTCAAATTAATTCATACACAAAAATGACCATATTGCCCCTATATGAAGATGAATAAATGATGATTTGAACATAATTTGAATTTTGGTTTAAACATGTTAAAATACCCTAGATACTCATTTATTTAATGAAATTAGATTAAATATGGAAGTACAAATATGCACATTTACATGCACTTCAAAGGGTTACTCCAATATAGAAATTGCGAAGTTACAAAACCTAAGTACTATCATCGGGCTGGAAGTTATAACAAACTGTCCTCACAAATGCTGATATATACAAAAAAGTAGCACAGGATAAATAAGAATACTATGGTAGGTGTAATATCCAGCTCATCTTCTTGAGCTCCAATGAAAATCAACAGAAACCTGCCTTCTCAAACTACTCGAAAGAACATGCGAGGAATTTAAGGAAACAAAAACCAAGCGTCGGACATAAGTCTGGTATAAGAAACTCAAGAAATATGTGGCCAACATGTAACAGTAGTTTTGAGACCACATGGAATGCCATAATGGTTATCATCTACAAAGAACCAGCATCTAATAAGTACATAAGGTGATATATTGGATAATGTCAAGGGTGTAGAATATAAATATTATAACATAGCTACAATGGTTACATTTATTACATTCAACAACATATTAGAGGGTATAATCAAACCTGATAAAGAACGTTCACATAATGGATTTTCCATGGAGGTCTCTTTGGTGGAGCTGAATCCAATCTCTTGCACAAGGGTCAGAAAGTACTTCCGAGCGATGTATATCTCTAGATAAAATATACCATTTAGGTAAACACAAGCGGCTCAACGTTCGAACATAAACATGAACCAAATATCATCGACTCCCGCTGGCCAACAATCGATAAGTATCTCTATATATGGAGTTGACAACGCCCTGACATGGGTCAACTAAACCATAGGTTGTGAGTCCTACTCTTTTTTTAGTCATTACCGATCTCGAGATTACGTTCAGCATCTTTGACACGAGTCTTCACCACTTGAAAAGAACACGAAGCCCAAATTAGAACCTTACATCTCGAATAGATCTTGAAACCACACATGAATTCCAGCATCTTGATAGTATCCACTTCCAAAAGATATAACATGTATCCCAGTCTTGAAGTGGTTTTGTAACAACCCGTAATTTAATTGGTTTTAATAACGTTATTAATTGAAATTTTTGTAAAATTTTAAACGATAAAATTTTGAAATATAAATTTGATATTTGGAATGCGTCTAGTTAAACATAGCAACTGGTAAATTTTCGTCCGAAAATATGAAAGTTTATTTCGCGCGTAAATTTACTTCAATTTAATCGGTTAAAAAGCAATGAAAATAAATATTTTCCGGAACCTAAATATTTTTACATAGAAAAATTCTAAACCATCTTCTGAGCAAGATGTCAGTTTGTCATTTTTCCAAATTCGGACATCTTTGGCTCCGTCGATCTTATTTTTCAGCGTTTTTCTTGCATTTCCGCCAGTAGAAAAATTCGAATTTTATAAATTCAATCGTACCACTAATATCCGTATACCGTTTTGATCGTCTCGTCGTGCTGATCCCAGCGGTATATTCATCTCTATATTTTGAGTTCCGGTACGCGACGGAAACAGAAAACTGTACGTCGTACCATACCGAAATTTGTGACCCTTTATTTCTTTTATCCCTTCAAATTGGAAACGTGCAACCCAGGCAAGCAATAAATCATCGTAACTTTTCAGCTGAGTCTAGGAAGTACCGTTGCCATTCCTATTAATTATACTTTGCTCTGTCAACTGTTACCTTCCACCTTTAAATTTATTATATGTTGTTTTCCGTAGCCGACCTCTTGAAAACAAATCTCCTCTCCAAAACCAACCCATCCCCTTCAGATCTGAGATCCACTCCATCCCTCAAAAAAAAATTGCATTAGCCTGCTCCATATTCTAACAGTGCTTTCTCCGTACAAACATGGCAACCAAACTCATGCTAGCCCACCCATACCGCGCACAACCTTCCACTCAGCCTCGCGCCCCTCCGACCTCCGCCACCAGGCAGCGAGCGCCAGCCCGAACACCTCCACTTCCTCCACACTCGACCACTCTGCCACTTAACTCCGGCCTTCGAAACCGAGCCACCAATGGCCGAACTCCTCAGCCTCCTTGCTCTCCGATGGAAATCATCACCCAGCCACCTCACCGAAACTCTTTGCCAAGCTCCGGCTGAGCCCTGTCGGCCCACGTCAACCATTCCCTCCGATTTCATTAATGTAAGCTAAAAACAAAATAATTACAGTAGGTGTATATATTTGTATTTTTCAAAATTTTGTGTTGTTCCATGTGTGTATATCGTTTCAAAAAAAACATATGTGGTCTTTATATATGTATATACTGTTCTAAGTACGATATTATTTCAGTTATATATTATAAGTTATAAGTATAGTATATACCCTATTATATGTTGAGTGCACTACAGGTTAGCTTAAATGGAATTATAATGTGTCAGTTTGTTTATTTCGATTTAAGGAAACCAGTGTATACTTACGTATTTTGTTTATTTATAGTGTAAGTTACCTTCTACATATAGGTAGGCTATTTGTTTCATTTTTTTTCTTTTTGGGCACCGGGCTGTTATACATGTAAGTGTATATATTTATATATTAGTTTATGAAGTTTCTAACAAAGCATATGTTTACATCAGACTGTATTGCATATATGTACAAACTTTATAATATAAGTTTTTTTTTTCATTCATAATTATTTCGAAATACTATGTATATTGGTGGTCTGCATTTATATGTCTAGGGTATTGAAGTTTGCTTGTGAACCTGTGGATATTTTATATAATCTATATATAGGTTTCGAAATATGTTATGCATTGTGCGTTCATCTCAGCATATATGTATTATTTCAAAAATTTATTAGCATAATGCTTAGGCATCAGTGCTTCATTTTATAAACAGTAAAGACCGTTTTTTTTTCATCAAAGTAATATATTATATAAGTAAGTGATGGCGTTTAAATAGATATTGAGTTTAAATGTATGGGTATAGTTTATAAAGTCATGGTAGTAGTTTACGTATGCATAGTTGTGGAGATAGGTAGTTTATATTTTTCATTTCAGAGATTTTGGGTCTGCATATATACCGTATAAGTAATATAAGTATTATATTGCACTGTTTAAAGGTTATGTATTCTCTGTGTTCATCTATGTTTTAAAATATATGTTGATTTTAATATATGGGTCCAATTTAAACAACGATGTCTGAAATACATATATATCAAATTTTATTTGTGTTTGAATTAAACATCGATTTGAAAATATACGTTTAAATTAATTTTTTGAAAATGTATATATATGTAATGTATCTTGTTCATCGATCTCATGCCATCTTAACTTACCATCTCAAATCAATTTATCGCAGCAATTCCTAGCTTGTCGTTGTTCCGTGTGCTTGTCCGTATCCATTCGCTTTCATTTCATCATTCATTTCTCTAACCTCGAAAGGTGAGCACTCACTCACGATTAACGTTCTTTTATTTATTAAATTTGATTTCAATTGAAACGACAATTGAAATATGCTGCTGTCAGGTATTTACACTGTTATATGTATGCTATTACCTGTATCAGTTCACCTGTGACATCTGACACATTTATTTGTTAATTATACGATGATAATTGTAACGACCCGTATTTTTACGGATCGAAAAGTTCATCAAAATATGGAATTGTTCGCATTTTTAAGTCGTTTCAGATTTTTAAGTGATAAGTCGTGACCGACTTATAGATTGGACGACCTAAGAGTCAGAACGTTGGAAGCTTAGGTCGTGTAGGAAGTAAGTCGTGAGTGGCTTAGGTCGAGTGACGACTTAGGAAGTGTACGACTTAGTGATGTGGAGCGACCTAAGTGTTGGAACGACTTAAGTTGTTAGGTCGTGTGAGAGTTAGGTTGTATAGGAGATAAGTCGTGTGTAGAAAGATAGGTCGTAGACGACTTAAGGAGGTTTTACGACCTAAGGAAGGAACTGGAAGTGTTAGGTCGGTTGGAGCGACCTATAGAATTAGGCGACCTATAGGAGTTAGCGACTTATAGGAGTTAGCGACCTATAGGAGTTAGCGACCTATAGGAGATAGCGACCTAAGGAACATGCGACCTAAGAGTTAGAGGTATAGGAAGCAGGGTAAGTTAGCGACCTAAGAAGGATAGGTCGGCAACGACCTAAGGAAGGAGTAGTTGGGTCGTATGACCTGTGTGTAGTTAGGTCGCTAGGCTTTTAGTCAGTTAGGTCGCTTGTGGGTTAGGTCGCGTAAGCGCTTAAGTGTTAGGTCGCGTGGAATTACTAAGTCGTAGGTCGGCATGCTAAGTTGTTAGGTCGCAAGGTTTTATAAGTCGTAGGTCGTAACTCAGTGAGTTGTTAGGTCGTAGAGGCAGTCTGCGTTAGGTCGCTGGGTTTTGCCTAAGTGTTAGGTCGTACCTGTTGTTAAGTCGCATCTAAGTGTTAGGTCGCGATCTGTGTTAGGTCATAAGTCGTATACAAGTGGTTCTGTTAGATCGTAGACTGTGTGGAAGCGCATTTGTTAAGTCGCTGAGTCATAGGTCGCAACCTCGTTAGGTCGTAAGATGGAGAGCTTTGATAGGTCGTTGAAGCGCCTGGGTGTTAAGTCGTGGAGTTGTTAGGTCGGTGAAGACTTAGGTCGGTGAGTGTCTTAGGTCGTAGGTCGGAGACGACCTAATTCCGAGTTACGACTTAGGGGGATTTCGCCTATAAATAGGAGGGGGTTGTCTTCATTCTTGGGATCCGGATTTCGAAGCGACGAAGTGCTGCCATTTTGAGAGCTCGACTTCTACACTTCTTCACTTCTTTTCTCCACTCTAATCTAGTGCTTCCATCCATCCAAGTTGAAGATCAAATTGAAGATTCAAGAGCTTAGATTGAAGATCTTCATCTTTTCAAGAGAGATTTCTTCGTTTGAAGCGGATTCGTGATAGATCAAGCTTGATCCTTCGCTGTCCAGATCTGAAGCGTGTTGATTTGGGGTTGTTTAGGTGATTTGGTGAGTGGTGATTATCTCTCACACGGATCCAAAGAAGTATATCGGATTGTTGGCTCGATTTGGTGTTAAAATAGTGATCTTCATGCATTTTCTTCATCCTAAGTGTAGATCCATATAGATTCATTATTCATGATGATGTTACATCCGTTTTATCACATGTTAACCTATGCAAGTTCATTCGTCAAGTTTATAAAGATATTGTTCATGTTTTCATGCTTGTTGGACTTTCAACTCTTTAATTACGAAAATGCCATTATTGTTATAAATGTCTACCTAGATCATATTTGAATGCTTGATTGCTTGGATTAATGTTTGACTTGATTGATTGCTATGAATTAGATGATTGATGATTTGATTTAGACCGAAGATGATTCAACAGCTAAGAGGAAGGCTCTTGAAATGGGAAAACTGCTTGTGGCATATGTGGCGGATGGTGAAGCTCTTATGCATAGATTTGATGATGATGATGTTGGGATGAAGCTTTGCGAGGATGTGATGAAGCGAAGTATGATATGAGATAGTCTTGGTCTAATCCAGACGGGATCATTCCAAGCATGTTGGTAACTCGGCCATATGATTCGAGTTAGTCTTGGTCTAATCCAGACGGGATCATTCCAAGCAGGTTGATAACTCGGTGATATGGTTCGAGTTTGAGGATAATGGATGCTCGAGAGGCGCTTGAGCTAGTATGGAAATAGTCGTCGAGGAGGATGACTTGAAGGCTGAGATCTCATCGTTGTTGAAGGTTCTAGCATGCTCTAAGCAAGAGTACATGGGGACGCCCAAAAGACTAACTGTTGATGGTCGAGTACTCTGGGTAGTTGCGAAAATCCTTGGCACGGGCTGCGACGACGTGCGGGAGTTATGTCTAGAACCGGGGTTACCATTAGCCCTTGACTGACGGATGAAAGAAGGAGCCGTTCATTCAACTAACGGTGATATCGAAGCAATGATAACAGTGATAGCCAGAGTCATGGATGTTTGGTTGTATCGTCATTCGGTCTCAAGAGTGGTATTTCCTGGGTGCTTATCTGACCTTGGTTTAGACCTTGGGATTTGTACTTGGAAAACATCGCTCTTGACTCGAGTGATAATTGTTTACTTTAAATTGTATGCTTTACTATGCTTGCTTCTGCTTAGTGTGTGTCTAGGGGCTATCACTGTAGAATGAGGTTGGAGTGGGAGGGTTGTATTCCTATTCCTTTTCCTTTATGCTCTTTTGGTATGTTGTTAGTTAACTTACTGCTCACTAAGACTGTTGTCTGACTCAAGGCTTTATGTTTTTAATTCTTATTGCCTTGGGCTGTTCGTCCATTTTTGGGATGGGCAGACTAGGTAACAGGTGACAGGTGCTGTTCTTGCTTCTCACGATGCTGATATCGAAGACGAGTTAGAGGGTTGCATATTATCTTCTTACTATATGTACTGGGTGTTCCGCTGTCTGTATTTTCTCTGAGTGTTGTAGTGAGGCATGATGTATTTTGATAACTTGACTATTCAGATGCTTGTATTCAACTATTATGAAGTTTTATTGATGAGATCCTATTCTGTGAAGCTTCACTATATACATATGTTCTATTGTATTTTGTCCATGCGCTGTGAGTAATACGATAGATTCTGCTGTTTAAATTTTACCCTGACAATCGTCCATGGCTGCCTGGCACACTTTGCAGCGCACTATCTCTAGGTTTAAGTGCAGGGGTCATGGGCGGTCGTCACATTTGGTATCAGAGCATTGGTTAATCGATTTTACCCAACGCTCGCTTACGTAACTACGTATGAGAGACGCAATTGTATTTTGATGGATGATTACTATATATAATATAGTAGCTTAGAAGGATTTGAATTCTTTATGCAGTTGTTTTCTCTAGGTGATTTGATATCGAGAATGAGTCAAAGAGGAAGACCAGCTGCAAGGGAAGGTCGTGCTATTGAAGGGGCTGTTGATTATGCTGCTATGTTCGAAGCTATGATGACTTTGATCATGAGAAGGATGCCAGCTCCGGGGCCATCAGTAGATGTTGGAGATCAAGTTCAGGCTCCAAGACCGGTGGGTCATATGGACGATTCATTTGAGAAGCTTGTGGAGGAAGCTCTCAGACCCGAGAATCTGTTTCCTAAGGAAGGATCTGTTGTTGATGTGACCAGGGAAGAGTCTAAACCCCAGCAGGGTGGAAACAAGAAAAGGAAGCAGCAGCAGAAAAAGGGGAAGGGTGGCCATAAGAAGCAGAAGGGCGAAGTGACCTGCTACAATTGTCAGCAGAAGGGCCATTTCTCCAAAGATTGCAAGAATCCAAAGGTGCCGATGAAGTGTCACAACTGTGACAAGCCGGGGCACATCAAGAAGTATTGTCCAGAACCGCGGAAGGACATGCAGATTGTGCAAGCTTATGCTTTGGGAGCTGTTCCGTCGTCTTCAAAGGCTCCTACTACTGAAGAGAAGGGAAAGAGTGTGGTGGTTCAAGGTACTCTCTTCCTATGTGGTGTTCCAATTAGAGTTTTGTTTGATACTGGAGCGTCGCATTCGTTTGTTTGTAGTGAACTTGTAGGCCGGTTGGGTTTGGAACCGGATATTGTTGATAGGCCATTGGTTGTGACTAATCCAGTTGGAGGGTTCGTCTTGTTTGTGTATGTTATGCCGTGGTCTGATTGTGTCGTGTCATGGTTGCTTTTTTGTTTGTGATTGTTTTGTTCTGAACTTTGCGGGGTTTGGAATTATTTTGGGTATGGACTGGCTTAGGAAGTATGCGGCAAAGGTTGATTGTGAGAGGCTGGAGGTGACAGTCGAGAATGTGGAGGGGCGAAAGATTGTGATACGATGTAAGCATGAAGAAGGCGTCTTCATGAGCTTCATGTATTCGCTAGTTGTTCCACGGGATGGACTGTCATTAGTGCCAATCGCGAATGGATTCGAGGATGTCTTTGACGAAGTCAAAGGGTTGCCGCCGCATAGAGAGATCGAGTTTCGTATAGATCTAGTTGAAGGAGCCAGACCTGTTGTGATGCCTCTTAGGCGGATGGCGCCTAGGGAACAGCAAGAGTTGAGGGTGCAAGTTGATGATCTTTTGCAGAAAGGATTCATTCGGCGTAGTGTGTCCGAGTGGGGTGCACCAGTTGTGTTCGCAACCAAGGAAGATGGGTCGTTGAGATTGTGTGTGGATTATCGTGAGCTGAATAAGGTGACTAAGAAGAACAAGTATCCATTGCCAAGAATAGATGACTTGTTTGATAAGCTTCACGAAGCTAAGGTGTTTTCTCAAATGGATTTGGCAACGGGATTTCACCAGTTGAGAGTGGCTAAGGATAGTGTGCCGAAGACTGCTTTTAGGACACCATCCGGTTTCTTTGAGTGGCTGGTAATGCCGTTTGGATTGACTAATGCGCCAGCATATTTTGTGGATCTTATGAATAGAGTATTCAGGGATCAGTTGAGTAAGTTCATGCTAGTGTTCGTGGATGATATTCTGATTTATTCCAGAACTGAAGAAGAACACAAGACGCACTTGCGTATTGTTTTGGAAATCTTGCGGAAACATCAGCTGAAGGCTAAGTTTCCGAAGTGTCACTTCTGGAAGAGTGAAGTGAGGTTCTTAGGCCATGTGATTTCTTGAAATGGAATAGCGGTTGATTCCGCTAAGGTGGCAGCAATCCAGGATTGGGTTAGACCTAAGAATGCATCTGATGTAAGAAGTTTTCTTGGATTAGCAGGATATTATCGACGGTTTATCAAAGACTTCTCCAAGGTAGCTGCACCGTTAACAGGATTGACGAAGAAGAACCAAGTGTTCAGTTGGGATGCTAAGTATGAGCAAGCTTTCGGAATCCTGAAAGAGAGATTGACGAGTGCTCCTGTTTTGACTATTCCAAGTGGGAATGATGAGATGGTGGTTTACACCGACGCATGTGGTACTGGACTTGGAGCAGTGCTGATGCAGAAGGATAAAGTTGTTGCGTATGCCAGTCGACAACTGAAGCCGCATGAAAGGAATTACCCAACTCATGATTTGGAGTTAGCGGCGATTATTTTTGCTCTGAAGATGTGGAGACATTATCTATTGGGAGTTCGATTCGAGTTGTTTACGGATCATAAGTCGTTGAAGTATCTTTTCTCCCAAAAGGATTTGAATCTTCGGCAGCAACGTTGGCTAGAGTTTTTGGCATCATATGATTTTGGTATAGCTTATACTCCGGGAAAAGGTAACGCAGTGGCGGATGCGTTAAGTCGAAGACATGCAGGATTGGGAGCCATGTTTTCAGAATGGAAGAATCTTGAGTATTTGGCTGAATTTGACTTCAGGCCTAGATACGGATTGGAACCTGAGATGTTGGCAAACTTATCGATAAGACCTTCTCTTGTGGAAAGGATTGGCGAGAGCCAAAAGCGAGACGATAAGCTTGTCAAGATTATCCATGAATTGGAATCTGGATTGGACCCAGAAAAGGATAAAGGATTCGAGGTCGATCGAGAGGGTTGGCTTCGAAAGCAAGGACGACTAGTTGTTCCCGATATAGATGAATTGAGGAGTGAGGTTCTGAAGGAAAGTCATCACTCAAAGCTGACAATTCATCCAGGTGGAAATAAGATGTATCGGGATATGAAGAGAACCTACTACTGGGAAGGCATGAAGAAGGATGTTGGAAATTTTATTTCCAAGTGTATGAACTGCCAGTTGGTAAAAGCCGAATAGAGGAAGCCCAAGACCGTCAGAAGAGTTATGCCGATATGCGTCGAAAGGATTTGGAATTCGACGTAGGTGATATGGTTTTTGTGAAGATTTCTCCACTGAAGAATGTTATTCGATTCAGGAAGAAAGGAAAATTGACTCCGAGATTTGTTGGACCATTCCCGATCATCGAGCGAATTGGAAAGCTCGCCTATAGATTGGAGTTACCTGAGAAGATGTCGAGTGTGCACAATGTTTTTCCTGTATCATATCTACGGAAGTATGTGCACGATTCGAATATGGTGGTTTCTGCTGATAGCTGTGAAGACTTCGAAGTTGATCCAGTCGATAGAAGACCTCGTAAGCCGCTTCGTGTTGTGAAGACCGACACGAAACAGCTTAGGAGGAAGGTAGTTAAGTTGCTCAAGATACAATGGAGTGATGATGATAACGACTGTACGTGGGAGGTGGAAGAGAGGATGAAGGCAGCTCATCCTGAACTCTTCAAGGTATGGCCCAAAGGTGTCGTGTCATCTCACGATATTGTAACCTGTTCTAGTTTTAGAATTCTGCATGCTAAGCTAGAATTGGATGCATGGTTTGTTGATTGCTATGGATGGTAGGCGTGCAGAATAGTCTTTGATTGCTTTGTTTGTTTGGAATTTCGGGGGCGAAATTCCTAAAGGAGAGAGAATGTAACGACCCATATTTTTACGGATCGAAAAGTTCATTAAAATCTGGAATTGTTCGCATTTTTAAGTCGTTTCAGATTTTTAAGTGATAAGTCGTGACCGACTTATAGATTGGACGACCTAAGAGTCAGAACGTTGGAAGCTTAGGTCGTGTAGGAAGTAAGTCGTGAGTGGCTTAGGTCGAGTGACGACTTAGGAAGTGTACGACATAGTGATGTGGAGCGACCTAAGTGTTGGAACGACTTAAGTTGTTAGGTCGTGTGAGAGTTAGGTTGTATAGGAGATAAGTCGTGTGTAGAAAGATAGGTCGTAGACGACTTAAGGAGGTTTTACGACCTAAGGAAGGAACTGGAAGTGTTAGGTCGGTTGGAGCGACCTATAGAATTAGGCGACCTATAGGAGTTAGCGACCTATAGGAGTTAGCGACCTATAGGAGTTAGCGACCTATAGGAGATAGCGACCTAAGGAACATGCGACCTAAGAGTTAGAGGTATAGGAAGCAGGGTAAGTTAGCGACCTAAGAAGGATAGGTCGGCAACGACCAAAGGAAGGAGTAGTTGGGTCGTATGACCTGTGTGTAGTTAGGTCGCTAGGCTTTTAGTCAGTTAGGTCGCTTGTGGGTTAGGTCGCGTAAGCGCTTAAGTGTTAGGTCGCGTGGAATTACTAAGTCGTAGGTCGGCATGCTAAGTTGTTAGGTCGCAAGGTTTTATAAGTCGTAGGTCGTAACTCAGTGAGTTGTTAGGTCGCAGAGGCAGTCTGCGTTAGGTCGCTGGGTTTTGCCTAAGTGTTAGGTCGTACCTGTTGTTAAGTCGCGTCTAAGTGTTAGGTCGCGATCTGTGTTAGGTCATAAGTCGTATACAAGTGGTTCTGTTAGATCGTAGACTGTGTGGAAGCGCATTTGTTAAGTCGCTGAGTCATAGGTCGCAACCTCATTAGGTCGTAAGATGGAGAGCTTTGATAGGTCGTTGAAGCGCCTGGGTGTTAAGTCATGGAGTTGTTAGGTCGGTGAAGACTTAGGTCGGTGAGTGTCTTAGGTCGTAGGTCGGAGACGACCTAATTCCGAGTTACGACTTAGGGGGATTTCGCCTATAAATAGGAGGAGGTTGGCTTCATTCTTGGGATCCGGATTTCGAAGCGACGAAGTGCTGCCATTTTGAGAGCTCGACTTCTACACTTCTTCACTTCTTTTCTCCACTCTAATCTAGTGCTTCCATCCATCCAAGTTGAAGATCAAATTGAAGATTCAAGAGCTTAGATTGAAGATCTTCATCTTTTCAAGAGAGATTTCTTCGTTTGAAGCGGATTCGTGATAGATCAAGCTTGATCCTTCGCTGTCCAGATCTGAAGCGTGTTGATTTGGGGTTGTTTAGGTGATTTGGTGAGTGGTGATTATCTCTCACACGGATCCAAAGAAGTATATCGGATTGTTGGCTCGATTTGGTGTTAAAATAGTGATCTCCATGCATTTTCTTCATCCTAAGTGTAGATCCATATAGATTCATTGTTCATGATGATGTTACATCCGTTTTATCACATGTTAACCTATGCAAGTTCATTCGTCAAGTTTATAAAGATATTGTTCATGTTTTCATGCTTGTTGGACTTTCAACTCTTTAATTACGAAAATGCCATTATTGTTATAATTGTCTACCTAGATCATATTTGAATGCTTGATTGCTTGGATTAATGTTTGACTTGATTGATTGCTATGAATTAGATGATTGATGATTTGATTTAGACCGAAGATGATTCAACAGCTAAGAGGAAGGCTCTTGAAATGGGAAAACTGCTTGTGGCATATGTGGCGGATGGTGAAGCTCTTATGCATAGATTTGATGATGATGATGTTGGGATGAAGCTTTGCGAGGATGTGATGAAGCGAAGTATGATATGAGATAGTCTTGGTCTAATCCAGACGGGATCATTCCAAGCATGTTGGTAACTCGGCCATATGATTCGAGTTAGTCTTGGTCTAATCCAGACGGGATCATTCCAAGCAGGTTGATAACTCGGTGATATGGTTCGAGTTTGAGGATAATGGATGCTCGAGAGGCGCTTGAGCTAGTATGGAAATAGTCGTCGAGGAGGATGACTAGAAGGCTGAGATTTCATCGTTGTTGAAGGTTCTAGCATGCTCTAAGCAAGAGTACATGGGGACGCCCAAAAGACTAACTGTTGATGGTCGAGTACTCTGGGTAGTTGCGAAAATCCTTGGCACGGGCTGCGACGACGTGCGGGAGTTATGTCTAGAACCGGGGTTACCATTAGCCCTTGACTGACGGATGAAAGAAGGAGCCGTTCATTCCACTAACGGTGATATCGAAGCAATGATAACAGTGATAGCCAGAGTCATGGATGTTTGGTTGTATCGTCATTCGGTCTCAAGAGTGGTATTTCCTGGGTGCTTATCTGACCTTGGTTTAGACCTTGGGATTTGTACTTGGAAAACATCGCTCTTGACTCGAGTGATAATTGTTTACTTTAAATTGTATGCTTTACTATGCTTGCTTCTGCTTAGTGTGTGTCTGGGGGCTATCACTGTAGAATGAGGTTGGAGTGGGAGGGTTGTATTCCTATTCCTTTTCCTTTATGCTCTTTTGGTATGTTGTTAGTTAATTTACTGCTCACTAAGACTGTTGTCTGACTCAAGGCTTTATGTTTTTAATTCTTATTGCCTTGGGCTGTTCGTCCATTTTTGGGACGGGCAGACTAGGTAACAGGTGACAGGTGCTGTTCTTGCTTCTCACGATGCTGATATCGAAGACGAGTTAGAGGGTTGCATATTATCTTCTTACTATATGTACTGGGTGTTCCGCTGTCTGTATTTTCTCTGAGTGTTGTAGTGAGGCATGATGTATTTTGATAACTTGACTATTCAGATGCTTGTATTCAACTATTATGAAGTTTTATTGATGAGATCCTATTCTGTGAAGCTTCACTATATACATATGTTCTATTGTATTTTGTCCATGCGCTGTGAGTAATACGATAGATTCTGCTGTTTAAATTTTACCCTGACAATCGTCCATGGCTGCCTGGCACACTTTGCAGCGCACTATCTCTAGGTTTAAGTGCAGGAGTCATGGGCGGTCGTCACAATAATCATGTTTGATTGATAATTGATTGATTGTTTGTTGTTTATATTGGATGTTAAATTGAAATGTATAAAGTGATAAATATTATGCAAGTAAATTTGACGTAGGATAATTAAAATTTGAATCGACATATATGTTGAATTTGATTAGTTGAATAGGACCCCTTTTAATTGTTATATTAATTGACATGTAGAATAGTGATAATTACATTTTGAACCATCGACGTATATTGGATTAAATTGTTGTAGTGTAAAAAAATTGAAATTGAATGACAAGTGAAAAACCGTAATGTAATAATCTTTAATCTACATGAAATGATAGTGTTGATTCTAGAAATAATTATATTAATTCGTACAAATAACAATGCGAATTAATACGGTTATTTCGGGATTATTTGAAATTGATTATTGGATTGATATTGGTTGTTGTTATTGCTTGTTTATTTACCTTGACACCATCCCAGTTATCACACTGCAAGTTCCCTTTGCTATGTTTTGATTTGAATTGAATTGGAATCGGGTTGAAATGATAAATACCCAAATTGAACTTTGACCTAGGATAGAGAATTAAATAAAAAACCCGATTGGTTAATACTTTGATTTAAAAATAAAATGAAGATTTTATTTAATAAATAATATGGTTTTGAAACGAAGTTGGAATTTGAATTTTTAATGAAAGGAAATGTTAATATTTAATAATCTGAATCAAAATATTAACATAGTAGATGATGAATGAACGTTGTTTTAAAATTAATTACTAAATAATTAAATTTGGAATTATTAATAGTTAAGTTTTGAAATTAGTTAATAATTAAGTTTTGAAATTATTTAATAATTAAATATGATTGAATTATTTAATAATTAAATAAAATTGAATTCTTTGTTAAGGGAAATTGAACTTCTTGAATAAGTGAAATTAAGTTTCTTTATTTATTGAGTTGTGAAATTGTGACTAAGTAAATTAATAAGTGAAATTGAATTTCTCTAATAAGAAATAAAATGTGTTTTATTGAAATTAATGTAAGATTTGAAATGTAAAGAATTTGATTTGATGAATTCAATTTAATGAAATTTGTAAGTTTTGATATAATGGAGTCGAACTTAAATAATCGATTTAATGAATTGGAAATTAAATAGAAATTGTTTTGAATGATAATTAACTTAATGAATATTGAATAAATTCGATCAATGGATTTAAATTGATTTGAATGTTAAATTAAATTAATTTAAATGATTTCAGAATGAAACTTATATTCGAATTTGAATCAATATTTGAATTGTTTTACATAAAAATTGAAATTGAATTATAAGATTTTGAAATGGTAATTTGGAAGTTTTGAAACGTAAATTATGGAAATTGATTTAGAAAGACAAATGAAATGTTGGTTACAAATTCTAATTGAGATTGATTTGGTTTTGAAATAAATAAACGACCAATCGGTGAAATAATTACGAAAGTTATTAAAGAGACCGGAATCGGTTATGGACATACTCTCTGTCTAAACCGAAAACCACTTTAATAACTATGCGTGGAGTATGATCCAGAATGAAGTGGTTGGAATGATGTATGTGTTGACTGAAGAAAGAGAACGATAATAGATAGCCTTGACACTTGTGTCAAATTGGAAATGACTTAAACAGGAGCCGTGCCGGGCCAATGGAGGTCAGCTACCTCAAGCGAACACACTTCTTCGAACTACTCATTACTTGTTGTCGATTGGTGCACCCTTGATTTTGGGAGTGTTGTTTCGCGGTGTTGCGGTCGCTGCGACGATGCATTCTCACCAGTCCGGATCAGGAAAACGGTAGTATCACTACCTTGGGTATTGCCTCATGTGCCTTGTCATACTTGTATTCCCATATTCGCGACCACTACGAAATTGTTTTGTGTTATACCTATGGAGTACTCCCTGATAGCCCACTAGTTTACGGTGGAGTTTACAGTGCTGTATAGACTATAACGCTTATAAAAATGTGTTAAGGGGGATAATGGTAACGCCTTAACACTATTTTGATACCTTATATTACTGATAGACATTATCTACTTAGCGTACATTACTACCTAGTAGATAGTTTAACGGATCCTTAAAGGATGGTTATTCCAAACATCCTTTGAGTTACTTGTATTTCAATTGCTATTTCACTTGAGTTGGATTTATTAATATAAGAATGTTAATCCTGACTCGAGTGTTTTGTGTTTTGCTTTACGCTCGGGTCAGACTGAGTGTTCCAGGATTCGAGACTCACCTTTGAAGTTGGAGCTTTGCTTGAAGATCCAGCCATCTATTCTGTTTTCAGTATTTGATGATTCCAGTGATGTATTCTGATTTGTATCTGATGTATCGTATTACTCTTTCGTTGTATCTGGATTACTCTGATGTAACTTATACATTTATATAGTAGCTTCATGAACTACTATCTCTTTTATTTCCGCTGCACTTATTACTCTGTGTCTGTGATTATTTATTTACTGTATATGTTCAGTTTTGCCAAATTTAAATTAACAACGCGGTATTTTGAGCAATTCAACTCCGGCATGAGTGTCTACCTATACACTTATAATGGATGCGAATGGTCCAAAATACCGGGTCGTTACAGTTGGTATCAGAGCTTTGGTAGCTCTAGGCAAAACTTGACATATAGGGTAAATGTATTTACAGAATCACTCTCATTCGAGTTTCAATCTCTTCCTTTCGACTCGATTTCTTTGAATTTTGGAACGTTCCCTACGGTTCCAAATTTCATTCGTGTCCCTCACTATTCGTCTTCTTTCAATTCTGGAGCATCACATAACTCCACTTCGAATGACCCTTATAGTGAATCGGCGGTCTCGCCAATCTTTGAATGATTTGTAAAGGGGTGAAACTCCTTTACAATTGACATTGATTTACCGGAGATTTCTGTATCCTCGGTTTACGATGCTACCTATTTCCCGCCATACCTGAATTCTATTTCTTGAGATCAAATGTAGATTTACCTCGGAATTCTGCATCGATCCTATTCTTGAAGTCACGGTCAACCCGATTAAGGTTGGCCGCGATCTAATAACTTATTCATCTTCCTATTTGATTATTTAATCATCTTGGCTTTGTTTCAATATATCTTCGAAATTTAAAATTCTCTTTGATTTGAGTCCATAAAATTTGAATCTCTATCCTTGCTTTGAAATCCATTATTGTATCGTCGAGCGAGAGCGTGCATTTGTAAATTAATTTTAAAATGTTTTATATTGTGTTGTTTGAGTTGTTGATGTTGATTTGGGTTTTCGATCGATTCGTCTGATCAACGCTATCGATAGGATTTCCAAAACACTTTAGCAGAGCAAACTGACACAATATCGTTTTCAAATTTGATAAATAAAATAAAGTTTTGTATGATTATATTATATATAAGTTTTCTGAAATTAAATTATTAATGAATTTGTTGTCTGAAATAATAATATTGATTTTCATTTATTGTTTTGTAAACCATTGACTATTGCATAATATAAATAAATGAATTTATAAACTTGGTTATAAATTGATTGGAATTTGAAATGAATTTAATTCACAAATTAGCGAATTTATTAGTTTCCGGTGATTTCAAGCTTTGTTTTTTTTTAAATTTAAAATGTATATTATTGAAAGTATTTTCAAATAGAAACCGTTTTCAAAGAATTTAAATTGTTGAAATCAGTGCTCTTCTCTTTGTCGTTGGAAAATAATTTCGGTAATGGCGGCCGCATCATCGACATTCATTTTCGAGTTTCGAAGTGGAGAAACCATTCTGTAGGTTTGCTACGGTTTTGTTTGGGAAATATTTTATTTTGAATTTCTTAAGTATGACTTGATTTATATATAAATATATATGGGTATATTATTTTAAATTTAATTTGATTTAATATATATAATATATACATAATTATTTCTAAAGGGTTTGAAATTAAACGGAAATTTAATTCTTAAAAAAATCATGTTAAAAGATGTTTTCAACTATAAATAAAGCTAAATTTTGAATAAATATTTAAAACTTGAAATAATTGAATTTGAAAATTTTATTTGTATAGTACTAAATTGCATTTCAATATAACTTACCTAAATTATTCAGAAGTTAAAATGCAATTGGATAACATACAACATAAATTGATTTTACAAATAAAATTTTAGTGTTTATAATAAATGTTATACACTTAGATTTTGATTATATAAAAACGCTAATAAAGATGATAGAATAATAAGTTAATTGAATGAGATAAATAAAGTAAATTTTTTCTAAAAGAATTTACAAATTGAATTGAATCAGCTTAATGAAATACCTTGAATTAATTATTGAATATTAATTGATTTAAAACGAAATTAATATGATTAGAATTAACAGTTGAACTAACAAATTTAAATCGAATGACTATTTATTGATTTAATATAAATGGATTTATCCAAATTGAAAAAAATATAAATTAATTTAAATTTGAATTTATATGGTTTAAATTAATTTATATGGGTTAAATATATGTGATTTGATATATTTAGTAGAATAAATTTAAAAATAATTTGGAATAATGAAGAATTTAAATTGTTGAAAAAATATGATTATAATAAAAGACTATTCAAATTTATGGTTTTAGAAATTTTAAATTGAAGATAATTGGATAATAAGATAATGAATTTAGAAATAGTTGAGATTGATGTTAGTGAAATCAGATGGATTAAATTAATTATTGAATATCAATTAATTTGAATTTGAATTTATATGGTTTAAATTAATTTCTATTTTGTATTTCAAAATCTGTTTTCTTTCTGGTTGTTTCTATTCTCCTATCTCGTTCCTTTTCGGGGACGAAAAGTTTTGAGTGGGGGAGAGTGTAACAACACGTAATTTAACCGGTTTTAATAACGTTATTAATTGAAATTTTTGTAAAATTTTAAACGATAAAATTTTGAAATATAAATTTGATATTTGGAATGCGTCTAGTTAAACATAGCAATTGGTAAATTTTCGTCCGAAAATATGAAAGTTTATTTCGCGCGTAAATTTACTTCAATTTAATCAGTTAAAAAGCAATGAAAATAAAATGTTTCCGGAACCTAAATATTTTTACATGGAAAAATTCTAAAACATCTTCTGAGCAAGATGTCAGTTTGTCGTTTTTCCAAATTCGGACATCTTTGGCTCCGTCGATCTTATTTTTCAGCGTTTTTCTTGCATTTCCGCCAGTAGAAAAATTCAAATTTTATAAATTCAATCGTACCACTAATATCCGTATACCGTTTTGATCGTCTCGTCGTGCTGATCCCAGCGGTATATTCATCTCTATATTTTGAGTTCCGGTACGCGACGGAAACAGAAAACTGTACGTCGTACCATACCGAAATTTGTGACCCTTTATTTCTTTTATCCCTTCAAATTGGAAACGTGCAACCCAGGCAAGCAATAAATCATCGTAACTTTTCAGCTGAGTCTAGGAAGTACCGTTGCCATTCCTATTAATTATACTTTGCTCTGTCAACTGTTACCTTCCACCTTTAAATTTATTATATGTTGTTTTCTGTAGCCGACCTCTTGAAAACAAATCTCCTCTCCAAAACCAACCCATCCCCTTCAGAACTGAGATCCACTCCATTCCTCAAAAAAAAATTGCATTAGCCTGCTCCATATTCTAACAGTGCTTTCTCCGTACAAACATGGCAACCAAACTCATGCTAGCCCACCCATACCGCACACAACCTTCCACTCAGCCTCGTGCCCCTCCGACCTCCGCCACTAGGCAGCGAGCGCCAGCCCGAACACCTCCACTTCCTCCACACTCGACCACTCTGCCACTTAACTCCGGCCTTCGAAACCGAGCCACCAATGGCCGAACTCCTCAGCCTCCTTGCTCTCCGATGGAAATCATCACCCAGCCACCTCACCGAAACTCTTTGCCAAGCTCCGGCTAAGCCCTGTCGGCCCACGTCAACCATTCCCTCCGATTTCATTAATGTAAGCTAAAAACAAAATAATTACAAAAGGTGTATATATTTGTATTTTTAAAAATTTTGTGATGTTCCATGTGTGTATATCGTTTCAAAAAAAAACATATGTGGTCTTTATATATGTATATACTGTTCTAAGTACGATATTATTTCAGTTATATATTATAAGTTATAAGTATAGTATATACCCTATTATATGTTGAGTGCACTACAGGTTAGCTTAAATGGAATTATAATGTGTCAGTTTGTTTATTTCGATTTAAGGAAACCAGTGTATACTTACGTATTTTGTTTATTTATAGTGTAAGTTACCTTCTACATATAGGTAGGCTATTTGTTTCATTTTTTTTTTCTTTTTGGGCACCGGGCTGTTATACACGTAAGTGTATATATTTATATATTAGTTTATGAAGTTTCTAACAAAGCGTATGTTTACATCAGACTGTATTGCATATATGTACAAACTTTATAATATAAGTTTTTTTTTCATTCATAATTATTTCGAAATACTATGTATATTGGTGGTCTGCATTTATATGTCTAGGGTATTGAAGTTTGCTTGTGAACCTGTGGATATTTTATATAATCTATATATAGGTTTCGAAATATGTTATGCATTGTGCGTTCATCTCAGCATATATGTATTATTTCAAAATTTATTAGCATAATGCTTAGGCATCAGTGCTTCATTTTATAAACAGTAAAGACCATTATTTTTCATCAAAGTAATATATTATATAAGTTAGTGATGTCGTTTAAATAGATATTGAGTTTAAATGTATGGGTATAGTTTATAAAGTCACGGCAGTAGTTTACGTATGCATAGTTGTGGAGATAGGTAGTTTATATTTTTCATTTCAGAGATTTTGGGTCTGCATATATACCGTATAAGTAATATAAGTATTATATTGCACTGTTTAAAGGTTATGTATTCTCTGTGTTCATCTATGTTTTAAAATATATGTTGATTTTAATATATGGGTCCAATTTAAACAACGATGTCAGAAATACATATATATCAAATTTTATTTGTGTTTGAATTAAACATCGATTTGAAAATATACGTTTAAATTAATTTTTTTAAAATGTACATATATGTAATGTATCTTGTTCATCGATCTCATGCCATCTTAACTTACCATCTCAAATCGATTTATCGCAGCAATTCCTAGCTTGTCGCTGTTCCGTGTGCTTGTCCGTATCCATTCGCTTTCATTTCATCATTCATTTCTCTAACCTCGAAAGGTGAGCACTCACTCACGATTAACGTTCTTTTATTTATTAAATTTGATTTCAATTGAAACGACAATTGATATATGCTTCTGTCAGTTATTTACACTGTTATATGTATGCTATTACCTGTATCAGTTCACCTGTGACATCTGACACATTTATTTGTTAATTATACGATGATAATCCTGTTTGATTGATAATTGATTGATTGTTTGTTGTTTATATTGGATGTTAAATTGAAATGTATAAAGTGATAAATATTATGCAAGTAAATTTGATGTAGGATAATTAAAATTTGAATCGACATATATGTTGAATTTGATTAGTTGAATAGGACCCCTTTTAATTGTTATATTAATTGACATGTAGAATAGTGATAATTACATTTTGAACCATCGACGTATATTGGATTAAATTGTTGTAGTGTAAAAAAATTGAAATTGAATGACAAGTGAAAAACCGTAATGTAATAATCTTTAATCTACATGAAATGATAGTGTAGATTCTAGAAATAATTATATAATTCGTACAAATAACAATGCGAATTAATACGGTTATTTCGGGATTATTTGAAATTGATTATTGGATTGATATTGGTTGTTGTTATTGCTTGTTTATTTACCTTGACACCATCCCAGTTATCACACTGCAAGTTCCCTTTGCTATGTTTTGATTTTGAATTGAATTGGAATCGGGTTGAAATGATAAATACCCAAATTGAACTTTGACCTAGGATAGAGAATTAAATAAAAAACCCGATTGGTTAATACTTTGATTTAAAAATAAAATGAAGATTTTATTTAATAAATAATATGGTTTTGAAACGAAGTTGGAATTTGAATTTTTAATGAAAGGAAATGTTAATATTTAATAATCTGAATCAAAATATTAACATAGTAGATGATGAATGAACGTTGTTTTAAAATTAATTACTAAATAATTAAATTCAGAATTATTAATAATTAAGTTTTGAAATTAGTTAATAATTAAGTTTTGAAATTATTTAATAATTAAATATGATTGAATTATTTAATAATTAAATAAAATTGAATTCTTTGTTAAGGGAAATTGAACTTCTTGAATAAGTGAAATTAAGTTTCTTTATTTATTGAGTTGTGAAATTGTGACTAAGTAAATTAATAAGTGAAATTGAATTTCTCTAATAAGAAATAAAATGTGTTTTATTGAAATTAATGTAAGATTTGAAATGTAAAGAATTTGATTTGATGAATTCAATTTAATGAAATTTGTAAGTTTTGATATAATAGAGTCGAACTTAAATAATCGATTTAATGAATTGGAAATTAAATAGAAATTATTTTGAATGATAATTAACTTAATGAATATTGAATAAATTCGATCAATGGATTTAAATTGATTTTAATGTTAAATTAAATTAATTTAAATGATTTCAAAATGAAACTTATATTCGAATTTGAATCAATATTTGAATTGTTTTACATAAAAATTGAAATTGAATTATAAGATTTTGAAATGGTAATTTGGAAGTTTTGAAACGTAAATTATGGAAATTGATTTAGAAAGACAAATGAAATGTTGGTTACAAATTCTAATTGAGATTGATTTGGTTTTGAAATAAATAAACGACCAATCGGTGAAATAATTACGAAAGTTATTAAAGAGACCGGAATCGGTTATGGACATACTCTCTGTCTAAACCGAAAACCACTTTAATAACTATGCGTGGAGTATGATCCAGAATGAAGTGGTTGGAATGATGTACGTGTTGACTGAAGAAAGAGAACGATAATGGATAGCCTTGACACTTGTGTCAAATTGGAAATGACTTAAACAGGAGCCGTGCCAGGCCAATGGAGGTCAGCTACCTCAAGCGAACACACTTCTTCGAACTACTCATTACTTGTTGTCGATTGGTGCACCCTTGATTTTGGGAGTGTTGTTTCGCGGTGTTGCGGTCGCTGCGGCGATGCGTTCTCACCAGTCCGGATCAGGCAAACTGTAGTATCACTACCTTGGGTATTGCCTCATGTGCCTTGTCATACTTGTATTCCCATATTCGCGACCACTACGAAATTGTTTTGTGTTATACCTATGGAGTACTCCCTGATAGCCCACTAGTTTACGGTGGAGTTTACAGTGCTGTATAGACTATGACGCTTATAAAAATGTGTTAAGGGGGATAATGGTAACGCCTTAACACTATTTTGATACCTTATATTACTGATAGACATTATCTACTTAGCGTACATTACTACCTAGTAGATAGTTTAACGGATCCTTAAAAGATGGTTATTCCAAACATCCTTTGAGTTACTTGTATTTCAATTGCTATTTCACTTGAGTTGGATTTATTAATGTAAGAATGTTAATCCTGACTCGAGTGTTTTGTGTTTTGCTTTACGCTCGGGTCAGACTGAGTGTACCAGTATTCGAGACTCACCTTTGAAGTTGGAGCTTTGCTTGAAGATCCAGCCATCTATTCTGTTTTCAGTATTTGATGATTCCAGTGATGTATTCTGATTTGTATCTGATGTATCGTATTACTCTTCTGTTGTATCTGGATTACTCTGATGTAACTTATACATTTATATAGTAGCTTCATGAACTACTATCTCTTTTATTTCCGCTGCACTTATTACTCTGTATCTGTGATCTGTGATTATTTATTTACTGTATATGTTCAGTTTTGCCAAATTTAAATTAACAACGCGGTATTTTGAGCAATTCAACTCCGGCATGAGTGTCTACCTATACACTTATAATGGATGCGAATGGTCCAAAATACCGGGTCGTTACAGGTTTTCGATAAGTAAATACTTACCGATCCCAGTCTCTTCAAGACAGAGTCGATAAATTTGGCCATTCAATGATAATGAGAGCGATCGCATATGGAAACCAAGTCTCGTACACTTATCACGTTTTCAATATTTTCATCTCACACTATCCCTCGATCAACTGTAAAGCCGGTAGGTTAGAGCTCTATTGCTCATATCCCTGCATGAACATCTGTCTTAATTCCCACAGATAGACAAGCTTACTTCATCGACTTTTAGTGCTAAGTATACGACTATATGTTTTTCATAAATGAGTAAAGATACAAAGCACGATCAAGTCATACAAAGAATGATCAAGTCACATAAGCTACTTCTAATCTCCTTTTTGTTTAATCAATCTTTTATTAATTAAAACCTCATATATTAGTAAAACTTCTTTTATCTAATAAAATATTGTTATCAATTTCTACTATTCATTGTACTCTTTCAATACTTCAAAACGTATTCATACACTTATCTCAAATGGTACAAGTATATTCATAAATTTTTAGCAAGATTCTTACTTTAAACCTTTTCTTTTTCTATACTTTAAAATGTATTCATATACTTATATCTAATAGTATAAGTATATTCACAAATCATTAACAAGATTTCTTACTTTAAACGTTTAATTTTTCAAAAGGTTCCATACTTATAATTTCCATTAATATATCCATTTTAAAGGTCTAAGTGCTTTCACAAATATATTTGAAACGTTTAAGACTAACATTACTTATATATTATCATTACAAACCCAAATCCATTTCATTTATGTTTATCTTTAAAACATTCTTTTTAAAGGTAAATTTATATTCATAAGTATAATCAAAAAAGGGTTAAAGACAAATGTAATTAAAACATTGTCACAACAAATTCAAACCATTCCATATTTATATTATCTTTAAAACATTCTTTTTAAATATCTAAGTTAATAATAGGTTAAGGTCTATAGTTGACTAATCGATTATCTAGATAACAATTTCTTGTAGAAATCAATATTCGTATACTTAGCTTGTTTTCGAATATTCAACTTAACCATTCCTCATTTAAGAGTGAAGCTGGGTAATTTAGGGCACTGGTTGCATTAAAGCCCTTCTTAAACTCTTTATTCCTGAATCTCACAAATTATACAAGCATACTCGTTGACTTTAGTGTTAAGTATTATATTAATAACTTCCATAAACGAGTTAGAAAACAATATGATTAACCCGTTTCTGACATTCCTGACTTAACCATTCCTCATTCAAGGGGGAAGCCTGGTAGGTTAGAGCTCTATTGCTTCATCTCTACTTGACATCAGTCTTAACTCCTAGAAATAGATAAGCCTACTTCGTCTGAAACACCCCACACCCCTTAGTATACCCAAAAGGACACACTAAAAGATGTGGTGCATTGTAAAAAAATTTACAGAGACTAAGATTCACAAGACAATTGAATAAAACAGCGGAAACATTTAAAATTAAACTTTATTATTCCAGAAAATAAATCATCAAAACAAAATATGTCTTTAAAACCAAATACATGTGTCTAGTGAAAAACACCATCTCAGTCATGTCATCAGAGTACATGAAAATAACCATCCTTCTCAAAAGTACCACTACATCAAATCCAAATGTAACAGAAACTGAAAAGAAGAAGAATACATGAAGGAAACACTCCGTAGCTGAATCTCCAAAGAAATCCAAAATCTACTATCCCTGCCTCTGCTGGCCTATGGGGGGGAAGGGGAAAATAGAGGAGTGGGTCAGACTAAAAGTCTGGTGAGTGGAAGTAATTACTAGTATTTTTAAGCAAGATAAAGATAATAGACTTAGCAAAAGTTCTAGTATAAAAGGAAATAAAGGAAAAGATAAAACTGAAATAAAATACTGTTTAATTGTTTGCTTTGGTTATTTCGATTATTTGCACTTGTCTTAGATTGCTGCTTTGATTAGGCTGAAATCCTAATCCTACTATAATTAGGCTGATGTCCTAATTCTACCCTTTGATCGGCCTTCAATCTCTGTTGTGCCACTGTGAGCTAGTCCCATCCTATGGGTCCCATAGAAAAAAGACACCTGTTTAGCGTTTTGAAACTCAATAGCGACTTATATCCCTGCACCAAGGCCTCATGCTCGGCCACCGTTAGGCTCGCACTATCTGTTGCTCCCTCTTTTGACCTCTTATTTACCTTTGTAACTCAATAGCGACTTATATCCCTACACAGAGGCCGCACGCTCAGCCACCGTTAGGCTCGCACTATCTGTTGCTCCCTCTTTGGACCTCATTTACCCTAAACAGCATAAGCGTGCCTAGGCTCACCTCCATGTGTTGTGAGACCACCAATTCTTGACTGAAGGGGAATGCTGCCGATACGGGTTTTAACAAACAAAATCTAGTTGCGCCCCTTGTCCAAATCCCCTGATTTGAACTTCTAATTATTGACCAATTATCTACCCTAAACAGCATAAGCGTGTCCCAAGAGAAATGCTGCCGGTACAGGTCCTACTTCTATCTTTGCTTATTAACTTAGTATAAGTCTTTTAAATAAGCCTCTTCTGTTAATTCTGCTCTATTTGCTTATTAACTTATTCTAAGTCTTTAAAGTAAGCCTCTTCTGTTATCTCTGCTATATTTGCTTATTAACTTAGTGTAAGTCTTTAAAATAAGTCTCTTCTATTATCTCCGCTATATTTGCTTATTAACTAAACTATAAGTCTTAAAATAAGCCATTTCTGTTCTTTCTATTTAATTATAACCTACGTTATAATTTCTCTTTTATCTTGTCTTTTTAGTTATAACTACTAGTTATAAACTTGCTTGCAAATGTCAAATTTGCCTATTTTAGTCTATATTCTTTTTATTACAGTTCTTCTTATTTACATCAAATTTTCTGTAAATTTAGTGTTCTTATATTTTAGTCCATATTAGAAAATTATCCTCTTTTTATTATTTTATTCGCGTAAAAAGGAACTGTGACGCCCCACCTCTATGCTCATAATAACAAAGAGTATTAAAAGAAATACTGTCTATTAATACGAAGAATAAGGCTGGATAGGAGCGACCATCCGTAGTTGGCCTTACACTAATATTGGTTATCTCGATAGGAGTGGTATATACTTTTTATTTTTCATCTATTATTTATTTACTCCCATCGACACACCCAATTATCAGTATAAAACAAACTACGATAGTTCATAGTAGTTTAGGACATTAGATATAACAATAACACAGATAATATAAATGCGGAACACAGATTAACAAAAATCTCATATATATATAACTGATGTCAGTTACAATATAGTTGACACGATACATATGATACAACTACAACTGTCGACTCTAGAAGTTATATATACAAGTACATTATCAACTAATATACATGAATACATATCGTTCTATACAATGACACGACTACTACAAAATGACACTGACAACTTCAGAAGATGTGAAAAGTCTTCATATCCTGAACAGCAACTCAAAGAAGAAAATCTACAACCTGAAATAACTCGGGTCTGACCCGAGTATTACATTCAGAAGAAAATAATACACGGATCAGTCTAATTCAAACTCAGTTATTAGTGCATAGTAGCGATAATAATCAGATAGTCAAATAGACGACAGTCACAGAAATCTCGTATATCCAACTCTCGATACGAGAATTGGATAACAGCAAATATAACACTAAATAGTGTTAAACAACAAATCAGCAATCCAAATCAGAATACAAATTCAAACCATTGAAATTAACCATCGAAACAATTCAACAAATCGAAACAACAATTTAAAACTGTCAAATCCGATAGGGCTGCAGTACACGCACGCGTGTACTGCCTCGCCACTATCGCAGGAGATACACAACAGCTCAGAGAAAATCACAATTGATCATGAGGTGAAATCCCGAAATCGGGTTCAACTCAAGGAAGTTCGAAAACAATCTAAATATCTCAAGTGGTCAAGATAGCTAATTTATATACAAGCTACCTCACACCACTGTAAAGAGAAAACCACAAGGCAAGGCTTTAGTATCAAAACAAAGGTGAGGTCAAAGAAGGCAACACGAATACAGATGCAAACTAATTGCCACCATGAAAAAGGCAACAAGTGCAACAGTGAAATATCTGTTACAGACCGACTAGTATGCGATGGAGATTTCAAGAAACTCAACACAGAACTCAATACAACAAACCCAGTTTAAGTTGAAGAAGCAGTAGTGAAACTGCGAACCCCAAAGTGAAGCAAAAACCTCAAGCAGTTGATAATGCCCATGAATCAATTAACTGAGTAGCAAATGGAGATGCAAACAACTGCATAACAGGGATGGCAACAAGCATGCCACGGTTTTGAAACTCTAAGACAAGCACCCTTCTAACTGGTGGCATATAGGAAGTATACAGAGAGCAACTACAAAGACTACAGTGATGAACAGATGATCATCACAAGTTAAAGACAAAAATACAACAATGTAACCGTGATGAACACAGCAACCTAAGCCAATGTACTACAGTAGCTACATAATGCAGAATCATCTACATGAATCAAAATGCACATGCGCAAGTTGATATGCAGCAGAGAATACAAGCTACACGATTCAAATACATGTACAACACAGTGAACAGGTTCGAGTGAAACAGAGGTGATGTCAGAATGAATGGAAATGGTCAAGTTTAACAGAGTTCGACAATATGGACCAAGGAAGAACAGAAAATCAAAACCATAATTCACAGTGGAGTCAACATGGAGAAAACTGCAGAGAAGTCACAGAATTCACAGTGAAGTCGACAACATCACAAACTCAACAATAACAAAATGCACAGAGGCATAGACAATGTCGAAGTCATTCCAACAAAAGAACAGTGCAACTCAATGCTACAAAAGATCACTCGTATGAAGATTTCAAGCAACACCAATATCTACAACAAATGCAACCGCAAGTGCACATGAACAAGGATGAGAAAACTGGAAAGAAGTTCAACTGGAATAGTATCAAGTTCAGTACAACATGATGCAGCAATATTATAAATGGTGAAGATCAAACTGCAATGGCTACATAATAACTACAGGAAAGGAAATGCAAACATGTTCAGATGAACAAATCTCACAAATGAGTGCAGACAGGTAGCGGTGTGCAGGATGAAGCACTGCAAAAATGCAAGTGTCCAGACAACAACAGAGAACAGTGCATGCTACTACAAGGATGAACACTTAAACAACATCAAAGTGCAACCAGACAGAATCAATGACAAGCATAAGCAAGGGGTTTACAAAGTCGAGATAATGTGGCAACTAAATATACTGTGAAACAAGTATATCAAGACTCAAATCAGACAGGGCCAACTCAAAGCAATTAACTACAAACAGCAGTGCAGCAACTACAAGTAAGTAAACAATGATGCTTGATGAGTCAGATAAGAAATGGCAAAAAGATGGCCAGAGATCAACATCGCAACCAAGGCAATACGAGGTAAACAAGTTGACACACGTCTGCGACCCAAAGGTCACTACAACAAACTGCAGTTACAAGTTCGAAAGTCGAACAAAAACCAAAATCATCACGCAGCCAGGGAAAGTAAAAGAGGCGACTTGAATCGAAATCAAACATTCCCAGCACAAGACAAAAATCAAACTACCGTAATCAATGAATATCGAGTTAGATGTGAGGGAATTAACCACTCACCTTATTCGAAGAAGCAGCCGCGAGCAACCTAGCGGAGTCGACGTCGTAGCATTACGAAAGCGAACGAAACCATCGGCAGAAGCCCTTAGCATTTGATCGAGCAGAGAAGCCAACGCCTTTGATTTCGCGAAGCCCTAAATTGGAAAAACGAACGAACGAAGAAATCGTGGCCTCCATTCTTCTCTATTGCTTAGATTAGGGTTTTTGACAGTGAATGGGGGAGAGGAGCGAACGAAAGATGAGAGCCGCCACCATTTTTCTTTCTTTCGACTGTTTGCTTAGGTTTTCTCGAATGAGGAAAATAAAAAGGGTGGACGGGTTTTAGCCTTAGTAAATTTTCACGGCTACCATAGAGAAGGCCAAGATAAAATGGGAAGCCCAATATCAGCTCTAACCACGAATAACAATTTTTATTAAAGAATTTTAACCCGAATAAATCTCAATTGCAATCAAACAATTTTCACATTTCAAATCCGATTCGAATTCCAATAACAATTATCAACTGAATTAAATCGTCATTTTGACGATAATTGAAATTACAAAAATCCCGGTTGTTACAGACTCCCCTCCTTAAAGAAATTGCGTCCACGCAATCATAGGGAATAAATGGATAAAAGGTAACAACTAAAAGAGCATGGCAATGTCGAATGTACAAGCAAAGCAAGTGTCAACGGGGAAGTATTAGATAAGAAATCAAAAGGTTCGACTGCTTCAAATCAAAAGAACCAACATCGTGGGAATCAGGGATCAAAATCAGATGACTAACACAAGCAAGAACAATCGAGTTCCAGCAACTAAAAGAGAAGGAAAAACAGAGCAGAAATCCCATACAGAGCACGAATTGAATGTGAGTAAATCAAATTACTCACCTGAATCGCCAGAGAAAAAGACGAAGCTCAAATCTCAAAAATCGCAAATATTCAATCATCAAAAACGATAATTGAATTTTCAAATCGCAAATATTTACTTATCTCAAACGATAATCAGAAAACAAATATTCAATTATCAAAAACGATAATCAAATTTCTCAAATCAACAAATATTCGATTATCACAAACGATAATCAAATTTCAAATTCAACAAATATTCGATTATCAAAACAATAATCAAATCTCAAATCAACAAATATTTAATTATCAAAAGCAATAATTAAATCTCAAATCAGCAAATATTTAATTATCAAAAGCGATAATTAAATCTCAAATTAGCAAATATTTAATTATCAAAAGCGATAATTAAATCTCATATCAACAAATATTTAATTATCTAAAGTGATAATTAAATCTCAAATCAGCAATTATTTAATTATCAAAAGCGATAATTAAATCTCAAATCAACAAATATTTAATTATCAAATGTTGGGTAAATTTCTCACCCAGAGGATCTCAAGACCAAGAAGAGCTAGGCTTCATCCGGCATCCTTCAACACTGCCGAACCAACTTGATGCCGGACCAACTTGATACCAAGCTCCTCCCACCATCTACCGGACCAAGCATCTACCGAACCAGCTCACCTCCCATGCTTCGCCGAACCAGCTCACCTCCCATGCTTCGCCGAACCAACTCACCTCCCATGCTTCGCCGAACCAACTCACCTCCCATGCTTCGCCGAACCAACTCACCTCCCATGCTTCGCCGAACCAACTCACCTCCCATGCTTCGCCGAACCAGCTCACCTCCCATGCTTCGCCGAACCAACTCACCTCCTACCACCGGACCGAGACGTGCCAGGCCAGATCACATCAGCCCAGGCCCACCAGCAGCTATATACATCCAAGACCCCTGCTCCCACCCTCACTCTATAAATAGAGGGGCAGGGGTACAACAATGGGGGACAAGTTTGAGAGCTCAAGCACGGAAGGAACTTTCAAACAACTTTCTTTTACTGATATCAAAGTTTTGTACTTGTAATCAGAATAAGAGAAGAGAAATAACATATAAAGTGGACGTAGGCACATTCTGGCTGAACCACTATAAATCTGCGTGTCTTTTTACAGTTTAGCCCCTGTTTTTTATATATTTGCATAAATCGCTCAAATCACTAAGAATAACATCAGATCTGCTAAATCATACAACTTTGAGGTGTTTGTCCATTTTTTGTGCAAACATTTTTGGTGCTTTCACTGAGAAATAGAAACTCGAAGCTTCAGCTTCATCCACTTAACAGTTTTCCTAACGACATCATTCGCCACTCAGAAAACATGCCTCCCAAACAGAGAAAAGATGTTAATAAAGGAAAAAACATCGCATCCAGTAGTCTTCCAGATCCAGCTGTCACGAATCAAGGAAATCATCCTCCTCCAGCAGTAGAACCAAATGAAGGACAGGCTAACCCAACCACTCCTGCTACAGGACAGCCTGCAGCCATTACTAGGGCAGATCTAGACAGAGTTGTGGCTGAAGTAACTAACCGCTTCACATCCCAGCAAGAAGCTTTTGTGGACCATCTCATGTCACGCTTAAGGGACGCTGAAGAATCCAACCACAACACTGAATCATGGGGCGAGTCCCAGTCTGGAGGATCTCAGAGACAACAAAGATCTTCCTTCTTCGAAGGAGCTAACGGCAGAAGTAGCCATGGTAGGAGCTGAGACCGAGCACAGCCCGAAGTTAGGCCTGAGGAAACGTTTGGTACCGAACCCAACGGGGGAGGTATCGGGCGAAGGTCAACTGTAGCTGAGCCTGTCATGCTGCCTAACCACAGAAACGCCAATGAACGGGGCCGAGCTAGAGCCCAGCCCAAAGTTGGACCCGAGGAGGTGCTTAGATCAGAACCCAGCAGGGGGAGATCAAGGCAAGGGCCAACTGTAGCTGACCCGAGCATGCTCCCAGAAGACCAAAGGCAGCCACTGGAAAATATGAGGAATGATAGACGATACCATCCCTATAGGTCATCTGGACGGAATCAATCCCACAGAACAGAGCCAAACTCATTTCTATCTGCTCCAAGTTCTGATGAAAGGATGGCACGCTTATTCAGAGAGTGTTTCCAACGGGAGCAAAGAGATCGAGGGATAGGCGCTAGGGTAACCAGCCCTTTCGCCCGCAATATCGAAATTGCTATCACCCCCCGAGAATGGAAGATGCCAACAATGGAACCCTACAAAGGAACCTCCGACCCCGTTGTACACTTACAGAAGTACACGCAACATATGCTCATGAGTGGAGCAACAGAGGGAGTACTGTGCAAATGCTTTCCGCTCTTCTTAGCAGATCTCGCTACCTCCTGGTTCTGTCATCTACCCCAGGGATCCATCAGCTCGTGGGAAATGTTGAAAGAAAAGTTTATCAGTCAGTTCCGCATCCATGTGGAACAACCTAAGGACGCTTATTCCTTATCCAGCGTCAAACAGAAACCTGGAGAAAAACTACAGCAATACCTAACCCGATTCAATGCCGCAGCAGCCGTAGTCCAAGATGCCGATGAGAAGCTTGTCTTAATGGCCCTCTGTAGTGGTGTGCATCCGGATACTAAATTCGCTAGAAGACTAACAAAAGAAAAACCAACTACTTTACCCGATTTCTTCAATGAAGCCAGGAAATATATGAGGCTTGAAGACGCTGCCACTGAGGGGCAGTCAAGGCAACAAAATAAGGCAACTCACAGCAACACGCCCGCTGTAGCAAAGGACATTCGAAGAAATGACTCTAGAGACAATGCTGGGGGCAAGAAGGGAGAAAAAGCGCCTATATCGGCCAGGACCGAGAATCGACACTTACACTCCTTTGAATGAAACCGTCGAAAAACATCTTCCTTGCCACCCAAGGCGAAGTTAGATACGAACGCTCACCGTACAAGAAGGAATCAGATAACGCACAGAAGTCTGGAAAGTTCTGCCGCTTCCACGAATCTCATAGGCATGATACCGATGAATGCCATCATCTCCGGGACCTGATTGAAGAACACATCAGAAGGAAGAAACTACAACGCTTTCTTGGGAAGGCCAGCCCTGTTTGACTTCCAAATTATCTTGGCTCCATAGTGCTTAAAGATGAAATTTCAAACGGACAAGTGCGTTCCCTTCTTCGAAGCTCTAAAGAAAGACAAAGGAAAGTTCGAATGGACTGACGAATGCTTAACCGCTTTCCTTAACTTAATCGAACACCTCCAAAAACCACCGGTACTCTCGACTCCAAGCGAAGGCGAAGAATTATACATATACCTTGCTGTGTCATCTCACGCCCTAAGCGCTGCCTTGGTAAGGGAAGACAACCGCACACAGCGGCCAGTTTACTTCGTCAGCAAGAGGTTTACTGGGGCAAAAGTCAGATATCATAAACTTGAGAAGCTAGCATACTGTTTACTAATCACATCACGAAAACTGCGTCACTACTTCCAGTCCCATTCCATCAAAGTTCTGACCGATCAACCACTGAGGCAGGTACTCCATCGTCCCGACACTTCTGGGCGACTACTTAAATGGTGCATTGAACTAAGTCGGTATGATATCACCTATCACCCTCACACCACCATCAAGGGACAAGCCATGGCTGATTTCATTGCAGAATTCACTACCCAACGGGCGTAATGAAGTCAAGAAAATCTTGAGGAAAGCTTCCCGCTACACAATACAGGAGGACACCCTCTATCGGCGCGGATTCTCTAACCCCCTATTAAGGTGTGTCGCTGGAAGGGAAGCCAAGGAAATCTTATCCAACATTCATCAAGGGAGCTGCGGAGATCACATCGGAGGACAGACTTTGGCAAAAAAGATACTCCGATATGGATATTTCTGGACCACCTTAAGCAAGGACGCCTTAGATTTCGTCAGAAAATGTGACAGATGCCAGAAGTTTGCTAAGATTCTGCGACTACCAACAACTGAGATTACTCAAATGACTAGCCCATGGCCCTTTGCAGTATGGGGAATTGACTTAATCGGCAAACTACCGATGGGCAGAGGCGGGGCCAAATATGCTATAGTGACAGTCGACTATTTCACCAAATGGGTGGAAGCAGAACCCCTGAATAAAGTATCTTCAGCAAAATTTATTAATTTCTTGATCAAAAATGTTCTGTGCAGGTACAAAGTCCCATTCAAGATCATATCAGACAATGGACTTCAATTTGACAGGAGGAATTCGCCAACTGGTGCCAAGAGCACGGAATTCACAAAAGCTTCTCATCCGTAGCGTATCCCCAGGCAAACGGAAAAGTCGAAGCCGTCAACAAAATTCTCAGAACTCTAATAAAAAAGAAACTCGAAAAGACAAAAGGCGAATGGGTGGATGAACCTCCTACGGCACTATGGGCCAATCGCACGTCTTTCAGAACATCAACGGGGCATACTCCTTTTCTCTTTGGCATACGGATCGGATGCTATGCTTCCAGTTGAAACTATAGTGCCTTCCCACTGTAGGATCCACTACAACCCAGAAGAAAACGAAGAGTTCCTCCTCATGTCTTTGGATCTAATTGAGGAAAGAAGAAATGATGCAGCCCCCCAGGGCAGCAGCTCACAAGCAAAAAGTGGCAACGCAATACAACCCCAAAGTCAAGCATCGTACCTTACAAGAAGGGGATCTTGTCCTCAAGCGAATCTTCCCTCGTCCCGGAGCACTAGACCCAATCTGGGATGGATCATATGTAATTCATAAAGATCTCCACAACGGAGCCTATATTTTGTCAACAGTGGACGGAGAGGTGTTCCAGAGGGCATGGAACATCCAACACCTTCGTCGATACTTTTCTTAACTCATATTGCCCATATGAAGTGAATTAACAAAGAGAATCAGTGGACGTAGGCATTTTCGTGCCGAACCACTTTAAAAAACTTGTCTCTTTTTAACTTGTTCCTTCATATCTTGGCTGCTTGTTAACTGTATCCTTTTCTGTTGAACAAAATCCTGTGCAAATAGCATTTTCATTCAAGGCGCTCCACAGCGCAACTTCTCCTGGACAAGACCTAACAGGTACTATGCGAATCTATGCCCTCGCCAATGAGACACTTTCGCTCCGGCATCCCTCTGCTGCGAGTTAACTCATTGCTCACGACGGCCCTTAAAGCCAACTGTAATGAGCCGATTATAAGCCACCGAGAAGGCCGACTATAGCCGAGGCAGCTCATTACGGCGTTAGGCTCGCCGGCAACTGTGAACCGACTATAAACCCCAACATAAGGTGTGGCCAGCCAGGGGCAGTTCACAGTTGACGATCGGCACCCACGCTAGCCGGCCACAGTAGATCGAATAATACCCACGATTACGGGCCATAATGGCCCGGGTAGTTACTGTGCGCGATCTCGGCTCCGATGTGTCTTAAGTGCGGCTGTGGTAAAAAAGAATTAACTCCCCGCGGAGGCGTAAGATGGGTGACAAATGTCTCCAAGACCCACAGCTAGGGAAAGTGACTACAAAACCCGTTTGCCACGAACTTAAGCACATCGAAGGCCTTCCGTGATTGGAAGTTTTACTATTTCACATATTTCAATTTTACTTAAGAAACTTTTCTCCTATCCTCTGTAACAATCCCTGAAGTGCAGGACACAAAACAAGAGACACTCACTAATAGAAGCAGATACTCACAGCAAGACACTAGACCGCATCCCTTACTCGGTCACGCAGGATATTCAAAGCTGCCATCTACAAGCAAAATATAAAGGACGGCCTAATCAGGGAGCCGGCTGCGTCGGAGTCTTGTCCTTGCCCTATTGCCCACCTGTCCGGTCAGAAAAAGAATTCATTAGTGATAAGCAACCAAGTTAACGGAAAGACTAGAAAGGAAGACTTACCAGCATCTGCTCCTCGATCATCTCGGTCATCATCCTCTACTTGCACACCTGCCTCCTCAGCTGCAAGCAACCGCATGCCCTCCTTCATTGCCACCTTCTCCTCCTTGGTAAACTGGGCAGTAACCGCATCAATCCTGAGGGCCGTACCTATCTACTAGTGACCTCGGGGTGGGCCCATGACGTCCCGGTTCTAACTGAGCCGGGGGCACCTCGGAAGGATCTTCTCTGTCCTGGGATTTCTTCTTTTCTGATCGGGTTTCAACTCTATGAGACATTATCTGCAACGAAAAAGAATACATCTTTAAAAAGGATGTAGAGATATGAAGAAGCGAGTGTGTGCAGTCTAGAATTTCACTCAAAATGCTCAAATTCCTATTGTCATTCGGTATTCAGAGTCTCAAGGTTCATTCGGCATTCCCCGTGTAAAATTCATTCGGTAAGGTGAAGGTTAAAATTCATTTGGTATTCAGAGTCCCAAGGTTTATTCGGCATTCCCCGTGTAGAATTCATTCGATGATCCAAATAAGAATACTCATTCGGTACACACGAGTTTCATTCGGCGAGGGGAAGTTAGGTACCTTATTCGGCAGGCTAAAGCAGCTCGGTAGATTGATTCGGCTATGCAACTGATTTGGCTCAAGTCCTTCGTTCGGTAGGAAATAACAAGGGCCCTAGCTCCGTACTTATAGGCGAAGGTGGACCTCCGGACCAACCGGTTCAGTACTAGAAGTCGAAGGGGAAATTGGGTAACTTAAAACAAAGCACGCCATATACAGGCATATGCCCTACTTTGGGGGGCAAATGTTGGGTAAATTTCTCACCCAGGGGATCTCAAGACCAAGAAGAGCTAGGCTTCATCCGGCATCCTTCAACACTGCCGAACCAACTTGATGCCGGACCAACTTGATACCAAGCTCCTCCCACCATCTACCGGACCAAGCATCTACCGAACCAGCTCACCTCCCATGCTTCGCCGAACCAGCTCACCTCCCATGCTTCGCCGAACCAACTCACCTCCCATGCTTCGCCGAACCAACTCACCTCCCATGCTTCGCCGAACCAACTCACCTCCCATGCTTCGCCGAACCAGCTCACCTCCCATGCTTCGCCGAACCAACTCACCTCCTACCACCGGACCGAGACGTGCCAGGCCAGATCACATCAGCCCAGGCCCACCAGCAGCTATATACATCCAAGACCCCTGCTCCCACCCTCACTCTATAAATAGAGGGGCAGGGGTACAACAACGGGGGACAAGTTTGAGAGCTCAAGCACGGAAGGAACTTTCAAACAACTTTCTTTTACTGATATCAAAGTTTTGTACTTGTAATCAGAATAAGAGAAGAGAAATAACATATAAAGTGGACGTAGGCACATTCTGGCTGAACCACTATAAATCTGCGTGTCTTTTTACAGTTTAGCCCCTGTTTTTTATATATTTGCATAAATCGCTCAAATCACTAAGAATAACATCAGATCTGCTAAATCATACAACTTTGAGGTGTTTGTCCATTTTTTATGCAAACATCAAAAGCGATAATTAAATCTCAAATCAGCAAATATTTAATTATCAAAAGCGATAATTAAATCTCAAATCAGCAAATATTTAATTATCAAAAGCGATAATTAAATCTCAAATCAGCAAATATTTAATTATCAAAAGCGATAATTAAATCTCAAATCAGCAAATATTTAATTATCAAAAGCGATAATTAAATCTCAAATCAGCAAATATTTAATTATCAAAAGCGATAATTAAATCTCAAATCAGCAATTATTTAATTATCAAAAGCGATAATTAAATCTCAAATCAGCAAATATTTAATTATCAAAAGCGATAATTAAATCTCAAATCAGCAAATATTTAATTATCAAAAGCGATAATTAAATCTCAAATCAGCAAATATTTAATTATCAAAAGCGATAATTAAATCTCAAATCAGCAATTATTTAATTATCAAAAGCGATAATTAGAAACAACAAATATCTGATTATCAAAAACGATAATCAGAACTCATATCAACAAATATCTAATTATCACAAGCGATAATTAGAAACAACAAATATCTGATTATCAAAAACGATAATCAGAACTCATATCAACAAATATCTAATTATCACAAGCGATAATTAGAAACAACAAATATCTGATTATCAAAAACGATGATCAGAACTCATATCAACAAATATCTAATTATCACAAGTGATAATTAGAAACAACAAATATCTGATTATCAAAAACGATAATCAGAACTCATATCAACAAATATCCAATTACCTGCAGATAATTGGAAGCAACAAATATCTAGAAATCAATTAAGAAGACTAGAAAATCAACATAAAAGCTTGGATCGATCCCATCAGATGGCGAGTTTTTAATTCGCCGCACGTGCATCTCAGAGTGGCCGAAGCCTACCAAGTACTCAACATAATTTTGGCGCCCATCAGATTGACCCGAAGGTCCGCAGAGTGACTGTAACGACCCAGAATTTTGAACAAATTAAATTGAGAATATTTAATTAATTTTAAATATTTGAACGATGATTTAATTTGAATCCCGGATATAACTTTGAAGCTGACGATTAAATTATAAAATTTAATCTATTGTAAGGTGAATAAAAATTCGAATCTTCAATTTTAAGCTGAAGAATAATATTTCAAAAGCTTCTAAAATTCGTATTGATAATACCGAAGATAATCGAACTTTCAGAATTGAATTTTTAAACTGTTTTGCTCAGTTTGAAATTTTATCGTTCGAATTGATATTTAAAAATAGCCATCCGAGGCACAGTCTCGGAATTCGACGAAACCAGTCCCATTGGATCCGTAATATTGAATTATTGTCGGATTTCAATTTTCGTATTTTTAGGAGTTGTTTTGTGACCATACGGTTAGAAAACGTGTTGAAATTAAATTGAATTCAATTTTTAAATTTAAATTTTTAATCACTGCCGACATCCACACGTTCACGCCTTTAATCACGCAGGCAGCACGATACTCTCCCTTTAATCACGCCTAATATCGCGCCAGAGAAACTTGAAAGCATGCTTCTTCCCATTCCTTCATTCGAAAACGAATTCGACTATAGATAAAAAAAAATGGCAGTGACTCGAAAAGAAGAAAAAAAAAATCATCTCGTCTCTCTCGGTTTTAAGGCTCGAGTCGAATTCATCAAAAAGAAAAAAAGGGGCTATCGTTCGATTACAGTCTCTGTTTCGAGATTTCAAGCTGGGTGGAAATCGGAGTTCGCGTACGCAGGCACACGTGTCGGCGAGGTCGTGGAGTCGCGACGAGACTGGGCGATGGTTTCGCAGCAGCTAGGGCTTTGGGTGAGTTCGTCAAAGGCAGTCGCGTCGTCAAGGAAGCACGTTCGGAGATATCTCGTGATGGGGGCAGCAGCTTAGGGGGACGTTTTCGAATTGCGTGAGGAGATGACGATACGAGGAGCGGCTCTGTGAGGATCGGCGATTGTCGCCATGCATTTTTCATTTTGGTCATCACGTGCACTCGCGAGAAGAAGGCAGGGCTTCGCGACTGGTAAGGTGAGATTTACAGTAAGGAAGTTTTGTTTTAGAATTTAAATTTGATTTAAATTTGAAAAAGAAAATATGCAGTTTTCAGTTTTAATAAGCATGCAGAAGAAAATCTAGATAGATAAGGTTTTAAAATTTTAACAATAAGGGAAATACAGTTTTCCAAATTTATAAGTAATTACGGAAAGATAAAGCAGTAATAGATAGACTGGAAAGAAAATATATATATATATGATTTCAAATGAAAAAAAAATAATTACTTGTTTAAAATTATTTTTAGGAATAATTTAAAGGAAATTTAAAACAGTTTAGAGAATAAATAGTTTTATACAGTAAAAGAAAATTAGTTTAAATTAAATTGTTAGTTAATTAAATTTATAAAGGAAAATGGGTTTGAGGAAATTAATTATCAGTTTAAGATTTAAATAAATTAGTTAAATGGAAATTTATTATTCAATTCAGTTCAGATATTAATTAAAATCGTACAATTGTTATACAAGGTCTAAAACGGTGAAAGAAATGAACTGGATTGGAAGGGGATTACAAATTAAAAAGCTAAGGTGAGATCTTCTCACTCAAATGAAAGTGGATTTTCTTTTACAGTTATTGATTGTTTGATTGATTGTTTCGATTGTGATATTAGATATAGTAGGATATATCTATATATATGTAGCAATATATACATATTGGCATATGTATATATTGGTTTGATGATTTCCCGCCTCGTATAGCGGATGAGACCCTATTGCGCCGTTAGTAAGCGATATTTTTATAAAAACCCATATACCGCGATATTCCACCTCGAAGTGGAATTGGTATTGTGCTAACGTCTTTGGATGCAGGGAAACAGGTTGGAGGGATCCAACTGGACCCCTCACATTGATTGAATTTATTTATACTGTGATATGAATCTGTGAATGATTATATTGATGTTATTAATCATATTGATATCTGGAAATTGTTTGAAGCTAAAATTTAGCTGAATGGATGTTTGATATCATTGGATTCCAAAAATATATGAAATTGAATTTTTGAAATCAAAATAGAAATTTTTAAGTAAATAAATTTTTAGAAATTGAATAAATTCGAAGAAAAGAATTTAAAAGTATAAAAGCTGATTTTTATAATCTTATTGAATAAATTCCAGAATAAAGTGAAAATGCTAAATAAATGGATTTCATAAAACAGTGATTTTAAATTGAAGAATTTAATTTAAATTTGGATTTTTAAATAGATTGAAAGAGATAAAGAAATTTATTTTCTTTAAAAGGAATTTATTTAAAAAGAAATAAGTGGGAAGTCCAATTAGAAATTTAATTTGGCAAATTGAAACGAATTTGGAAAAAGAATGAAATTTATAGATGTATAAATTGTGAAGTTAAAAAGAATGAAATTTATAGATGTATAAATTGTGAAGTTAAAAAGAATGAAATTTATAGATGTATAAATTGTGAAGTTAAAAAGAATGAAATTTATAGATGTATAAATCGGGAAGTTAAGATGAATGAAATTGTAGAATAGAAGATTTATAAGAAATTAACTTATAAATTGGATTTTTGCCTACAAATGAAATATTGATCGAATTCGTTAATAAAGGAGATTTACAAATCGAAGTTGTAAAAAAATATAAAAGGTGAAATTTATAAACATTGTTTTTATAAATTCGGAATCAATTGAATTTGATAAATTAAATGTAGGAGGTTATTAAAGGAAATATATTCGCGATTTTGGATAGCGAATTATCCTTAAATTGAATGTGTAGAAAAGACTGAAATTTGGTTAGGGAAATATATTCACGATTTTTGGGACAGTGAATATATTGTTAAGTAAAATGGACTTATTTTCGAAGAAGGGATATTAAAAATAAAGTTAAACGTTTTAAAGATGTTTTAAAATGTATTATGAATCGAAATCATAGATTTCAACATTTATTGTTGAAATGGACGTTTTCGAGAAATAAGGAAATGGTGGACTATAACACTGTTGTTATAGTAAATGATTTCCGAAAGGAAATGTTTTTATCTAGTATTGGGATTTACATATCTATTTTAATCTCGAATCCCTATACTAGTGATTTTTGAGTCGTCGTAACGATGTTTTACGTAACATTCGTTTTGACTCAAATTGATGTTGTTATAGAAAATAGATTTCCTTAAAGAATGAAATATATACTTAATTTGATTTAAGTATATCGAATATTTTCGAGTGTTGAAAATAAATGATTTGTGAAATACTTATTATTAAATAAGTAGGGAAATGCATTTCCAAAATGAAATGAAACGTTTTGAGATTTTATCTTCTTAAAGATAAAATGAAATTGAATATTTGAAATCGATTTGAGAATCGTATATCAGTAGATATTTTGAAGATATAAATTCACTATGGAATTTATAAATGGAATGGGAATTTGTTTTAAAAATAAACGTTGATTTATTTTTAAAGTGTGGAAATTTTATATCTAGTAAAGATATTTTTGAAGATGAAATAATTTGGAAATTATTTGGAATCTGATGATGTTGCGCATCTTTATTGATAGTTAAATAACCGACTATCAATATTTACCTTGAATGGTATTTGTTGTGAATTGGATGAATTTGAATGCCACACTTGTTTTTAAATAATCGCTCACTATTCGGGTTAGCCGGGAAAGGACCATGGGGTCATATAACCCATTCCGAATATGTGATACGTCGTTATGAATTGCATTTGAAGACCGGTGTTGAAGACCGGATATTTTTGAAAACGGAAGGATTACCGTCGAGTTACTCTACATCGGCTGATCTTCGGTTTAGAGGTTTTATCACCCTTAGTGACGGGAAGTCCCGACGTGATTGAAAATTATCCAGATGTGCAAGGGCTTCGTGAGAAGTGCTTTCGGTTCTGTTCAATCCCGGAACAGACTTGTATGGATTGTGTGTCTGACGTTACAATTTGAGATATAAAGCTGATTTCTTTCAAATACATTTCTGTTGGTGGCGGAGAATTTATTCTCTTAGCTTAACACCCTTCTCTGAGACGTACGAGCTCAGAGGTTATGTAGTTGAAATTTATCAGCGATATATCCCAATTTGGTAACGTGGCATACTGAGTGTTGCTGTGAAATGATCAGTGTTTGATCATTTACGATATGATCATTTGTTTGATCTTATATCTTTGTGATCATAGGTTGATCATTTTTGTTTGACCCGAAGCAGGGCTTTGTAGAAAGCGTAGCTTTGTGGACGAGACTTCATCGAGCCTCACACCCCGGAAATGGTCGAAACAGGAAGAATGCGGCAAGGTTCTAGGGAGTAGCGCCCCTTAGTGTATGTCATTCCTTCTGGATAAAGGTGGTATCATGGTATGGAGCCCAGATACTTAACCTCTG
This sequence comes from Allium fistulosum, assembly GCA_030737815.1. NCBI lineage: Eukaryota > Viridiplantae > Streptophyta > Magnoliopsida > Asparagales > Amaryllidaceae > Allium > Allium fistulosum. The sequence goes on along the minus strand of CM060908.1, from coordinate 148,027,149 downwards.
TGGTTGCTGCAAATTTATTACTTTGTGGTTGTTGCGAATCGGGGATCCTCGGGAAGATCGGTGACGATCGGGGGATGGCATACGCGTGTCAGTAGTTACCTATTTTTGCAGAGGTAACCCGGCCTTGTGTTGGCAGAGATCCGGTTAGGTTCTCGGGTCGTCTATTCCAGGGACGTACCCATCGTGGATAGGAAGTTCCTTAGCCTGGCCATTTGTTGGAAATCCAAAGAAACAATACGATCTTGTACGGTTTTAGTTGTAGAACCTATCATTCACTTATGGTGGTCACCACTGTTTGGATGGTAGCTATAGTAGGCATAAGTGTGGAATGCCTATGCTGGCTAAGATTAATATTATACTTTCGAAATGTTTTCTACACTATGCACTAATAATAATATCAAAAATGATTTGATTTTGCGTATCAAGCATCTTTGACTATCATAAGAAGAAATCTCCTCCAATTCTGCGTTTGCATTGTGTGTGTGGTGGGAGGTCTTATGGTAGTTTCATTTTCCAAAAGCATTTCGAATTGACTTTGAAAATTATCCCGTTTTTATTTTAAAAATAACTGTTTTACGATCTCACACCAGTCACCATGACTGACTCGGAGTTTATTGTTCCCTTCTAAACTCTGGGTGCCCACCAATTTCCACATGGGCAGCCTAGAGTTATATTATCAGGATATTCTGGATATTCTGGAGCTTTGGAAGAAAGCTGGATGACGAGACGTAGTATTTGTATCTAATAGTATTTATTCCGCTGTGTATTCTGTATGAGGACAAGTTATATAACTGTCCATTGTTGTACTGAGTTGTATATTGACTCTGATGATTGATGTATGTATAAAATGATATAGTTCTTTGTTTAAAGATTATTCATTTATCTATTATATATTGTTCCGCTGCGATATGTGAGATTCTGATATTGTTTCTGTTTCTGATGTTGTTCTGTGGTTCTTCTTTCTCTTTTCTCTCTTTCTTCTACTCTTTTCTTCTTCTTCTACTTTTTTTTCTTTTTCTTAAAACCATAACTTTTCGGGTTTCCGGCATTCGATGGCTCGGCAGTCGATAAAGTGAGTATCGATGTCGAATTTTCGAAAGTCGAAAATTTTCGGGATGTTACAGTGACCCGAAGGTCTAGTACTGATATTTGACCCGAAGGTCCGCAGAGTGGCTCGAAAGCCCAACAAATGACCCGAAGGTCCGCAGAGTGGCCCGAAAGCCCAACAAATGACCCGAAGGTCCGCAGAGTGGCCCGAAAGCCCAACAAATGACCCGAAGGTCCGCAGAGTGGCTCGAAAGCACACAAATCATCAAATATTTCAATTAACGAGTCCGGAATTAACCGAAATAGCAAACGCACATGTCCCATACCACATGTTTTACTAAATCGTTTGATTCTCTTCATCGTTTCCTTAAAAGTGCAAAATTGTGTATTTTGTAAAAATACATTTCACATTCTCAAACGGACAAGTCCGGAATTAAGCGAATCAGTAAAAGAAAGGGGTCATAGTCCTCGATTTCGCTGAAACGTTTAAATCGCTTCCTCATTCTTTTGAAATCGCAAACTGTAAAAATTTTGAAAACAAATTTATTTATTTTGTAAAAATAACAATTCGCATTCTCAACTGAACAAGTCCGGAGTTAAGCGAAACAGTAAAAGAAAGGGGTCATAATCCTCGATTTTGCTGAATCGTTTAAGTCGCTTTCTCATTCTTTTGAAAACGCAAACTGCTAAAATTTTATAAAACAATTTTCATTTTAAAACGATTTTCCAATCACGTGATTAAAACAGCAAAACAGTAACAATTTCGATAAGGAAATTGTACTTCTCAAAATACCGTAAAAACGGTTATAAATCAGCATTGCGGAATAACCGCTTGAAAATCCACTTTTTAAAATTTGACGGTTACGGAAGCCAAAGCGACAGTAGTTTTAAAACGTCAAAATCACATCAAAACAATCTACATCAAAATGTAATGTCAGTGAATTCTCATTCATCAAAATGCCACAAAACGCCGTACTTCAAAATATAGCATTGGTGTAAAATTCCGTTGTAAAAATAACGGCAACAAAATACGTTTCATAACCAAGCATCGGTTCAACGTAAAATAAATGCAATAACGTGCAATTTAAATTTTTGCACGTACTACAAAATGGACAAAGAATCATTCAAATGTATCTTCAATGAAGATAATTTAAAACAGCAAAAATCTAATCAATAGATGATTAGTACAAAAGAAAGCCAGCGGAAATTTCAACAAAAATCACATATCTGCAATTTCTTCGAATCCTCAATTCGGATTCGAAGTTCTCAAAGAAATAAAATAATTACAGCTATGTAAACAACAAATGAAATTCATATCAATTTCGTATTTTGATTTTTAAATCAAAAAGATTATCAGTTGTACTCAGCGAAGACAGTTTCACTGTTTCCGCTGCGCACTCTGATAAACAGAACACAAACCAATCAAATCATCAGAACACAATTTCACTATTATTTTTAAATAAAGTTATTTAAAAATTTCATCCAAATTTCAAAACTTTAGTTTTGACTCAAGCACAAATAAAACATCGACCAATAGTTGTAACATATGTTCCTTCCGAGTTAAGTTTTATATTATGTCCATAAACCCCAAGCTCTGATACCAACTGTGACGCCCCACCTCTGTGCTCATAATAACAAAGAGTATTAAAAGAAATACTGTCTATTATTACGAAGAATAAGGCTGGATAGGAGCGACCATCCGTAGTTGGCCTTACACTAATATTGGTTATCTCGATAGGAGTGGTATATACTTTTTATTTTTCATCTATTATTTATTTACTCCCATCGACACACCCAATTATCAGTATAAAACAAACTACGATAGTTCATAGTAGTTTAGGACATTAGATATAACAATAACACAGATAATATAAATGCGGAACACAGATTAACAAAAATCTCATATATATATAACCGATGTCAGTTACAATATAGTTGACACGATACATATGATACAACTACAACTGTCGACTCTAGAAGTTATATATACAAGTACATTATCAACTAATATACATGAATACATATCGTTCTATACAATGACACGACTACTACAAAATGACACTGACAACTTCAGAAGATGTGAAAAGTCTTCATATCCTGAACAGCAACTCAAAGAAGAAAATCTACAACCTGAAATAACTCGGGTCTGACCCGAGTATTACATTCAGAAGAAAATAATACACGGGTCAGTCTAATTCAAACTCAGTTATTAGTGCATAGTAGCGATAATAATCAGATAGTCAAATAGACGACAGTCATAGAAATCTCGTATATCCAACTCTCGATACGAGAATTGGATAACAGCAAATATAACACTAAATAGTGTTAAACAACAAATCAGCAATCCAAATCAGAATACAAATTCAAACCATTGAAATTAACCATCGAAACAATTCAACAAATCGAAACAACAATTTAAAACTGTCAAATCCGATAGGGCTGCAGTACATGCACGCGTGTACTGCCTCGCCACTATCGCAGGAGATACACAACAGCTCAGAGAAAATCACAATTGATCACGAGGTCAAATCCCGAAATCGGGTTCAACTCAAGGAAGTTCGAAAACAATCTAAATATCTCAAGTGGTCAAGATAGCTAATTTATATACAAGCTACCTCACACCACTGTAAAGAGAAAACCACAAGGCAAGGCTTCAGTATCAAAACAAAGGTGAGGTCAAAGAAGGCAACACGAATACAGATGCAAACTAATTGCCACCATGAAAAAGGCAACAAGTGCAACAGTGAAATATCTGTTACAGACCGACTAGTATGTGATGGAGATTTCAAGAAACTCAACACAGAACTCAATACAACAAACCCAGTTTAAGTTGAAGAAGCAGTAGTGAAACTGCGAACCCCAAAGTGAAGCAAAAACCTCAAGCAGTTGATAATGCCCATGAATCAATTAACTGAGTAGCAAATGGAGATGCAAACAACTGCATAACAGGGATGGCAACAAGCATGCCACGGTTTTGAAACTCTAAGACAAGCACCCTTCTAACTGGTGGCATATAGGAAGTATACAGAGAGCAACTACAAAGACTACAGTGATGAACAGATGATCATCACAAGTTAAAGACAAAAATACAACAATGTAACCGTGATGAACACAGCAACCTAAGCCAATGTACTGCAGTAGCTACATAATGCAGAATCATCTACATGAATCGAAATGCACATGCGCAAGTTGATATGCAGCAGAGAATACAAGCTACACGATTCAAATACATGTACAACACAGTGAACAGGTTCGAGTGAAACAGAGGTGATGTCAGAATGAATGGAAATGGTCAAGTTTAACAGAGTTCGACAATATGGACCAAGGAAGAACAGAAAATCAAAACCATAATTCACAGTGGAGTCAACATGGAGAAAACTGCAGAGAAGTCACAGAATTCACAGTGAAGTCGACAACATCACAAACTCAACAATAACAAAATGCACAGAGGCATAGACAATGTCGAAGTCATTCCAACAAAAGAACAGTGCAACTCAATGCTACAAAAGATCACTCGTATGAAGATTTCAAGCAACACCAATATCTACAACAAATGCAACCGCAAGTGCACATGAACAAGGATGAGAAAACTGGAAAGAAGTTCAACTGGAATAGTATCAAGTTCAGTACAACATGATGCAGCAATATTATAAATGGTGAAGATCAAACTGCAATGGCTACATAATAACTACAGGAAAGGAAATGCAAACATGTTCAGATGAACAAATCTCACAAATGAGTGCAGACAGGTAGCGGTGTGCAGGATGAAGCACTGCAAAAATGCAAGTGTCCAGACAACAACAGAGAACAGTGCATGCTACTACAAGGATGAACACTTAAACAACATCAAAGTGCAACCAGACAGAATCAATGACATGCACAAGCAAGGGGTTTACAAAGTCGAGATAATGTGGCAACTAAATATACTGTGAAACAAGTATATCAAGACTCAAATCAGACAGGGCCAACTCAAAGCAATTAACTACAAACAGCAGTGCAGCAACTACAAGTAAGTAAACAATGATGCTTGATGAGTCAGATAAGAAATGGCAAAAAGATGGCCAGAGATCAACATCGCAACCAAGGCAATACGAGGTAAACAAGTTGACACACGTCTGCGACCCAAAGGTCACTACAACAAACTGCAGTTACAAGTTCGAAAGTCGAACAAAAACCAAAATCATCACGCAATCAGGGAAAGTAAAAGAGGCGACTTGAATCGAAATCAAACATTCCCAGCACAAGACAAAAATCGAACTACCGTAATCAATGAATATCGAGTTAGATGTGAGGGAATTAACCACTCACCTTATTCGAAGAAGCAGCCGCGAGCAACCTAGCGGAGTCGACGTCGTAGCATTACGAAAGCGAACGAAACCATCGGCAGAAGCCCTTAGCATTTGATCGAGCAGAGAAGCCAACGCCTTTGATTTCGCGAAGCCCTAAATTGGAAAAACGAACGAACGAAGAAATCGTGGCCTCCATTCTTCTCTATTGCTTAGACTAGGATTTTTGACAGTGAATGGGGGAGAGGAGCGAACGAAAGATGAGAGCCGCCACCATTTTTCTTTCTTTCGACTGTTTGCTTAGGTTTTCTCGAATGAGGAAAATAAAAAGGGTGGACGGGTTTTAGCCTTAGTAAATTTTCACGGCTACCATAGAGAAGGCCAAGATAAAATGGGAAGCCCAATATCAGCTCTAACCACGAATAACAATTTTTATTAAAGAATTTTAACCCGAATAAATCTCAATTGCAATCAAACAATTTTCACATTTCAAATCCGATTCGAATTCCAATAACAATTATCAACTGAATTAAATCGTCATTTTGACGATAATTGAAATTACAAAAATCCTGGTTGTTACAGGAACAAAAAGAAACTAACATTTACAAGCTGAATTCTAACGTAAAACAGATGTAAATAAAATACAGATAACTATAAATAACGGTAAATAACTATATATAAATGAATAAAATAGCTAAATAAAAATAACTGAATAAAATAGACTGAAAAGAACTTTAAAAATTAACTGTAAACAACTTATATAAAAATGGTCTCAAAATTGCAGAAAAACTACAACTATTGAGAACCCTACTATTTTAAATCTTAAAAATCTAAAATAATCACTTAAACACTCACCTGTGGTCCTTAGCTCTTTTCATTAGCCTTCCCGGATCCACTTCTAAGGTATAAAATATTTTAATTAAAAAAGATCTTCTCCTTGGAAAAATATTCTTTTTAGGGTCCAGCCTTAGGCAATGAACCCAGATGGAGAAAATCTGAATGAGAAAAATAGCTAGGCCTAGGGTCTTATTTATAGTGTCACTTGTGGATATCAGACCGTTGGATTTGAGGATTAAATATGGTGCAACCACCTCATAGGCTCGATGAGAACCGTCGGATGGAAGCACGGACACACAGGATCGAATAAAAATAGAAAAACACGTCACTCGGTCAAATAGAAAACCACCACGTCAGAAAATAAATCAGCGTTCATTAATTATTTCCGTTAATTAATTGCATTGCAAAATTTCCATTTTTGTTGTTTGTGTGTATACATTACACTTTTTGAGAGGTTATACTTTCCCTCTTAATTAACTTTACAAATTACTTCCCATTTTATAAATCTCATTTGATCTTTATTGTAAATATTTGCATTTGTAAGCAATCAATCCATCTTAATTTGCCAAATTTATATCCATAATAATTTCCTTTGTTATACATTCTCATTAATATCAATTATGTCATTAATTCAGCCAATCAATTTATTCCCAATCCTTATCTATTTATCAATTGGGTATGTCAAACATTTATTTACACTCTTGAATGTGTACAATTAATTAGGATATATGTATTTATACATATACAATTTAAACTAATCAATCCCTTGGTTAATTTTATTCATCCATAGTTAATTTTCTTAATTGATTGCTTACTAATTTTAACCATTTCTCATTGATTCTTGTCTGTTACAACATTTATTTGTTAACGTTTTATCCTCCTTTCTAAATCTTCTATTTATAAACATTAAAGATTTAAACTTCAAGAATATATATTTTATAAATAAATTTAGTTTCTTATCTTACATGTTTACAATCTACGTTAATTTCCAATTAACATATATTAGTAAATGTTGTAACGCATGTTAATTACAATTGTAACGTACATTAATTACTAATAATGTGCATCTATTATCAATAAATCTTTTTACCATTTCCCTCCTTATACATATGTGTGTGTGTGTATTAATACAATACTCTTGTTTCCAATTAATTTCATTAATCAAATTCAAACGTTTAAATGTGCGCATAAACGCGTAAGTTATTGAAATAATTCCAAACTTTGTGTATTTAATATTTTTCCCTTTTTAATAAATTCTACTGACTCATTGCTGACTATGTACATATGTAATTTAACACACATCAGCAATTAATCGATCAATTATAATTAATGTAAGTTACCAATTTCATACGTGTAATTGTTTCTGATGCCAAAACTTCCAACGGTCATAACTTCTTCGTTTGAACTCCGTTTGGAAAACATTATATATGAAAATTAATCAAAAAATCGCCACGAACATAATGGTATAAGTTTCATGGCCAAATTCCAATATTTGCAAAATGTCCATTTTTCACAGTTATCTAAGTTTATTACTTATATTGCCATTAATTAATTAGTGTAAAAAAACGTGAGGTGTACTTTAATTTACACGTTTCCTTTAAATTTTCTTTTAATAATAACTTCTTCTATTTTAATTCCTTTTTAATTATTATTTTCCTTGAAATATCAGGGTGTTACATCGTCGGCTTTTAGCGTTAAGCAAAGTTAATAACCTTTTAAACAAGTAAACAATAGGATTAACGCATTTTCGACATTCCAACTTAACTATCCTCGTTCAAGAGGGAAGCCCGGTAGGTTAGAACTCTATTGCTCCATCCCTACTCGACATCAATCTTAACTCTTAGAAATAGAAAAATCTACCTCGTCGGCTTTTACTATTAAACCTCTTCTTTACATTTTCAAAATTTATATATAATTATTAAAAATATATTTAGACTTCAAGCCAACTTTAGAATACTAAAAAACATGTTTGAAAACAACTCTAAAGATATTAGAAAAAATACCAAATTTATATATCATTTTTAAACACTTAAAACCATAAGCAACTTCCTGCAACATCTATAAATGTCGTTAAAAGTCCTTGTTAAAACAACATTGAAAAGCATGATATTTGTGACTATTTTTAACCACTTTAACAAATGATGTAAGAATTGAAATTTTTATAGCAAGTACTACCATTAGGGTATTTAAAAACCACGGAGAGTAACCCCTAAGATTACCTTTCCATTTATTTATAAAAATTCCCGAAAACAAGAGATTCAGAAGTGCATTTATAATGACTATTCTCGCTTCAAACACTTTCAAATTTACTTCAATTTAACACACAAGTTAAACTACCATTTAAAAATCAATTCAAAGCTATGCCACATGTTTAAGAGGGTAATATAAGTGATGTTATATAATACAAAGTTATCATTTGCTTTCAAAATCAAGTTAAGGCCATGCCACATTTAAGCTGAGAATTTGAGAAATCTCGGTGTTTTTGAAAATGTTTTTCAAAGCTTTTAATAAAAGAATAATTGTATTATTTGAATGTATTGATTTATTGAAATATTTTAAAAGGATTTTAAAAGAGATAGAAAGTATTGAACTCGCTTTTGTCATTGTAAAATAATTCTAATGATGACTGCAGCATCATCGACGTTCATTTTCGAGTATCTAAGTAAGGGATGTACCATAGTAATGATTTCAAAAGCTTAAGGGTTGGAGGACATTTTTCTTTCTTTGGGAATTTCGGGGATGAAATTCCTTTAAGGGGGAAGAATGTAACAACCCATAATTTTTTTTAACATTTCAAGTGAGAATATTTAATTTATATAAATTTTCAAATTTGATTCAAATTTAATTATTTATAATAAATTCAATTGTTAATAAAATGAATTGACTTTTAGCGATGTATTTTTAAATGAATTTATAGGATTTTTCCATAATTTTTAATTTGGAAAATATTTAAATTATCGTTTGATGTAATTATCGACAAACGATGGTATTTTTGAAATTTCATAGAATAAGATAATCAGTGTATTTTATTATTGTTTTAGGATCTTGTTACATATTTGTATGCAATCATATTTTTATTTTTATCATTCGTGGTTTGTACGCGAACAAAATTCTGTGTAGCGAAATGCCGGAAATTGCAAAAACAGCAAACTTCTATCCTTTTACTTTTCTTCACTTTTTCGTTTCCCTATTTTAATTTTCTTCCCTCTCTTTTATTTTATCCATTTCCTGTAAAACAAAGAATTCAACCCTCCTCCTTAAAATTCAAAATCGAGAGATTTAAGCAATGGTGACATAAACCATTAGATCCATTAGACTCGTGCAAGGGTTTAGCTTTGAATCTAGGTATGGTTTGTGGGTGCGATGGTGGTTGAGGAGGAGCGACTATTTTTGGTCATGATAGGGTTTCGATTTGATGGAGCTTAAGGCATCATTAGGCGAAAGCGAGGTTAGCATTGTATTTCTCGTTCGAAGGGGCAGCATTGGATAAATTTTGGGAGAGTGCGATGGAGCTTTATGGAGTGCGACATTTTTAGGGTTGTAGTGGAACCCTACAGGTCACGCAGAGGAGGAGTTGATCGATCTTGGCATTGTAGTGGATGATTGGAGCTCGTGTGATAAGAAGCGAGGTAATGGAGTTGAATCGTCGATTAGTAGAGTGTAGCTCCGGCAAGGGGAAGATGATGCACGGTCGTGCATGTTTGCACGTGTACATGGTCATTTTGTAATTGGGGAGGAAGAATGATTAAGGGGAGGGAAGGTGATTAGTGATGTTATTTAAGTTAATTAATTATATTTTAATCTCTAAAACTTATAAAATCAATATCTCTCATACGAGGTCCAATGGAGACGCGGTCTTTTGCGTTGAGCTGGTAGAGCGATATCTACGCGTTGGGATTGATTTCTTCAAGTTTGGAATAAGTGGAATTTTGAGCTAAAATCGAACGCCATTCGATTTTAAATCAAACTGGACGCTTAAGAATTAATTGGAATATTGTTGAGTTATCTCACCTCTAGAGGAATATTATATAATATATGTAGTAGACATAAATAATTGTTTTTGTGCTTGAATGATTTACTCGTTTGGTTCGGTTTGGTTGAATTTCCATTTTGAAAAGCAAATGACATATAAAATGAATTACTGGGAATTCTGTAGAGGAATCCGAATTCCGTACCACTGTTGATTTTAAATTTTAGTTATATACTTATGCTATAAATTATAGAATGCAAAAATTTGGTAGTCAACCATATTGGATATGACATTGATATATGTTAAAAGTTGAACCATTTTAGTGATAAAGATACTAGCAATGGTTAAGTGCTACGGTAGATATTGGCCTTATTTTAGTATTTTTGGAAATACTATGGCTTGCTGTTTTTTATTTGAAATGGTTTTGAATTTGGAGAATGATTTTATTTAAATCTAACTTTTGGACTTTTCTGTGGTATTTTATTTAGGTATCCGAACTTCTCTATTTTACTTTAACCATTTTGAGAGTTTTTTCTAATATATATAGAAATTTTTTAAAAGTATTTTGAGAAGTATTTATTAAATAGAAAAGTTAATATAATAATAGATGTTTATTTAAAGAAAAAGGAGAATTTATCTTTATAATAAAGTGATTCGGTTTTTTAAAACAAGATGGAAATATTTTGGAATAAATATTTGTGAAACGTTTTATATAAATGTTATATAGAAGGATATATAAATAGTATTTTATAAATAAAAGAATAGATTTTTAAATGGTGTTAATAAAAAGGAAAAATTATAACATTTTGATAAATTGAAAGTAAATTGCATTTGGGAATTTATGGTAATATATGGAATGATCATTTTTATGGAAAGTATTTAGTCCTATCTTGAAATAGGAGATTTATAAATGAAGTTTATAAAGGAGATCTATAAATGAAGTTTTATAAGGAGATTAATAAAGGGAGTTTTATAAATAGAAATGATAATTATAAGAGTATTATAAATATACAAAGGGATTTATGAAAAGGAGTTTTTTAAAAGGAAATGGGATTTGGTTTCTATAAATGATCATTTTAAATTACAGTGGTATGAAAAGTATTCTTTTCACATGTAACACCAAATTCTGAGATATGGAAACTCATCCCTATCTTGAGAGAATGTATGTTGAGGCATGGATAGTATGATAACTTGTCCGACTACATTGTTAATCAAGGGATAGTACAATTTTAAAATCGGGGAGTGGTGGTAAATGTATTTGGTCTAATGTCCATACGATTCATATTCTTACACAAGAAAAAAAGTATTTTAGGTTTATTGTTATCTACATTTTGAATGACATTTTTTTAGCCTAAATAAATATGGTTTTGGAAGAAATCTTTCTTAAGATTTGTAAATATACTTATACAGTCGAGATAAATATATGGTTAGATTTTCTAAGAATTGAAAGTGTGGTGTTTTGTGAATACATTTAACCATTGTGATAAGTATATAAATACTTTTCTAAGTATTGAAAGTGTAGTGTTTTGTGAATATACTTACATCATTGAGATAAGTATACAAATACTTTTCTAAGTATTAATAGTGGAAGGGTTTTTGAATATACTTATACCGATGAAATAAGTATATTAATACTTTTTCAATTATTCAGAAGAGTAGAGAGGGTGTATAAATATATCTTTTGTAAAAGGTATTTTAATATGAGTATTTGAAAAGTGGTTTTAATTAATGAAAGGATTGATAAAGAGGCTTAGAGGTTGTTTATGTGCTTAACCATGCTTGGTTTCCATGTATGATTAAATCCCTGATTCGGTTGTTTGTTTATTTAAAAGTTAAATAACCGACTATTAAATAGCCAGTTTTGAAAACTATTGGTCGGTTCGAAGAGAACTGGATATATATATATATAATCCGAAAACCACTTCCAATCGACATGAGTGTTTGAATTGGAGGCATCTTGAAGATGATGAAATCGAAGATGGAGTTCTTTGATGTGCAAGGGCAGCTTGCTACTAATCCTAAAGATGTAGTAAAAGTAGCGCCTTTGGTTTGTTTAGACCCAGAACAACTTGTATGGATGAACGTTGGCATTGCACTGTTGTTTGAAGAACGGTATTAACATTCAAAGTGGGATTTCTATATAAAAGGTAAAATATAGCATCAAGCCTCACATCTGGTAATGACTAAAACATAGGATATGTGTTAACTAGGTTTTTAACCCAACAGAATACAATAGGAGTTAGAACATCCAAACTAAGTCGGAATGAATTAAAACTTGAACAAGGCATCTAAAAGAACAAGCCAATGGAACTAAAGAAAAACGAGTCAAAATCCACTAAGTAGATGGATCGCTGGCGATCCATCAAGCGAACCAAAAGGAAGCGTCATGTGTTCTCAAAGACTCTTGCATCATGATCTACTACATCTTCTAAGAATACTTGTCAAGTTTCATAGCATGCCAAACAATCTAGCTCGAGAAGTGAAGACTCATCTGATTCAAGCTGTTTGACCGAAAGCAACTAACTTAAAATGGACCTACATAACCGATACAGAGTCAAATTGACTTGAAATTTTGGGAGAACACTTAGAAGACATAAAACAAGGCTCAAAGAAAAAATAGGAATAGTTGGAGGTCGTTCGATGGATCGTTATTGACCTAACTAGATGGATCACTAACGATCCATGTAGCTTAGGCCCCACAACCTAAATTTATTTTGTAGGTCCCATACACCTTAGAGAGAGTACATGAAAATTTTCGTCTGGTTCTGAGCAAGTTATGGATGATTCTTCTACGAATTGGGCCGGTTTGTTCCATCAGGTCCGATCAATGAGGAGTAGGCCCCATGACCTATGATCCATACGGAAAGCTCTCCTACTAAACTACATTTCATGTGTGAAGTTTCGTGTAATTTTGTTAAGTATTGAGTGAGTTATAAGACACTTAAATAGAAGATAGGAAGACAACCAAACTAAGATCACTCAAAAATATGCTAAGTGGATGGATAGTTAGCAATCCATTCTCTATGTATAGCTAGCGATCCATCCCCTATGACCCATGAAGACGGATGATCAAACGAACTCCAAATGACTTGATATTTGGACAAGGCATTTAAATATAAGATAGAAAGACAACCAAACTAAGATCACTCAAAAATATGCTAAGTGGATGGATAGCTAGTGATCCATTCTCTATGGATAGCTAGCGATCCATCCCCTATGGATAGCTAGTGATCCATCAAGATAGGTCGGATTGCCCTCAAACTTTCCAAGCTTCTTCGTAGCACTAAGTAAAGGCTTCTGGTAGAAAAATATGCTAAGTTGATGGATAGCTAATGACCCATCCCTAATGGATAGCTAGCAATCCATCTCCTATGGATAATTAGCGATCAATAGAAATGACTCAGATTGACATGAGATTTTCGGTAATGGCTTGGCATAGCAATTGGACTCTTCTGTACTTGGACTTCTAGCGCAATACTCACTGAATTCCCTTATACATACTCACATATCTGCAACATAAAAATGATCTTCTGGATTGGCTGTTGGAACTTTATAGATATTATTCTTCACTCTTCTCCTATATAATAGTCATCTAGGGGTTCACTGTGATTCTCCAATGAACTCTTTTACTTGTGACTTGATCAAACTTAGAAGATTCAATCATATTGTAATTCGATTTAACTTATAACAGTAGTTAGTTAATAGAAAGTTATAAAGTTGATGTAGGCTTCATTAACAATCGAACCACTATAAAAATATTCTTATCCTTTTACTATTTCTACTCTTTTTACATTTTATTTATATATTATTGTTCTGTAAGAACAGGTCTAGTGCTTCAAATTATATGACTCCAAGCAAACTATGTTCTGATTCCAAGCAAATGGAAAATTTTCTCAGGTCGGACTCCAAGTAAAATACCATCGATCCATCAACGCTGATCCGTCTTCTTTTGCACATAACTCGAACATGCGAACTCCAAGTGCCTTAAAATTTAGAATAAAACCTTATGGGGCCTTTCTTGTCACCCCAGACTGATCTCACCTATTGTGAAAATTTTGGGGATCGTCATTGATCCATGACCCCATCCTAAGTGATTTTCCATTCAATCGACATTTCCAATCATTCAAGCATAGGACAATCATGCATATATCATTCTTAAGCATTATAAATAGCCGCAACCTGAAAATGGACCGGGCTGGCAATGATTAGAGAGTCCTCCACAATCAAAACCCATTCACTGAAGTCGTTTAGCATGTAGAATATCTATGTATGACTAGCATATGGACAAAGCGAGAGCGGCGAATGTTGTTTACTGCAAGGCCCTCAGGAATCATTAAAGGATGAAACAACCTACTACCATGGAGGAATTCTATAGAAGGCAAACCAGTTCCAGAGAGTAGAGGTAGTGTAATTGGCAGAAGGAAAACTCGGCAATTTGCCAAAGAACATACCAAACGGTGAAAGAGCTATTGGACCTCAAGGACCTTCTTCCCAAGCAAGGCCATAAGACCAAATAGAAAAGCATCCTAACTAACTGACGAAATCAGATGAAAGGATGGTTATCAAATAACACTCTGGGTAATTAGCTACTAAAGAATAGGGCAGCAACCTAAAGTGATGCCCTCTCATCCATCCTTATCTACTTTCCTTTTCCAAATGAGCCGTACTGGGACACTGGAGGCGTTGCAGACAGCACGGCGAAAGAAATGCTTATATGCCCTCGACGAGTCATGTCAATCCCCCTTCTAAGAACCGACGTTTTTCTGGTAGCGTCGAGATGGCCTATCCAAAGGATCATCGAACAAAAAGACCAACCCTCTAGTCTCCAGGAACCGATAAAACTATGTTCCCATGAGCCGCATCCCAAAAATTCCTCTTGAAGTCGATGAATCGTCACTTTAAAACCGCCGGACCATCGGACACAAGACCCAAAACTCGTCTTAGAGTTGATGAATTATCGCTCCAAGGCCGCCTGGTCGTTGGACATCCGACAAAATTTCTCTTGAAATCGATGAATCGTCGCTTTGAAGCCGTCGGGCCATCGGACACCCGACCCAAAACTCTTCTTTGAGTCGATGAATTATTGCTCCATGGTCGTCTGGTCGTCGGACATCCGACCAAAATTCCTCTTGAAGTCGATGAATCATCACTTTAAGACTACTGGGTCGTCTGACACACGACCCAAACCTCTTCTTGGAGTCGATGAATCATCGCTTGTAGACAACCGGGCCATTGGACATCCGACCAAAATTCCTCTTGAAGCCGATGAATCATCGCTTTAAGACTGCCAGGCCGTCGGACACACGACCCACTTGGAGATGATTAATTATCACTCCAAGGCTATTCGGTCGTCGAACATCTGACCAAAATTCCTATTGAAGTCGATGAATCATCGCTTTAAGACCGTTGGGCAGTCGAACACACAACCCAGAACTCTTCGTGGAACCGATAAATAATCGCTCTAGGGCCATCTGGTCGTTGGACATTCAACCAAAATTCCTCTCGGAATCGATAAATTATCATTCCAAGGCCGTCTGGTCATCAAACATCCGACCATAAAAACGCCTTCACGAACTAAAGCATCATGAAGGTACTTTATAAACTACAGTGTCGTGAAGGTGAACCGGTAGATCATCAGTCATTTGATCCAAAAATCCTTCACAAACTAAAGTGTTGCAAAGGCCAACTAGAAGATCAGCGGTCATCTTATCTAGAATCGCCCAAAATCAGTGAAGTCATGCTCGGGGCCACGAATCGACAATCACATCAGTTGCTCCGCAAAATTAATAGAATCACTTCCAACTACCAAGGAGACAAACAAGGCTGAATTATAAAGCTTCAAAGTTGCTCAAAGAAACTAAGCCAAAAATGAACCAACCTTGTGATTAATCAAAGGCCGACTCAAATCAAGCCAAGATTTGGAACCTGAGAGAACCAAGTATCTCAAATCCCTAATATATAAGTCTCTGAAGATAGAGGATTTCCCATGCTTTAATCATCTAAAAGACATAGTTGCATCCACTGGACCGCGTGCAACTAAACGGGTTATGGAGAAACCCCGGGTATAGTTTAAGCACGCAAATGGCCCTATAGCATGGGGGAACCACACATACTTGAATAGCTACAACGAAAGCAAAGACTAATCATACCACAGTTCTGTTACGCCCGATCGAAAATTCTGGCATTCTAATAACTATGGACTCAACGACCTAGTTATCGCAACAAACGAAATAGAAGCATAATACTTTTTTACTTCTTCCCAACTCCTCCTTTACCACCATTAATGACTAGTTCCTTTTCCTCTTAGACTGTATGCCAGTTGAAGACCAATTATCTAAAGGCAGTTTGGACCAAAAACTAAGAATCTTACCCTGAACTCCCATAAGCTCTTTCTTCATAACCATCTCCATGCGGTTGGCTGTAGATCTCTCTACCACAGCAACCTTATCTGTTAGGTCATGCACATCTTCTCGAAATATAAGAGGATCATCCAAGACATGGTTACCCGATCCAAAAACTACTTATCTCTTCTATCTGATGAAATCATGTGACAATGAAGTCAAATCACCGGACTGAGGGGAAAACTCGATCCTTGCATTCTAAGAACTAGTATCGCTCCACCAGCATCGAGAAGGCCCAAACCATTATGAGCCACCCATAGGCAGCGCATCACTTCTTGAGCCGTGGAACCATGCTCTCGAAGCACAAACTCCTCACGTTACCCGAAGATTGGCAACGTCAAGAAGTTTCAAAGCTTTCCGGGTCGACGTGTCATATCGATCCCATAAGTCATGCACTGCCATAAACCATGCATCACTTCTTCGGTCATGGAACCATGCTCTCAAAGCACGAACTCCTCACATTACCCGAAGATTGGCAACTATAACGACCTGGTATTTCGAACCGTTCAAATCGACAATCATCCACACATGTCAGACTTGAATTGCTCAAAACAACTTATTGTTAATTTATATTTGGAAAAACTTAGCATATACAGTAAATAAATCAATCACAGACACAGAGTAAAATAACAATAAGCAGCGGAATAGATAAATGGTAGTTCATGAAGCTACTATATAAACATCAGAGTTAAAACAAGATACAATAGAAATCTCAAATACAATGTAGTCTCGAATACAAAAGCAGATGACAAGTCTGAACATCAACAATTAGAATAAACTGAAGTAATGGGAAAGTTGAATAGACAAAGACAGATCTTCAAGCAAAGCCCAAACTCTAAAGGTGAGTCTCAAATGCTGAGACACTCAGTCTGACCCGAGCATAAAGCAAACACAAAACACTCGAGTCAGGATTAACATTCTTATAACAGTAAATTCAACTCAAGTGAAATGTCAACTGAAATACAAATAACTCAAAGGATGTTTTGGGTTCCCATCCTTTAAGGATTCGTTAAACTATCTACATACATAGTACAATACGCTACATATATAATGTCTATAGTAAAGTAAACTATTAAAATAGCATTAAGGCGTTACCCATATTCCCCTTAACACATTTTATATATTCTCGTAGTCTATACAATGCCGTAAGCTCCACCAAACCGGTGGTTTACCTAGAGGATACCCCATAGGTATGGTACAAAACAAACTCATAGAAGGTGCAATAAGGCATGTGAACACGTCACGCGAGGCAATGCCATGGTAGATATACCGTTTGCGGATCCGGACTGGTGGTAACGCATAGCAGCTACTACCGCCCACCTCAAGACACACTCTCAAATCAAAGGTGCACCCAATCAAATCACAAAGTAATAGAATGGTATCGAAGAAATGTTTCCGATCGGAGGAATGACCTCACTTGGCCTGGCATGGCTCCTATTTTAGTCACATCTAGGCTAGCTCACGGGAGTCAGGGCTACGTAAATACCTCATATAGAATCGTAAACCAAACCATCCTACTTCATTCTGGAATCTCCACTACGTACACAGTTGTTAAAGTGGTTTTTGGTATTGGCAGAGAGTATGACGATATCCGATCTCGGTCTCTTTAACAACCAAATGCTTATTCCACACCGTGATCATTTATATTTCAATAGTTTATATATTAAAATATCATATTCTTTTAAAAATCATATCACTTTAGAAATCATATTCACTTCCAAAAATCATAATCACAAATTTGTTTAAACCATCATATCAAATATTCGCATTTAAATCCATTAAATCTAAATCATAACGATTCCAACTTAAATAGTTTAAATATTGAAATATAGTATATATATTGAAATAGTTGTAGATTAAAAATAGTTTATATATTTAAAAAAATAAGCTATAAATTAAAAAGAGTTTATATACTAAAATAGTTTATATCAAAATAGTTTAAATTAGAATTGGTTTCTTCCAATTTTACAAGTCAATTCAAATAAACCTTTAGTTCCAAATTCAATTTAATTAATCTCAATTCAAATTATCATTAAACCATTTTAATTTATCGATTTCCAATCTAGGTTTAAACTACAAATTTAAACCATTTTCCAATTCAATAGGTTTCAAAGTTAAATATTCAACAATTTATAATAACTCAATTTTACAAATTTTATTTATATTTCAATTTCAAATTTAACTTATTTAAATTTGAAATATTGACTTAACCAAATTTAATAACACTTAAATAAAATCTCAAATTGCAAATTTAAACCAATATCAATTTTTTTTAAATATCTAACTTCAATTATATTAAATTATGATAATATTCATTTAGTCACATTTATAAACATTTAAATAAAATTCTCAAATTCAAATTTAAATCAAAATTAAATATTCAATTTCAATCTTATTTAAATCCGAAAATATCCATGTATTCACCTTTAAATTAGAATCAATTTATCTGGTTACAAAGTTATATCTTAAAATCTCAATTCAATAAGTTTCAAATCAATTTTATTTAAATTCAATTCTTAAGTAAATTAAATTACAAATCAACTTTAAATTTACCTTTCCACCCTTAATTTTATTACAATTATTACAAAAATCTATTTTTAAAATATTAATATAATTTTATATAAATACTTAAACATATTATATATATAATTAAACTTATTAAATTGAATCTTATATTAAATTTTATTTTATATATTTAAAATAATAAAATTATAAGCAAAATCTTAAAATTTATATTTTCAAAACTAGCTTATAAATTTAGAATTTTCAAATATATAATTTAAAAAAAAACTAAATTTTACACATAAAAATAATTTAAATATTATATTTTAAAAATCAATATTTATTTAAAATCCATATATTTCCTTTCAAAACCATGGAAATCATTTTCAAAATAAACCAACAGTGTCCGTATACAATTTTCTATCCTATGGTCAAGTGATACGGATATTTATCATTTCAATCCGCAATTTAAATTTAATATTTACGGATATATATTATTTCAACCCGCAGTCCCAAAATTTCAAATCAATGAAAATCGCTTGGGTTTATCATTTCAACCCATAACGATTTTCCCCTAATCTATAAGATCGTTCGGGTATGTATCATTTCAACCCATAGGGAATTCTAAACTAACAGGGAACTTGCAGAGTGAGAACAAATATGATAATAATATAACATATCAACAACAGGTATATATCATCAGTAACAAATTTGAATATACTATATATACAACAGGTTATGGTGTCATATGTCGTAGGTAAACAATTGCAGATAATGTCTAATGGCATATCATATTTAAAAGTTAAAGAACTAACAATTCAAATTTTATAGCATATTTCAATTGTCATTTTATGTGAAATCAATTTACTAAATATAAGAATGTTAATCGTGAGTGATCGCTCACCTTTTGAGGCTAGAGACCAATGATGGCAAAGTGATGACACGAACACGAACGCGGATACAGACAAAAGCAAAGCATGATGAACTGGATTTGATGAAGATCAATTATATAAGAGAACTTATATATATATATACATACTATATATATTAAATCATATTTTAATTTCAAACACATATTAAAAATATATATATATTTAACCATTGTTTCTTAAAACATATTTTTTTTCCTTTCCAAAATCAAATGTATTTATATACATTATATTTTAAATATCAATACTTAAAACTCAATATGTATAACCAAAATTGAATACGTATGGATATATATAAAACTGTAAATAATATAAACTAAAGCAATCAAACAGCTTAACCACATTATTTGATAAACAATAAATTGCAAACATAAAACTTTGTAATATTCTTCTGTATGATATCCAATCTATATACTTACATAAATTAACATAAATAAACTAACATACATATATATATATATATATATATACAGCAACTATTTGCTACTTGTATAAACTTATGTCTTATACTAACAGCACATACAACTTTTATAACTTATATATATATAGACTACCTATAATATGGTTTGAAACTTTTATATACGTAACAACGGATAATATGGCTTATAAAACTTATATATATAACAACATATAATATGGTTTGTAAAACTTGTATATATATATAACAACAGACCAATATATATGCATATATCTACAAACTAAACAAAGAAAAAGTGAATTGAAAGTTTGACCTTATAAAGTGGTTAGACAGGGAGACGGATGAACTGGAGTTCGGTGTTCGTGAGAGAGCAGTGGGGTTCTCTGGTCGGCGGTGGCACGGCTTTCGGTGGCGGAAGGTGGAGATCTCGGCCAATGCAGTGGGTGGCGGCTACTTGGTGGCCGCGCAGGTTGATGTAGGCAGGCAAGATGATGTGGGTTGTGGTCGGCAGGAACAGGGCTGTGAGGTGACGATGTGTGCTGGAGGGACTGTGTGGCGACTGTTGTGATGGAAGGCGGAAAGGCGGAGGAAGTGCTCACTGGTAGGTTGCTCAAGTGTGTGGCTGTGTTAGGTAGTGAGTTCAATAGGGGAGTTGATGGGAGGAGGAAGGTCGGTGCAAGGCTGCTTGGGTCAAGTGTTGTAAGGAGTTGGGTCGTGGAGGTTGCACTGGCGTGGTGGGAGATGGTGGTGGGGTTCAGAAGGGAAATGACGGGTCGGCTCTGCTGCGTGTGGTGAGTGCTTGCTTGGGTTTTGTTGAGGCGATAGGTGTGAGGCTGACGTGATGCGAGAAGGCACAGCGAATTTGGTGAAGGATGATGAACAGGCTTTTCAATTATGCAAACTTATATATATTATTTTATTAAACTGACAGAATGAAGAATATGAAGAGAGAATTGGAAATGGAAATGGACAAACAAATAAAAGCAACCAGTGGGAATAGAAAAGTCAATCGTTGAATTCACGAGATATTTATCACTAGTGACTATTTGATTTATACGGTGGATAACGAAAGGACAAAGGAAACCCAAAAGGCTCAAATGCAGAACCGATATGGCTAATCGTTTCGCAGATTTCTCCACCTACCGGACTCCAAAACACAAAAATGAATATATTGCGGAGATCAGCATGACGAGACAAACAGAATAGTACATAGATATCAATGATACGACCATTCTATCAAAAGTCGATATTCGTTGCCAAACTGTTGCAAATCTGTCGAAAATAAGATAAACGGGGTTATAACAGTCCAAATTTGGCGAAACGAAATATGACGTCTCACTCAGAAAATGATTTACAATTTTTATTATATAAAATATTCAGATATCGAAAACATTTTATTTCATCAAATTAATTGGTTTTAAATTAAAATGAAAATTACACATCGAAACAAACTTTCATATTTACTAATGAAAATCTGCTATTTGCTATGTCTAAATAGACGCATACCAAATATCAAATTTTCGTTGTTAAATTTTATTATTTAATTCCAAGAAAAATTTAATTAATTACGTTATTAAAACCGTTAAAATATCCGAGTCAATACAGCAACGTTGAGAAGTTCCAAACCATTCTGGATTGACAGGTCGTATCGATCCCATAAGTCGTGCATCACTTCTTGAGCCATAGAACCACTCTCTCGAAGCATGAACCCTTTACATTACCCGAAGATTGGAAATGTTAAGAAGTTCCAAACCATTCTGGATCAACGAGTCGTATCGATCTCATAAGCCACGCACTCCCATAAGTCACGCATCACTTCTTGAGCCGTGGAACCATGCTCTCAAAGCACGAACTCCTCACATTTCTCGAAGATTGGCAACGTCAAGAAATTCCAAACCATTTCGGATCGACTAGTCGTATCAATCACGTAAGCCGCACATTTCATAAGCCGCGCACTCTTAAAAGCCGCGCATTTCGTAAGCCACGCACTATCCAAAGTCGCGCATTTTGTAAGCCGTGCACTCTTAAAAACTACGCATTTCGTAAGCCGTGCACTCTTAAAAGCCGCGCATTTCATAAATCGTGCAAGCACCGCTTAATGTTTCTCCGGTATCATCAGCAAACCGCTAAGATTTTCTAAGTACCGGTATTGTCCTGACAACAGCTGGAAACTTGCCTATTGCAAGATTAACATGGATCAAGTCCCGTTACCCAAAAGAAATGACATTGCTCTGGTAGTGCCGCAAAGTTCACGAACCAAGAATTCGGCAAAGAATTCTAATCTTTGACCAAAATTAATGTACAAAATGCCTAAATTCAAGACATCTAAATCACGAGTTCCCAAAGGTAGGAGCTACGATGCACCTTTGACTAGGGGTGTCTAGGGAGCCGCCCACAACATCAAGTCTCACATTAATTATTCAGAATAATCAGCCCTGTGGACTATGGGGCACATAATACATTAACACTTGGTCAGGATAAAAATTTCTCCAACTTGTAATAAAGAAAAGAACTGACCATCGTCCAGAGATAGACGACGACGGAAGGCATTTCTAGAATCAGATCATTGATGCATCAGTTTCCAAAGACAGAAGCAAGTGTGCAACCTAGGTCTCAAACCCCAACTTGTAGAAAACCAGCTGTTATCCGAAGATAGACAATGGTAAGGTGAGAACGCTTAAAATCGAGCAGCTAAACCATTGATCCCGAAGATTGGAACCAACGAATAAGGTTGATATCCGCAATAATGCTATCAGCCTAGCATAATGCATATGGCCTGAAACAAGCAAGGTTAAGTGTCACAAATTCAAGACAAACGCTACCAAAATCTACCGGTCCGTGATCTGGATAGGAATGAGCACGGTCGTACCGGGGGCAATGTGATTACTCGCTCCATAATTTATAATTTTTTATAAGAACCTGGAATTCAACACCTAAAAATGAAGAGTTCCGCCTAGAAATGAAGGGTTTTGCAGATAGACGTCGGATCATAACAAAAACCGGTTGGAGAAAATCTGATTTTTCATGAATAAGAATAACCATGGAATTGGTTAAGCAACAACCTTGCATTTTCAAGGGTAACTTGACGGTGACAAACAAGGCTAGGCAACAAAAAGGACTGGGACTCCCATCCTTTCAGAACATAGCATATCCCTAAGTTAAGCAATGTTGAGAAAAACAGCCACATTGGGTTGAAAGGGATCTACTCAACTATACAGGATCGAATGAATGATTCAATCCTAACCAATATGACTTTAACATTGCCCAAAGACATGCATCACTAAGAAAAGACTTCTACAATCCAATCATCGAAGTGCAAGTTTTCAAAGATCGAAACTAGTGCCCACCTGGATTAAAAGCATTGTTGGATCGACGGGGAAAATTGATCCTAACCTATTGAGTGTCGGTGTTGCCCTGGCAATGCTAAGGCCTTTTCTCATTTCCTAAGTACCGGTTCTGCCCCAGAAACATCGAGAAACTTTCTATGTCATAAGTATCGGTGTTCCCCCGGCAACGTTGGGAAACCTTTTGTTTCCTAAGTACGGATATTGCCCCGGCAATACTGGAAAATTTGCTATTCACTATGTACTGATGTTGCCTCGGCAATATCGGTAAAACTTTAATCTAAAGGTTCGATGAGAAACACTCATCGTTGTAAACCATCAATGCACTAGCTTCCAGAGATAGAATTTAGTCCTCAACTGAGATTCTACCCTTGTCTTCAGAAAACTATTGTTGCCCGAAAATGGGCAGCAACAGGAAGGCATAACCTTTCATAGCTCAACCAGATGGTTCGACCTTTCATCACAGGAATCAACCACTGTACATGAATAAAGCAGCGCCGAAAGGAAATCACTGGATGAATTGCTCGTATGCTAATTTTTAGGGATGATAGTTGCTGCACAACCGAATTTCCAGAATTCAACTTAGAAAGAATTTAAATACAGCCAAAAGATAGGCAGCCTCGAGGAAATGTGCTTGGAACTGAGAGGTTGGGTTATCGATTCTCGAAGATAGAAATTAGTGTATGAACAAAACTTCCATGACGAAAGCAATCAAGCAAAGCATGCATAACTAAGGTCATGTAAGGACAATCACAGAAGGTCGGAACTAAAACCATCATACTTTCGCAATCCAAGAATAGGATTGAGAGCTAGACCAGGGGCAATCGAATCATTTGTTCTAAACCTCTCCATCTCTCACAATCGCCCAAATAATAGCTAGTCCCTCGAGCAGGGATAGACTAATAGATACTTGATCGAAAGAATTGTTGCAAAGTCCAAACATGAATAACTACGAGGTTGGTTCGATAACGGCTCTGTATTGCAAAACAGAGCATTCTAGCAACAAAGTCACCAACAAAGGAAATGAAGGATTTAACGTTCAGAAATCAACCTTCACTCGTAGTCTAGCAATGACGAAATGGATCGATGACCTACTTACGGTCTAACTATATCATTTGGTTCCAACTTATAGGAATATGCCATTAACTAAAGTTTGGTGATGCTAAGAAGAAACCCCTAGAATGAAACTATCGATACATCAGCTTTTGGAAACAGAAAGCAATAGTTTGATCGAATCTTTAGCCCTACCTTATGGCATATCATGCTATCTAAAGATACACAGCATCAAGGAAAAATCCATGGAGTTGAGTCATCTGCGCACGAGTTTCTGCAAATAGAAACTGATACATGATTAGGGTCTCAACACTAGACTTGGAAGAATTCACTCTAGCAAAAGATGACGGCGACGCATCATTCAAGCACATGTATCCAAAATGACATTGGATGACGATGTCAACTTGGAGGAAATTAATTACAATTAGGAAATAGACATCATTGAAAAAATCAAAGCTTAGAATCAAGCAGAAAAGTCCCTAGTTCCTGGAGAAGGAGCTATCGTGTCAATCAAACATATTACTCGGGAGACCTAGTCTCCCAAAAATATATAGACTTAGTATTAAGAGAAATCAGCCCTATGGACTGGGGCAGATACACCAATACTTTTTTGAAATGAACTCAATAGAGCATAAGTAAGGATTAGCTACAGAACTGGCTAGACCAAGCTAACTCATAGTTCTGAACAAAGCTATGAAATAGAATATGCTGAAATGACCATAGAAGTATTACTTACATATATAGAATTACTGTAAATGAGTATGATGCACATGAACACAAGAGGTGCAACAGCAAGAAAAAGCAATGCATGGAATCAAGCAATTAAACCAATAGTCACTGGAGACAGAGGCTGGTGTGCAAGTTGAATTCCGAAAAACGCAAAGGAAGGATAATCGCAATCGAACAAGTCATGCGCTAGTTTCCAAAGATTAAAATTGTGCCTGATCAAACTTCAACTACAACTTTACAAGAGCAACTGTGCCTTGTAATTTAACCATAATCAATCATCCCAATAGGATAGGAATAATAAGCGAAGCCTAAGTTACGAAGGACCTAGATTCTGGAGCAGTGGAAGTCCCTCCGCCAGACTAAAGAATAGATGATCGGAAATTCATTTTCAACAATAAAACTTGGCATTCAACCCTATCGAGTATGTTGTATTTTAAATTATATCCTCATATAACCAATGCCAGTAATCAAAGGAAAGTCGGCATATCTTGACCAGTCGAGTTCTAAGCATTGACCGAGGCAGATACATGTGTTATCTATATGATAAGAGCCTAGTATCCCCAATACTACAAACGAACAATCTATTATAGATAACTTGCTTACATTTGAAAAACAATCCATATCGTCTTTTAAAATTATCTTTTCCATACTTACCCCTTATCAATCAATAATCAATAACGGAGCCGCTATCTAATGCGACGCGGGAGACTTTTCTATTTAGGATCACTGGAGTACAAAAACGGGAAGAGCGATACGGTCATCCACTATATCCGATTTTGGAATAAATCCACATTAGAATTCAAAATGGTGACAGGAACTTGACCAAGTCCACAAAAAGAAACAATTAAAGACAAAGAGCAAGGCTTCGCTCCAGAATGGTGTACAATCGTCAAGACAAAACATAGCTTCACCGTCGGTCGAGTTAAAACTATATAGGTCGACTCAAAACCTACATCGTGCACCCACTTACCGACCTAAACCCTTGTGTAAACTATAGAGCAAATTTTGCATCGTCAATACTAGGAATTGAAATTCAAATCCAAATCAAAAAATGAATGACTATCAAAAGTCAGTCAATTGAAAACAATATCTTGAGATGGACTCCGACGATTCACTAAAATTCACATAATAGTAATCTGAAACTTGTCTTATTCCAGAGCACACTTTGTTTTAACGAAAGCATACTCTGGGGGCAAATGTTAACTGGGTTTTCAACCCAGTAGAATTCAACAGGAGTTAGAACATCTAGGTTAAGCCAGAATGACTTGAAACTTGAATAAGGCGTCTAAAAGAACAAGCCAATGGAACATAAGAGAAACAAGCCAAAAATCTACTAAGTAAATGGATCGCTGGCGATCCATCATCCATGGATCGCTAGCTTTCCAAAAGGCAGCATCATGAGTTGTCAAAGCCTCTTGCATCATGATCTACTACCACTCCTAAGAATACTTAGCAAGTTTCATTGCATGCCAAACAATCTAGCTCGAGAAGTGATGACTAATCTGATTCAAGTTGTTTGACTAAAAGAGGCTAACTTAAAATGGACCTAGAGAACTCATACGGAGTCAGATTGACTTAAATATTGGAAGAACACTTACAGGACATAAAAGAAGGCCCAAACAAAAAATGGGATTAGTTGGAGGTGGTTTGATGGATTTCTAGTGACCTAACTAGATGGATCGCTTACGATCCATATAGGTTGGGCCTCACAAACTACAATTTATTGTGTAGGTCCCACACATCTTAGAGAGAGTACTTGAAAAGTTTTGTCTAATTTTGTTAATTTTTGAGTGAGTTATGGATGATTATTCTCCGAATAGGCCAGTTTGATCCATCAGGTCCAACCCATGAGGATTAGGCCTCATGACCTATGATCTATATGGAAGGCACTCCTACTCATCTACATTGCATATGTGAAGTTTCATGTGATTTTGTTAAGTATTGAGTGAGTTACAGACGATTCTTCTAGACCAGATGACTCATGAAGACAGATGATCAAATGAACTCCAAACAACTTGATATTTCGACAAAGGCACTTAAATAGAAGATAGGAAGACAACCAAACTAAGATCACTCAAAAATATGCTGAGTGGATGGATAGCTAGCGATCCATCCTCTATGTATAGCTAGAGATCCATCAAGATAGTTCGGATCGCCCTCAAACTTTCTAGGCTCCTTCGTAGCACTAAGTAAAGGCCTTTAGTAGAGAAATATGCTAAATTGATGGATAGCTAACGATCCATCCCCAATGGATAGTTAGCAATCCATCCCCTATGGATAGCTAGCGATCCATAGAAATGACTCAGATTGATTTGAGATTTTCGTTGATGACTTGGCATAACAACTGGACATCTTCTATACTTGGACTTCTAGCCCAATACTCACTGAATTCCCCTATAAATACTCACCTATCTACAACATAAAAAGGATCTTCTGAACGGGTTGCTAGAACTCTATAGAGATTATTCTTCACTCTTATCCTCCCACACGATAGTCATCTAGGGGTTCATTATGATTCTCCGATGAACTCTTGTACTTGTGACTTGATCTAACTTAGAAGATTCAATCATATTGTAATCCGATTCAACTTGTAACAGTAGTCAGTTAATAGAAAGTTATAAATTGGACGTAGGCTTCATTA
Source organism: Allium fistulosum (assembly GCA_030737815.1). Lineage (NCBI taxonomy): Eukaryota > Viridiplantae > Streptophyta > Magnoliopsida > Asparagales > Amaryllidaceae > Allium > Allium fistulosum. The sequence goes on along the minus strand of CM060908.1, from coordinate 147,998,992 downwards.
ACAGCTGAACCGCTATAAAAATCTTTTTGTCTTTTTACTATTTCTGCTCTTTTTACATTTATTTTCTATATTATTGCTCTATAAGAATAGGGCTAGTGCTTTCACACACAATCCAGGATGTTGATCCATTTTTTGGGTTAACAATATGCAGCAGGGCTATGTGGTTGCTATCATTAGGGTATGGTCATCACCCGATCTAGATCGATATCAATCCATTTATGTATGCTAGTGACTTGGTACGGTTGTTGGCCAGCAACTGATGTGATGACATATTTGATACTATCCATTAAAGGGTTGGCCGATCCTATATTGGTAAGGGCTTCATGTGAGGCCCTCGATATATTTTTCTAGAGATGTATTATGGCAGGCAATACCGCAGTAGCTTTGTCATTGTATGGAATCCATTCTCCAATAAGTGCCTTACGGACTTAGTTGTGCCTAAATATGTTGGAACATCAAATGCAAGCATTCCAGCTATGATATATATTTATTTTAAACCATAGACATTATTATACTTTCATTCGATTTCCTATTTGAAATGGTTTGGTTATTGTAAGGTAAAAACTCATTCATGTTTATATATGGCATGGACTTATGAGATACCTTTATTTTTGAAAGGTTTATAACATTAAAAAAATCGATTTGATGTGTGTCTTTCACCGTAGTTTACCAGACTGATCCGGGCGTTATTTTCTTATAATGCTCAGGTAAGCCCGAACATATTTTCAGATTTAGTTATAGATGCTTTGGAGCTTCAGGAGACGAGCTAGATGCCTCCAAGACATATTCATGTACCTTTTATTTCCGCTGCATTTGTTATTTTGTATTTATCCACATTTGTGAGGACGGGTTGTTATAACTTCTAGGCTGATGATATGTTAGTTTACTATGATTGATGTATGTATATTAATCGTTCTTTTAGTAAAGATCGATTGTATATTATATATTACTCGTCGCGATGTAAGATTCTGTTATGTCTTTTTTTTCTTTTCTTTCACCCCAATAATTTGTCTTTTCGGCACTTGGATGTTTGGCACGTGAATACCTTGCATGTACTAGTGTCGACTTTTGAGGGTCGAAAAAGTCAAATGTTACAGCATGATATCAGAGCTTAGGTTTAGCGAATACCTAGGCTTTAGTGGGATAGACTCAATAGAGATAGGGTAAGTGACACCCTAGAATAAGTTTGAGTGTATTATATATGAGAGCGCATATTTATTAATGCTATAAAAATGTTTTATATTGTGTTGATTTATCTGCTAAGCGCTTTATGAATTTTGGTCGATATAGAAGGTTTAACAGTATCGATAGGGCTTCTAAACCCTTGAACAAGGCAAACCGACACGATATTGTTTTTAATTAGTAAATGAAATAAATTTACCTAGATTATATTTCGTATATAAAATAATAATTTCTAAAAATTGATTTATTTATTTATGATGTGTTTGTTTGTTAGAAAATGATAATATTTGAATATTATCATTTATTTTTTGATTAGTATGCTTGGCCAGTTTATTATCATTTATTGTTTGATTAAACTTAGTACGAACACCTTGTGAATTTAATTTAATGATTTTATTATAAGGCATTCAGTGATAATGTTGGGTTAAAAAATTAATTTTAATAAAAACGGATTATTATAATCTAAACAATGATATATATTTGTGAAATGATTTAGATAAGGAAGAAATTATATAAGTATGGTCTGTAAATATAAAAATATTTAAGATGAGAATTTGAGAACTTAATTCCCAGTGTTTTTGAAAATGTTTGTTAAAGATTTTAAGAAAAGAATAATAATATTGAAAGTATCGATTAATTGAAATATTTAAAAGTATTTTAAAAGAGATAGAAAGCACTGAACTCACTTTGTCATTGTAAAATAATTCTAATGATGACTGCAGCATCATCATCATTCATTTTTAAGTTTCTAAGTAGAGGATGCTACCATAGTAAATGAATTTAAAAGCTAACGGATTAGAGGACATTTTTCTTTCTTCAGTTTTTCCGAGGGTGAAATTCTTTTAAGAGGGAAGAGTGTAACGGCCTGTAATTTTTTTTAACGTTTCGAATGAGAATATTTAATTTATTTAAATATTCAGATTTGATTCAAATTTAATAATTTATAATAAAATAATTGTTTAATAACAACTTGATAATTAGTGATGTATTTTTAAATGAATTTATAGGATTTTTCCATAATTTTTAATTTGAAGAATATTTAAATTATCATTTGATGTATTTTTCAGTAAATGATGGTATTTTTAAAGTTTACAGAATATGATAAACAGGTTATTTTATTGTTATTTTGGAATCGTGTTATATTTTTGTACGTGATCATATTTTTATTTTGTCGTTTGCGGTTTGTATGCGAACGAAATTCTACATAGCGAAATGCCGAAAATTGCCAAGTAAAACAAACGCCTACCCATTTACTTTTCTTCGCACTCTTTTATTTTATCTGTTTCATGTAAAACAAAGAAATTCAACCCTCCTCTTTAAAATTTAAATTCGAGAGATTTAAGCAACGATAAATTAAACCGTTAGATCCGTTGAACTCATGTAAGGGTTAGCTATGAATCTAGGTATGGTTTATAGCGTGCGATGGTAGTTCGGGAGGAGCGAATGTTCTTGGTCATGCTAGGGTTTGGATTTAATGGAGCTTGAGGCATCATTTGGCGAAAGCGAGGTTAGCATTGTGCTTCTCGTCTGAAGGGGCGGCGTTGTATGAATTTTGGGAGGGTGCAATGGAGTTTTGGAGAGTGCGACATCTTTAGGGCAGCGGTCGAACCCCACAGGTCGCGTGAGGAGGAGTTAATCGAGCTTGCCGTGGTGGTGGGTGATGTGGAGCTCATGCGATGAGAAGGGAGGTGGTGGAGTCGGATCGTCTATTAGTGGAATGTAGCTCTGGCAAGGGGAAGATGATGCATGGCCGTGCACGTTTGTGTGTGTATAGAGTCATTTTGTAATTAGGGAAGAAGAATAATTAATGGGAGGGAAGGCGATTAGTGAAGTTATTTAAGTTGATTAATTATATTTTAATCTCTAAACTTATTAAATCAGTATCTCTCTCATACGAGGTCCAATCGAGACACGATCTTTTGTGTTAATCTCATAGGAGCAGTATCCACACGTTGGAATTGATTTCGTCGAGTTTGGGGCAAGTGGAATTTTGAGCTAAAATCGAACCAGAACGCTTAAGCGTCAACTAGAATTTTACTAAGTTATCTCACCTCTGGAGGAATACAATATGATATGTAGTAGGTATAAATAATTGTTTTTGTGCTTGAATAATTTATTGGATTGGTTTGGTTGAATTTATGCTTTGAAAAGCAAATGAAACATAAAATGAAATGCAAGGAATTTTGTAGAGGAATTTGGATTCCTCACCATTGTTGATTTTAAATTTCAGTTATATACTTATGCTTTAAATTGTTGAATGCTAAAAGTTTGATAGTTGATCATATTGGATATGACATTGATATATGCTACAGGTTGAACCTTTTTAGTGATAAAGGTAGTAATAGCATTGGTTAAGTGCTATGGTAGCTATTGGCCTTATTTTAATAATTTGGAAATACTATGGTTTGTTGTTTTTGGTTTGAAATGGTTTTGAATTTAGAGAATGATTTTTTTTAATCCGACTTTTGGAATTTTCTATGGTATTTTATTTAGAAATGGTTTCCAAACTTCTGTATTTTACTTCAAGCTTTTTGATAGTCTTTTCTAAAATGTACAGAAATGTTTTAAAAATATTTCGAAAATTATTATTTTATAGAAAAATTAATATAATAATAGATGTTTATTTAAACAAAAAGGAGAATTTATCTTTTATAATAAAGTGATTATGTTTTTTAAAAGAAGGTAGAAGTATTTTGGAATAAATATTTGTGAAATGTTTTATATAAAATGTTGTATAGAAGAATAGATTTATAAGTGGTATTTTATAAATAAAAGAATGGATTTTTAAATGATTTTTTATAAAAAGGATTGGATGCATAATGTTTTATTACAGAGTATTCTCTATACTTATGTTGCGGCTTTTAATATGGAATTTCTATAAAGAAAAATATAACTAATCATGTTTTGCTGAAAGCCATGTAAGTAATTTGATTTTTAAGTAGGGTATTACATTTTTCGCTTCGTGATCATTTAGGGGACAAAATTCTTTTAAGGGGGAGAATGTAACATCTTGGGATAAAATATTAATAACTTATATTCAAATATAGGTTTTATTTAAATATTTGAATTATTAATTAAATAGATTTAATAACATTGTTTAACTCCTTTTAATTAATAAATAATAATTGTGAACTCATTTTGTAAATTTATTTACAATAATAAATAATTCTCATAAGTAACAAGAACTCAATCATATACTATATATCTTACTAGCAGATCTCTCTCAACATTTTTCTAACCTTCTCATAATTTTAGAATTAAAATACTTCGCTCTCCTTGATTCATTTAATTCTGAAGCATCATTTATTTGGTGAGCACTCCACCCAAGTTCGAATCATGTTGACCATAATTTCTCTAATCTTATATTTTATACAATATATCTTATTAGCAAATCTCTCTCAACATTTTTCTAATTTTCTCATAATTTTATAATTAAAATACTTCACTTTTATTAATTCATTTATTTCTTAAGCATCATTCATCTGATGAGCACTACACCCAAGTTCGAATCTTGCTAAACACAATTTCGCTAAGATATTTTAAATTATTCAACTCTTATATATTCCCTCTATGTTTATTCATTTTATAAACACCATACCTATACATAAAAAATCTTTGAATCATCGTAGATTTTTACTTTCCTTAAAATGTCATTTATCATCTTTGAAGATCATATATTATATAACTTATTAACAGATCTCTCACAACATTTTTCTAATTTTCTCATAATTTTAGAATTAAAATACTTCGCTCTCAATGATTCATTTAATTGTTAAGCATCATTCATTTGATGAGCACTCCACCCAAGTTTGAATCTCGCTAAACATAATTTCTCTAATCATATACTATATATACTATTTGTAGATCTTTCTTAAAAAAATTCTAGTTTTCTCATAATTTTAGATTTAACCCAATTTCGAATCTCGCTAACCACAATTTCTCTAATACATTTCAAATCATTCAACTCTTGTAGATTCCCTCTATTTTTATTCATTTTTTAAATACCGTACCTCTATTAAAAAAATCTTTGAATCATCATACTTTCACTTTTCCTTAAAATGCCATTTATTAACCCTGAAGATAATTGTAAAATATTTTATTCTTCATTTTTCCAATACATAAGTAAGAATTAGTTTGTAGAATTTATTTTATTTTGCTCTTTTATAAATTAAGTTTGGATCATGAATTTATATGCAAACTAAAATATAGATAGTGATTTCAATTATTTATTAGTTACTTATCAAAGAACAACATCAACTCTATTAAACCATTTTATGTTTTTTGTTTAATTAGCAGGTTTTCTTGGGTTCTTTTGTTCTTTAAATACACACATTCTAATTCTTGGTAGCATAGAGAATAAAGAATGTTGAAAATTAATTTCTTATATTGAACCTCTTTAAAATCTATGGATGGTGTCTATGTTGTGCTCAAAAATTAAAAGAAATTAAATGAAATCGGATTAGAATTTTATCGATTTAGTAACTTTTAGTCTAAAATTCCTAATTAATTGCTTTTAATAAATCCAATGAAGTTATTTTTTTGTCATCTCTCCGTAATTAGAAAAGGAGAATCAATTCCGATAAGGAGAATAAAGAAAAATCATTTTCTTAATTAAAATAGAATTGAAAATGGAATATTTAAACAATTGATTCTTCCTTGTAAATCAAATCTCTACCAAAAAAGACAACAAGAGTATTTTATTCTTATATCCAATATTTTAACGATGTCTTTGGAAGAGATTTAGGATCTTATATTTTGATCAAAGTTCAAATAAGGTAAGCAATTATCTATTTATCAAGATTTTTCTTATTTTTCAAACAAAATTAATATTAATATTTTATTTGTTTTTAGATTGAAGTGACACACATCAAAAATAATGAAAACATTTCATGACAAAATAAAGGGTAATAGCAAAAAAATTATGATAATTTTGTATAGAAACAGTAATAAAAGTTAAAATTTCTACCTTTGTCAAATCTTGACTTTTGCAGAAAATTTCTCCAAAACTTTTATTCTCCTTAACCAAATCACTCCCTTTAACTATTCCTATTAATTAGTTTGCTCATTCTACATTCATTCTATTCCATTCAATACTACGTATCTATATACTTCAATCATTAGGAAAAAAAATTCCTATCTAAAATAAATTCTATGCTCTCTTTCTTCCGTTCCTTTAGTTTATTTTTCACTTTAATCCCAAGCATCATACGAACTCAAAAATGAATCACAATTTCTATTGTATATATTAAAGTAGATCTCTAGCCTATTTATTTCCTCTTTCATTTCATTTACTCTTTAGTATCGAACTCTATAAGGTCTCAAAATGATGTCATAATTTTAATTACACAATTCAATCATCAGAAATGGTCATATAATCTGATTGTAATTATGATTTGAACATACATGATATTTAACTCTCTTTCCCATCAATTAACTAGATTTTTTACTACTCTTAACAATACATTCTTTATGTTCCATCTCTGTAGATAGTTTTCTATGAATTATCTCAAATATTTATTTTTTATTGAAATTAAATTTATTACCATAAAAGAAAAGTCTATACAGTATTTATAATCTAAAAGTATAACACGTTGATAGTTTATTTTTCTTCTTTCTTTTTCCTAAAATAAGTAGGAATTAGTTTTTATAAGATATTATTTATAAATTAAGTATGGATCATGATTTTAGATGTATAATTAAAATATTGAAAGTGAATACCATATTTTATTTGTTAATTATATATCAAAAGTTAATGTCAACCATATTAAACTAATCTATCCATATGAATCGTTTGTTTTTGAAATATGCCCAATCTATTTGTTAGTAAATATAGTGAAATTAAATGAGGTTAAAGGTTAAATTCTTTATGTTTAACCTCTTGAAAAACTATGAATAGTGTCTAATTAAAATATTGGAAGTGAATACAATATTTTATTTGTTATACATAAAAAATTAATGTAAACCATATTAAACTAATTTATCTGCATTATATCTAGATATTAAAATGAATATAAATAAATAAGCAAGAAATTTTATTGATTGAGTAGTTTTCCATTTTAAAATTTCCCATTTGATAAATATTAATAAATTTAAGTGTGAAGGTTATTTTAGAAACATTGAAAGTGAATTCAATAGTTTATTGTTATATATCAAAGGTTAATGTCAACTATACTAAACTAATATACTTTTTATGCAATTTAGAGGCTAATTTTCGAATCTTTTGTTCTTTGATTATGCCAAGCCATTTAGATACGAAAAGTATTTTATGCAACTTGAAGTTCAATAAATGGAACATCAGAGTAATTTTTACGTTATTACATTTTACAAATACTTCTTGCTAATGAACTGGATTTTCCATGATAGTTTATTAAACTATATGATGTTGTACTTAAAAACCATTTTATATTCTCCATTTTAAGATTATTCTAAATTTTCTTCGGTTTACAATTTAATCTACTCATACTGGGGCAATCTGGAATTTTATTTAACGAATATCAAATATATACATTTATGTTTTCTGTAATTTATTGTCCAAAAAAATTGGTATAAAGAATATATTTTTTATTTTCCTTATTAGTTAGACATTAATTTCAAACTACGTTCTCAAAGTGGGAAACTAACTTTATATTATAATTATTTGATCAATTTTATATTTGGAATCACCACTATAATTATCAATATCACATATTAATTATTTCAATTTACGTAACTTATGAATGTCATGTGCGTAGCATTGGTTCGCAATCGTTGTTAATATGACTTAATTTTAATGAGTTATTTTTAATGAATTTAAAGGATTTTTCATAATTTTTAATTTGGAAAATATTTAAATTTTCATTAACACATTTTGCGGCAAATATTGGTATTTCTGAAATTTCACAGAATAAGTAAACTAGTGTATTTTATTGTTGTTTTGGGATCATGTCGTATTTTTATACGCGATCGTAGTTTTATTTTTGTCATTTGTGGTTCGTACACGAACGTGATATTATGTAGCGTAGTATCAAAAATTTGAAAGTGAACTAAGCCTGCATACAAACTCTCTCTTACTTTTCACTTTTCCCTCTTTTCTTTCTTTCTGCATTTCCTATAAATAATTTAACATAGCCTTCATCTTTACAATTCAAAATCCGAAGCTAGAAGCGTCAATAAATTATGAAACTGCATCCGTTGAGTTCGTAATGGCTAGGGTTTCAAATCCATATAAGATTTGGTTGGTGCGGTTGTACTTGGGCATGTTCGACATGGGCTAGGATTTTGGTTTTTCATCGATTGAGGGGGAAATAGGCTATGGCATTGTTAATGTTGGGTTTCTTGTTGGAAGAGTCATCGATTGGTGAAGTTTGGAAGGGTGCGATGCCGTTTTGGGAAGTGTGACATTTTACTATCGCGGTCGAAGTCCCTAAGCTGCGATTGGCTTTGGCCGACCGAGCTTGGGGTGGTGGTGACTGAGGCGAAGAGCACGCGACATGTGGTGCGATGCAGTTGATAGTGCATCGTTTTGCGTAGTGTGGAGGAAGAGAGGGAGGAGAAAAGGGATGCGGTGATGGGTGTATGCGTATCACCTGTGCATGTTTTCAATTGAGGTAGAAGGACTAGTGTGGGGTAATTAACTTAATTAAGCAATTAAGTTGATTTAATTAATTATTTAGTCCGAGATCTTATAAAATGAATAATTTTTGCATACGAGGTCCAATCGAGTTGTGGTTTTTTGTGTTGCACTCGTATGAGTGTTATCTACGCACTGGAGTTGATTTCGTCAAGTTTGGAGCAAGTGAAATTTTTAGCTAAAATCGAATGGCGATTTTAGACTATTCGGAAACGCATAAGCGTCGGTTGGAATTTTGGTGGGTAAACTTGCCTTTGGATGAACATTATGTGATATATGGTAGGTTTAAATTATTATTTACATGGTTGAATGTTTATTTGTTTAGTTTGGTTGAATTCCCGCTTTGAAAAGTAGATGACATACACGTGATTTGTATGGGACTTTGTAGAGAGACCCTAAGGAGTTTCTCACCATTATTGTCTGGTTCAGTTGAATTCCTGCTTTGAAAAGCGGATGACTTATATGTGATTTATAGGGGACTTAGTAAAAATGTTGAACAGTGGAATAATCTTGTTTTCGCACTTTGAAATCACGTTATTGCACCTTGAAATCCCATCTCTTTAAGTCTTTGAAATCTTGTGCTTATGTTTGCATGATTAAATATTTGGTCGCGCCTTTGCATTTTTAAATTGTTGCTTGAACTAAGTTTTGAATGTTCGGAAAAGATTATAACACCTAACCCCCAAAGTGTTTAAAAACTAGAAATTTTTTTGTTGTGGTTATGCAGTTCGAGAGTCAAGTTTTAAAACAACTTTCAATTGAGTTTTGTTGACTTCAAAAGTCTCTAAATTTTTTTGAATGCATAATAGAATTGTAGTATGTTGTTCTAAAAATAAAATACAGTATTCATACTTTGTAAAAATATGGAGAAAAATCCAATTTGAAAAGAACCGATTTAAAGGAATTTTCCATACTCTTTTAGCGGCGGTTTTACTACATTATTTCCAACTTTTATAAAATAGTTTTAAAGTTGAATTTTCTTCTTTAACCCTTTTAATGAACTTTTCTAACATATATTTAAGTGTTTAAAAAGTAGTTTGTAATTTATATCTATTTTAAATGATTTAATACAAATTATTGAGGAAGAAGTTTTATTTTAAAAAGATCCACAACAAATTAGCAACCAATCTGAATCCATCCAACCAATAGAAGATTCAGAACCACTTATTGATCAACAGGAGACCACAAGTGGTACACTAGTCAACGATCTATTCCTGAAAAAACTGGTGATCACATGATAACCGGGGTAAAGAGGGAAATATTCAAGCCAAAAATATACAATACAATAACTGAATGTGAAGAGCCAAGTACTTATTATCAAGCAGTAGAAAGTAAAAAGTGGAAAGCAACCATGAATGAAGAATATGAAGATGAGAAACGAAACTTAGGATCTTATTCCATTGCCAAAGCACAAAAATATTATAGGATGCAAATGGACTTATAGGTTAAAGAAGAATGTTGATGGCTCAATTTCTAAGTACAAGGTAAGATTAGTAGCAAAAGAGTATACACAATAGAATAGATTTGATTTTAGTGAAACTTTCTCTCCTGTGGTGAAACTAGCATCAATTAGAATAATTTTTACGATTGCCTTATACAAAAATTAGAGCATCAAGCAATTAGACGTAAATAATGCATTTTATATGGTGATTTACAAAAAGAGGTTTATATGGAGCAACCAATAGGATTCAAGCAGAACATTAATGAAGAACTTGTATGCAAACTAAATAAAGCAATTTATGGGCTCAAGCAAGCATTAAGGGTTTGGTTTGATAAACTAAAATCAATCTTGATCAAAATAGGCTACAGTTCAACCAGATTAGACAACTTCTTATTCACAAAGTCTAATAGTGACACAGTAACTTACATATTAATATATGTTGATGATTTTCTAATTATAGGAAAGAGTGAATCAAAGATCAATTGCATCATAAAACAACTAAACAAGGAGTTCTCTATCAAGGATCTTGGCAACTTAAATTATTTTCTTGGCATTGAAGTAGACGGAATTTCAAATACAAAGATTTAGCTAAATCAAAAGAATATATCACTGGGATTCTCATTAAAGCCAAAAAAAGATAAAGCAAATGCACTACCTACTTCTATGATGAGCAATATGCACTTATCCAAAATTAAAGGAGAGCCAATCACAAATGACAAGCAATATAGAAGTATAATATGAGCACTGTAATATGCCACTATCACCAGACCTGAAATTTCATTCAATGTGAATAAAGCAAGTCAATTCATGCAAAGGCCATTAGATGAACATTGGAAAGCTGTAAAAAGAATAATGAGATACTTAAAGGGAACAATAACTCATGGACTAACTCTACAATCATGCAAGTCAATCAACATCATAGCTTATGTAGATGCAGACTGGGCAACAGATGTAGATAACAGATGATCCACAATAGGTTATTGTATATTTTTAGGTCAAAATCCAGTTTCGTGGTGGTCGAAAAAGCAAGCAACAATTTATAGATCTAGTACAGAAGCTGAATATAGAAGTGTTGCTAGTGCTGCTGCATAAATTATGTAGATCGGGTCATTAATAAATAAACTAAGGATTAAAACACACAACAAAGCTACAATCCGGTGTTACAATTTAAGTACAATTGCACTTACAACAAATCCAGTATTACACTCAAGAACAAAACATATAGAGTTAGACTTGTACTTTGTTCGTGAGCAAGTTCTAAAAAGAAATCTTAATGTAAATCATATACCAGCGGCTTGAGAGCAGACATACTTACAAAGTCGTTATCGAATAAGAACTTCATTTGACTGAAGCATGAATAGAAGGTTGACGAAGTCAGTAACAATTTAGAAAATGATCGCAAACCCTAGACCCAGATTTAGTTAGACGCAGCATTGGTTTCAAGGAACAGATGCATCGACAAAACCAGAGCTAAAGCCATATATTGCAGAATCGAAGCTCAAGTCGAAGACTAACGAAGCCAATAATAACTCAAAACAATTTACAAAGCTCAATCAGGGCTTCAGAGCATCTACAAAACCATGCTTAAAGCAAGATTTTGCAACTCGAAGAGCAGATTTAAAGATTTGAAGAATCGGTGGCAAATTAGGAAAAATCGCAAACCCTAGCCCTAATCGGGTTTGAGGGAGGGGTATTGAATGAGATAATGAAATGATACAATATTGCATACAGAAGTATTATCTTTTTATTATCAGTACATGTGCAAAAAGATTAATGGGCTTATGAATGTAAACTAGCCCAATACAAATACAAATAGAGTAACACTATAAATACTCTATTCTTGTACAAGCTATGTATAACTAAGATCTATGATAATAATATCAATACAACTTCCACTCTTTCAATTTTATTAACAAAGTTCGTTCCTCAAAGCATATCAAATACTAATTACTCAAGCAACACGTAATCAGAGGATCCTTTCGATTGGCTAGAATCCGTTCATCAAATTTTACCTTCATTGTTGTAGTTGCAAAGCAAGACACTAACCACTTGATGGGTTGAATCATCACTGTGGCTAGTGATAAACAACAAACAATAGCTCAAACAGGTATCAAAACCCTATCAAATGAGAAGTAGATCAACAATTTATTAAAACAGGTTTCAACATCTAGTTAATTTAATTACTCATTTAATTACATGTAACATCTACTTATTTTAATTTCATGTCTGGTGCTGGGGTTTACATATTTCAAGAAATACTACTAGTACATTCACAATAATGAAATTCAGTAAAAGTTTGTGTATATATGGTATCTCACTAGTTGTCAGCCTAAAACTTCACCAAACTTTTCTTAGATTTTACTTAACGAATTGACTTCTAACGAGATTTAATTTTCTATTTTCCATAATATGTTCATATACAAAAATGGATAATCAAAGAAAAAACAGTGTAAAGAAAGATGAAGAAAAGATACCATGAGTCCATAAACAAAAACATGGATTCCATTATTACCACGAGAAGCAGCGGCAGGCTAACAGTTACCCAAATGATGCGAATAAATCTGGGTAGACATAGTCATAAAATAATTGACCATATAAACGACTATAGCGGGGGGAATAAGATGAAACAGCGATTTCGTCTCCACTCCAAGAGCCAAGCTCAAACTTTGATTTCTAAATAGTTGATTAGACATGGACTATTACCGATAATTATATTGATATAAAAACAGTTCACAGTATATGGGTAGAACCATTCATTCCTTCAAGCAATTAATCAGTATGGTGTTATTGCAAAATATAAAGTTAACGCCTGAATATGCATTCACATGAAGTCCATTCCAGTTGTAGTTGTAGTGCATGAGTTTGCAATCACATGAAGTGTGAAGGCATGCCTAAAGGTTTGGAGGCATGCATAAATGTGAAGTCCATTCCAGTTTATATAACATAGCATAATAACCTCCAGGTCGAATACATAAAACAACAGCAAGAAAGATTGAAAATCATACCTTGTACTGTAGGGAAAGATAATAAACAATCTTGTAACTCAATAGAATCTAATCTCAAATTATATATGTGAGAATATAAGAAGCAAGCTCTTTGTCAATGACCTATAAAATTGAGCTAGTAAAGTATAAACATGCTATCGATGCAAGATTGAGCCGTAGCTAGCAAATCATTTATACAACATATTACTTGTACTTATAACAGAATCATTTTGTATAAGATAGCTTAGTAGCGAATATTAAAAAATAAGTGTTGCAAAATAGACCCAACAATAATCAAGTTTACAAATAATAGCGCTTTAAAAAAAATGTATGATTTCCATGCAAAAAAATTATTTAATTAAAAAAACAATTTTAAAACCATAGGTTTGATAAAAAAATATTTTGTTCAATATAAATTGGCTGAATATATACATTTACAAATATATAATATAAATATATATATTTAGTTATTTCTTTACATTAAATTTATATGTGTATATACAATTTTTTTTGTATTACATCTTAAATATTAATTAAATACGTACAAAAGATTTTATATACATATATGCGAAAAAAATTATTTTTGAAATATGTAAAATATATTTATGTTTATTTAAAAACCAATAAAAAAATTGAATTTGAAATTAGTAGATATTTTATGTAGACTGAGTGTAACGACCCGTATTTTTACGGATCGAAACATCGTAAAACAGTTGACATTTGGTCGCATTGCTGATAAGTCGTTCAGAGTTTTAAGTCCTAGGTCGTATGGGAGTTTGGAGCGACCTAAGGAAGATGCGAGCTAAGGAGTAAACGACCTAGTGGAGTGGAGCGACTTAGGAGTTAGGTCGTATGATAGCTTAGGTCGTGAAGGAGGTTATGTCGTAGGCGACCTAAGGGTTGGGATAAGTCGTGTGGAAGTTAGGTCGTGTGGTGGCTTAGGTCGAGTGAACGACTTAAGGAGTATAGCGACTTATAGGATTCAGACTTAAGATAGTAGACGACTTAAGGAAAGTTGGTGACTTAAGAGTTTTGGCGAGTTAACGACCTAAGGGGTAGGTCGGCGACGACCTAAGGAAGCTGGGGTAGCAGTGAGCGATCTAAGGAAGTTAAGTCGTAGAAGACTTAGGAGTTAGGTCGTGAGTCGTTAGGTCGCACAGTGTCTTAGGTCGTGGCATTTTTAGGTCGCGGAAGTGCATCTGCTGTTAAGTCGTTGGGTCGTTAAGGCGCGCATGTGATAGGTCGTAAGTCGCGCATAGTTAAGTCGCGAAGTGTTAAGTCGTATGGTTTGTGATAGGTCGCGTAGGGGTTGATCTGTTAGGTCGCGCGCTTGCGCTAGGTCGTAAGTCGTAGACTGGTAGGTCGTGAGTGCGCATAAGCTTAGGTCGTTAGGTCGTAGATTGAGGGGTTTCGATAGGTCGTAGGTCGTGATGCTCTATAGGTCGTGGACGACCTAAAAGTGGACGACCTAAGGGTTTTTCAGCCTATAAATAGGAAGGTTTTTCTCACTTTTTGGGATTCGGATTTCGAAGCGACGAAGTGCTGCCATTTTGAGAGCTCGACTTCTACACTTCTTCACTTCTTTTCTCCACTTTGATTTAGTACTTCCTTCCATCCAAATCGAAGATCAAATTGAAGATCGAAGAGCTTAGATTGAAGATCTACATTCTTTGAAGAGTGATTTCATCGTTGAAGCGGATTTGTGATAGATCGAGTTAGATCCTTCGCTGTCCAAACCTGAAGTGGGTTTCTTTTGAGGTGTCTAGGTGATTTGGTGAGTGGTGATTATCTCTCACACGGATCCAAAGGAGTATATCGGATCGTTGGCTTGATTTTGTGTTAAAGTAGTAATTTCCATGCATTTTCTTAATCCTAAGTATAGATCCATATAGATCCATTGTTCATGATGATTTGACAACCATTTTACTACATGTTAACCTATGCAAGTTCATTCATCAAGATTATAGAGACATTGCTCATGATTTCATGCTTGTTAGGCTTTTGACTCTTTATTTACGAAATTGCCATTATTGTTATAATTGACTATTTAGATCATATTTGAATGCTTGATTACTTGGATAAATGTTTGACTTGGTTGATTGCTATGAATTAGATGATTTATGGTTTGATTTAGACAAGATGGTCGAAGATGATTCAAAAGCTAAGGGAAAGGCTTTTGAATTGGAAAAGCTGCTCGTGACATATGTGGCGGATGATGAAGCTCATATGGATAGATTTGATGATGATGTTGAGATGAGGCTTTGCTATGATGATGATGAGGCGAAGCATAGTATGAGATAGTCTTGGTCTAATCCAGACGGGATCATTCCAAGCATGTTGATAACTCGGTGATATGGTTCGAGTTAAGGATAATGGTTGGCTCGAGAGGCGCTTGAGCTAGTATGGAAATAGTCGTCGAGGAGGATGACTAGAAGGCTGAGGTTTCATCGTTGTTGAAGGTTCTAGCATGCTCAAAGCAAGAGTACGTTGGGCAGATTCGATGGTCCCTGAAGACTACTGATTGGTAGTCGAGTACTCTGGGCAGATTCGACAGTCCTAGGCACGGGTCACGATGACGTGCGGAGTTATGTCTGGAACCGGGGTTTCCATTAGCCCTTGACGGACGGCTGAAAGAATGTGCCGGTCATTCAATTAACGATGATGTCGAAGCAATGATAACAGTGATAGCCAGAGTCATGGATGTTTGGTTGTATCATCACTCGGTCTCAAGAGCGGTATTTTCTGGGTGCTTATCTGATCTTGGTTTAGGCCTTGGGGGTTTGTACTTGGAAAGCATTGCCCTTGACTCGAGTGATAATTGCTTTACTTTAAATTGTATGCTCTGCTATGTCTGCTTCTACTTAGTGTGTGTCTGGGGGCTATCACTGTAGAAAGATGTGGAGTGGGAGGGTTGTATTCCTATTCCTTTTCCTTTATGCTCTCTTGGTATGTTGTTAGTTAATTTACCGCTCGCTAAGACTGTTGTCTGACTCAAGGCTTTATGTTTTAACTCTTATTTCCTTGGGCTGTTCGTCCATCTTGGGACGGGCAGACTAGGTAGCAGGTGACAGGTGTTGTTCTTGCTTTCCACGATGCTGATGTCGAAGACGAGCAGGAGGCTTGCATATTATCTTCTTACTATATGTACTGGGTATTCCGCTGTTTGTATATTCTCTGAGTGTTATGTAGTGAGGCTTGATGTATTGATTATTCTGATGTTTGTATTCAACTATTATGAAGTTTTATTGATGAGATTCTATTCTGTGAAGCTTCACTATGTATATATATTCTATTGTATTTTGTCCATGCGCTGTGAGTAATACGATAGATTCTGTTGTTTAAATTTACCCTGGCAATCATCCATGGTCGCCTGGCACACTTTTACAGCGCACTATCTCTAGATTCGGTGCAGGGGTCATCGGCGGTCGTCACACTGAGATTTGAAATTTAAAATTTGAATTAAATTCAAATTAATATTTACATTATTTTATATCATAATGTCCTATATATATATATTAGACAATACATATATATACGACGAGGCTAACATGTTTATTGCGGTATAAATCCAAGCACTTAGACATAGGCATATTAAACCATGTACACTATATATGTTACGCGTACACGTACACAAACATTTGTATATACGCATGTTATGTTATGTTATGTTATGTTATATAAATATCACATCAAAATAAAACAGTTTTTACAAATCAAATAGAATAATGATTTTATTTAAAATTAATTTAGATAAGATCTATATAAATTTAGACTTTATAGGCCTAATAAGATCCAAAATGGAATAAAAATTTGAAAATTTACTCGTTTATCCCCACTACGTATTGCCTCAGATCCAACACAAATTTGCATAATTTGTGTACCTAGGCTTCAGGCACGAACCATCCTCTGTACACTTCTTCCTATTTTCTTTCCAACCATTCCTTCGACGGTTGTCTTCCCTTGAGCCAACTTTGTTATTCCGCTCACTCTCCTCATCGCTATCGGAGATATCGGCACGTTCCACCCTCATTACGTTATTTTCCCTTTGGAGAAAATCGATCAAGGACGAAGTGGGTTTTTACTGTAGTTCCTTCCACATCCACGACAGTGGTCCTCACCCCTGAACACAGGGCGACTACCAAGCTACTCTTGTCCGCTCCCCTAGCACGGGTTTCTTTGTTGAAGCGGTTGATATATGAGTGAAGGGTCTCGGTCGGGCCTTGTCTTATGTTGCCTAACTTGCTCGCCGTTATAACTCTGGTCTTTGATGCGAAGAAGCAAGCTTTGAAGTCGAAGCACAACTAGTCCCACGAGTGGACAATGTCGGGTTAGAGATGAAGGAATCAACGAGAAGTCGGTCCAGTTAGGTTCGATGGAAAAATGAGGAACTTAACATGGTCGGAAAGCTGTCCAGCACAGGTTGTCAAGTTAAAGGCGGTGATGTGGTCGGACAGGCCAGTGCTTCCATCGTACTTGTCCATGGAAGGCAAAGCATGCCTTCGATGGATATAGGTGCTCAAGTTTCTTCGAAGAAAGGAACCCTATTCACTTCTTCTGACAAACCCTCGCCACTTGAATTCCTAGATTGGGTTATGTGCATCTGTTGGTGCAAGGCGACCATTTCTTCTCAAAGACCAACTTTCGAGTGTCGAGAATGGTGTTGGCCCCTTGTTGGGGAAGGACCCCTTCATCGTCCATCAAGCGACGGGGATCTATGGTGACAGTATATGAGGAGGCGATGACGTATGGCTGGCATTGACCTACTTTTGACGATTGAGAGTGATCGGGGTAGATAGGCCCATCTTTCATGAGACCTAGGCTGGGGTACCTTCCGCTGGGGTTGAGAGTGGACTAATGATTCTCTAGATTCTGAATTTCTACCTCGTCCTTTGCCACTGAGGCAGTTAAAGGGCATGCCACGTTCTCTATCCATGGCCCGATGGTAGTGAAACACGGACAATCTTTTTGTTGAGAGGGAATGACGATCTGCTTGGAATTCTCAATTTATTGCTGGTTCAGGCTCAAGAATGTTGTGGACATTTCCTTGCTCATGGGTAGCATGCACATCCCAACGGTGAACCGAAGCACCCCCGATGGGGGTTTCAAATATGACCATCTCACGACGATCATGCATTATATTATATGTGTTGGGAATAATATGCTAAATGGAGGTTCGGATAGTCACTAAGGAGACTACCAGACCTAAGTTTATGGTCGTTTGGGCATCCATTCTGGCCCTAAGGTCATATATGTTACGAGCAATTTGTCTTATGTCGGTCAATCCATTGATCATGCTAAGCCACAAGTCGTTACTCAACCTAGGGATAGGGCACACAACACTAGTAGTTGCTCCTTTGGTGTAGTGGCCATTTGAGTTATCGGCTTAGTTCTCACCGTGGGGCTGCATCGTGTGAACGTGAAAGGAATTTGTAGAAAAGAAAATGAAGTAAAATGAAAGCTTTTAAGAGAATGCCCTCCTTCTAGCGTTATAATGTTGTTTAAAAATTTAAGCAACCTCGGAATTACAAATAAAAGTAGATCTTGGCAAAGGTAACTCACTAATATCTTAAAGAAATGGAAAGGAGGAGATGATATTTGAAAAATTAGTAAAGACACAAAATATAAAGTGCTTTAATCAACGTTGATCTATGTCCACTATGAAGAATTTCTTATTACTTTGCTTTTCTTACAATGATTTGTATAAAAGAGGCAATAACAAGAAATTACAATGTTTTTGATTTTGTGTTGTTCAACCTTCTTAAAAATGTCTGTCTTTGTCTATTTATAGTTGCAAGAATATGCGCAAAATGGTTGTGCGATTGAGCTACTGAAATCACGTTGGGTCGTTGATCATGTCGCTTGGCCTGATGCATGACAGTTGGAGTGTCAATTGGAGTGTAAGGTTGAGATGGTTACCGGCTGGCTAACCATATTTTGAGCATGCTTTGGTTATGGACAAATGGCATGAGATAAGGTAGCGGTCGTGAAGAGGTGCTTTTGTGGCAGTAAAGGACAGAGTAGTCACTGTACAGTAGCGCTTTTATCAGATGAATAGCTCTATTTGTGTTAGTCATTTCAAAGAAATAGTACAAACGGAGCTTCTTTTTACAAGGGTGATTAGGCGCCTGTGGCCAAGGTTCATTGAGACAAGACAAGGGAAACTCAAAAGGTGCGGGCGGTTGATGAAGAACCCAAGCGAGGGACCTCGCTAAGGAATGGGTCGCTAGCCGGGCCACTCAGCCGTCGAGAGGCATGCTGTATATCGGGCCGCCATATGTTATCGTGGTTCGTTAATAACCGTTAGGAGCTTTATTTGGATTCGTGCGACCGTTGATGTCAAGGGGCTATTTTTGATTGGAGAACCAGTTGGTTGCAGACTATGTGAAGCGGACGAGCCAACCATACCAGCTTTTGAAATATACACGAACTGAAGTACAGGCCCGGATGTGTATCGAGCGCTGGTTATTTGAATCACGCCAACCGATTGGGCTATGTGGACCAAAACATTCTATGCATGCAAGAAAATCAAGCGATAATAGTACTTTATATACGTCGATAGAATTATGGACAAACGGTAATATACAATCTATGCCTAGTGCACCCAACGTGTCATATTTAGGTTTATCATCAGTACCATATCTCACTTCAGCTAATCTAACAACAAGGGGACAACCCTTATTTTTACAGAAATTTAGCCAGCCAAACCCCTTGTCATTAGTAAATAATCTGTCTCGTCCAATTACCTTTGTTGTTGAAGTTTTGCTCTCTCCCCCTCTATATCATCTCTCAAAACTTCAATGTTTAAATCCCCTGTAGCTTCCTCTTTTTTTCATGACATATCCCTTTCTGTCTTAAACAACAAAGAAATTTTTGAATTTTGCTATGGAAAGTAATTAGAAGAAAAGAAAAGTTAATCATGTCTAGGAGTTTTTATGTGGTTATTGAGTTCAATAAGTCGGTGTGATTGGTTTATATAATTAAATTGTAGTGGAAATCGGGGATACATTCTTATTTTTAAACTTTATTAGGCTCACATCTCTCTACACCTTGAAATGCAAATTACGTCCCTGGAATTATTTAGCCTAGTCACTGCTGGATCTTCATAACTGAACATCATGGTTACGTAAATATTTGCAATATTAAAAATGTGGTATCTTTCAGTAGATTTATCGAATTTCAATTTTGTTTTCACCATTAAATCACAAATTTTATTATATTCTATCCAGATCTATATGTGATACGTTTTAATGAATTTTAAAAAAAATTACGAAGGAAAATATTTGCCCGGCAAATATTTGTCCCCCAGAAAATATTTGCAAGAATATTTGCAGGGCAAATATTTGTCTAAACTTCCCCAGACAAATATTTGCTTGGGAGGCAAGCTGAATTCACTCAGGACAATATTTGCCTGATGGGCAAATATTTGCCTGAACTTCCCTAGGCAAATAGCAAATATTTTCCCATCAGGCAAATATTTTCATGGGGGATATTTGCCTAAACTTCCCTAGGCAAGTAGCAAATATTTGCCTAGAGAGTTAATATTTGCTTGAACTTCCCCAAGAAAAGTTAATGTTTGCTTGAACTTCCCCAAGAAAATAACAAATATTTGCCTAGCAGACAACTTGAATTCCCGCAGGCAAATATTTACTTGATAAATATTTGCTCCCGTAAAAAAACATTGTCAAAACATATGACATATGGATCTTAATAGAAAGATAATAAAATTTATGATTTAATGGTGAGAATGAAGTTGAAATCTGATAAATCTACTGAAAGATGTCACAATTTTAATATTACAATTTAACTTCAAATGATTGACTTGCGAAAGAGCGTCAAATAGGGTAAATAATTC
Organism: Allium fistulosum; assembly: GCA_030737815.1. Classification (NCBI taxonomy): domain Eukaryota; kingdom Viridiplantae; phylum Streptophyta; class Magnoliopsida; order Asparagales; family Amaryllidaceae; genus Allium; species Allium fistulosum. Next base: position 147,977,924 of record CM060908.1, on the reverse strand, counting down.
CATGGATGTAATTTGTATTTCAAATTATAGAGTATGTGCGTCTAATTTTATTTAAAGAGATGGATGTGAGTCAGAATTTCCCTAAATTATAATAAATACTCGTTTCAACTCGAGGGGTTAGTTGTACAACCAACTCAACAGAAGTGTGGTTATTTTATTTTATTTTCTATGTATTTATGCTGACGGTCGAAACAAACCCCTCCAAAAATCCAACCACCCAAAATTGTCCATGAATAATTCAATTGAATCAACCCATTTATATCGGTCCGTTCTTCAATTGAATCCAAAAAAATTCTGTTCCTCACCCCTGCTGATTTCCTTTATGAACCTAATGAGATAATTTATTTACTGCAGGATGCAAAAATATAGGGATGGTAGAAAAGGTTTAGCCATTTGAACAAACATCTAATAAAATATCCACCGCAAAACTAAAATGTGTAACAACTACCAAGTATTTTTTGCATGAAGTCCTCTTGTCTCGTCCTTACATGCATCCATATATCTTATACCTATAATGAATCTCCATCATTGATTAAGTACACGTTTAATCAACAAAAACAGTATTTAACAAAAATTGAGATTCACGAGGCACTTAAGAACATGAAAACATGAACTGGTAGATTAAAGCTTCAACCTACCAGTACATTAACAAAATGTAATTATCACAAACCGAGTTTTTTGAAGGGGGAGGTAAAAAAAAAACTGAGATTCATGAGCACTTAAGAACAAAATGTAAATATCACAAATTTCAATATTCATGGATGCTAGTACATTAACAAAACCTGAAAACCTAACCAAGCGAACAAAAAAAATTCACAAAAAGTGTAAGCTTACTTAGTACATATAAGAAAGCATCAACTAATTACAAACTAGCAGTATATAAAGAGAAGGAATCAATGCAAAATCAGCTTTGTTTCCACACTGATGCCTGTAAATGACATTGAAATGATAGAAGTAGTTTACACACCAAAGTAAATAACCACTAAACATTGATGCCTATAGATATAGTACACACTGCTTTATATGTAGTAGGGTAGCGCCTATGCCTGCAAAACATTATTTATCACGGAAAAACTTCTTCTTTGCATATCGGACAAGCCTGAAACAAATACAAACGCGGATTCAAGTTAATGATAATATGATACGATAATGGTGAATTTTGATATGCCTTAACATATTAAGCACATAACTGGATGCATATAAATATTATTATCTTATCTATAATTTTTGTAGGAGATGTTTTGAAGTAGCCTGCATGCTTTTTGAGATATCAAATCTGTATTGTTTATTTTACTAGACTTGTGTGTGTGTTAATGGAGCAATAGGGACAAATAAAAGGATTTAAAAAAAAAGAATTGCGTTTCTGTAATTTAAAAGGGGTTCAGGAAAAGGTTGAAAAAAAAGAAATGATTATTTTACTGCTATGACTTCAATTTATTTTTATTAGAGAATCCCAAAAAGGGTAGCTTTTGAGTATTCATACTCAACTGCTCTAAGCAAGCAGTTGTTGGGAATACCTCCATTGATTGTTCCTCTCGCCATCTTCTCTATCGAGACCAAGATCACTACAGTTTCATATTATTGTGAAAGATTGCAACCTCTCTGCTGTAAAAAACATTCTAAGTCTCCGCCTATCCCTCGATTAGACGCTAGATGAGGATTACCGCCTAGGTCTGCCTATGCAAGACTTACCGCCTAGCAAGACATTATTTGAGTCTCGATGTCACGTACAAGCATCTACATGCTAGTTTCAGACGGTCTTTTCTCATTGGCTACTCTTAACCCGTCCAAAACTCCAAATTTCCAATTTAGAACAATTATTAATAAATTAAATCCAAAAAATCTACCCAAAATACATGAGTTATCAAAAACGTCTAGCTCCGATTAATCTCAATTAATCGTCATCTAAATGATTAATCCCTAGTTCATAATTACCTCTTAGTGTCCGCTTAGCGATTTTACAACCTTGATTGCAAGTAAATGGTTTTATATTTATTATTATTATTATAATTATTGTTATTGTTATTATTGTTATTGTTTGTTATTGGTGCATGTGTGTGTGTGTGTGTGTATGAAAGTTGTGTGGATTGAGAAGAGGGCGTAAAGGGAAGAAAATTGTTTGGTTGGAATTATGGATTTTGGTGGGGATTGGAAGGAGATTCAAAGAGTTCAATTAAATTGATTTGAAACAGAGATACATCATCATAACAGTACAAACACTAATTAAAAATAAAATCAGTCTGTAAGTTGGGTGTAGAGGTCTAAGGAGCAATGCCATTTGGCGGAGTGATGGTGTAGATCGAAAAATAAACAAAATACCATTATTTATCATTTTAAAACACATTTTAAACAAAAATAAATTACTAATTGATAGTGGCGTCCAAAGTGCTCGATGTATCCAATGTTACCACTCATGTCGCACGCCAATTTACCAAAATTTTCGCTTAGTAGGAAAGGGCTGAGCAGTTTCCGTATTTATAAATGTGGTAATGTGACAGTTTTAGCCCAAAATGCTATATTATCTTTTATGGATCAAAATTTATCAAAATGATCAAACACAAACAAAAATGTTCAAATTTTCATTGTAAAGGTTGAAAGGTAAGTCAAATAATATGAATAGTAACAAGTCTAATACTCAATAACTTGATAGAACAAATATTGAGAAGTTAAATGTGACATTTAGTGACTTAACAAAAATGAACATAATATTAAGAAAACAGGTCTAATACCCAATTTATATAACGTTAGGTAATAAATATTTTTATGTACACGTGATGAGTTTGTGATAACAAACAGCAATGCTAGAATCTCGATTGCGCAGTTGCTAACGATGAAAAAAATGATACATTTGCATAGTGCATTTTGACTAGCTAGCAAATTGAAGCACCAATGGATTAAAGTATGAGGAAAAATGTCATGCATCATGGTCCAAGTGGTTAGACGCTCCGACTTTGGTTCAAGAGGCTACAAATTCGAAACTTGCGTAGCGTGATTCAAACCATTGGACATATATAAACATAGTGTATTGTATATTACCTAAGACATCTAGTACTATCATGTATTACCACCTAAGTACCCAATTATGTGTGTGTACACACACATACACTCGTGTGTGAAACACTACGAAAAGTAATGAAAAAAGGATTTACCTTGCTGCCCTTCAGCCATTTGGTAATGCAGATAGAGTGGTACTGGTGTTCACATGGCAACTTCATTAGCTTGTCCCGATGCTCGTAAGCAGCTAGGCAAATCACACATCTGCATACAATACAAAGATTTAGGGATGTTATAAATTCCATCTTTATATATCAATATCTATAATCTGCAAATAATCAAATTAACTATTCATAGTTTGTCATTCAGCCTTAGTGATGCAGACCACTGATAGCACACACACTGACTTGATAATAAAATAAAAATAGTTGACTTACTCATCATATTTGTTTTTCTTGGAAAATAATCCATTTTTGAATGTAGATGTCGGCAAGTAGGATATAACCTCATCGGATAAACCTTTGCTTTCAGTGCCTACGGCCTCTCCTAGTGTTTGCAGCTCCTGAAATAAGTAAAAAACGATCTTTGTCAGGATAGAAGAATGTTTCCCAACTGTACTTTTTTTTTGTTCTTGTTAGCCCCAAGGGAAGCTAGCAATCAGTTCGGATTTTTTTTTGTTTTGAGATGGATAATCAGCTGAACTAGAATGAAACCAGAAATTACAACCATTCCATGATAATCATCTGCGCCTAGTACCCTAAATTTTTCACAAATCTGTATAGCTTGCTTTCAGAAAAGTGAAATTTATAAACTAGCTAAAGTGGTAAGACGCTCTAGACTGAGGTTCTAAAGACCTTGGGTTCAAACCCCGAGACATTAAAATGAGTGTTCAACTTGAATAAGGTATCACTCAAAATCCAAACCCCACCACCCCCCCCCCCACCCCAAAAAAAAACCCAACCACACACAGAAAATCGTTTCAAAAAACTGCATTAGGTATAGATAAGCATCACAAACACAGGTTCTATGTTATAGGCATTCCAAGAATATTAATACAACTATCCCATAAGTCACCAAAAATTTTAGGGAAAAAATGACAGCTGAGAAAAAAGAACGATATTGTAATGATCATTATCCATAATTATGAGTCCATGACACATGAGTGCACACATACATGTGAGAGAGCGTTTGGATTGGCAACCCCATGTATTTGGTCCTCGTTTTTAGCCATTTAATCTCAATGGCAAGCTTGTATATAAATATTTTTTGTTTCTCTCTTGGAGTATGGTGTGCCTGTAACCCACAAGTTCCGGGATCAGAATCTCGCAAAGATAGTATTGTTAGATCAGGTGTGTTACGCAACAGGTAGAAAATGGTGAATTCAAAAAAAAAGTTATATTTAGCACAAAATATTTATTTGTCATTATGAATAATATATCATTTTAATACCAAATCAAGTTTAACAATGTCTTGTATTGGAATGAATAATTAATTCGGTTTTCCTTTTAATATCAAACACACTTAATTAAATTATATATTTGGTTTTAAATTCGAATTAAAATGATTATGTTAATGGATAATATTACTATATATTTTTTAAATCGTGAACATCACATGTCCAATGATTTAAGAAAAGTGTGTAACTGTGTATATGTGTGTATACACACATGCATACACAAATTGTCATTTGAAAATGTAATCATCGAATTGGAAGTTTCAAAATGATCCATATTTTTGTGTATATGATTTTGATAGCATACAAATTATATTTGCAATTTTTTGCTTCGCTTTCAGAGTTTTTTGACACAATAAACCGAAGAATGCTATGAGGGTATACACAAGGAAGGGGTTACGGATCTTCCCTCCCTCTCTGACATATACAAACATACAAACACACACACACATTGCTGTCAAAAATCTTAAATCTGAAGATTTAAATCTCGATTCAGATCAAATCTTCGATTCGATTTATATTTCGATTCAAACTTAGTTAAAACCACAATAAAGAAAACATTCAACTCAGACTAACATATTTAATTACTTATTTGGATTCATAATTCCAATTACAATGTTTTCAAAACAAAATAAAAATGGAATAAAAAACAAGAAATAAAATTATGTTTTAAGATTAGTTGTAGAAGCTCAAACATCAAAGTCAATTTCAGAAGTGTGTACAAACCTTACAACTGAATCTACGATTTACGATTTGAATCCCGTTTTGATTTAAAGCTTGAATTTTACGATGTACGATTTAAATCCCATTTCGAAAACCTTGACACACGTGTGTATATACATATACATATATGCTTCTTGTATAGCAGTAAGGTTTTCCCACATCTCTGATGAATAGAACATTAACTTGCATCATATGAGAAATATGAATGGATCAAAAACAGTGGGGGAAAAATTGGTTTACCTCATAAGTCATATTATCTGGATCAACATCGTCATCTTGTGCAGCCTATGCATTTTGCAGCACCATATAATAAACTTGTTAATAAATAAACTACATGCCATTCAAAGCATAAAATATATATACAAGAACTTCTGATGCTACCGGAGAGGCTGGACCAGTAGAACTGCCTTCTCCACTTGTTGCGGAAGACCCATTACTAGAAGAATCTGGAAGAAAGCACAAAGTCAAATTAGTTTTTTAAATGCTCGGAAAAATTGACCTCATACCAAATATTACCAGGTCCTGTCACAGTAGGTTCAGTGACTGAGGTGCTAGAAAATTCGTTTTCCAATTCTTGCAAACTTTTAGCTAAAGCTTCATCAATCAATAACTGTGACTGAACCGAAATAGTTTCAGACTGATTTTGCTGTTCTCTTCCTTGGGTCGGATCTTGATTAGGTCTGGCAATAGCAACTGAAGGAGTTCTGGGTTCTTCAGTTGAACCGTTTCTTTGCAATGAGTAATAAATGATTTCCTGCACAGATTAATTTATCAATAAATAAGAATATAGGTATTAGAAAACAAACTATATAAAATAACAATGTAGCTTTCACGATAGAAATATACTTCATATTTAATAGGAGATTGCTATCGACAGTATCAGTTTGGCTTTTGGGCAGCTAGATATGAGCAAAATCAAACTCACAACATGTTACACCCATTTTCCACTTCTTTTTTAAATTTTCTGGATAAATTAGTAACACATTTCTCAATAAAATAAAATATGCCCAAAAAAATGAAAGGAAATTTTGTCCTGGCCAAAATGGTACTATCAACAACAGCCTCTTGCCAATGCTTATTTATACACCAGGAAATCAATGGAGTTATACTCTTATCATCAAATCCAAAATAAATTTCGGTACAGGATAGATGTTTGAAACTGGGAAACCTCAGATTGGGAGGCCATGTTTATATCTTATATCATTTTTTTATGTGAAAAAAATCGCTGGTTAATGTTAGAAGATTTAACTGCAAGTCTTTTATATCCTACTTTAAAGACTTTGCCAATTTACTAGTGTCCTCGATTATATTTATCATTCATGCTAGCTTGAACATGGAGTCATAGAAACATTGAATAACATAGACCAAAAAATCGTAGATTCTGGTCCATATCATACTACACCCTACTGAGTATAGTAAATCCAATTGGTATATGTAAACTCGGTTGATTTGAACGATTGGATCCATGATAGAATGATTAATGATAACACTCAATGGACATAGTTGCTACTCTTTCTGTAACCATGGTAGGTGATATAAATGCTTTTGAAATAACAACCTGAACTTCAATTACAACACTTGTCAACACCATACATAGATAACTACTACCTGAAGAGCAACATCATCGTCATCGATATGGTAATGTCCTGCATAATTCTCTCCAAACACAAAAGGAACCGGGGCACCTGCATAATGCACATGCACTTGCTTCCTTTCATCTGCATCTACTTTCACTTCCATGATGCCAACTGCCCGACGGAGAAAACTGTATACTTTCGTATAAGCATGATGCATTAAGAGAATACACATGTACAGGGAAAGCAAAATCTACAGTAAATCATGCTAGAGTATACAAGTATGCAAAATTGCAAACATTGTTTCTGCCTTTCTGGTTCTCCTCTATATTAATTATCATAGGAGAAACTATTTGATGCTTAAATTGAATCATCAAACCATATGCTTAATAGCATGTTAAACACCACCTGTTCATTTCTTTACTCAGATTTTGCAACTAAAACTACCATATTAATAAACAGAAAAATAGGCATAAGGACAAACTTGAAAGAAAAAAAGTTAGACGGAAGGACAACAAGTTTGATTCTTAGGTTGAAGGACAATGCTAGTTATAACTAGCATTTTGTATAGTGTAAAACTGAACATAATGCTAGATATAACTAGCATTTTGTATAGTGTAAAAGTTAAGTATAATGTTAATTACAACTAGCATTTGTTCTCCAGCCTAAAAATAAATTTCCATGTCCTTCGGTCTAATTTTTTTTCAAAGTTTGACATTTTTCCTAATTCCCTCTATTATAAATTTTACTAAACAATGAATTTTTGTCATAAAACCCAAAATTAATATACATGTAGTTTGAGAATTAAAGCAGATAGATTACTGCTCTAAACAAAGCAACAACAAAATTTTCATTCTGTATTGTCATAACTAGTTTACTTTGTTGATCAAATTCTTATCTCATCCTTGGATATATAAACAACTGAAAACATAGTATCGGCTCAACAAACATAGCAGAGACGCTGGAATCCAGAAAAAAAGCCGATGTCCGCGATAAAATAATTATGCTGTGTTCCTTGTTATTTTCCTTTATTATTCGCCAAAACTAGATTCTTTCCAAACATAAAAATCGAGAGTCATTGTGATGTGAATTGAGTTCGTCCAATAATTCTTCTGTTCTTTCATGTTTTTAGTTCAGATATTGATATTCTCTCATAATTGATAACTCGTATAACTACTATGTAGCTGAAGAAATACTTCACATCAAGTCAACCGAACTGAGTGTTATTTTAATCATGCTAATTAATCTATCAAACTCAATTAACAATCAATTCCTTTCTAGTTAAATCACATATCCAATTTTGTAAAGCAACAATCCCATCAATAAATCACCCGACAAGAAAAGTGATCAATGAATCATAAATTATCCAAATCCGTCCATCATAAATTAAAAAAAAACAGCAAATTAGTAATCGAGATGAAAATTCACCTCAGAGGATGGCGGTCTCTTCTTCCCTTTTGAGTATTCTTTCTTCACTGCAAAGATTTCACTTAGTAAGAACAAGAGGAAGACGGACTAAAATATCATATTTATTACTATAAATGAGATGATTATGATTAAAGAGGAGAAGGATTTGGTAAGACTTTTTGGACGGGGAGCTGCTTACATTATGTGGTGATGTTTACAGCGAACAGGGCTGGGCCCTGCCTTTCTACCTATGATTCTTCCTCGATTTTTCCGCTTTCAATTATTTCTTTACTGGTTGACTTCATGGTATTTAGTCATTTAACTAGGGTTTCCTTTCTTTCTTACGTGCTCTTATTAAAAAAAAAACCATTTTATAATACTTATGGAATTCTATTTCACACTAAAAACGGAGTTGCCGGCAAACTTATCAACGGACAATAACACTCCTGTACAATGAACGAAAGAAAAAACAAACCCAAAACGTAGAAAGAAACAATAAAAAAAAGAATTGAAGCATTAGCGAACCAATCGAGAAAACAACCGAAACTATATTGTCTACTGACAAGCAAAAGCACAACCACAGTCAAAAGCATCAAAGCATTCCTGAACACACAGGGCTATAAATAAGCTCGATATCGTAATAAGCCCATAAACGGCAAATCTATCACAGCACGTGTTTTAGTCTGCAAACATCCATTAGAACTGAAAAATTCAACAAAATCGTGAGAACAATGCATATATATGTATAAAAACCAATGTTTACACCCACACACTACATACACAAACACATATGTACAAAACGCGCACATGCGCGCGCGCACACATATGCAAAAAAAGCAAAACAAGGCAAGAACTAGGAAATAAGTTATCGATTATTAGTAGTGTGTTAGGAGAGATATCTGCATTGAAAGTGTCTATTGGATGGTTGCTCAAAACAATATTGTGTATCCCGTTGTTATAATTTATTTTAACTTTTAGGATATCCGTGCATCTTTTTACTTTTTGGATATATTCTCTAAGGGAAGCTTTTTGGCTAATTTATAGTTAGGACTTCAAACCCAATTATAATAGAAAAGCGCAACAGTGTGAATTAAGCTATTTGATGGAACATTAACATTATTAAACATTCGTTGGTTCCTTTCATACCATGAGTACGAACAAGTAATAATGAATATAGTATCAAGCAAAATTCTATAACCTTTAGCATATTGAATTTTGAAGTTGTTTTAGTAAAAGTCACAATCTAAGTCGAGGTGGTCATGTTAAAGTCAAATATGTTAAAAATGTTTACAGTAATAGAATTCAGTAAGGGACACTTATAATAAAGGTGTTACGTCTTCAAGGTCTTCGTTGCAAAAGGATACTTTTTTTTATCTATAATCAAATTATTTTTCTTTATAAGTCCAATTGTGTTTAATTTCTTATGCAAGATTAACCACATGTGTAATTTGGGAGGGGCATTGACATTCCAAATGTATTTGAAATTTTTTGGCTTAGTCCTTGAGAAGTTTCATATTTTATAAAAGTTTGAGGAGTGTGTTTTATTTTTGGCTCAACACCAAATTTTAGTGTCGTTGTAACACTCCGTAAAGTTAATAGAAAATAAATTAATTAAAATAAGGCTAAATGAAAATTTTGTAGACATCAGAATTTGACCACGAAAGTTACACCGTTGTGTTCGTGGCGATTTTATAATCAACTTTCATATATAAATTTTTGTAGTCAGAGTTCAAATGGAAAACTTATTGACATTTGAAGTTTTCAAGTTTAAAATAATTCAAAAAAATTCAAATTTTGAATTTAAATAATGTTAAAATTAAAACGAGTAATAAATATTTTAACGTTAGGGCAAAATTAATGTTGGGGCAAAACTTTAACGTTATTGTAAAAAGGAAAATAAATAAACAAAGAAACAGCGAGTAATAAATCTCGATCGCAGTAAGAAGGCTAGTCGACCACCTCCACTGGCTGGTCGACTGTCTAGGGAGGAACAATTGATCGGTGCCTTTGCGGCGGCTAAGGTTAGATTAGACCAAGAATGGTCTGTATTTTATTATTTTAAATCAACTTATATCCTACGGTCCAAATGTCTTCTAACCACCATAAAAAAGATGCTAGCCCCCTCATTTTCATTCATAAAAAAATTAAAACGTTAGAAAAACTTCATCACTCTTCTTCTTCAATCCTCTAATTCAGAACCATTCGGACTTAAAGGTAATTATATATATATATATATATATATATATATATATATAGACACACACACACGCTTATTCTATCTCTGTTCTTCCTAAATCTCTGATTCTATATCTAATCTACATACATTTGAATTGTTGTATTTTCAAAAGGAAGAAATATAAAGGAGTAGTTAGGCAAAGGCGTGAATCAAATTCAAAGGAAAGAAGGAAACTACCTATAAGTGGAAATCTTAGTTTTTCATATTTTACTAATTTGTGTAGCAAAAGTTCGAATTTTTTCTATGCCTTGTAAAATTTTGTTTACGAAAACCCGAATCTAAAACCCCAAAATTCCCCAAATAAAATGTCAATTCTTGGGTTAGTTGAATCTTTATTATTTTATATTAATATAGTAGAACTAAATTTTATGTTGCAATCTGAATAATTTATGTTCTATTCCACTCCATATTTTCTATTTTTGTAATGAAGGGTACTAAAAGAAAATAAAATTAAAAAATAGTGTGTAAAGTATGGATTCTCGTATTCATATTTTGCAGTACCTACTTTCGTAATTTAAACAAATATGAATCCCTCTTTTTCACTTCAGGGTTGTATATGTAAAAGTTGAATATAATATAAAGGGTTTAAATTGTAGGTTTTGTTTTCTTGAAATAGAGGCGTTAATTTTGGTATATTAATATAGTATAAGTTTGGTATTTCGATTCTATTTATGAATGCAAGTCTATTTTGTTTAGCTAAGAATATTAGTAATTTTGTAAATTATTGTATCGAACTGAGACTTGTATGAATATGAAAGTTTTGATTTAGCGATCAGTATAGGATGCGAGAATTTTAAAATAGGAGTATCCTTTTACGCACACTTAGGATTATGTAATAGTTAGCTTAAATATTATGTAGATATAAATATATTATTAACATATAATTAATAACGTATTAATTGTATCGTGTGGAATAGTATGTTAGTAAATGGCATTAAACCCCATAAGAAAGAACTTAAGAATAATTATAGAAACTAGTCCATTATTAAAGGTGGAATAAGGAGTTTTCGTTATATGGCCTTAATGCGTAAGCGCGGGTGAGGCATACACTATATATAGTATATATTTATGGTAGTGTATAATTATGGTGATATATTAGGACAGCGGAAATATGACTAAGTTATAGGGATCCGAAGTCAGTCAAAAGCACATAGAAGTCCGCCCAGCTAATCTAGCTATTAACAGTATGACTTTGAGACTGATGTAAGATATCATCTATAATAAGTACCCATGGTGGATTCGAGGTTAGTCATAGTGTAAATCTGCTTAGTTAATCTGATTACCAGTTCCTATGAATAATCAGACTAATGTGAGTTGGGTACTAGTCATAAGAAGGATATCCCAGTATGGGCATGCTTATGGGTTGGAGGTATTAAATAGTTGTACTAAGATGGATATTCTAGTATGGGCATGCTTCTGGGTTGGAGGTATTAAGTGGCTATTGTACGGTCTGCCTTCTTCGCACTTAAGAAGTATTAAATGGTCGAGATTATCTTTTAGGTATGGTAATGGGAAACCTTTGGTAGGGGTCCGCTTCGAGATTGAGTTATTAAGTGGCTATTGTAGGCTCCGCCTCTTTCCATAAAAGAATTATTAAGTAGTCTAATATGATTATGTCAGTTAGGAAGTACCAGAGAGAAGTCCATCCTAGGTTTAAGTATTAAATGACGAGGATCTGCCAGGATATAGGTAAAATGGTCAAAGTCTGCCTAACTCCCTTTAAAGAGGTGTTAAGTGGCTCAGGTGCTCAGATGCTTTCTCTTGCATCGTTAAGGATTGATGGTAGTTGCTTTGCACCCACATTAGAGTTATGGAATTGGATTGGAAGAGCGTTTGGGCTTGCAGTTAAATGTATACTTGGAAGGATATAATATAGGATGCATAAGACATATTACTTATCTAAGTGATACTGTCCAAATACTATTATGGTAAGACTTGAAATTTTCATTCACCAGACATCGTTGTTCAGACCCTCTCCTCATTACAACCTACATGTTAGGGAGAACGGGTATTGATGAAGAAGATGAAAGCAACGACGATGATTTGTGGCATTTTTTTATTTATCTATGTTTTTGATATATTATGATGTACCCAATTTTATACATTTTGATGTTATTTTGAGATATTGTATTATGAATAATTTGGGATGTAACGTTTATGAGATTTGGTTTTTATGAAAAGGTACGTATTTCTGTTATTATATTATCCCTTCCATTGTGAGACTGTGAAGGAATAAATAGATAGCTCTATATATTGTTCATTGTATCAATTTTACCAACCAACAACCAGCTTTGGAATGGCCTGAAGTTCGATGGGCTTTTATTGGGTTGAAAATCAGGCTCATTCCGGAGAGGGTTATTACATTTTGTATCAGAGCATAAGTTACCCGATTAGCGAGAATAGGTATACGTAAGAGGATGTATTTTTATTTTTGAAAGTATTTTTCAAAATACTACTATGTATATACACTTTTATAAACATATGCAAACACATTAGGAAAATCTTTATTTTAGCAAATAATACTATCTTAGGAAGCTGTAACTAAAAGCTCAAACCTACAGATAGTCGATTATGGTTGAAAACAATAGCTTAGAGGCCGGGAATCCTTCCACCCAAGAAATACCCATTATATAAGGGGTGTAGAATGGTTTAAGCAATACCTAAAGCATGTGGAAAGTTCTTCATTCCTCGACAAGTTGCACTAGTTGCTCCACCTACTGAAGCAACACCCAACCCACTAGGCTTTCCTAAAATGTGTAAATACTTTTAGAATAGTGGAAATTAGCCATAAGGGCCTCTTTAGCAAGTGCAATTAGTTTCTAGGACACACAACTGAAATAATTAATTTTAAGGACAAAATACAAAATAATTAGTTTCTAAGGCCTAAAAACCTATGAAATTATGTCGTTGAAAGTAATTGGACTGCTGACTTTGTCCTTAAAAGTAATTATTCTGCTAACTTTGGCCTTGAAATTAATTTCTGTGGATGTGTGTCCTAGAAACTAATTGGACTGCAAAGTTTGTCCTTCTAGTAAAATGCCCCTTTAGAATATGTGAGGACGGCATATACGAGGCTGAATATTATGTTAAAACGAAGGTTTGGATTAATGGTTGTGAACTAATATTCTGAAAGCTTGGGTGGAGAAATTAGATCAAGAGGAGGATGGCTGCATGGCATTTAAAAGGGGAAGCGTTGGATTAATGGACCATTGTAGTTGAAGATAATGTAGAGGAAGGAATTACTTAGACTGAATTTAGGGCTTGCTTTGATTCACGATTCATGTCTAAAGCTGAAGTAAGTTTGCAGTTAGTGAAGTTTATCTAGCTAAGGCAAGGAGACTCCACATTGAAGGAGTATATTAATGAGTTTATGGAATTGGCTAAGTTTGGATTAAGTCTGATTGACACCCACGTGAAGAAGTTTATAAAGTTTGTTAAATGCCTGAATTCTCCACCTAGGGAGCTTCTTTTGACCTAGATTCCTGCAGGCACCACTTATGAAATGAAAGTTGAAATGGCCTTGCTTCAAACAGTTGGTATTGAGGTAAAGGAGAAGGTGGGACAGACGCAAACTCAGGAGAAGCTAAGAAAGGAGGATTTTGGGTGGACAAGAAGGACGAGGGAAAGATCAAGAAAGGAGGAGTGTGATAGAGTTTGGGTATACTCTAGGGGTAATTTTGTAATTTATTATAAATTAGTTTACTCTATAATAATTCTCGTTCGTAACAAAGGTGTTTTTCTTTCTATTATATATTTGTTATAATGTATTATAAATAATTGAATGCTTAATTAAAATATATTTAACATAAAATCTATAAATGATGTATTTTTGATAGTAATTATAAATAGTTATAATCATGAATACTGTATCACAATATTATAAAACACATCATTTTAAGTGTTCATATTCAAGATGTATCGAGACTGTATATCGATGTATCCGTTGAGATTAGAGTACATAAAGCTCTCCAAATGTTGGGCAGTGAATTACTCATGACTATTGGGGGCAACTAAAGGTTACGTACTAATAGTTATTGGGTAACTATGGAATGACTCACTAGATAGTTTTTTGTTGGTTAATATTGATAGAGTTAGGGATATGCCCTAGGAGCAATTATGTAATATTTAAATATATCTAACTCGTTGACCAATCTTGTTTGAAATAAAGGTGTTTTCTTTTTATTTTATATTTGATATAATGTGTTATATTAATTAATTTAATTAAAAGTATATTTAATAGATAATCCATAAATGGTACATTTTGTGATAGTAGTTACACAGTGTTGAGTAATTTATCACAATGAAAACAAATATACCATTTTAAATGTTCCTAGTCAAGATGCATCAAGATTGAAAATTGATTTATTCATTGAGAGTAGAGTACGTAGTGCTCTCCAAATAGTGTATTACTCATGACTAATGAGGGCACTTAGGGGTTACATAGTCATAGTTATTGGATAACTATAGAACGACTCGCTCGATAGTTTTCTGTTAGTAAATATAACTAGGGTAAAACAGAAAATATCGATGTGGTTGATTTACACAGTTCTCTCGACTTGAGAATACTATGGATCTTCAATACGAAAGGTCTGCTTAGATTATAGTCAAATCATGACATGACGTCCATCCAGTGACTATAGTTGGGCCGAGTGGAAGTATTGGAAGTGAAGCACTACTCAAGGGAGGATTCATCTCCTTAGTTATATGAGGTTAGTATCATGGTCAACTCAAGTCAACTCAAAGTCTCTGGCTAAAGCATTTTGGTTAATAATAATTGTTATTACTGAACCAAGAACTTTGCCTTTGGACTATAAAGTTGAATATGGATGATATTTGAATTTTGACCATTACCAAATTTCATAAGTCCAAAGTGATATAGTTTTGACGAAGAGAATTGGTGTAGATAAATGTCACAATCGAGTAACGCTTAATAAAGTAAAATTGGATTTTACCGAAACTTAGTAAGTGATAAATTTGGTCAAAATGTCACACCACCTGCTAAGTGAATTGTGAACGTTAACATTCAAATAGTTCAATGTTAATCGCTGACCAAACTTACACCTAACGAGTCACACAACCGATATGATGAATTCTCCTCAGACCAAACGATTTAATTAATTTATAATTGTTGTAAATTAATTAAATAATTAATATCTATGAAATACTAATTATAAAATTTTGAATATGGTTTGAGGAATAAATATTATTGAATATTTATAATAGTTATAAATACATCGATCGATATGCGATATCGATAAGCAATTAAATTAGATTTAATTAATAATATTTATTTGGGCTTAAAATGGGTTTAAAGGCCATGAAAGGGGCTAGAAATTTTGACCGGGGGATGTAGGGGCAGCTTAAAAATGGGCTATAGGTATTTTGGATGGATGGTTTAAATTAAGGGAGAATGAGTAAGAGATATGACCTACCTCTCTCTATTCCTTCCACTATAAAAAGAATCCTAACCCTAATGCATATGCATCTTTTTTGGCTACCATTTCATCTCTTTGCTGGCCGATCTCACCTACACAAAAGCTCCATCAAAGTTAATCTCAAATCAATTTCAAATCAACAACTATTGGATAGTCAACGGTCTACAATTCAAAGATTAGCACTCCGCCGAATTGTAAAGAGTTATAAAGAGGAATATTCATCATAGCAAGTTGTACTTCAAGGCATAGGTTTTGGTATGTTTTCTTATTTCATATAATTTATAATTCATTTATAACATTCCATTGCTTATGTACACATATTATTACCCAGCATTCTAGCCCGGCAATATTGAACTAATTACACGAGTTAGATCCGACTGCATCAAAGCTGATGATTCTAGAATGATGATTGTGGGACCTAAAAGTCAAGTACAGATAGTTGTATGAAGTCAGAATTGAACGGAGTTGATAGATATGCGACGTAGAATGCTCAAAGTATGCAATATGGTTCCTTGGATGGAAGGGATCGGTATAGTGTGGCACACTAAGAGGGGTCAGCATGCATCATGAAGGATGGATCAACAGGCTTCACTGATGAGGGGTTGGCATGCATCATGAAGGATGGATTGCCATGTTTCGCTAAGGAGGGGTCGGCATGCATCAAGGTTCAAGTGCATCCTTGCATACGATAATCAATTTCACGAGATCTACAAGTCAAGTCCTTATGAAATTTAGAGAGCGAGGTATATAGACCCCACAGAATCTACCTTAGGGATTGCATATCAAAAGGACAATATGGGAGGGATCGACATACATCCCTGTAGAGGGTTCGACTGCAAGTAATGCACAAGTATTATCAAGTCAAAGGTCAAGCAATAACTCGTGTTCCAGTAGTCCAAATGAAATGAAAATTGGAGGATAAACATATTTTAGCATGGAGAAGCCCCCATAGGGATCGCTGCCCAAAAATCGACCAATTAACGGAGCAGTACCGATCCATCCACATTGGGAATTGGGCCTAACGATCCCTTTAGTTAGCCCATGGGGATTACAAGGTCCTTCAGCCGAAGTTTCAGAGAGATTGGTGGTCGTCTTCACCTATAAATACTGGCCTAATGTGAAAAATAACAGTTCTAGCTGTTGAGTTAAGGCTACAACGTTCCATAACATGCATATGTATGTTAAAAAGAATCTAGTGACATCCATGATTTTTTCTTGATCATACTTAGTAGACTTGAATTTGAACGCGTGAAGCGTAATTTTTGGACTTATTTGTATTTTCCAACACTACATTTGACATTCTTTGTGTTTAGTTGCATAATTTTTGGGCTATGTCTATTTTGTTATAATACCTTGATGTAAAATACAAATTTCAACCTTTCATTTTTTTTAAATTTGTTTATGTATTCTCTTTTGCTCAATCTAACGAAGACTAGACTTAGTAGACTCAATGTTAGGGTAACTTAGTATAGCCGATTATGTACTGTTTTATACTTAAATCTGGGTAGCAGAAAGTAGCTACGACGTTGAATAACACTTATCCATCCTCTATAAATATGGGCCTTTTTTTACCAAGCATCAACATATTTAGAGACGGGTTTAGTTCATAATATCCCAAAATAAGATTACAAGAACTTTTTTGTTTTACTCGAAGAGATGATAAATCCACTCATTTAGTTCTTTGAATACATATTGTATTGGCTCTGCAGGTAGTACAAATTTTGCGATTCTTGGTATTTTGACTCATCTTAAAAGGGACATGGCATTTTAGACACTAGACCATTATTTTTTGTAATCATTGTTGGGGCTAATATATACACATGATTGTGTTTCACTAACTTAGTCATGAAACATATTAGACATAAGTTCTTGCCTTTTAGCATGCACAACAAACTCATACAATATATACCTTAGGCCTTACGAAAATATGCACATGGAAATCAAACTCTACTATTTGGATGGAGTTGAGTGGGAGCTATTCCAAGGTATCTCAACATCTCTCGAATAAACGAATTAAAGGGTGGTACGCATCCGACCCAGCATTTAAATTTATTACATGTCGTGTAGCTCCGAGGGCAAGTGAGGCCTGCCGTTTATTGAAGGAACTAGGACGTCTACAAATGGAATTACATGTACAGAACACAACCTACGAAGGGCAGCCTCATCAATTACGAAAGCTTGAGAATCTATCAGGTTATCTAGAAGAATGGTACCCTTTACTGCATCAGGAGAAGGACTTATATCCTCCGCCGGGAGGACTGGAACATCTGAAAAAAGGTTGAACGATGGGCCAGAAACTTCCATCTGTTCTACTTGATGACTGGGAGAAAGCCTGTCGGATATAGTCGCAGAGCTCAACTTCGCTTCAGGATCGGTGTGCTACATGCCCGACTTGGAAGACATAGCATCCAAATGCTCTGAGAGTCTGGAGTCCATATTAGCTATACTCAGTGGATAATCGAGGTTAGAAAAGTTTACATGTTCCCCCCATGTTAAGTGTAAAATAGTGTAGTGTAGTGAAGTGTATAGCATAAATAAATAGCTTAAAATAAAAAAATGAAGTTGAATGACGAAACTTTGGATTTCGACCAGAGTGACGGTCATCGCTGAACGTCACAACTGGCAAGAAGATTGATTGGTTGCGAAAGCTTTGGGATCGACTATCAGCATGTCAAAGTGTAAAGTTTGTCGTTCATGTCCATATGCAAGTTTTTAGTATACGTTGAAAGTTCTAAGGATTTGATTGTTCAGTAACAAGTTTAATAGTGAGTATGCAAGTTTTATTTTTCATCATCATCGTATATCCAAGTTCGCTAAGGAGAATTATTGATGATTGTCCGAGCAAGTAAGGTTTAGATTGCAAGTTTAAAAAGTTCTTATATCGATCCCTATTTTAATGCCAATCCCTATGGTTATACCGATCCCATTCCTAAAGCCTCATGACCGATCCCTCTCCTCAACCTAAAAACCAATGATCCCTTTCTTTATTCCAATCCCACCGATCCCTTTATTTCCGCATACTCCACCGATCGCTTTCATACAACAAACGTTGCCAAACCCAAAACATACCGACCCCTTCTACTTTGTCCTCAACTCATCTAGTCTCTACACCGAGGGATCGGCATAGAACCAAACATCCAACACCGATCCCTCCTCCCTTCTAATCTTCTTCCTCCTTTATCCCCTTTTCTTTCCATCTCCTTACTTATTTAGCCAAACCCTATCCATTAATAATTCATCTTATCCAGGCCGCTTCGATCGTTGTGCCATCGCAGCCTCGAGCACCATCAAAATCATTAATGACTCCCTCATTTCACGATGAAACTAGAAAAATGAAGTCGAGAAGGCTCACTTATGTTTGATTATATTGAGGAATTTGCGAGGGGTTCAAAGGCGATGAAAATAGAAAATATAGGAAGTTGATTTGTTCACACGGGTTGAATCACAAAAGAATTTTGTTTTGAAATTGAGGGGAAGAGAAGGATAATTCAATTTGAATGGAGGAGCGAGAGTGTTCGATGCTTAAGAAGGAAATAAGAAAATGAAATAAGTAAGAGTGAAGGGATGGAAAGTTGCTTTATATATATGGACGGAGGGTTCGGCCCAAGCCTTTGGCACATAGCGTGGAGAGAGGGATCGACATGAAAGCTCACCGGTCCCTGTTAGCATAAACCCAAAAGAGTGGTCAACATACATATATGCCGATCCTTACAAAAGCTTTAATAAAAAAACAGAAAGTGAGAGAGGGATCGGCTAAACACATGCCGATCCCTACAAATATACAAAAAAGACAGGAAAAAAAGAGAGAAAGAATGAATGAATGGTGGGGATCGACTATAGGTATGTGTGCGAATAAATATAGGTATAAAAATTATTGAAAGCATGTACATACAAAATGCTATGAAAATTAGAATAGACCCGTGAGTGTTCGAACACGTCTGGGAGCCAATAACAAAAACATGTATATGAGCATGCACGTGAATGACCTGAACGTTCAATTTTTTGAAATCGACAGAAATTGGAGTTAAAACCTGAAACCTTCTAGTTTGAGGCTAGACCAGATAACAAAAGCTTATTAGTCTTGCAGAACTAGACTTATATATATAATTGATAGAATATAGCATTGGATTTATATTATTGAAAATCGGCCAAGCGTCATGGCAATCAATGAGGAATTTGACACCTTGGAAAAACGATTCGATAAAGGAATAGCAACTAATCAGAAAGCTAGATGGATCTCATTCTCAACGATTCAAAGCACGTCATATTAATCACAAGACATACTTTAGGGGGGCAAGTGTTACCCAGCATTCTAGACTGGCTATATCGAATTAATTGCACGAGTAAGATCCAACTGCAATCAAAATCGATGATTCCAGAATGATGATTGTGGGGCTCAGAAGTCAAGTAGAGATGGTTGTATGAAGTCAGAATTGAACGGAGTTGATAAATATGCGACGTAGAATGCTTAAAGTATGGAATATAGCTCCTTGGATTGAAGGGGTCGGTATAACGTAGCACATTAAGAGGGGTCGTCATGCATCATGAAGGATGGATTGATAGACTTCACTTAAGAGGGGTCGACATGCATCAAGGTTCAAGTCCATCCTTGCATACGATGATCAATTTCATGAGATCTACAAGTCAAGTCCCTATTAAATTTGGAGAGCGAGGTATATGGACCCTAGGGAACCTACCTTAGGGATCGCATATCAAAAGACAGTATGGGAGGGATCGGCATACATCCCTGTAGAGGGTTTGGCTGCAAGCAATGCGCAAGTATTATCAAGTCAAAGATCAAGCAATAACTCGTGTTCCAGTAGTCAAAATGACATGAAAATTGGAGGATGAACATATTTTAGCATGGAGAAGCTACTATAGGGATCGCTGCCCAAAAATCAACCAATGAAGGGATCGGTACCGATCCCTCTACATTGGGAATTAGGCCTAGCGATCTCTCTAGTGGGCCGATGTGGATTAGAAGGTCCTTCAGCCAAAGTTTTAGAGAGATAGGTGGTCGTTTCACCTATAAATACTGGCCCGATGGGTCATTCTGAGGATGTTTATGCTGCTTATTACTCTAAACTCTATTGTAATCTAGTGTTAGCCATTCTTCACTATTGTAATCATATTTATAAGTGATTAATAAAGGATAATCTTAAAATTGGACGTATGCATACAACACCGAACCACTATAAATCTTTGTGTCTCTGATTATTGCTTTTTATCTGTTATTAGCTTCTTCATTTCCTCCGTTTAATTTAATTTTTCTTCACTTACTTCTCTACTTAAATCTATTCTTGGACATTTGTGACCAATTTAGTTGCAAACACATACCATAATTATATTGTTAGTTAGGTGAGGTTCCTATATGTATAAACGTTGTCACATATTGAATAGTTATGTGTACGTATGCATGATTAAAAAACAATTTTTTTTATTTGGATCAAATGTATATACGGCCAAAATAGTTTATATAATTTTTATATATTTATTGATTAATTATATTTATATTAATATGTCATATTACATAATTAAATGACCTATAATTATTTGTGCCATCACATCATGTTAAAAATTGATTTTATATTTTATATATGGAAATTTATAATAAATATAATTTTAGGTAACAACAAAATATTTTTAAATAATTATTTACTATTTTTAATATTATTTAAATCGAAATATAAGTTAAAAAATTCATATGAAATAATATATGTTTCGAAAATTATAATTTAAACTTTATAAAATTTCTTCATCATCGTATTATCTTCCAACCAAAATCTTGGAATTTAAAAATCAAAATTATTATTTTAAAAAATTCATTTAGTAATGTGGTTAAAATTAATTAATTAATAAAAATACAATTTTGACTCAGAAAATTATGTCACATTTGAATTTCAAAAAATTTAAAATTTGAAAAATATGTTCTGAAAATATTTTTAGTATTAGTTTAATGCTTTTTGTGTAGTGTGTATATATATATACAAATAACTTAATAATATCGATTAGGGGATAAAGGGAGATCTGAAAGTTGCCATTTCCATTTTTTTAATAATATTTATTTATGTATGGCCAAGAACAGGAAACTCATGGTCGCTTCTGTTACCTCTTCGCAAACTAGATCTGGTCGTCGTTTCTGGAACTCCGAGTCGACTTCTGTTCAAGCCGTGTTCTCCGACGTTGCCATCTTGCCAGCGCCGCCAGTAATCCCGAGCTCACCATTGCCTTTTGCTTCCGATGAACCTCCTATTTTGCGTTCGCCTCTGCCTATCGTCGCTGAAGACTTTGGCTTGATTAACTTGAGCTCGCCTTCTGTTGCGGATGTATTAAGCTCGCAAAACACGTTGTCGAATCTAGCATCTGAGTTAACTGTCGCATCGCTTGCAGATGTCCCCCTGTCAAGTATAACGGTGGTTTCTCCTTCAACCCTAATCTCGAATTTGATTCAGCCTGATGGTCATTGGGTTAACACTACTCGCATTAACTTGAATGGTTGTTCTAAACCTGATGAGTTGAACGGAGAGTTCGATTCGGTTTTGATGGCCTCTGTTCCCCCTCGAAATATTGACATGAATTTAGAAAGGAATGGTATCTCCCTGTCTGTTGTTGACCGTGCTGATAACTCCAGGCAGTGTATAGGTTCTATTGCTTACCTTCCCCAATCAGAATTTAGGAACGATAATGCATCTCTTCCTAACAAAGACAAATCTTGTTTAAAATCAGGGGATGATTGTGCAAATCCTGAAAATATCCATGTAGCCAAGAAGCCCGTGTGGTCTTCACTATTTAAAACATTGCCTAGAATTGCTGGCAACTACTCCTCGCAGAATTTTAGTACTTAGGTCATTGATAGGATAAATGTTCTTCTAACCGAAGTTATGAAGGAGATGGTGAACCACTGGTCTGACCACCTGGTTGGTTTTTTCTAGATGCCTCGTCATCATATTCGGTTGTCCATGAGCAATGTAAGCGTGCGTGGAAACTGAAAGGTACTCTTCATGTCTAATATATAAACTCCTTTTTCTACTTTAAATTTGGAAACTATGAAGACAGACTTTTAGCTCTTGAGACTAGCCCTGTCATTATTTTGGGGAAGCCATTTATTGTGACTCCTTGGAGCGTTGGAATTGACAGAGCAAGAGAGCAAATTCTATCAATTCCAGTTTGGGCCACCTTCTCTAACATTCCATCTGTCCTACAACCTCTAATCGGTCTGAACTGGCTTGCGAGCCTTATTGGTGAGTTCAAATGCTTTGATGCTAATATCATCGTGCATAAGAACTTACTATACGCTAGAGCATTGATATAAGTAACCCCAACTTGTCCACTACCGTCGACATTGAAAGTAAGAATCATGGAAGGTCACGATGTGGAGATAGATGTTAATTACAGTTAGAAACCCAATATTTGTTCAAACTGTCAGTCATTTGGACATACTGTAGAGAAGTGTACTAGGATTGCTCCTCCATCTCCTGCTGTAAAAGTCCCTCTCCCTAGGACGGAAATGAAATGGGTTCCCAAGGTTAGTGCTCCACCTGTCTCAGATCCTGTTGTTTCTGCTTCTCCCGCCGTGGAGATAGAAATTGTTTTGCAATCACTTAGGCCCCGTTTGGCTTGCTGTTTTTAGTTTTGCGTTTTCGTCTAAACAAAAATGCGCATTTCTTATATATTGTTTGGAAAACACACAATTTCGAAAAATGAAATTAACATAGAAAATAGAAAACAAGTTTATTTGATTTTTCGTGTTTTGAGACATAACAAGAGGACGGAAAACAATTCATCTCCTCCATTTCCTGTCCATTGTCGCAATGACTAAGAATTGTAAAAAATTTCCTCCATTTTCTTGTACTTTATAGTGTGGATTGAAAACACAAAACTCAAAACGAAACCAAACAGACCCTTAGTGTTTCTGATGATGAGCACATGTTCTTAGATGGTCTTGACGAGACTAGGAGGTTAGTGTATCATGTTGAGGGTGACGGTCTTTCTCTGACGACCACTGGTATTGATGGTGCAAGCAATTGGTGGCAATTCTTAGATCCTACATGGGACCGGATTTATCTCTACTAATCCATCTCGAGGTCTTATAATCTAAAACTGGCGACGTACTTTTCCGCTGTTCAGCATGTTATTGGTCCCGGTACTAATGTTGATATAGGTAATGACAAGGGGGATATGTGCCTTTCCGAGTAGTCTAGACTCATTGTTTAGCACCTGTTTTTTCTTTTGTTATTGCTCTAAGTGGTCATGCCACTATAAAACCAGCTTTTAGCTGTTCTGTGCATGTACAGAACACCTGTTCCTTATTTATATTCATAGTGGTGCGGCCCACTATAAAGCCGGCTAGCTTTGCTAAAAAACCTTAATAATATAAAATTATAATAAAATATTTTATGTACTTTGTATTGGATATGGAATGCTATAAAGATATTTATTTAATTTTCATAATTGATATTATTAAATAAATATGTATAATTAAATACACAAATTTATAAATACTTCAGATATTACGAATAATTTATATATAAATACATATATATTATTTTATTACTATAAAATATACATGTATATTATATTTAAAAATAACTTTGTATATTATGTATGTATACATATATATGCATATTTACGTTTCATGTATAAATATATATTTATATAGTCGTTCATCGAATTAATGTCTAATTTTATATATACATGGTATATATATTATTAATATTTTATATTTATTCAAAACATATACTATATATATAAGTAAATATTTATGTCATTTTAATATTTATTTAAATAACAAGTTTATATATATATATATACATACATTATTTGGACAACACACAATACATATAAGACGAGCTAACATGTCGGTTGCGATGCAAATCCCAACATTTATATACGAGCATGTTATACCTTGCATGGATTATTATGTTACAGATTAACACATACAGATATATGTGTATATATACATATGATACATATGTATACCATTATATTTAATTAAACATAAATTAAATAAAATTCCATCCATTGTTCATAAATTTAAATGAAATAGAAGATTGTATTTAAATTAAATTTAGAAATGTTCTAAATAAATTAGACTTCATAGGCCCAATAAAGATCCAATAGAGTAAAAATTTTGAAATTCACCCATAACTTCTGCTACGGGCTGGCCCAGTTCCGATAATGGTATCGGAGTCTAATAGCCTATACGTCTAATTAGTCATGTTAGGAACAACCAATTATGCTTACAGCCATGTAAGTAGGGAGTCTAAGAAAGGTGGTGTCGAAGGATTATGTTTGGGTAATTAAGTATGCTTGCCTACCTGGCTACGAGCCTGGCCCGAATAAATATAGAGCCCAAAAGGTTGCCCCTAATAATAGAGGGCCAATTTGAGTTGGGTTTTGGGCTAAGTTTCAAAATTGTTTGAAAATTAAAATAAAAGATTTTAAATTTAAAATAAGATATACATATATTATAAAAGTTATAATATAATATAAAATTTCAAAATGTTTGACTAATAGAATAAATTAATTTTGAAAATTTGAATTTATCAATAAGATTAATAAAATATATAAATTAATTAAATAAGTTAATTAATAAAAAATATATACATGTATTATATATTTTGATATATATTATGGTATTTTAAAATGTTTAAGTTATCATAAGTATACATGTATGTATATAATATGATTTTTGAAATCAATATAATTTAATTAAATTTTTTTAATTAAATAAATTAATTAAAAGTTAATTAATTAAATAATATACACATATATATGATATATGTGTTATACTAAGAGGTTATGGTATATGATAAATATTTAATATAAATGTTATATTAAGATAATATAAAATTAAGTAAATTGTTAATTGATTAAAATTAATTAAATAATATTTAACTAATATAATATTATACATAAGACTATTATAAAGTAATGTGAAATATAAAAGTTATATAACAATAAACTTATATAATATGAATGTATAAACTAAATGTGGAATATTAAGGAAACCCTAAATTGACTTAATGGAGAAATACATACGTATACCGTGATTTCAGATGTGTTTTGTCACGTACGGGAATTTTCGACTTTCGAAAATTCGACATCGATACTCACTTTATCGACTGCCGAGAAATCGAGCGCCGGAAACTCCAATAGTGAGGGTTTTAAGAAAAAGAAATAGAAGAAAAGGTAGAAGAAAAAGAGAAGAAGAAAGAAGAACAACAGAACTACATCAGAAACAATATCAGAATCTCACATATCGCAGCGGAACAATATATAATAGATAAATGAATATCATTTAAAAACAAAAGAATTATATCTGTTATTACATTACATCACATCATATCATCAGAGTCAATAAACAACAATGGACAGTTATATAAACTTGTCCTCATACAGAATACACAGCGGAATAAATATATCAGATACAAATACTACGTCTCGTCCTCCAGCTTATCTCCAAAGCTCCAGAATATCCAGAATATCCTGATAATATAACTCTAGGCTGCCCGTGTGGAAATTGGTGGTCACCCAGAGTTTAGAAGGGAACAATAAACTCCGAGTCAGTCATGGTGACTGGTGTGAGATCGTAAAACAGTTATTCTTTAAAATAAACAACAGGAAAACTTTAATGTCAATTCGCAATGCTTTTGGAAAATGAAACTACCATAAGACCTCCCACCACACACACAATGCAAACGCAGACTTGGAGGAGATTTCTTCTTATGATAGTCAAAGATGCTTACGACGCAAAAATCAAATTCTTTTTGATATTATTATTAGTGCATAGTGGAAAACATTTCGAAAGTAGAATATAAATCTTAGCCAGCATAGGTACCATTATATTATGCCTGCTATAGCTGCCTCCTGAGGAGACAGGTTATACAATTGAAATCGTAAAGGCTCGTATTGTTTCTTTGGATTTCCAACAAATGGTCAGGCTAAGGAACTTCCTATCCACGATGGGTACGTCCCTGGAATAGACGACCCGAGAACCTAACCGGATCTCTGCCAACACAAGGCCGGGTTACCTCTGCAAAAATAGGTAACTACTGACACGCGTATGCCATCCCCCGATCGTCACCGATCTTCCCGAGGATCCCCGATTCCAACAAACCACATAGAAAAAATAATGCAGTAACCACAGAGGTTAAGTATCTGGGCTCCATACCATGATACCACCTTTATCCAGAAGGAATGACATACACTAAGGGGCGCTACTCCCTAGAACCTTGCCGCATTCTTCCTGTTTCGACCATTTCCGGGGTGTGAGGCTCGACGAAGTCTCGTCCACAAAGCTACGCTTTCTCAAAAAGCCCTGCTTCGGGTCAAACAAAATGATCAACCTATGATCACAAAGATATAAGATCAAACAAATGATCATATCACAAATGATCAAACACTGATCATTTCACAGCAACACTCAGTATGCCACGTTACCAAATTGGGATATATCGCTGATAAATTTCAACTACATAACCTCTGAGCTCGTACGTCTCAGAGAAGGGTGTTAAGCTAAGAGAATAAATTCTCCGCCACCAACAGAAATGTATTTGAAAAGAAATCAGCTTTATATCTCAAATTGTAACGTCAGACACACAATCCATACAAGTATGTTCCGGGATCGAACAGAACCGAAGGCACTTCTCACGAAGCCCTTGCATATCCGGATAAATTTCTAATCACGTCCGGACTTCCCGTCACTAAGGGTGATAAAACCTCTAAACCGGGGATCAGCCGATGTAGAGTAACTCGACGGTAATCCTTCCGTTTTCAAAAATATCCGGTCTTCAACACCGGTCTTCGAATGCAATTCATAACGACGTATCACATATTCGGAATGGGTTATACGACCCCATGGTCCTTTCCCGGCTAACCCGAATAGTGAGCGTTTATTTAAAAACAAGTGTGGCATTCAAATTCATCCAATTCACAACAAATACCTATCTAAAGGTAATTATTGGTAGTCGGTTATTTAACTATCAATAAAGATGCGCAACATCATCAGATTCCAAATAATTTTCCCAAATTATTTATCTTCAAAAATATCTTTACTAGATATAAAATTTCCACACTTCAAAAATAAATCAACGTTTATTTTTAAACAACTTCCCTTTCTTTTATAAATTCCATAGTGAATTTATATTTCAAAATATCTACTGATATACGATTCTCAAATCGATTTCAAATATTCATTTTCAATTTATCTTAAAGAAGATAAATTCTCAAAACGTTTCATTTCATATTAGAAAAGCAATTCCATACTTATTTAATAATAAGTATTTCACAAATCATTTATTTTCAACATTTGAAAATATTCGATATACTTAAATCAATATTAAGTATATATTTCATTCTTTAAGGAAATCATAAATTTTAACATCTATTTGAGTCAAAACGAATGTTGCGTAAAACATCGTTACGACCACTCGAAATCAATAGTATAAGGATTCGAATTTTAAGATAGATATGTAAATCCCAATACTATATAAAACATTTCCTTTTGGAAATCATTTACTATAACAACAGTGTTATAGTCCGCCATTTCCTTATTTTTCGAAATCGTCTATTTCAACAATAAATGTTGAAATCTATGGTTTCGATATTTAACACGTTTTAAAACATCTTTTAAAACAATTAACTTCATTTATAATATCGCTTTCCCAAACATAACCATTTTCACTTAAAAATATATTCACTATCCAAAATCGTGAATATACTTCATTTAACCCAATTCCAATCATTTCTACACATTTCCATTTCAATAGAAATTCGCTATCCAAAATCGCGAATATATCTACTTTAAAAAATCTTCTATATTTAATTTATCAAATCCAATCGATTTCGAATTTATAAACACGGTTATAAATTCTATTTCTATTTTAATAACCTCGACTTATAAATCTTCTTTTTATCAACTTCTATATTTTTACTTATCAAAATAAGTGATTTCGGATTTATAAACAACTTTTATAAATTCCAATTCTAATTATAAAAACTTCAATCCCAAATCAATTTCGATCTTGATTTAAAATTTATTTATCACTACTAAGTAAATTCCTCATTTTTTTCTCAAATGATTCAATATTCTGTTTTTAAATGGATTCTTCAAATTGAAATCATTCTACATGGATTTCCCAAATTATTTCAATTTACCAATTAAATTTCTAATTGGATTTCCAACTTATCTTCTTTTAATAAATTCCTTTTTAAGGAAATAAATTTCAATCGTTTCTTTCAATCTGTTTAAAAATCCAAATTCTTAAATTAAATCCTTCAATTTATAATCACTGTTTTATGAAATCCATTTATTTAGCATTTTCACTTTATTCTGGAATTTATTCAATAAGATTATAAAAATCAGCTTTTATACTTTTAAATTCTTTTCTTCGAATTTATTCAATTTTTAAAAATTTATTTACTTAAAAATTTCTATTTTGATTTCAAAAATTCAATTTCATATATTTTTGGAATCCAATGATATCAAACATCCATTCAGCTAAATTTTAGCTTCAAACAATTTCCAGATATCAATATGATGAATATAATCATTCACAGATTCATATCACAGTATAAATAAATTCAATCAATGTGAGGGGTCCAGTTGGATCCCTCCAACCTGTTTCCCTGCATCCAAAGATGTTAGCACAATACCAATTCCGCTCCAGTACGGAATTATCGTGGTATATGGGTTTTATAAAAATCCGCTTACTAACGGCGCAATAGGGTCTCATCCGCTATACGAGGCGGGAAATCAATCAATCCAATATATACATATGCCAATATGTATATATTGCTATATATATAGATATATCCTATCATATCTAATATCACATCCAATAGCAATCATATCAGTCAATAACTGTAAAAGAAAATCCACTTTCATTTGAGTGAGAAGATCTCACCGTGATTTTAATTCTGATTTCAGCGTTTATTTTCGAATAAAATTAAACGGCGTTTAATTTTACCCGAAATTCAAACTAGCTCCAAACGACTCCAATCCAATTGTATTGCGTAGCATTCGACGATACGATTCCAACGCATTTTGTTTCGTCAATTTCTGATCACGTATAAACAAGTTATAGCAGTTTGAAGTTAATACGATTTTAAATATAGTAATTTACAAATTTCTTTTTCACAATTCCAACCTAAATGAATCTGGACCGTGAGATTTTCAAACCCCCAGATCATAGCGCACGCATCTCCTTCTTCCTCACGCGACATTCCCGTTCACGTGAACCCATCTCGAGCCGGCCCTAGGGCTTCAAAACGCGACTACCAACGTTCATCGTTCGTCGATCAGGGAGCGCCACTTCAAAGCCCACGTTGCCACACACCTACGAGCAAGATGCGGCTGAGCTCGGTTCCCCCCAGCTCGAGAAAAACGAGCATGAACTGCTCACGTTCGTGGCCTCCAAACATCTACCCTGGTCGACGAAATCCCATCCCCATCGTACGGATTTGAAGCCTACGCCATCCCCTTCGATTTCCTAGTTGAAAGTTTTCTGATTTGTTGCTTGGATTTGAAAAAATTAAGGGATGAAGATTGAACAATTTCGGCCATTGGTTCTATAAGAGGCGGCTGAGACTTCAAAACCCTAGGGTTGTTCTTCTTGTTTGCAAATGAGAGAATAGAGGTGCTTTTATAGAAAATTGCCCAATTTAATATTCATCGAAATTTTCCGAACTCCGAATCGAACGTGCCGGCTGACGTTTCTAAGGTTTACCCCGCGTTCCGAACGTAATGGAACAGGTTTCGGAAGCTAATTCGATCGTCTGTGTGAGATATGACAATAAACGATCAAATTAAATTAAACCGATTTAAATCGATTTCGAGGCGTTTCGACTTGCCCCGAACAAACGGTAAATCTAAAAATTACGAAATTTGAAATCTTACAATAATATCATGTTACGGATCCGATGAAACTGGTTTCGTCGAAATCCGAGACTTTTTGAAAAATGACTATTTTAACTCGCCGAATTAAAATTAAAACGATTTCGATGCGTTTTGAGCTGCCACGGTCAAACGACAACTCCGATTGCTATGAAAATTGAAATCCGATAATAACAAACTATTACGGATCCAATGGAACTGGTTTCGTTCAATTCTGAGACTGTTCGAAAATTGGCTATTTTTTACAGTCGATAATTAAATATTAAAATATTCAATTTTCACAGATTAACTCCAAATTAAATTTTAAAAGTTCTATAACCTTTCTATAACTCCAGTATGATTAAATAAAATTTTACAAATCATTTTCAATCATATTAAACTCGATTTTCAATTATCTCTAGAATTTCACTATTAATTTATCGATTTAATTTTCAAATTAAATCCAATATTCGAAAAATAAATCATTCGACTTCTAGATTCCATTTATTAATATTTAAAATAAATTAAATATTCGAATTTTAATTATCAAAAATTCTGGGTCGTTACAAACTTCCCCCCTTAAAAGAATTTCGTCCTCGAAATTACAAGTCAAGAAGAAAAAGTCCTTAACTCGTCTACTATTTTTCACAATCCAATAGTTTTATCAAATTTATCAAAACAAATCTTTCTACTAAAGATTCGTTATTAATTCAACTAAATTTTCAACTTCAATTATAAGTTTCAAACAACATTGTTTAACTTCAAAATTCAAATTTAAGTTTAAATTCAAATTTCAAGCTTTCAAATTTTCTCAAAAATTTTCTAACGCCCTAAATCTCCGAAAAATTTCGCCAGCGTCTCCTTTGCGCGGCTAATACGGTACGACTACAAAACGTCCCTACGGACTCTCAGATTTCAAAAAGAAAAAGAAAAAGCCAAGCGGCTAGAGAAATAAGTCATCAAATCTCATATTCAAATTTAAATACATACCTTTTTCGAGCAATTCAAATTATCTTCGAAATCAAAATTCCAATTCCTTTATACCTGTATATCCTACTAGCCATAATATCTAGTTACATATCCAAACCATTTTGCAAATTTGATTACAAAATTTTCAATATAAACTGCTTATATCATCTTTACTTCACTATTAAAGCTACATATTCATTTTTAAACAAAGCGAATTCAATTTTACATTCCAATTTCATTTGAATTTAATTCATAACTTCAATTCTAATTGAATTCAATTCATCTTCAATTCTGAAATATTGAATTTCATCGATTAACTTTCATTTACAACTGCTTATTTTAAATTAGTTTCAATTACTAATTCATCACAAATTTTAATTCACTTTATTCAAATTTGTCTTCAACATTCAGTTTCCATTCCAGTTTTATTCACTTTTGTTCGTTCCCAAAATTTATTTACAATTCACTAACTTGGTTTGCAATCACTTATATTAAACTGGATTTCAATTCGAATTCAATTTACATTCATGTACTTGCAATTTCAAATTGATTCATTCATCCACAATTTTATTTTCATAATTCAATACTCAATTCCAAAGTCTTTTCAACCTTTTCAAAACCATTTTGAAAACAATTCAAATTTATCTTTTGAATTTTCAAAACAAAACTCAATTTTCCAAACAACTTTCATTTAAAACAATTTGGCAGCAATTCCTCTTTTGGAAACCCGAAAATGAACACCGGTGATGTCGCGATCATCATCGAAATTATTTTCCAGCGACCGAAAAGAGTTTAGAGCTTTCATCTCTCTAAAATACCTTTCAAAACCTTTGAACTTCATTTTCAAATCAAAAATGATTTAACTTTCCAAATTTCCAAAATTTTCAAATTCTTTTCAAAACATTTCCAAAAACTTCTCTGGAATCCCGTTTTAAATTACAATTCACATTTATAATTTACATTCTTAAATTTCATTCGTATATGTGAATTTATTTCTTAATTTTGGAGTTACGATTTCAATTTCTTATTCAATTTTAGTGATGATAATTCACTATTATTACTTCCTAACATCCATGCAACCATATACTATAGTACTTTATAGAAAAATCATTTCTTTTATATACAAAATAGTTTTGGGCAAAATTATCTCATTTACCCTATTTAAAACAATACTGTGCCGAATTGTTCTATACAAGTGTTTAGAGATCCCTATCGATAGAGTTGTACGGACAATACCGACCAGAATCCATATACCACCCAACAAACCAATCATCACAATATAAAACAATTTTTATATTCAATAACAAATACGCGCTCATATCTATTATTACACTCAACTCATTCTAGAGTACTACTGACTCTATCTCTAATGAGTAACACCCAACAGAGCAGGGTTGTCGCTTAACCATATGCTCTGATACCACGCTGTCAAGGTACGGGAATTTTCGACTTTCAAAAATTCGACATCGATACTCACTTTATCGGCTGCCGAGAAATCGAGCGCCGGAAACTCCAATAGTGAGGGTTTTAAGAAAAAGAAATAGAAGAAAAGGTAGAAGAAAAAGAGAAGAAGAAAGAAGAACAACAGAACTACATCAGAAACAATATCAGAATCTCACATATCGCAGCGGAACAATATATAATAGATAAATGAATATCATTTAAAAACAAAAGAATTATATCTGTTATTACATTACATCACATCATATCATCAGAGTCAATAAACAACAATGGACAGTTATATAAACTTGTCCTCATACAGAATACACAGCGGAATAAATATATCAGATACAAATACTACGTCTCGTCCTCCAGCTTATCTCCAAAGCTCCAGAATATCCAGAATATCCTGATAATATAACTCTAGGCTGCCCGTGTGGAAATTGGTGGGCACCCAGAGTTTAGAAGGGAACAATAAACTCCGAGTCAGTCATGGTGACTGGTGTGAGATCGTAAAACAGTTATTCTTTAAAATAAACAACAGGAAAACTTTAATGTCAATTCGCAATTCTTTTGGAAAATGAAACTACCATAAGACCTCCCACCACACACACAATGCAAACGCAGACTTGGAGGAGATTTCTTCTTATGATAGTCAAAGATGCTTACGACGCAAAAATCAAATTCTTTTTGATATTATTATTAGTGCATAGTGGAAAACATTTCGAAAGTAGAATATAAATCTTAGCCAGCATAGGTACCATTATATTATGCCTGCTATAGCTGCCTCCTGAGGAGACAGGTTATACAATTGAAATCGTAAAGGCTCGTATTGTTTCTTTGGATTTCCAACAAATGGTCAGGCTAAGGAACTTCCTATCCACGATGGGTACGTCCCTGGAATAGACGACCCGAGAACCTAACCGGATCTCTGCCAACACAAGGCCGGGTTACCTCTGCAAAAATAGGTAACTACTGACACGCGTATGCCATCCCCCGATCGTCACCGATCTTCCCGAGGATCCCCGATTCCAACAAACCACATAGAAAAAATAATGCAGTAACCACAGAGGTTAAGTATCTGGGCTCCATACCATGATACCACCTTTATCCAGAAGGAATGACATACACTAAGGGGCGCTACTCCCTAGAACCTTGCCGCATTCTTCCTGTTTCGACCATTTCCGGGGTGTGAGGCTCGACGAAGTCTCGTCCACAAAGCTACGCTTTCTCAAAAAGCCCTGCTTCGGGTCAAACAAAATGATCAACCTATGATCACAAAGATATAAGATCAAACAAATGATCATATCACAAATGATCAAACACTGATCATTTCACAGCAACACTCAGTATGCCACGTTACCAAATTGGGATATATCGCTGATAAATTTCAACTACATAACCTCTGAGCTCGTACGTCTCAGAGAAGGGTGTTAAGCTAAGAGAATAAATTCTCCGCCACCAACAGAAATGTATTTGAAAGAAATCAGCTTTATATCTCAAATTGTAACGTCAGACACACAATCCATACAAGTCTGTTCCGGGATCGAACAGAACCGAAGGCACTTCTCACGAAGCCCTTGCATATCCGGATAAATTTCTAATCACGTCCGGACTTCCCGTCACTAAGGGTGATAAAACCTCTAAACCGGGGATCAGCCGATGTAGAGTAACTCGACGGTAATCCTTCCGTTTTCAAAAATATCCGGTCTTCAACACCGGTCTTCGAATGCAATTCATAACGACGTATCACATATTCGGAATGGGTTATACGACCCCATGGTCCTTTCCCGGCTAACCCGAATAGTGAGCGTTTATTTAAAAACAAGTGTGGCATTCAAATTCATCCAATTCACCACAAATACCTATCTAAAGGTAATTATTGGTAGTCGGTTATTTAACTATCAATAAAGATGCGCAACATCATCAGATTCCAAATAATTTTCCCAAATTATTTATCTTCAAAAATATCTTTACTAGATATAAAATTTCCACACTTCAAAAATAAATCAACGTTTATTTTTAAACAACTTCCCTTTCTTTTATAAATTCCATAGTGAATTTATATTTCAAAATATCTACTGATATACGATTCTCAAATCGATTTCAAATATTCATTTTCAATTTATCTTAAAGAAGATAAATTCTCAAAACGTTTCATTTCATATTAGAAAAGCAATTCCATACTTATTTAATAATAAGTATTTCACAAATCATTTATTTTCAACATTTGAAAATATTCGATATACTTAAATCAATATTAAGTATATATTTCATTCTTTAAGGAAATCATAAATTTTAACATCTATTTGAGTCAAAACGAATGTTGCGTAAAACATCGTTACGACGACTCGAAATCAATAGTATAAGGATTCGAATTTTAAGATAGATATGTAAATCCCAATACTATATAAAACATTTCCTTTTGGAAATCATTTACTATAACAACAGTGTTATAGTCCGCCATTTCCTTATTTTTCGAAATCGTCTATTTCAACAATAAATGTTGAAATCTATGGTTTCGATATTTAACACGTTTTAAAACATCTTTTAAAACAATTAACTTCATTTATAATATCGCTTTCCCAAACATAACCATTTTCACTTAAAAATATATTCACTATCCAAAATCGTGAATATACTTCATTTAACCCAATTCCAATCATTTCTACACATTTCCATTTCAATAGAAATTCGCTATCCAAAATCGCGAATATATCTACTTTAAAAAATCTTCTATATTTAATTTATCAAATCCAATCGATTTCGAATTTATAAACACGGTTATAAATTCTATTTCTATTTTAATAACCTCGACTTATAAATCTTCTTTTTATCAACTTCTATATTTTTACTTATCAAAATAAGTGATTTCGGATTTATAAACAACTTTTATAAATTCCAATTCTAATTATAAAAACTTCAATCCCAAATCAATTTCGATCTTGATTTAAAATTTATTTATCACTACTAAGTAAATTCCTCATTTTTTTCTCAAATGATTCAATATTCTGTTTTTAAATGGATTCTTCAAATTGAAATCATTCTACATGGATTTCCCAAATTATTTCAATTTACCAATTAAATTTCTAATTGGATTTCCAACTTATCTTCTTTTAATAAATTCCTTTTTAAGGAAATAAATTTCAATCGTTTCTTTCAATCTGTTTAAAAATCCAAATTCTTAAATTAAATCCTTCAATTTATAATCACTGTTTTATGAAATCCATTTATTTAGCATTTTCACTTTATTCTGGAATTTATTCAATAAGATTATAAAAATCAGCTTTTATACTTTTAAATTCTTTTCTTCGAATTTATTCAATTTTTAAAAATTTATTTACTTAAAAATTTCTATTTTGATTTCAAAAATTCAATTTCATATATTTTTGGAATCCAATGATATCAAACATCCATTCAGCTAAATTTTAGCTTCAAACAATTTCCAGATATCAATATGATGAATATAATCATTCACAGATTCATATCACAGTATAAATAAATTCAATCAATGTGAGGGGTCCAGTTGGATCCCTCCAACCTGTTTCCCTGCATCCAAAGATGTTAGCACAATACCAATTCCGCTCCAGTACGGAATTATCGTGGTATATGGGTTTTATAAAAATCCGCTTACTAACGGCGCAATAGGGTCTCATCCGCTATACGAGTCGGGAAATCAATCAATCCAATATATACATATGCCAATATGTATATATTGCTATATATATAGATATATCCTATCATATCTAATATCACATCCAATAGCAATCATATCAGTCAATAACTGTAAAAGAAAATCCACTTTCATTTGAGTGAGAAGATCTCACCGTGATTTTAATTCTGATTTCAGCGTTTATTTTCGAATAAAATTAAACGGCGTTTAATTTTACCCGAAATTCAAACTAGCTCCAAACGACTCCAATCCAATTGTATTGCGTAGCATTCGACGATACGATTCCAACGCATTTTGTTTCGTCAATTTCTGATCACGTATAAACAAGTTATAGCAGTTTGAAGTTAATACGATTTTAAATATAGTAATTTACAAATTTCTTTTTCACAATTCCAACCTAAATGAATCTGGACCGTGAGATTTTCAAACCCCCAGATCGTAGCGCACGCGTCTCCTTCTTCCTCACGCGACATTCCCGTTCATGTGAACCCATCTCGAGCCGGCCCTAGGGCTTCAAAACGCGGCTACCAACGTTCATCGTTCGTCGATCAGGGAGCGCCACTTCAAAGCCCACGTTGCCACACACCTACGAGCAAGATGCGGCTGAGCTCGGTTCCCCCCAGCTCGAGAAAAACGAGCATGAACTGCTCATGTTCGTGGCCTCCAAACATCTACCCTGGTCGACGAAATCCCATCCCCATCGTACGGATTTGAAGCCTACGCCATCCCCTTCGATTTCCTAGTTGAAAGTTTTCTGATTTGTTGCTTGGATTTGAAAAAATTAAGGGATGAAGATTGAACAATTTCGGCCATTGGTTCTATAAGAGGCGGCTGAGACTTCAAAACCCTAGGGTTGTTCTTCTTGTTTGCAAATGAGAGAATAGAGGTGCTTTTATAGAAAATTGCCCAATTTACTATTCATCGAAATTTTCCGAACTCCGAATCGAACGTGCCGGCTGACGTTTCTAAGGTTTACCCCGCGTTCCGAACGCAATGGAATAGGTTTCGGAAGCTAATTCGATCGTATGTGTGAGATATGACAATAAACGATCAAATTAAATTAAACCGATTTAAATCGATTTCGAGGTGTTTCGACTTGCCCCGAACAAACGTAAATCCAAAAATTACGAAATTTGAAATCTTACAATAATATCATGTTACGGATCCAATGAAACTGGTTTCGTCGAAATCCGAGACTTTTTGAAAAATGACTATTTTAACTCGCCGAATTAAAATTAAAACGATTTCGATGCGTTTTGAGCTGCCACGGTCAAACGACAACTCCGATTGCTATGAAAATTGAAATCCAATAATAACAAACTATTACGGATCCAATGGAACTGGTTTCGTTCAATTCTGAGACTGTTCGAAAATTGGCTATTTTTTACAGTCGATAATTAAATATTAAAATATTCAATTTTCACAGATTAACTCCAAATTAAATTTTAAAAGTTCTATAACCTTTCTATAACTCCAGTATGATTAAATAAAATTTTACAAATCATTTTCAATCATATTAAACTCGATTTTCAATTATCTCTAGAATTTCACTATTAATTTATCGATTTAATTATCAAATTAAATCCAATATTCGAAAAATAAATCATTCGACTTCTAGATTCCATTTATTAATATTTAAAATAAATTAAATATTCGAATTTTAATTATCAAAAATTCTGGGTCGTTACATGTTTGATGCTTAAATCACGAGAGTATTTCATAAGAAATACATTATTCCATAAGTCGATATCACTCGATATAATATATTGAAGATTATGAATCTTTAATATGAAATTATCCTCTATCACTTATATATTAATAGATTACTTTCATACTCTTTAGTTGTCGAGCTTTCCTCAAGCTAGGGATGTTATGCGTAGTACTATTAATATATTGAATAGATGAGGTAAGAAAACAACATATATTTGTTAAGCTTTCTTAAAGGTATGTGCATTATACTTAGGCCGTCGTGAAATGATAGGTCCGAGTGAATAATCCCACTTTACTTGTTGAGCTTTCCTCAAGGTAAAGGCGGGATTAGGACAAGGAACCATGAGTTAGGAGTTGTATATGATATAACCGGTAAGGAATCTTCCATCGTATGTGGAACCGTGATTTATTGAGCTTTCCTTAAGGTCACGGGTCCTAACATCACTAGTGAAGTCTAAAGGCTTTTACGTTTCGTTTAGTGTTTGGTGAAACATAAAAGACTAGTAGGAACCTTAAGAAAAAGGAAATGATAATGTTTAACCCTTCTAATATTGTATGAACATATATTATATAATGTTATAATAATCTACAATGATAAACCTGTGCATTTAAATGATCGATAAAACGTTTATCAATTAAGAAATACAATTAATCTGAATTAAAAATTGATAATAGAAAAGTAGAATATACTTACTGTAATAAATGCATATTGCATGTTAACGTTTCAACAATCATGCAAGCGCCTCATTTTATAACTACTAAATACACTCATAATTTAGTTCCTTATGTGTCTATTTGGTCGACACTTGTATTGCATTCTATGAGTTTATAACTCTAAATGCAATACAAGACTATGGATACTATCGCATATAAGTATTATATGGTGAAATGTTACAGTTCGTAGTGCACGACACTTCGATGAAGTAAGCATTTGAAATAAGTCAATAGACAGTACTTTGAGATCTAGTACTCAATTTGATTAATTACAAAAGTATCATATTGTGTTAAATGTAACAATAGACTAATACTACAAGATAGATCTAAGAACTCGATCATTGAAACGTCAGTTTGATCAGTTTACGTAAAGTGCAACATATTTGATGTCCTTAAATATTAAGGATTATCGAATGCGCTTTTGTAAAGAGTTCGTTTTGATATTATAGCAAGGGTTTTCTTTTGAATGGTATGACCATTTAGAAAGAAAAACGAATGTATAAGAGTAGATGTGATTTAAGGTACAGTTGGAATGAAGAGAGTGAATAGCCACTTCTGCTTCATAAAGAAACATTGGAAACGAGAACTGTAACAATAGTAATTGATACTTAAAATTAGAATAAGAAATATGATTTCTATTCCAAAATGTATTTTCATTATAGAAAATTATTTTCTATGAGATTTATTTCTTTAAGTTCAAGATATTTGATCAAAGAACTCTTTGTTATAAACTAGTTATAGTATATGTAATAAATAATCTATATTAAGTGAATGATGGACCTTCGAATTCAATACACTATTATAGTAATGGAAAAAATAGTGAGAGCATGCTATATAGCACTTAATGATTGTATCACATTACGAAAATTGTTTTCGTAAAACGTACTGAGCATTATTTGTGAAATAATGACTATTTTTCGGTATCGACTGAAAGATAAACATAGCTATATTTTTATATGAACATTATGAATATTCTTTATGAAATAAAACTATAATGTGGTGTTTGTTCTCATAACAAAAGTGACGCTTTGGAAAATATAAAATATCTACTAATATTTATAGTTATTTTGGAATTATAGACTAAGTCATAGTTTTGAGAAATAATTTTATTATATGATTATGAATCATATGATATTGGTTAATTATATCTCAAACAATTAAGGGCTACGCGCCTATTTAATGGGAGCATCATAAGAGTTGATGAACTCTTTGGGTTGATACATATAGATGTATGCAATCGTAAGTCTATTAATAATAAAATGGTTCCACATACTTTGTAATATTCATCAATGAGTTATCACCAACATAGACATGTGTATTTGATACAAACGTTATATGTCTAAGGTAGATTCATAGAGTATAAAATAGAAGTAAATAATATAATATGCAATTGAAATTTGATTTGATCGAAATGGTAAGTATATTGGAAAGAGTTCCATATGTACCTAATACGAATGAATATTTAATTTCAAAAGTCACTCATCCATGTAGTACATAATGATGTATCAATAAGCAGTAATCGGACTTTGTCGAACAAAGTACGATTAATTATGAGTGTAGTTGAGTTAAATTCTTTCTATAAGGTCGTATATTTAAGAGTCATACATAAGATTAATATTATTTCATCTAGATGATAGTTTACAAAATCGTACAAGATATAGGTATATAAGAAACCCCAACATATCCTAAGCTAGGGAGTTGGTAGGTAGTGCGAGTCGAAATTTTACACGTAATAATTGTTCGTGAGGGATCATGTATGAATCTCCCCAATAGAAGTTTGGGAAAATTGTCATTGGATGACATATTTATGTTTTGAACCTAAGATTTTTGAACTAAAACCAAATCAGTTTTATAAATAAGGAACTTTATATAATTTTTATAAATACCTATTCCATTGCACCGAGAAACAATTGTTTTTCCAAGAAGTACCAACTTCATAGTGAAGGAATTTCTTTAGGAATTTATTGATAATAAAATTGAATTGGATATGATCTAAAGATAAAACTGATTACATGAGATGGAGTGAAGTTAACTTACCTAAACGAACACATCACATTAGAGTGCCTAATAAGTATTCTCGCATATTGGAGAGAAACTATGAGTTTCTTATCAATGTCGAAAATTACAATCCTCGATTGTTTAATTAAACCATTAAGAGTGTTGACTCTATGATATGGTATGATGCGCAGATCTGAAATAGATTTCAAGGATATCATCAAAATATGATTTTGGTAGATGTACCCAAAAGGGATATGATCCATCGCTGCAAACGTGTCTTCGTGAGCAAGATTAATGCGGTTGGAATATAATGAGTAACAATGATAAGAATAACATATTGCAAATTTTAATTGTTGAAATTAGTGTAATAGATTCAATATTCAATGTGCTCAAGTTAATTTGGATTTACTCACAAAATTATCGCTTGATATGACTTTATGTTTTGGTACATATGTATTGAAATGGAAAATTCTAAATAATGATTTAGAGTAAGCTGTTTGCACATAATAATCAAAATGTCTTGAAGTCAGTGGGAGGGATATTGAGTTTGTGAGTCTTTTGCTATGATCCAAGAAATAATAAAAAGTATCATTTTATAAGCATCGAAATTGAATAAATATTTTGATAGAAATATCGAATAGTTTGATTATCAATCAAAATGTAGAGGAAGCATGTGTTCATAAGAAATAATGTTAAAAGGTACATTGATATTTCTAAAACCATAAGTAAACAACACATTGCTAATTTTTTATGATGTACTTGCATTAAAATCAACCTTGGTTTTTTTATTACTTGACGTCGGATTTATAAATGATGTCTTTTATAGTAAGTATAAAATATATTAGGAATATCCCAAAACGATATACAAGGACACCTTATTAAAGCATGTAAGATGGATTCTTTATGCATTAGCAATAAGAACTATCATGCATGTTTATTGTATGCAATATCATGATTTTTTTATGTATTTGATACATGAAGCATATATCAAATCCAAATTGTTAACACTAATGGTAGTTTGCAGTGTTCTTGTGTATTTACGAAATACTAGAGAATTGGTTACAGAAATAATGAATTCCTTATAAAGGAGTGTTCAGACTTAAACTTCATAAGTGATATTGAGTATAATATGTAAATAATAAATTCAAGTTAAGAATCTTTAAGTTGGAAATATTCCAAATAGAAGAGATTGTGGCTGATTTATTGATTTAATTAGCGTCACAATAAAACAATGTATATATATATATAATAAATGCACAAATTTATAACTGTTCTGAGGGTGGTTCTAAATGTTGAGAGTCCAAATAACATTGTTATACGATAACAATGTCACGATATAATTTATAACATAATTTAGAGCTCACTGGAATTTGAGAGACATACTCCGAATTTTTCCATATGATAAAGGTAGTTTATCGGCGTCAGAGAGAGTTGATTGATAGAGTAGATAATTGAAACATAATAGCATACCCGTTTACTGAGGGACTGACCCAATTAGTTTCGAGAAAACCGATTGGAGAAGTTAGAATAAGATTCCATAATTGACACCAAGTGCAAGTGGGAGATTGATAGGGCTAGGGGTATGCGCTAGGGGCAATTATGTATTTATTACATATATTTGACTCGTTGACCAATCTTATTCAAAATAAAGGTGTTTTCTTTCTATTATATAGTTGATATAATGTGTTACATTAATTAATTAATTTACTTAAAAGTATATTTAATAGAAAATCCATAAATGGTACATTTTGTGATAGTAGTTACAAAGTGTTGTAGCTACGAGTAATTTATCACAATGAAAACAAATATACCAATTTAAATATTCCTAGTAAAGATGCATTGAGACTGGATATCGATGTATCTGTTGAGACTGGAGTATGTAACGCTTTCCAAATGTTGGGTAGTGTATTACTCATAACTGCTGAGGGAACCTATTGGTTACATACTGATAGTTATTGGATACTATAGAACAACTCATTTGATAGTTTTTGTTGGTTAATATAACTAAGGTCAAATAGAAAATATCCATGTGATTGATTTACATAGTTCTCTCGACTTGAGAATATTGTGGATCTTGAATCTGA
Source organism: Allium fistulosum (assembly GCA_030737815.1). Classification (NCBI taxonomy): domain Eukaryota; kingdom Viridiplantae; phylum Streptophyta; class Magnoliopsida; order Asparagales; family Amaryllidaceae; genus Allium; species Allium fistulosum. The sequence goes on along the minus strand of CM060908.1, from coordinate 147,934,639 downwards.
AAGCACTACTTTGATTATAGTCAAATCATGGCACGACATCCGTTTAGTGACTATAGTTGGGCCGAGTGGAAGTATTGGAAGTGAAGCAGTATTCAAGAGATGATTCGCCCCCTCAGTTATATGGTGTTAGTATCATGGTCAACTCAAGTCAACTCAAAATTAGAGTCTCTGGCCAGAGCATTTCCGTTAATAATAATTGTTATTATTGAACCAAGGACTTTGTGTTTGGACTATAGAGTTGAATATGGATGATATTGGAATTTTGACCACTACCAAATTTCATAAGTCCAAAGTGATATAGTTGTGATAAAGAGAATTAGTGTAAATAAATGTCACAACCGAGTAATGCTTAATACAGTGAAATTGGATTTTACCGAAACTAAATAAACGATAAATTTGGTCAAAATGTCACATCACCTGTTAAGTGACGTGTGAACGTTAGCATTCGAATAGTTTGATGTTAATCGCTGACCAAATTTACACCCGACAAGTCACACAACCGATATGATGAATTCTCTTTAGACCAAATGATTTAATTATTTTAATAGTTATAAATTAATTAAACTAATTAATAGTTTGAAATATTAATTATAAAATTTTGAATATGATTTGAGGAATAAGTATTATTGTATATTTCTAATAGTTATAAATATATCGATCGATATGCGATATCGATAAGCAATTAAATTAGATTTAATTAACAGTATTTATTTGGGATTAAAATGGGTTTACAGCCCATGAAAGGGGCTTGAAATTGCGACCAAATGGATGTAAGGGGTGGCTAAAAAATGGGCTATGGGTATTTTAGATGGATGTCTCAGATTTGGGTAGAATTGATAAGAGATATGATCCACCTTTCTCTCTATTCCTTCCACTATAAAAGGACTCCTAACCCTAATGCATATGCCTTTTTTTTGCTGCCATTTCATCTCTTTGCTAGCCGATCTCACCTATACAATAGCTCCATCAAAGTTCATCTCAAATCAATTTCAAACCAACAATTATTGGATAGTCAATGACCTACAATTCCAAAATTAGCAGTCTGCCGAATTGAGAAGAGTTCTTAGGAGAAATATTCATCATAGTGAGGTGTACTTCAAGACATAAGTTTTGGTATGTTTTCTTACTTCATATAACTTATAATTCATGTATAAAATTCCATTACTTATTTATACATATCATAATTACATTATTAGTCATGTAGGATTCCTGTATGTGTGAATGTTGTCACATATTGAATGGTTATGTTATGTATGTATAATAATTTTTTTATTTATATCTGATGTATAGACAACCTAAATACTTTATTATAAATTTTATAAATTTATTAATTAATTATATTTATATTAATATGTCATATTTCATAATCATATGACCTATGATTAGTTATGCCATTATGTCATGTTAAAAATGGATCCTATATTTTATATATGCAAATTTATAATAAATATAATTTTAGGTAGCATCAAAATATTTTTAAATAATTATTTACTATTTTTAACATTATTTAAATCAAAATATAGGTTAAATAATTCATATAAAATAATGTATATTTATAAAATTATATTTTAAATTTTATAAAATATGCCTATCATCATATTATCTCTCAGCTAAAATCCTAAAATTTTAAAGTCAAAATTATCATTTAAAAAAAATCATTTATTAATGTCGCCGAAATTGATTAAATAATAAAAAAAATATTATTTTGACTCAGAAAATTATGGAATTTTTTCTTGACCTTATAATATCGTATTAGAATTTCATAAAATTTGAAATTTGAAAATATGTTACAAAAATATTTTTAACTTCTTTTTATTGCTTTTCGGCTAGTATATATATATATAAATAATTTAAAATTATAATAAGATATTTTATGGATTATGTATTAGATCTGAAATGCTAGAAAATTATATATGTAATTTTATACAAATTTCATAATTGATATTATTACATATGTATAACTAAATATAGGTTTTTATAAATACTTTAGATATTACATATAGAATAATATACAAATACTTATATATACACACATTATTTTATTATTGTAAAATGTATGTGTATATTATATTTTAAAAAACTTTTTATATTATGAATGCACACACATATATATGTATATTTGTGTTTTATATATAAATATATATTTATATAGTCATTTATCTAATTAATATCTAATTCTATATACATATATATTATTAATATTTTACATTTATGCAAAACATATTATATATATAAGTAAATATTTATATCATTTTAATACTTATTTATATAACAAATATATATATATAGACACACACATACATATATTTGGATAACGTACAATACATATAAGATGAGCTAACATGTCCGTTGCGATGCAAATCCCAACATTTATATACGGACATGTTATATCTTTCATAGAATATTATGTTACACATGCACACACATACATATATGTATATGGTACATATGTTTACCATTATATTTAATTAAACATAAATTAAAATTCCATCCATTATTCATAAATTTAAATGAAATAAAAGATTTTATTTAAGTTAAATTTAGAAATGTTCTAAGCAAATTAGACTTCATATGTCTAATAAAGATCCAATATGGTAAAATTTTGAAATTCACGCATAACTTTCGCTGCGGGCTGACCCGGTTCCAAAAAATATAACTAAGGTCCAATAGAAAATATCAATTTGACTGATTTACATAGTTCTCTCGACTTGAGAATACCGTCGATCTTCGATATGAAAGCTCCGCTTTGATTATAGCTAAATCATGGTACAACATCCACCCAAAGTCAAAATCTCTGGCTAGAATAGTACGGGTAGTAATAAAAATTATTATTGAACCAAGGATTTTATGTTTGGACTATAAAATTGAGTATGAACGATGTTGGAATTTTGACCATTACCAAATTCCATAATGCCAAAGTGATATAGTTTTGATGAAGAAGATTGGTGTGAACAAAAGTCACAATCGGGTAAGGCTTAGTAAAATGAAATTAGATTTTACCGAAACCAAGTAAGCAATAAATTTGGCCAAAATGTCACACCACCTCCTAAATGATGTGTGAACGTTAACATTCAAATAGTTCGATGTTAATCGCTGATCAAATTTACACCTGACGAGTCATGCAACAGAAACGATAAATTCTCTTTTAACCAAACGTTTTATTCATTTACAATTGTTTTAAATTAATTATGAAATATTAATTCTAAAATTTTGATTATGATTTAAGGAATAAATATTATTAAATATATTTATAATAGTTATAAATATATCAATCGATATACGATATCAATAAGCGATTAAATTAGATTCAATCAGAATAATATTTTCTATGGGCTTAAATGGGATCTTGGCCCATGATGATCGGTAACTATTTTCAGCTGAAATCGAAACTAACTGGGATGGGTCAAATAGGTTAGAGTTGTGGATGGCTCATATTAAGAGAAAACTGGTATGAGATGAGATCCACTATTCTCTCTCTTTTATCCAATATTTAAACACCTCTAACCCTAATTGAAAGTATCTTTTGCTGCCATTTCTACATTCCATTGCTAGCTAACTTCAATCCCTAGGTGCCCCATTATATCAAGCTCAAATCAATTGAAGATCAACTACTATCCGATATTCAAAGGTTAACAGTTCAAAGATTAGCAGTCCGTCGAATCAAAAAGCTTATAAGAGGAGAGAGTTCATCACTACAAGGTGTGCAATAAGACATTGGCTCTCATGTATATTATTCACGATATTATAATGTATAATTTTTTATTAATGTTTCATTATATATATATATTATGTTGTTAGTTAGGTGAGGTTCTTATATGTATTGTTGTTGTCAAAAGTTAGATTGGTTATACGTATGTATTCAATTTTTTTATATACGTCAGATATGTACCACCTTTATAGTTCGTATGCTCAAGTTAGATTAGTAAGGAAGGCCTCATGAGGCTACATTTCAAGTTTCAATTCATTTGGAATTCGTATGCTCAAGTTATGAGTGAATTACTTCACCTATTAAAAGGGATCATCCATATTCAGCTTTCACTACATATTGCAACAATGATCAGTCAATAACACAAAATCTACAGATGCTATCAATATGAAACTTGGAATATAAGCTAACTAGAAAATGTGGAATACCCCATAGGGTTCATATGGCATTTGGAGCAAGTTGGAGGGATCGGTACCTATCCCTCCATAGGGATCGGCTATAAATAGCCTTCACAACATATTGCAACAAAGATTGATCAGTAACTCGAGTTCTACTAATCCAATTGGCAAGAAACTTAGAGGTTAAGCATAATACAACATGGAGAATCTCCCCTAGGGATCACATGGCATTTAGAAGAGATTGGAGGAATCGGTACCTATCCCTCTAGAGGGATTGGCAGAAATCAGAATCCTAGCAACACAACTTCACGGAAAATACGATATCTCACAAACCGTACGTCGAAATTGCATAAAAATTGTAGAGCAAGTAGCTAACATCATGGGTCATCCCTTATAGGGATCTCAGCCCATTTGGATGCATTAATAAGGATCGGTACCGATTCGTATCGTGGGCCTCGATGGGCATGCAAATCTGTGGGTAGCTTCGTCTTGGTCTCCCGAACCTTCTGCTAAAATTTCAGTCCGATCCCTGCACATCTTTCCCTATAAATACAACAGGCATGATGTCAGAAAAGGGATCCTGTTTTCTCGGCCGAGGCTTTGCCATTTTTATTGTTCACATTTATACTAATGGATCCTAGCTGATTCAAACACTCTGTAATCATAATCAAGTGGAATATCAATAAAAATATAAAGTGGACTTAGGCCATGATTGCCAAACCACTATAAAAATTCTATTTGTTCATTTATAATTTCTACTATGTTTTAATTTCATTCTTTATTTAATCTCTACTAGATTTTATTGGGTGTTGATGCCCATTTTTGGAGTCAACATTTTGGTGCTTTTACTGAGAAATGAATTCTCAGCTTGATTGGATCTCATCATCTACTTGTGGTTTCCCATATTCGCGAGATAGATCCAGCTTTCAAACGATAAACTTCCTATTCTACTCAGATTTGAAGGAAATCTAAAGGAAGCCGATTGCCATGGTTAGAAGAATTAAATCAACTTCACGCAGAGTTGATGAGAATGATGATGCTAGTGTTCTTGTTTGGAGTGTTCATCTGTTCATGTCCATTTGGAAGGGATCAGATTCACTCATGTATGCAAGATCTTGGGATCAGATGTTGAAGTTCACACTCAAGTTAGGGGATGGTCGATCCCTCTCTCAAGGCCAAAATGGCCGACCCATCTCTCGAAGCCTAGATGACCGAACCCTCCAATCTCAATTGTAACTGACCCCTTAGCCTAAATGACCGAACCCTCACCAAGGAAAATATATGTATACCGATCCCTCCAAAAAGCATATATACCAATCCCTCCAAAAAGCATATATACCGATAGCTCCAAAAAGCATATATACCGATCCCTCCAAAAAGCATATATACCGATCCCTCTTAAAATCGTATATACCGATCGCTCCAAAAAGCATAAATACCGATCGCTCCAAAAAGCATATATACCGATCCCTCTACAAGGTGTATATACGGATACCTTCAACATATATGTTTACCGATCCCTTCAGTATATATACCGACCCCTCTACATGGTATATATACCGATCCCTCTCTAAGGTGTATATACCGATCCCTTCCAAGGTATGTATATCCCGATCCCTCTTCAATGTATATATACCGATCCCTCAAGATATACCGATCCCTCAGGCTGATAGCCATGTTCAATACCGGTCCCTCTACAAATCGGTTCATAACCGATCCCTTTAGCCGATCCCTCGTTCATGTCCCTATAGTCGATTCCTCTTATATGGCAAACTACCAATCCCTCACCAAGGAAATTCAGCCGATCCCTATACTACCGACCCCTCTCTCAAAAGCCCTATCTGACCGATCCCTATACCCAAAAAATATGGATATGGTACGATCCATTTTTTTAAAATATTTATGAATCGGGCACGTCCTGTGATTCGGAACTCAACTTAACTTAAACATAGCGCATTCTATCACCTTATGTCCTATGACTGAGTGAGGCATAGAGGATCAAGCGGCAGATTCTGAATTGCAATCAAGGATCAGACAAGCAACTGCTACTCAAACGATACTCCCAAAGGTTGGAGAATATATGTGTTGTGACTCTAAGCAAACCCTAAAAACTTTGGCCCAAAGCCAAACTTGGGTAAAACCAAGATTTTCTCCTAGCAAATACCGAGATGACTCCAAGCACCGTTCTTCACTGACCCAACACTTCGAATTCAGTGACTCAAAGCAAGCCAATTGATGACTCCAAGCAAACATCAGATTTTCTTGGGTTCGACTTCAAGTAACTTATCACTGATCCATCAACATCGGTCCATCATGCTTTGCTCATATCACGAGCATGCATACGTCATTCACAAGTATAACAAGTAGTTGTAACTTAAAAAACAAACCAAATTGCCGAAGACTGAAGCATCTACCCCAGTCGAAGCCTATTCATTGAAGCCATTAAGTGTGTAGAATATTCGAGGAGATTCATTGTACCAATCATATCGATTTACTTAGGGAAAACCGACCCTAGACTACATCTCATGAAATTCAAGTGGCATGTGAATTCCACCAGAGCAATATGTTCCATCGAATGCAAACGCTTTCCTATATTTCTCGAAGGTGTATTGATCATGTGGTTTATGTGATTATCACTGAAATCCATCTCCTCATTCAATCAACCAGATCAAAAGTTTGTCGAGTAGTTTAGAATGCATGCGACTCACACCAAGGATGTGATGTCATTATCCAATTTATTCCAGATGCTAGCAAGGATATCATACTGATTGCATTGATGAGGGGAATTGACCCTTGGACACAGCTAGTTAGTTGGAGAGCCTCTTACGACCTTGGATCGTTTCTGTTACAAAGTGAATCAGAACCTACGCATGGAAGAGGTAGAGCAGACTAGGAGAAAGAACAATACAGGCCCATTGGCTAAGGACTCAGATTCCAGGACAACCTAAGATCTCAAAATTCGACTCATATACTCCTTTGAACGGTTCAATTAATAACATCTACCTGGAGACTCAAAGACTCAGAGCAGTACTGAAAACCAGCCTCAAGAGAGTCCACCGAAGCCCAGAGAAAATCCGGGTAATGTTGTATATTCCAAGATGCACACGGTCCTAACACTGGCAATTACAAACACCTCCAAGATGTGATTAGGAAGCTGATTCGGAATGGAAAGCTTCAATAGTATGTGCAAGCCATGTAGAATGGCGGGTAGGGAACATCCGATGTCTATCAATAAAGAACCCTGATTATCAATTGAACCGCTGACGGTCGACATCCCATTGAAAGGAGCTAGGGGAAAAGTGGAATAGCGAGCACATGATGCTGCTTCACTTATCAATGAGATTTATTCCGATCTTCTTTGAATTATTTTATTTTAATTTCAATTTCAATTATGTTGTGAACTGCGACCAAGTTGAATTAAACTACCTGCATATGATGCAGATAACCAAGTACCTAGAGTTGGGCGCCAACCAATCTCCGCAGACCATTATCGGGCCTTTGGAGTTTCATCAAGATAAGCGCGATTCAATCGCTCATTAACTACCATATATCCCTGACTTAGGGCCAAGGACTCGAAATGGAAAAGCCCAACAAGGTCAGGATCCGACAAAAAATGGACACGACTGATCGTCTACTCATCAACTTCCGCGCCTGACTTGGAGACCAAATAAAGATTTGGAGTGGATGCAACCCAACCATCCACTCCCCAGCTCATACTTGAAGTTTGCTAAAATACTTATTCCTTTCCTGAAGTTTAGCATGACCGAGGTCCAACTAAAGTGGACGCGATTCGACCATCTACACATTAACTCCTGCCTGGAACACAGGAGGCAGTTCAAAAGCTCGACTCAAAGTAGGCATGACCGACTGCCTACTCATCAACCACTGCCATCGACACACGGACATGACTGCAGCTTGGGGTGGATGCGACTTGATCATCCACCCAACAACTCTCTCCATCGACTTTCCAGGAGGAGTACTAAGTAAATTGGACGAGACCTGACTGCCCAACATAGGCATGGATGTGATCTAGCCATCCATCACTTACTCCCTTCCTCGGCTTGATTGGAGGAGCTACAATCACCAGGTGGACATGAATCGACCGTATATATATCAAGTTTTGTCCTTGATGCTGGGGGCAGAATTCCATTCCATGGATGAACGTGGTTTGACCGTTCATTCGACAACTCTTACCTCGACTTGACAACTGGAGTATAAATCAAAATGGGGTGTGACTGACCACCCATTGACTAACTATGGGCCCCAAAGTGTGAAGCGGAGTATAAACACCAAAAGGATGGATGTGATACGACCGTCCATCGACCAACTCTGGTCCCTAGAGCGCGAACTGGAGTAAAAACATCAAACAGGTGTGACTGACCACCCCATCGGCCAACTCGAGTCCCTAGAGCATGGACTAGAGTATAAACATCAAATGGGTGTGATTGACCACCCATCGACCAACTCTGGTCCCCAGAGCGCAGACTGTGTAGGAATTGTGGATTACGGATCTTAAGGCAGAATTAACACTAGGGAGGGTGAATAGTGTTTAATTCATTTTATGAATCTTTTGAAATCTTTTCAAATTAAATCCAAACAGATGCAATTCAAAAACACAGAAACAATCACAGAATCAGACACAGATGCAAATAGTAAATAAAAGCAGTAAAGGAAAGAACACACCAGAATTTTATATTGGTTCGGAGTTATCCTACATCCAGTCCCACGCAATTTCTTATGCAGATTTCTTTTCAAATATAATGTCGATATTACAATCTCGATTTCAAGGCCACGAGATACACCCTCATGTCTCCGAGTCCAGGGCAAACTCTCTTGATTTAACCAGGCTACAAGATCACCTAATTGATTTATGGGCTACAATCACACCCAATTGATTTACGGGCCACAATCACACCGTTTCCAATCATACTTTGATAGAGAGAGACTCAATACACTTTGATCTTTCGATCTTTGATTACAAATGATCCTATAACTCGGAATAGCACTGAGATCTTTGAGAGAGAGTGGCAGAGAATCAAACTAGAGATGATCGAGTTTGATTTACTTAGGATTTCGGTAGAGTTTTGTTAAGAATGTTTGAAAATAAGAATGGAAGAGAAAGAGGAGAGAAAACAAAGAAAACTTATGTAAAAATTCATTGAAAACCACTGGTATATATATGAGAATAGCGGTCATGTCCATTCATGAAAGGTTACGAATAAACACTTCTTTTGAAAATTTGAATATTAAATTCTACGGCTACCATGTCGGCATGGGGGGTAGGGGCATGTCGACATCCCCTAGTATATTTTGAAAATTAAATTTTGTTTTAGAAGAGATTTTCTTTCTAAAGTTTGTTGAAACTATCTTAGAACTTTGTAAACTATTTTGAATATACTTTATGATTATAAAAACCTTTGGAAAGTGATCTTGTGAAATATAAAAGTAATAAAAGCTAAATATATAAATATTTTGAGATTAAAGCTAAAACATTAAAACCAGGAGATAGTTTTAAAACAAGAAATGATTTTGAAATTAATATGATTAAAAATAGTTTTTGAATTAAGGGTAAAATATTTAAATAGAGAGAGGTGTCTTTTTAAAAGATAGTTTTGAAAAAATCTAAAAATAAATCATTTTGAAAATTTCATGGATTCCATTCCACTAGAGAAGGTCGTGGGTTCCATCCCATTAAAGAGGTCGTGGGTTCCATCCCACCATTAAAGCGAGAAGGTGGATTCCATTCCACAATTAAAATCTGAATAAAGATTTAAGTACTATCATGAAGTTTTAACATAAATCTAGACTCTATTACTTATCTTGATATCTTGAACTCTTGATACTCATGAGTCTTTAGTCTTGATTTCTTCAATCTTGAATTCGTCGGTCTTGAATCTTTATACTGTATAGTCTTCATTCTCAGTACCTGCATATATATATATATATCCTGCATATACATATATATCTAGACAAGAATATTAGTATTTATATTTTATAACAAGTCTTAAGGTTGTTGTCATCAAAACCATCATCTCAGGAACTAACAATCTCCCCCTTTTTGATGATGACAACCTATGTTTATAAAATCTACTCCAACAAACTTCGATTCTACTTCGACTCCCCTTTATTCCAACAACTCCCCCTTAATCTACTAACCCCTCCTTAATCTAAGCCTATCTAACCTATTTTATAATTCTCCCCCTTTGTCATCAAAAAACTAAGCCTAAACTACATAACTCCCCTTAAACTAATACTATGGAACTAAATGCTAATAACGAAGTATAATAAGCGAAACATAAATCTAATTTTATTATATATGATGTTACATTACATATATGAAACATAGACAGAAATATATACAAGTACACAAAATATAAAAATATTAATATAATAATAATCTAACGAGAGTCCTTGACAATTGGTGACTTGTGAATCGAACAATTAGGGTAATGGAGACAAAAGTTTCCATGTTGTTCGACCAAATTACCATTTTTGTCAAAACAGACTTCTCCAATGCAAACAACATTATCATCCTCATTCATTTGTGCTTCTTTTTCTTCTTCTTCTTCTTCTTCTTCTTCATCGTCCTCTAATGGATTATGAATACATATGTTAGAGGAATCATCTTCAATCACAATAGGGTCTGCATGATTATCCATTAGAAATTTTTGCAAATTTCTAACAATCTTGCCTCGTTTCTCTTGTTCCTTTGCTATCCTTATTTGCATGACTTGTAATTCAGTCAGCATTTGCAGAAAATCCTTCATAATTTCTCCAATCTTCATTACTCGAACCAATGTAGTATGTTGGAATGGACCAGAGTTAGGGGAAGGGAAGGAAATGGTTGCATTTTGGTTTGATTTACAAGAAGAGGCCATTACTTTATATCTTCAGAAGTTTATTATAGAGAAAATGAAGTAAGAAGACAGAAAAATTTGAAATGTTGTGATTATATAACCACCAAACTGATTTTAGAAGGAAAATCAAAATTTCAAATTTTACCGTTGTATGTCGACATGGGGGGTAGGAGCATGTCGACATCCCTTTGAAAATTTTGACAATTTTGTTTTTGTTTATTTATTTAAATATATACGTTACTATATCTATAGTCTATATCTCAGTTATAGAACAAACACCTAGTTCTCTTCTTAATTTAATAAAGGTTGATTGATTCAAGGGTTTGGTCAGAATATCAGCTATTTGATTCTCAGTGTTGATAAATTCAAGAGAAATATTCTCTTTACTTATATTATCTTTGAGAAAATGATGTTTGATATCAATATGTTTTGTTCTGGCATGATGAGTAGGAATTTTGGATAAATTTATTGCACTTGTATTGTCACAATAAATTGGTGATTTTGAAATATTTAATCCAAAATCCTTTAGGTTCTGTTGCATATAGATAACTTGAGAACAAGCCAAAGCAGCAGAGATATATTCTGCTTCAGTTGTTGATAGTGAGACAGTATTTTGATTTTTACTAAACCAGGAAACCAGAGAATGTCCTAAAAAGTAACAAGTTCCACTTGTACTTTTTCGGTCTGATTTACAACCAGCATAGTCAGCATCACAATATGAGATTAAATTAAATGAATCATTTTTAGGGTAAAATAGGCCATAGTCTAAAGTGTGTTTAACATATCTTAGGTTACGTTTAACAACATTTAAATGGGTTTCTTTGGGTTGAGATTGATACCTTGCACAAAGACAGACACTATGCATGATATCAGGCCTACTCGCAGTTATATAGAGTAGTGATCCAATCATTCCCTTGTATAGTTTTTGATCAACATCTTTTGACATATCTTTTTTATTTAAGGCTTCATTGGTTTCCATAGGAGTGGGTTTTCCACTCGCAGTGGTCATACCAAACTTACTAACTAGATCCCTAGCATACTTTTCTTGACTAATGAAAATACCACTATCTAATTGTTTTATTTGCAATCCTCAAAAGAAAGTAAGTTCACCCATATGACTCATCTCAAACTCTTTTTTCATTATTTCAGAAAGCTCTTTGTTTATTTCTTTGTTTGTTGATTCAAAAATTATATCATCTACATAAATCTGTACTAATTGGATATCATTTTTTTTAATAAAAAGAGTATTATCTACTTTACCAATTTAAAATTTTGATCGTAATAGGTAAGATCTTAGTCTGTCATACCAGGCTCTAGGAGCTTGTTTCAGACCATATAAAGCTTTCTTTAATTTGTAAACATGATTTGGAAAATTTTCTTCTTCAAAAAGTGGAGGGTGTTCAACATAAACATCCTCTTTAACAAAACCATTTAAAAATGCACTTTTGACATCCATTTGAAATAATTTGAAATTGTTCTGATTTGCGAAAGCAAGTAGAATTCTAATGGCTTTTAATCTTGCTACGGGTGCAAAGGTTTCATCATAGTCTATTCCTTCTTCTTGACAATAACCTTGCGCGACTAACCGAGCTTTATTTCTAACGACCTCACCTTTTCATTCATTTTATTTTTATAAACCCATTTAGTTCCTATTATAGTTTTGTCCTCAGGTCTAGGAACAAGTTCCCATACATCATTTCTGGTGAATTGATTCGGTTATTCTTGCATAGCAAGAATCCATGAATCATCAGATGATGCTTCCTTTGGATTTTTGGGTTCAATAGTGGATATAAAAGCTACATTACTCTTCTTGTTTAGTTGATTTCTAGTTCTAACAACAGATTCAATATTTCCTAGTATATTTATTATAGGATGATCTTTTAAAAGCCTGATTCTTTTATTAGGATGAATAGTTTCACAATTTGTTTCATTTGATTCATTATTTAAAGTAACAAAATCATCTTCATCATTTATTTGAACAAAATCTTCGAAATTTTCATCAAAAGATACATGCATTGTTTCTTCAATGGTGTTAGTTTTTAAACTGAAAACTCTGCATGCTTTACTTCTATTATAATATCCGATAAAGATTCCTTTGTTGAATTTAGGATCAAATTTATCCAAATTGTCCTTTGTATTTAGAATAAAGCATTTACTTCCAAAAACTTTAAAATAAGATACCTTTGGTTTCTTATTGAAAAGAAGTTCATATGGTGTTTTATTAGTTAGAAGTCTAATTAAAATCCTATTCAAAATGTAACAAGCTGAAGCGACTGCTTCAACCCAAAAATTTCTTAGTAATTTACGATCTGAAAGCATAGTTCTTGCACACTCTTGAATCGTCCTATTTTTACGCTCTACCACTCCGTTTTGTTGTGGAGTTCTTGGAAAAGAAAAATTATGAGTTATTCCTTTTCGATTACAGAAATTCTCAAAATTTTCATTTTCAAATTCTCCACCGTGATCACTACGAATAGTTTTGACTTTTAAAGAAAGTTGATTTTGAATTCTTTTTGCAAATTTTTTAAATAAATCAAAAGAATCACTTTTATGTTTTAAAAAATTATCCATGTAAATCTAGAATAATCATCTACAATTACAAAAATCTAATTACTGTGATTTATTGACTGAATTTGAGATGGACCAAATAGATCTAAAGAAGTAACTCAAGAGTTTTTGAAGTTGAAATCATATCTTTCAATTTAAATGAACTCTTTCTAAGTTTTCCTAATTGACAAGCATCACATATACTATCTACTTTAAAATCCATTTTAGGAAGACCTCTTACTAGATCAGGTTTTAAAAGTCTAGATAAGAGTTTGAAATTCAAATACCTAAATCTTTTATGCCAAATCCATGGGTCACTTGTATTAGCCAAAAGACATAGGTTATCGTTTGAGATTTTCATACTAAGAATATAAATATTTGTCTTCCTAATTCCTTCAAAGATAATATTTGATTTATTATCTTCGATGTGACACTTATCCTTTTCAAATTTATTTTTGTAGCCCTTGTCATATAGTTGACTTATGCTAAGTAAGTTGTGTTTTAGATTCCTAACTAACAGAACATCAGAAATAGTAGGAGTGTTAGAGTTACCGACATTGCCGATGCCAATCACATATCCTTTTGAATTGTCTCCAAAGTTGACCATTCCTCCATCTTCATAAATTATGTCATTTAGTATCTCCGGATTACCAGTCATGTGTCTTGAACATCCACTATCAAGTATGCATTTGTTTTTCTTGATTTGCACCATTTTTCCATTGAGTGTTGATTCTTCAAAAGCCATATAACACATCTATTCCTACACAACACACCAATTCGGTAGATAACTTGATTTTCTATAATAACAATATGCAGACTTATGAGACAATGATGATTTGGACAGTTTTGAACTAGTGTTAACAGAATCTCCAAAAATTGCCATTTTAAACTTTTTTTAAAATTAAGATTATGATAACTTTGAAAACCAATGCTCTGATACCAAATATAGGAAATGCGGATTACAGATCTTAAGGCAGAATTAACACTAGAAGGGGGGAGTGAACAGTGTTTAATTCATTTTATGAATCTTTTTGAAATCTTTTCAAATTAAATCCAAACATATGTAATTCACAAACATAGAAACAATCACAGAATCAAATACAGATGCAAATAGTAAATAAAAGCAGTAAAGGAAAGAACACACCAGAGTTTTATACTGGTTCGGAGTTACCCTACATCCAGTCCCACGCAATTTCTTGTGCAGATTTCTTTTCAAATATAATGTCGATATTACAACCTTGATTTCAAGGCCACGAGATACACTCTTCTGTCTCTGAGTCCAGGTCAAACTCTCTTGATTTAACCAGGCTACTATCACACCTAATTGATTTACGGGCTACAATCACACCTAATTGATTTACGGGCCACAATCACACCATTTCCAATCACACTTTGATAGAGAGAAACACGATACACTTCGATCTTTCGATCTTTGATCACGAATGATCCTATAACTTTGAATAGCACCGAGATCTTTGAGAGAGAGTGGCAGAGAATCAAACTAGAGACGATCGAGTTTGATTCACTTAGGATTTCGGCAGAGTTTTGTTAAGAATGTTTGAAAATAAGAATGGAAGAGAAATAGGAGAGAAAATAAAGAAAACTTATGTAAAAATTTGTTGAAAACTACTGGTTTATATAGGAGAATAACGGTCATGTCCATTCGTGAAAGGTTATGACGAATAGACACTTCTTTTGAAAATTTGAATTTTAAATTCTACGGCTACCATGTCGACATGGGGGTAGGGGCATGTCGACATCCCCTAGTATATTTTGAAAATTTATTTTTGTTTCAAAAGAGATTTTCTTCCTAAAATTTGTCGAAACTATCTTAGAACTTTGTAAACTATTTTGAATATACTTTATGATTATAAAACCCTTTGGAAAGTGATCTTACGAAATATAAAAGTAATAAAAACTAAATATATAAATATTTTGAGATTAAAGCTAAAACAATAAAACCAGGAGATAGTTTTAAAACAAGAAATGATTTTAAAATTAATATGATTAAAAATAGTTTTTGAATTAAGGCTAAAATATTTAAATAGAGAGAGATGTCCTTTTAAAAGATAGTTTTGAAAAAATCTAAAAATAAGTCATTTTGAAAATTTCGTGGATTCTATTCCACTAGAGAAGGTCGTGGGTTCCATCCCACTAAAGAGGTCGTGGGTTCCATCCCACGATTAAAGCGAGAAGGTGGATTCCATTCCACAATTAAAATACGTATAAAGATTTAAGTGCTATTATAAAGTATTAACATAAATCTGGACTCTATTACTTATCTTAATATCTTGAACTCTTGATACTCATGAGTATTCAGTCTTAATTTCTTCAATCTTGAATTCGCCAGTCTTGAATCTTTATACTATACAGTCTTCATTCTCAGTACCTACATATATATATATATATATATCCTGTATATACATATATATCTAGACAAGAATATTAGTATTTATATTTTATAACAAGTCCTAAGGTTGTTGTCATCAAAACCATCATCTCAGGAACTAATAGACTGGAGTATAAACATCAAACGGGTGTGATAGACCACCCATTGACCAACTCTGGTCCCTAGAGCACGAACTAGAGTATAAACATCAAATGGGACATAAAACAGATGTGACTGACCACCCATCAACAAACTCTGGCCCCTAGAGCGCGGACTGGAGTAAAAACATCAAACGGGTGTGACTGACTACCCATCAACCAACTCTGGTCCCTAGAGTGCGAACTGGAGTATTAACATATTTCGGGTGTGACTGACCGCCCATCAACCAACTTTGGTCCCCATAGCGTGGACTGGAGTATAAACATCAACAGGTGTGGCTAACCACCCATCAACCAACTCTGGTCCCTAGAGTGCAGACTGGAGTATAAACATCAAATGGGTGTGAATGAATGCCCATCAACCAACTCTAGTCCCCAGAGTGCGGACTGGAGTAAAAACATCAAACAGGTGTGACTGACCGCTCATCGACCAACTCTAAGTCCCCAGAGCGTGGACTGGAGTATAAACATAAATTGTGTATGAACCGACCGCCCACAAGATAACTCTAAGTCCCCAGAGTTGCGGATTGGAGTATAAACATAAATCGCATGTGAACCGACCGCCCGCAAGTTAACTCTAAGTTCCCAGAGTGCGGACTGGAATATGAACTTAAATCGAGCATGAACCGACCGCTCGCAAAATAACTCTAAGTCCCTAGAGTGCAGACTAGAATATAAACTTCATGAATAGGTGATTGGATTATGACCGTTCTCTATTCTACTAACTCCAATCTAAAATCGACAGGAAGAATACAAACTACTAAAACCCGAATACGGTAGTTCACTATAGCTCCGGCTTGGTGTTCTTTATAACTTAAGGAAACGACTACAAGGAGGCCTCAATACAAACCAATCAGAATGACATCCGAAGTTATGGGTGACCAACTATATCGTACCATCAGATCGAGGGTCAATATCGATCAGCACCAACCATAAGTGGATGTTGCCCGAACATCCATTAAATAACTCCAGTCACCAGAGCACGGATAGGAGAATAAACCATGAAGACTTGACCATTAATTCTCCAGCACCCTCCTTCGATCTGTCCGGGGGAGTATGAAACTGGATGAGCATGACCCAACTGCACATGAGCCAACTCTACCCCTAGATCTGATTAGAGAATATGAATCAAAGTGGACGTGGATGACCGTCTAGTACCCAACTCATGCCTGAAATCCAACGAAGCATCAAAGTATTCCTCCTGGAAGGAAAAACCAGAATACAATCTAGGATAGGCGAGACCCAGCCTTTCATCAACTAACCTGATCCCGCGATTCAACGGGAAAGAGTGTAAAGCTAAAGTGGACATGGCTTGCCTTCTTACTTATCGATGTATGCCCCAGACTTGGGGACACGAGCGAGAAATAAGATAAATGTGAACCGACCATTCATCGATCAACTCTGTGTATTTGGAGCTTAGTGGAGTATAAATATAGATAGGACGATACATGACTGTCCATGCAGTACATTTATCAACCCGAGACCGAGAGCAGAAGTGTGATCATCCAAAGACTGGCTACAATAGCTCAATATTGAAACTTATATATAGTGTTTACAATGACTCGAGGCTACGACTGAAAGGATGCCTAAAGATAGAATCATTGAGTCGATGCCTAAGCTCATGGGCAAGTGACTATCATTCCAACCTAAACGATGAGCAATAGTTTGCCAATACAGTGAATGGAAAGCACATTACTCGAATACACAAGCAGATTCAAACTCAAAGCAAGAGCTAGCTATGCAGCTGCACGCAACTCAAGGCTGACCCCTACTCGACATTTTCTTCAACGTGCTTCTAAGCCTGATCTTTAGCCATTTGCAGATAATCTCTCAAAGCATTTAGAGCCCTTCATTATTAGACTTAATAACTCATGACAAGGCTTTGGGATTCGACTGGAGTAACCGTCATCATTGACCGTCCCAACCAGATTTATCGTTGATTGTTATGCGAAATGGTTACATTTGAACTCAAAGAATCCAAGACTGCACTGGCTGAGTTCACAATCGACATTACAGTTAGCCATGGTGACCCATCACGGGTACTGAAGATTGGACCACAACTCAGTGCAATGATGATGAAGGAATTAGCTGGCTTTCTCTAAAAATGAATCTTGATGTGTTCGCTAGGACACATTCTGACATGCATGTGATCTCACCGACTATCGCGAGCCATGCATTGAATATCAACCCAAGGCATATCCTGGTGAGATAGAAGCAACGCGTCATGGATCCGGAGAGGTCTGCTGGACTTAAAGTGGAAGTGGATAAACTCAAAAACAACAGGTTTACTCGCAACACCCTCTGCCCAAAATGGGTATCAAATCCAGTTCTTATGAGAAAAGCTAATGGAAAGTAGCGGTCATGCGTTAACTACTCAGACCTGAACAAGGCATGCCTGAAAGACAGCTTTCCACTTTCGAGGATCGACCAGCTAGTAGACTCAACCGATGGATATGAACTGCTTTCATTTATGGATATGTACTCCGGGTACAAGCAGGTCCTGATGCATGTCCTCGACCAGAAGCACATCAGCTTTATTATCGATCTAGGGTTATATTGTTATGTTGTGATGCTGTTTGAAGCAGTGGAGTGTTGCACCCTAGATGGCGAGTGTCCAGTAGCTGAAAGCATCACTAGCTTACGTTATGACCCGAGTAGCATGAGGCACGTGGAATCCTCTGTGAATCAGCAAGGAACACCTTGCAAGGCTAAATACTCCTAACTAAATAATGTTGAAGCTACTTACTAAAGACTGGTCAACAGGATGATACGCTTGTGAAGGCACAATGATCACTAATGGAGATGTTTAGTTTTATTCGAAGAAATGGAATGAAACTCACTCCCTTGATATGCTCTTTCGGCGTTGTGTTAAGGAAGTTTCTGGGTTTAATGTTCAACTTTCGCAGAATCGAAGCTGACCCTAAGAAGATTCAGGAAATCAAAGACATCTAGGTACTGAAGAAAATCAAGTAGATATAGAGTCTAAATGGGAAGGTCATTGCCCTAAGTCGATTCATCTCCAGGGCCATCGACAAGTGTACTCTCTACTTCAACCTATCGGGAGATGGAAAAAGAATTTTGAATAGACACATGATTGTGAAGATGCATTCCAAGCTTTGGCAAACCACTTAAAGAGACCTCTCATCTTGTCAAAGCCGGTAGATCATAAAGATTTATACATCAATTTAGCCATGTTGGTACACGCCATAAATGCCCAACGCTATGCGAAGAGAACCAGATCCAAAGACCAGTATATTATGTAACCAAGTGATTAATAAGTACTAAGAGAAAACAAACCAAAGGTACAAAAGCTTGCGTAATGCTTATTGATTTCATCACGAAAGCTCTGCTCTTACTTTCAGGCTTACCCCATTGATGTCTATGCCAACCAGCCATTACGACAGGTCATACAACGACCTAAGACGTCTAGAATACTACTTAAATGGAATATTGAACTAAGCCAATTCAATATCTCTTATCTCCTTCAGATGGCTATCCAAGGATAGATATTAGTGGACTTCATAGCTGAATTCATTGCGCCAAACAACTCTCAAGAGAGAGTAGTAGAGAATCAACCAATTGATGGAAAATGTATGTGAATGAAGCATCCAATGATCAATGATATAGCGCCAGAGTCGTGTTAGTGATTCCTTAGGAATGATCGATCTTCTATGCCCTGAAACTCGACTTCCTTGTAACAAAGAACAAAGCCTAATATGAAGCTCTAATTGTTGGGCTCAAGCTTGCCAAAAAACCGGGAGTGAAAACTTTACAATTCTTTTGTGATTCCCGATTACTGGTATGCCAAGTTAGGGGAGATTATCTTGCTAGGGGAAGCATCTTGCTCCTTATCTCAGCTGGGTCCAAGAGCTACTGGCCGACTTCGAGTATTACACCACTACACACATCCTCAGAGAAAAAGATGAAAAAGTCGAGTTACTGGCCAAGCTAGCCAGTTTTGAGGAAGCGCAACAAATAGACTTGTCCCGGTTGAAGTACTTAACATTCCAAGCATTAACATATGGAGATCGACTAGATCTTAGAGGCGGAGCCAGAAAAGGAGTCATGGATGAATCCTATCAAAGACTATCTACAATGAGGAAATTCTTCCTGGACGGAGGAATGAAAACCAACAGATCCTCCTCAAAGCTTCACACCGCATCATCCAAGAAGGAGTTATGTATAGAAAGGGATTTCTCCATTCCCCTACCTCGGTATATCACCCATGATGATATCAAACGATTCTTAAGAGAAGTCCATGAAGAAGAATGTAGAGGCAAACCTTGACAAAGAAAATATTCCGCTACGGGTATTACTGGCCAACTGTCAATCGACATGCAATTGATCACGCTAGATAATGCGATGAGTGCCAGATGTTTGCAAAATTTCCAAGGCCCCCGCCGATGAAAATTACTCAAATAGTTACTCCATAGCCGTTTTCCACTTGGTGTATTGGCGTCATCAGCTTCTTGCCGATTCTAAAGATGGTGCGAAATACACCATTGTAGCGGTGATTACTCCACTAAATAGGCTGAAGCAGAACTTTTAACCACGATCTCGACGAAGAAAATAATCAACTTCATTGTCCGAAACATCATCTATCGTTTTGGCCTTCCACTAACCATTATAACCGATAATGGAACCTAATTTGACAGCACTAAATTTAAAGACTTCTACCGTCGGCATCATATTGAAAAGAGGTTTGCGGCAGTTGCTCGCCTTCAAGCAAATGAGCAGGTTGAAGCTGTGAACAAAACCATAAAGGCCATTCTGAAGAATCATTTGGAAAAGGCTAGAGGTAAATGGGTGGATGAACTCCCAACAGCATTATGGGCTTACTGAACCACTCACGAGTCCGTGACTGGCCATACTCCATTCACCCTTGCTTACGGCTCTGAGGCCGTCATTCTTATAGAACTTGAAGTCCCCTCTCATGGAGTGGCTGATTACAACCCCTATTTCACAAAAATATAAATAAGGAATTGCACTCGAATTGCAATTAAAGTAGAAGGAATTGATTATGACTCATGAGCGTATAGAACGCATCCGGGAGCCAATGACAAGAATGTGTACCTAAATGTGCACGTGTATATTCAAAAAATTTGACTTCTTGAAATCGACAGAAATTGAATTTTCACCTGAATTTATTAAAGGAAAGACTGGATCAGATAGCCAAAGCTTACTAGCCTTGTAGAACCGGACACAAATAGCAACTAATGGAATACAACCCAGAATTTAAACTAATGGAAATCGACCAAGCGTCATGACGATCGAAGAGAGATACAACACTTTGGGAAGATAATTCAACAGAAGGATGGTGACTATTCAGGAAACTGGATGGATTTATTTTCGATGACTCTAACTTGCTTCGATTCAAAGCACGTCATGTATGCAACAAGACATACTTTGGGGGGCAAGTGTTATCCGGCCTTTTGACCCGGCTATATTCAGACTAACTAGATAAGTTAAACTAGACGATTATCGAGGAAGACTGCCTGGAGAGATGATTATTAGGCTCAAAGATCAAGCGCAAGCAATGATATGAAGCGACAATCAACCAAGGCCAAGAGATAGACTGTCCAGAATATTCTAAGTATGGAATAATGCCTCCCCTAGGCGGGGGATCAGTGCCTATCCCTTTCCCTAGGGGCGATACATATCCTCAATATTTGTCCCAAACTTGGTAAGATCATTAAGTGGCAAGAAAGGCTCCATGAGGCTACATTTCAAGTTTCAAGTCATTTGGAGTTCCTATGCTCAAGTTATAGGCAAATTACTTCACCTATTAAAAGGGATCAGTATAAAAGCGATCGTCCATATTAAGCATTCATCACATATTGCAACAATGTCAATAACTCAAAATCTACAGATGTTATCAACATGAAACTTTGAGTACAAGCTAAGTAGAACATGGGGAACACCCCATAGATATCTCATGGCATTTGGAGCAATTGGAGGGATCAATACCTATCCCTCCATAGGGATCGGCTATAAATAGCCTTCACAACATATTGCAACAAAGATTGATCAATAACTCGAGTTCTACAAATCCAATTGGCATGAAACTTGGAGGTTAAGCATATACAACATAGAGAAGATCCCTAGGGATCGTATGACATTTGGAAGAGATTTGAGGGATCGGTACCTATCCCTCTAGAGGGATTGGCAGAAATCAGAATTCAAGCAGCACTACTTCACAAAAAGTGATATCTCACAAACCATACGTTAGAATTGCACGAAATTTTGGGAGAAAGAAGCTAACATCATAGGGCATCTCCCATAGGGATTACAGCCCATTTGGATGCATTAATAAGGATTGCTACCGAGGATCTTGTTTTCTCAACCGAGGTTCTGCCACTTATACGTCTTCCCCTATAAATACAGTAGGCATGGCGTCAGTAAAGGGATCTTGTTTTCTCAGCCGAGGCTCTGCCATTTTTATTCTTAACTTTTGTACCAGTGGATCCTAGTTGATCCAAACACTCTTGTAATCATAATCAAGTGGAATATCAATAAAAATATAAAGTGGACGTAGGCCAAGATTGTCGAACCACTATAAAAATTATGTTTGTTCATTTATAATTTCGGCTTTGTTTTAATTTCATTCTTCATTTAATCTCTACTGGTTCGAACTTCCAGTTCTATGTCCTGTCCTAGACTCCTTATGGATTTAATCGAAACCCTCACTTAACCCAGAGGAACAAGTATTACACTGCCTAAGCTACCGAACATACTTCAACCGCCTAGACAACCGAATAAGACTTCAACTACCTGAGGATACTACAACAGGACTTCCAATACAAATAGTAGAAATGTTTCTGACTGAGTATGCTCTTGAATAACACTGATAAGTCGATAAAGTACACCCTTCCTTTAATCTTCTCCTTTGTGGTATATATTGTGTAGTTCATGAAGAAAGGAAATTTATTTGATCATAAGAGTAGTAAACTTGAATAAACAAGTGATCAAAATATAGAATGCTTTAGAGTTAAAATAACAATAATAGATAGAATTAAGAATAATAAAAATAGATGAACAAGATGTTGGATTTCTTTGATATTTATAGAGATTAAAAGGTTGTATACGTTCATGAAGAGCAGCCATGAAGATATATGGAAGTATCTTTTGAATCAAGAGTTGTTTCTGTTCATGGAAGAGAAGCACCTTTTCAAAAACTAGCCATTATGAAGCTTCAACCGTCTAAATTAAATATTCCAGCTAGTTGAATTAAGTAAAATTTGAAACAACAAGAAATTAGTGCAAAATAGACAGAAATCAGCCGTCTGAATATTATTGGTCAGCCGGCTGAATGTTCTTAATAAATTTTGTGCACGTACAAAGTTTAGATGGCTGAGTGGGACCTTTCAGCCGGCTGAATGTAATTTTTGTGTGCAGTCCTTTGTTTTGCTAATTCTTTTTTTTTGTGTGTATGTGTATACCATTTAAAAGAGATTTTAACATATTTCTACATCTAGACTCAGACTCCATACTTAATAATACATTGTAGCAACAATCTAGAATCTGGTCTTAATATGTTTGTGATCATCTTCTCTTGCAAACTTGGTTAGTTCATATAATATTTACCTATATAGTTGTCACAATCAAAACATCAAAATTTGAGGTTCTAACATTCTCCCCCCTTTTGATGATGACAACTATGTAAGTTTTAAATATAAGATTCAATTTTTCTCCCCCCGACTCGATACTCCCTCTATCAATATGATTACCTTATTCTCCCCCTTTGTCATTGACAAAAAGGAAACAATCAGTCAATAGGAGAAATATCATAAATTGGTAAGAATTAAAACATAACCATCACAAATTTCAGAACACATAAATACATATAGATATTGCTTATAAACATATGTAGATATTTCATATAAACACACATAAGCATTGCATATAAACATACATAGACTTTGCACATAAAAACGTGACAATATTTACTTTACAAAACACGCTAACACATAAACATCACAAATTTGCAAATGGCCATGTTAGAACAAGACAGAAACATTTCCTAACCACAAAGAATAGCTATAAAACATATTGTCATGAATTAAAACATCCAAAATGCTCAACAAATATTACATAAATTCATTCTTAAAGCAAAGTAGTCATGAAATAAAAGATAGAGTTATGTTTAGATAGTTATGAAAAACATACCAAATCAATCTTCACTACCTTCATCCACCTCTTCTTCCTCTTCCTTGTCCTCCGAAGATGTCCAAGTGAACGGTGGCAGATTTTCAAGAATTCCCATCGATGTGGATTTGGAGCAAGACACTTTTTCCTAAATCTTGTTTAAAAAACCTTTTATGGAGTTTAGCTTTTTATTTGTCTTGGAAACATTTTGCCCAACATTAGCTAAACGGCGATTGAGCTTGCTTTGATTTTGGGATAACGTGATAAGATGTTGTTTAGGAGTCACTAACCATTTAATTTATGGATTTCATCATCATCTTCTTCTTCTTGTTGGGGTTGTTGAGAGGAAGAGGCAATATTTTTGTCTCGAGGTTGTAGAATGTCTTGATTGCGATTGGTGACCCATTCTTGAAAACTAATAATTTGTTGATTTGTGGGATGCTTTGGAAGACCCATGAGACTAAGGGTTTATAGTTAAGTTCACTCACTGTTGTGAAGTCGGAATCAGGAAAAGTAACTCCAAAATTTTGAATCCTCATTATATAAGCTCCATAATGAATGGTTTTATAACTCCTCCTATGATTGACACTAAGAAATTCATCCAATATAATCTTGCCCCAATTAACTTGCTGAGATGAATAAATAGCATATAGGGCTTTGAAGTCATATTTATGAACCTTTTCATAGCTTCCTGTTCGTGGTTGAAGAGAGCGAATGAGTGCACGATGAATAATTATTGCCTTAGGATGTAAGACACTTGATTTTAGTTCGGTTAGATCATCGGATAAAAATTTATGTGACACTTTGTCACGTTTATACATATCAACGTTAACCAACTCAATGTCTAAATCTTTGGATGGACATCTTAAAATATGCCCTAATCTTTGTAAAGGTATATAAATTTTAACGCCACATACCAAAGTCCAAATGCAATCATCTTTTTCTTGAGGATTTTTATGGTCTAGATTCATATTTGCATAAAAAAGCTTAATCAAGAGAGGAAAATCTTAATGTTATTTGCATCATACCCAATAAGAGAGTCAAATCCCTGTGCTTTCGCTAATTCTCTAATTGCATATCTATTAAAATCCGGAAACTTCATGAAAGCTCCTTCAAAAAGCTTCGAATTTTTCATGCTATTAAATCGATTAACAGTTGCATCATTGTGGAGTCATGCTCTAATTTGGCTTTGAGATGGATTGGTAGATGATTCTCTTGTTCTTTTTGATCTAGGAGGCATTTTGGTTTTGAGGAAAGAAGAGAGATTGGATTTTTGATTTGGAGGAATTAGGGTTTTTCTTTTGTTATTTCTGAATAGTGAAGAGGATGGTAGTGAATGAATGGTTAGGTTTGATAATAAGTATTGATTTATGTTGGATTGGTGCCTTGATACTCATGCCATTGTATTTAAAATAATAGAAATTCGTTCAAGCAACTGGCTGAATTGTTCTGAGA
This sequence comes from Allium fistulosum, assembly GCA_030737815.1. Classification (NCBI taxonomy): domain Eukaryota; kingdom Viridiplantae; phylum Streptophyta; class Magnoliopsida; order Asparagales; family Amaryllidaceae; genus Allium; species Allium fistulosum. Next base: position 147,908,984 of record CM060908.1, on the reverse strand, counting down.
AGCCGGCTGGTTACAAGCGGCAAGAAAACAGTTTAATTTTGGTATGATTTAGTCGGCTGAAAGTGAGGGGTCAGCCGGCTGAATAATATACGGCCGGCTGAATCTGTTGATTGTTTACACATCAGCCTATTTTCAGCAATTTCCAACTTTGGTTAACAATGTATGCCATACATGTATTTGTTTGTGAGCTTTATTCTCATATTAAATATATAAATATAATTTTATTTCAATAAAATTATTATATATGTAAATTACAACATTAATATTATGAGCATAATTTTATGAAAATATAAAATTTATTTATTTTTAGAGGTATTGGATTCGTTTGAAGAAATTTTTGGGAACGAGCTTGGTTCATCTTTGGTGTCTTCTTGTAATGGATTAATAAGAGACCAAGTATTATGTCGAATAAGAGATATATTTGTAGCACCTTGATCCCAAGAATTTGGAGATATGTGAGGTCGTTGAAGAGATGGATTGTGCACACTCTCTTTAGGGGTAGTTCTATAGAATTTTGGAGCAAATTATTCAAGAAAATTTAAACCTCTTCCATGGTTTTTTTGCTCGTAATACATCTCACGTTGTATACTTAAAGTTTCATGCTAGTAGTGATGAATGTCATCGATTTTCTCCTTGGTAAAGGGTGATCCAAATTATATGTTTCTTCTAGTTCTTTTGGCATTCGGTGTATATCCGATATGGTGATTTGGAGATGGAGTAATGTTCATAGGGACATAAACTGTAGTAGATTTGTTAGACGAATCTGAATTCAGTGTGCTGTTTACAATTGATGAGTAGTCGGAATTTTCTTGAGACAACATTTTATGAGAATTGAAGTGGATGTTTGTTTGTTTTATATGAATTTTAAAAACATTTTCTTTATGTATATATATTAGTTTCATTTATCTATTTCTGAATTAGAGTTTCCTGGTTATTATTAATCTATATGCTTTAATTTACCTCTATGCTATAAATAGCTAAAATGATTCTAAGGTAAGAATTAAAGTTATGAATATAGCCGCATATAAAGTAGAAAGGAGGAGTGGTTCTAATGTGAACATTAATATAGAAAAATGGAAAGTCATATCCCCATCTCCCAAGAGTGCAGTGTTCAAGTGCTAGCAGCTCCATTTTTTATTTGCTCAACTTTTATTATTTTATACACTTTTAATTATATATACTTTATTATAAATTTAAAAATCATGTATCGACATAATTCTAAGTTCACATCTTAATTTTAGAAACATATTTTCATTCAACGGTTTTGTAAAAATATTAGCTATATGATTTTTGAAAAAGACGAAATCTAGCGAAATCAAATCTTTTTCTATGCTATCTTGTAGAAAATGATGTCAAATGTCAATATGTTTCGCTCTTGAATGGTTTATCAGATTCTTAGATAAATTTATAGCACTCATATTATCATAACAAATTGTTGATTTTAGTCAAATTTATACCAAAGCCTTGAAGTGTTTACTACGTGTAGATTACTTGAGCACATGCAAGAGCAGCAAAGATGTATTAGGCTTCACACGTCGAAAGTGAAACACAATTTTGTTTCTTACTAAACTATGATACTAAAGACTTTCCAATGAACTGACATGTACCACTTGTACTTTTTTGATCCGTTCGACATCCTCCAAAGTCAGCATCACTATATGACACCAACTCAAAAGGACATTCTTTTGGGTAAAAAGTCCATAGTCTTTAGTTTTGCTTAAGTAACGCAAAATCCGTTTCACAGCTCGCAAATGTGATTCTTTGGGGCTAGCTTGAAATTGTGCGCATAAACAAGCACTCATCATAATATCCGGATGACTAGTAGTTAAATAGAATAGAGAACCAATCATACTTCTATAATGTTTCTAGTTAATACTTTTTCCATCTTCATCTCGATCAAGATAAACAGTAGTACTCATAGGAGTCGGTTTAGCAGAAATATTTTCCGTACCAAAACGTTTTAATAAATTATTACAATATTTTTCTTAATAAATAAAAATCCCATTTTTTAATTGTTTAATTTGTAATCCGAGAAAGTATGAGAGTTCTCCTATATTATATACATAGTTTCTCATTTGTAGATCCAAAAATGATATCATCGACATAAATTTGAACTATTAAAATTTCCTTTTTATCTTCCTTAATAAAAAGTGTTTGATCTACTTTACCAATTTCAAATCCTAAATTTATAAGATTTTTTTTAAGACGATCATACCAAGCATAAGGTGCTCATTTCAAACCGTATAAAGCTTTCTTTAATTTATAGGCATGGTCTAGAAATTTTTTATATGTAAATAAGGGTGGTTGTTCTACATATACTTTTTCTTTTATAAAACCATTTAAAAAAGCACTTTTTACATCCATTTGATATAATTTAAAATTGTGAAAACATGCAAAAGCTAATAAAATACGTATTGCTTCTAATCGGGCGACATGAGCAAATGTTTCTTCATTATCTATTCCTCCTTCTTGATTGTAGCCTTGAGCGACTAATCTAGCTTTTTTTCCGAGTGATATTTCCTTGCTCAACAGCTTTATTCTTGTGAACCCATTTAGTACCAATGACTATTTGATCACTTGGTCTAGGAACTAAGTCCCAAATTTCATTTCGTGTAATGACTCGTAATTTTCGATAATTTAAATATTAAATTTAATAAGATTTCAATATTTAATATTGGAAGAAATTAAAAATTTATGATTTGTGAATAAGGAAACAATTATAATGAAATTAATAATGTTAATTTAATGTAATCGATGACTATTTAAATGTAACTTAAGGTAATTGAAATAATTGCAAAGTTAAATTGGTTAGAAATTGTAAATAAGGAAATAAATTAAATGTTATTTTAAATGGTGAGATAATATGTAATTAATTGAAATTGAATATAATCAGTGTTGTGTAAGTAGTTATAACATTTGTTTGCTGTGTAAGTAGTTATAACATTTGTTTGCTGTGTAAGTAGTTATAACATTTGTTTGCTGTGTAAGTAGTTATAACATTTGTTTGCTGTGTAAGTAGTTATAACATTTGTTTGTAGATAATAAACTTATAAATGTGATTAAATTAAGTAAAAGGTAACAATTGTTATTTATCACATATTTATTTAGTCTGTTGAAATTTATTTGGAAATCGATAAAAAAATTTAGTATAATTCAAATATTGTAATTAATATGGTAAAAGATGATAACTGTAGACTATTGATGTAATAAAACGTAAACTAATGTTAATTATATCCATAAGATGACAGTTGAATGAATAATAAGATAAATCAAAATAAAAGAATTTATTTGAAATTAAAATATAACAAATTGGATTTTTATTACAGTTGAAATTGAATGCTGAATTCGTGCAATATCTGAATATTGAAGTGGACATGGAAATTTGTTTTAAAGGATTATAAATTACTAGATAATCAAAAATGATAAAAATTGGCTAACTTGTGAATTTGAATTTAAAAGTGATTTATTAATTTAATAATAGTTTATTTAATTAATGTGAAAATAGCCATTTTCGCCACTGTCTCGGATTTCAACGAAACCAGTTTCATCGGATCTGTAATAGTGAATTATTGTAAGATTTTAAGTTTCGTAGCGATCAGACTTATCGTTTGATCGTGCAGGCTCGAAACGCGTAGAAATCGATTTAATGAACTCGGTTGAAATAAGTTGATTTTAAAAGCTAACTTCTTCATATAATGGAATTAGGACTTGAAACCTATTCCATTGAGTTTAGAAATATCGAAACATCTATTTTGATATATTGGATGACCTACTTTCGTTTTAGAAGCGAAACGGGCTTTTCGGGTCGTTATTGTCGGTTCAGACCAATTCGATATGTTATTCATTCTTATTGGGCCTTGTCTATATAAATAGTTTTTCTAACCCTATCAGCCTTTCTATTTCTTATTCGTGTATGTACAAATCTATCTGCCTATTCCTTTCTTCCAATGGCAGAAACCAAATTCCAATTACAAACCCTATTTAAATTTCGAATTCAAATCGAAAATCAAACACCTCAAAACAATATCGAATTATATATTGTTGGAAATCTCTCGACGAGCGTAATCCACTGTAGCAATTCATTTTTCAATTGGATTCATTGTTTGACCAGAAATCGAGGGTGAACCTCGGACGTCGCAATTAGGTTTTCGCGATCCAATGGTGGATCTTCATCCGATCGCCGATCGGGAAGCGGTGTTAGGAAGAGGGTGGAGAGCAGGCCTTGTGGTGGTTGTCATTCATCGTCAAGTGGTCTAAATTCGCCAGAAATTGGCATTTATCTTCGGTGGTAGCGGAGCTAAAAGGGGAGGCAGGAGGCTTTCGCCTGGGTACCGTGGGTGCGGCCAGAGGTGCAAACGTGGGTGGCGTCGTCAGATCATGGTGTATGATGGCGTGGTTGCGGCATTTTTAACGTATAGGCGGGGGCTGGTATATCGAGTCGAGCGTTTGAATGAGGTGGGAGGCTGATGCTAGGCTTGCGTGTGAGGTGACGTGTATTATTTTCATTATTTTTTTATTTTAATTTGAATCGTATAACTTCTAACGATCATATCTTTTTCATACGAGCTCGGATTCATGCATGGTTTTCTCCGCTACGATTGTATCAAAATTTTGCACATTATAGAATGGTTTGGACGAATTCTGAGACCGTTAGATTTTGGGCCTCTATTTGGATTTTAAATCGATTTGAAATCAAAAGTGAGTGTTTTAACCCACTCACAACTACTAAATTGTCTTATGTTAGTTAAATTTAATTTATGACATGATTACAAGTTGATTGATTGCTGTTTGATATATTTTATTTGGTCATTCCAGTTAAATCTGACTTTTGTTGAATATAATCGCCATTTAATTTAATATTGAATTTTAAATTGCCAGTTAATACCTGTAAATGATGATCAGTCAAATTGCTGTTATTGATTGGTTGATTTGAATGATGATTGTAATGGATGTTTAATTTTTGATATTGGATGATTGGATGTTATATTTATATATTTTTATCACACTACAAGTTCCCTTAGTTTATTGTTAGTAAATCACTATGGGTTGAAATGATACATACCCGAACAATCTATAGATTAGGGAAAATCGTTATGGGTCGAAATGATAAACCCGAGTGATTTTATGGATTTTGAATTTTATTTGGGATCGCTGGTTGAAATGATATATATCCGCAAATATAAATTATTGCGGTTTGAAATGATAAATATCTGTATCACTTGACCATAGGGTAGAAAATTATATACGAACTCCAGATTTGTTAAATTAAATAATTTTTAAATTCTTAATTTTTGAATTCAGTTAAATGATATTTTGAAATAAAATTTGATTTATATAAGCTGAATTATTTTCGAAAATCCAAGCTTTAAACGTTGAAATTGGAATTGGTTTAAAGGAATTGTTTAAAGAAATTAAATTGAAATTTCAAAGTTGAATTGTGAAATATAAATGAAATTTATCGAAATTGAGTTATTGAAATGTTTGAATAATTAAACTTTGAAATCTATGAATTTGATGTGCTTTAAAATTGTAGTTCAAACATGAATTTGAAATCGATATAAATTGAAATGATTTTTGGAAATTTGTATTGAAAAAAAATTTAGTTTTGTTGAAACCTATATATGGTCTAGATTTGTTGAAATGGAAGAAATGGTTTAATTTGATATTAATTTCAAATTTATTTATTTTTGAAAACTATTTAGAGATATATTATTTTAAATTCAGATTTATTTAGATTTTCAAACATTTACTATATAAACCATTTCCAATAAACAAACTATTTTATATTAAACTATTAAAACTGTATTAAATCTATTTTTAAACTATTTTAATTTACTTTTAAACTATTTAACTATTTTAATCTATATTTAAACTAACTTAATCTATTTTAACTATTTTAAACTATTTTAAACTATTTTAAACCATTTAAACTATTTTAAAGTATTTTAAACTATCTTAAAACTACTTTAATCTATTTTAAACCATTTAATCTATTTTAATCTATTTAAACCATTTAAACTATTTTAAAGTATTTTAAACTATTTAAACCATCTATAACTATCTAAACTATTTTCTAAAATTTTTTTAGACAGGGCAAGGTTGAATTGGTTAGATTCAAACTCCTGGATTTTTAAAGCGAATATGGTTAAATGATGTTATAACCTACGTGAAATTGGAAATGATATTTTCTAGTGAAATGACATATTTTGATAAAATATGATGAATTGAAATGAGAATTTAACCTATTTTGGGAATATGGTTTCGAAAGTGATATGATTTCAAATGTGATATGATTTTGAAAGTGAATATGATTTCGAAGGTGATATGGTTTGATTGAATATGATATTTTGATATCAATTATGAATCGGTTTTGAAAATATAAATGAACCATCCCGTGTGAAATAACCGTTTGGTTGTTAAAGAGACCGGGATCGTATATTGTCATACTCTCTACCAATACCGAAAACCACTTTGACAACTGTTTACGTGGTGGAGATTCCAGAATGAAGTTGGATGGTTTGGCGAATAATTCTGTATGAGGTATTATTGTAGCCCTGACTCACTCGAGTTAGCTTGATGTGACTAAAACAGGAGCCACGCCGGGCCAAGTGAGGTCGCACCTCCGGTCGGACATGCTTCTTCAATACCATGTTATGACTTTGTGATTGATTTGGTAGCCACCCCTCGATTTTGATTATAGGAGTGTGTTCCGAGGTGGGCAGTATTAGCTGCTATGCGTTACCACCAGTCCGGATCCGCAAAACGGTAGTATCCTACCTTGGGCATTGCCTCGCGTGCCTTGTCACATGCCTTATCGCACCCATTACGAGTTTGGTTTGTGTCATACCTATGGAGTGCTCCCTAATAGCCCAGTTTATGGTGGAGTTTACAGTACAGTATAGACTACGACATTTATATAAAATATGTTAAGGGAGATATGGGTAACTTCTTAATGCAATTTTAATACTGTACTTTATTGTAGACACTATTTAATAGCGTATTGTACTATGTATGTAGATAGTTTAACGGATCCTTAGGAGATGGAATCCCGAACATCTCTTAAGTTATTGCACTCACGTTAGACACTGGATAGGAGATGTAAAATCCCATAAACATCTCCGACATCGTTACACTCATATTTATTTACTGATGTTTCATCCTACATAAGATCTTTTAGTTTTAACTCGAGTGTTTTGTCATTTTAATTCGCTCGGGTCAGTCTGAGATTTTTAGTGTATTGAAGACTTTACTTCTGGAGGACGAAGATGAAGATTTGTATACTATATTATTTCATATATGTTCCACTGCATCATGTTCTTCCACTCCATTATTTATCTATTTCTGTTGTATGTAACTCTGATCTGTATTGTAAAAGTGTAATCATAATGTTATTTGTAAAAAACTTCATGAACTGTTTTTTTGGTTATTGTATTTTGTCATTCTGCTATGAGATTCTGTGTTTGTTTTATTTCTTTCTCTTCTTTTCTTATTTACCCCATAACAATCCTCCCTTTTGAAGGGTTTGAGTTTGACATGTGTGGTTTATTGTCGATTTAAACCGTCCAAAAAGACAGGTCGTTACGTTTGGTATCAGAGCCAGGTTTAGCGATAATACTTAGCTTTGTGGGGTTTGACTCGTTAGAGATAGGGTAGTAATACCTTACAATGAGTTGTTTTGAGCATATATATATATATGAGATAGCGTACTTGTTAGTGTTATAAATTTTTTTTGTATTGTGTTACTGTGTTCTGTTTAGTATTTATAAATTTTGGTCGCTACATAGGACACTATGGCATCAATAGGAATTTCTAAACACTTAAGACCGACACAATATTTGATTTGAAATATAGGTAAATGAAATAATTTTACCTAGTATTATATTTTGTATATAAAAGAATAATTTTATATGTGGATATAGTAGTATGTGATATGTTTGTTTGTTAGGAAGTGAAATTTCATACATATTGGTTGCAAGATGGAATTTACAAATAAAGTAAATATAAACTGGGAATTTGAGAGCTTAAGTCCGGAGTTTTGAAATTGTTTCAAAAGATTTTGGGATATAATATTAGTATTATTTGGAAGTATTTTCAGAAAGAAATAATTTTAAAGTGATTTGGAAGAAATGTTTTAAAGGAATTTTAAAAGGAAATAAGTTTCGTACTCCCCTCTCCGTCGTTGGAAAATAAGTTCGGTGATGAGTGCACGCATCATCGACATTCATTTTTGAGTTTCAAAGTGGAAAGACCGATTTAGTAGTCTTACTGCACATTTATTTTGATAATATAAATCTTAATTTTAAATTTCTAAACATGATTTGATATATATAAAAGATATGAGTATATATATCATTTTAAAATGATTTGGAAATGGAACCCGGTATTTAGTTCTTAAGTTTCGGTAAATTAGAAATTTTAATTATTATAATGAATGAAATCTTGATTATATTAATAATTGGAAACTTCTAGAATGAAAAATAAGAAATTAAGAGTTAAGTGATTAATGAAATGTTAAAGGTTGTCACTTATAGATTAAAGAATGATTAAAATTTAGAAGATGTAATTATTGAACATTTTGTTAACTAAATTGAATAAGATAAATTTGTGTAACATTCAATTACATTCTAAAAGACATATGTATAACTTACCAAAATGTTAATAGAAATATGTAATGGAATATTATACAAGTAAAACTTAAGTAATGAAAGTGTTCAATGGAATTATTTCTATAAATAAGAATTTAGATGTACAATGAATGTTATAAGCATAAGTTAATGTTTTGAAATGCTTATAATTAGATTTAATAGTAAAGGCGAACATCACTTAAGTTGAATGTGATTCATTAAATTGAAGTCAAACTATATAAACAATGAATGTGAATAAAAGGTAGAGAAACTTAAGTAGGAATTGGTTCACAATGAATATTTATATTACATGGAAATCAAGTTATATACGTAATAATAAAGGTGAATAAATGATAAGAGACAATCTTGTATGAATAAATTGGAAATAAATGAAATGTATGTAATGCTTTAACAATGGTTTCAATGATGATTTTAAGCATTGAATGGGAATTATATTATGGAAATAACTTATGTAAGTAAATGGATGTAAGGTAATGAAAAAATGGCATTGTATGAATGAACGAGAATTGAATTTTGTAAGTAATGAATGTAAATTAAAAAAATAAATATTATATGAACGAATGAAAACAGATGAACAGTAAATAATGTGAAACAAAATTTATAAGAATAAACTTAAATAATACTTGAAAATTTGGATGTTTTGGCTTATGGATGTTTGGGAAAGGGTACTTTTAACTGTATAAGTGTAACAACCCGCATATTTTATGATTTTATATTTAAATATAACGTCGTTAGTCGGATTAAGTCCGAAAAACTACTTTTTGCAAACGGTCGAATCAGGACTCGGGACCACTTCCATTGAGTCCAAAATGGTGTTTGCAACTTTTTTGAGTATAAGCTTCGATATGTTTGGAGTAAGTTGAATTTTGCTATTTTCTGTTGGGCTTTTGGGTTTGGGTTTGACCCAACTCATCATATACTCTAGCTCAGCCCCTCTCTTCCTCCATTCTTCCTCATTTCATTTCTTTTACTCTAGCTAAACTGAAAATGGTGAAAGAGAAGAGGAATTAGAAATTCCAAGCCCTAGATTGAATAGCAAACTCCAAATTCTTGTTCCAAACTCTTGGAAAAGCTTAGGTAAGCTCCATCCTCATCTTCTCCATCTCTTCTCCTCTTCAATTTCTGAAATTTCCTAAAACCCTAACTTAGGAAATGTTTCATTTTGAGCTTTAGATTGAAGCTCCTTGGGTTGAAATTGAAGAGTGATTGTTCTAGCTTTGCTTGTAGCTTCTCTCTTGTGTTTTTAGGATTAAAGGTGAGATTTTTATCTCACATCTAAGTCTATATCTATCTTTGTTGTTGGATATGAATTCCTAACACCAATTCATGTTCATTTGAGTTCGATTTGGATCGATTTGGTGAATTGTCCAATTTTTGGTTTTGGAATCCAATTTTGTGAAAATCTCTTTTATGGATGTTTGAACATGTTTACCGGGATGCACCGAAGAGGCTTTAAGGCCGGGTTGTCATTTAGCATAAGTCCCGAGTCGAGGTAGCTAGATCGATCGTTCCGTTATAGTTTTGCCCCATTGAGGGGCTAGATTGATTCTGCCCAGGAAGCAGGTTCAGTCGACTGAACCAGTAGGTCAGTTGACTGAACCAGGGGGCATAAAACATTCTGCCCCTGTATCAGTCGACTGACCCCTAGGTTCAGTCGACTGACCTGGGGGGACTGATATTCTTGCCCCTGTGTTAGTCGACTGACACCCTGGGTCAGTCGACTGACCTGGAAACATAAAGTTTCCAGGCTCTGGGCCAATCGACTGACCCACTGGTTCAGTCGACTGACCTGCTTGTCTCTATCCGGTTTGTTATTTGCTTTGGTTTCCAATTTTGATCGATTTGTGCCGTTCCAATCTGTTGTTATCGCATTTTGACATTTGATGATTCCTTTTGACTTCGTACACGGGTTTTTATAAAATGATCTTTTCAAATTGTCTCGTTTCTCCAATTTATAATTTCTATCCAAACACACACACAACTTTGCACTTCGAGCGAAGAGGGAGGATAATTAAATGATTAAATAAAACACGTGCAATGAACACGTGCGTTTATCTTTTCAGTTAATTCCTAATCTATTCGTTTGACCGTTTTGACCTTTGGGTCTGGTTTACCGATGAGATGAGGTGAACTTTGTACTGCCTTGAGTGTGAAATTGACTAACGGTTAGTAAACCGTTTAGTGCGAACGTGGGGTATGGGACTCACGTTAACATTTTTCGGGTTCCTCTCCAAGTGTTTATGACACATTATCTTCGGCGGCCAGTACTGGACCTATGTGGGTCATTGATTGTCTATGTGGACAATTACTCCTATGTGGGAGTATTATATTGGCTTTGTCTATGTGGACAACTGCTCCTATGTGGGAGTAGAGCCTTCGTGTGTATCGCCCCTGGGCGTATGATACCACTAAATCAACAGTACTTGGCATAAAGACTCTGGTCTTAGCACATGCAACTTTCTGATGTTTTATTATTATATTTCCCTTGAGTAGCGCCTTTCGACGATGGTCACATGGAACCACACGATATGAGTGCGACTACCCCATGGAAATTTATATTGCCTACGTGGGCACTATTCTTTGCTATGTTGCATTGATTTTTGGATATGTTTCCATTAATGCTTATGATTGTCGATATGGCGAGTTTTGGAATATCTCCTAAGTGGGAGTAATATTTTTCCTTGTTTTGGGATATGATATCCTTTGTTTATTTGAATTGCCGATGATATGCGGCTTGTTTTGATTCATCTTTGGTTAGATGATTTGGCTATCTATTTTGGAGAAATTTATGGTACTTTATGACTATGTATGTTCATTATCATTTAGTATATCTAACTGATTTGTTTAACTAGACAGACCCGTGTATTTTATACTCGGGTCAGACCGAGATGTTTCAAGTTAGGTACTTTGGACTTAGCCTATTTTGCTTCCGCATGGACTACTCTGCTAGCTCCTTTTTGTTATAGCTTTTTGTGCAGTCCTTTTTGTCTATATCTCTGATATGTACTCTATTGACTCGTTTGTATATAGTGGTTTGCTTTACCACTTGACATGTATCATTTTGTAAACTCTGTAATGTATCCGTATATGTGAAAGTGTATGTGATGAGCCACTGTTCTGTGATGTAAATTACATTGAGTTGTTGTATTTTATTCTGATAGATCCTCAGCCACCTATGGCTTTGTGTTAAGTATTTATTGGAGATGTCGATCCATTTAAGTAAGAAGTGGCATTGTCGGCGTATTCAATAGATAGTTAAGACATGGTTATAGATGGTCGCTCCTATCCAGCTCTATTCTCTGCATCAGCAGACGGTGTTACCTTGTAATACTCTTTGCTAATGTGGGTCTCAGAGTGGGGCGTTACAATAAGGATGTATAAATAATCTATCAAGTTATACCAAAGGTTGTTGAGCATAGGATACACTTGATAGTTTATTTATCACCCTTGTACGATTAAAGGTTTCTGAGCCTAAACAAACCATTTGTTTTGGTTGTTATGAATTGATGATTGATATCATTGTTAAATATGATGGTTGTATTTTTTTGTTTGCAAGTGACTATTGTTATGTAGTGTTGATTTGTTTTTATTAATTGAAACAACTAAAATATTTCTCTTTTTCATAATTCTCTCTCTTTTGGATTATATAAGTGAAATACAGGTTTATGGAAGCATCAGCTACTGCTTTTGGTTTCATAAATAAAGCGTTGTTTGCCCGACAAATAGGTACGTTTTCGAATTACGGTTTTATAGCGATATTATATTGTTTTTCTCGTGGTTTGGGATATTTTATTATTGAAATATGATATATATGATATTATTATTATTTTTTGGACCTCTCCATACAAAGTAGACTCTACCGAAATTTTCCGTGTATTTTTGACTTAGAATTTTTTTTTGTGAAAATGGAAATACTTTCAAACTTTTATTAACTTGAATATGAAGAATTCAATTGTTTATAAATTGATATATTCTATTTAAAATACTTAATTATGTAAATTAATTGTTATAGATTGAATACTTTGAAATAAAATATGTTAATCTCCTTAATTCTTCCTTTTCCCTTTATGAGGACGAAAAGTTTTGAGTGGGAGAGAGTGTAACGACCCATAATTTACGATAATGTAAATATCTAATTTAATAAGATTTCAATATTTAATATTGGAAGAAATTAAAATTTTATGATTTGTTAATAAGGAAACAATTAGAATGAAATTAATAATGTTAGTTTAATGTAATCGATGACTATTTAAATGTAACCTCGGGTAATTGAAATAGTTGCAAAGTTAAATTGTAACGACCCGGATTTTAGTGGTTGTTTTTGAACATTTAATTTATTTTAAATGTTGAATCTGAAATATTATTTGATTTTGAATATGGAAATTTTGGTTGAATCGGAAAATCTGAATTAAATTTCAAATATAACCATTTATCGTAATTCGGGAATAGTGAATTTAATATTCGAATTGTGTGGATAATTGAATTTGAGTTGGATATGAATCAAAAACGATTTCTAATGTTGATATAAATTCTATTTGAATTAGAATGGAGTTAGGGAACTTTTAATATTGAATTAAAAGTTAATTTACAGAAATTGGAAATTTTAATAATTAACTAACGCGTAAAAATACACATTTTTGACACTGTCTCGGATTTCGACGAAACCGGTTTCATTGGATCCATACTAGTGAGTTATTATAGAATTTCAAATTTCGTGTCAATCGGATTTACGGTTTGGTCGTGCGAAGCTGAAACTCGTGGAAATCTATTTAAGTGAAATTTAATTAAAATAAGCCGATTCGAAAACCTATCTTCCAAATATGATGGAATTGGCTCCTGATATATATTCCATTGTGTTCGGGATAGAGGTAAAACATTATAAACGCCTGGTGGTACACTTCGTTTGGAGTCCGAAAAATATTCGGATGAATAGTGTTTTAGGACATTGCCTATAAATATAGGACCATACCCTTCAAACCCTAGGGCAATAACCCTAGCCTCCTCTAACAGTTTTAATGGCCACTTTCTTCCCCAACTTTCTTCCCTACGATCTCCAAATCCGCGCACCTATACGAGAAACTTTCAACTACAATAATGAAGATCACAGCGAGATCTCTTTATCCAACGGTGGTGATTGAATTTGGTGGAGTGTCGAGGCCAGAAATGGCCGCGTTCATCTGCGTTTGAGCACGAATTTCTAGGCATAGGCAGCGACTTGGGGGTGTAGTCGAAGGCCTATGATGGAGCTCGCGATGAGATTTTGATTGGCGGTCTTGGATCGTATTCTAGGCGATCGTAGGTGGTGCATAAATCGATGGGAAATTGGCGGCTGTGGGTTCTTGAACGTGAACGATGGGTTTCATGCATGAGGGAGAAGAGGAAGCACACGACCATGATCTGCTCTAATTGAAATGTGTGGCTAGGATTGTTTAGGTTAATAAAAATAAAAATAAAAGTTGTAAATTTATTATATAATAATTCGTGCAATCTTTAAAATGTCATAACTTGTTCATACGAGGTCGAAATTGGACGAAACAAGCGGAGTTGGGTTCGTATCTGAAAATACTACGCAATGGAGCTAGGATGGGATTTATTGAGCTAGCAAAAATTTTGGGTAAAATTAAATGTCAGTTTAATTTTAATCGAAATAAATCGCTATCGCGATGACTGCAAGCAAAGTGAGTAAATCTCACTCATTTTTGGATTGCTAGTTTAATTTACAATGTTGAAAATTTAATTATTGGATGATTGGAAAAATTGATATATTATTATCAGTTGAATATTATATTATATATATTAGTATATATATTAGTAGTTGGATATATTCTCGCCGATTGGAGCGGATGAGACTCTATGCGATGACCCTATATACCGCGATATCCCCCTCGAAGTGGGATTAGTATTTTTATGTTGTATTAACATATGTGGATGCAGGGAAACAGGTTGGAGGGATCCAACTGGATTCCTCAAATTTATATCGATTTTTGTTTCATATATAATAATATATGATGTGTTAGAATAATCTGTTGTAGATTATTGTTGTGATGTGAATTATTGGATGCTATGGTAGCACTGGCCCAACTTTGGTATCTTAAATACCATAAATATTATTTTTAGAATTTGAAAGGATTTAAAAGGAGGTTTTGAATATAAAAATATTTATATCAAAATTTGGATTATTTTTAAGAAATTGATTTGGATAAAAACAATAATTGATTTTGGTTTGTATTTAACTATTCGTAAAAATATTTTAAATAGAGATTTTTAAAATAATTCATACAAAGGATTTTTAAACGATGGATTCTTAAACGACATTTTTGGAAAATATGAAAAGGAGTTTGAAAACGATATTTTAAAATAGATTTGTGAAATATATGGAATTTATTAAGAAATGGATTTATAAAATGAGATTTTATAAATGGGATTAGTTTTATAAACAAGTGAAATTCAAAGGAGTTATAAAATTTATAAACGATGTTTATAAAAAGGAAAAATGATATCAGTTGATAAATTGGAATATAATTTCACAGGGTGAATTTATATTGAGATATGAAAAATAGATTTTTGGGAAAAATAGTGAATTCTATTTTTGAAAAGTGAGGATGGTTAGGAGAAAAGAGAAATAAATGGAACTTCCTTACGTGTTGAGAAGTAAGGGGTTTATACAAATATATTTTTAAATATTTTTCTAAGTGTTGAAATAAGAGATGGTTTGAAATATCCTGATATGGATATAAGTATTTGAGTTGTCTCAAAGATTGAAAATTTGGAAGGGATTTGAATATATATCTTATAAAGATATTTTGAAAATAAATTTTGGAAAATTATAATATGGGCCTAGTGACTGCTTATGGATGTTATATTGATAGTTAAATAACCGACTATCAAATATTGGCCAATTTAATTGATCGTTTCGAAGAGACCAAGATCAGATTTAATTATCCAAAACCACTTCGATCCAATTTGAGCATTACGAATGGATATCATGAAGATAGTGAAGACGGTGATTCGGTTTATCTAGACCCAGGACAACTTGTATGGATGAATGCTATCAGAACATCGGCATTGGAGGACGATGAGCATTCTAAGTTGAATTGTTCTTGAAAGGTAAATGTTAGCCTCAAGCCTCATCAACCAGATATGACTAATACAAGGGAGATGCAGCAAGGCTAAGTGGGTCGCATCCAATTAGAGTATGTCATCACCTTTCTAGATACCCTTTGAAATATATATAAATTATGGATATGGTTGTGCATGGAAAAGTGAGTGCTCGATTTTAAGGGTGGGAACAGCCGAGTTGATAACATATTCGGTGCTATCCAGGTTAGGGGTAGGCCAGTCTTGTGTGGCAGGGGATCCCGGCGAGGTCCTCGGTACATCTTTCTAGAAGTGTACTGTGACGGGCGGTACCCTAGTAGCCTAGTTATTGTATGGAATCCATTCTTCGATAGGTTTTGATTGTGCCCAACTATGCTGAAACATGAGATGCAAGCATTTCAGCTATTTTCTATTTACTTTCTATAGACACTATTATAATATCAGATGATTTTGATAAAAAATGTTTTGGTTATCGTAAGGTAAAAACCCGTCGTATTTATGTGTGATGTGGTCTTACGAGATACCTTTGTTTTCAAAGGATTTTGATAAAAGTTAATAATTCAAATTGAGTGTGTTTTCTTACGCTGGTTTTCCAGACTGACTTGGGTGTTATTTTATTATAATGCTCGGGTCAGACCGAGTATACAAATTCAGGGTAGGATGCTATGGAGCTCAGAAGACGAGTTGGATGATATAGACGTATCTCCGTACTTGGTTTATATTTCCGCTATGTGAGGACAAGTTATTATAACTGTCCAGATTGATGTAGTGATTGTTGTACTCTGATGATTGTAAGTATAAAACGGTTACATATTCTTTTGTATAAAACTCTGTTATTATTTATTATATTTTGTTCCACTGAGTTTGTGAGATTATGTGTTGTTGTTCTATCTTCTTCTACCTCTTTCTTCTTTACCCCTAGAAATCGGTATTTCCGGCACTTGAATATTCGACATGTTATACAATGAATGTATTTATGTCGATTTTCGAGGGTCGAAAATTCCGGTTCGTCGCATAAATTGGTTAGAAATTGCAAATAAGGAAATAAATTAAATGTTATATTAAATGGTGAGATAATATGTAATTAATTGAAATTGAATATAATCAGTGTTGTGTAAGTAGTTATAACATTTGTTTGTTGTGTAGGTAGTTATAATAACATCTGTTTGCTGTATAAGTAGTTATAACATTTGTTGGTAGATAATAAACTTATAAATGTGATTAAATTAAGTAAAAGGTAACAATTGTTATTTATCACTTATTTATTTAGACTTCTTAAATTTATTTGGAAATCGATAAAAAAAATTAGTATAATTCAAATATTGTAATTAATATGGTAAAAGATGATAACTGTAGACTATTGATGTAATAAAACGTAAACCAATGTTAATTATATCCATAAGATGATAGTTGAATGAATAATAAGATAAATCAAAATAAAAGAATTTACTTGAAATTAAAATATAATAAATTGGATTTTTATTACAGTTGAAATTGAGCGCTGAATTAGCGCAATATCTGAATATTGAAGTGGACATGGAAATTTGTTTTAAAGGATTATAAATTACTAGATAATCAAAAATGATAAAAATTGGCTAACTTGTGAATTTGGATTTAAAAGTGATTTATTAATTTAATAATAATTTATTCAATTAACGTGAAAATAATCATTTTGTCCACTGTCTCGAATTTTGACGAATCCAGTTTCATCGAATCCGCAATAGTGAATTGTTGTAAGATTTCAAGTTTCATAGTGATCGGACTTGTCGTTTGATTGTGCGGGCTCGAAACGTGTAGAAACGATTTAATGAATTCAATTGAAATAAACTGATTTTAAAAGCTAACTTCTTCATACAATGGAATTAGGACTTGAAACATGTTCCATTGAGTTTAGAAATATCGAAAACATCTATTTTGATATATGGGATGACCTACTTTCATCTCGGAAGCGGAACAGGCTTTTCAGGTCTTTATTGTCGTTTCAAACCAATTTGATATGTTATTCATTCTTATCCAGCCTTGTCTATATAAATAGTTTTTCTAACCCCAACAGCCTTTCTATTTCTTATTCCTATACGTACAAATCTATCTGCCTATTCCTTTCTTCCAATGGCAGAAACCAAATTCCAATTACAAACCCTATTTCAATTTCAAATTCAAATCGAAAATCAAAATCCTCAAAACTATATCGAATTATATATCGTCGGAAAGCTCTCGATGAGGGTAATCCACTGCAGCAATTCGTTTTTCAATTGGATTCATCATTTGACCATAAATTGAGGATGAACCTCGACCGTCGAAATTAGGTTTTCGCGATCCAACGGTGGATCTTCATCCGATCGACAGGCCATGTGGTGGTTGTCGTTCATCGTTAAGTGGTCTAAATTCACCAGAAATTGGCATTTACCTTCGGCGGTGGTGGAGCTGAAAGGGGAGGCCAGAGGCGTTCGCCTGGCTAGCGTGGGTGCGGCCGGAGGTGCAGATGTGGGTGGCGTCGTCAGATCGTGGTGGATGATGGCGTGGTGGTGGCGTTTTTCACGTATAGGCGGAAGCTGGTATATCGTGTCGAGCGTTTGAACGAGGTGGGAGGCTGATGCTACGGCTTGCGTGTGAGGTGACGTGTATTATTTTCATTATTTTTTTATTTTAATTTGAATCGTATAACTTCTAACAGTCATATCCTTTTCATACGAGCTCGGATTCATGCACGGTTTTCTCCACTGCGATCGTATCGAAATTCCGCACATTATGGAATTGGTTTAGATGAATTCTAAGACTATTAGATTTTGGGCCTCTATTTGGATTTTAAATCGATTTGAAATCAAAAGTGAGTGTTTTAACCCACTCACAACTACTAAATTGTCTTATGTTAGTTAAATTTAATTTCTGATGTGATTACAAGTTGATTGATTGCTGTTTGATATATTTTATATGGTCATTCCAGTTAAATCTGGCTTTTGTTGAATATAATCGCCATTTAATTTAATATTGAATTTTAAATTGCCAGTAATACCTATAAATGATGATCAGTCAAATTGTTGTTATTGATTGGTTGATTTGAGTGATGATTGTGATGGATGTTTAATTTTTGATATGGGATGACTAGATGTTATATTTATATATTGTTATCACACTGCAAGTTCCCTTAGCTTATTGTTAGTAAAACACTATGGGTTGAAATGATACATACCCGAACGATATATAGATTAGGAAAAATCATTATGGGTTGAAATGATAAACACGAGCGATTTTATGGATTTTGAATTTTATTCGGGATTGCGGGTTGAAATGATATATATCCGCAAATATAAATTATTGCGGTTTGAAATGATAAATATCCATATCACTTGACCATAGGGTAGAAAATTATATACGGACATTGGATTTGTTAAATTAAATAATTTTTAAATTCTTAATTTTTGAATTCAGTTAAATGATATTTTGAAATAAAATTGGATTTATATATACTGAATTATTTTCAGAAATCCAAGCTTTAAATGTTGAAATTGGAATTGGTTTAAAGGAATTGTTTAAAGAAATTAAATTGAAATTTCAAAGTTGAATTGTGAAATATAAATGAAATTTATCGAAATTGAGTTATTGAAATGTTTGAATAATTAAACTTTGAAATCTATGAATTTGAAGTGCTTTAAAATTGTAGTTCAAACATGAATTTGAAATCGATATAAATTGAAATGATTTTTGGGAATTTGTATTGAAAGAAAATTTAGTTTTGTTGAAATCTGGATATGGTCCAAATTTGTTGAAATGGAAGAAATAGTTTAATAATGATATTAATTTCAAATTTATTTATTTTTGTAAACTGTTTAAAGATATATTATTTTAAATTTAGATTTATTTATATTTTCAAACTATTTACTATACAAACCATTTCCAATAATCAAACTATTTTATATTAAACTATTAAAAGTGTATTAAATCTTTTTTAAACTATTTTAATCTATTTTAAACTATTTATCTATTTTAATCTATATTTAATCTATTTTAACTATTTTAACTATATTAAACTATTTTAAACCATTTAAACTATTTTAAACTATTTTTATCTACCTTAAAACTATTTTAATCTATTTTAAACTATTTAATATATTTTAATCTATTTTAACTATTTAAACCATTTAAACTATTTAAACCATTTAAACTATTTTAAAGTATTTTAAACTATTTTCAACTATTTAAACCATCTATAACTATCTAAATTATTTTCCAAAAAGAAAAGTTAGACAGGGAAAGGTTGAATTGGTTAGATTCAAACTCCTGGATTTTAAAAGCAAATATGGTTAAATGATGTTATAACCTACGTGAAATTGGAAATGATATTTTCTAGTGAAATGACATATTTTGATAAAATATGATGGGTTTGAAATGAGAATTTAACCTATTTTGGGAATATACTTTCGAAAGTGATATGATTTAGAATGTGATATGATTTCGAAAGTGAATATGATTTCGAAGGTCATATGGTTTGAATTGAATATGATATTTTGATATCAATTATGAATCGGTTTTGGAAATATAAATGAACCATCTGGTGTGAAATAACCATTTGGTTGTTAAAGAGACATGGATCGTATATTGTCGTACTCTCTGCCAATACCGAAAACCATTTGACAACTGTGTACGTGGTGGAGATTCCAGAATGAAGTAGGATGGTTTGGCGAACGATTCTATATGAGGTATTATCGTAGCTCTGACTCCCTCGAGTTAGCTTGATGTGACTAAAGCAGGAGCCATGATGGGCCAAGTGAGGTCGCACCTCCGATCGGACATGCTTCTTCGATACCATATTATGACTTTGTGATTGATTTGGTGGCCACCCCTCGATTTTGATTATGGGAGCGTGTTTCGAGGTGGGCGGTAGTAGCTGCTATGCATTACCACCAGTCCGGATCCACAAAACGACAGTATCCTACCCGTGGCATCTCCTCGCATGCCTTGTCACATGCCTTATCGCGCCCATTACGAGTTTGGTTTGTGTTGTCCTATGGAGTGCTCCCTGATAGCCCACCAGTTTACGGTGGAGTTTACAGTACTGTATAGACTATGACATTTATATAAAATGTGTTAAGGGTGATATGGGTAATGCTTTAACGCTATTTTAATACTTTACTTTACTACAGACACTATTATAATAGCGTAATGTACTATGTAAGCAGATAGTTTAACGGATCCTTAGGAGATGGAATCCCGAACATCTCTTAAGTTATTGCACTCACGTTAGACACTGGATATGAGATGTAAAGTCCCGTAAATATCTCCGACGCCGTTACACTCATATTTATTTACTGATGATTTAACTTACATAAGATCTTTTAGTTCTGACTCAAGTGTTTTGTCTTTTCAATTTGCTTGGGTCAGTCTGAGCTTTTCAGTGTATTGAAGACTTTAATTCTGGAGGACAAAGACGAAGATTTGTATACTATATTATTTCATATATGTTCCACTACATCATATTGTTCTGCTGCATTATTTATTTATTCACGTTGTATGTAACTCTGATCTGTATTGTAAAAGTGTAATCAAAATGTTATTTGTAAAACAACTTCATGAACTGTTTATTTGATTATTATAATTTGTCATTCCGCTGTGAGATTCTGTGTTTGTTTTATTTCTTTCTTTTCTTTTCTTATTTACCCCATAACAATCCTCCCTTTTGAATGATTTGAGTTTGACATGTGTGGTTTATTGTTGATTTAAACCGTCCAAAAAGGTGGGTCGTTACATTTCGTTCAAATTGGTTTAGCTCTTCTTGCATAGCTATAATCTAATAGTCGTCAATTCAGGCTTCTTTAGCACTTTTAGGTTCGATATTAAATAGGAAAGCTACATGGCCCATTTGATTTAACTGATTTCTTGTTCTTACATTAGAATTTATTAGTCCAATATTATTTTCGATTGGGTGATTTATTAATAATCTAGGTGGAAATCATATTTCATTTTCATTATGTAAGTTGTTTTCAATTTCAGTATTATTCTCAATATTTTCAATATCATCATCTTATGTGATATTTGATTTTGAAATTATATCTTCATCTTCATTTTTATTATTAAGTTTGAAATTTTCATCGAATGACACATGAAGTGTTTCTTCGATTATTTTAGTTCTTTTATTATAAATTCTATATGCTTTGCTTCATTCCGAGTATCCTATAAATATTCCCTCATCGGATTTTGGATCGAATTTACCAAGTTGGTCTTTTGTAATTAATAGAAAACATTTTGAACAGAAAATCTTAAAATATGATATGTTGGATTTTCTTCCATTCAAAAGTTCATATAGAGTATGTTTTGTTAGTGGTCTAATGGAGACTCGATTTAAAACATAATAAGTAGTTGCTACAGCTTCTGCCCAGAAATGTTTAGGTAGAGTGCTTCCATTTAATAATATTCTAGTGCATTCTTGAAGTGTTCTATTTTTCCTTTCTACAACTCCATTTTGTCGTGGAGTTCTAGGAAATGAAAAATTATGAAAAATTCCTTTCTTATTACAATAATTTTCAAAAATATCATTATTGAATTCACCTCCATGATCGCTTCTAATGTTTTAAATTTTTACATTTTGAATATTTCGTATTCTTTTAGCAATGTTTTTAAAATTTCAAAAGTATCACTTTTATTTTTCATAAATATTGTCCAAGTATATCTCAAAAAATCATCTACAATTAAAAAAACTTATTTATTATGATTTATAGATTGAACTTGAGTCGGTCCAAATAGATCTAAATGTAATAACTCAAGTGGCTGTAATGTAGAAATGATTTTCTTTGATTTAAAGGATGATTTAGTTAATTTTCCTAACTGACAAGCATCACAAATACTATTTACTGTAATGCTCATCTTTGGTAAACCTTTTACTAAATTATTTTTAGATAATTTGCTTATAGCTTTGAAATTTAGGTGACAAAATCTCTTATGTCATAACCAAGGTCATTTTCTTTAGCTACTAGACACATGTTTGTGTTATGATTAATTTTCATATTTAACACGTATAGATTTCTTTCTCTAATTCCTTCAAAAATAAGATTTTTATTTTGATTAAATATATTGCATTTATTTTTAGAAAATGATATGTTAAATCCTTTACCGCAAAGTTGACTTCTAAACGAATTATGTTTTGAGTTTTTAACTAATAAAACATTTGTAATAAGAGGTAAGTTATATGTACCGTTATTGTTCACATTGCCTTTGCCGATGATATAACCTTTGGAGTTATCTCCAAATATGACAAATCCTCCATCTGAGTAGATAATGTTAGTTAGCTATCTTTGTTTCCTGTTATGTGTTTTGAGCAACCAATATCAAGTATCCACTTTCCTCTTTTCTTAATCTGTACTTGCAAAAAATATAAAAATGATGTTGGTACCCACTTTTGTTAGAGTCCTAAGAGTTAGGTCTTAGGAAGCCAAATCCAAGAAGGTTTAGTCCCTTTATAAGTAAACTTTTTATTTTTATGAACTGTATCTATAAAAGTCTTTATGTACTTATTTCTAATCAAATAATTGTTTGCCTTTGGAACCCAAATCTTAATAGATTTTGGATGATTAATGCCTTTTAAAATAGGTTTAACAAAAGTATTATCTTTCTTTTTAAAGTTTGTATATAACAAACTATTATTTTTAGGAATAGCTTT
Source organism: Allium fistulosum (assembly GCA_030737815.1). Classification (NCBI taxonomy): domain Eukaryota; kingdom Viridiplantae; phylum Streptophyta; class Magnoliopsida; order Asparagales; family Amaryllidaceae; genus Allium; species Allium fistulosum. Next base: position 147,885,590 of record CM060908.1, on the reverse strand, counting down.
TGTCATTTTATTATATCCTAATCCCTTTTTATTTGAACTAGCCTGTGAATTTTCTATAATTCTAGAAAGATTTTCTCTTCCTTTATTAAAATTAGAAACGTTCTTAGTAATATTCTCTAATTTTGTTTTAAGACTAGAGATATCTAATTCTAATGTTTTAATAGTAGATTTTAATTCGTGATTCTCAGATAAAAGAATATCATTCTTTTCTTTTTGAGTTTCTATTTCCTTACTTAACATCGTAAGCTGAGAGGTTGTATTAGAACAAGATTCCTGAGTGATTACAAGTTCTTCTTCTAAAGTTTTTTTCTCATATTTTAGCATATCTGCTTCAATTTCAGTTCTATTTAACTTTTCAAGTGTATCTTTATAGTTTCTTTTGATATTCCTTAGATTATCTATATCTACGAAATCATCAAAAGAAAGATCACTTACATCGTCATTTATAGACATAAAACATACATTGGCTTGTTCTATGTCACTATCACTATCTGATGAGGAAGACGATTTTGAATCATCCCATGTAAAAAAAATGCTTGGTTCTTCTTATATTTGTCCCTTTTGTTCTTGTAGCTGTACCTGTCTTTCTTACGATCAAGACGGTCCTTCTTTATATGACCCTTTATGTGACACTCGTAGCATTCGAGAGTTGAACTTGATGGTTTGTTGGTGTTCTTGTTATTTCCAAATTTATTTCTCTTTCTAAATTTCAAAAATAATTTGAAATTTTTAGCTATAAACGCAATATCATCTTCATCCGAATCCGATTCTTCCTTTTCGGCCTGGAATGCTATTGACTTTTTGCCTTGTGCCTGAACTCTTTTTGCTTGTAAATTTACTTTATATGACATTAGATTTCCTATCAACTCTTCTGGTTTATTGGTTGAAATGTCATTAACTTCTTTGATTGCTAAGACTTTTCATTCCCATTCATCCGTTAATGAGTTGAGGATTTTTGAAACGATATCAAAATATGTGTATTTTTCTTCTAGTGCCCAATGTGAATGATATATATCTTGAAACATAGAATACATTTCATTTATAGTTTCATCTTGCTTCACTCTAAAGTTCTGGACAGATTCTTAAGCGTAGAAATCTTGCTTTGTTTAAATTTGTTGGCATCTTCATTTGTAACTTTGAGTGTACGCCAAATTTCATATGCCGAATTACACATACTAACTCGATTAAACTCATTTTTGTCTAATGAAAAAAATAACATGTTCATGGCTTTAGCATTAGCAGTAGCATCAATTTTTTTTGTGTTAGACCATTGTGTAGATGGTGTTGTAGGTATAGTGTATTCATCCTTAGTGATATTCCAAGTATCATATCCATTTGCTTGCATATAAGCTTCATCTAGTTAACTAATAATTATAGTTTAATCCAATAAACAATGGTGGTCGTACAGTGGATTGACCTTCAATAAAATTTATGCTAGTGTTATTTTCCACATTATTTGAATATCAAATAACTGTGTTATTGATGCAAGTCAGGCTCAAATGTTTCAAGGCATAGGTCGTGACCGACTTAACTGTCTAAGTCGTGACCGACTTAACTGGGGAGAAGATGATGTAGGCCAAGTACTAAGTCGTGACCGACTTAAAGAAATTGAAGGTCTAAGTCGTGACCGACTTAACTGGGGAGAAGGCATAAGTCGTGACCGACTTAACGAAGGCGAGGAGATAAGTCATCCACGACTTATTGAATCGGAAGGCACGAGTCGTCCACGACTCAAGGGAGAGGCTGGCATAAGTCGTCCAAGACTTAAGAAGAAGGATACAGGAGGAACTGCACAAGCTGGAAATTCACAAGAGTTAAGTCGTCTACGACTTAAGAGAAGGGATGAGTCGCTGCCGAGTTAAGACTTAAGATGAGTCGTCTGGTTTCTTAAGTCGTGAGCTGGGATAAGTCGTTTGTCCTTAAGTCGTGTACTTAAATGTTGAGTCGTATGATATTATGTTGTATTTCTATAAGTCGTATGTCGTATGTACTTAAGTCGTAAGTCGTCGCGTTGTGTTTCTGTGTTGTAACTGTTTGTCTTAAGTCGTTACTTTTGAGTCGTAAGTCGGAGGCTATAAGTCGGAACCGACTTAGGAGATGATGAAATTTCTGTTGTAAAATTGAACGCCTATAAATAGGCCGAGTGTCACATTTGTAAGGGTTGTTGATTTTTGAATAAAATTCTCTTTTGTTAGCTTTGTGCTTTCATTCCAATTGGTAGTTGAGTGTAATCTCCTATCTCCTCTTTCGGTTAATCGAGTGCGCTCGATTCAACGATTGCAGAAGCCGATTCGCGGAATCAAGTGCGCTTGATCAACGCTTAAAGAATTGAAGATCTTTGAACCCGGTATCGTGCGCGATCAACGAGTTCGGGATAGCTAGAATTCGGTATCTTCGGATCAACGAATTTGGGCATTTCAGTATTTTCCAATCCACCGATTACTACTTTCACCGATTGAAGATTGTTTTGTTTAATCCGCTGCGTCAGTTTGGTATCAGAGCTTGTTCTAGCCAATCATAGCTAGATCGAGACTTGGAGCCTAATCGTTTTGGAGTTTTGAAGAAATCAAGTTGAGCCGTGCATCACCAATCAAGTCGGCCGAGTGAGTAGAGCTTGTTCGAAGTTGTTTTGATCGGATTTGTGTTGGAGGCCGAGAATTTGATCATCGTGTTCATCGCGATTTGCAACAAAAGTGGAAGTTTCGATCCATTTCATTTTGGATCAAAGTTCGAATTGTGTTTGAATTTTGAAGTGTTGAAGAGTTTGTAGAAGATTCAAAACATGCCGCCACGAAGAGCTAACCGTCATCAAAATGTTGAAGATTTGTATAAGCGGGAAGATGCCGAGCAAATGGAGCAACGTATAAGTGACAAATTCAATGGGAAGTTGGATGAAGGCATTGGGAGGTTAGAGAAGCTTATGACAGAGATGAATCAAAACCGAAGAAGGGTTTCACCGGAATCTAATCACGAGAGGAGTAGAGTTTCACCACATTCCAATCAAGGGAGAAATAATGACCATGACCATAGAAGTGTGAGCCGAGACAGTTATAGAAATGTGGATGACCGAGATCGTGTTCGGAGGAATGTAGAAAGAAGGGATGGTGGTAGACGTGGAGGGAGTAGAGATGTTGGTGGTCAGAATCGACATCGATATACATCTGATTTTGAAGAGGAGTATGATGGTGGTAGTATTCAAGGAAGAGGACAAGGAAAAAATTACTCTGATATGATCACAAGTGGGAGTCGGGAATGAAGACTGAGATTCCTGAATTCAAGGGAGGAATGCAAGCGGAGGAGTTTCTAGATTGGGTGGCTAATGTTGAAGAAATTTTTGATTTCAAAGAAGTTCCAGAACATCGTAGAGTGAAGTTGGTTGCTACAAGGTTGAGGGGTAGAGCTTTGGCATGGTGGCAGCAAACCAAGCTTACACGCGAACGTATGGGGAAGTCAAAAGTTGAATCTTGGGAGAAGATGAAGAAATTGATGAAAGCAACGTTCTTACCTTACAATTATCAGTCATTGATGTATCAACGTTTGCAGAATTTGAGGCAGGGCACAAAAACTGTTAATGATTATGCAGATGAGTTTTACCAGCTTATTGCGAGGAATGATATTATGGAAACGGAGGAGCAGCTGACATCTAGATTCATTGGGGGATTGAGAATGCAGATTCAGGATATGGTTAATATGTTCGATCCAAGATTTGTGGCAGAAGCACATCAAAAGGCGTTGGCTTGGGAGAAACAGGGACGACGAGGAGGTGGTGTGTTTACTAATTCCAATAATCAAGTGAAGGGTGTTAGTGGGAGTTCTAATGTTTCTAAACCTATCAGTAGACCAGTGGTAAAGGAGGCTGAGAAGGTGAAGGTTAACAATGGTTTCAAATGTTACAATTGTCAGGAATTGGGTCATAAAAGCAACGAGTGTCCAAAGCCAAAGAAGAGAACCATGATTGCGGAAGTTGAAGATGAGGATGTTGATGGAGGTTATTCTAGTCCAGTTGAGGAGGATGAACAAGATATTGCATCAGGAGATGAAGGTTGTAATCTAATGCTGAGGAGATCATGTTTGACACCGAAGCAGGAAGAAGCTAGTTGGTTGAGGAGTAATATCTTTCAGTCGACATGCACTATACTGGTGAAGGTGTGTAAATTTGTGATTGACGCAGGAAGCTGTGACAATATCATTTCAACCGAGGCTGTGACAAAGTTGAAGTTGAAGACAGAGAAACATCCGAATCCATACAAGTTAGCATGGTTGAGAAAAGGAGGAGAAGTGAAAGTGGATAGACGAGTTCGTGTTCCATTCTCTATTGGGAAGAAATACAAAGACGAGATCTGGTGTGATGTAGTAGAGATGGATGTTTGTCATTTACTGTTGGGAAGACCATGGCAGTATGATCGAGCAGTACAACATGATGGTCGGACCAATAGCTACAGTTTTATGTTTGAAGGTACGAAGATTATCTTAGTTCCAAAGAAGAGACATCAAGGAGAGAATAAGTCGGAAGAGATTGAAGAACTGAAAACTTTACTATCTTTGAAAGAGTTTGTTAAGGAGGTTGAGGAAGAGCCGGAAGTATTTTTGTTGATTGGGCGAGAGAGCAGTGAAGAGGTTGGAATTCCGGAGGAAGCAAAACCAGTATTGAAAGAATTTGAGGATGTATTTCCAGAAGAGTTACCGAAGGAGTTACCGCCATTAAGAGACATTCAACATCAAATCGATCTTGTTCCGGGAGCAGTGTTACCACATAGACCACATTATCGAATGAGTCCGAAGGAACATGAAGAATTGAGAAGGCAGGTAGAGGAATTGCTTGAACAAGGGCGTGTGCAGGAGAGTTTGAGTCCTTGTGCTGTACCAGCTTTATTGGTACCCAAAAAGGATGGAACGTGGAGGATGTGCACCGATAGTAGAGCATTGAATAAGATTACTGTGAGATACAGATTTCTGATGCCGAGGTTGGATGACTTGCTAGATCAAATAAGCGGAGCTACTATCTTTTCAAAGATTGATTTGAAGAGCGGATATCATCAAATTCGTATCAGACCAGGTGATGAGTGGAAGACTGCTTTTAAAACTAGGGAGGGTCTATACGAATGGTTGGTAATGCCATTTGGCTTATCAAATGCGCCAAGTACATTTATGCGAGTGATGAATCAGATTTTTAGACCATTCATTGGGAAGTTCGTGGTGGTGTATTTCGATGATATTCTGATTTATAGTGGGAGTCCGGAGGAACATTTGAATCATCTAAGAGAAGTGCTGATGGTATTGCGACAAGAAGAATTTTATGCTGCAACGAAGAAATGCGTGTTCATGACGCATAGTGTTTTATTTCTGGGGTATGTTGTGTCGGAAGAAGGGATACAGGTTGACCAAAGTAAAGTTGAAGCAATTAGAGATTGGCCGCAGCCCAAGACGATAACGGAAATTCGTAGTTTTCACGGGTTGGCTTCATTCTATCGAAGATTTATTCCACACTTTAGTAGTGTGATGGCACCTGCGACTGATTGTATTAAGGGTAAACAATTTTCATGGATGGAGGAAGCAGGGGATGCTTTTGGGAGGATCAAGGAGTTGCAGACATCCGCACCAATTCTAGTCTTACCAGATTTTCAGTTGTTGTTTGAGTTACACACTGATGCGTCCAAGGTTGGGATTGGAGGAGTGTTGAGTCAGAGGGGACGTCCTATTGCATATTTCAGTGAGAAATTGTCAGGAGCAAAGATGCGATATAGTACATATGATGTGGAATTTTATGCTGTTGTGCAAGCTATTAAACACTGGAGACACTATCTATTTCAGAAAGAGTTTGTTCTGTATACTGATCATGAAGCTTTGAAGCATTTACAAGGGCAAGACAAGATTTCAGCAAGACATGCATCATGGATTGCATATCTGCAACAGTTTACATTTGTTGTGAAACATAAATCGGGAGTGACGAATCGTGTAGCGGATGCGTTGAGCAGAAGGAATCATTTGTTGACAACAATGAAGGTTGAAGTGACGGGGTTTGATATGTTACCAGAATTATTTGTCGTTGATCCTTACTTTGCAAAGTTTGTTGACAAAGTCAAGGAGAGGAAGACGGATGAGTTTGTGATGGTGGATGGGTTTCTTTTTAAAGGAAATCGATTATGCATACCGGAGGGTAGTTTGAGAATGAAAATTGTGAAGGAGTTACATGAGGAAGGCCACATGGGTAGAGATCGTACTTTGCAATTGATTTCGCAATCTTACTTTTGGCCATCGATGAGGAAAGAGGTGGAGAGGTTTGTGGAACGTTGTCATATTTGTCAGGTCTCGAAAGGAACTGCGACTAATGCTGGATTATATATGCCGTTGCCTGTACCGGTTAAACCATGGGTTGATATCAGTATGGATTTTGTTTTGGGGTTGCCAAGAACTCAGAGGGGGAATGATTCGATATATGTTGTAGTGGACAGATTTTCGAAGATGGCACATTTCATCGCTTGTAAGAAGACAGCTGATGCTGTACGGGTTGCTGAGTTGTTCTTCAAAGAGGTATATCGTTTACATGGTTTACCGAAATCCATTGTTTCTGATCGGGATACCAGATTTTTGAGTCACTTTTGGCTAAGTTTGTGGAAGATGGTCGGAACGAAGTTGAAGTTTAGTAGTGCTTATCATCCGCAAACAGATGGACAAACGGAAGTGGTTAACCGATCGCTGGGAAACTTGTTGCGATGCTTTGTGAAAGATAACCTGAAGAGTTGGGACATGAAGTTATGCCAGGCAGAGTTTGCTCATAATCATGCGGTGAATCGTAGTACAGGGTTCAGTCCATTCCAGATAGTATATTCAAGCTTACCGAAGGGACCGTTGGACTTGACGGTAGTGCCACAATCAAAGAAGACAGTTAAGAAAGCTGCTGATTTTGTTGATGGATTGGCGGAATGTCATAAAATCATTCAGGAACGATTGGAGAAAGCAAATGAGAAATATAAACGATCTGCAGATTTGAAACGAAGGAGTGTTGAATTTCATGAAGGTGATTTAGTTTATGTAGTGTTAACAAAAGATCGTTTTCCGGTGGGAACGAACAATAAATTGAAAGCACGAAAGATTGGTCCAGTGGAAATTTTGAAGAAAATCAATGAAAATGCTTATAAATTGAAGCTGCCAGATGATGTGTATACGTCTGACGTATTCAATGTTAAGCATCTCGTACCATGTCATGGGGATGAGTTCGTTGTGGAAGATGAAAGTGCAAATTCGAGGACGAATTTCTTTCAACCAGGGGAGGATGATGCAAGTCAGGCTCAAATGTTCCAAGGCATAGGTCGTGACCGACTTAACTGTCTAAGTCGTGACCGACTTAACTGGGGAGAAGATGATGTAGGCCAAGTACTAAGTCGTGACCGACTTAAAGAAATTGAAGGTCTAAGTCGTTACCAACTTAACTGGGGAGAAAGCATAAGTCGTGACCGACTTAACGAAGGCGAGGAGATAAGTCATCCACGACTTATTGAATCGGAAGGCACGAGTCGTCCACGACTCAAGGGAGAGGCTGGCATAAGTCGTCCAAGACTTAAGAAGAAGGATATAGGAGGAACTGCACAAGCTGGAAATTCACAAGAGTTAAGTCGTCTACGACTTAAGAGAAGGGATGAGTCGCTGCCGAGTTAAGACTTAAGATGAGTCGTCTGGTTTCTTAAGTCGTGAGCTGGGATAAGTCGTTTGTCCTTAAGTCGTGTACTTAAATGTTGAGTCGTATGATATTATGTTGTATTTCTATAAGTCGTATGTCGTATGTACTTAAGTCGTAAGTCGTCGCGTTGTGTTTCTGTGTTGTAACTGTTTGTCTTAAGTCGTTACTTTTGAGTCGTAAGTCGGAGGCTATAAGTCGGAACCGACTTAGGAGATGATGAAATTTCTGTTGTAAAATTGAACGCCTATAAATAGGCCGAGTGTCACATTTGTAAGGGTTGTTGATTTTTGAATAAAATTCTCTTTTGTTAGCTTTGTGCTTTCATTCCAATTGGTAGTTGAGTGTAATCTCCTATCTCCTCTTTCGGTTAATCGAGTGCGCTCGATTCAACGATTGCAGAAGCCGATTCGCGGAATCAAGTGCGCTTGATCAACGCTTGAAGAATTGAAGATCTTTGAACCCGGTATCGTGCGCGATCAACGAGTTCGGGATAGCTAGAATTCGGTATCTTCGGATCAACGAATTTGGGCATTTCAGTATTTTCCAATCCACCGATTACTACTTTCACCGATTGAAGATTGTTTTGTTTAATCTGCTGCGTCAGTTATGATACATCCTTTTGGTTTGATCCTTGGTCTGCTCAAGGCTGCATACTTGCTAATGTGATTAATTTTAATTTGAGGGTCCAGTCTGGGATCAATGATAATGCTAAGGTTAGCTCATTCTGGTTTGATGGTTACATTAATCTTCCTTACTCTAGCTCTTATGTTATCAGACAAGTGTGGGCTAATATTCGGAACAATGTTTACTTAAAGGATAATGTTCATGATTTATGGGCTAGGAAGTATCATTCTACTGCTACGGTTTATAAGTACAATACCAAGGCTTGTCCTCTGTCCTGCTTCCCTTGGCACTCTAGAATTGGAAGTGCAGTTCAATCCCTAAAGAAAATATCATGCTGTGGAAGGTGATAAGGAATGGTATTCATACTCTTGATAAGCTTAGGGCTAGAAATCTGGTTATGTCTGCTACCTGTCTTTTGTGTTGCAATGAGGATGAGAGTATTTGTCACCAATTTTTTAACTGTCATTACTCATTCTTTATCTGGAAAAGAGTTTTGAGGTCTCTTCATCTGCACAATCCTAGTGCAAACTCATCTATTGAATGGTATAACATTTTTAAAGCTACTAGATGGAAGTCTAGTAAAAGTAATTTATTATTAAGGCTTCTTAAGAAATTTTTGTATTTTGTTTGGATGGAAAGGAACAATAGGGTGTTTTATGGCACTTCTACCCCTAAACACATTTTGTTCATTTCTGTTGCTAAACATTTTAGTGCCTTTTGATGTACTTGCGGTGCTGCTAATTATTGGTGGTTTGCTTGGGGACATTGTGGTGCTGCTTCGAGGCTTGCTTGGTGTCTGGGGTGGAATGCTTCAGGTCCTCTGTAGTGTTATTGGCTGATCTTGGCTACTTCGGGTCCTGCTTGGTGCTTTCTGTAGTTTCCTTGGTGGCTTTCTTGAGTTGCTTGTGGTTATTGTTTGTTGCTATGTTTATTTGCGATTTTTGTCTCTTCTTTCTTGTATCTCTCTTTACTTCTTATTTATACTTGTATAATTTTGCATGGTATAAATAAAAGGTAGGGGCCCTTTTAACCCCGTTGGCTTTGCCAAAAAAAATAACTGTGTTATGGTTCTATAATGACCTCGCTCTGATACCAAATGAAAGTGACTAAGGAACCTGTAATATGGATATAAACTAAATTATTTACTTGTATGGAATATAAATATAAAAGTATAAGCAGGAAAGAAAATGTCATCTGGGATTTTTATACTGGTTCGAACTTCTCGTTCTACGTCCAATCCCAGACTACTTCTGGATTTAATTGAAACCCTCACTTAACCCGTAGGAATAGGTATTACACTTCCTAAGCAATCGAACAGGATTTCAACCGCCTAGACAACCGAATGGGACTTCAACTGCCTGAGGATACTACACAGTAGTTTCAATACAAATAGAAGAAATGTTTCTGACTGAGTATGCCCTTCAATAGCACTAATAAGTCGATAAAGTACACCCTTCTATAATATTCTCCTTTGTGGTATATATTGTGTAGTTTGTGAAGAAAGAAAATTTATTTGATCACAAGAGTAGTAAACTTGAATATACAAGTGATCAAAATATAGAATGCTTTAGAGTTAAAATAGCAAGAATAGATAGAATTAAGAATAAGAAAAATTAATGAACAAGATGTTGGATTTCTTTGATATTTATAGAAATTAAAAGGTTGTATACGTTCATAAAGAGCAGCCATGAAGAGATATGGAAGTAGTTTTTGAATCAAGAGTTGTTTCTGTTCATGGAAGAGAAGCATCTTTTCAAAAACTAGCCATTATGAAACTTCAGCCGTCTGAATTAAATATTCCAGCCAAATGAATCAAGTAAAATTTGAAACAGCAAGAAATTAGTGCAAAACAGACAGAATTTAGCCATCTGAATTTTATTGGTCAGCCGGTTGAATGTTCTTAATATTTTTTGTGCACGTACAGTATTCAGACGGTTGAAACGGACCTTTCAACGGACTGAATGTAATGTTTTTGTGCAGTTCCTTTGTTTTGCTGATTCTTTTACTTTTTGTGTATGTGTATACCATTGTAGAGAGATTTTAACATATTTCTACATCTAGACTCAGACTCCATACTGAACAATATATTGTAGCAACAATCTGGAATCTGGTCTTAAAATGTTTGTGATTATCTTCTCCTGCAATTGGTTAGTTTATATAATATTTACTTATATAGTTGTCACAATCAAAACATCAAAATTAAGGTTCTAACAATATATATATATATATTTAATATAAAAATTTATATTGGTTAGGCTTCGACTTTGGTATGAGAGGTCATAGGTTCGAAACATACGTAACATGATTCGAACATATATTGGTATGTAGTATGTTGTATACTACCTAAGACTTGTAGTACTAATATGTGTTACCATTTAAGTACCCAATTTCAAAAAAAATATTTAATATAAAAGATATTAATTTTCTTTAATATTTATATATTTCGTTCACTATTATAAAAAATTAAAATTAAAATATATTATATATATTATTTTAATACTTATTATAATAACACACACACACACATATATATATTATTAATATTATATATATATGAATTATATATATACATATATATGAATATAAATATATATTTAAAATATTTTCGTATACATAAAATTATTTAAATAAAATTAACACATACCATTATATATATAATATTTATATATGTAACAAGTTTGGATACATACATACATACACACAGACACACACACACATACACACACACACACATATATATATATATATATATATATATTTTGGACAACATACAATACATTTAAGATGAGCTAACGTGTCTGTCGCGATGTAAATCCCAATATCTATATACATGCATGTTATACATGCACGGGATTACATGTTACACACACACACACATATATGTGTGTGTGTATATGTATATGATACATATGTGCATATTATATGTGTTAAATTATAAATTAAATAAACTATATATAATTTATCAATTTAAATAAAATAAGTGAATTTGTTTCAGTAAAATTTAGAAATGTTCTAAATAAACTAGACTTCATAGGCCCAATATGAATCCAATAAGGGATTTTTTTTAAAATTTCCCCATAATTTCCGCTGTAGGCTGGCCTATTCCAACTATGGCATCGAAGCCCAATAGACTATGCGGTCTAATTAGTCATGTAGGGTTGACTAATTAAGTTCACATTCCAAATAGTAAGGCGTGTCGAAAGGTAGTGTCTAGGATTGGATTTGGGTAATCAAATACTCTGCCCTACCTAGCCACCAGCCTGGCCTGAACAGACATATGAGCCCAAATGGTGGCTCCAAATAGAAGAGACCCAATTTGAATTGGGCCTTGGGCCAGTTTTCAAAATTGTTTGAAAATTTTAAATATAAAATTTTAAATTTAAAAGTTAAATCTAAAATAAAATATAAATTTATTATAAAAGTTATAATATAATCAAGTTTTTCAAAATGTTTGAAAAATAATATAGATTAATTTCGAAATTTAAAAATTTATTAATAAGATTAATAAAATAAATCAATTAAATAAGTTAATTAATAAATGAATACATGTATTATATATTATGATATATGTTATGTTGTTTTAAAATGTTTGAAATGAAATAAATATACATGTATGTATATCAAGTAATTTATGAAACTAATGTAATTAAATTAAAAGAGTTTAATTAAATAAATTAATTAAAAGTTAATTAATTAAATAATATACATATATGATATATGTGTTATACTATAAAGGTTATAATATATGATAAAATTAAATATGAATGTTATATTAAATTGATATAAAATTAATTAAAATTAATTAAATAAGATTTAATTAATATGATATTATACATAAGACTATTGTATAAGTCATATCAAACATAAAAGTTATATAATAATAAAACTTATATAATATGAATGTATAAATTAAAGGTGGAATTTTAAAGAAACCCTAAGTAGACTTAAGAAATAAATACATACGTAAATGTACGTATACCGTGATTTCAGATGTGCCTGACTTGAATCATGAAAAAATTCATAAGAATTATATTATTCCACAAGTCGATATCACTCAATATTAAATACTAAAGATTATGATTCTTTACTATAATGTTGTCCTTTACCATTTATATATTAATAGATTACTTACATAATCTTTAGTTGTTGAGCTTTCCTCAAGCTAGAGACGTTATGTGTAGTACTATTAATATACTGAATAGACGAGGAAAGATAACTGCACATATTTGTTTAGCTTTTCAAGGTATGTGCATTATACTTAGGTCATCGCGAAATGCTAGGTCTGAGTGAATAATCCTACTTTATTTATTAAGCTTTTAGGTAAAGGTGGAATTATGAAAAATTACTATGGGTTAGGAGTTGTATATGATACAACCGATAAGGAGTTATCATCATATGTGAGAGTATCATTTGTTGAGCTTTCATCAAGGTCAAAATTCTAAGACATACTAGTCCTAACACCTACTAGTGAAGTCGAAAGACTTCTATATTTCGACTTAGGGTTTGGTGAAGCATAAAAAACTAGTGTGAGCTTATTAGTAAATGAAATACAAAGTTCAACCTTACTAATATTATAAGAACATCTACTATGAATTATCCTAATAATCTACCATTTAAACTTGCAGAAAATGACAACTTCAGAACTATTTTCAAAAAACGACAAACTCACCGGACCTAACTATACTGACTGGCTTAAGTGCGATTAAAATAGCATTGACTCATGAGCGCCTTTGGACTGCTATTACATGCAAACCCAGCGAACTACTCGCCTATGGTGTAGGCCCCAAACTATGATTTTCTTATGAAAAATGGGAGTTAGCCCTAGGGATCGCCCAAGTTTTCGTGCTGTCTATGTTAGACAAGCTGTTGCAAAGGCGGCACAAAAATATGTATGTCCATGAGATATTCAATAATCTCAAGGCCTCTTTGGTAAATAGCCATGTTTCACAAGGTACGAGCTTACTAAGAAGCTGTTCAATACCAAAATAACGAAAGGACAGAAAGTAAACGATTATATGCTAATGATGAAGTGCTATATTGATAGGCTTTCACAGTCGATGTACAAATAAGCACCAAATTACTAGTACACTTGATCATTAGTTCTCTTACTCCTCGGTATGAAACTATTCATACTAAATTATAATATAAACTATTTGATTGTGAATCTCTTAGAGCTCCTTAATATGTTGAGGTCGGTTGAGTCATAATCTAAGGATCAAGGGGCCGTACTTACTGTAAAGGGTAGTGTATCATCTTTGAAGAGTTTGAAGAAATAGAAAAGAGATGGTAAGAAAAAATAAAGTAAGAAGACCGATGACAAGTGTGAATGTCTATACTACCACAAGAAAGGTCAGTGGAAAAGGAATTGTTCTGACTACTTGAAGATTGTTAGGGAAAGCAAGTAAAATTGTTCTGCAGCTCCATTAAGTATATTTATGATTCAAAATCGTTTCATAACTAATAAAATATCCTAGGTTTAGATACTCAATTTGGTACTCACATATGTAATTCATTACAAGGGCTTAGGAACTGGCACCACATGGCGAAAGGGGAGATAAGGCTCCAAGTTGTTGATGGATCTATTATAGATGCAACGACAATAAGAGATTATCATTTAGTTTTGCCTAGTGAAGTAGTATAAGTATTAAATAATTGCTGATTTGTAAAATATCTTACTTATGGAACTATTTATGTTTCTAGATTACTTAAAACTTGATATACATTTCACTATGAAAATAAAGTTATGAACATTAGTTTGGATGGAAATAATGTTTGGGATGGTATTCTTGAAATGACATTTATTTTATTAATACTTGTTTACTCAAAAAAATGTATCAACACCTAGAAATCAGATGAAAGCACTAGTTCAATTCAAATCAAAACAAAAGCAGGAAGAAAGACAAGAGCACACAAGAATTTTTATAGTGGTTCGGCGTAATCGTCGGGCTACGTCCACTTAAGTCTATATTATTAGTTCTTCATCTAGATTACAATTAGTTATATCAGATCTGTCCACTATCTCATGGATCTCATATTTATAATGGAGTTTTTAGAGTATTTGAGGGTCATTAATACCAAGTATTTACTGCACTAAGTCCTAGAACGACAAATAGTGGCTTCCTAAGTGACTCTAATGGAGGAGAGGTAAGACATGAAGAAGTAGAAGTCTCCAATGGCAGGGAGATCTGATCTCGATTTGGTTGCAACTAGGCTTGTATTTATAGGGAAATAGGTGTACATGTCTAGAAGCCCGCTTGCATTGAAGTTCAGATGACAGCCAAACACTGCACAAGAGAGAACGAAGGCCCACAAGTTAATAGGATAACTTGGTACTAAGTTAAATGACTCAGTGCCTAGTTATTTTAACTCATCCAATTAGAAGTTCGCCTACTCGCTAACTTTTTAATCTTCTTTTTGAGTTTTTCCAAGCTCCCTTTCCTTCTACTTTGAGTTGATTCTTGTGGTCTTTTCGATAGCTGTTTTCTTTGCTTTCTACTTATCAATCCTTGGAATTGATCGTCAAAATTATTGGAAAATCACTTGACCACGAGTTAATTGTCATACCTTATTTTAAACATATGCAAAAATGTTAGGTAGATCTTCACTTCAACATCTAATACTATCTTAGGATAGTAGATGGAAAAGATTATAACTCCAACATAATAAGGCAATAAATGTGCATTAAATAGGGAGTTACAAGAATTTAGTAGGGATATAAATGGACCAATTAAAAAGATTATCTGAGTACTTATGGAAAGATAAGGAAGACCTAATAGGTAAAATTGAATAATTAAATAAATATCTTTAAAGGTTGTTTGTTAAAATAAAAACCATTTATTACGGACAATTGATATTTATAGAAATAGCAAATAAACATGTTAGGTAGTAATTATTTATTATAAGGCAGTATAATCATCATTATCGTAAATTATATACCCTTAATTATGCAGAAAAAATAGTAGACCTTGCCCAATACATAAAAATAGATGGGAGATAAGGATCTATGTGTTGTAACAACTGGAAGCAAGGAATGAAGCAAGAGTGAAGAAGGAGTGAAACAAGTTCCCACAAGAAGATTCGCATAAATCACCACAAGGAGATAATCAGATTTTTATGAAGATTGAGCAGGAAAGAAGGAAATTTCAACATAAAGGACAATTAAGGTCAATTTCTAAATTCAATCCCGTGTGAAAGAATTTGATAAAAGGGTTTTTCAGAAAATTCCTTGATATATTTTGAATATATTTTCAAAGGAATTATTGGGAAGTTTTTTTGAAAAATTAAGGAAATTGGGAGGTCATAATTTAAAATTTTGTTGAGTCAAAAATTTCTGACTAAAAGGTTTTTCGTTAAAAAAGATTTTCATTTTTGAAATTCTAGTTTAAAAGTGGTTGAGTTAAAAAAAAATTGATTTTTGGAGAAAGTGATTCTTCGTTTTTAAAATAAATGTGAAATAGAGCGTAGGTTCGACTTAATGATTTTCTTCTATAAATTTGAAAGTTCTTTTTTTTAATTCTTTCTAAAACAGGGAATATATGGAAATAGAACTTAGTTGAAGTAAGGAATAGATAATAGAAGGATAAAAATAACTAGAATAGGAGGAACATTTCTGTATAAGGAAAGTACATAGAATAATAGTTGAAGTAAGAGCCAATTAGTTAGGAGAAAAATAAATAGAGTCAATACTGGGAGATTTGTATAGAAATAGAATTATAAATTTATATAAAATAGGATAAGTAATCTAGTTAGAAATTAATAGGATGGAAATTACTCTTGTCAACTTCACTTTCCATTGTTAAGGTCATAGAAGATGCTTTTGAAAAAAATTTACAATTGGATGGAACTAAATGATGGTAATTAATAAATGAGTTGGGATAATTTCATAAATGTTATAAGGAAAAGCATTTATGTGAGGACGGGTATTTTATATACTCAATTTTCTATTTAGAATTTGTTTTTAAAATAGTTGATGAACTTTTCATAAGTATAGACCATAATTTCATGAAGTAGTAGTGCTGATTTCGAATTTAACGTAATAAGTTTATTTGTATGAAAACAATTTATTGAAATTTATTTTGTATGTTGTAGAAAGTTTTTGAGAAGAGAAAATATTTTGATCCTTTATGTAATTAAACAATTTTTGAATTTTTGGTAGTTTGGTTTAACAATTGAGTTTTAAATGTTTTGAATTAAAAGTCTAACTTTTAGAGAAATAAATCTCTATTGCAGAAAGACCTTAAAAAGGAAAAGTTAGTTAGAGAAAGGAGAATGTTTCATGGCTCATTTTGGGAACTACGCATTTTTGAAATTGGCAAAAAAGGTTTCCAAGTTTATATTTTCAAAAGATAAAGGATTCGGATAAGGAACCTTATAATTGTGAAATTTTAGTTTTAAGAAGAATGAGAACTAATACAAATTTTTATGGAGTAGATAGGGATCACTACATGGGTAAGCCAGTGTAAAGGTTTTGGATATGAATAAAAAGGAATAGTATGTACAACCTGATCTGAAAATTTTAAATTAGTCCGAGGTATTTAACTGTAGAGTATTGATAAAGTTGCAAAGATATTCCAGATATATAATTAGGTTGTAAGTTAGGTTGCCCTAGTTTGACTTGAAATGTAAATTTATATGTTTTGATTTATATGAAGCGGTCCCCATGTTACTTCCATAAATGTTCCAATTCCAAAATATGTATAAAAGTGCGATGTTTGAATTAATAGGGAATGTACCAAAGTGGGAAAAAGATATGTAAGATATAGATATTCTTTTCCACGGTTTACACTGTCTATTTCAATAAAAGTAAAGAAATAATTTCTTGTAATTTCAAATGAAGCAAAAATCCCACTTTGGTTAATTTATGTAAAATTATAATGGTAATCCTTTGTAGAATGATAGCTTTAATAAATTAAAATGTGTAAAAGAATGTTCCAGTTTAGAAATTAACATATAGACAAACGTATAATCGCGTTAACGTATAAAAATAAAAATATATTAATAGTGTAATTTACAACGATATTCATATTAGTTATTATAGGACTAGGATTTATAGACATTAATTATAAATTTAATGGGCAATAAATTTGAAATTAATAGAGAATTAAAAAAGAGTTAAATGGGGACTGATTAAGGAATTAATATGGCATTGACAGAGGAATTGAATTGGCATAATGGATGTACTTGAAACCATTAAAAGATTAATGGGATGTAAACGAGGATTGATTGGAGATGTCCAACTTTAACATTAATAATCAATTATTATGGATATATTAACTGAAGTAATGCTGGACCGCATTTATTAGACACTAGGAAGGAGAATTAAGGAAGATGGAGAATTAAGTGGAATGGCATACTAAGAATGTTCATCTTAATTTAGTGAAGAGTATTAGGACCCCAACATTATTAACACCGGCTAATGATAAATTGCAATTTCCAATGAAATTTTCTTTTGGATTTATTGATTGTTATTACTAGTTGTCTCCCTTAGATTACTAGAAAACGTATCATATAGTTTAAGATATATTCCTGTTTTACCATTGGGTTGATTTTATGGATGGATTAGACTGCCAGGTAAATATCTATATATGCGGAGAAACATCGTAAATAATGAAATTTTGTAAGGACACTTGACTAGTGATAAACTGTAGGTAAGATTAGAAGTTAATGAGGAAGTTAGGGTAGCAAGCAGAAATAAAAGAATGCTTTGATCCTAATTATTTTAGGATTTTAGGAAAAATAATTTTTAGTTTACTAAGGGACACCATTCAAGGACAACCATTCGCCCAAAGGAGATAAGTTGAATAGGGATATGAAGAGAATTTTTCATTGGTTGGAGATGGAGAAGAAGGTGGAAGAATTTGCCACTATGTGTTTGACGTGCCAAAAGAAAAAAGAAGAATTGATTAGGCGGTGAATGAAGGCTGCACAAGATTGCCAAAAATCCTTTGTGGACAAACCAAGAAAGGAGTTAGAGTTTTAAATAGAAGACGTAGTGTTTGTTAAAGTTTTCTCTCTTAGATAGATCATGAGATTTGGAAAGTTGGGATAGTTAGCACCAAAAAATTGTCGGGCATTTCCCAATTTTAGAAAGGATACAAAAACTTGCTTATCGTATGGAGCTATTGGATAAATTGACAGGAGTCAATGACGTTTTCACATGTTCCGCATGAGGAAATGCCTTCCACTGTGGTAGAGTCTGACCAATTGGGGATATTGCGATGAAGGCAATAGCATCCTATGCCACCGCACACGTTGCGAAGCACATAACTAGGAAGTACCGCAATAAAGAAATTATGCCAGTTTGAGTATGGTTGCCCTGAGCTTTTCACGGGCAAACTCTTCTCTCCAAAATTGGGTTTTGGTTGCATCATGGTTGCTAGATTGGATGGTAGGATATGGTTGCTACACTTTTAGTATCACTTTTTGTTTGAACAAAAAATGACACGAATACCCAGAAGTTTATGTAGTAAAGATTAAATGAAGAAAAGTAAATGAAAATGAGGAAATAAACAAGACAAAATCATTTATAGTCTTCCCGCAAAGCAAGGCCTACGTCCATTTTGAAAGTTTATTGCTTATTTTTGATTTAGGTGCAGAAATTTTTGGGAGTCCGTACAAATCAAACACTTAGAATTTAATAGATATAAGAATACAAGAAATTATGAACAAGAGCCAAAAGATCTCTGAAAATGAGCACCACCTTCCTATTTATAGAGGTAGGGGGCCTAAAATCTAGCACGCAATATCTCTTAGCCGTTGTGCCCAAAATTGACTAGTTCTCCCAAAAAGATAGGTGCCAGCTCAATAATATCCGAGAGTCGGTACCGTTCCCCAGCTGTGACTCGGTACCGATCCCCAATTTTGATGATTCTTGAGTCTTCTGCTCCTTAGCTTGGGTCGTCTTGTGGTAGACTTCGTGAATTCTGAGCCCAAATGATGGAGTTGTGGTGAACAAAGCTGCAGATTCAGAAGTTCATAGAGATCGAAAGGGAATTGCACTGATTCAACACACCAACTTTGAAAATTGACTCTCGGCATGGAGATAAGCTTGTGAGCAATAGATAGGGTCCACCCAAGTTGTATTTGGGAGTTGGTACCGATTCCAGCGAAAGTCGGCACCGATCCCCAGCTTGGGGGATCCCACTAACTTATTGCCTTGGATAATTTTGACTTCGACTTCATGGCTCTGTCTATGCTTGATTTCTAGACTCCCGGGCTATCATTTTGGGATTTTCGCCTTGATAACTCCAGGTTCTATCTATCCAGCTTGTCTGGATCCTGCCTGGTCAAAAGGCGGGATAACACTTGCCCCCTAAAGTACATCTCGTTCCCAACAGAATATTATTTGAATCGAGACAAGTTTGAATTTCCCTGAAGGATTCCACTCTGTGCTTCAAATGTTCACTTTCTTTTCGCGAATTGATCCTGTGAATTGTCATATCCATAATGATCTGTTGTGACGGTCCGCCAACATCCTAGACTATAGGTCTTGACTGTGATCCCATGGTCTGCTATTCAATGTCTGATGATCTTAGACTAATTCCATCCATGAGTTTGTTAGTACCTAAGGATTTGGTTTTGATGACAACAACTTTAAGAAATCATATAAAATATAAATACTAATGTTTTATCAAGATATATATAGTATATAGTGTAGGATATTAAATAGGTGTTGATATAAGAAGACTATACAGTATCTAGTAAAGATTGAAGAGATAAAGATGTTGATATAGAGACTTAAGAATGAAGACTCATAAGTATTCAAGAGTTCAAGATTCCAAGGTATTTCAGACAAGTTATAGATCTAGAGTATTTATTAAAATTCTGATGACACTTGATCTCTCTCTCTCTCTCTATTTTTAAATAAGTTTTTAAATATATTTTTTAAAACAACTTTCAAATAGTTTTCAATTTCTTATACTTATCATTTTAGTTTTTAATATTTTACCAAGTTATTGTTTTTATTAAATTTCGATTTATATTATTTTATTTTTCAAAATTCTTATCATATAGATTTACTTAAGTTTTATTATGGTTATAATGTATATATATTATATTTAAACATATTTACAAAGTATAAAATTATTTCACAAAGCAATACATTTTCAAAATAATATTTTAAAATGTTTTTCAAAATTACAAAGAGTATGCCGACATACTCTAACCCTATATGTCGACATGCTAGCTGTGAATTTCAAAATTCAATTTTCAAAAGAAGTGTCTCTTCGTCGTATCTCTTCATGAATAGACATGACCGTTATTCCTCTATAAATATCTGTCTTCCCAATGAATTTTTCAATCACTTTTCATTGTTCTTCTCTCCTCCTTCTCTCTCGCTTTCTAAAACAAATTATAACCATACTCTGCCGAATTTCAACCAGAATCAAACTCCATTACCATTAGTTTGATTCTCTATCATTAGCTCTCTGATTTCTATCATCTCTCTCACTCCAATCAAGATCGAAGTCCTATTCAAGGATTATAGGATCATTTGTAATCAATATTGAAATTCTGAGTTTGTAAATCTCTATCAATTTAAACCGATATACTTATGGGTGTGATTGTAGCCCGTGAAATCAATTGGGTGTGCTTAGTAGCCGGTAAAGCTAGTGGGTATGCTTGTAGCCTGGAAATCAAGTGGCTCTTCCTAGAGGCCGGGATTTTGGAGGGTGTGTCTTGTAGCTTTGAAATCGAGATGGTATTTGCATTTACTAGTTGAAACGAAATCCGTACAAGGAATTGTATGTGACTGGATGTAGGGTAACTCCAAACTAGTATAAAATCCTGGTGTATTCTTTCCTTTTACTGCACTTACTATTTATCTGAGTTTCGATTCTGGGATTGTTAATCTCATTATTCTAAGTATAATTTCAAAAGATTTCAAAAAGAGTCATAGAAATTAGAAAACACTATTCACCCCCCCTCTAGTGTTAACTTAGCCTTAAGATCCCTATTCCGCAATCTTACATTTAGTACCAAAGTGTTGGTTTTCAAAGTTTTCATAATCTAATTTTTGAAAAGTTTAAATGGCTACCAAAACTGGTAATAGCTCTATTAGTAACGCTGCTAGTACACTTGTTAGCAATTCTTTTGTCGAAGGACTATCTATTGCCAGACCACCACTTTTTAATGGTAGTAACTACACATACTGGTCATGTAGAATGAAAATTTATTTACAATCAATTGAATTAGATACATGGAATATAACACAAACTGAGTACATTGAACTCAAGACAAATTTTGCATAATGGACTGCTGAACAAAAGGTAGTTGCACAAAGTAATTCTAAAGCCAGGAATATACTATTTTGTTCACTAGATAGAAATGAATTTAATAGAGTATCTATATGCAAGTCTGCATTTAAAATTTGGAGAACTTTGCAAGTAACACATGAAGGCACAAGTAAAGTCAAACAAACTAAGATTTCCATGTTAACAAACCAGTTTCAAATATTTAAAATGAGTCCATATCTAATAAGTATAGTAGATTTCAAGATATTGTACACTCATTTATTGCATTGGGTAAAAATTTCTCTGAACATGATCAAGTTAGAAAAATCCTCAATTCACTTACACTTGAATGGGACCAAAAGACTCTTGCAATTGAAGAGGCTAATGATATTAGCACACTAAAGATTGAAGAGTTAATTGGCAATTTAATGTCATTTGAGGCACAAATGCAATGAAGAAGAGAAAGTAAAGCAATAGAGAAGAAATCCATAGCATTCAATGCAATGATGGATAATCTGGATTCAAATAGTGATAATGATGAAGAATTTGCTTTCATAATAAGGAACTTCAGAAAATTCCTGAAATATAGAAAGATGAATAATTTTAAAAGAAACGACAACAAAAATCTTGGAAACGGAAGTGAAAATGGAAATGGCATCAGATGTTATAACTGCGATGAAGCTGGTCACTTAAAATGAGACTGCCCACAACCCAAGAAACTGAAAACCACACCAAGCATTGATTCATCTAGAAAATAGAGAAGAGCTAATACTGCAACACTAGATGACTCAGACACATCATCAAGTGAAAATGAATCAGATACAGAAATAGCCAACATGTGCTTCATAACAATACAAAATTCAGATATAATTAATAAAATATGATCAGAAAATTGTACGCATTTAATATATTAAAAGCTTTATATCATTTGAATTTTTGATTGTTTGATTATTAGGAATATCCTATAGATTATTAATAATATTGGTTGAATAATGTGTGATTTTTATATTTTTGTACATTAAATAATATAATAATAATATAAAATATATTTAAAATTATTTTCAACTAATTTTATATATTTTTTGTGTAAATAATAATAATATAGTTATGGATAGTTGTATATAAATAAAGTAGGTTATAGTAAAAAAAATATTTAAAAATTCAATAGATATGTCGACATACCCTTGTAATATATGTCATCGTACATGTCCAGAATTTCATTTTCAATTTCAATTTCAAAATTTGAATTTTCCCTCCACCTTTTCACCTACTCCAATGTTTTGAAAAGGTGTCCCTTGACCAAAGAACATTCCATTTGATTCTCTACTTATTACCTCTATCTCTAACCATTCAATTCACCTTTCATTTCAAAATTCAAATTTTTATTACTCTCTTATCTCCTCAAATCTTTCATCAATGGCATCCTCAAGCACTCCAACATCCATGAGACTGTCCAAAACCATCAAAAACTTTTTCTTTCAAGATCAAGAAGCTATGAAAGCCTATATTAGCTATATGGATTATGGTAAAAATTTTATGGGAAAGTTTGCAATTTTTAATGATTTTTCTACTCATAAAATTAATACTCTATGTTCTCAAAATGGAATTCTCGGTTTAATTGATGCTTCTCAAAATGATTTTGTTTATTATTAACATTTGGTCAAAATGTTTTATGCAGATTTGAAAGGGAAATTTTATAAAGGTGGAGAAGGAGAAGTATGGAATAGTGTTAAAGGAACTTTAATTGTTTTGAATTGTGAACTTTTGGATACCATTCTTAGATGCAAATCCATCTGAATGGTCCTTTTTGATTTCAAAATTGATAAGCATAATCATGAAGTTTTTCATAATATTTTCGAAGGAGATGATAATTTGAGTTTAAAAATCGAAATTTTCGTCCAAAAGCTAGAATTCTTAATCTTCTTTTGCAACATACTATTACTCCTCGTTCGGGAAATTTTAATAATCCTACCTTAAAAGTTTGCAAAGCACTCTTTGCCATTTATGGTCAATATGACATAAATTGGGCTCAAGCTATTTTGGATGTATTTTATCCCAAAAATCTTTCCACCTATGAAAACACACAATTTCATGGTATTTACCTTACTCGAATCTTTAACTACTTCGGTGTTGATTTTGAAGGAGAGGAATTTGTCTCTTGTAAAGTGTTTAATCAAATATAGCTCTTATGAAAATTCCACCAATTTTCGAGCCATATGAAACACTTGCGGAGAAAGAAGAAAGGTTAGCACATGAAGAGGAGGAAGAAATACAAGAAGAGGAGGAAGAGGAAGAAGGGGAAGAAATGGATATCGAAGAAGATGAAGAGGAAACCTTTTTAGAAAGCATTGACTTTCCACCTCATCCAACCAATCAAGACATTCTCAACAATCAAAAGAATATTGTTGAAAATCAAAGTATTCTCAAACGTTCCATGAGTAAGAAGTTAAACGCCATTTCCAACAAAATGGATAAGTTCTTTGGAAAGGTGAAACGCAAGCTTGGAATCTCTTCATCATCCTCTTCATCCACATCTTTTTACTCTCTTTTAGTTATGCTTAAGTATGATTGTACCTGGTTGATTAAGTTTGAGTTTGATGTGGTGTTATGTATCTTTCTTTTCTTTATGAACTATGTAATCCTTGTCTAAGTAGTAATGAAATCCTTGTTTCCTTACTATTATACACTTATTACCATCACTGAAAAGCATAACTAGTATACCAGTATAAGCTAAATATATCAAAATACCAAAACAAAGCAACTTTACAACTTTTTGCACATATGTTGACATACCATGAGTATGTATGTCGACATACAATAGCTAATTTTCAAAAAAAATTATTTTGAAAAATGAATAGACAGCAAGTGTCTATTCAATTCCAAGAATTTCTACCCTTATAAATACACATTTAAACCAAAAAATCATTACCGCTCATTCTCTTTCTTCTTCCTTTACTTTCCTAAACTCCAAATCATAAATAATGGCTTCTCCTATTCAAAAATTAACCAAAAACCTCGGACAAACGCTTGAATCCTTAAATACATTCTCGTTTTTATCTATGGAACCAGAAACACTTAAAATTAAGTCAAATGCAGATGATCAAGGAGCAATAAAGGCATTTCGACGCAATTCGATGGATGATTTCAGCTCTGAACAAAGAGGAACCAACCACTAATCTAGAATGCACCATCAACAAAGATGATGAAGATTGAGAGGCTATTAAAGTGGATCCACTCTTTGACACTAATGGATGGGTTGAAGTCCCAAGAAATGTCTAGTTTTAATAGGTTTGATTGTATATAATACTTGAATTAATTTTTTTTTATTTGTTTGGTTTGATTTGATTTGCTTGATTTGATTGGTTTTGAATTTGATTGAATTTGAGATATTGCTTTGTGTGTGACATTATGTATGCTTGAATTGATTAAAATATTGAATGATGTTTTTTATATATCATTTCTGTCATTTTGCATTTCATGATTATATTATTTATTACTTCCATATGTGTTTATATCATATAATGTTTTAGTTAGGGGGAGTAAGCATTAATATTAAGAGTTAAAGTTAGAATTAGTTATTTTTGATTGATGACAAAGGGGGAGAAATATATAAAATACTAGGCATGGATTAAGAGGGATTTTTGTGTATTAGGCATAGATTAAAGGGAAGTTATATTATATTTTATATACAAAGTTGTCATTATCAAAAAGGAAGAGATTGTTAGTAAATAAGGATTTGGTTTTGATGACAAAAACTTTAAGAAATCATATAAAATATAAATACTAATGTTTTTATCAAGATATATATAGTATATACTGTCAGATATTAAACAGGTGTTGATATAAGAAGACTGTACAGTATCAAGTAAAGATTGAAAATTTAAAGATGTTGATATAGAGACTCAAGAATGAAGACTCATGAGTATTCAAGAGTTCAAGATTCCATAATATTCCAGATAAGTTATAGAATCCAGAATATTTGTTAAAATTCCAATAGCACTTGATCTCTCTCTCATCTCTCTCTCTCTCTATATATATATATATTTAAATAATTTTTTAAATATTCTTTTCAAAACAACTTTCAAATAGTTTTCAATTTCTTATACTTATCATTTTAGTTTTTAATATTTTTACCAAGTTATTATTTTTATTAAATTTTGATTTATATTGGTTTATTTTTCAAAATTCTTATCATATAGTTTTACTTCAGTTTTATTATGGTTATTGTGTATATATTATATTTAAACATATTTACAAAGTATAAAATTATTTCGCAAAGCTGTACATTTTCAAAATAATATTTTAAAATGTTTTTTAAAATTATAAAGAGTATGTCGACATACTCTAACCCTATTGTCGACATACTAGCCATGAATTTCAAAATTCAAATTTTAAAAGAAATGTCTATATGTCGTATCTCTTCACGAATAGACATGACCATTATTCCTCTATAAATAACTATTTTTCCAATGAATTTTTCAATCACTTTAAGTGTTCTTTTCTCCTCCTTCTTCTCTCTCATTTTCTAAAATAATTTATAATCATATTCTGCTGAATTTTAACCAGAATCAAACTCCATTGCCATTAGTTTGATTCCCTATCATTTTCTCTTTGATTTCTATCATCTCTCTCACTCGAATCAAGATTTAATTGCTATTCAAGGATTATAGGATCATTTGTAATCAAGATTTAAGTTCTAAGTTTGTAAATCTCTATCAAATTAAATCGATATACTTGTGGGTGTGATTGTAGCCCATTAAATCAATTGGGTATTCTTAGTAGCCCGTAAGTCTAATTGGTGTGCTTGTAGCTCCGAAATCAAGCGACTCTACCCAGGGGCCGGGATTCCGGAGGGTGTGTCTTGTAGCCTTGAAATCGAGATTTTATTTGCATTTACTAGTTGAAAAGAAATCCGTACAAGGAATTGTACGGGACTGGATGTAGGGTAACTTCGAACCAGTATAAAATCCTGGTGTGTTTTTCTTCTATTGTGTTTACTGTTTATCTATATTTTGATTCTGGGATTGTTAATCTCATTATTCCAAGTATAATTTCAAAACATTTCAAAACGATTCATGTAAATTGGAAAATAATGTTCCCTCTATTGTTAATTTAGCATTAAGATCCCTATTCCGCAATCTTGTAGAGTTCCCCAGGTATAAGCCCAAATTTCCTTCAACTTTAGTTGTCAACTGTTGAGTATATACACATGGCTCATCACACATGCATAGGCATTCATGCATATTCACATATACCATACGTATGCTTTTATATATGTTGTTATCGTATTATTATTATTATTATTATGAAATAATCCAAAAAAATTAGGACTTGGTACCGACCCCTAGTTTGGAAGTTGGCACCACTCCGTACTTAGAAGATTTTCCAAGTTTCTTGGCTTTGAGAATTTGGGCTTCCAACCGTTATATAACCTATTCCTCTTTTCTTTCTCACTCACTTGTTCATTTGCTTTCAATTTAGAACTCTCGAGTTACCGCCATCAATAATTCCTTTTTCCCAAATCAAGATCCACCATTGCCTATTCTTTGCTCGTTGTTGCTCATCATTTCCTGTGCCTGAAGTCACTACTCCATTACCTCGATCAGATCCGCATCTACCTGAATCTCATCTCAATATCTCGGTTTCATTTGAAACGATCCTTAAACTTAACTCCACGGCTAACAAAATTAAGTAGGATGATGACTAGTCCCATAAGAAAGGATATGGAGTTGAATGTGGACGTGGAAAGAACTTGCGGTCATGGTTCTTGAGGTCAGTAGGGATGACGGAGGAAGGTGAGGTTTTCCTAATTATGGGAGTCGTAGGGATCGGTATCGATCCCCATACTTAGGAAAAAATTTCCTACTCCAAGCCTAGCAGCAACCGAACTTACCTTGGAGTTTCATGCTAAATTTCCTTTTTCATCTCGAACTCTTGTGAAGCATAGCCGATAACATTAAGCTAGTCGGGACGGTCTATGATGATAGTCACGTCGAGAAATATCTAGAATTCAAAATGAGCTGCTAAAATAAATAGTTAAATAATAACTGGAATCCGAATAGCACCAAACTGCACTATATTGCACTAGAATCCACTTTAGCATTTGGGAACGGTTTGTAATTAATCTTCTAATGCTAATTATCTATCAATTTTTTATAGAGATGACCAAAGATGTTCCAAATGTTTGGCCGCTCAGACTACCAGTGCTTCACCTTCAAAATATATCGATTTCGACGCAGAATCAAGCTTGGCTACAACTTCTCCGGCACAACAAACTCCTATTCAATAAGAGTAGCAACCGAAAATTCCAAATGTTGGTCAAAAAAATCTAGAGAATCCCAAAGTAGAGCAACAAATACCCAAAAATCTAGTTGAACTTGTAGAGTGACCTCAAATAGATTCAGCACCCGATACTCTTGAGGATGCTGTAATACTGAATAACCCGGTCGAGTCTATCCCTTCCAGAATCGATTAGGGATCTCTTTGGAGGATATGCAATAAGCATGGCATTCCATTTGACAATATCTTGGCACTATCTTGCGATCAGAGAGATCACGATCCTCTAGAAGGTTACATAGCTTGCAACAGATACATGTGCCTGGCGGGTTGCATCCCGCCATTTAATCAATTTATTCGTCGACTCTTGAACGTTATGAGACTGGCTCCTACACGGCTACATCCAAATAGCTACTCTTTTCTTCCGAGCACTTATCTCATTTTCTCTGAGCATTTGAATCGAGTGCCTAACGATGAAGAAATCCGATACATTTATAGCTTTAAAAGCCGCAAGGAAAACCCATCTCTTATTTACTTAGAGCCAATGAGGGGTTGTAGAATCATCTCCGGGGCTTGGAACAAGCTGAGTTACTTCAAGGCTAAATGATTCTATGTGCGATGTGCACCTGGGTTCACTCGTAAATGGATATCCGAACATAAGTTTTATTACAAATTCCATCCGTGTATTTGCCTTATAGTCCGCATGCTTAATTTACCTTTCACCGTTGTACAGATGTTCTGATGAGACCCAGCAGTGGAAAACTTCCGGATACCATTAGTACTCTTATGGAAATCCCAATTGATGATAGGTATATAAGAACTCTATTGACATACATGAATCTTATCGCCCATGGCCTATTAGAGGAAGGCCGCAGCACCAGCGTTGTTCTAGTTGTTGACATCGAGGATGACGATGATAATAATGATGATAGCAATCCCCCTACAGAAGGCAAAGTCGATCCTTAGTTTCCTCTATCTCTAAGCCCAGGGCTGGAGCATAAGAAGACATGGAACTAAAACCTGAAGGCGCCGAGGAAGGCAAAATTATTGGAGAAGGTGGCAAGGCCGGCCAAAGTAACATTAAAGTGGGCCATGGATCCTAGAACGAACAACCTAGAGATAAGCCACTGCATGCTCCCAAAAAGAAATTTATTATGATAATTTCGAAGGCACAGACTTCCACTTTGTCTCTACTAGCTACAAATGCAGAGAAGATGCCATATATTCCTTCAACGGGCACGTTTGCCGATTTAGGGCCTATCCCTTTGGAGTTTGGCTCTTTAGACATTAGTGACATTATCATCGGTGACATCGGTTCTCAGATTTGCTTCGAGAAGGACATCATTCCAACTGTTGCGGGAGAGGTTACTCCTATGAATAAAGCTCCAGTAAATGGTCCGTCAGGGGACACTAGGATACACACACACACATACGTGCACTGTATGACACTCGCACTTAACCCATGTCTTAACCATTTGATCTAACCCATCCCTGTTTTCTTTACAGGTTCAATGGATAAGAGAAAGAATTCATTCCAATCCTTGGAAGAGAAAGCGTACCATGTTCAACGCCCCCGGTCGAGCCCTTTCCATCAAGGGAGTGGTCGAGACTATGATTCAAGCTAACGGTCCAGCCGTGACAGTGATGATCGGGATAGGAGTAGTTACAACATGGACCATTCTTCTCATGACTCTGCTTCTAAGCCTCGACCCAGATCTGTATCACCTCCTTCTAGAGGCCAGGATAGATAGCCAGACTACCGTGATGATACTCCACTGGCTGACCTTTCCCGAGCTCCACCACATACCTCTACCTCCTTACAACCCGCGACACTATCTCACTCCAGTCCATCTTCTAAGCGCAAAAATCATAAGAGTGGCTATGATACTTTTCATGAGAGGCCAGGCAAAGGAATCCCTGTTGCTCTGGCAATTACAGAGGAGACAGATAGACACTATGGGGCGGATTGCCGAGCTTACGAACGAATTCCCTAACATTTGATTTGATGGAGTTAAGTTCTTTCCAAACTTAAAGAGAATTCGTGTTGAAGTCCAACAGTGGACCATCGACTGCATGATAGATGTCCATAATCAGTACAATGAATGGGTGAAACTGGCTGAAAAGATTTCAAAAGTCTCAAGAGATACGCTGCAAGAAATAGAGAACCAGAAACTCATTGAGGCCGAGAACAACCAAATCATAGCTGCTCTCGATACTAAGCTCGAGAATTCAAGGGAATCTCAAGCTGAAGTTGAGAAGAAGGCCGAGAAAGCCATTAAAGCACTTGAAGCAGAGAGATCCAATCATTTTAATGAAGTCGAGTAAGCACATCATCGTAACCACAAGCATGTAATGGAAAGGCATGCTACCAAGATGAAAGAAGCTGAATTGAAAACCAAGCTCGAGCATGAGATCAAGGAAAAAGATGAAGTGCAGAAAATTTCTCAGGATGCATGCAACGAGCTGGTCGCTGTCCAAATTGAGAGGGACGTTGCACTTGAAAAGGTTAGGGACGTCGATGCACTCGTCAATAGAGAAGTTGAAGCTGTGGTAAAACGGGTTGAGGAGCGGGTAGAGGGGTATATGATGAAGAAGTTTGAGCCACTATTTACTTAGTACAACACCAGTGTGCTCAAATTTCAAAATCTGGAGTGGTTTAGGAAAGATTACCCTCTAGTGCTTGCCCATGCCTGGGAACGGGTTGTTGAGGAAGAGAAAGAATTTCTTAATAGTGATAATATTGATATGGAGCAGCTGGAAAAATAGATTTTGAAGGGAGATGAGCCAAAATCCTCCATGACAACCGGCATCTTATTCATCCAAAACTTGATGCAACCACTCAAAAAGAGTTAGGTGGAGGTTCCGGCTCTACGCCTCATGATGCTACAGCTAGTCAAACTCCCAGGAGTCAAGCTGCTCTTAGTTCCGCCGTTCATTCCTCTACTAGCACTAGTTATGAACAAGAGAAGCCACAGCTCCAAAAATCCATTGTTCTCTCTCCTATTCCTGAGGGAACTCCCGGTAGCACTCAAGCTCACACAGAAGTTCAAACCAAAGAAGGTATCTTGTTGACTTCTCCTGTTTTCCAAAAAGCTGACGTGTCGTCGGTCAACATCACTAATCTCTCTATTTATATTTCTTTAGCTAAAGGTCAGACCGCAATTTCCCCTCTTCCTCCCAAGGAATCCCGATCGGGGCACCAAACATCGACGATGGAGTCCGTAACCATCAAGACTTCAACATCAATTCCTAACATCCCAGCTGAGGAGACCTTGAGCCTTGATGAGCGCATGATAACAATTTGTTGGAAGAAGGGAACAATGAAAATCATGGGACTCAAGTTGATGAGGATGTTATTATTACTAGGGTCTCCCAGTCCCTATCGGGTCCCTCCATGCATGAAACTGAACAAAAACTTGGCAAATATCCTCCTTGTTCAAATTAAGTAGGAGAAAATAGAAGTTTTTCCTCCTCCATTGTCGATTACTTTGCCTGGTTGAACCATTTTCACTCTAGTTTACACCCCTCCACCCAAGGGTACTAGGAGTACGTGGATGGTATTTTCGCAAAGCATTCCGATCTCCATTGCTCCACTCGGGAGAAGCCAGAGTGTGCCTATTAGGTCTTCGAAAAGCACTCCCTCCAAAGGCTAAGGCAGTAGAGGAAGAGGTGGAAAGAGACAAGGAGGAAACTCGGGGAAAGTTTTCCCTGGTTCTAAGAAGAGAAAGAAGTCCAAAAAGAAATAGTTGCTAGTTTATTTTTCCATATGAAGATTGCTTTTGTTGGTTGGCCAGCCTTGTATGGATTTTGGCCCCTATAATACTTTTTCGTTCTTGATGTGAACAACTTGTATTTAGCTTTCCTGTTTTGACGTCAATAACAAAGTCCTATTGTTTTGTAAAAATCTTTGCTTAAATTTGTCTAAGTACTTAAAATTTACGTTTTCCATTCAATGTACTTGCAATTTATCTCTCTTAGTGATCATTTTCGGATCAGATTCTTAATTCATTATGTAATTTGCCGACTCGCATCATTCTAGCAGATGTAAAGCAATCCTTAGAGTAAACCACTTAAGATAGTGGCTTGAATGTCCCATTCTATGATAATAAGTCCCAAGTGCATTAAACTCCGAGTGTGGGTTTAAGCTAACTACTTAAAATCATAGCCCACACATCCTCATCCAGGATGTTAGCATTCGATCACGCCAAACTCTGGACATCGACCGAAGGCTTACAAATTGGACCTCGCTTTACTTCGAGTGCAGACCCACCATTCTTCGTACTCCGGGCAAGGTGTTAAGGATTAGACGGACTTAATTCATGCCTGTTTCCATTTATACTTCTGCCCTCAGTCCAGGAGAGAGAGCCAGTTTGTGGATGAACGTGTTTCATCCAGCTTAAGTTTATACTCTGGCTCCTACTTCGAAAATGAGAGTTTGGATAAAGAGGCTTGTATCGCATTCGGTTTGCGTTTATACTTCTGCCTTCAATCTAAAGGCAAGAGTTGGGATGGGGACAGTCATATCACGTCACTTATATTTATACTCTGGCTCCTACTCTAGGAGTGAGAGTTAGGATGCAGATGGTTATGTCATGTCCGGATTATGCTTATACTCTGAATCCTACTTCGGGAGTGAGAGTTAGGATGCAGACAGTTATGTCGTGTGTGTTTATGTTTATACTCCGGCTCCTACTCCGGGAGCGAGAGTTAGGAGACAGTTATGTCATGTCTGCTTAGGTTTATACTCCAGCTCCTACTCCGACAGTGAGAATTAGGATGCAGATAGTTATGTCGTGTCTAGCTATGTTTAAACTCCTGCCCCCAATCCGGAGGCAAGAGTTAGCTGATGTCAATCTCTGGACATTAAAAGAGGGCTTCATAGGCTTGATCATGGGTCGTAGAAGTTTGAATGGAGCCTATCTTTGGGTACTTGTGCAACTGCATTAACCATATGTAGATTCATTTGAATTGATCAAGTCATAGCTCTTAAGAAACAAAGAGATAGAATTTCCAACTTGAAAGGCCATTTTATTTTATTAAAAACGGAAAGTGACAAAATTCTGTCTTATTACATAGCTCTAGCTAGTTTACAAATTTATTCTCTAAGTGAAATAGCATCGTAGATGCTCGCTATTCCATACCCATGGGAGTAAGGTCTCATCTGTAGTTGCTAGCTTGAAAGTCCTATCTCCAAGTTTTTCTCTATTGTGTATGGACTTTCCCAAATCAAGCCCAAGTTCTTAGGGCCAGGGAAGGTTCGTTTGAGGACTATTTCGCCGATTTCAAAGGTCCGACTTCTAATTTTAGCGTTATAATATCCTGTGACTTGGTGTTTGTGCATAGCTGTTCTCAACTTAGCTACGGTCTGCTTTTCAACGATTAAATCAATAGACTCTAAATGGAGATTCTCATTCGTCCATGGATTGTAGTGGGTAACCCGATGAGAAGGTACTTCCAATTTGATCAGGATCATAACCTCCGATCCATATGCTAAGGCGAATGGAGAATGGCCAGTTGCTGACTTGTGGGTGGTTTAATAAGTCAAAAGTGTTAACGGGAGCTCATCGACCCACTTTTCTTTGGCCTTCGCTAATCGCCTCTTAAGAATGGACTTGATAATCTTGTTTACAGCTTCAACTTATCCATTCGCCTGAGGATATGCTGCTACTACAAATCTCTTCTCTATGCTGTGTCGGTTGCAGAAATCCTTAACCTCCGTGATATCGAATTGGGTCCTATTACGGTAATGATTGCTTGTGGAACTCCAAAGAAATAAATGATATTTCAAACAACAAAGTTGATTAATTTCTTCACTGTAATCATAGTCAAAGTCTATGTTTTGGTCCATTTAGCAAAGTAATCAACTGCCACGATGGCGTAATTTGTGCCGCTTTTGGATATCAGCAATACATCGATAATATCAATACCCCAAACTGCAAATGGCCAAGGACTAAACATTCGGGTAATTTTCATCGGTGGGGCCTTTAGACTTTTAGCAAATATCTGGCACTTGTCATATCTTCGGGTGTAGTCGGCTGCGTCTCGATTGACAGTCGGCTAGAAATATCCGTAATGATGGATTTTTGCAAATAATCCCGAATCAGAATCATCCACGACTCCCGTTCAGGTTCAGTTTCCAAGATCAAATTGACATCCATCTGGTTGACACTCGGAGCTGAAAGCACATCTATTGGAACCGGGCCCATGAGCGATGCATCTCCAAAACTATCCAACTTAGCAAGCGAATCGACTCTCTTATTTTCCTCTCTAGGAATATGAGTGATCATGTAATATTCAAAGTCGTCAAGCAACTCAAGAACCTGGTTTAGATTGAGCTAGCCTTGCTTTTTTTCCTAATATTCTTTCCGAACTTGGCATACCACTAGCTAGGGTCACAGAGAATGTGTAAAGTCTTTATTCCTAGTTCCCTAGCGATCTTGAGTCCTAGGATCAGGGCCATGTATTCAGCTTCACTGTTTGTTATTGGAAAGTCGAGTTTTATGGCCTAGCAAATTAGGTGTTCTTAAGGAGTGACAAGCACAACTCTAGCACCGGAACACCGATCGTTAGATACACCATCCGTGTACATCTTCCATCCAACTTCCTTTTCTCCACTGCGCTATGAGGGATCATCTCATGAGGTGAATTTAGCTATGAAATCCGCCAAAGCCTGACCCTGGATTGCTCTCAGAGGGTGATAGGTGATATCGTACCGGCTTAATTCAATGTTCTATTTTAACAGCCTTTCGGAAGTTTTAGGTCGTTGCAAGGCTTGTCGTAAAGGCTGGTCGGTAAGGATATTAATCGGATGAGCCTGAAAATAGTGGCAAAGCTTTCTTGAAGTGATAAACAGATAGCATGCAAGCTTTTCCAGTCTCAGGTAGTCTCTTTCTGCTCCTGTTAACCGCTTGCTAATATAGTAGACCATTCGCTGGATGTGAGATTCCTCACGCACAAGTGCAGCACTCAGAGCATGCATCGACATTGCCAGATATAAGAACAAAACCTCATCATCCACTGGTTTTAAGAGAATGGGAGGTCTCTCCAAGTGGTCTACAAGAGCCTGGAATGCGTCTTTGAAGTCTTGATTCCACTCAAAATTTCTCTTCCTTCTTGATCACCTCAAAGAAAGGGATGCATTTGTCAATTGCTCTGGAGATAAATCGACTCATGGCGGCAACCTTCCCGTTCAAGCTTTGGACCTCCTTAATCTTTTTATGGCTTAGTGTCTCTCAAAGCATTTATTTTTGATGGTATCGGCTTCGATTCCACAAGATTTGACAATGAAACCCAAGAATTTTTCTGACACAACACCGAAAGAGCATTTCAAGGGACTGATGTTCATCCTGTATTTCAAAAGGACATCAAACATCTCTACTAGATCATCAACGTGATTTCTCTAACACCATGACTTCATGAGC
Source organism: Allium fistulosum (assembly GCA_030737815.1). NCBI lineage: Eukaryota > Viridiplantae > Streptophyta > Magnoliopsida > Asparagales > Amaryllidaceae > Allium > Allium fistulosum. The sequence continues at coordinate 147,850,362 of CM060908.1, read as the reverse complement.
ATATCATTCACATAAGCTTCAATTGATCGTATGATCTGGTTCTTAAACATCTAGTTCACAAGTCTTTGCTAAGTCGCTCATGCGTTCTTTAATCCGAAGGGCATGACCAGATAGCAATAGAGTTCGAGGTCGGTGATGAAGCTAGTGTGTTCCTGATTTGGGGCATGCATCGAGATTTGATTATATCCAAAGTACGCATCCATGAATGAAAGTAACTCGTTTCCAGCAGTTGAGTTCACCAACTGATCTATTCTTGGGAGCAGGAAGCTATCCTTCGGGAATGCTTTATTCAAGTCAGAATAATCGATGCATGTCCTCCACTTTCCGTTTGCTTTCTTCACCAAAAAAAATTTAATACCCAATCCGGATATAAGGCATCATGGATGAAGCTGTTATCCTTTAGCTTATCCACTTATTCTTTAAGCATAGCGAATCTATCCGGACCCAAGCTGTGACATTTCTATTTTACAGGAACGCATCTAGGATTTATATCTAATGCATGGCTTGCTATCCCGAGCGAGATCCCACACATATCCGAATGTGTCCAGGAAAATACATCCAGGTTTGCCCAGAGAAAACCAACCAACTCCCTCATCACACTAGCACTGAGCTAAGATCCGACCTTTAGGACATTATTTAGGTCATCTCTACTGATTGGAACAACAATTGTCAACTCGGCGAGAGCTGCTCGTCCGCACTTCGGCTCTTTTTGTCGGTCTATGTCATCGTAGGGCCGATTGGTTTGCCCGAGCCGGGGCTCAAGCAGTAGTTGCTATGCATCTAAAGCCTTTATGCAGAGGACTCCCTCTACACTCTTTCCTTTCTCCTTACGCCTTGCTTCCTTCAATTTAGTAACATAACATTCACGGCCAAAAACTTGATCTTCGCGATCCCCACTCCATTATCATAGGGAATGTCATAGTTAAACACCAAGTAGTAATGGCCACTCTGAATTCAGCTAGGGCTGGTCGGCCTAAGAATGCGTTATAAGCAGAATAGATATCTAACACTAAAAATGGAATGACTCGTATTCGCCTATGGTCGCCTTCACCGAGTTCCATTGGTAATTGGACTAATCTAATAGCTTCAGTAGCCGTCCCATTAAACCCCTGTATAAAAGATCTACGAGCTTTCAAATCTCTCTCTTCCAACTTCATTTAATCATAAGCTTTTTCGAACAGAATATTAACCAAACTCCCACAGTCAACAAGCCCCTTTCGTACAATAGCAGGAGCAATCGCGGTTGAAATCATGAGTGAGTTAGTTTTTGGAGCCTCGACTCCATCATCATCCCTGTTTTAAAAAATAATGTTGTCTATCATAGTTCGAGATTGTTTTTCCAGATCTCCAACCTCGACAGCATAACAACTTTCGTTTTCAGCATGCTTCAAGGCTCCAATATATTTATCTGTTTCCTCAAAGATCTTATCAGCAGGATAAGGCCCATTAATGATCATGTTTATCACTAATAGTTATTCTAGTCGCCTAAATGCATTAACACCAGGCTTAGCTTGCCCCCATTGGGAAGACGACCCAGGGGCGCCAGATTTTCTTTGCCCGCCACCCTATGGGGCTTTCACATATTGCTGCAATTTCTTTTTCCTTATTAGTTCTTCAATCATGTTGTGCAAGTGCTTGCACTATCAGTATTATGATCGTGAGTCTCATGGAATCTACAAAACTTGTCCGACTTCCTCTCCTTATCAGTTGACACCCTAGGAGCAGGCTTCCTATAAGGTTCGGTATTCTTAGTAGGCAGATAGATGTTCTCTATCGAATTGTTTAACTCAGTGTATTTGTCATATTTGGGACCTCTAAAATGACTCCTGTTATCTAACTTTCCCTTCTTTGCCCCATCATTATTTTGTTTTCCTCCTTTGTTCTGGTCACTAACTTTCACATCAACGTTTCCAGGGCTTCCTCTAGATTTCTTTACAACAATATTATTCTAAATTGGCTCATTCGAATTTCCAACCGTTAGTTCTCCATGGATGCTTATGTGCATCCTCCCGGTGCAGATACTCGTTAGATTTCCTATAGAAAGCTTCCATTATCAATGGTTGCTTTCTTTCTATCCAATCCCTGAAATCCAAGTTGAGATGAAGTCCTCTACAAAGTGCCATTAACACCATATCTTCTTTTGGATCCGCTATTTCCATTACAGCCGCGTGGAATCGATTTATATAATTCGACAACCATTGTCCTTCAGCTTGATATACATTAGACAACAACATCACATGCTTTGGACGTGAGGTATGCAAACGAAACTGCTCCATGAATTTCCATGACAATTCAGCAAATGATGATATGGGCCTCGACGGAAGCCGAGTGAAGTACATCGTAGCCACTCCTTCTAAGAAAATTTGGAAACAACGACACTTCACAGAATCCGAAGCCCTGGCTGAATCTGTATGCCATTCATATCTCAATAAGTGTTGCCTAGGATCCGTCATTCCTCTGTATAACGACATCGTCGGCATGTTGAATCTCTTAGGGTATTTTACATGAAGGATGTCCTCTGTGAACGGGTTTCGACTAGCATAACTTCCCTAATCGTCATTAGTTCTGAACCTATTTTTACTAACCAACCTCCTAACCATATCTTCTAGATAATTTGAATCAACAGGTTCGATTAAACGGCGGTGATCAGGTCCTTCTCCAAGTGTTCAACCGGGCGAATGCTCTTGGGAAGGTGTTCGATACCTAGGCTCCCCAAACTCAAGGGACCCATTCGTCCAGCATTCCCCTTTGTTCGATTCCCATAAGAAGCATTATCAACAATATTTGATTTTCCAAATTCAGACCTTCTACAACACATCCATAGATGACATCCACTCCGGTTTCCAAAGGTAAGCCCCGGGCCCACCATTTTGGGGTTCGATACCAAGTCCCAAGTGGGGTCGGTACCGATCATTGAACTCGAGCATGTGGCTCGTCCTCTTCCTTGTGTAGAAGTTTCAGCAGCATACTAAGTTTTCTTCTATCTTCCTTCCCTCCATCTTTGCTCGGATGAAGAAGAATTCTCTGACTCTGAGATGGAATCACTTCTACTCTACCTATAGCTGTATTGAGTCAACTCATTCAGTAGTCTCAAGCTATGTTGTATCGTGTTGTTTATCTCCTTTAGCTAGCCTAGAATCTGTCTTCCATCTGCTTCAACATCTTATCCATCTCCACTCTGGTCACAACGTTAGTAGGAGACTGGACCACGGATTGAGCTGGTTGAACACCTCCATCTCCTTGCTAAGGTTTCTGATTCTCGATTTTAGTAGTAGCTCTAGAATTGGTAGAACAATCTCTTCTTGATGGGGCCATGGTAGAATGCTTTTGGTAGACCTTTGCAAATCTGAGTTGTAGAATTAAAAGATAAAGAGATTAGATCTATCCCTTGGATATTGGAAATCCAATAGTAGATGATGGATCCAAGTAGCCTCAGTAAAAGCACCAAAATGTTTGAACCAAAAGTGGCACAAACACCTAGAAGTTTATGTAGTACAGATTAAATGAAGAAAATAAATGAAAATAAGGAAATAAACAAGATGCAATCGTTTATAGTGGTTCGACAAAGCAAGGCCTACGTCCCTTTTGAAGTTTTATTGCTTATTTTTGATTCGGGGGTAGAAGTTCTTAGGAGTCGGTACAACTCCAACATTTAGAATTTTAGAGATACAAGAATGCAAGAAATAATGAAGCAAGAGCCAAAAGATCCTCAAAATGAGCCTTACCTTCCTATTTATAGAGGTAGGGGGCCAAAAATCTCGCATGCAATATCTCTGAGCCATTGTGCCCAAGATTGACTCGTTCTCCCAAAAAGATAGGTGCCAGCTCAATAATATCTAGGACACGGTACCGATCCCCAGGTGGGAATCGGTACCGCTTCCCAAGTTTGATGATCCTTGAGTCTTCAACTCCTTAGCTTGGGTCATCTTAGAGTAGGCTTCATGAATTCTGAGCCTAAATGATGGAGTTGTGGTAGAACAAAGCTGTAGATTTAGGAGTTCATGGAGATCGAAAGGGAATTGCACTGATTTAACAAACCAATTTTGAAAATAGACTCTTGGCATCGAGATAAGCTTGTAGCCAGAAGATGGGGTCCACCCAAGTTGTATTTGGGAATTGGTACCGACCCCCGTCGAGAGTCGGTGCCGATCCCTAGCGGGAGTCGGTACCGATCCCCAACTTAGGGAATCCCACTACCATTTTGACTTGGATAATTTTTGCTTCAACTTCATGGCTCCGTCTGTGCTTGATTTCTAGACTCCATGGCTATCACTTTGGGCTTCCGGCCTTGGTAACTCCAAGTTCTATCTATCCAGCTTCTTCGGATCAGGCCTGGTCAAAAGACAAGATAACACTTTTGCACTCATATAGAACACTTTTTGCATGTTCAGGGTGTTTACATACATACTTATATATCACGATCATATACTCATGCTAGGATTGAAATCACTTATAGTATGTCTGCATACAAAATTACATTGCACTTTTGGTTGAGTAGATGGTTGTGTGGATAACTTGGCTGTATAACATGGATGTTTATTGCATGTTACGCTATTTGCGCCTTATAACGATTTCGAGGACGAAATCCTTTTAAGGGAGAAGAATGTAACACCCTGTAAAATCAACCATAAATAAATAAGTTGGATCAATTAAATTAAATAAGATAGGGATAAAAAGAAATGTTGTAAAATCAGAATCTGACCATGAATGTTATACTGTTGTGTTCATAGTGAAATTCCAATCAGTTTCCATATATTATATGTTGAAAACGGAGCTCAAATAGGAAAGTTATGGACGTTTGAAGTTTTTGGCTTCAAAATAATTTAATTAGAATTCAAATTCAAACGAATAACAAATTTGAAATTTGAAATTCTAAAGTTAATAGTAATAAGACTTAGGGGTTAGGTAAACCTTAAAATTAACGTTACCATTAAGAGCTAATAAATAATTAAATAAAAATAATAATCGTTGAAAAATTACTTTCCCAAAATAGATAAAGAGGTCGACCTCCAGACCTCTACCGATCGATCCTTAGCGGTCAACCGATGACATAGTGGCGGTCGACCACTTCTTATAAGGTGGTAGCTAGGATTTGTAATATTTGACATTCCAGATTTAATAATTTAAATCCAATGGTTCTTGTGCTTTCTCACCACTATAAATAAGACCCTAGACCCTTCACTTTTATTCACAAAATATATTGGAAACATTAGTGAAGCTCTGTCAGTTCATCCCTTCAAACTTAAAAACACTTCATTTTAGTTCTGGATAAGAAATCCTATAGATCTATCTTTGTTTATTGTTTATTTTCTCAACTTCTCCTCCTCCAAACCTTTGATTTTACGAGTCTAACCTATATACAAATCCCTTGCTTTATATGTATTAAAAAAGAGATCTGATAAAGATTGTCAAAGGCGTGTCAAATCCAAAGGAGGCAAAGCTGAGGATATAATGTGAGTGGAAATCTTAATCTTTCCATTTTAGTAGTTGTTTAGTGTAGTTTGGATTTGAATATGCATTGGGGAGTTTTTGGTTTGTGGAAAAATCATACTATAAACCCCCAAAACTCCATTAATGCGAAATGTCAATTCTATTTTGGAATCTTAATTGTTTACGTCAAAATAGTGAAAAATGTGTGGATTTGCAGTTTTGATAATTTACTTTACATTCCACTTCTTATTCTTCTTCTTTGTATTTGGTTAAACGATTCTGATTAAGGAATAGAGTGTAAGGTATGAAATTATTTCATAGTTTGCACTGCTTATTCCCATGAATTAAATAGAAATTCCTTTGTTTATTTTTATATGAAAAATGAGGTGAATAGACCGTAAAATTTGGAATTGTAAGTTTCTATAATCAATATATTCCTTTATTTTGATGCAATAGGTTGAGTTTAAATTTTAATTGTGTACAAGTCTATTAATTGGAATTTTGTGTACGAATATTAATTTTTTTGTATTGTTTGATAATATGGGATGAGACTTGTATAATTGTTGAAAGAGTTGACATTTAAACACTAGTTTAGGGCGGATATTCCGCACGCTTAGAAATTACTAGGCATGTATTCATATACATACATTAGCGTAATTAACATATAATTATAGCTTTTAATTGCATAGTTAACTATGTCAATAATTATTATAATTAAATCCCTCTTAGGAAGGTAATTAATGTAAAAAGCGAAATAAGAAAGATTTCTTATAAGGCCTTGATTGTGGAAATGGTAAGATACCTGATAATATATGTAGAGTGTAATACAGATTATGACTAAGTTATAGGGATGTGAGGTCAGTCAAAATCACAAATAAGTCTACCCAGCTAATCTGGCTACAAGCGGTGTGATTTTGGGGCTGATTTGAGATATTACCTAAAAAAGTAACCACGAGGACGCGAGGTTAGTCCTAAATTTGATAGCGTAAATCAGCCCAACAAATCTGGCTACCAATACCTACGAATAGTCGAGCTAGTGTGAGACATTACCGTGGATACGGGTCATAATATGAAGGACCTACTTCAAAGACTAAAGGTATTAAGTGGTTGTGTGAGGCCCGCCTCTTCTCTATGTAACAATCAGTAAATGGTCAGGATTATGGGTTGGCACAGTAAAGGATATCTTCAAAAATGGCCTATTTCGATAGAAAGTATTAAATGGCTGAAGAGATTTCGCGCAATGTCAGCTAAATAGTTACTAGTGAGGAGTCCGCCTTGGGATTGTTGGTAGTAAATGACATAAGCTGCCTTAAATATGGTATTAAATGGTCGGAGTTTGCCTAATTCCCATTAAATGGAATTAAATGACTTGAGTACGATCTGTTACATGGATAGGACATTATAGATGATATGGGTTATTAGGTTGATAACAAATTGGTTATGGGCTTATATTCGGAAAGCCTTTTATTTAAGTTAAGAAAAGCCTTTGGGCTTATGTTTGAAAAGACGTATGTTGTAGGTAGAATGACTAACACATATTCCTATTTAAATTATACTTCCCAAATACTAAAATAGTAAGGCTCGAGATTTTTTATTCATCAGACTTTGTTGTCTGACTTCCTCCTCATTACAACACAGGTTAGGAAAGATGATGATGTTGAAGTTGAATGCATGTAGAAAACTTATAGCAGTTTACCTATTTATCTACTTATGTTAGTTTTTGATTTACCCATTAATGTATAATGATGTTTTTCGAAAATGGTGTACTACATATATGACATAGTATTTTTAATGAAAATGGGTATTGTTTCTGTCATTATATGTCATCATTCCGCTGTGACTTCTGAAAGTGTAAATAAATAGCTCTGTATTGTTCTTTATACCTACCAACAGCCAGCTTCGAGATGGGTCTAAGTTTCGATGGGCCATTTCGGGGTCGGAATTTAGGTCCATTTCGATGAGAGTTGTTATAAGTCTCTAATGGCAGGGAGATCCGATCCAGTTTTGGTTACAGCTAGGCTTGTATTTACAGGGAAACAGGTGTATAGGTCTAGAAGCCTACTTGCATTGAAATCTTGGTGTCAGCCAGACACTACACAAGAGAGCACGAAGGCCCATGAGTTAATAGGATAATTCAGTACCGAGTTAAATGACTTAGTGCCGAGTTATTTTAACTCATCGAATTGAAGTTTGCCTACTTGCTAACTGTTCTATCTCCCTTTTGAGTTGTTCCAAGCTCATTTCTTTTTACTCTGGGTTGATTCTTGTGATCTTTTCGATAGTTGTTTCCTTTGTTTTCTTCTCGTCAATCATTGGAATTACTCATCAAAATCATTGGAAAATCACTTGACCACGAGTTATTGGAGTAGCGCAAGAGGTGTATGGTTTCAAAAGGTAAAAAGTGGAGCCAAAATAACTCAAGGCTGATCTATTTGACTGGGGACCAAGTTAAATACTTAGCTAATTTTCTATCTAAACTTCCTGAGCTCAAATTTTTAGTCCTTCCGATGGTGTTCCCAAGTCCGTGAATCGTTTTGTCCTTGTTTTGATTATTTAAGTTTGGTTGAAACCTGCTTTGGCTCAAAAGCGGGTTAACACTTGCCCCTCAAAGTGTGCCTTTCAAATGTAAGGTATGCTTTGCTCAAGAATAAGTTCCAAAAAATCATTCTTCGGTAGCTGAGCTCTTCGGCTATCCATTGACCTTAATCTTGGTGAATCATCAGGATCCTTCAGATTCCTCTACAAATCAAGGGTCGCTCTAGGCTCGTTATGGCTAAGGAAACTTTTCTTTTCTTAAGTGTTGTTCATACATCATAATCATTTCGATTTCATTCAAAGTCATTTCATCACATATCGAAATCGTCCTATGTTCATTTAGGATTTATCTGTTTTATTCAAATTACAAGGCATTCAAATCGTTTTACCAAATCTGTTTCCATTCTAAGGTTTGATCTCTTAGGAACAATTTACATTCAATTTAATGTTTCGATCTCTCCAGATCGTTTTACTTCCAATGTAGGGATTGATCTCTCTGAATCCTTGCCGAGCCCAATCTGCTCGCTCTGCGGTGAGGGGACCCAACGACCAAGTAAGCACATCTGCTCACTCTCTAGTGAGGGGACTTACTTTTCGTGCAAGCCCATGCACTCGTTCTAAGGAAAGGGAGCTTGCACCCTGCACTCTGGTCCTGTCTCTCCGGACGGGACCTAAAGCGATCAATATCATGCAAGTTCATCCACTCACTCTCTAGTGAAAAAACATGCACCCTACACTCCAGTCCAATCTCTCCGTATGGGACTCAAAGCGATTAATATCGATCATCACATTCAATGTGGATTTTTTAAAGGTCAAATTTCAAATCAAAGAAAATAAGCAGAAATCCTGAATATCCATCTTAGACATACGAATCAGAGCATGCCCAAGAACTAATCTAGGTCCCATACATATGTAAGCGGTCCGAGGTCATTATTACCTTAAATAGTCAACCCAAACATTCGACTTAGAGCATGCCTAGAGACTAATCTAGGCCTCATATATGTGTAAGCGGTCTGAGGTTATTATTATACTAATCATTCAAAGTAAGAGAAAGCAAAGTGAGAGAATCAAACCTAACTTTCGACTACTCCGATCATAGGATTTTGAGTCTCGGACCAGATCTCTAGTTGTTCCTTAATGCATTCACTGTAAATGGTGGCTGCTCCAGCTGCACCATCGTAGTTCGGTTTCTCACATACTGTTACAGCTGATTTTCCTAAACCAGTTCATCTATTAGATCATGAAGGTATCGGTACTCATTCGTTTCATGTCCCTCCAGCTCCTGGAAGATTAAATACTTTCCAGACTTTCTCTCCCAATCAATGGGTTCTCTCCTAGCCGGTTTTCGATAGGTATCCTCCGCCTAGTCTCCGGATATACCCTCTCGAGGGTCTTTGTTAATTCTATGTAAGAAGAGAACTTTGGTTCCCTCCTCTGCCATTTCGGTTCACCAACATCATCATCAGCTCTTTGTTTTCCTTTGTCCTTTCTGTATCTTGCTCTAGATAGTCCTCTGTCATCTACAACATTAATTTCACAGCTTCGGCGTCTTCTGACGCAAATATCTCTCAGTTTCATGGTATATTTTGTGAGATCCATCAGTGGATCCCTTTCCAAAGCGACCTTGAAGTTGGTCTTGTTTGCGACTCCAGACATTTCGCCATTAAGTTTATAGATGGATCCAAATTATCAACGACTGTTGTTGCCGCATTGAATCTTGTCAAATAGCTCCTTAAGGCTCTTCAGGCCTTTATTTCATGCTTAATAGCATCACCACATTCTTTGGTCATGAGACATAGACTATGAATTGTCTTAAGAACCTATTCACCAAATCGGTCCATGTGCTTATGGACTCATTCTCTAACTGTCTGAACCACATTGCTGCTAAGTTCGTTCAGCATAATGGGAAGCACTGCCCATTACCTCCTTAGAAGCACCCAACACCTTCATATGTCGGATGTATCTCATTAGACGAATCCATCTTTCCATCATACATTTCTAGCATCAAAAGCTGGAAATAGGGAGGATTCCTTGCATTTTGGATATTAGAAGTGAAAGGATTTCTATTTACGTCCTCCAAAATCTGATTTGGGGGTCCACCTCTAACATTCTTCTAATCATGTTAGCTATCCTGTTGTTATCATCTAACAAAAATCTCAGACCATCGGCTGCAATCTACCGCCCGCTCCTATTGGGGAATTCCGGCACATACGCTGGCACGTACTCCTTAGGCTACACATTAGCGTTCTAACCCACTCCTTTGACTTCATTTTGTCCTCCGTTTCTACAAGGAAGCTTTGGCATATATTCCTTCGGTTGTTGACCATTTACATTCTGGTTTGCATTTCTAGCTCCAGCATTATCCATTCCTAGCATCCTAACAGCCTCATCAACATTGCCCCTAGTATAGTTCTCTTAGTACCGAGTAGATTTAGGATAGTATAGAGTTGTTCTACTTATGGGGGCATTGTTCCAATTGCTCTGCTCCAACTCCAAATGTTCCTGCGTTAGCTCATTGTCCTTAGTTCTGAATTTCCATGGTCCTAGCTATTTCTTGTTGTCATATCATTTGGAAAAATTCTTTGAACATTTCCTACTATCTAGCCATCACTCCATCTGCATCTCTTTCGTCATTCACTCCATCTCCTGTCTAGTCATATAGATGGATTGATGAGAATTTAAAAACACCTCCCGACTACCCTTAGGCTCTAGTCGGCTTCCTCTTACCATAGCTCTGATGTTAGGCCTCTTCATCTTCACCAAATCTCAGATTCAAGCTTCAAGTCTTCAGATCTAGTTCTTTCTCAATGTAAGCACCAAAATTTTAGCCAAAAAATGGATTAACACCCAGAAATCAGATGAAAGCACTAGTTCGATTCAAAAAAAAGAAAAAAGGAAGACAAAAACACACAAGAATTTTTATAGTGGTTCGGCATAATCTCCGACCTATGCCCACTTAAATCTTTATTATTAGTTGTTCTCTCTCTGGATTACAACTGGTTATTTCAGATCTGATCACCATCTCTTCGATCTCAGATTTACAATGGAGTTTGTAGAGTGTTTGAGGGTCACTAGTGCCAGGTATTTGCTGCTTTGAGTCTTTGAGTAGCAAACAGTAGATTCCCAGGTGACTTTAATGGAGGAGAGGTAAGATGTGAAGAAGAAGAAGTCTCCAATAGCAGGGGGATCCGATCACATTTTGGTTGCAGCTGGGCTTGTATTTATATGGAAACGGTGTACAACCCCATAATCCTGCTTGAATTGAAGTCCAGATGATAGCCAAACACTGCACAAGAGAGCACAAAGGCCTATGAGTTAACAGGATAACTCGGTACAGAGTTAAATGACTTGGTGAAGAGTTATTTTAACTCATCAAATTGGAAGTTCACCTACTTGCTAACTTTTTATCTTCTTTTTGAGTTGTTCTTGTTGATTCTTGTGATCTTTTCGATAGCTGTTTCCTTTGCTTTCTTCTCGTCAATCCTTGGAATTGCTTATCAAAATCATTGGAAAATCACTTGACCATGAGTTATTGGAGTATCACAAGATGTGTATGGTGATCGAGAGCTAAAAAATGGAGCCAAAATAACTCGGGGCGGACCCATTTAACTTGGGGCTGAGTTAAATACTTAGCCAATTTCTATCCAAACTTCCCGAGCTCAATTTCTGGTCATTCCGATAGTGTTTCCAAGTCTATGAATCGTTTCATCCTTGTTTTGATCTTCTAAGTTCGGTTGAAACCGGCTTTGGCTCAAAAGCAGGTTAATAATCCTAATTATGTATGTTCTATGATTAATGCTTCTAATAATATAAATGATAGTCATCTTTGGGCTTGTACGCTAGGTCATATTAGTGAGAAACAACTGTAAAATCGAAAATCCAAGGCTTTCTCCCATCAATTTATTTAAATCATTTTGACACATATGAGTCATGTCTCAAAGGTAAAATGACCAACCACCCCTTCAGTGGGAGCAATGAAAGAGTTGATGAACTCTTAGGATGAGTAGATAGTGATGTAGGTGACCTGATGCCTATAATTACCAAGGATAATCGTTCTTACTTTGTTACCTTCACAGAAGATTTCTCGAGACTGGGACATGTGTTTCTTATGAAGAACAAATGCGACGTCTATAAGAAATTTATCGAATATAAAAATGTAATAGAAAATCAAACAACCCGTAAGGTTATAATTCTTCAATTAGATCGAGGAGGTGAGTATGTTGGATAGGATTCTCGAAAATATTTAAAAGATAATGGGATTTTCTCTCAGGCTACTCCACCCTATACTATGCAACACAATAGCATGTCGGAGTGGAGGAACCGAACCTGTTGACACCATAAGTGGATCAACACCCAAGGAAACGTCGTAGGGAACCTGTGAGACATAGATCTCATAGATAATAACAAAATAACAGAAGAAAGAATAGCAAGAAACAAGATTTTTATAGTGGTTCGCCAATATCCAGCCTATGTCTGCTTTATATCTTTTATTAATAATGAGTTTGAGAGAATTTAGAGAGAAGTAGAAGTCACTAAGACAAAGGATTGACATGTTCTTAAGCCTAGACTGCCAATTGTATTTGCCTAGGTGACCATTGTGAGGGAGAGATAAGAGATGATGAAGAAGCAGAGTCCAAGATCCTTCTTGGGTTGCATTTAGGTTGATATTTATAGAGAAATAGTTGTATAGGTTTAGGAGCCCATATGCACTGAAGTCCAAAAGCAAGCTTAGAGAGGCACCTTCATGCACATAGGCCTAATGAGCCAAAAGAACCTCTAAGTACTGAGAGGTTTACTTATTTGCAAACCTTCATCTTTTGCTAGTCTCGCTCTCTTATCTTCAATTCAATGTTTTCCAAACTCTTTTCTATTGTCTTTGAGTTGATTCTGACGATTCTCCTTATAACACTTGCATTATCCTGTTTTCTTCTCATCAACCCTAAGAATTGCTCGTCCAAACTCTGAGAAAAGCACTTGACAAAAAGAGGTTGATGTGGCATATAAAGTGCATGAGGTTCATAGTACCAAAATAGGAGAAGAAACCTCTCGGTAAAAGGAAGACCTTTCGATACCGAGTGGTTTACTTAACTTCAAATGCAATTGTTTCCCTTGAGTTGCTTTTCTACTTCTTCTAAGCATGTTTTCGAGTTCCTGAGTCATTTCATCTTCGTCTTGACATTCTAACTTCCATAAAAATCTGCTTGGTTAAAAACTCGATTAAAACTTTCCCCTAGAGTATGCTTTCATTGAAAACAAAATGTGCTCTGGATCAAGACAAGTCCTAACTTGCTATTCGATGATTCTAGTCAATCATTCAACTATTACTTTAGAACTTCACTTTTGTTTGGCAAATACTCCTTCGATTGCTTTGCATAACTAGAATTCCATTCTTCTATACTGAGGACGAGACCTACACTCTGGAGGTCGCTTTATGCTCTAAACGAGTACGCCCTTTCCTCTGCCATGATTTCTAGAGTTTCCAAGGAGAAAAACCTATAGGTACCGAGAGGTTCCTCTCGGCAGCGAGACCTTTGGACTCCCTCGAATTCTTATAAAAGTCTTTAGGACTTAGGAAATTTTCATATACTTTATTTTCTTTCATGATCTTCCATTCGTCCTTGCATCAAGAGCTTTGGCTCCCAATCTCTTTGACCTTTTATGTTCCTCGAGCTACCGCCGACACTTTCTCTGCCATCGACCAAATCCAGCCACCGCTGACTCTTACAGTTGCCGCTGACTTCCCAAACCACTTTCTGCGCCGCTGAATCACTGTTTTAGTCTAAGTTGGTGCCTAAGATTCTCTAGCTCGATCACTTTCAAGCTCTAACCATTGATTTGAATTAGACTAAAGTGCGCGACTCATGTTTATGGTGATGATGATTGTGATGGAGAGGCTGACTGCTATTTAGAGGGGATAGTTGAAGTTTGGTTTGGCTCAACCTATGGCGAATTCAATTTTTGCCTTGGTCATGTGAGTGTCATTCCAGAGACAAATCTGACTCTCTGACTTCAGCTAACTCTTGTCAAGGCTAAGCTCTCACTATCATTCGAGTTCTAGTAAGATCGTTCGTATTTAAGAACACCCGTATTAGATGATTCTTCCGTAATGTTTTTCTTATCACTGCAATTCCAATGTTCCAGCAAAGAAAAGCCTTTGTCTCACTCCGGACAACGGTTCCGTTGTGCGAGTGACGCGTTTTCCAGCACGAGCGAACTATCTACATAAGATGGTCCATTTAACGTGTACAAAACACGAGACTTACACTATTTAGATTAATACTTTGCACTTGCCTCGGTCAACGTTCAGAATTTGATTGGTCAACACATGTTGACATTCGTTGGACTCCAGACATTGGCTACATGGACTTATTATTTAAACTAAAACATACCTAACCATGTTGAACGCCAAGTTTTTTTAGAACGACTCGTCGATCGCCATGTTTCAAGTTCAGTAAAGGCACATCTACTCCTCTTAAAGCTGGATCTTCTATAGCTCAGGCTTCGCCAACCATTCCTTTTGGGGTGGGTTATCTTGTTACATCCAAATTGCAAGGATCGATGGTTCCAGTAGAGCAAGTAGCGAATCAACCGCCTCCTTTGAATGAGTTTATAGGTCTGAGAGTGTTGGACGACCCGCTAGACCAAGTGCTTGCAATACTGATGGCCAGAATGCTCCAAAACATCTTTCATCAGCATGGGATTCCTGAAGATGACGTTTATTTCCCAATGAGGGCGAGTTTGCACCAACCCCCTGAAAGGATACACATCATGCAATCAGTACATGTGCTTCGGTGGCGCCGTCTCGCCTTCTCCGAATGGTTCTATAAGAACTCAGGCTAGCTCCGTCCCAAGTTCATTCAAATGGATACACTCTTTTGAGTTCTTTCTACATCCTTTTCATGGATCGGTTCAATCGAGCTCGATCTTTCAACGAGCTTACTTATCTACTCTATTTCAAGCAAAGGAGGGATTCTCCGTCCCATATGATAAATGAAGCCTGATGCCAGTGTAAAATTATCGAGAGGCTTCACAATAAACTCTCATACTTCAAAAACAAGTATTTCTATGTACGGTGCCCATACGTTTTCAATCGGTTCTGGCTATGTGGAAGTATGCTTCATTTCCTCTATCCCTTCCATACTTAGGTATCTTTGTCTCAAGTCCTTAAATTAACATTCATTTCTTTATGGGCATTCCGACCTGAGATGACTACGACAAGTATGATACTATGCTTAAAGGCCTTAGAGAAGTTAGGTTTCAACATCGCTCCATCGCATTCCTTTTGATGAATGAAAACCTATGGCGGTGCGACTTGCTATGTTTCGTAGATTTGTTGCCGCTGAATCACTTGCACCTAGTGGCTCTAGATGTACACGTTTTCCCATCCCCACCTGCAGTTCCGACGAGAATCTTTTAGTGGAAGTTAAGGGTCCGTCTTGCGTAGCTCACACAGAGGAACCCACTGAGAAAGAGAATGAAGAGCTCGTTGGTGATGATATTCCAAAAGATGGGGACGAAGATGCTAGAATGTCTCCAATTTCTAAAGAAGATGAAGGTGTTGGAAGGAGAGAGGGAAAGGAGCCTATGGTTAAAGAGGATGGAGAATGCGTCGGTGATAGCGATAGTGACTATCACGCTAGTGAAGGAGAGGGTGAATCATTCGAAGAGATGCTCTATATGAGTCATGTTCTTCCAACTCACCCTGTCCGGAGCACATTGCCACAGAAACTTATAAAGCGGCCGGAGATCAAGCTGTTCTTCCCTTAGGAGAGATTTTGCCTCAATCCCACTCCTTTGGTGATGTCTTCATCAGTTTAAGTGATATCGGCGAAATGAATTTCACCATTCACAACATATTGGGAGAAATTGGTTATGGCTTCACTTTCTCACTAGAGGACTTTATAAGCGAAGGTGGTGAGACTCCATCTTTAGTTCCTTGCCAACATTGTCTGTATAGTGCTTAAGGAGGTCATTGGTACTA
Source organism: Allium fistulosum (assembly GCA_030737815.1). Taxonomy (NCBI): domain Eukaryota; kingdom Viridiplantae; phylum Streptophyta; class Magnoliopsida; order Asparagales; family Amaryllidaceae; genus Allium; species Allium fistulosum. Next base: position 147,834,416 of record CM060908.1, on the reverse strand, counting down.
CACACACAAATTGGATCAAAGGCACGTATTCTTGCATCTATTTCATCTTCTGAAGTTCCCGCACTTATAATGTTTTCCTTCTTATTTTAGGTTCCATGGGTCATGATAGATACATGGCTCTTTCATGCAGCGGAGGCGAGTATAGAGGCTAGACATCTGATCCTTATTCTCCTCGCTCCAGCTACCTAGGTCACAATGAGATCGATGAGAAAAGGCAAAGAAGGAAAGACCGAGAGGCCGATGAAGACCATCGGGTTGATAGGGAGCATGAGAGAGAGAAGGAGAAGGAAAGAGAGAGGGAAAGGAGGAAGTGAGAGGTTGAAGACGAGCTGACACATGATTGCGCAAACACCAAAAAGCATCAGTTGAGCGTCGTGGCCCTTCTTCTGGCATTGTTCCTTTGTACTTCGAAGCTCATACCACTTCTCAACAACAAGTTCTCGCTTCTCACGTTCTAACTACAATAGTTCCACTACTTCCAAGGGAGTCTCTACTCCCTCGGTTACTCTTCCAATCAGTCCTCCATGCCTACAGGCTGCATTTGCTGACCTCTTCTTATACGGTGTCAAATTTGATCATAACGTCAAGGACATCCTAAGGAAGTGGCAGATCAAGATGTTCGAAGTGTCCAAAAATATATTAACGAAGGGTGAAAATGGAAGAGCCTATGCAAGGCCCTCTCGGACGTAGATAAAATCAATTATACCAATATCAAGTCCTAGGATTTGAACATATCATCAAGAGTTGGGAGGAGGACTTATTTAAGTTACTAGAGAGAGGGATAATGCCCTCAAACAAAAGGCTAGCACTGACAAGCTGATGGAAGAGATGAAGCATGCCCAAGCCATCGTCGAGCCTATGATAAGGAACAAGTTGAAAGATGCTCTTTACCGAGAGTGCTGAGTTCAAGGAGTAAGTGGACAAGAATGACCAAGCTCTTTCACAAAAAGATGAGATTACTCGATCCAGAGACCAAACCATCTCAGAACAGGCAGCCAAGCTCGAGAGGCTTCTATCGACTGAAAGGCTTGCCTATGATATTGAGCTTGAAATTTATTAGTATAAGCTCAAAGATATCCATGAGGCAAAGGCTAGGGAGAGGGACGAGCTCAACGACAATCTCTAACACTTCTATGCTAATGTCACCATGTATAAGAATTTTAAGTGGTTAGGGAAAGACTATCCTACAACTCTCGCCGAAGCTTGGGAAGAGGTGCTGTGCTACGCTACATGTGTCGAAGATAACTGCTCTAAGGAAAAGCTGATGGCCCAGTACCTTAATGTTGAGGACATTAACATGCTTGTAGTAGGAAAGGATATCCTCACTGAAGAAGAGGCGAATGTTGCTGCTGACGCCGTGGCCAAAGCTCTCCTTGGCCTAAGCTCATAGGGTGAGCATGAAGTGTCCACTCCAAAATCTAGAGAGCAGGAAAAATTATTTCTGCATCTCTGGAGGTTAGCTCTAAAACCGCCCAGGTGATCCTTACTTCCGCGATTGCAACTATCGAGCCTTACAATCCCCCTTTTTGGGTCAATCTCAAGAGCACGGGACCGAAGAAGGGATTTTATGATTTCCTACAAAGATCGTAGCCCAAGCTCAGGTATAGCTCTTCTCTCTCATGTGTTTAAGAAGCTTCAGTCCTCTCCAGAGTCCATTTCCAAATTTTACTATTCTATCTTTCGACTTGTAGGTCAACCACTCCTTCCCCTTTTGCCTCCAACTACACAGGGCTTGGAAACCGTGGCTATCTTTAATGCATCCACTACACCTCTATGCAACTTACCATCGCAGTCCTATCTCCAGTTCTCGCCCAATACCTGATTCTAAGAAGATATCTGTCCTGGAGAACTTATAGGATGCTTTTATCGCGTAAGAGGAAGATTGGACAATTATAAGTGCTTCGGACCTAACTAATCACAAGACTATGGTTGCGAGGATGAAGGTAGATCTAGACAAAATCAAAGTGAAAAGGAACATGGAGTCACTCGGCCCTCCTCTTCTAAGCCAATTACCCCGAGGCTCAAGCTCCCTACATTGAAGATCCGACTACCTAAGACAAAGCCCACTAAAACCAATGTCAGCCAATCTGAGGAGTCACATAATATGACCAACGAGGTGTCTACTCATTTTGAAGGGAAAAATAAAAAGCACGCGACTCGACTTGGAGGTTCCGGTTGCAAAGGTGGTAAAAGGGGAAGAAGTAGAAAGTGCCCAAGTGCTGGTGCAGTAGCATGTTTTTGTATCGTGTTGTTGTCGGGTTTGTACTTTTTTGCCTTTTGTTTTTGCTAGGTCGAGCTTATGCGGGTACAACCCCGGTTGATTGATGTACATGAAAACTAATTGTAATGAAAGATTAACTTTTGTTCTGTAATCTCTCTCTAATTTACTTATCCACATTTTTATGTACTGTGCTTGTTTGTTGTAATTGCCTATGTATATAATATAACTGATTGTACTGCAATCTTCCCTATAATATGTATATATATACTTTTGTTTCTATGCGGTATGTTTATCTACCGCTACTCTATGCATGTAAACAATATTCCAACTATTGATTTAGTGGTATCCTATTACTTAGCCCTATTCATAACTGCCAAATGCTCTATTTGGTGAAAAAGAACTGTTGTTTAGCCAACACTGCAGCTAACTCTATTCGGGCTCGGTCGAGTTTTTTTCAATCAAGGGTTTGTATATATGCCACTTTTTATAGGGCTAGTTATTCAAGTGCTAGTGTCCGGGCATTACCAAGAGATTACATATTGTGGGCAATTTATCTGATTGCCCCCAGTCCTGTCCTCGATCCTACTTCAGGATTGGGTAAGTCTAACAGTTTTGGCTTTTGATTCCTTATGACTATCCTCGCATATCCTCAACCGAGTGTGTTTCGCTCGGTAACTATTGTCGTTAGAGAAACCTTGTTCGTATGGTAGTTCCTATCCTCGAGAATAAGTGATTTAATCGCTTGATTCCAAGTGCTATGTCTTCATGCTGCCAATCTCCCAAATGCACCTTAATTCTTCTAAATTTTGCATTGGGAAACCGGTCGTGCTCTAGTTTCTTGCTTCGAAAACTAGCATACTAGTGGTTATATTCAAGGGATGTCTCCCTGACATTGCCTATCCTTTGGGAAATGGCTGGCACTTGCAAGCTAGGGTCGAGTTGTCCGACTGACTCGAAAATAATTTCACCTTCCTGTTGTTGCCTTTCACCAGGCAACGACAGGTTCATGAAGGTTGGAGAGCTTAACCAAGCAACGGCATCTGGCTTTAGAAGTTAGTGTATGAATATTTCGAATTCGAAGATTCATTACCGGCATCGCCTACTCCGGGTGATGGTGCATCCCTTTACATTGGGATCAGATTATCCGATCGATCCCTTAGTCGTCGAACCACCTTATAGTCACCTTTCTTCGAGCAGAATGAATTCCTAAAGATTGGTTGAGTCGGCAAGCCTCCTTGTCATCGCCAATTTCCAGGAAACGAAATATTTATCAAGGCTAGCGGTTCTTCTCCTTAACATGGTCTATCTTCAAGCAACGCTACATTCCTAGAGAAGGAGGTTGAATTATTTGATTGACTCGGGAGTAAGTGAACCTTCTCAACATCGCCTATCTTGGGGCCATGCCAAATTTCGGTAGGTTTGGTCAATTTTCCAGGTCGAACTGGTGGTTTTACCTTCCTAACGTTACCTATCTCCACGCTACGCCGGTTCTCAAAATGTTGGGATTTATTTTCCCCATCGACCTAATGAATTGGACCAATTTTCCCCATTGTTTCGGTGATTTCGGACCTTCCCAACATCATCCATCTCCGGGTAATGCTGGTTTTTAGAAGGTTAGGGTTGATTTTCTCCATCAACCTGGTGGTTTTAACTTTACCGACGTCGCCTATCTCCGGGCTACGTCGGTTCTTAGAAGGTTGGAATCGATTTTCCCCAACGATCCTTTGTTTTGAACCTTTCGGACATTGCCTATATCTAGGCGACGTCAGTTTTCAAAAGGTCAGGGCTGATTTTCCCTATCGACCTTGCAGTTTGAATCCTCATTCTCTGTCCATTATCCGAGGATAGAGAAGCATTTTCTCAACTGTGCTGCTAGTCGTGTGGCATAGGAGTTTTGCTTATAAGAACACAGTTTCATTGGTTGAATAAGCCGGCTATATTTATGAATGAAAGAAATGGCAAGTCCTGCCTTATTACATTGCTCCTAGTATCCTTGGGTGGCTTATTTGCGAAATGGAGAAAAGCTAAATGTTGTGGTGTCACAATAGATAGCTGTTCCATGCATACGGGATATGGATTTCAGCAATGGTTGCCAGCTTGAATGTTCCATTCCCAAGCTTCTGGTAAATTACATATGGTCCTTCCCAATTTGGTCCAAGTGCCCCATACCATGGAGGATTCATTTCTAAATGAGGTCCCTTACTCCAAAAGTACGGTTGCAAACCTTAGCGTTGAAGTGCCATGCTACTCCTTTCTGGTGAGCAGTATTCCTTAGTTTTGCTTCTTCCCTTTTCTCATCAGTCAAATCAAGAGACTCGAGTAGGAGCTCCTCATTCACCTTCGGGTTGAAATGCTTTTTACGATGAGAAGGGACTTCTAGTTTTATAGGGATCATTGCTTTCAATTCGTATTCCAAAGCGACCGGTAGTGTCCAATTGCTGATTTATGTATTGCACTGTAAGCCTATAGTGCTAGTGGAAGCTCATCAACCCAATTTTCTTTAGCTCTAGTTAGTCGCTTCATCAATGTGGATTTGATGATTTTGTTCACTACTTGCACTTTCTCGTTTGCCTATAGATCTTCCACTGCAAAAAAATTTCTCGATTCGGTACCGTTTGCAAATGTCCCTGAACTCAATGCTCTCAAACTGAGTTCCATTTTCCGTAATGATCTTCTGGGCCACTTTAAACCCACAAATAATGTTCTTCATTACAAAATTAATTACGTTTTTATAGTAAACATGACAAGTGATTTCTCTTCAGCCCATTTCATAGAGTAATCAATTGCAACGATAGTATATTTGGCTCCTCGCTTTGCTATTGGTAGCACATCGATGATGTTGATTCTCCAAATCACAAACGGCTATAGGCTGACCATCAAGTTATGAAGATGGGCTCTTGGGGATTTCGCGAACCTTTGGCATCGGTCGCACCGTTTGGTATAGTCAGCAACATCCCAATTTAGTGTCAGCCAAATGTATCCGTATCGAAGTACTTACTTCACTAATGTCTTCCCTCGTTGTGATCACTACAGCTGTCCTCATGGATTTCCATGAGGATCTTCCTAACTTCACCCTTGGTTACACACCTAAGCAAGGAGGAAGAGAATCCTCTCATGTAGAGTACTTCGTCTTGCATTATGAACCATGGCGCTTTTTGGAGGAATTTCTTTCGTTTATTTCTATCTCTTGGGAGAATTCCATTGATCAAGTAGCCTTTGATTAGAGCCATCCATGACTCCTCCTCTTCAGTAGTCTCCAAAACCCAGTCGACATCTATCCGATCGATACATGGAAAGGTTAGAACTTCCATCGAAACCAATCCCATCAACTACGCTTCACCAGCTTATCTAGTGAGTCAGCTTTCATGTTTTCCTTTCTAGGGACGTGAGTTATAGTGTAGTTCTCAATCTCCTCAAGTAGTTCTAATTCCTTCGACAGGTAAAGGGAAAATCATGCCCCCTTAGCTCGATATTCCTTTCTTACTTGACAGACGACCACCTGGAAGTCACTATAGATGTGGAGCCTCTTTATATCCAGCTCCTTTGCTATTTTATTCCCACTACACCTCATACCATGCTTTGTTGTTAGTCGTGGGAGATTCAAGTTTCAAGGCATAACAAATTGATCGTTCTTAGGGGGTTTCGAGTACAACTCCCGCTCTTGAGCAAAATTCATTTGATGCACCATCAACGAATAGCTTCCATTGAGATAATGTTACAGTAGTATCTTCCTCTTCACTATCCCTCATAGTAAACTCGACGATCTAATCTGCCAACGCGTTTCCGTTTATCACTCTCCGGGGTGACAAGTTATATCGTACTGCCTCAACTCAATATTCCACTCAGCAACCTTCCCGAGGTCTCAGATCGGTATAGTATTTATTTCAAGGGCAGATCCTTCAGCACCTTAATCGGATTAGCCAAGAAATATAGTCGTAGCTTTTCGGCACTATCAATAGGCTATACGCAAATTTCTCCAACTTCGGGTAGTTCTTTTTTGCTCCAATGAGTCGCTTGCTGAGGTAGTAGATGGGCCTTTGAATCCTAGCTTCCTCGCGTATAATCATTGTGCTTAATGCATGTGCAGACACTGCTAAATAGACGAATAAGTCCTCTCGGTCATCCTGTTTGGACAAGACCGGTGGTGTCTCCATATGCCTTAAAAACTCCTCGAAGGCATTCTGACAGTCTTGATTTTATTCAAAAATTCTTTTTACCCTTCTTCGATGCGTTGAAGAATAATATACATTTATCTGTTGCCCTTGAGATGAATCATTTCAAAGAAGCAACCTTTCCATTCAAGCTTTATAACTCCTTCTTTATTGTCGAAGCTTTAACATTTTGTAAGGCATAAATCTGCTTTGGATTGGCCTCACTGACCCTTGCATTCACGATAAAACCAAGAAATTTTCCAAAAGCAATGGCGAAAAACACTTCATCGGATTTAGCTTCATTCCATACTTCCACAAGATCTCAAACATTTATGATAGGTCGTCTAGATGGTTTCGAGACACCTGTGATTTCACAATCATGTCGTCTACATATACCTCCATCATTCGTCTAATTTGATCCTTGAACATCATATTTACCAATATTTGGTACATAGCTCCGACATTGTTGAGACCGAATGACATTACCCAATAGGATTATAGTCCCAAATCCATGATAAAGCTAGTATTTTCCTGATTTAGCATGTGCATCGAAATCTGGTTGTATCCTGAGTAATCATTAATGAAAGTAATTCATGTCCTACAGTTCCATCGACAAGCTGGTCAATTCCTGGTAAGAAAAGCTATCCTTTAGGCAAACTTTGTTTAGATCTGAGTAGTCAATACAAGTTCACCATTTCCCATTTAGTTTTCTAACCAGAATAGGGTTCAATACACATTCAGGATATAGAGCATTGTAGATGAAGCCGTTAGCCAATAGCTTATCCACTTCTTCCTTTAACGTAGTGGATCACTCCGGACCCAGTCTGCATCTCTTCTATTTTACTGGTGTAAAATTGGGATCAATATTAAGTGCATGATACACTATCTCCAGTGATATCCCACACATATTGGAATGCGTCTAAGCAAACACATCCAAATTTCCTCGGAGAATGTTAATCAGTTCCCTCCGTGGTCCAAGATCGAGCTGAGACCCAATTTTCAAGACTCGAGTTGTGTCATCCATATCAATAGAGACATCCACCGTAAGCTCCGCCGATGCTACCTATACTTCCCTTTACTATTTCCTAGGATCCATAAACTTGTCGAATCGGCTATGGTTGCTGAGCCAGGGGCTATTTCATAATTGTTATGCTTGTGGTTCCTAATTGCAGAGAGCCTTCTCCATATTCTTTTCTTTCTCTCGTTGCTTAACTTCCCTTAGCTCTACAAGGTAGGATTCCCTTGCTATGCTTTGGTCTTCTTGCATTACTCCCATCCAATTCTTTGCAAGGAATTTCATCATCAGGCACCATGGAGCAAAAGCGATCCTAAAATCAGCTAGGCCCGGTCGGACCAAGAAAGTTTTGTATGCTGAGTACTCATCAACAATAACAAATATTTGAATATGAACCATCCTACATTCTCCTTCACCAAGTTCGACGGACAAGTCGATCGTCCCAATTGGCTATATTTAGCTTCACCTATAAATCTTTGAATCTTCATCTTACAGGCAATTACATCCTTCATACGAAATTCCATCTAGTCGAAATTATTCCTGAATAGAATCTTAACTGAGCTTTCATTATCCACCAAAACTCGACACATAAATACTGGTCCAATTCTTACTATTATCACCATAGGATCAAGAGTTGTAGCTTCAACTCCATCAAAATCTCGGTTTCTAAACACAATGTCATCTGTTATCATCTTCTGTTGCCTAGCGGAGCTCCATCTTCGACGGTGTTGCAACTTTCCTATGGTGCGTGTTTCAGTGACTTGCATACCTCTCCATCTCAACGTAGCTTCTCTCCACTAGGTAATGTCCTCCGACTATGGTATTAATTAGAAACCTTCCATCAGTATATTTGGGCCTTTTACCATTGGGTCCAAGTGTTTTCCTTAAGCTAGGGATAGGGACCTGCAGCTTGATCAGTGTTATGTTGTTGCTTAACATACTGCTGGAGTCTGTTTTTCCATATCGGCTCTTGAACTAAATTCTTCAAGTGATGGCATTCATTTGTGTTATGCCCATGAGTTTCATGGAAGTGACAAAACTTTCCAAAACATTTCTCCTTCCATGTCGCCTTCCTCCTGGGCAGTTTCTTATATTGCTTAGTTCCTTGAGTGGCAAGATAAATATTTTCCATTGTGTCATTTGGATGTGTATAATCTTCTATTCGCATAATCCTAGGATGCTTCATGTTCTCGTTACGTCTATCACCGGAGTTTTGGTTCCTCCTTTTCTGATTTCCAGAATTACTTACAACTCCACCAGTGTTTTCTCCATCCTATTTAACCACCACATTGCTCTGAATTACCTCCTTCAGCTATCCGTCACTATCATTTCCTTCAACTAGATTTTCTTCCTCTAATTGTAGAAACTGGATTGCCCTTTAATGGAATTCTTCCGTAGTAGTTGGTTGTTTCATCTTTAGCCACCTATCAAAATCCATGCCCGGGTGAATGCCCTGGACCAGTTCCATGAATACAAGATATTCCTTCGAATTTCTAATCTCCACAACAGTGATGTTGAATCAGTTCAAGAAACCCTTCAATGACTCCTCGGGTCCTTAAGACAAGCTAGATAGGGACATAACGTCCTTCGATCAGGTAGCATGGAGCTTAAACTGCTCGAAAACTTCTTTGCTAATTCACCAAAAGTAGATATAGACCTTGGTGCGAGCATAGTGAACCACATAGAAGTGAATCCTTCTAAGAAGGTAAGGAAACATCTATGACGAACATCATCCGTAGCTCTAGCTCCATCCATATGCCATTTGTACTTGGGTAAGTGTTATCTGGGTTCAGTAGTTTCATTGTATGATGGCACTATTGGCGTCATGAACTTTCTAAGATATTCTTTTCTCAGAATATATTTTTGGTGAATGGAGACCTACTTGGTATGGAAACCAATCTTGATTCTTTCTTCCTTTGCTTTCCTCCATCAACCGTTTAACCATGTCAGCTATGTATTCTTCGTTGGCATGGTATTCCCTAGAGGACTGTTAGGGGCTGCACCAAGTGTTTGGCTCTGCAAATAGTCTCGGGTTATCGGCTAACGTCTAGGTTCTCTAGTCTCTGGAAGAACCACTCCTGCGCTATTCCATTAGCGTGCGATTGGTTCAATTGCGGCTGTCTGAACTCCATCTGCATTAGCATAAATATCTAACTTAAAACCATCATCAAGCTGCAAGTCTACTTCTTCATCAGAAACCACCATTGCATCAGTTTCTTAGGCATCACACCCTCCTAGATTCGTCTCGGTCTCGAGAGAATTCCTCTCAATACCCGGCATTTTTCTTATGAGGGAGAACTCCTACTTCCTCCTTCAAGTCTTTCGACAACTCCAGCAATTCCCACCTTCTATTTTTGCTTCCCATCTCTTTTGTTTTGGCCAATAATAGAGGAATTTCACTACAAGAAATCTAACCTTTACCTACCAATATATAAGGGTAGGTAAAGATAACCTTTATCAACCAATATTTAAGGGTAAGATTTACTAGTAGGTAAATATTGCCAACATTATTACATTTTGAAAGGATAATTATCTACCAATAAATATAAGTAAGTAAAAAATGTTACCTACGCATTTACTGGAGGGAAAGTTATTTGCAATTAGTGCATATATTCCCCTCCTATCATTTTAACTTTTCATTAAAAATAACACTGAGTTGTGCAATGATGTGTAAAAAAACCCTATCATAGCAATTTCTTTTTTGGAATGAATTTTTTTTCCATATCCTAGTAATGTTCTTTGTAAAATCGCTTATTTATTAATTATTATAATTATTTTGAAATATGAAATAATTAGCAATTACTTATTAATAAGCAGTAATTAAATTTTAAATAATTAATATTCAATATTGAATAATCATTTATTAATAACTAATCAGCTATTAATAATTTTTCATATATTGCAATTTTTTTCAAACAATTGACTATCAGAATGAAAGTGTTGCAATTTTTCTAAAAATTTTCAAATTTCATAGCAATATGTCATCATCCAAAATGACTAAAACATATTCTCCTAAGTTTATTAGAGAAATACAATCCGTACCATCCCGTAGCTATAGATCTAACCGTTTATTTTAAATCAAATCTAATGGTACAAATCTCAATCCGCATGTACTACTAAAATTTAGAGTATTAAAGGCACTTAATTAAGGGAAAAATAATATAATTGCCTCTAATAATGTAAAGTTAGAGGCAACATAAGATAATTTCCTCTAATAACGTAAAGTTAGAGGCAAATTCTAATTTGGCCGCTATTATTATTAAGAAAAGCAGAGCAATCTGCCTCTAATATAATTATTATTATATAATTATATCACGTTCTTCAAACACTCAAAAAACACTTTTCTCCAATCTCCTCCTTCTACCTCCTTCGTATAAACCCTAATTCCTGAAATCAATTAATTGGTTTCAGATCCTCATGGAAATCTTCATTATTAGCATATTGAGAAAATATCGTCTATAATCTGGGTAATTCCAAGTCTTTGAGAAATAAATTAGGAGAAAGGTATCATCAATCAATTTCCCCTATATCCTTCTCATAATTTTGAATTACTTGCTCTGCCATCCTAGATGGGGTTTTGATGTTTCATTTTGTTATTATTTTGAATCCTTTTAAAATGCAAAAATTTGGTAATCTCTAAAACCTATCCATAGTACTTGCTTGCCATTATTTTTGCTAGTCTAATTTTTAAATCCTTCTAAAAAGATTTTTTTTGGTAATCTCTAAAACCTACATGCACGCAAGGTGTTTGAAACAATATCAAAGCCGCGAAAGCTGAGGTACTTATTATAATACTATCATCTATACAAAAGTAAGTATTCTCCTGTAATATGATAGCTTTTACATTGTTTTTATGCCTCCACCTTTAATATTGCTATCTGAAATACAAAGAATTTGATTCTTTTGATTCAAGTGAATGTTGCAACGTAAACAATTTTTTATAGATTCACTTTTATTTTTGCTTCTTATGGAATTATTTAGCAATTGTATTTATTTATATTCAACGTTGATATTATTTTATTGTTTAGATGCTTTCATATTTCAGATTGATATACATAATTTTACTATAATAATTGGTTCAATTGAAATTATGAAATTAGTCATAGCTTTTATAAGTGAAACACTTCAATTTATGTGAAACTGTGAATTTTTTGTATAATGAATACGACGATGTAAAAAAGTAAGGTTGGAATAATTGCTGGTAGAATCGTAAATGCGGTATGTTAATTTCTAAATTATTATTTACTCTCTATATTTCAGTTTAATATGTTTATTAACATGCATTCATTTATGTCCCGACATTTTTTTAGTTTTTTATTATTTGAAATTTGTTGAATTTGGCTTTTAAGTTGGTTATAGAGTGATTTCAACATTTTGTTATACCTTGGAACGATTCAAGATTGAACTTTTGCTAATGATAGTCAATAGTTTATTCTTTGAACAATATATTATACCATGGAAAGAGTTTGATATTTGACTTCTCAATCAATATCAAGTCATATATTCATCTTTGAGTAATACTGGTAATTTTTTTACGTTTGGCCCCTACAATTCATTTTTTATACCAACTAATGTTACAAACTTTCACTAATTCTTCACTTCCTACTTATCCTCCATCTCTTTATTTTAATACATCTTACTCTCCATTATCTCTAATTCAAGATTAATTTTGAAGAAAATAATCACCTATATGATTTTCTTTCAATCTTTTTTTCCCTTTAACTCAAATTTAAAAAACAAAATAGTGATAAATTAAAAAGTGTCATCTCATTAATTCATTTCATTTTTTTTAAGTTAGCATGGCTGTTTTATTTCTTGGTTATTCATATATACTCCTTTATGTAGCATGTATATTAAGGGGTCTGTACAATATTTGTATAAAAAAGTTTAAAAGGTCAATAAGGGAACATAGTATGCATTGTTTTCTTTTTCACTTTCCATAAATATATTTGTTACATTGGCATGGTTCTTATGTATGGTTCTTTTCATTTTATTGTGTGTTATTTAGAATTATAATGAAAGTAGATGTTATATGTCCCAACGTAAATATAAAGTGCATTTATTAATACATGTTTAAAAGGTTATTAATCATAGTATTCCTTTTTTTAAGAACAAAATAGTGGATCCCGTTATATGGTAAATGATGGAATAAATGTTGGGTGATATGTAGTGGGTGGGAACATGGAATCCTCTTATTAATCATACTTACTCTTATTAATCATACTTACTATGTTCCGTCACTAATTTGAACAGTCACGAGTTTATTATTGGAAATAGTGGATTAATCTACTTGCTCTTTTCCTTCACTTCCTATTTATTTTTGGTCTCTTATTTCTATCCATCTTACTGTTCCTCCCTAGCTCATTTTTTTAAAATCATTATATAATTTTCTTTTACTCTTTTCATCCTTTTAACTCATAAAAAACAAGAGAACTAAAATTAAAAAATTCTAATTACTTCCTTCATTTAATGTTTTATTTCATTTTGTTCATCAAAAAATGTTGGCATTACCATTTTATTCCTTAGTTATTCCTATTTGTTCTTTTTATAAAGTACGTAGCTTAAGATTATGTAGGATATTTGTATATTCATTTAAAAAGCTAATAGAAAACAATGACGGAACATAGAAGTATTTTTATTTTTTTCACTTTTCTAAATATGCAGTTGCTAAGAATTTGGAATTAAGTTAAATATGTTATAAGATCCATTTTAAGATCAAAATTTAACATAATTTTGCCATTTGCTGTATTGTATAGAAAGAAAGTTAATTAAGATAGTTTGAAAGAATTGAAATTAGAGTTTAATGATAAGTAACCAGCCAAGCAAAAGCTTTTATTTGCATCTTCTATTTTCCTTATATTTGCGCTTTTTGATTTTAGAAAAAGTTGACGTCATGGTTTTTCATATGTAGTATGCTAGAAATTAAACGAATGCAATCTTAGGTATGTAAAAATTATTCCTTTAGAAAACATTTCTAGTTATTGAAATAGCCATAAATGTCATAAAGCTTTTCCTTTTTTCATTCTTTTTTAAATGAAAATTGAATTAGTGACATCTACATTAATAACTTTCTTTCACAAAGATCGTGAGTATTATGGAAACAATTTGAATTTGATCAAACATTCATATTTTTTAGCAGTTTTTGATCATTTACACGTCTCATATTTTTGCCTAAATAAGGAAACATTATTTTTTTCACTAGTATACTACATATTGCTTCTAATTAAGTTTTTGTTGATATTATAGAAATATTCAATCGATGCGTGGGATCCGAATATTAGTGGAGACTGAATTAAGGATAGAAAAATGCATAAGGAATTTTTTAAGACAAGTTTTCTTGTTGTAATTTCAGGAAAATCCAAAATGAATCAAGTAAAAACAAACTATACATTCAATTTTAAGACCTATCATTCTTACAATTGTTGTACAATTGACCACTGATCAACGTCCTTACTAGTCATTTGAGCAGAAGACTAGTTAGAGAGAAGATTGGACCTGTAGTATAAAGTCAGGCAACATACAGCCTGACTTATTCAAATATGAAAATGTAGTATAAAGCCTGACTTATAAAGCCTGACTTATTCGAATATGAAAATGTAGTATAAAGCCTGACTTATATCGAATATGAAAATGTAGTAGACTTCCCAATAATCAAATTCCTCGACATATTCGATATAGAATGCACAAAAGGCATGTCATAAGATACAACTGATAAAACTGGAACAATTAAGATATCAATGGAGAATAGTTCTTATGCATTAAAGTTAGTATGATGCTCAGTTTGCCTTTAGATATAACTTTTATTGCAAAATATTTTCTTGATATGTTAAGCCTAATTATCAGTTGATGATTAACAAATTTTTTTGCATGATTTTGAAATCGACGAAAGCACGAGGGATCTACCACTGTAAACATGTTTTTCACATAGAGTGTGTCGATAGCTGGCTTATCATGCATGCTTCCTGTACATTGTGTAAAAGAGACATCTATTTTTTTCAAGTTATTTTCTGTAAATTATACATACATGGACATCAGTTGTTTGTACATATATAAGTGCGTATTTTATGTCCACTACATATACATTTGATTTGGTTATTTTGGTTGCTGATATATTAGTTTTGTAGATAATAACAATGTATGTTTTTTCTAGTTTATTTATAATATAGAACATTCATAAATAACTGTTATTATCTTTCACCTACACATAACCATTAAATTTGACCAAAATTTGAATTGTGTAACGGATCAACAAAATGATGCCATGTGGGCGAATAAAATAATGCCACATGGTCTAATAATATTATGCAGCGTAGACCAATAAAATGATGCCATGTGGAAAATTAGATAATGCCACGTGGATTAATCAAATGATGCCATGTGGCCTAAGAAAAATGATGCCATATGTACTAACCAAATGATGGCATGTAGACAAATTATTGTTTGACACATGGGCCAACCACAAGATGCCAAGTGGTGGCATTAATGTATGCCACGTGTATGTTACTATGGCAACCATGCCAGCAGACACGTAGGATGACACATCATCAAACACATCAGCCGATGACTCATCATTTGATTCGCAACTTAGTGGGGTCCAAGGATTCTTTTACCTACCAGTATTAATAAGTGTAGGTAAAGACTCTTTCCTTACTAACCTTTACCTACCAGTGTCTACCAATTCAATATTGGTAGCTAAAACTTATTGCCCACCATTAGGCTAATTTTACCTAAACTTATAATTGGTAGGTAAAGACCCCATTTTCTTGTAGTGTTTTTCTATTCTAACCTGGGTGAAGTTTCCCTTCTTGTTCTCCTGGTTCTTTGTGGTTGTAAGGTTAGCAAAGCATCCATTTTATCCATTAAAGCTTTCTTGCTATCCACCATATTCTGGTTCAATTCCCATAGTATTTTGTCAAGCTCTCCTCTGGTGACTACTTCCTATTGAGAAGAGTATCCTAGTATTACCTATTGATCATCACCACCAGCCACAGCTCCTGATGACCTTCAATATCTCCTTGGTGACATAGCTTTCTATTAGCAATCCTTCAAGTTCTTCAAGCGAGTTCTCTAGATCAAACTTCTAGATCTTTCCAATCAAAGCAGAGAGCTACATCTAAGCCTAGGTTCAGTGTTCTCAGTGAAAGCACTAAAATGTTAAAGCTAAAAGTGGATCAACACCTAAGGAAACATTATAGGGAACATGTAAGACCTAGATCTAGCACTTAATAACAAAATAACTAAAAGAAGAACAGCAAGACACATGACTTTTATAGTGGTTCAACAATCTCTGGCCTACGTCTATTTTATATCTTTTATTAATTATGAGTTTGAGAGAGTTTAGAGAGAATTAGAAGTCAGTTGTACAATGGATTAACTTGTTCTTAAGCCTAGAACTACCAATAGTATCTGCCTAGGTAACAATTATGAGGGAGATATAGGAGATAGTGAAGAAGTAGAGTCCAAGATCCTTCTTTAGTTGCAGTTAGGTTGATATTTATAGAGAAACAACCATATGGTTTCAGGAGCTCACTTGCATTGAAGTCCAGAAGCAAGCCCAGGGAGGTACCATCGTGCACATAGGTCCAATTAGCCAAAAATACCTCTTGGTACCAAGAGGTCTACTTAGTTGCAAACCTTCATATTTTGCTTGTCTTGCTCTCCTATCTTCAATTTAATGTTTTCTGAACTTATTTCTATAGTCTTTGAGTTGATTTCGGTGATTTTCCTAATAACCCTTGCATTATCCTACTTTGTTCTCATCAGTCTTGAGAATTGTTCATCCAAACTCTAAGAAAAGCACTTGACCACGAGAGGTTGAAGTAACATATGGAGTGCATAAGGTTTGTGGTACCAAAATAGGATAAAAACCTCTCAGTACAAAGAGGACCTTTCGGTAAGAGTGGATTACTTGACTTCAAATGCAATTATTTTCCTTGGATTTGTTTTTCTACTTATTCTAAGTTCGTTTTCGAGTTTTTGAGATGTTTCAGCTTCGTCTTGACGTTCTAACTTTCGTTGAAAATCCACTTGATTAAAAACCTGGTTAATAGAACTTTATTAGATATGGTTCGTTCAATAATAAGGCTGAGTTACCTCTACCCTATTAGGGATATTCATTAGAAACCACATTGTATATGTTGAACTTGTTATCCACTAAATTTTCCTAAGATGCCATATGAGATATGACATAGAAAGAAACCCTACTTCAAGTATTTTTAGTTATGGGGTTATCCGGCCTATGTTAAGAACATTGGACCAAATAAACTCGAGGCAAAATCAGCTTTGTGTAAGTCTATAGGATATCCCAAGAATTCTAAGGGATATATTTTCTAAATATAGAGGAACACAAAGTGATTGTTTCCATACACAATGTCTTTTTAGAAAAGGAATTTCTATCAATAGAAATTAATAGTGAAGTTGTAGACTTAGATGAGATCCGAAAAACAAACACTGAAACTAGAATAGTGGAAGAACCAAGTTCACCCGTATACGAAAACACGTGACCTATTATAATGTCTAGTAGGGAATCTCTACAATTTTCTCGTGGATGGCGAGAAGGAGGACTGCATCTTAGATGACTACACTCCTCTATCTTTCCAATAAGCACTACAGAGTAAATATTTCGCACTATGGCTTGAAGCAATGAAATCCAAAATGGATTTCGTGTTTGAAAACAAAGTTTGGACTTTGTCAGACATACCTGAAGAGATAAAACCCATCGGTTACAAATGGATTTTTAAGAAAAAGTTATGTGCAGATGGGGAAGTAGAGACTTATTAGGCAAGGCTAGTTGCGAAAGGATTTCATCAAATTCAAGGTGTTGTTTATGACTAAACTTTTTCATTGGTAGCCATGTTTAAGTCTATTTGGATCATGCTAGCTATCGCTGCATTCTATGACTATGAAATATGGAAAATGGGTTTAAAGATGGCTTTTCTAAATGGTGATTTAGAACAAACCATTTATATGTCGAAGCTTGAGGGTAAAGCTTGCAAGTTGTTAAAGTCCATTTATAGACTTAAACAAGCTTCAAGGAGTTGGAACAAGTGTTTGATAAAGTAATCAAACAGTTTTTTTATCAAAACATAGAGAAAGCGTGCATATATAGAAAGGAACATGGAAATGCTATAGTATTCCTGGTACTCTATGTTAACGATCTACTATTGACTAGAATTGACACTTCGTTGTTGTAATCGTTGAAAGCTTGTCTTTCCAAGAACTTCTTCATGAACGATTTAGAAGAAGTAACCTATATAGTTGATATAAAGTTATGTATAGATCGATCTATAGAGATAGATCTAAGAGGCTGTTGGGATTGTCCCAATCCCTATATATAGACACCATATTGGAAAGGTTTGGTATGGAGAATTCCAAGCGTGGAAATGTTCCAACGCAATCTGGAATCGTCCTTTCTAAGGACGCTTCTCATACCAATGGGGAGAAGTAGCGGATGAAGAGGATTTCCTATGCTTCAGCCATAGGATCCATGATGTATGTTATGCTATTTACTAGATTGAATGTAGGGTACACATTAGGATGCATAAGCCGATACTAGTCTAGTACCGGAGAAAAATATTGGACGGCTATAAAATGTGTACTTAAATATTTAAGAAATACTAAGGACTTACTCCCCATATATGGGAACGAAGACCTCCTTATAAATGGGTATACAAACTCGAGCTTTCAAAGTGATATAGGTAATAGTAAACCGATGTATGGTTATGTCTTTATGCTTAATGGGGGCTGTTTGTTGAAAAAGTTCCAAACAAGTAACAATTGCTGATTCCATGATGGAGGCCGAGTACATCGCCCTCAACGAAGCAGCTGAAGAGGCAGTATGGATGCACAAGTTTTTGAGTGAACTCGGAATGATTCCTAATACCAAGAATCCTATGGCATTATTCAATGATAACAATATGGCAACGCGGATCAAAATGAGTCCTACGCACATAAGAAGTCATGGCATATTCTTTAGAAGTCTACCTAATTAGAGAATTCATTGAGAAGAAAGAAGTCGTGATACAAAGGTTAGATACCAAGGACAACATAGTAGATCCATTCACTAAATGCCTGGCTCGTTCAGCTCTCGAGAAGTTGATTGAAGGGATGAGATTGAGATTCCATAATTGGTCCCAAGTGCAAGTGGGAGATTGATAGAGTCAGGGGTGTGTCCTAGGGGAAATTTGGTAATTTATTATAAATTAGTTAACTCTGTAATCAATTCCCATTCGAAGTAAAGTTATTTTCTTTCTGATATATTTGTTATAATGTGTGATAAATAATTAAATGCTTAATTAAAATATATTTAATATAAAATATATAAATGATGTGTTTGTGATAATAATTAGAAGTAGTTGTAATCATGAGTATTGTATCACAATATTATAAGACATATCATTTTAAATATTTTTAGTCAAGATGCATTGAGACCGGATATCGTTGTATCAGTTGAGACTAGATTATGTAACGCTCTCCAAATATTGGGCAGTGTATTACTCATGATTGGTGAAGGCACATAGTGGTTACATACTAATAGTATTTGGATAACCATGGAACAACTCACTCGATAGCTTTATGTTGGTTAATAGAACTGAGGTCAAATAGAAAATATCGATTAGACTGATTTACACAGTTCTCTCGACTTGAGAAAACTGTCGATCTTCGATATAAAATCTCTGCTTTGATTATAGAAAAATCATGGCATGACATCCATCGGGTGACTATAGTTAGGTCGAGTGGAAGTATTGGAAGTGAAGCAGTATTCAAGAAAGGATTCGTCTCCTAAGTTGAGGTTAGTATCACTGTAACGACCCAGAATTTTAGGTTACTTGAAATTGGAATATTTAATTGTTTTTAAATATTTAAAAGTTAAATTTTATAGATTTTATAATCCGAATTTCAAATATAATGGTAATTGGATAAAATAATTATTAAATTTAATACTGGAAATTGGTAAAATAATGGAATCTTGAGTTTTAAGCTTGATAAAAATAATTTAAAGACTTATTAAATTTATATTAATAAGAATGAAGGTAATAGAACTTTGTATTGAATTTAAAATGGTTTGTTTGATTTTAAAAATAACTCGTTTTAATTAACGAGTAAAAATAGCCTTCCGGGGCACAATCTCGGAATTCGATGAAACTAGTTCCATTAGATCCATAATAGTGTATTATTATCGGATTTCAAATTTCGTAGCGTTTAGAGTTATCATTTGGTCATACGGAATAAAAAATGCGTTGCAATTAATATCGAAAATTCAATATAATAATTGGGTCCAAAAAAGCTATCTTCTCCATACGATCGAATTAGGACTCAAAACCTTTTCCATTGCGTTAGAAATAGGGGTATAACATTATAAATGCCTAGCGGCACACCTTGATAGGGGTTCGAAATTTTTAGTTGCGTAAATCGAAATAACTTGAAAATTTAAATAATATATATATGTAGTTTTTTGACTTTGACTAGGCTATCACACTCCCTCCCATCAGGCCATTCTTTCTTTCACTCAATCACTGTACCCTTCCTTTTCAAACACGTTCCCTCCCCTTTATTTTAAAACAGCCGAACAGTGTGAAAGAGCAGAACACAGCAAAAAAAAAGGGAACCGAGATCTTCAAAAATTATTTTCTCAAATTCCACTTGTTATAAAATTTTGCAACTTGCTTTAAAATTTAGTTAGTGGGTAATGAGATTTAAAATAGTGATTAAAATTATATAAATTGTTTTTAGTAAATTCAATTCGTATAAAATGCATATCTTGTTCGTTTTAGGTCCAATCGACACACGGTTTATTGCGTTGTGTTCGTATCGACGAATACGACGCATAGGAACTAGATTGATCAAATTTAAAGCTTGCTGAATTTTCAGATAAATTCAAACGCATTCGAACTTAATTGAAACCAGAACGTGAAAGTGACAATAAAAATCAAGGTGAGTAAATCTCTCTCATTTGGATTACTGCAATTAATTTTAAATGATTAAAATTAATTTTAGATGAGTGATTGAATTTAATAATTATTATTAGTTTGGATGTTATTATATATATATAGTAGTGTGTATATATATATTGATAGTTAGATATATTCTCTCATATTTTAGCGGATGAGACCCTATGCGCCCCGCATAATAGCGAATGACCCTATATTACTGCGATATCCCGTCTCGAAGTGGGATTCATATTTTTATGTTATCTAACATATGTGGTTGCAAGAAAACAAGTTGGAGGGATCCAACTGGATTCCTCAAAAATGTTGAATTAATTTCATATATAGTGATATATGATATGTTTGGATAATCTATGATAGATTATTGTGTGATTTGAATTTATTGGATGCTATGGTAGCACTGGCCTAGATTTTGGTATTTTAAAATACCATGAATATATGTTTTGAATTTGAAAGGAAATTAAAAAGGGATTTTGGAAGTGAAGTATTTATATAAAATTTTGGATTGGTTGAAAGAAAATTAATTTGGATAAAATAAATGGTTTGACTTTAAATTTGTACTTAACTATTTCATGATATTGTAAATACAGATTTTGGAATAATTTATATAAAGGATTTTAAATAATAATTCTAAGTGATACTTGTTTAAATATAAAAAGTTTAAAAATCGAGATTTTAAATAGAATGGGAGAATAGAAGGGAATTTGGAAATAAATATAAAATTGGTTATACTGGATCTTAAATAAGATTTCTAAATTACGAAATGGAAGTAGAATCGAGATTTGGTTGGTTTTGGAATATAGTTTGGGTTATTTAAGAAACTGATTTATAAATGGAATTTAATTTAGAAATCGATTTATAATGGATTTAAGTGATGTGAAACCGTTGTAAACTGGAAAGGAGACTATGGGATTTATAAACAATGTTTGTAAAGTGAAATGATTTTCAGTTGATAAATTGAAGATATAAATTCACGGTAAGAATTTATAATGAGATAGGTAAATCGGTTTAAAAGAAATGATATATTTTACTTTTGGAAATGTGAAAAAGGGATTTATGAAATTGGGACGTAAATCGATTAGTGAAAAATCGAGAGAGATTTATAAATATTAGATTGGTTATATTGGAGTTGAAATATATTTTTTTATCAAGAAGTTGAGTTTGTTTTAAAAGGAGGATTTCTAATTATTAAACTAGGTAATTTAAAAATGTTTTAGTATAAAATATTTCAGAAAGTTAGTTATTTAAATATTTTTAAATTGTCAAAATGAATTATAAGTTTTATAAACAAGTCTTGTAAATCGATTAGAATTTTATTAATAAATCAGAATTAATTATTGTTCAAAGTTATGTAATTATTTTAATTGTTTAAAAGTATATTTAATTATTAAATAAAGATTTCGGAAAGTAATGGTATACTTTCATGGCGGAAATCAGAGGCAGAGATTGCCTGCAGTTGAGTTTGGATTTCTCTGGGATAGAGATGTAATCATTGAGCTGCGAATCCATGGTTGATACCGCATGGTGCTTTCCATATTTATTTTAAAAAGTTTCAAATATTTTGAAAGGAATGGTTTTTGAACATACTTATTCCGATAAGATAAGTATATACCTTTTTGATAAAGAGATTTAATTTATTAAAATTTAAATTAAATAAGTGTAACGACCTGATATTTTCAACCATTCGCATCCAAACATGCCGGAATTGAATTGCTCAAAATACCAGATTGTAAGTTTATATTTGGCAAAACTCAGCATATACAGTAAATAAATAATCACAGAATCACAGACATAGAGTAATATAACAATACGCAGCGGAAACAAATGAATAGTAGTTCATGAAGCTACTATATATATATATATATAACAGAGTTAAACAAGATACATAGAAGTCTCGAATACAATAGTCAAATACAAGATCAGAATACATCACTGGAATCAACTGAGTATCTGAAAGCTGGATAGATAGTTGGATCTCCAAGCGAAGCTCCAACTCCAAAGGCGAGTCTCGAATACTGGTACACTCAGTCTGACCCGAGCGTAAAGCAAAACACAAAACACTCGAGTCAGGATTAACATGCTTATATCAATAAATCCAACTCATGTGAAATAACAATCGAAATACAAGTAACTCAAAGGATGTTTGGGATAACCATCCTCTAAGGATCCGTTAAACTATCTACTATGTAGTAGTGTACGCTAAGTAGATAATGCCTATCAGTAATATAAAGTATCAAAATAGTGTTAAGGCATTACCATTATCCCCCTTAACACATTTTATATAAGCATCATAGTCTATACAGCACTGTAAACTCCACCATAAACTAGTGGGCTATCAGGGAGTACTCCATAGGTATAACACAAAACAAATCGTAGTGGTCGCGCATAGGGATACGAGTATGACAAGGCACATGAGGCAATACCCAAGGTAGTGAAACTACCGTTTGCCTGATCCGGACTGGTGAGAACGCATCGCCGCAACGATCGCAACACCGCGAAACAACACTCCCAAATCAAGGGTGCGCACCAATTAAAAACAAGTAATGAGTAGTTTATGAAGAAGTGTGTTCGCTCGAGGTAGCTAACCTCATTTGGCCCGGCACGGCTCCTGTTTTAGTCATTTCCAATTTGACACAAGTGTCAAGGCTATCCATTATCGTTCTCTTTCTTCAAATCATCAACGTACATCATTCCAACCACTTCATTCTGGATCACACTCCGCGTATAATAGTTATCAAAGTGGTATTCGGTTTAGACAGAGAGTATGTCCATAACCGATCCCGGTCTCTTCAATAACTACGTAACTATTACACCGATTGGTCATTTAATAAACTTTCAAAATAGTTTATATTTCAAAACCAAAATATCATTGTCATTTCAAAACCGAATACAATATCATTTCCATTTTAAATATATCCATCTCAAATATATCTATTTACAAAATCTTAGTACTTCAAAGTTATAACACTTTCAAAATCAAAATTTAGAAATCATAATGCTTTGGAATCATAACACTTCCTTTTAACAGTTTAAATACAAATAATAGTATATATAATAGAATAGTTTATCATTTAAAAGAGTTTATATAAAAATATTTATAATTTAAAATAGTTTATATTAAAAAAATTATATTAAAATAGTTTATATGAAATAAATTTATAAAGTAACATACGTAAATAGTTTAAATATAATTTAGAAATACTTTATATAATAGAATAGCTTCCTCAAATTTCACAAATCAATTTCAAATCAACTCAAATTCCAAAATTCAAATTTAAACAAATCTCAAATCATCAATTTTCATTTATTTCAGTTTCTCAATAAACCATTTCAAATTATATCGATTTCAAATACAGATTTTTAACCACAAAATAAACTATTTCAATTTCAATATTTTCAAAGCTTTAAATATTCAAACATTTCAAACAAGATTTGATAATTCCATATATATATATATATATCAAATGCACTTTATTATTATTTATTTTGAAATATTTACTTACTAAATCCATTATCATTTAAACAAAACCTCAAATTTCAAATGGCTAAATATTTCCTTCAATTCATTTAAACTTGAAATATTCATTAAATCACTTTAAACCAAATCAAGTTATGAAAATATATCCTTTCAAAGCTCAAATTCCATAAGTTTCAAACCCGTTTCTAATTAACTATTTTGTTAATTAAATACAATTTCAAATCAATTTCAAATCTATCTTCTCAACCTTAATTTATTAAATCATTATAAACTCTATATTAAAATATAATTTAATACATACTTAACCATATTATATTTTAATAAAATCAAACTTTATTATTAAGCTTATTTTATATTAAAACAAATTTATGCATAGCTTAAATTTTTAAGAATTTAACTATATATAAAATAACATTTATGTAATATCTAAAATCAATATTTATAGAAAACCATATATTTCTTTCCAAAACCATAGTCATCATTTCAAATTATTTATATATAGACCAACGATGTCTGTATATAATTTTCTATCCTATGGTCAAGTGATACAGATATTTATCATTTCAATCCGCAATTTAAATATATACGGGTATATATATACCATTTCAACCCGCAATCCCAAATTCAATTCAAATGAAAACCGCTTGGGTCTATCATTTCAACCCATAAAGATTTTCTCCTATTCTAAAGTCCGTTCGGGTATGTATCATTTCAACCCATAGTGATTCTATACTAAAGGGAACTTGAAGAGTGATAACAGATATGATAATAATATAACAGTCATAAATCATCAATATAAGTAACAGATAATGGTGTCAGATGTCATAGGTGAACAGATACAGATAACAGCATATATATAACAATGTAAATAACTAACAGCAGCATATTTCAATTGTGGTTTCAACTGAAATCAAATTTAATAAAAAAAAGAACATTAATCGTGAGTGATTACTCACCTTTCGAGGTTAGAGGGAACATGAGATGACACAGATACGAACACAAATGCGGACACTGAAATTGAGTTACGAATCCAAGCACGGATTTCAAAACAAAGCTAGATTGTCACGAATTCGACAAAGCTGATAGATAAGAAATTTGTGAAATAAATCAGAATCTTCTAGATATAGATTGAAACGAAATATATATTGTTCTATTATATTTGTGTCACAGTTGTAACCATTTATATTAAAGTATTAACGGTATATTAGATTAACATAAAATATTTTGTATCACTCTCAATAATGTGTATATAGTAACTTATATCTATAAATTAAAACAATATACATAACTAACCTGACATACTGATATGATATGCAAATATATTGAAGCTAAATTTTCATTGATCCTATATAACTCATATACGAAATGGGCGAAGTACATAAACATATTGTATCAACCAAATATGCGAACCACTTCTGAGCAACAGTTAACCTGCTTATATACCCAAAACAGCTTGTATACTAAGAATATATCTGTATAACTAATATACTATAAAACAATTATAACCTATACTAAAATAAACATAAGTATACAAAACGTATGCCGACTGTTTATATATGAACCAAGTGGATGCAAAATAAAATATGCAGACCGCCTATCCTATATAAATTGCAGATTAACACAATATAAAATTTTAAAACAAACTTACTAATATATGAAATCTTATGCCTTTAATACAAGTTGTAAAAAATATATATATCATATGAATACAAACATATATTTCAAAGCTGTAAAGCACTTTTCAAAGTTAATGTAGATCATAGTACAGCATACACTACTCTATATAAACACCACTTAATTATAAAACATATATTTTAAAAAATCCAAGTAGATATATAATTTTACTACTTATATAAAACTGGCACGTATTGTAGACTCTGATATATACAAATTATACAAAATTTCCTTTTATTAAACAAGGAGAAAGCCTTCATATTATCTGTATATTGCCCGACTGTAAATACAAAGTTATATAACAACATTAAAATAGAATGTACATTACTGACAAACACTGATACAATGTATATGCACGAACTGTTATAAAATATGTGTATTACCTTATTATAAAACAGAGGAGATGTGGATGAGGGGCGAAGGAGTGGCGGCTTGAGAGAGGTGGGGCTGCGGTGGAACATGGAGGTTGAAGGCTTCGTGCGCGCGTCAGGTAGGAGGAAGGTGAAGCGCAAGTGGGAGAAGTGTAGAGATGTACGCGGCAAGAGGGAGGTGAGGTGAGGCCTTGAATATCTTCTGTAGACAACTAAAGAAAAGAAAGGGGAAGAGAGGGATGAACAGTGCAACTTATATAAACCTATTATATTTCTAACCGATGGAAATAAATGTAGCGAACAAATGCATTGGAAAGATGAAAGGGCGGAAAGGAGACGTTGGAAAATAGTAAAAGACAGAGTTGGATTTCGAGAAAGTTACCAAAGCAATTTATTTGGTTCATTGCCTGCACGTTCAAATTAGAAAAGGGAAAGAAAAACTCAAGGTCACAATTTTTTGGTACCGATACGACGCAACGTTTTATCGTTTCCGTCGCGAACCGAACCTCAAAACACAGAATTGAATATATAGTAGAGATCAGCACGACAAGACGATCAAAACGGTATATAGATATCAGTGATAGAATCATCCAATCAAAAAGTCGATACGGACACTGATATACGTTGTTATTCCGTACGGAAAAATCCAAATGGAGCTAGAAATGTTCGAAATTTGCGAAACGAATTACGCAGTCTTATTCAGAGTGTTCTAAATAAATTTTCTCATGTTGACATATTTAGGTTTCAGAACACTTTTAAATTCAACTGTTATTTCGTCAAAAATAAGATCGACGGAGCAATAACAGTCAAAATTTTGAGAAACGAAATATGACGTCTTGCTCAGAAGATGATTTACCATTTTTCTATAGAAAAATATTCAGGTTTGGAAAACATTTTATTATCATCAAATATTAAGTGATATAATTGAAATAGAATTACACAATAAAATAAACTTTCATATTTTCAGATGAAAATTTACAGTTTGCTATGTTCAATCAGACGTTTTCCAAATATCAAATTTTTATTTCTAAATTTTACTATTTAAAATTCCACAAAATTCAATTAATTAAATAAATAAAACGACTAAAATTTTTGGGTCGTTACACTCTCCCCCACTCAAAACTTTTCGTCCCCGAAAAGGAAGGAGGTAGGAAAATGGAAACAACCAGAAAGAAAAATAGATTGGAAAACAAAATAAGCAATTAATTTAAACCATATAGATTTCAATGTAATTAATTAATATTTAACAATTTGGTTAAATCCATTTATTTTAAATCAATAAATAGTCATTCAATTTAAATTTGTTAGTTCAAACTGTTAATTCTAATCATATAAATTTCAATTTAAATCAATTAATATTCAATAATTGATTTTTTTTTTTCAAGGTATTTCATTAAGTTGATTCAATTTATTAATTCCTTCAAAGCAAAATTTAATCTATCCCATTTATTCATTATCTTATTATCCAATTATCCTTTATTAATAATTTTCTAAAATCATAAACTTGAATAGTCGTTTATTACAATCATATTTTATTCAACAAATTTAATTCTTCTTTATTTCAAATTATTATTAAATTTATTCCACTTAATATATCTTATCACATATATTAAGTAAATTTCCACTTATAATAACCACTCAAATTTATTTAAAATTTCTTTTAACATCATTTTATATTGTATATTATTCAATTACATAATTAACTTCTGAATAATTAAGGTAAGTTATATAGAATGCAATTGAGTATTATACAAATAAAGTTTTACAATTCAATTATTTCAAGTTAAGTATTTATTCAAAAAATTTGGCTTCATTTATAATTGAAAATCATCCTTTAACAAAATTTTAAGAATTAAATTTTCGATTAACTTCAAACCAATTTATAGATAAATATACATATACTATAGAGGGAATTAGGGAAAAGAACAAACTTTGACAAAAAATTAGTCTAAAGGACACCAAGTTTTATTTTTTGGCTGAAGGACAAACTTTGAAAAAAATTAGGTTGAAGGACAATGCTAGTTCTAACTAGCATTATATTCAGTTTTTACACTATACAAAATGCTAGTTAGAGTAGCATTATATTCAGTTTTTACACTACAAAATGCTAGTTCTAACTAGCATTGTCCTTCAGCCTAATTTTTGTTCAAAGTTTGTCCTTCAGCCCAAAGATGAAACTTGATGTCCTTCAGCCTTAATTTTTTTTAAAGTTTGTCCTTATGACTATTTTCCACTATACTATATATATCAAATCAATTCTATAAACATATACTTATATATATAATATATTATAAATCAAGTCATTCTTAAGAAGTTCAAATCAAATTCATTTTCCAAACAAAAGAGTAGCAAAGCTACTGAATGGTCTCTCCACTTCAAAACTCAAAAATGAATGTCGATGATGCGGCCGCCATCACCGAAATTATTTTCCAGCGATAAAGAGAAGAGCACTGATTTAAACATTTAAAATTCTTTGGAAATGATTTCTATTTGAAAATATTTAAATACTATACACATTAAAACTTTCAAATCAAAGTTTGAAATCACCAGAAATTAATTCTAAAATTCTAATTAAATCCATTTCAATTCCTAATTAAAATTTAAACCATGTTCTATGATTTCATTTATTTATCATATTAGAATAGTCAATGGTTTACAAAACAATAAATAAAAATCAAATATTATGCTTTGCCAAAAAAAATCAAATATTACCATTTTGTTGACCCATTCATTTAACAATTTAGAAAATTTATTTATATATAATATAACCACACAAAATTTAGTTTATTTACCAAATTTGCAAACAATATTGTGTCAGTTTGCTCTGCTCAGGTGTTTTGGAAATCCTATCGATAGCGTTGATCAGACGAATCGATCGAAAACCCAAATCAACATCAACAACTCAAACAACACAATATATATAAAACATTTTTAATATTAATTCACACATACACTTCCTCGCTCGACGATACAAGAATGGATTTCAATGCAAGGATAGAGATTCAAATTTGATGGACTCAAATCAAAGAGAATTTTTGATTCGAAGATAGGTTTGAAACAAAGATAAGACGATTAAATAACGAAATAGGAAGATGGATAAGTTTATATAAATCGCGGGCGACCTTAACCGGGTCGACCGGGACTTCAAGAATAAGATCGATGCAGAATTCCGAGGCAAATCGACATTCGATCGCAAAAGATAGAATTCAGATATAGCGGGAGATAGATAGCATCGTAAACCGGGGATACAGAAATCTTCGATAAATCAATGCCTATTGTAAAGGAGTTTCACCCCTTTACAAATCATATCGTGGAGCTATGGGATGCTCCAGAATTCAGAAGAATACGAATAGTGAGGGACAAGAATGAATTTTGGAACCGAGGGAACGTTCCGAAAATTCAAAGGAAATTCAAATCAAAGATGAAAGATTCAAGCACGAACGAATATGATTCTGTAAATAAATTACCATATATGCTAAGTTTTGCCTTAAGCCAAAGCTCTAATACCAAATGTAACGACCTGATATTTTCAACCATTCGCATCCAAACATGCCGGAATTGAATTGCTCAAAATACCAGATTGTAAGTTTATATTTGGCAAAACTCAGCATATACAGTAAATAAATAATCACAGAATCACAAACACAGAGTAATATAACAATATGCAACGGAAACAAATGAATAGTAGTTCATGAAGCTACTATATATATATAACAGAGTTAAACAAGATACATAGAAGTCTCGAATACAATAGTCAAATACAAGATCAGAATACATCACTAGAATCAACTGAATATCTGAAAGCTGGATAAATAGCTGGATCTCCAAGCGAAGCTCCAACTCCAAAGGTGAGTCTCGAATACTGGTACACTCAATCTGACCCGAGCATAAAACAAAACACAAAACACTCGAGTCAGGATTAACATTCTTATATCAATAAATCCAACTCAAGTGAAATAACAACCGAAATACAAGTAACTCAAAGGATGTTTGGGATAACCATCCTCTAAGGATCCGTTAAACTATCTACTATGTAGTAGTGTACGCTAAGTAGATAATGCCTATCAGTAATATAAAGTATC
The DNA here is from genome assembly GCA_030737815.1 of Allium fistulosum. Classification (NCBI taxonomy): domain Eukaryota; kingdom Viridiplantae; phylum Streptophyta; class Magnoliopsida; order Asparagales; family Amaryllidaceae; genus Allium; species Allium fistulosum. The sequence goes on along the minus strand of CM060908.1, from coordinate 147,804,477 downwards.
AAAATAGTGTTAAGGCGTTACCATTATCCCCCTTAACACATTTTATATAAGCATCATAGTCTATACAACACTGTAAACTCCACCGTAAACTAGTGGGCTATCAGGGAGTACTCCATAGGTATAACACATAACAAATCATAGTGGTCTCGCATAGGGATACGAGTATGACAAGGCACATGAGGCAATACCCAAGGTAGTGAAACTACCGTTTGCCTGATCCGGACTGGTGAGAACGCATCGCCGCAACGATCGCAACACCGCGAAACAACACTCCCAAATCAAGGGTGCGCACCAATCAAAAACAAGTAATGAGTAGTTTACGAAGAAGTGTGTTCGCTCGAGGTAGCTAACCTCATTTGGCCCAGCACGGCTCCTGTTTTAGTCATTTCCAATTTGACACAAGTGTCAAGGCTGTCCATTATCATTCTCTTTCTTCAAATCATCAACGTACATCATTCCAACCACTTCATTATGGATCACACTCCGCGTATAATAGTTATTAAAGTGGTATTCAGTTTAGACAGAGAGTATGTCCCTAACCGATCCCGATCTCTTCAATAACTACGTAATTATTACACCGATTGGTCATTTAATAAACTTTCAAAATAGTTTATATTTCAAAACCAAAATATCATTGTCATTTCAAAACCAAATACAATATCATTTCCATTTTAAATATATCCGTCTCAAATATATCTATTTACAAAATCTTAGTGCTTCAAAGTTATAACACTTTCGAAATCAAAATTTAGAAATCATAATGCTTTGGAATCATAACACTTCCTTCTAACAGTTTAAATATAAATAATAGTATATATAATAGAATAGTTTATCATTTAAAATAGTTTATATAAAAATAGTTATAATTTAAAATAGTTTATATTAAAAATAATTTATATTAAAATAGTTTGTATGAAATAAATTAATAAAGTAACATACGTAAATAGTTTAAATATAATTTAGAAATACTTTATATAATAGAATATCTTCCTCAAATTTCACAAATCAATTTCAAATCAACTCAAATTCCAAAATTCAAATTTAATCAAATCTCAAATCATCAATTTTAATTTATTTCAGTTTCTCAATAAATCATTTCAAATTATATCGATTTCAAATACAGATTTTTAACCACAAAATAAACTATTTCAATTTCAATATTTTCAAAGCTTTAAATATTCAAACATTTCAAACAAGATTTGATAATTCCATATATATATATATATATATATATATCAAATTCACTTTATTATTATTTATTTTGAAATATTTACTTACTAAATCCATTATCATTTAAACAAAACCTCAAATTTCAAATGGCTAAATATTTCCTTCAATTCATTTAAACTTGAAATATTCATTAAATCACTTTAAACCAAATCAAGTTATGAAAAACATATCCTTTCAAAGCTCAAATTCCATAAGTTTCAAACCGGTTTCTAATTAACTATTTTGTTAATTAAATACAATTTCAAATCAATTTCAAATCTATCTTCTCAACCTTAATTTATTAAATCATTATAAACTCTATATTAAAATATAATTTAATACATACTTAACCATATTATATTTTAATAAAATCAAACTTTATTATTAAGCTTATTTTATATTAAAACAAATTTATGCATAGCTTAAATTTTTAAGAATTTAACTATATATAAAATAACATTTATGTAATATCTAAAATCAATATTTATACAAAACCATATATTTCTTTCCAAAACCATAGTCATCATTTCAAATTATTTATATATAGACCAACGATGTCTGTATATAATTTTCTATCCTATGGTCAAGTGATACGGATATTTATCATTTCAATCTGCAATTTAAATATATACGGGTATATATATATCATTTCAACCCGCAATCCCAAATTCAATTCAAATGAAAACCGCTTGGGTCTATCATTTCAACCCATAACGATTTTCTCCTACTCTAAAATCCGTTCGGGTATGTATCATTTCAACCCATAGTGATTCTATACTAAAGGGAACTTGAAGAGTGATAACAGATATGATAATAATATAACAGTCATAAATCATCAATATAAGTAACAGATAATAGTGTCAGATGTCATAGGTGAACAAATACAGATAACAGCATATATATAATAATGTAAATAACTAACAACAGCATATTTCAATTGTGGTTTCAATTGAAATCAAATTTAATAAAAATAAGAACATTAATCGTGGGTGATTACTCACCTATCGAGATTAGAGGGAACAGGAGATGACATGGATACGAACACAGATGCGGACACTAAAATTGAGTTACGAATCCAAGCACGGATTTCAAAACAAAGCTAGATTATCACGAATTCGACAAAGCTGATAGATAAGAAATTTGTGAAATAAATCAGAATCTTCTAGATATAGATTGAAACGAAATATATATTGTTCTATTATATTTGTGTCACAGTTGTAACCATTTATATTAAAGTATTAACGGTATATTAGATTAACATAAAATATTTTGTATCACTCTCACAATAATGTGTATATAGTAACTTATATCTATAAATTAAAACAATATACATAACTAACCTGACATACTGATATGATATGCAAATATATTGAAGCTAAATTTTCATTGATCCTATATAACTCATATAGGAAATGGGCGAAGTACATATACATATTGTATCATCCAAATATGTGAACCACTTCTGAGCAATAGTTAACCTGCTTATATACCCAAAACAGCTTGTATACTAAGAATATATCTGTAACTAATATACTATAAAACAATTATAACCTATACTAAAATAAACATAAGTATAAAAAACGTATGGCGGCTGTTTATATATGAACCAAGTAGATGCAAAATAAAATATGCAGACCGCCTATCCTATATAAATTGCAGATTAACACAATATAAAATTTTAAAACAAACTTAGTAATATATGAAATCTTATGCCTTTAATACAAGTTGTAAAATATATATATATCATATGAATACAAACATATATTTCAAAGCTGTAAAGCACTTTTCAAAGTTAATGTAGATCATAGTACAACATACACTACTCTATATAAACACCACTTAATTATAAAACATATATTTTAAAAAATCCAAGTAGATATATAATTTTACTACTTATATAAACTGGCATGTATTGTAGACTCTGATATATACAACTTATACAAAATTTCCTTTTATTAAACAAGGAGAAAGCCTTCATATTATCTGTATATTGCTCGACTGTAAATACAAAGTTATATAACAACATTAAAATAGAATGTGCATTACTGACAAACACTGATACAATGTATATACATGAACTGTTATAAAATATGTGTATTACCTTATTATAAAACAGAGGAGATGTGGATGAGGGGCGAAGGAGTGGCGGCTTGAGAGAGGTGGGGCTGCGGTGGAACGTGGAGGTTGAAGGCTTCGTGCGCGCGTCAGGTAGGAGGAAGGTAAAGCGCAATTGGGAGAAGTGTAGAGATGTACGCGGCAAGAGGGAGGTGAGGTGAGGCCTTGAATATCTTCTGTAGACAACTAAAGAAAAGAAAGGGGAAGAGAGGGATGAACAGTGCAACTTATATAAACCTATTATATTTCTAACTGATGGAAATAAATGCAGCGGACAAGTGCATTGGAAAGATGAAACGGCAGAAAGGTGACGTTGGAAAATAGTAAAAGACAGAGTTGGATTTCGGGAAAGTTACCAAAGCAATTTATTTGGTTCATTGCCTACACGTTCAAATTTGAAAAGGGAAAGAAAAACTAAAGGTCATAATTTTTCGGTACCGATACGACGCAACGTTTAATCGTTTTCGTCGCGATCCGAACCTCAAAACACAGAATTGAATATACTGTTGAGATCAGCATGATAAGACGATCAAAACGGTATAGAGATATCAGTGACAGAAACATCCGATCAAAAAGTCGATACAGACACTGATATACGTTGCTATTCCGTACGGAAAAATACAAACGGAGCTAGAAACGTTTGAAATTTGCAAAACGAATTACGTAGTCTTATTCAGAGTGTTCTAAATAAATTTTCTCATGTTGACATATTTAGGTTTCAGAACACTTTAAATTCAACTGTTATTTCGTCAAAAATAAGATCGATGGAGCAATAACAGTCAAAATTTTGAGAAACAAAATATGATGTCTTGCTCAGAAGATGATTTACCATTTTTCTATAGAAAAATATTCAGGTTTGGAAAACATTTTATTATCATCAAATATTAACTGATATAATTGAAATAGAATTACACAATAAAATAAACTTTCATATTTTCAGATGAAAATTTACAGTTTGCTATGTTCAATCAGACGTTTTCCAAATATCAAATTTTTATTTCTAAATTTTACTATTTAAAATTCCACAAAATTCAATTAATTAAATAAATAAAACGACTAAAATTTTCGGGTCGTTACAATAAGACTTTGTGATTTCAGTAGGAAATGAAATCTTTGGTTGAATGATTGTTTATTTGATAGTTAAACAACCAACTATCAAATCTGGACCAAAACATAACTTTGGGAATATCTAGGAGAAACACGGGGATTATATGGTACAGTTACCATCAAAGGTGCTATACTGTACGTATAAACTCATTTTGTTCTTCTAGGACGATGATAAGGAAAACCGTCCACTAACGGTTAGGAGATGATCTCCGATCTTATTTTCGTGTGTGTATTTCCTAAAGAACCAGGTTGAGTTTACCGGAAATATCGGACGTGTTTCGAAGAGAACGGGATCAGATAAGTTATCCAAAAACCAATTCGATCCAACGAATATGTTTTCTAAGTGAAGACAAGAGCATGTAATCGAAGATGGAGCATTGAAATGCAAGGGCTAATCGCTACTAATCCTGAGGATGATTCCAAAATGGATGTAGTAGGAATAGTGCCTTCGGTTTCGTTCAGACCTAGAACAGACTTGTATGGATGAATGCTTTTAGCACATTGTCATTGGAGGATAATAAGCACTCCAAGTATAAAGTTCCTTAAATAGGTAATCACAACCTCAAGCCTCATCAACCGAAATGACTAAAAATCAGGGTGATGCAGCAAGGCTAAGTGGGTCGCACCCAATTAGGGTATGTTATCACCTTTCTAGATACCCTTGGATATATTACTAATTATGGATACGGTGGTGCATGGAAAAAGAGCTCTCGATAAGGGTAGGAACACCCGGGGTGGTAACATATTCGGTTCTATCCAGGTTAGGGGTAGGGCCGGTCTTGTGTTGTAGTGGATCCCGACGAGGTCCTCGGTACATTTTTCTAGAAGTGTACTGTGATAGGTGGTACCCTGGTGCCTAGTCATTGTATGGAATCCATTCTCTAATATGTGCCTTTACGGTTTTGGTTGTAGAGCCTAGTATGTTGGAATTTAATTAATGTAACAATTTCGGCTATTTGAATAAGTATTTGTACTTAGACATTATTATAATATCAGATGATTTTAATATAAAATGTTTTGGTTATCGTAAGGTAAAAACCCGTCGTGTTTATGTGTGGCGTGGTCTTACGAGATACCTTTGTTTTTCAAAGGATTTCGATAACAGTAATAATTCAAATTGAGTGTGTTTTCTCACGCTGGTTTTCCAGACTGACTCAGGTGTTATTTTATTATAATACTCGGGTCAGAGCGAGTATTACAGATTCAGGTTAGGATGCTATGGAGCTCAGGAGACGAGCTAGATGACAAAGACATATCCCACGTACTTGGTTATATTCCACTGTGTGTGTGTGTGTGTGTGTGTTAGACTGTATATTCAGCATTGGTGAGGACAAGTTATTATAACTATCCAGTATTGAGTTGTTGATTTGTTGTACTCAGATGATGGTATGTATAAATAACAGTTATAGCTCTTTTTGTGTAAAGACATGTTGTTATCTATCATATATTGTTCCGCTGTGTTTGTGAGATTCTGTGTTGTTGTTCTATTTTCTTCTACCTCTTCCTTTTCTTTTCCTCTAACTATCGGGTTTTCCGGCATTCGATTTCTCAGCATGTAATACGGTGGACGTATTAGTGTCGATTTCCAAGGGTCAAAAATCTCGATCGTTACAATTATTGTCAACTCGAGTCAAGCCAAAGTCAAAATATCTGGCTAGAGTAGTGTGATTAATCATAACTGTTATTATTGAATGAAGGACTTTGTGTTTGGATATAGAGTTGAATATGGATGATGTTGGAATTTTGACCTTTACCATATTCCATAAGTCCAAAGTGGTATAGTTTTGACGAAGAGAATTGATGTAAATAAAAGTCACAACTGGGTAATGCTTAGTAAAATGAAACTAGATTTTACCGAAACCAAGTAAGCGATAAACTTGGCCAAAATGTCACACCACCTACCAAGTGACGCGTGAACGTCAATATTTGAATAGTTTGACATTAATCATTGACCAAACTATAATATCATTCTATGGTAATAATTGATCCTATAATTCTATACATGTATATATTTATAGTAATAATAATTTTTGATAGCTACAAAATATTTTTTGTTGTTATTTAATATTATTTAAATCAATATACTATCTAAATAAATCATATAAAATAAGATATGTTATGAACTATTTTTTATATTTTATAAAATTATTTTATCATAATAAAATCTCTTAATCAGAAAACGAAAATTTAAAAAATTAATTCTGCTATTTTTTTTAAATATTATAGTTAACAGTCGAAAAATAATTAATTAATAAAAAATAGAGGGTCGGAAAAATTATTAATTTTTTCTAAACTTAAAAATATCATATAATAATTTCTAGAAATTTAAAATTTGAATAAAATGTTTCATAAATAATTTTTATTAATATTTTATCTATTTTTGAGTAAAAAATAAATTAATATATATTTAAATAATAAACTTTTATAGTGTTGTATTACGATCTGGAATAAAAAAATAATTATTTTTTTAATTAATATACATATATAAATATATATATATACATTATAAATATGATTTATGTATATATATAGTTAACAAAAAATATTAATCATTATATATATGTTTGGTTTATAATTTATAAAGAAATTAAAAATAAAATATACTATGTGTGTGTGTGTATTATTTAATAATTATTATATTAATATGCACACACACATATATAAATAATATTTTATATATCTTAAGTTTATAAATACATACATGTAAATATAAATATATATATTTTAATTATTTTCATATACATAAAATTATTTAAACAAAATTAGCATATACCTTTATATATATATATATTTATAATATTTATATAAGTAACAATTTAAAATACATACGTATATTTGGACAACATACAATATATATCAGATGAGCTAACATATCTGTTGCGATGTAAATCCTAACATCTATACAGGACATGTTATACTTTGTATGGGCTTACATGTTACACATGCACGTACATACATATACATATATGATATATATGTATTTATTTATATGTATACATATACGCGATGTAAATCCTTGGGTTGGCAGGTTACTATAGGAAATTCATTAAGTACTTTGCAAAGATAGTGGTTCCAATGACTCACATAACTATGAAAAAAATTAGTTTTTGCATGGGATGTGAAATGCATGGAAGCATTTGAGAAGCTGAAGGAGCTGTTGATTAGTACGCCATTACTTACCATTCTCGATGGGACGGTAGCCTTTCACGGTTTACTCCAATGCATGTGGTACGGGCTAGGAGCTGTTCTTATGCAAGATAGTAGAGTAATAGCCTATGCAAGAAGACAATTGAAGGACCATGAGAGAAGGTACCCCACTCATGACTTAGAGCTGGCAGCTATCGTGTTTGCTCTAAAGATGTGAGGGCATTATCTTTTAGGGGAGATTTTTGAGTTATTCACCAACCACAAATCCCTTAAATACCTATTTTCCAAAAAGAGATTTGAATCTTAGGCAATAGGATGGATGAAGTTTATAGCATCATATGACTTTAAGATATAGTACACCCCGGAAAAGGGAATAAAATACCCTACCGCTATACTCATACTATTCAAGAGTATTAAAAATAATGCTGTCGAATAATACGAAAATGAAGCTATATGGGAGTACATACATGAATATTCCCTAGCATTAACACTGGTACATATTAAAACATCAAATAAATAGCTTATTAATACGTACGCAGTATCGGGATAAAGCAATAAACAAATGAGCTTCCAGGACAGAACAATACATAATATACAGTAGATAACAGAGAACACAAAGTGTGAATTATTGCAGTGATAACATATAATATATTATACATTAATGCCATAAGAATATAATACATCTCAAATGTAAGCTATCTCAATATAATGTGATATATAATCAATATACAACCGTGTGTCAATATATATATATATATAGTGAATCAATGTCTCACACATGCCATATAATAATCCTAGTAGAAGACTCCACTAAACCCAAAAAAACGGTGCCGGTCATGTTGTCCCTCTACCTGAAATGTCTCGGACTGATCCAAGTATTACATAAATCACAAATGAGTCAGACTATGTCCAATCAAGTAACGTAGTGTAATCAAGGAATAACAATATGGTGTCACTATTAAAGATAATCAAATCATCAGATGACATGTTAATATATGTATATAGATATAGAATATGTAGGTCGGAAATATATGTATAATACCATAAACAATCATCAAGGCATCATGTCGCACAAATAACTCAATACCATATGAAACAACTAGCTCTGATATCTAAAAGATGTCATCACCCATATAGAAACACATCAAATCAGAAATCATAGAATCAACATAAATGGGTGAATTATACATATCCAAAAAACATCATCAAATCCAGAAAACACTAATAAAGGAGATATCACCAAGTATAATTAGGCTAGAATAATGCATTGCCCAAATATATCTCTTCGTCCCAATAAATAAAACATCATCATTAATATATCAAATAGGATAGGCTGCCTATCAACATAAGTGATAATTTAATGTATTCTGGTCATATATCACGGGTAAAATCTCATCTCCTCGTATATATACTATCAGAAAGCATCGTGACGGGATATGACTGTATGACAGAAACATAGTCCCAAGTCGAGCCAAACACACACACATATATATATATATATAAAACAATATATGGGTCCTATAACCCATAACTATACTCAAGTGAGGTGTATCAATCGTATATGCCAAACTACTACTCCATTTGTACCAGAAGGGAGACAGATAGCATTAAGCTAGCTCCAGAGACATGGAGTATGTACAGTCTTAGTTACATCAATAGTCATCGTGACACGTATCCATCGATGTGCTCGTCAACCGAGGACTTTTAAGTCATGACACTATAATTGCTCTTATAGGTAACGGACTATTGGCCAGGTAACATGGGGGCGAACGCATGCATAGCAGTAGCACAAAGCTATATAATATAATGTCACATATCTAGGGTGTGACCCTACAATTAGGCCGCTAGGGTGGATTATATCCATCTGTTCCTTTCCAACAAACATAATAGGAGTACATCATAATAGTTGCATATAGAACCAGTACATTTAGATCCGAAGTCATGCTCATCGTTAGGCACAGAGCCAAACTCGCTGAATATAGGTACGAAGCCATATATCACTACGTGTATCACCTCACACTATCTTCTCTATTCTATGATACTCAAATGTTTACTCACTGCTTTAAACTCCACTCAAACTTAATATTCTATATAACGAGTCCAATGAATAATCAAAGAAATATTGCCGAATGTCTCATCCCAAACGGTATTATAATTCTGTTTATTTAGATTTCTCATTACACAGAATTTAATATCATGAAATCATACATAAAGATGTCATCGCCATATCATATCAAAATCATCAATCAAATCAATATCAATGGTGAATCACTCATAACATCCAAATTAGTATCGAGAAGATGAGAAATCAGAAAACTTAGAAATCATGCATGAATATATATTTAGAACACCCGTTGGTAATTTAAAGAGATTATACTATTGGGAAATACACTTTAAAATACCAAATGGAAAATGGGAATATGTTGCATATTTTCATAATCTTATAATTGTTAAATAATTAATTAGATCAAATATAAAATTTACTTTTAATAAATTATTAAGTTCTCCTTCTTTTATAAACCCAAATGCTAATGTATTAATCACAAATAATCATTGAAAGTCATTTCTAATCAAATAATTCTAAATTATCAAATCAATTTAATACATATATAATCAAATAAACACATTTTCAAAACTTGAATGATATTAAGATTTCATGAATTATACTTTGAAAACTACTAATATCAATTAAAGATCAATTTATATTGTTTCCATTTAAATAATACAATCAAATTCACTTTATTAATTTATTAAGCTATATTTATATTCTGATATAATTTACTAAGTGTGTGTGTATATATACTTAAGTTTAAGTATATTTATTTTGGTTTATTGTAAAAATATAAATAAATATATTTATTACCAAATTGTAAATATCATGTGCTTACACTCACATAAAGTTGCGTGCGCACACACCTGCTCATACACATGCATAGATTACACTCACATGACTACGCACATACACAAAAGCGCACGCACAGGGTTTAAACACACACACACACACACACACACTCACCCATGCTTGTGTAAACACTTACCCCTATCTTGCATACATATACTCAGAAATGCACACGTAGAAGACTGCACATACATGTCACCTATACACACATAATTGCATACCCACACACACGACAATACACACATAAACACAACCACACTACACACAGATATACACACGCATACATGAAATACATACATGCACAAGATTATTCGTGCACACACCGCTTTGCCCACACACATAAAAACATTCACACACTTACACAGCCACCAGTCGACCAGTCACGGTCAGGGTCGACCGATAGACCTTATCGGTCGACCGTGGCTGAAGCCAAAACTGGTTATTTCAATCACTTTTCAACCTCCCTCTCCCTCTCGTTCAAAAACACATGTCATTAATTCAGTACAAACTCGTATATATTTCCAAGCAAAAACTAAAACAACTTACAGATGATAGATTATTTGATTAAACATAGGTTTGTGAGTTGAGCACTCACCTGTATGCATGCGCGATCTCTAAATTCATCCTTACTGTGGTGTGTTTGAACATCACCATCCTTCATCAAACCTACATATCCTTATTACCACAAGTGTGTATCAATGTCGTGATGTATTTACTCGAGTTTGGTGATTTATAAAAATTTATTTATTTGATTTGAATTTTCTAAAGAATGAAGGTTTTCCTTGTTTTTGTATTATTTTCACATTGTAACTTATTCAAATATAAACACCCTATTTTCACAATCAAAATTCTTTTCTTTAAATAATTTCGAAACCAATTTATCAATTAAATTTACAAATTCTATTTTTAATCACTAAACTACTATTATTAACTTCAATTAATTATTACTTTAAAATTGGGTTATTACGGACTTCCTCCTTGACAAAATTGCATCCTCTCAATTTCCCATAAAGAGATATCTATAACAAATTAATTATTCAAAATTTACTCATGTCATTTAAATTTCATTTTAAATACCAAACATTTACTAAATGTAAAACGTACCTTCTAGAATTACAAAATACTTTATTTAAACAATTTACTTTTCAAACATTAGATAATAATTTTCTCAAGATTTCATTTTATTTAATTCAAACCCCATTCAAATTCAAATACTCCATCAAATACTTTAAATGATTTTAACAAAAACATAAATTTTAACAACCAAATTTCTACTAAAATCTCTTTTCTCTATGTATTGAAATATTCTTCAATATATATTATTTAAATTTTAACAGATTAGTTATCCAAAGGCAATTTCGAATTCTATTTTCATTTTATGACATCACTACTCCCATTTATACACTTTAGATCATTTATTACATTATACATTTTGTATTTCAAAATTTTAATTATACTTTATTCAATTTTACAGATATTTTACATACATTCATTTATGAATCGATACTTTTCCTATTTCAAAATAATAATGTTTGAATTATACTCAAAAAATATATATCTTTCTAAAATATTGTGTCCAAATGCTTCGTTCTAGTGTTTAAAAATCTCTATGAATAACGTTGATCAGGTGTATCGACAAGACTTCTTAAACCATTTTACGGACAAGTTAACACAACTTCATTTCAAAAATATCCATAAGTATCACTTTCACAAATTATTTAATATACTTATTCGATAAATCTTTTACTAATTCACTTTAAATTTTATCTTAATACTATTCTTATAATATATACACACACTTTTCAAAAGATTACTTCTTATACTTGACTTCAAAAGTCATATAATAATAATAATAAACTATATCTGCATATATATAAAAAGTCTTTGCTTTTATGAAACTGTCAGTAACTTCAAAATAATTTCAAACTACCTCTAAATACACATAAATTTCCAAAATTAAATTCAATACCAGTAATTTTCAAATAACTAACAAACATAAGGGACTAAAATAAATATACTCAATGGAAATTAATAAGTAGATTTCCCGCTGTGCACTCTGGTCAAAATCATTCAAAACACAACAACATAATAACAAACCATGAACCACAATTCCATCTTAAAACATCCAAGGTGTAGTATTCAATATAAATATAAATGTTATTGGTTGGACTAACTCCTTTCATCCTTGCCACTCCAACCATTTTATACTTCAGACTTGAAAGAAAAGAAATTAATTATATAATTAAGTACATATATTTGTTAAATCACAAGTCTGTCCCTTGATGGTTACCCAAGTAATCATCCTATATATATACACTATACTACCTTTTATTATAGAAAATTACCGAACACATCCAAGGGTTAGGGACTCTAAGTCTCATCTAAGGTCTCGACTCATGTCTCTTATATACAATGTATTGTTCTGAACTACTCTAATACCAACTATAAACACCTTACCTGTATACATATACTACTCAAGAGTATTAGCAAGTAATATTGTCAAATATTATGAAGAATGAGGCTATATGGGGCACATATGTGGATATTCCCTTAGACTAACCTAGTACATATTAAAACATCAAATACATAGCTCACCTATACGTACACAGTATCTGTATAAAGCAATAAACATGTGTGCCTCTAGCACAGAACAATACATAATATACAGTAAATAACAAAGAGCACAGAGTCTGAATCACAACGATAACATATAATATATTATAAATTAATGCAATAAGAATATAATACATCTCAAACTCAACTATCTCAATGTAATGTGATATATAGTCAATATACAAATTAGTGTCAAAATATATACAGTGAATCAATGTAATGTCATGCCGTCCCTGTACCTGAAATGTCTTGGATTGACCCGAGTATTACATAAATAACACACTGGTCAGACTATGTCTAATAAAGTATCCATAATAAGGATAACGCAGTGTAATCAAGGAATAACAATATGATATCACTATTAGAGATACTCAAATCATTAGATGGCATGTCAATATATTATATAAATATAGAATATGTATGTCGAAAATATATGCATAATACCATAAATAATCATTAAGGCATCGTGTCTCACAAATAACTCAAAACCATATGAAATAACCAGCTCTGATATCCAAAAGATGTCATCATCCGTATAGAAACACATCAAACCAGAAATCATAGAATCAATACAAATGGGTGAATCATACATATCCAGAAAACATCATCAAATTCAAAAAACATCAATAAAGGAGGTATCACCAAGTATAATCAGGCTAGCACAAAGCATCATCCAAATATATCTCTCCATCCCAACAAATAAAGCACCATCATCAATATATCAAATAGGATAGGCTGCCTGTCATTATAAATGAGAATCCATTATACTCTGGTCATATATCACAACTACAGTCTCATCTCCTCATATCTATACCATCATAAAGCATCGTGAGGGGATATGATTGTATGACAGACACAAGGTCTCAAATAGATCCATACATACATATATATATATATATATGTGTGTGTGTGTGTGTGTGTATAATAATATATGGATCATATACACCATAACTATTAAATCATGTGCATCAATCATATATGCCACTCCGTTAGTACCAGAAGGGAGACTGATAGCACTAAGCAAGCTCCAAAGACAAAGAGTCACTACAGTCTTAATTACCTTAGTAGTCATCGTGAAAAATATCCACTGGTGTGCTCTCCAACGTAATGACTCTTAAGTTAGACACTACAATCGCCTGCAGGTAACAGACGGCTGGCCTAGGTGACACAGGAGCGAATGTGTGCATAGGAGTAGCACAAAACTATATAATATAGTGTCACGAATTTGGGTTGCAACCCCATGATAGGCTGCTAGGGTGGATTCTAGCCATCGGTCCTCTCCAACAAACATAATAAGAGTACATCATAATAGTGTCATATAGAACCAATACATATAGACACGAAGTCATGCTCATCGTTAGGCACAGAGCCATACTCAGTGAATATAAGCACAAAGCCATATATCACTACATGTATCATCTCAAATTATCTACTATATTCCCATCACGTGAGTGTCATCTACTTATAATGAATAATCGAATAAATATCCCAACAGCATCCCATACCACTGCGTGATACTCAAACATTTACTCACTACTTGTAAACTCCACTCAAACTACTCGATATTCTATATAATGAGTCCAAAGAATAACTGGAGAAATACTACTGGATTCCCCATCCTAAACGGTATTATAACTCCATTCATTCAGATTTCTTGTTACACATAATTTAATATCATGAAATCATTCAAAAAGATGTCATCATTGTATCATAACAAAATCATCAATCAAATCAATATCAACGGTGAATCATGCATAATATCAAAATTAGTACAAAAAAGGTGAGAAATTGAAAAACTTAGAAATCATGCATGAATATATATTTAAAACACCCGTTAGTAATTCAAATAAATTATACTATCAAGAAATACACTTCAAAATACCAAAAATAGAATTGGGGAATATGTTGCATATTTTTCATAATCTTATGATCGTTAAATAATTAACTAGATCAAATATAAAATTTACTTTTAATAAATTAATAATTTCTCCTTCTTTATAAACCCAAATGCTAATGTATTAATCATAAATTATCACTGAAACTCATTTCTAATCAAATAATTCAATATTACCAAATCGATTTAACACATTTATAATCAAATAATTACATTTTCAAAGCTTGAATTACATTAAGATTTCATGAATTATACTTTGAAAACCACTGAATATCAATTAAAGACCAATTTATATTGTTTCCATTTATATAATACAATCAAATTCACTTTATTAATTTATTAAGCTTATATTTATATTCTTATATAATTTACTAAGTATATATATATATATACTTAAATTTAAGTATATTTATTTTGGTTTATCGCAAATATGTACATAAATACATTTATTTTCTATTTGTGAATATCAGTTGCTTACACTCACATGAAGTTGCGCACACGCACGCACTTGCTCATACACATGCATGTTTACACTCACATGACTACACACACACACACACACAAAAGCGCACACGAACGGTTTGCGCGCGCACACACACACATGCATGGTTTGCACACGTGCACACTCACTCGCACATGCCTGTACATACACTCACCCCCTATCTTGCACAGATACACTCAAAAATGCACACATAGAAGACTACATATACATGTCACCTACTCTACACACATGGTAATACACACACAAACACAGCCATACCACATACAGATATACATACATGCACACAGGAAATATATACACACAGAAGATTGTCTATGCACATAGGGCCTTACCCCCACACACAAAAACATTCACACACTCTCACAACCACCGGTCGACCAAGATCACCCATTGGTTAATCGATCATGGTTAACCTATAAACCTTACTAGTTAACTACAGCTGAAGACAAAATTGGCTGTGTCGATCACCGTACAGCCTCTCTCTTCCTCTTGTTCAGGCACACATGCCATTAATTCAATACAAACTTATATATATTTCCAATCATCAAACCAAAACAACTTACAGATGATAGATTATTTGATTAAACATAGGTTTGTGAGTTGAGCACTCATCTGTATGCGTGCGCGAGCTCTAAATTCATCCTCACCGTGGCATGTTCGAATATCACCATCCATCATCAAATCCATATATCTTTATTACCATAAGTGCATATCGATGTCGTGATGTATTTACTCTAGTTTGATGATTTATGATAATTTATTTTATTTGATCTCGATTTTCTAAAGAATGGAGGCTTTCCATGTTTTTTATTCTTGAAGAAAATAGATGACCAAAGATAGTTTATGTGAATGGTTAAGGAAAAAGGAAGAGAAGTCTAGAGAAAAGATTGGGTTTGAATACATTGGCTTGGGTCTTGCAAAATTAATAATCTTATATATTTTATTTTTATCTTTCTCTTATATATATAAAACTAAATTCTATTTAATTTAAATAAAAACAAACTATACTTTCAAAATTGTTTCTTCTCCCCAACTAATGTTATATTCCATTTATATCACTTTTATAAAATATTATTTTCATACTTTAACTTATTAAAATTTAAACATCCTATTTTCACAATAAAAATCCTTTTATTTAAATAATTTCGAAACCAATTTATCAATTAAATTTACAAATTCTATTTTTAATCACTAAATTACTATTATTAACTTCAATGAATTATTACTTAAAAATCTGGTTATTATAGAGAATGTTATTGCCGACGCCCTTAGCCAGAGGCATGTTACTCTTGGTGTTATACATGAGTGGTGGCATTTGGAGTTCCTATCGAATTTCAATTTCCAATCGCCCCCAGAATAGGCTATTTATCAGTAATGGAAATAAGGCCAGCATTGATAGACTGCATAAGGCTAGAACAGAAGAAAGATGCGATGAACGTAAATATTTTAGAGAAGCTAAGTAGAGGAGAACATTTCCCCCATGTCGGTAGATATGCAATAGACGAAATGGGATGGCCGAGGAGAGATGGACGCCTATGTGTTCCAATGGTGGTGGATGGTTTGAAGGAAGTGCTAGCCGAGTGTCACTATTCTAGGATGATAATTCTCCCCGGTAGAGATAAAATGTATAGGGAAATGAAGAAATTTTTTTATTGGCTGAAAATGAAGGAAAGGGTATCACAGATGTAGGTATTTGAAGCTAAAAGAAGAATTTAGCAATGAAATAAATGGTCAATTTGTTAGAGCAAAAGTACCTAGTTTTGATAACAACAACTGCATATTATAATTTAAAATACACCAGTCAGGAAAATATCATCAAAGCTTCAAAAGAAATAGAAGGAATTTCATTAAATCTTTAGAAGATCGTCTATTTGAAGAACATTTGAAGATTGTGTATTTGTGAGTCAATTTTGTCTTAGACATATATTGTTAAAACTTACAAGAACCACGCATCACCATTCCTAAGTCTCAAAGTCCTTAAAAATTATTTATAGAATTATATATATATATATATTTAAAAGCTTTTACAAAGCTTTGGAATTTTGGATAAAATATATCCATCGATGGACCGGTGGTAAGCTACCGGTGCATGAGTTTTTTTTAAATTCCTGAAACAAAATTTCTACTTTCTTTTCATAGGAACAGATGTATCTCTTCCTCCTTCTTCAGACGTGACCTTCTTGAGTGGTGAACGATCATATCTTTTCAAAACCCTTTCAAATTTGTGAATAGCTTTGATTTTAACAAGTTTAAACACCTTACTTATTTTCTATTCTCTGATTAATTATTTGAAACCCTAGTATAATTTGTATTCTCAAATCAGCAATCATTCACATACTATCATTAATATTCTAATTTCTAACCTCCTAAAATCCTGCACATTCATCTACAAACTGGTTCTTATGAATTATAAGATATTGTACTGTATTGGGTATATCTGTGCATTAAAGACACAACTTCTAGCAAAGTTTATATTTTACCAAGTCAGTGTGAAAGACCTATTCAGCAGCTCAAGCAAGTGTATAGACCTATTCCTTTGGGTAAAGCGAGAGTGTTAGTGAGTTAAAGCCGGAATAAGAGATTTTAGAACTGGACGTAGAACGGTGGTCCGAACCAGTATAAAAAATTTGGTGTGGAAGCTCTTTACTTTACTTTATTTTATCTATGCTTTAACTAAGAATAGCATTTATATACTTTAATATATATAGTTCAGCCATAAAATATACAATCCAATACACTTTTATTTGGTATTAGAGCTTTTACTTGTCACCGTAATTTTAAATCATATCAAATGGATGTTAAGATTGCCTTCTTAAATGGTTTTATAAAAGAAAATGTATATGTTGAAAAACCACCCTTATTTAAACATGAAAAATATCTAAATCATTTTTATAAACTTAAAAAGGCTTTGTACAGTCTTAAACAAGCATCATATGCTTGGTATTACAGATTAAAAAGCTATTTAATAAATTCCGGCTTTGAAGTTAGAAGTTGATTCAACACTTTTTATAAAACATGGTTGTTCAAATATATGTTGATGAATATCTTTGGTTCTACTAATGAAAATCTTTATACAGATTTTTCTGAAATTATGAGAAAAGAATTTGAAATGTCCCATGTGGGCGAACTAAATTATTTTCTTGGGTTACAATTTAAACAATTAGAAAATGGAATTTTGATTTCACAAAAAAATATTGTAAAAGATCTATTAATAGATTTAGTGACTGTAATATGAGCAGTAAGCCAATGCCAATAAGTATAACTATTCACCTAGATAAAGATGATAATGGTAAGGACGTCGACCAGAAACTTCATAGGAGTATGATTGGATCATTTCTATATCTAACAGCGAGTCTTCCTGATATAATGACGACTGTGTGTTTTTGCATTTGAGTTAAGCTAATCCGAAAGAGTAACACCAACAATCTATTAAAAGAATTTCACGGTATCTAAGTTGAACCAGAGATTATAGTCTTTTCTATCCGAAGGGATGTCATTTCGAATTAGTATCATACAACGATGTTGATTTTGGTGGTTGTCGTATCGAGAGAAAAAGTACTGGTCATACATGCCACTTTATAGGTCAATCTTTAGTTTCATGGTTTGGTAAGAAATAAAATGTGTATCCTTAGCTATGTGTGAAGTAGAATATATATCATTTCTTTAGCTTGTGCCCAAATAATTTATATGCAATAAACACTAAAGGATTTTGGTGTAAATTTAAAAAAATTGCCCACTCACTGTGATAACGCCAACATAATTAATTTAGCCAAGAATACAGTAAATCATTCTAAAACAAAGAATATTGATATAAGATAATTAAGAG
This sequence comes from Allium fistulosum, assembly GCA_030737815.1. Lineage (NCBI taxonomy): Eukaryota > Viridiplantae > Streptophyta > Magnoliopsida > Asparagales > Amaryllidaceae > Allium > Allium fistulosum. The sequence continues at coordinate 147,785,165 of CM060908.1, read as the reverse complement.
ATCATTTTGAAAAGGAAAATATTACTCTAGAATTTGTAAACATGGAAAACAAATTGTAGATATATTTACTAAATCATTAAATGAAAGTAGGTATATTAGATTACGTTCAAAATTACGAATTTGTTCAATAAGAGATATAATTTAAAAACACTACTGTATTTATATAGGTCATTTACTTAACAATTTTTCAAACAAAAAATTTCATAAAAGATAATAAAATCTTACATTTAATATATATATATATACATCGTTGTTTAATAAACTTTATTTTAAGATAAAATTAGGTATACTAATAAAATTTAAGTATTAACAAAATTCATCAAAATTACATTTCATCAACTAGCTAAAAATTATAGAACCATAAACTAACATTGAAACATAGGATATTTAAAAAGTTTATCACTAAAATTTATTTAATAAAATAATAACGAATCTAATTAATTATAAAATTCTTTTAAAATTTTAAAATATAAAAACGTTAGTGTTTTTATAATATATATAAATAACAATTTAAAAATAAGAAAACTGGAAAAAATTAGGCCACCGGTGCACCGGTCTGAAGGCACTGGTCCATTGGTGACGTAAATTTTTCAGATGCAATCCCATATTAACTTCCCACTCACCCATTCTCTTCATTATTTTCATCCTCTATTTTGGATTCAAAACCCTAGCCCCATCATTCCAACTTCCTTTATTTCAAAATCCATTAAATATTTAACAGATTTCAAAGCTTTAGACATGGCAAGGGGGAAAAGAAGAATCTCCTCCACTTCTTTTGGCTCAATCGATGAATTATTTACCGATAAAGTTAGGAATTGGTTGAAGAATAAAAGGGAAAATATCAAGAAATTCAAGGTTCTAATGGTGAACAAGCATCTCGGTCGACAATCGGTAAATTTGGATTCTCTAAACTTATACGATATTTGCAATTTATTCACATGTGCCGAATTGGTTAACATAATAAACTTGAATGGTTTTGAAATTGACATATACACTAGATGTATAACACTTTTTTATGCTAATCTTAAAGTAGGAAATAATGACAACATATTAGTCTTGTATTCTAGTGTAAAAATTGTTACTTTTGATGAGGACGTGGTAAGCAAGATATTGGGAATTTCATCTGATGGAATGCTGTCAGATGAAATAATTTTGAATGAAGATCCTATTTTATGCCAAACAGTTCAAATAAGTAATGCTTATTGGACAACTTCTAGCCTGACTCACCAAGTTCATATTATTACTAGAATTCTTCAACATAACTTAATTCCAAAAATGAGCAGTTTTGATGAGATTTATCCTTTGGTCAAAAAAGCGAAATACACAATTTTAGGGAATATTTAGGTAAATTAGGCTAATGTTATAATGAATAATATGATGAAGAACCATTCGAGAGAAAGACAAAGATACAATCCACACTGGAATTTGATTACAATGATTGTATGTCGTTTTGGTGTTGTGTTAGATGATAACACTCCAATTAGGTATACATATTCTAATGCTTTTGATTACAAAGTTCTAACGGTGTAACGACCTGACTTTTCAACCCTTGAATGTCGATACTAAATACATCCATGGTATTCATGTCCCGAACACCCAAGTGCCAGAAAGACAGAAAGCTAAGGTAAAATATAAAAAAATGGAATAGAACAGGAAAGAGAGAACACAACATTAGAATCTCACTACGGAAAAATAATATATAATATCTAAAGAGCTGTACAAAAGGTTACTATGAATACAGGAATTTCAGAGTTACAAAACCCGAGTAGTATCATCGTCCTATACAATTATAACTGCATATCCTCACAATGCTGATACATACAATATAGTAATGAAGCAAAAATAACAATACTATGATAGATAATCATCCAGCTCTTCTCCATAAGCTCCAAAGCATCTCTAGCTAAATCTAGAAATATACACGGAGTTTACCCGAGCATTATAAGAAAATAACATCCGGATCAGTCTAGTAAACTAGCTTGAGAAACTCAAGAAATGTATGTGACAAGTACCAACAACTTCCAAGACCAACCTAATCATCATATTTCTTTCCCTCAAAAGAGCCAACCATTCATTAAGTTAATATAGTGATATAATAAATAATGTCTAGAGTATAGAATATAAATCATATCAAATAGCTGTGATGCTTACATTGATCACACCACAACAATATTAGGTTACATTCAAAACCGCTAAGGTACGTTTGCATATTGGATTTTTCCACGGAGATCTCTTCGATAGACACTGAATCCAATCTCTTACACAAGGATCCGGAAGTACCTCCAAGGGTCGTATATCTTTAAACAAAATATACCAATAAGGTAAACATAAGAGGCCTATCATACAAGTAAAAGTGAACAACATGGAACAAATATCGCCAACTCCCACCGGCCAACAATCGATAAGTATCTCTAGATGTGTAGTTGATAATACTTTGACATTGGTCAGCTAACCCCAAGTTATGCATCCTACTCTGTCTTCTATCATTTTCGATGTCGAGGTCACATTCGTAATTTTTCACACGAATCTTCATCACTCGAACCGAATATGAATCCCTAAATGGATTACATTATCTCGTATGAATTACGAATCGTTACATGGATTCGAGCATCTTGAACAGATCTTGAATCTCCACATAGGTTCCAGCTTAAGACCTCTGGAAAAAATGCTAATGTTGTCCTTTCTTTTGGAATATTCCTCAAGATAGACAGTCTCACACGATAGCATCGTTTTGAAATGTTAATGCTGACCTCTTCCTTGGACTTAACCTTAGGATAAACAGTTCAACTTTATACAATTTCACTTCACAACCGCTCCTAAAACATAGAGCTCGTACACTAGCTTTGAAGTGGTATTCGATAAGGAAAACACTTACCAATCCCAGTCACTTCAAAACCAATTCGATGAATTTTCGATAAACTCATACCAATTATTTCAAAAGTAAGCGAAAGACGTTTCGTACCAATGCTCCTCCTCGGGGATTTTCATTGGTATGAAATCATGAAGCTTTTAGATACTTCCTAAGTTGATATTAGGTCAAGTTCGATAATCGACTAATCGATTACCTAGTTAAAAACAATTACTTATACAAATCAATGTTCATATACTTAACTCGTTTTCGACATTCCAACTTAATTATTCCTCATCCAAGAGTGGAGTCAAGTAAGTTAAAGCACTGGTTGCATATCAAAGCCTTGCATGCCTAGGCATTTTATTCTTGAATCTCGTAAATAGATAAGTCTATCTCGTCGCCTTTTAGTATTAAGTATAGCATTAATGATTTCAATAAACAAGTGAGAAATCAACGTGATTAACACGTTTTCGATATTCCCGACTTAACTATTCCTCAGTCAAAAGGGACATCGGCTTGTTAAAGCTCTATTTCTCATATCCCTCCTCGAACATCAATCTTAACTCTCACAAATAGATAAGCCTACTTCGTCGGTTTTTAGTGCTAAGCACATTTAACTACTTTTCAAACAAGTAACTAAACAATTAATCATTTGGCCACTGAGAAATTCTTAACCCATTTTTGAACATTTGGTTTTACTTTTAAAACTCTTTCTAAAATGATATATATGTGTATAGTAATTTATTTACAAAATTAGATATTAAATAAACTATTTTAGAAGATATTTAGAACGTAAGATATAAAATAGTCCACACATTTTCTAAAAACTTTATATATTTAAAAATGCTTTTAAAATACTTTATAATACTTATAATAGGTTTTAATATTTACTCAAATATTACTTTAAAATAACAATTTTATAATTTACTTAAAAACTTGAAAAAACAAGTTTTCCTCACAAAACCTATTCTTTAAAAATTCCCAGCTAATTTTTAAAAATTCATAAAATCCTCAAACCACTTATAAAGTACTTTGATACGAATTAGTTAGAACTTGTAAAAAGAATGAAATAAAATACTTAAGTTAAAAGTCCTTTTCAAATATTTGAAGTTCAAAAATCAAGGCTAAACGAGGCAGTTTTGCACAAGTGAAGTTTTGACTACTTTTTGAAATGTTACATAACTTTTTACCGTCGAAACTAAGCTTACATATAAAACATAATAAACTTGGCGAGAAACCCCTAAGGATCTCTCTACAAAGTTCCATAGAATTAACAATAAACAAGGAAATTAATAGAAGCATTTGTAGCGATATCGTTATAAGAGTACTTTTATATCCAAGTCCAATCTAAATCAAAGTCCATCTACAATCTACGTGATTTGTTTTAAGGCCTTACTCTAAGTCATACAAGTCCATTCAAAGTTTATTCCAAGTCCATATATATGGATCACATATGTTACTTATTTTCAAAAAAAATCAAAACCAATATTTCAACATATGTCAACATCCGTTCAAACAATTTATACGCAATCAACACAAGCGTATATACTCAATATTTTCATTCAAAGTGGTGATTTAACTCACCTTTAACCAAACGAACAAGCAAGATCCAAGCAGTCAAGTCAATCCTTTGCCTTGCAACCATCTTCTTCCTTCTCATTTCCTTGCTTTATGCATTTTCAGCCCAAATACATCTTCTATTTGCTCACAGTCTATGGGATGGGGGAAGATTGGCTTCACTTCTTCCAAAAATCTAGCTAGGAGTTGTTATAATGTTGTCCCAAGGCCTCACTCCAAATTTGAGTTGATTTGGACGAGTTTTGAATTTATTTTCTTTAGAACTTTTGAGAAGAAGAAGACATGAAAAGGGAACTTATTTTTGCTTTTTTAATTTGTAATTTATTATCAAGGGTATGCCCATCTCCCTCCTTACCCTTGTTCTCACCCTCTTTCATGTCATGGAAGGCTCATACCCCCTCCCCCACTTTCCTCATCACTTCTTCTTTACATCACTTCCTTTTAGCAAATGTCCATTTTATCCCTTATAAAGTAATATCTCTTATACACTTGGAACATTTCAGAATGTTCAATTTTTCTTTATGAAGAGAAGTGTTAATTAGTCGCTAATGCGTTCATTTAATCATTAGACAAGTGCACAAGAGTTCGAACAACTTATATCGATCAAAAATCTGTTTACCGATAAATTGATTTTCGGTCACATTATCTATTTTTCTTCAAAGAATATATTTTTGTAAAAAAATTTCAAAAACAAGTTTCCTATCATTATTCATTAATTAAAAGATGTTTAACAAGGTTATAAGAACTCATTTATAACACTTAACTGTATTTCAAAACGTTTTGATATTTGAAGACAAGGTGTTCGAAATTCCGGGTCCCTACATTCTCCCCTCCCCCTCCCCCACTAAGGACATTTCGCCCTCGAAATTCAAATAAGAATGATAATCAAAGAAGATGAACGAAACTATATATATCAGATAAGAATGATAATCAAAGGAGATGAACGAAACTATATATACATACATATGTGTGTGTTTATACGTGTGTGTGTGTGTGCAGATCGTATTGTTGTAAATATATACAAACTAAATTACAAACCAAAATGCATAATAAGCGACTTCACCTCAAGTGGTGAGTACACTACAAAGATGTACAATTCTAAATCAAGAAGAAAACCCAAGTCTATAAGCAACCACTACTCCAAAAATATCATTTTGAAATGGTAAAAAAGAAAAAAAAATTGTAAATGTTTCAAATTTATAAGTTGCTACTTTTTGAAACATTAAATTACTGTTCGAATTTTAAATCTGAAACACCTACTAAGTGTTGCGGTTTGAGGATTTGCAGCACCCATGAGGTGTTGCAATTTATACCACCGCAACACTAATTAAGTGTTGCGTTTTTGAAAACTGCAACACCTGACTACTGTTGCAGTTTGAACAACCGCTAACCGACTGTTTTGCGGTTTGAACAACCACAACATTCATTATGTGTTGCGGTTTTGAATTTCACAATTGCAATTCGAATTTACATGTATATTTCATCTCAAACAACACAATCCATCTTATAACCAAATCAAGATGTTTTACAACTCAAATAAAGAAAGTTAATTTCTATTTAAATACCATATATAAAAATTTAATAGTACTCCAAGCAGGATTCACAAGCAATCACACACACGTATCTTCATATTACAATCTTAAATTTCAATATCAAGTGAGGTAGAAAATTAACGTGGTCAAATTGAGAACAAAGCTGAATCGTCTAAGTCAGTTTTAATCATAAGTCATTTTTAATCAGAAGTCAAAAGTCAAATGCAAAAAATTCATATGCGGCTACGTAGAAGTTTACAAAGTCTAAAATCAGTAAATTGAGAAGGTATCAAGTTCATCATATACCATGTTGCCTCTCAACATCCATCGAAAAAATCAATGCAGAAACTTTGTCAGAACACTCCTCAAGCAGCACCGAAATTAGCAGCCTACACAGAACCAATGACAAAATTGAATTATCACAAAGTAGAAAGTAAATAGTTGATCCAATAACAGCTAGTAAGAGCCTAAATGCTACAGCTAATGAAGTAGCAAGAAGCAAAAATTACGACTCAATGTATAATTAAATCTGCTTATCCGTCAAACTTGAGGTCTGGTATATTTATATGGCTATAACAAGTAAATTTTCTACTCAGCTTCATATAGTCATTTAAAACCAATATGCTTCTCTTCTTAAGTTTTTAACTAAAACAAACATAGAACAACTAATATTAAAGGTGGTATTGCTGATTGTCATTTATTTTTACAATTTTTGTATTTTAGCTTACTCTCAAAGCACAGGGTATTGAATAACTACTTTTTTTTGTACAGTTCTCACGTTGTTGAGGGTAGTTTTTTCAATATGCAAATATCAAAATGGTTTATCCTATTATTCAATATGCAAATATCGAAATGTTGAGGGCACAAAATACACATTGTCCGATATTACTTCGATCAAACAGACTTTAGTCTGCCTTCCCTATGACCAAAATAAAACAAAGTGCAAGCTGATGTTTTAAAACATCCTCGGCTTACTTAATATGACAAACAGTAAATGCCTACTCTCCTTAGGAAATTAACTACAAACACTATCGATCTAAATGGGAAAAAGTAAGTTTAACTAATAATTGCATGCAACGACTACTGCTCCCTACAGAGATGTTCATGTCTTTTGCTGTTCTGTTTTCGATGATTTCACAAGCTAATGACCCCCTAAACTTCTAAAGGACAACGCAATATGATAGACTCTCTTTGTAAAATCAGAAAGACTTTGAAAAGCATTCATACCTCATCAAAAGACGTTGAAAGAGTTTTTATTATATGAACGCATTATCAGTTTTTAATATAATTAAAATATACAGGGACGGAAAAGTACCTTATATCTTTTTTTATGCAATCTAATGGATGACTTAGGCCATATAATGAAATCATTGATCCCGACTTCTCCAATTCCTTACCAAACTGATGAATACAGGTGAATCCCAATTTCTTGCTTCTCCAAATATAGTACCTGAGAATCAAGAAGCATATATAGAACTTCTAAACAAGTTAAATTCTATAAAATTACAGGAAAGTGATGAAGTAATTTGCACTGGCGATAGAGAAACTAGTAGAAAAACTGCCAGATTGCTATGTGAAAATTTAGGACTGGAGAAAGGGTACCTGAAAAAAGCATTTCAGGGAGCTAAAGGGCCAAAAGATGGAACTAAAGTTAGTAACTACCCACCATGTCCAAAACCAGAGCTATTCCAAGGTTAGCGGGTTATAACTGTTAAAGAATGGTGAATGGATCCAGACATATGTGATATAGCCTATGCTTCATCCTACAAATATTGATTAGCAGAGGAAGAAAGGAAGAAGAGACATGGCAGAGAAAAGAAAGTTTTCATTTAATTCAGCATGCTTTACAATACGTTTCTACATAGATTTATACATTATTCATAAAACAACCTGTGCCTACGTGGACAAATAGAAACATGGGGTGATTTCTAGCCATTCCTTTTACTGTTGAATAAGGCAAATTTTGTTATTACTATTCATGGCTACTACCATTTGCATTTTCCCACAAATCATTCTAGAATATGCTGAGAGAATCCTAGGCTGCTCAATCCTCGAGATAAAACGCGTGCTATGAACACGTGCGTTTATCTAATCACTTAATTCTCCTCCCTCTTCACTCGAAGTGCAAAATTGTGTGTTTTATATAGAAATTAAGTTGAAGAAAACGAGTATTAGGAACGTTTCGAAATCGTTTTAGAATTTGCCTTTGAAATTCTCTTATTATAGAGTATATAATTTTTATAAAAAAAATAATATATAATAATAATTTCAAAAGCCCATTTATTTGAAAAACATTTTTAAAACACATTATAATACCTGTATATGAAATCCAGAAAGAAATATCAAGAAAATATCGAAATAACGGAAATTACACCAAGTATTATCCGTTTAAAACAAGCTGCGACTCAATATTCGACAGCAGGTTTGAACAAGTTAATCAAAATGACTTGAAATTCTGCAGAAATGTAGTTCAACATTCCTACTTCAATCTGCAAAAAGAATCATTCAAATCCGATTTGAAGCGACAATTCATGGGGTTTTGTGCATGCATAGAGCCTTCCATATCATTGCCTCCCCTCGAGACGAGACCTTGTCCTCAAGGTCCTTGGGTATGAAAGGTAACGGGCATGGTCTGGTGGTAACTGGGTTAGGGCAATGTTTAAGGAGGGAGATGTGAAAGACGAGGTGGATCCGTGCTTCTTGTGGTAAGTAGAGTTTGTAGGCAACTGATCCGATACGGTCCATTATTTGAAAGGGTTCGAAATATTTTTTGGAAAGCTTGTGGTGGGATGATCGTAGTGAGAGTTGACAGTATGGTTGGAGTTTGATGAAAACCATGAACCTATAGTGAATTCTATATATTTGCTTTTTTGATCCGCTTGACTCTTCATGCGTTGTTGGGCTTTACGAAGGTTGTTTTTCAAAATAGTGAGAAGAAGGTTTCGTTCACTAGCCTATTGTTCCATTTCTTGGTTAGTAGATTTTTCCAAAATATAATCGGATATGATTGGAGGAGCTCGACCATACATGGCTTGGAGGGGTGACGTGTTAATGGAAGAATGTTTGCATGTGTTATACGACCATTCCATCCAAGGAAGACATTTTGTCCATCATGATGGGTAATCGCCCATGATTGCTTGTAAATATGTTTTAAGGCAACGGTTAATAACTTCGGTTTGTCCATTGGTTTGAGGATGATATGCGCTACTAATCCTTAACTCGGTTCCATGCTATCAAAAAAGCTCTTTCTAAAAGAGGCTCATAAATACTTGATCACGAACGGAAACAATGGTACGGGGAAAATCATGTGGACGGACATACTCTTGCACAGTGGCGGAGGTAGCCTTGGAGTTCAGGTTGGGCCAAAATGGATTAAAAAAGGTTAAAAGTATATTGCCTAGTCCTAGAGCACAAGAAAGAGTGAATGAATACTAAATATCAATCATAAAATTATGTGGTAGGCAATTCTTTTTGAAATATCATATGCAGATAAACAAATGGCGTTGTAAAAGGTTGGTTACTTGTGTCAGATAGGGCAAAAATAAATTTTCAGCTATGGCCAATTAGCGTTCTTCAGTGATTCTTGATAAAAAATGTTAAACACAAGTAGGGCAGTGGCCCCATCTGGACTTAACCTACATCCGCCCTTGCTCTTGCATGAAGTAAGTTGCTAGTTGAGTGGTCAATGTAGACGTTGGAAGTGCGATGAAGGTGTGCATACTTGGAGAGTCGATCAATGATAACCCAAATGCACGTTTTCCCAAAAGATGGTGGTAAGTGGGGGATGAAACCCATGGAAATGTCTTCCCAAATTTGGTTGGGGATAGGTAAGGGTGGAAGTAATCCTTGTGGTCGGGATAAGTCGGGTTGAGATTGGAGACAAATGTTGCATTGGTGGATGAAGTCACGGACAGTTTTTAGTAAGGTTGGCCAATAAATTGCTTGCTACTCGAGCTACGGTGGTTTTAATACCTGAGTGCCCCCTGATTTGGATGCATAGAATGCTGCAGATTAATATCATCAGGGATATAAATTCGATTATTCCAAAACTATAAACCATTATGTAAAGATAGTTTAGAGGAAGAAAAACTTCCCACTTGCTGTAGCAATTTCTGGTCCTGTTTGTCCATGATCATAGCTGATCGAACCCGGTCAGAGACTGGAAACTGGGGAGAGGATAGCGCAGCCAACGAAGCTTCCGAATTCCAGCGAGATAGGCCATCCATCACCACGTTCTGTGACCTTGGTTTGTATTTAATGGTAAAATCAAATCCAAGCAACTTGGACATCCATTTCTGTTAGTCTGGTGTATGTATTGTTTGGGCGAGTAGCTATTTGATGCTCTGGTGATCTGTCTGGATGGTGAAGCGATGGCCCAAGAGATAGCGCCTCCATTTCTGGATTGCTGAAGTGATGGTGAAGAGTTCTCTGACATATATTGATGCGTGCTGGTACAGTGGGGGAAGGCGACGACTGAAATAGGCTATAAGGCGATGTTGTTGGGCCAGCACTACGCCGAGTGCGATCTAGAAAGCATCAGCGATGACATCGAATGATTAAGCAAAGTCGGGTAGGGCTAGGGTTGGGGATTGGGTAAGTGCGGTCTTTAATTGCTGGAAATCTTATTGGGCTGGTTCGGCCCAATTAAACTGCTGCTCTTATTTTAATAAATCAGTTAGAGAGCTAGCAAGTTGTGCATAATTCCGTATAAAGCGACGATGATAGCCCGTAAGGCCCAAAAACTGTGGACTGCTTGAAGTAATGTGGGTGTAGGCCAAGTGGTGATGGCCTCTATCTTTGACTGATTTTCTTTGTCACCCGTACCCGAAATGATATGGCCCAAGTAAACAAGTTCCGTGAGCCAAAAACACATTTTGAAAAGTTGGCATAAAATTTAATTTCCGTTAAGATGGATAATGTGGTATGGAAATGAGAAAGGTGTAGATCCCAAGAAGTGCTATAGACAAGGATGTCGTCAAAGAAAACATGGATAAATTTATGGAGGTATGGACGAAAAAGGTTATTCATAGTTGCTTGAAAAGTGAAAGGGGCGTTGGTTAGTCCGAATAGCATGACGATAAATTTATAGTGACCATCATGGGTATGGAACGCAGTTTTATGTATGCCGGAGGATGTGCACATATTTGAAAATAACCACTATGGAGGTTCGGTTTGGAAAAATAAATGGAACCTTATAACTCGTCAAGAAGTGCATCCATGGTAGGAATGGAAAATCTTTTTTTGATTGTGATAGCGTTAAGAAGTCTATGCAAAAGCGCCATGAACCATCCTTTTTCCTAACAAGTAGAACGGGAGAGGAAAATGGACTAGTGGAGGATTGGATCTATTTGGATTGGAACATCTCTTTGACTTGGTTCTCGATTTCGGTTTTTTGAAAGTGGGGGTAGCGATAAGGTTTGATTAATATGTTGAGAGTTGTTTTGGAGATTGATGTGGTGGTCGAGATGGCGATGGGGTGGAAGTTGGGTCGGTTTGCAAAATGAGGGAAATTGGATTAGGATTTGTTGTAGTTGTGGGTGGGGAGTCAATTCTGGGCTCTATTGTATTGGGCTTGAGTTGTCAACAAGATCCATATGTAAGGATAAACACAGGCCTACAGTAGATGTTAGCCTTTTCAGTTAATTTCGAGAAATTTCACTTAGGCCAAGATGGGCTTGGAGGCCTGTTAGGGTTGTAGGCTTTTGATTAAAGGAAAATTCCAGGGTTAATTTCTTATGATCAAATGTGACAGGCCCAAGAGTCTCGAGCCACTAAATACTAAAAACTGTGTCTATCCCAGCTAAATCAAGTAAATTAAAATCAACGAAGAAGAAGTTACCATCGATGTCGACTTCAACTCATCTGCAAACACCGCAGCAATGCAATTTTTCATTGTTGCCTACCATTACCCAAATACTGATGGTGGAATCAACAGAAAAATAGAGGAGCGCGGCAGCTTTCGGGTGGATGTAATTGTGTGTGCTACCCATGTCGACCATGATGACGATCAAGCGTTTGTTGATGCGGGCAGACATGCAAATAGATTTAGGGTGAGTGGATCTGATTAGGGCTTGAAAGGATGTCTCCGGAGGTACTGTGGTATTCTCGGTATCACTGTTGAACGCAATCAAATCTATGTTGTCATCTTCCAATTCCTCTTCTGGTACCAGTAACAAAAGCTGTGATAATTTGCATTTATGTCCTCTAAAATATCTTTCATCCCATGAGAAGCATAGGCTTTGTGCTCTTCGACCGTCCATCTGTGCTTGGGTGAGTTGACGGATTAGGTAGTATGGTTTTTTGGGTTGTGCAGGTGGTGGAATTGGTGGCAGTGAAAGGAGAGGGGGCTGGTTGGTTTTAGAATAAGTGATTCGGTTGAGAAATTGTTTGGTATCAATGATTTTGCTTTTAATTAATTTGGCAAGGTCAATGGCGTCAGCAAGTGTTTAAGGTCGGAGTATGGTTTCATTTTTTATGTTGGTTTTAAGATCGGAAATGAAACAATTTAGGAGGACTTTAGGCGGTAGGTTGTTGATACAGTTGCTTAAGGTTTCGAATTGTGATTGGTAGTTGTCTACGGTTAATGATTGGCGGAGTTTGAATATAGTTGCTTGTGGGTTGAGGAAAGAAGATGTGCCAAATCGTTGTTCAATGGCATGGGTTAGGGCTCTCCATGAGTTGATTTAATGGTTTTAGAATATTCATTTGAACCAAGTGAGGGCTCTTTCAGTCATACAAAATTCAGCTCGATCGATGCGTTGTTCATCTGGTGTTGAATGGTAGGAAAAGAATCTTTCGACTTGAAAAATCCAATCCAAGGGGTTGGAACCATCAAAATGATCAAGTTCGCATTTTGGGGTTCGGATAGGTATTGGGTTTTGTTGACGAGTGGTGTAACACCCTTAATTTTAATAACATTATTCAGGATATTTAATTAGATAAATTAAATAGAATAATGTAAATATTAGTGTGATAAAGGGATGAGATTTGAAAATTCAATAGAGGCCGAGCTTAATTAAATAAAATCCTAAAAGAATGGACTTATGAACGATTTTATATGTTAATTAGTGAGAACATAACGCAAGGGCATTATTGGGATTTTCCGCCACCATAATCCCATTACTCTTAAAACTTTGTTTCCATTTCTCTACACGTTCATAATTCATTATTCAAAAATGTAAATCAAAAGCTCAAGTCGGTCATAACCTATGGAAAGAAAAAGGGGAAAAATCAATTAAAGTTAGGCAATCAAGCAAGGGGAATTAATCAAAGATCAAATCTCAAGTTCCTTATCCTAATCAAGGTGAATGATAATCTAAACCATCTCTTTTTTGGTTTTACAGATCATTTGATTTCGGGTTTAAGTTTAAATCAATTATGATGATTTTTTATGATGATATGCTTGGATTACATGATATATTATAATCAAACAAGTTTGTTTGATAAATGTTTTACTCGATTTTAAGGCTAAAATCATTTATATAGGATTTCGAATGCCATGAGGATTTAATATGTTATGTAAAACATTATTTGGAGATGGGTTTAATTTTTCGTAATTATCCCAGCAATGGGTAAATTATTATGAATTTTCAAAGGAAAATATGAATAATTGAGTTTAGAAATTAATTTCAGTAATTATATAAAGGAATTTGGGTCCGAAATTTGTATATGTTAGATAACATATTAAAAATGAATTTTTGAGAATTTTTGGGGATTTTTCCTAAGTAATTTACTATGTAAATTAAATTATTTAAGGAGGAATTAAATGTCTTAATGGTTTCGTTAAAGGGAAGGGCAATTTTTTTATTACCTTTAATTAATTTTTGAATTAATTCGACAGTCTTTCGGGAAAATATTTTAGTAAAGTTTATGGCAACCAATTAGATTTTTACAAATAGGCAAGTTAGTTGAAAAGAATTACTTAAAAAGGCAATGAAAACAGTTTTGCATAAGTTTATTGTTTCGCCACTTTCAGTAGCTACCTTTCGACCTTATACTTCCACCTCAACCAAATCAAAACCAATACACAAGGTATCAAGGCTTCGGTACGTAGTGGATTGGAGAAAGGCGGCAGGTATGGAGTCGAAACCATGCTTTCGAAGAGGTTGAGATCAATTTTAATAGCTTTCGAAGGTCTTTTGTTTTACTATCCAAAGAAATGCCACTTGCTTTATTTTTAAAAGAATGCTTTCGAAAGGTTTAATATAGCTTTCGAAGAAGTTGCCGCCTTTTTGTTTCGAAAGGGTGACTTTCGAATGAGTTGCTTTATTTTTAAATCAATGCTTTCGAAAGGGTAGTTTGAACCCAGTCGAAAACCTGCCGCCGTCACTATGCCTTTCGAAGGGATTGAAGTCATCAACGAGTTCGAAAGGTAGCTTTTGTTTTATAAATGTAATAAGCTACTTCCCAAAGCTTTCGAAAGGGCTCCGGTAGCCACATAAAGGTTTCGAAGCCAATGGCTTCGAAAGGAGTTTCGAAGCTATCTTTCCAAATGTTTTACTTAAATGATTAAAGACTTCGAAAGGATGGTTCCGAAGCCATCTGTTTTTCCCCAAACTCTTTTTAATGTTTTGAAAGGGGTACTTTCGTTTGTATTCACTTTGACCCAAAAGGTATGTTTAAGATTAACCCAATGGTTTCGAAATGGGTACTTTCAATTGGTTTCGAAGCTATGCTTTTATAAATAAGCAAGTGATGCTTTAATATTTTCGAAAGGTATGTTTTGATGGTTTCGAAAGATATGTTTCAAAAGTGTTTTGAAAGGCATATGCTTAGTATTTTGAAAAGAAGATTTGAATGCTTTCGAAAGAGCTTTTTAAATGGTTTCGAAAGTAAAGGCCTAAGGTTTCATAAGTCTTAGTTTTCAAAACAAAGAACCCAATCTCAATTTTTAAAGGTAAAACCCATGACACTATAAAAGAGCTTTTAAATTTGGAGTTTTTGAAAAAGCTTTCCTTGATAAAATAATAGGTTAAAGGGATTAATAATGTTACAGGTGAAAAATGATTTCAAGGATATTAAACCATAAATGTTGGTATTATTTTTGTGTATATGCTTCTTCTATAAATATATTCACCAAGTAATGGACTCATAACTGTATTTTGGGGAGTAAGGGCAGAATAACAAGGTAGATTGACCCAGTAGTGAATACAAGTTAAGTAACTCCAGAATGAATAGAGTTGCATCCAGGAGATTAGGTAGACTAGAATATAGGATGCCTAAAGACTAATTAAGAAGTTGTCAGTTTAGACAGGTTCATAGTGAACCTATGAAAACTATGAATAGAGTTACCTTTTGCTATAAAAAAAATAAGTCGCTTAAAAATATATAAGAACGATTCGTCTGAACGTTGAGGTTGATTAGAATGGAAAAGGAGTTCAAACTGCTCAAAAATTGATTTTAAATATAGCTGAAACTGAACAAAACTATAAAAAGCACGTCAATAAGAACCCAAAGTTTTAAAAGAGACAATATTAACTAAAACTACGTTTATACCATAAAATCCTCCATGATTTATATAGCACATACATGATTAATCAAATATGAATGAAATAAGTAGAAAAAACTAACCATCCCTACATGATTATTTGTAAGATCTAGATGTCATGACAGCTTGCTCAAAAACTTACTTTGCCAAACAGAAAACACATAGCAATTATTTCCATGATTTGATAAAAAACCCACAAATTATATCATAAGCTATGTCTATAATATCAAACTAATAAGTATGCACCTCATATAGATTGATCGATTCATTGATAATTTAATGAAACTCGGTTGATAATAGATATACTAGTGCTACCAGCATTCAACTTTTTACCTAACTTTGAAAAATCTGATAGTAATCCTGAGTCACAAAAGCATGAACTGCTGGTAGAGAGAACCAATTGCTAATGGGAAATCATGAGCATAACAGAGCAAAATGGTATAATAATTGGAATATTTAATGAAAAGAAAACAATTTGTTAATTTAGGTAGAGGGCTAAAATTTCAAATATTGATATTTCAAAAAGCTATAGACAACTAAAATACTTTTAACAAAGAATTAGTGTGGAACAAACAATCAATGATCGTGTTTGATAACAACAAACATTTATTTTATTACTAATATTTTTATTAAGTGTTTGCATATTTAATTCAAATATTTACTTAAGAGAAATTCAAGAAAAGCATTGGATGGTTCATTCCATTGCCAAAGTCGAAACAATATATTTATCCATTTCCAATGATAAATATAACACGCTAATTTATTCATTCAAACAACTACAATTCTCTTCATTGAAGAATTCAACCCAATATTTTTTTTATTCCCAAAAGCAAGACACACATTTGCTAAAAGAATACTATAAAAAAAACTACACATAAATATGTCAAATAAACAAGTACAATATATTTTTTATTCTCGTTCAAAACATACACGTACCATATTTTACATTGAGAAATTCAAAGTAAACACAAATATCAATCCTTAAATCCCATAATTGCCTCTCTTTTACACTCTCTATTCTATCCCTACTCTCCCTCGCTCCTAATATCTCTCCCTCGCTCCTAATATCTATGTCAAAAAACTACTCTATAAACTCTACCATGTCACCCATTTTTGTTCAATGGATGAACTACAACTTTTCACTCACAACTTCAGTCCCCAAATTTTTTAAAATCAGGTGATCACCCAAACTAATCAAGTTTCTGCCTATCCAAACAACATCACTCAAACACATCAACATTACATATCAAACACAATTCTACTTCAGCAGCATCTCAGAAAACCATCACTCAGACAGCTCGACTTTGTACATCACAAAATCAGAACCTCCAAACAGCCATACCAGTGCAATACTAGCCAAACAACAGAAGGAATCATACCCATGCAATATCTGTGAAGTAATAGAAGGTCATACCAGGGCAACAATGACTGAATCACCACGTCATAGAAGCTAGCCACGCATCACTTCAACACATTTTCAGTTTCAGGCCATCACTTCTACGCAAACAATAGCACGGCAGGGAACAGTAGCTCATCACTGCATCTCTACCACTTGACGTCAGCCAAATTCTATCCCAAATCAATCTGGGCAGGCAAAAACGCAAGCAGCGCATCATCCTTATTCCAGAATTCAAGACAGAGTTCAGGCACGTAGATCAAAAACGACAGCACCACCACCTTGCGCTTCAGATCGACCGTGTCTCTAAAGCTGCTTTTGTTTTTAATAAGAAGTTCTCAATCCAATTCTGATTTAAAAATCAGATCTTCTACGCTGTTTCTTTTTTAACTATGTTTTGAATAAATCTATCTATTCAGACAAAATAATTCAGAACTTTTTTAGTGTTTATTTTTTAATCTGAATGCTGAATGTTGTTTTTTGTTCTGAATGCTGAATGAAAACAAACAAGTGATTATTCAGCATTCAGACTTCAGAGTTCAACAATCAAAATTCAGAATTCAGCATTTTAAACAGACAGAGCTTAAAATCCCAGGCAGCCCAAATAAAAAACTTCTCCGGACAAAAACCCACATAATTATGAAACTTATAACATAGAATATGATCTAACATAAAAACTAATCAAAGCAAACGTAACCAGCTAAATTTTTTATCATGCTCGAACATTTCATAGATACACCTAAGCAGATCGTTGAAAAAGACAAACGACTCTTTAGAGTGGATGAAGTTTCGATGTACGTCACCATCGAGTAACTTTTGACGTGATAACACTTAACAATCTCGAACAATACATATCCGATAAAAGTAGAATTAAGCGATGCATTAAACATGAAAAGACTTTATGATTTATGAAGATGTGATACCTTAGGGTTTCTAAGAACATCCGCGGAGCAAGATCAATAGATCAATCAGTTGAGAGAAGAAGGAAGCTCGATAGTTGAGAAAGAAAAATCGGGAGCAAAACAAGACCGAACGGGATTTTAGATTTGGGAAGGGTTGTTGTTTTATTTTGTGTTAGTGGGTTGATCACAATAAGTAGATAGTTTCTATTATTGAGAATTAGACTCACGTTTATTTAAACTACCACGAAACCGTGCTTCGCACACGGTTTATTTGATATTTATTGTGTTGTATAATATTTTTTATTTTTTGGAATTAATGTTGTGGAATTATTGATATTTTTGAATATCAAATCATCATTGATGTGTTAAATGAGAGTTATCAAACCATTAATAAAGAGCTTGGTGAATATTTATATGGTAATATGAGATAGATTCATATGTATTGAGCAAACTTGACTGAAGTGTTAAAATAACTATAACATGTTAGTCTACAACAATGAAGAAATATTGTTGTGATTCTATTACTTAATTCATAATCGAAGCAAATGAAACTCTATAGTTCTATTGCAATGGATCCACATACTCGTACCATCAGAATGTAAATTATTTATGAACACAAATCTAAGTAATAATCACTGTCTAAACATTCATATATGTAAGTCTAGTAAGTAATGAGATGCACAACAATGAACTACCAAAGCCCACCGGACAATGTAAGGAAATTACAAATCGACCCTTATCCAATCGTATGCATTATGAATGCAATAAAGATCATATATCTCAAAGCCAACATCACTGCAATTTTCTAGGACATCCCATTCACACCCAACTGCAAGCACCACATCCAAATCCCATCATCTACGCTTGCGAGCTAGGACATCTACCTAAGACCATCCTATTTTTGGGGGATTTATTGTAAAGAACAAAATATCCAAATAATTTATCCTCAAGGACACATACCTATAATTTTATCCTCAAGGACAGACCCAAAGCCCATTTTTTCTCAAATGCACAAATCTCTCTTCCCCATGCCCATTCAATCCCGTTTTCAGCTCCGACCACCTTATCCCGCGTCAACGCCACCTCCTCACCAGCGCCGCCGCCTCCTCACCAGCGCCACCATTGCCACCTCCTCCTTCATACGTTTTGGAGCAACCACCTCGTGCCACCTCCTCCATCTGTTTTGTGTTCAGCATCGCCGCAGCGTCACCTCCTCACCAGCGTCGTGCAACTACCCCATGTCACCTCGTCCACCCGCCAACGCCACCCCCTCACCAGCACCATGCTCTTAAAAGCTGATACTGATACCAGTTTTTAGGTATCAATTTTGAAATTTTAGATATCAGTTTTGAAATTTTAGGTATCAGTTTTGAAATTTTAGGTATCGGTTTTGAAATTCCTTATGATGCAAACCCTACCCATCGCTTCCAAATACCACACACTATACCACCACCTTCACCGTTTCGTCAAACCAATAACCCATCAGAAATTTTCCACCACAAATCCATACTATTTATTTTATTAAAACTGATACCACATCGCATACAAAACTGATACTGTGTTATTTTATTAAAACTGATACCACATCGCATACAAAACTGATACCCAAAAACTGATACTGTGTTATTTTATTAAAACTGATACCACATCGCATACAAAACTGATACCCAAAAACTGATACTGTGTTATTTTATTAAAACTGATAACACATCGCATACAAAACTGATACCCAAAAACTGATACTGTGTTATTTTATTAAAACTGATACCACATCGCATACAAAACTGATACCCAAAAACTGAACACAGTATTTCGAAATCCTCACTCACGTGCTTGATCTCCATCCCTAACTTTTCACGGTCGCTCTCCGCTTCCTCGCGTGCTCTTTTCTTCTCCGCAAGCTCCTTCATCTTAGATTTTTTCACAGACTCCATCTTCTTCCGAATTCGCCTCTCGAGCTCGAACTCCGTGCGCAGGTCCTTGATTTCCGCCAAGGTGTTGTCGAGATCTGAGAGGTCGACGTCTCGGTCGGAGTTTATTGGGTTGGAGAAGGAAGCGATGGTGTGGGTTTTGTAGCAAGATCTGGAGTTGGAGAGGCAAGTTGCAGTGATTTGTCCTTGAGGATAAAATTTTAGCGGGCTGTCCTTGTGATTAAAAAAGCCCTAATTTTTGTCCTTTACATAAATTTCCTCCTTATTTTTATCCAAATATTGCACAAAGTTCAGGTGTAAATGTAATACAATGAGTTGAAGTAGAGGGATCCCTAATGTGGGGTAGCTAGTAGAGGAGCCTAAGAACCGTGGACCCAAAGATATGGAGATGATAGGGTAGCCTAATTTTGCAAGAAGCTTCCTTGAAAAGACTTTGTTGACAACATCAGAATCTGTAAATAAGACACCGAGATGTTTGAATACCGAGAAGATGTGGAAGCCTAATATTTGACTATCTTCTTTTCCCTAATAATTAACCATTCAAATAGCTTTCTACTACAAATACGCCGAAAGTCATTTTACTATATTTTTTCAATATAAAATAGTAACACATAGCAAACTAAGAGTTTAAGTTGACATGCACAGTTTATGTGAAACTAATTTAATTCTACTTTGAAGTAAATTAACAGGGTTGATGTTTCAGTGGTTAACCGTGGCAACAATATTTTCAGAACAGGATAAATCGTTAATTGTAAATTGTAAATTTCAAACTTTGAATTGAAAATAGATTAAAATTGTGGGTCATGGATTCACTGTATTCATATTTATTTGACTTTTGTTTTATGTTGGTTATCAAATAAGATTTAAGTATGTACTATGTAAAAAACATTTTTCTTTATTTGGATAATATTTTGTATTTTTGAAATTAATTTTGTTGCTACCTATAGTATTTGTTCAATATTGTTACTTGAGTTTTGAATCTTTTTTATTGAATCAAGTCATAATTGAGAGGATTTCACTTGAAAAGGGGTTCAAACCACAAGATTTTTAGGATGTTTGATAACAATGAACACTAGTACTAAAACCATTATAAAGAAGCATCTAAGCTAAACCTATTATAGTAACATTAAATAATTGGAAAAAAAAATGTTACACTCTTTCCTTTGCTAAGTACCAAGTAATTTACAACCCTTTTGAGATAATCACTCATCGGCACACTTGTACTTTCTTCATAACTTTTTTTTTTTATATAAACATTACAGAGAGCTATATTTTTTTTTTTGAAATGGTATTTAGATACAACATATCACTGGGACAACATATCACAAATCACTTGTCAATAAATGTTCGAATCACGCTACGCAAGTTTCGAACTTGTGACATCTCACACCAAAGTCGAATCACTTAACCACTGGAACAATGGTGCTTGTTAGAGCTAGAAGCTATATATGAGTTACTTTCATGTTTTAGTTTTACATGTAATAAAATTACATTTTTTCAAATTGGTTGAGACCAAGGAAACACTCAATTTTTGTGTAATACATTCAACTTTACAATATTGTGTTCATAGAAAATTCATGTTATAATTTAAAAAAATCGTGCTCTGTTGCATTCAAAGTCATGGAAGATTTAAACTTCTATGCAAAAAATATACCATATCTTTTATGTTAGCAAACTTCAAGACAAAATGAACACAAAAACAGAATGTATGATACCTGGATATTGTTCAGAAGTTATTCTCTAACTGATCATAGTCGTGAATGCTTGTGATGCTATATTTTGGTTTGTACCCAATAAAATGTTAAACAAATTCATAATTTATCTGGCAAGCAACAACATCACCTTCACCATATGTACCTAACTTTTTTCCAAAGAGTGTGAGCTTAAACCTTGATTGGTTTCAAAATGTTATACACATTAAGTTTATCCTCACTGATATGAGAGTAACCTACACTAAAACCATATATCATGATAGCAATCAGTGATGAAAATATAAAACCAATGAAAGCTGCAGATCAAATTTTTGGTATGAGCTTGTAAAATACACACACATGTAAATGTTGCAATCATGCATTTAAACTTAGGTCTGTCAACGGATGCTTTCAGATGCGGATAGTGTCATATCTGCATCCGCATTCGCATCCGAAATCATTTTCGAATATCGGATATCCGCTTCCATGGATACGGACGGATATCGGATAATTATCTTATCCGCTAACGACCGATTAATCAAGAATTGCAGAAATAAAATTTTAGTTTAACATAAATATTTTTCAATCTTATTAATTATAAAAGTGTTAAAAATTAACAAATATAATAATAATAAATAGTTTCGAGCAATTAATAAGCATTAAATGCATGTAATATAGACTACCAACTTAATAAAACAATAAACGAATATCATTTACTGTATTAAAATACAAATAATTTGAACTATAATCTTGATATAAACCGAACGGATAATTTTCGGATGCGGACGTCTTCGTATCCGCATCCGTTTTTTTCGGATATCGGATTTTTATCCGCTTTTCGGATACGGATGCGGACGGATTTCGAATTTTTCGAATATCCATTGACAGCCCTATTTAAACTAAATCTGAAACGGCTTTCAAAAGCATATTTGCCAATGTTATCTACTGATACATAAGCTTCAGCTAATTTAAAATTTAATTGAACCTTTAAAAGAATTAATGGAATTAATTGCCATAATACTCAACATGCACACGAACCAAGCAAGTTGTTCGCAATGCATCAATATTCAAGCGGCATCATGTATCTTCACATAAGCATATTCTTCATGCAAGCAGCCCTACATGCAAGTCTTCATGCGAGCATATTTTCATGCCAGCCTTCTACCGCTCTACATGCTAGCATTTTGTAGGTTTCGTACCCATCACATCACTACAGGTAAGCCCTCATCAACTCTACACAGCCTCCACATAATCCAGCCTCATCGGTTTCGTACCCATCATATTTTCAATTTACTCTTGCTTGCATGGCCGTACGTACTGCCATTCATCCAGACACGCACATGGCTTCTAGCATGGAGTCAGTTGTGCAATTCAACATGGAGCCATCCAGTCACGCATGCACAATCCGAAGACACTCTGACTTGCGAACTCTTCACAAAAGGAACGTGGGTCTGACTGAGCAGACAACAAATGACACACCCCAACTTCTTCTCGCCAACCAAAAATTCACACAAGGCTAGCTCATCAGCATGGAACGATCCGTTGGAGCTCACCTTAGCCTTGACAGATTTGTACCAGACGTAGCTGGACTTGCCACTGTCCAGTTCCCATCTATTTGCATATTCAACATGTAAGGGTTCTCACTGTGTGCATACATGTTGCCGTCGTAAGCAAGCACTGATCCACAATCTCGCTATAGCATCACCTCCACACTGTGTACAAACGGTTTCATAATGTCATTTAGGTGCAGCCTCGCCTCGTTTCTGCCAGCATGTGCATCCATCATCACATCACTTTTTTGCCACTAACTGCCCGCATGCACTTTTCTACCAGCAATGCATCTCTCTCAGCAATATGTCTCACTCAGCTTCTGGCAGACATGTTGTCGTGTCTCTCAAAAGTTCAGTCGGTTTGGATTCTTTATCAATACACTTCAACCATGCTACTTGTTCCAATTGACTCCACAAGCCAGTTGCTTCAGCCTGATTCAGTTCACTTCAATACATTTCACAATGATTCGGTTTGTATCTTAAACAACTACCCTGGTTGCTTCAGCTTCAGCATATATTATATTACCAGCTTCTACCAAGTGCACTGTCATACTGCCAGTCATCACATGTAATTAATTTATTACTTTAGCTACTGCACTTTGTGATCTCGATCCCCAGCCATTCAATGCATTAAATTACTCATGATTAATTAGCACGTCAGTTTCACCAGAATGGCATGTTATAGACCACAGGCCATGCTTGTTCCCTCTGGCAGCCTCATTGCACATATGTGCATTCGCCTGAGCACGCCTACTTCTCATCATTATATTTAGCCATCATGAAGTCGGGTACTCGATATCACATTAGCACATACTTTAGTTTCAGCCCACAACAATCATTGTAAATTTTCTTTATTTTTTTTATTTAATTACAGCCTATACTTGTATAAGTGCTCTACTTTTGGTGATCATCCATGTGATGATCTTATTCACTTATAATTGTTGGCTCTCATAAGACATGTGTATGACTTTTGGCTACTATTTAATAAAATATGAGTGCTCTCCTCATATGAGGAAATTTGAAAAGAAATCATAAATGCATTGCATATTTATTAGATCCATTTGAAGGCTCTTGGTTATGCAATTTTAAATTTGGTATCTTCATAGGCTAAAAATGTTAACAGTGATATTTACATCAACATAAATTTATCAAACCATATTTTCCACTGTATAAGTCGCACTACCAAAATCCTTAAGTAATAATGCATGATTGGTATGGTTAATGCCATAAATTTAATCAAATTATAACATTAAAATATGATCAGAATAGTACATCTTATCATTACAAATAAGAGCTTCATACATAAATATGATATGCATGTGGTATTTAAATTAATATACAACTATAGTATCATATAAAAATACATAGAAAGTTATCTTTAAAATGATTAATATCGATAATATGTAACTACTACCAATAACACAGGGCAGGTGATGCTTAATATGGCAATCTACCCATTTGATATCTTGTAGTATTGGCAACATTTGAAATTTGAGTGTCATACCTGGAGTCTCCTTTCATATATAGTGGGTTAATCATTCTCTATTTTAGGAAGATTCAGCAATAATTTCACCATTTACTCAATTTACTTTTTAACGGAAAAAATCTTACCCTATTCGGATTAATTAGCAAGCTCTGCCACTGATCATACATATATGATAAAATATCATTCCATTGTAATAGCTCTTTTAACAATCTATGGGTAAAATCATATTTGGACACCTATTATTGTAATAATAATCATTATTATTATTAAAATATATAACCAAGTGCCCATTTTTTCAATGGATCTAGTATTAAAGTTATTAATTAAGAAAGACAAATTAATTATAAATTATAGTCAATATTATCAATGCAGTTTGAAAGCTACTGTTTTAGATTATTGTTTGAAGATGTAGTAAACCAACATGAATGGCTATATATGTCAGAATCCAGGAACAGTCTACATCAAGAAAAAAATTTCCAATGGATTCTTGTAAAAATGAGACTTTACATATGCTCTGGAGCAAGTATAAAATACAAATATTTAATGTTTTACACGGAACATGAGATCTAAATAGCATAAATCGAATATGAAAACTTCTAAAATATTAACTGACATAAACTTTTTTTGACAATGGATTATTATAGAGGTTTATGAAGTTCTTTGATGGTAATCTACCGTCAAAATTATGTATCTTAATTGCTAATTGATGAAGTTCGTAGGTACAACTTTCTAAAATAATATGCTAAACTAATTGGATAAATATTTGATGCCCAATCAACAATAGTTTCATCCTTATTAATTTCACACTAAACACAATAAGCATGAAGAAAAATGTACTTTTTTAGTTTGTACAGTGTTTTCATTATTTTTGGTGAATAAGTTATTGATGAACTACCCATCAGGTAGCATGGTCCAATTAGAAAATTAAATACAAATCAAATCATAAGAGCATGGTCGTACCTGTTCTAGTTCTTTAAATTTTCCACCCAAACCTTAATCCGAGCAAGCCTAGTAATACAAATTTATTGGTACTGAAAAAGAAAATAATAAATAAACTGTAGGAGATAGGTGGCCTTATTTTGTTGTATACGATGCAAAAATCCCTAAAAACCATTAATGATAGTTGCAAAATATTCTCAAAGGGAAAAGTTTCCAGATAATCAAATTCTCTAGGAAACAATTTATGTAATTCATTTCAAATTAAGACTCAAGTGATTAGGTTTTCAGAATGCATTGGAACTGGTTGGAAAAACAAACGCTCCCATCACATGGCAACTAATCATCTAGAAATTCAGAATATATTAAAATTTGTTAGAAAATGAATAAGTGGCTAAGGAGGGAACAATGTCCCACATCAGGAAATACACATCCAAATTTCACTGTATATACTAAAATCTAATAAGCTATATCAAAAGAATGAGATAACGAAAGGGAAGAGATAATATTGACATGGAAAATCCTACAAATTTAATATTATATGCTCAAAGACTGGTCCTTGCATGAGTATTTATTTTATCTATTTTTCCTACCCTACCCTCTTCGTCTTCTGTTCTGAAATAAGCAACTCACTTGAGTTCGTCGCCCCCTGCATCGTCAGCGCAACCTTGCAGGGTTCCCTTCCGTTTCACCTTGGGAAACAGTTGCTCTCCAACTCGCTGCCCCGTAGGGGGAGCAAATCTGTTTTAAGGGAACAACGACTGTGCTGGACTCGGATACAAATATTCAACTTACAACCGAAGTACTAAACGGTACGCACTCCATTTTAAACTATTCTTTTCATTCTCAGATTGATTTTACCCTAACGTATAAATTAGGGTTTACGTGTGGCTAACAAAATTATCAGGATGCATTTCTTATTTGAGTAACAAAACATCTTGAAAATTAAAATGGATTATGAGATGCCGAGTTCGTACGAATATATACTATGGATGTCTCACATCGCCCAACAGAATTAGAAACTCCTAAATGCATTTATACCATCAGACGATGATAATGTAACTACCATTTGTAAGTGATATAAATTTAAATTTGAAACTAAAGAGTCTTGTCTACAATTAATAGAACCTCTAAATAAAGACATAACAAATAAGATTTTTTTTCTAGATTTCTTTTAAGTTACTTGTTGTATAAATAGATAGTTGCAAAGGTTTTTGTTAGCATATTGATCCATTTCCTGTTTGGGCTTTTTAGTCTTTTCTTACTTATGCTTTCTACCTATATAAACCTATCTTTGTAACCCTAATGTACTTAATCTTTTTGCTCAGCCGTCTTGTTTTGGCTGAATAATATGAATTATCATTTTCTTCTTATTTGAGTTTACAAACGTTTACATGGTATCAGAGCCCAAAGATTGGACCTTGGTCCCTTGGGGCTCTTGGGGTTTGATGATTAAATTGGCCTTCGTTTGCTTCCGTTGGTTAGAGGGTCGCAACCTTTCCACCGGTCACAGCCGAGTCTCTTTCCAAACAGGCACCTCCCAAACCCTATTTAAGTATTTATTTTATCTATTTTTCCCGCCCTACCCTCTTCGTCTTCTGTTCTGAAATAAGCAACTCACTTGAGTTCGTCGCCCCCTGCATCGTCAGCGCAACCTTGCAGGGTTCCCTTCCGTTTCACCTTGGGAAACAGTTGCTCTCCAA
Organism: Allium fistulosum; assembly: GCA_030737815.1. NCBI lineage: Eukaryota > Viridiplantae > Streptophyta > Magnoliopsida > Asparagales > Amaryllidaceae > Allium > Allium fistulosum. The sequence continues at coordinate 147,758,122 of CM060908.1, read as the reverse complement.
CTCGCCGCGCCGTAGGGGGAGCAAATCTGTTTTAAGGGAACAGCGACTGTGCTGGACTCGGATACAAATATTCAACTTACAACCGAAGTACTAAACGGTACACACTCCATTTTAAACTATTCTTTTCATTCTCAGATTGATTTTACCCTAACGTATAAATTAGGGTTTACGTGTGGCTAACAAAATTATCAGGATGCATTTCTTATTTGAGTAACAAAACATCTTGAAAATTAAAATGGATTATGAGATGCCGAGTTCGTACGAATATATACTATGGATGTCTCACATCGCCCAACAGAATTAGAAACTCCTAAATGCATTTATACCATCAGACGATGATAATGTAACTACCATTTGTAAGTGATATAAATTTAAATTTGAAACTAAAGAGTCTTGTCTACAATTAATAGAACCTCTAAATAAAGACATAACAAATAAGATTTTTTTTCTAGATTTCTTTTAAGTTACTTGTTGTATAAATAGATAGTTGCAAAGGTTTTTGTTAGCATATTGATCCATTTCCTGTTTGGGCTTTTTAGTCTTTTCTTACTTATGCTTTCTACCTATATAAACCTATCTTTGTAACCCTAATGTACTTAATCTTTTTGCTCAGCCGTCTTGTTTTGGCTGAATAATATGAATTATCATTTTCTTCTTATTTGAGTTTACAAACGTTTACATGGTATCAGAGCCTCGTTCATGTTTCTGTCCGCTGCCTTGTCTCTGCCTCGTCTCTGCCTCCGCCTTCGCTCCTGAAACCCTCTCTGCCTCGTCTCTGCCTCTGTCTCGTCTTCCTGTCTCAGCCTGAAACCCTCACCCACCTGCCCCGAAACACCCACCTGCCCCGAAACCCTCACCTGCCCCGAAACCCTAGCCTGCTCGGCCTGAAATCCTCACCCACCTGCCCCGAATCACCCACCTGCCCCGAAACCCTCACCTGCCCCGAAACCCTAGCCTGCTCGGCCTGAAATCCTCACCCACCTGCCCCGAATCACCCACCTGCCCCGAAACCCTCACCTGCCCCGAAACCCTAGCCTGCTCTGCCTCGCCTGCCCCGAAACCCTAGCCTAGCCTACCGTCGATCTCACCTGCCCCGAAACCCCAATCGACTTTGCCAGCCTGAGATCTGAACCCGAGATCTTCTCCTGAAACAAATAAGCCTGCTTCGAAAACGAGTTGCTGACTTCAAAATATGGCAGGAGGGGATGATTCATTACAGGCCATTAGTGTTCGTTTAGATGGAAAAAATTACTATTCTTATTGGAGTTATGTCATGAAAAATTTTCTGAAAGGAAAACAGATGTGGGGATATATTTCTGGTGTTATTGTGGCTCCTGCAGTTGCTAATGTTGAATCAATGGAGAAATGGGATACCAACAATTCAAAGATCATCACTTGGATTAATAATTCTGTTGAGAATAGAATTGGTATGCAATTGGCTAAGTATGATACTGCTAAGCAAGTTTGGGACTATTTGGAGCGACTTTTTGTGAGTTCTAACTTTGCCGTTCAATATCAATTGGAGGTTGATATTCGGTCATTGTCTCAGAATGATCGAAATATTCAAGATTTTTATTCTGAAATTACTGCTCTTTGGGATCAATTGGCTATGGCTGAGGTTGCTGAGCTTAGGTCATTTGCTCCATATATCGCTCGTAGGGAGGCACAGCCTCTTGTTCAATTGTTGATGGCTCTTCGACCAGAGTACGAGCATTGTCGTGCGTCCATCCTACATCGTACTCCTTTACCTTCTGTTGATTCTGTTCTACATGAATTATTAGCTGAAGAAACTCGCTTGAAGTCTCAAATTGAGAAAGTTGCACAGACTTCTTCTGCATCTGTTTTTGCAACAGGGATTTTACCAATCCCATCTCAACGCAACAAGATAAATATCAAGAATGGTCGTGATTGTAATTATTGTAAACAACCAGGCCATTGGAAAAATCAATGTCCTGAATTATTGGCTCGTCAAAAAAATCAAAGTTTTAAGCTAGATGATAGATCACAACAGCAACAATGTGGTAGCCAACAACAGTCCTTCTCTACTGCACAAGGACATGGACAGTCACGTGGTAGTTCCCAGCCTAAGACTGCTGCATTGGTACATCCTTCTGGTGAATCAGTTGTGGATTCCTCTATGGACTCTCTTGCAGAGCAATTTCAGAAGTTCCTTGCTAGCAAGTCTTTGTCTCAAAACATGACTGCTCCTCAGTCTCAGCACTTTGCCATGTCAGCTCCCTCCATGTCAGGTTTGAATTCTCCTTTGTGGATTTTGGATTCTGGTGCTTCATATCATATGTCCCATGATTGTTCATCATTTATATCTATGTCTTTTGATTCTCGCTCACCTTCTATTTTGACTGCTGATGGCACACCTTTGCCATTAACAGGAATCGGTACAATTCAAACCACACACGTTTCCCTCCCAAATGTTTATTGCATTCCTAAACTAACTATGAATCTTGTGTCGGTCGGACAACTTTGTGATCTTGGATATCTTGTTCATTTTTCTTCTACCACTTTCTCTGTGCAGGATCCTAGCTCCAAGAAGTTGATTGGGACAGGCCGTAGGCAGGACGGTCTCTATGTTTTGGATGACTTGCATATTCCAAGTCATGCCGCTGCTGCTAGTATTGATCTTTCTTCTTTTCATTTAACTCCATTGACTTATGCAGGCCGTATTCTTCTTCTATTGTATGTAGATGATATGATCATTACAGGTGATGACAGTAATGGTATTGTGAGCATTAAAGCCACATTGTCTCGTTGTTTTGATATGAAGGATTTGGGTCATCTACGTTACTTTTTAGGCATTGAAGTAGCTTCCTCAGAAAAAGGCTATCTTCTTTCCCAGTCCAAATACGCTACTGACATTATTCATCGTGCTGGTCTTACTGATACACGTCATGTTGATTCACCAATAAATGCCCGATATACTCCGACCGATGAGAGTCCTCTTTCTGATCCCACTTTATATCGTTCTATTGTTGGTTGCCTTGTATATCTGACCATCACTCATCCATATATCGCCTATGCTGTTCACATTGTTAGCCAGTTCGTATCTTCCCCTACCTCTGTTCATTGGGCTGCTGTTTTGCGCATTCTTCGTTACTTGCAAGGAACACTTTATCAGAGTCTTTTGTTCCCATCGACCTCATCTTTGGAGCTTCGTGCCTTCTCCAATGCAGATTGGGCTGGTAATTCAACGGATAGAAAATCCATAACTGGCTTTTGTATATTTTTAGGTGATTCCTTATTTCATGGAAGAGCAAGAAACATGATGTTGTTTCGCGGTCTTCCACTGAGGCAGATTATCGTGCTATGGCCTCCACTACATCTGAGATTATTTGGTTACGTTGGCTGTTGGAGGATATGGGTGTTTCTATTTCTTCTCCCACTCCTATGTATTGTGACAATAAGAGCGCTATTCAAATTGCTCACAATACTGTTTTTCATGAGCGCACCAAACATATTGAGATTGACTGTCATTTCACTCGGTATCACTTACTGCATGGAACTATTTCTCCGCCTTTTACTCCGTCATCGACGCAACTTGCTGATTTCTTCACGAAGGCTCACACTATCGAACGTCATAGATTTTTCATTGGCAAACTCTCGATGCTTCTTGCCGTACCATCGCGTGTTTGAGGGGGGATGTTAGCATATTGATCCATTTCCTGTTTGGGCTTTTTAGCCTTTTCTTACTTATGCTTTCTACCTATATAAACCTATCTTTGTAACCCTAATGTACTTAATCTTTTTGCTCAGCCGTCTTGTTTTGGCTGAATAATATGAATTATCTTTTTCTTCTTATTTGAGTTTACAAACGTTTTACAAACGTTTACAGTTTTTTCTATTTTAAACATAAAGTTCACTATTAAACAAAACACTATATAGGTATATTGTCATAACTTTTTTCTCGAATTCTGTATTACTAATGTGTGAATAAATAATATTTCGTCATATATACTTAACAATTATTATTGTTCATTTGACTTTTATAATAATAGCAAACTTTGATTATTAAATTTTATGAAAGTGTTGCAAACTTCATATTTCCTGCTACTAACTCCAAATAGACACTCTAAAACAAATCATAAGTGTTAAGTATAATTATTCGAAAATAGTAGTTAATGAATATAAAAATAATATTTTAAAGAAAACACTAACAAAACCATTTTACCCGAATACAAATTGAATTTGATAGTTGCATATGTTTCTTCCACCATGGGGCAAATATTATGTCTTGAATTCAACTAAACCTATGGAGAAAATTTAACAGTTTTGATTAGAAAACATAAGGAAATAATACAATAAAGTGGTTCGAATGTGTATGTTTGTGTGTTTCAAAGATATTAAAGCTGCATGCCTATTTATATAAAACCTCACAAGCCCTAATATTCAAGTGTTGATGAAGGCATTTCTATTTGCAAGATAAAAGTGCAGTGATAAAAGTAAAGCAAAGTGAGCTATTATAAAAATCACAGAGAAAAAATATAGATTGTTATGTTTCAGCAATCAAAATGCATGTAAGTTAAGTAAAAATGTTATTATCATTATAGTAGTACAAATGTGGTTCTGAGATGTTGAAAGAACCAATTAAGTCTAAGCATTATGTTGCATGGTTAAGGCTAGAGCCTATTTTTTTCCTTACATAGCACATGAGCTAAAAGATAATTCATTGTACTGTTATAGTTTTTACCCGATCACAAACGTGTTTGAAATATTAACAAACTACCATTCTACTTAACCTATATTTGGTTTCAGCATTTGTTACATAATTGGAAATGACTTTTGCATAAATTCAGTAGATGTAAACTACAAATCCCTCTTTAGTTTTACCTTACATAATATTAACGAATATGGTTATCCTTTAAATCCTCTCAAAACATAAGCATATGCTGAGTGAGTTGATATAATGCCAAAACAAAAATTGTAGTTTGAAAGTAAGGATTATATCAACTCAACCAAAAACTTAAGTCAATAACGAAAATTAAGGATATTATGATAAATAAAAATTATGCCAAATTCTTCCTCAACAAAGCTACATGTATATGATAAACAAAAAACTAAACTGTACTTGTTTTTGTCGACTAAGCAAGTGAATTCATTCTGTAATCGATGGCTAGAGAGATAAAACTGATGACTGCTGAAAAGGCGATGGGATCATCGGATGGAAACCGAAACAACAACACGAGACGGAAGGAAGGGTAAAGAAAAGGACGAGAAGGGAAAACTATACGATGGTTCATTTCAAAATTTTATACGAAATGGAAGGAGGCCTGGAAGCTGTTCAAATCAAACTCAGTAATAAGAGTATTCGAAATGGAAGGAGGGCTGGGAGCTATTAAAATCGAACTCGGTAATAATAGTATAATATATACATATATATATATATAATAATGGAAACCATATGGAAACATTAAGTTAAGCAATGAAACACTAAACAACTTTTGCACCCCGAGAAACACATAACAACCGTTTTATTGTAAAAGTATCGTGTGTTTTTAATTTACATATTTGATGTAGTGAACCCTCAATAGGACTCTCTCGAACTGTCCTCCGTCTTCTTGGTAAAACCTCAGCATCCTCGATCCACGGTACATTCTAACCTTAACAAAGGAACAAACACACAAATACTCAAATAGCATTCATAATTGCTAGCAATCAATGCTCATGATTTGTTCAGGTTCAAAACTCCCCTATCATCCATGAACGATAAACAATCAACTAAGTATACCTTACGCTTAATAAACTTAGGTTATTCCTTAGACGATTATTCATGCTACCTCATAACAAATCGAAAATTCAATCCTCAAATGCTTCATAAGTTAGCATAACACATCATACAAATGTACTAAGGCCCGTACGATGCACATGGACCATTCATGCGCAATACCCGATCTGATCACTTGCTTGATCGCGTAAATTTCACTTCTAAACTAGTATAGATCACTTGACATCTCTAGTGCAGACTTCGATTTGGTTCCTTGATTAGAAACCTCTGTTCTCCTTATATAGCCATATACTATGATAGAAAACACCGAGATTGTATCACGAACGCGTATCAAGTGTTTGCCATCAAGGATCGAGTGAAAATCCTTGTCCGGAACGGTGTAAACCACTTCAAAAACATGTGATCAAAAATAGTCATGCAAATAAAACGATCTACGTATAACTTACGTATTTATCCTATTGGTTTCTCAACTACACCGATTTCCTTTTTAATCACATTTATTTATCCAAATATTATGTCATTTAATACTAAAATCATTTATGAATCGTTTCATGAAAACATAACTTTAATTTTATAAACATTCTATAACTTCATTTATAAAACATTTCAAGAAAAATTATTTCGCTTTATTACCCGTATACCACTCTACTACATCCTAAGAGTACATACAAACATCAATTTTTTTTCTTAACAAGTATGACCAACAATTTGAAATTTTTTTAACTTCCTACCAATTCAAATTCAAGAGTTACGAAATCCCAACTTTATATTTTCATAAAAACACTTAGCTTCAAGTTCTATAACAATTGGAAGTTCCTGACTGTCCAAAATCATCAAAAATTCCATTTCATTTTAACAAATGAAAACTGTCAACTAATATATCATACATGATGCACAAACTAAACTGTCCTAATGTATAAGATACATGTATCCATAAAATAACAACACGGTTTCAATAATTTATTAAACACGCTTTACTCAAAAAAAGGTAAAATATGAAAAGTTCCAACATTTTTCCTAAACTGTGCCATTACTACTCGGGCACCTTATATAGTATACACATAAAACTTTCCGACATTAAAAAGCTCATACCAAATTTCTTTCCAAAGAAAAACTTTAAAACTAAACATCCGGGTTGTATTTCAAATTAATTGAAATAATTAATATATACATATATGTAACGACCCCGGATTTTATATATATTTAAATTAATAATTAATTGAATTTTTGAATTAAAAATTGTAAAATTAATCGTAAATTGGAGCGAGTTTCCCCGAGTTCAAATAAAATATGTGTTAAATTTAGAAATGGCATATATATGTGAATCTATATAGTTGTGCCTATATGAATAGATTTGAAATGATATATATATATATATATTAATAATTGAATTTAAATCTTAATATAAACGGTTTTAAAATAAAAATAAATTAATAATAAATATTTAAGCTATAAATAAAATATAGATATATAAGATAAACTATAAAAATACAAAGTAAACACTAGCTAAAAAAAAATTAATAACAAATTAAATTATAGGAGTTCACTTACAATACAAAATAATAAGATAAATTTTAATAACATATTGAATTCATTTATAATACAAAGTAATATAAACAATATACATTCAACTATATAAAAGATAAGTATGAACAAAATAAAATAAAATCTAATAACAAATTAAAATCTAGAAATTCATCTATATTACCAAGTAAAATATATATAGTTTTATATAATGTAAAGTAAAATATAGATCTTAATATCATATTAATAAATCAATACAAAATAATACAAAAAAAATAGATACAAAAAAATAAAAATAGAAATGTATTCAAAGACAAAATAAAAAGAAAAGGAACATATGATACATTCAAGCAAGATAAATAAATATAAATGTAAGTGGTACACTTGCAAAAGAAAACAAAAATAAGTATGAACACTTATAAAAGAATGAAGCAAGTAAATATACTTGTGAATGAAGCTTGCAAATGAAAAAAAATATAAGTATTGGTACAACACAATTAATGCAAGCACACCAAACAAGTTATCTTAGCCGAAATCAAATTTAGCATAGTCAAAGCAAAAAGGAAGAAAAATGAATCTAAATATCTATGTACTAGCAAAATTAGATAAGTGTAGATTGTACAAGATAATTAATGCATGAAGCATTAGTACACCATACATATATCCATCAGCCACCGAAATGAAGAAAAAAATATATTCATTTGTACATGGCAATTAATGAAGCCATCACAACACTTCATATCAGCTTAAACAAATAAACTTATCACCCTGTAACTTCATTTTTCATATACATATCTTCTTCATCACAGTTTCGTTCCATCAAGTTAAGTAAACTCTAAAGTTATAACGTCTTAATAACTTAAACAAAATCAACATCATAATCAAGTAAAACCAGATTCAATTCAGTGGTAACAAGCAAGATCAAAAGCAGTTCCAGGCATTGCTTTTCTGTCCAAATTCATGTGAGTAACATCACATCCTTTTTACTTAAGAAATGAATTATAGTTGTATATTAGTTCTGAGATAAATATGTGTACATATAAGTGCAATCTGCTGTAGATATATATGGATGATTAGTGAGCATGCTGTTGTTCTCTGTTCTGTGATTCCAAACCCAAGATTTTGATTCAAAAATCATTATCTTTTGACCTATTTGTTGTTTGAACTTAGGATTAAAACAAAAATTGTTTGTTTTAGTATAAACTAAAGTTTAATAATTTATTTAAGTTAAAATAACTGAGTAACATATCTGGAAATCAAAATGACAAAGAAATTTCTTATTTAAGTCAAAACTCAAATATGTTATTTTACAAATCCAGGATTATAATTTGAATACGTTAACCAAAACATGATTTTTAAAACAAAAATTATGATTTTTAGTGCTGAGAATAGTGAGGTTTCTCGAGTTGATCGGTTTTGGTACTTTTAGTGATTTCTGGCGATCGGCAAAGGGAGGTGGGTCGAGATTGACGTTGGAGGTGGCTGGAAGGTTGGGTCACTCGGGAAAAATGGTGGAAGAATTTTCTGATGATCGGAGTCGTTGGTCGCAGTCGAAATAGGGTTTATGACCTGTGTTTGGTCGATGTTGAATTCGAGGCTCGTTCGCCATCGTGGGTGTATCAGAGTCGATCGGACCCCAGAGGGTTGTTGCGTCGTCGTATGGTGAAGCTGTGGGCGCGATGGCGATGCATCAGAGGGTCGGGGTTGTCGTGACGAGACAAATTTTGGTGACTGGGTTGGTCTCAGTTTGGTGATGGGTAGCTCGATTTTGATCTGGGACAAATCGATGAAGTTTGAGTAGTCGTGGTGATCGGAGAAGTTGTTGGTGAGGTACCGGAGGCAACGGCAAGGGTCGGAAGTCAACCTGGCGACGGTGCACGTGTACCATGTATCCACCGTATCAGTTTTGAAAGAAGGAAGGAGAAGAAGGCCTTGCATCGGGTTTTACTCAGGTAGAAGCTTGGGAAAGTGATGTAATAGCTCGAAGATGCTCGCGAGTGTTTAAACTATATACCAGTTTTGAATTTAAACTAAAACATAGTAAAAAAAAGTAGCTCGGGGAGGAGCTCGGGGAAATGGAGTTGGATCTCGGGTTGACACCCGAAGTGGTTTCGGGTCAGGTTGAAAACATTAACCGGGTTCTGTTTTTGTCAATTTAGAACTAAATTTTAAATTATAAAGCAAGTTTAAATTAAGTTTTAAAAACAAAAGTTTAACCATAAATTCAAGTTTAGTTCGAAGCCTAGTTTGGGAAAAAAGCTTGTAAATTTAAATTGTTTTTAATAACTGAAAGTGTTTAAGTGTATTTAAAAAGAGTTTGAAATTAAAAATGGAATTTGAATTTAAATTTAAAGTGTAATGTTTAAAACACACTTAAATGTTAATGAAATCATTAATGAAGAAATTAATTATCTTAGAGATAATTAAGGTAATAAAAAATGATTTAATTAATAAGAAATTAAAGAATGATTTATCTAATTTATAAATAAATAATTTAGATTAATTTATAATTAGAAATGATTAATAATGAATTAATCTAAGAAAGTAATTAAGAAATGTTATTAGTTAATAAAGATAATTAACTAGGGATTATTAAGTAATTAAATTAAAGTGATTAATTTTGATAGTTAATTAGATTAATAAATTTAGATAATCAATTATAAATTGTTTAAATGTAATTACTTAATGAAAGTAATTAAGGATTAATTACTTATTATAATTAATTTTGGATATTTTGATTAATTTAAGTTAATTAATTTAGTTTAAGAAAATCATTAGATAAATTGGTAATTAATGACTAATTGTTATGAGATGATTACTTATGGTAAGTAATTAAAAGGTTTAGTTTCTTAAAAATAATTAATTAAGAAGTTAATTAATTGTGTAATGAGTTTAAAGGTCAATTTAATTAATATGATTAATTAAGAATAAATTAATTAATTAAAGTGTTTGATTAATTAATTTATATTAAATGATTTGGAATTAATAAATTCGAATTGGATAATAAATTCATAAGTAATCAATTTAATTGGAAATAAATTGAATTAATTAGGATTAAAAAATTAATAAATCTTGCTTATAAATGATTATTGAATGCTTGACCTTACTTATGAATGATTGTATGGTAGGAGATGCCTTGAATTGATTGTCCTATCTGATCTGTGATATTTTTTTCTGTGGATTGAGCTATGTATAATTTATTCATTTATTTGTGATACATTTGTATATTATCTGTGATCTGTGAATAAAAGATAAGCGTTATAGTTATATCGCTTATCAACTATTTTTCTGTATTTTGATCTGCGATGATTTATTGATGTTGCACTATTGTGTGAAACCCCTGGACCACACTTTTACATACACAAATATGGATTTCACGTGGAAATCGGTTAAGTCACAGATGATTTAAATTTAATGTTTTTGAAATGGAAATTTTAATTTCAATTGATTTTGGAAATGGATTTGGGTTAAATGTTAAAACTTTCGAAAAGGAGTTCGTAAGATAAAAGTTATTTTAAATAACTTAATAAAGCTTCCAATTTAAATAATTCAATTTGAATTTGAATTCAAGAGTATGAATTGAATTCCATAATTGGAAATTATGGTTAAAGATGTTATAAATGTGTTTATATGAATTTGAACCACTTTAAAATATTGGTTTAAGAATTTTAATTTAACCCAAAGACTTTAACTTGTATGAATGAATCAGATTTTCCAAAATGAAAACTATTTGTTTTCAAATAATAGAAGCTTTCATATAAGGAATGAATTTCCAAATTGTGATAAAAGAATTTCAAATTGAAATGAAAATGGTTTTCCAAGTTATGAATGAATTCTTTTTGAAAGCTATGAATTGAATCTGTTTATTTTTAACAGATTTAAAATGGTGATTTGTTTAAACCATTCGAAATGAAATTGTTTTGAAAGCTATAAGTTAAACCTTTGATTTAAAGATTTAATGAGTTAATCAAATTGAAATGGAAATTGATTTGGAAAATCTGTGAATGAATCTTTGTGAAACTGGGTGAACTTTGTGAATTGAATCTTTATTTTTAACAGATTTAAAATGGTAATGTGTTTAAACCATTTGAAAGTTTTGGATAATAAATTGTGACTTAATTGGAATCCCATTATCCATTTGTTTTTGAATATTACGCTCATTATTCGGTTTAGCCGGGAAAGGACCTTTGTGTCATATAACCCATTCCGAATAAGTGATACGTTGTATATGGATAGCATTTGAAGACCGGTGTTGAAGACCGGGTATTTGTGAAAACGATAGGATAACCTATCGATTGTCTCTGCATTGGATAGCTCCTTGTATAGAGATTCCTTAAGTGATGGGAAATCCGATCGGGATTGTGAATACCCGGATTGCAAGGGCTTCTTCGGAAGTTCCTTCGGTTCTGTTCGAACCCGGAACAAACTTGTATGGTTACATGTCTGACATTACATTTTGAGATATAAAGCTGATTTCTTTCAAATACATTTCTGTTTGGTGGCGGAGAATTTATTCTCTTAGCTTAACACCCTTCTCTGAGACGTACGAGCTCAGAGGTTATGTAGTTGAAGGTTATCAGCGATATACTCCCAATTTGGTAATGTGGCATGCTGAGTGTTGCTGTGTGATGATCATTTATTGATCATTTGTTGATCAAAGCGTGGCTTTGTGAAAAAGCGTAGCTTTGTGGACGAGACCTCTTCGGACCTCACAACCCGGAAATGGTCGAAACAGGAATGATGCGGCAAGGTTACGAGGGTCGCTCCCTTTAGGGTATGTCATTTCCTTCTGGAAAAGGGTGGTATCAGGTATGGAGCCCTGGTATTTAACCTATGTGGATACTCAAATCTCATTTACTGTGTGATTGTTGTTTGATCGAGGCGCCTCAGATAAAGGTCCCAAAGGACCAGGGGGTGGCATATTCGTGTAGTAGTTACCTGGTGTCAGAGGTAACCCGGCCTTGTGGTTGCAGAGAGCTAGTTAGTTCTCGGGACGTCCCGCCAGAGGCAATCCCATGTGGCATAGGAAGTTCCTTAGCCTGACCATTTATTGGAAATCCAATTTCCAATATGAACCCTGTACGGTTTTAGTTGTAGAACCTACCATTTACTTATGGTGGTCACCACTGTTTAGATGGTAGCTATAGTAGGCATACAATAATGGTTGTATGTTGGCTAAGATTAATATTTTATTTTCAAAAGGATTTTCACACTATGCACTAGTAATAATATCAAAAGAGTTTGTTTTTGCGTAGTAAGCATGTTTGACTATCATAAGAAGAAATCTCCTCCAATTCTGCGTTTGCATTGTGTGTATGGCGGGAGGTCTTATGGTAGTTTCATTTTTCAAAAGCATTGCGGACTTCAATGTTTAAAATTCTTTTGTTGTTGTTTAAAGATAAACTGTTTTTGTTACTCACACCAGTCCCACGACTGACTCGGAGTTTATTGTTCCCTTCCTAAACTCTGGGTGCCCACAATTTTCCACACGGGCAGTCTAGAGTTGGGTTTTTCAGATAGTCAGATAGTAGGAGTAGATTCGATATCTTTGAAGCCTTTTGATCTTGGCGATCACATTCGCTTCATTCTGGAGTTATCTTGTTTGCTTATAGCAACTTGATGGTTGTTCGAGCTAGTTCTGGATTAGAGATGGATTATTTGGAGTTTGGCATTGAAGACATTATCTTTCCGCTGCTATTTCTTGTATCTCTGATAGTGTTGATGTTCAGTTGTATCATTGTTGTGTATCATTCTGGATATTATATTAATTAGATGTTGTGTGTATGATATTATTTCTTTTTCTTCCGCTGTGTTGTTTACTTAATTGTGTTATAAGCTCCGGCACGATTCGAATTTCAACGGTTGAATCTGCAGCATTCAGGTACAATTGGAGTACGGATGTCGATTTTCGAACGCTGAAATTTGGAACGTGACAATATATCATTTGTATAAAAAATCATACTTTCATGATTAAATCAAAATATGTTTTGCCAAAACAACTCAATATCATTCCCCCACTTAAAAACCCGAATATGAATGCCGATGATGCTGTAGTCATCACCGAAATTATTTTCAAGTAATGAAAGTAAGTTCAGTACATCCAAACCATACTTTTGGTACTCAACACAAAATCATTTCAAAGCAGTATTAAATACTTCGTATAATGCTACTAAGTATCCTAACCTCAATTTATAAACCAATTTCCTAAATATATACTTTCAAATAATAATCCAAAATCTTGAAAACATTTTCAAAGATACCGGGATTTAAGTTCTCAAATTCTCTATTTAAATCATTTTCATTCATACACCATACTTTATAAACCATATTTATATAAAATCACTTTCGTATATAAATCTTTTCACAAATGTATATTTCCAAAATATTCTTTCTTTCCTTTTGATTTTTCATAAACCATGCTTATACAAAGTTCCCAACATAAATATGGTTCTTAAAACCGAGTCGACTACTTTAACCTCTTTACCTATCCGGTCTGGTAAGTAGCTAAGAAGAGTAGGATTCTAGTATCCAAGCTCAATCCAGGAGTCTACTTTTCCTTAGATATCCCTAAGGTAAAGATGTCTATTAGTCGGTTCAATGACATTGGATAATTTACTAAAAAAAGGCTCAACCAATTTAAAACTTATCTTTCATAAACCACTTCATATCTTACAAGCTAAATATCCATTACTAGCATTTATAAACCGTACTATGGGTTTACATAATACAGATACAATACTTGTCTATAAGATACAATACTTAACTATAAGATATAATACTTAACTACAAGTTACAATACTTATGAAAAAAGAAAACACCCCTAGCAAATACACCTCGATACTCTCATAGAGGCCCTCCTCATCAGAGTCCCCTACCGGAGGTCTCTACAAATTCATGGACTCTGTCACATCTTCAGATATCTAACCTCCTAAATTCTCAGTCCCTTCAGGCTCTGCCTCATCATCAGCCCATATCCATTCATTATCGAGAAACTCCTTTGGGTCTTCCTCATCCTCGACCAGGTTCTCCTCTAATGGTCCTTCCATCTCCTATATAACGTCTTTGTCGTCCTTAGATATAAGCTCCTCCCCTGAATCCTCCCCTTCACCGGCTAAAAAATCCTCCTCGCCGTCGAACATCGGAAGATCAAGAACCTCCATACCCTATCTAGCCATGCCCTGCCTGAACAATTCCCTAGTCTTCAACTGACTCTCTCTTTCTGCACTGAATACTATTTCCTAAAACAACAAGAACCCTTAGAATCATATACTAAGCTTTAGGAAACTAAAGGATAGAGTTATTTCAGAGAAAGGATTACTAAGAAGGAGATATTTCTAAGGAATGATTTTAAACGTCTAGGTTTCAAAATACAAATACATTCTCATATATATAATACACTCAACTCACTCCAAGGTGTCGCTTACCCTATCTCTAATGAACTATACCCAACCAAGTCCAAGGTGTTCACTCAAACTTGTGCTTTGATACCAAAGAAACGACCCGACTTTTCGAACCTCGAATGTCGACACTAAATACATCCATAGTATTAGTGTATCGAACACCTAAGTGCCCGAAGAACAGAAAGTTGAGGTAAAATAAAAAAGAATAGAACAAGAAAGAGAGAACACAACATCAGAATTTCACAATGGAACGATGATATATAATATCGAAAGAGCAGTACAAAGGGCTACCCTGAATACAAGAATTCAGAGTTACAAAACCTAAGTACTATCACCAACCTAGACAGTTATAACTGCATATCCTTACAGTGTTGATATATACAATATATTAATGCATCGGAAATAAAAATACTATGGTAGATAATCATCCAACTCTTCTCCATAAGCTCCAAAGCATCCATAGCTAAATCTGGAAATATACATGAAGTTGACCCGACCATTATAATAAAAATAACAAATAGACCAGTCTAGTAAACCAACGTGAGAAACTTGAGAAACGTGTGTGATAAGTAACAACACCTTCCGAGACCAATCGAATCATCAGATTTGGTTTTTTCCTTAAAAGGGACAACCACTCATTAAGTTAATATAGTGATATAATAGATAATTTCTAGTGTGTAGAATAAAAATCATATCAAATAGTTGTGATGCTTGAATTAATCCCACCACGACAATATTAGGTTGCATTCAAACCGCTAAGGTACATCCGCATATTAGATTTTTCCATAGAGATCTCTTCGGTCAACATTGAATCCAATCTCATGCACAAGGGTCAGAAAGTACCACGAGCGTCGTATATCTCTAGATAAAATATACCGATAAGGCAAACAAAGCGGCCCATCGTCCAAACATAAACATGAACAACATGGAATAAATATCATCAACTCCCACCTGCCAACAACCAATAAGTATCTCTAAATATGCAGTTAATAATACCCTAATGCAAGTCAGCTAACCCCAGGTTGTGCATCCTACTCTATTTTCTATCATTTCTGATATCGAGGTCATGTGTAATGACCTGGTATTTCGAACCATTCGCATCCACACATGTCAGACTTGAATTTCTCAAAACAACAGATTGTTAATTTTATATTTTGCAAAACTCAGCATGTACAGTAAATAAATCAATCACAGAATCACAAACACGGAGTAATATAACAATAAGCAGCGGAATAGATAAATAGTAGGTCATGAAGCTACTATATAAACAACAGAGTTGAAATAAAATACAATAGAATATCTTAAATACAATGTAGTCTCGAATACAACATATGACAAGTCTGAACAAAACAACTGGATAGCTGAAAGCTGAATAGATACAGATGGATCTCCAAGTGAAGCTCCAACTCCAAAGGTGAGTCTCAAATGCTGTGACACTCAGTCTAACCCGAGCATAAAGCAAAACACAAAACACTCGAGTCAGGATTAACATTCTTATACTAATAAATTCAACTCAAGTGAAATGTCAACTGAAATACAAGTAACTTAAAGGATGTTTGGGATTCCCATCCTTCAAGGATCCATGGAACTATCTACTATGTAATAATATACGCTATTATAATATGTCTATAGTAAAGTAAACTATTAAAATAGCGTTAAGGCGTTACCCATATCCCCCTTAACACATTTTATATAATGCCATAGTCTATACAAATACTGTAAAATCCACTCGCAAGTGGGCTATTAGGGAGCACTCCATAGGTACGACACAAAAAAACTCGTAGAAGGCGCGATAGGGCATGTGACAAGGCACGCGAGGCAATGCCAGGGTAGATATACCGTTTGTGGATCCGGACTGGTGGTAACGCATAGTAGCTACTACTGCCCACCTCGTGACACACTCCCAAATCAAAGGTGCACCCAAACAAATCACAAAAGCAATAGAATACTATCGAAGAAATGTGTCTGATCGGAGGAATGACCTCACTTGGCCCGGCATGGCTCCTGTTTTAGCCACATCAAGCTAACTCACGGGAGTCAAGGCTATGTAAATACCATATAGAACCGTCACCAAACCATCCTACTTCATTCTGGAATCTCCACCACATACACAGTTGTTAAAGTGGTTTTCGGTATTGGCAGAGAGTATGACAATATCTGATCTCGGTCTCTTTAACAACCAAACGCTTATTTCACACCGTGGTCATTTCATTTCAAATAGTTCATACTTTATATCAAAATATCATATACATTTCAAACCATTTCAATTCGATATCATTACTCACTTTAAATAATATTCATTTCCAGAATCGTAGCACCTTTCAAAATTATAGCACTTTCGAAACCATAGCACTTTTGAAATCATAACGCTTTGGAAATCATAACACTTCCCACTTAAACAGTTTAGACATTGAATAGTATATATATATATATTAAAATAGTTATAAATTAGAATAGTTTATATATTAAAATAGTTTATATATACTTTAGTTTATATATTAAAAATACTTTATATAATAAAACAGTTTCCTCAAATTTCGCAAATCAATTCAAATCATCTTAATTTCCCCAAAATCCAATTTTAAATCAATTCCAGTTTAACCATTTCAATTTAAAGTTCAAAGGTTAAAGTTTAAATATTCAAACATTTGCAATATAAATTTCATTTGTATTTCAACATTTAACTTTAAATTTTATTCAAACTGGAAAATATTCACTTAACCATTTTAATAACAATTTATTTAAATCCCAATTTATATATTTAAATCAATATTGAATATTCAATCTCAATTTAATTTAAAATTGAGAATATTCATTTAATCATTTTTTTATCAAATCACGTTATAAATCATATTTTGCCCAAGACCTCAAAATCAATAAGTTCAAATAAATTCTTTTTAAACTCAAAATTTAACCAATTTAAATTCCAATTCAACATTAATTTATCTTCCCAACCTTTATTATTAAAGTTATAAAAATCCATCTTAAAATATTAATATAAATTTAAATAAATACTTAAACATATTATAAACTAATTAAATTAAATTTTTTATTAAATTCAATCTTATTATTTAATTTAATTTATATTAAATCTTATTTTATATATATTTAAAATAAATAAAATATAAGTAAAATCTTGAAATTACATTTTTCAAAACTAACTTAAGTTCAAATTTCCAAACATATTATTTTAAAATTCTATATTTATATTATATTTTAAAAATCAATATCTATTAAAACCCAAATATTTCATTTCAAACTTTGGAAATCATTTTAAAAATATAGACCAACGGCATCCGTATATAATTTTCTATCCTATGGTCAAGTGATACGGATATTTATCATTTCAATCCGCAATTTAAATATCTACGGGTATATATCATTTCAACCCGCAATCCCAAAATTTAAAATCAATGAAAATCGCTTAGGTTTATCATTTCAACCCATAAAGATTTCTCCTATTCTACAAGATCGTTCGGGTATGTATCATTTCAACCCATAGGGAATTCTATACTAACAGGGAACTTGCAGAGTGAAAACAGTTATGATAATAATATAACATATCAATAACAGACATATATCATCAGTAACAAGTAAAATATAATATAAATAATAGATCATGGTGTCAGATGTCACGAGTGAATAGTTACAGATAATGGCATATCATATATAGCAATTAAATAACTAGCAACAACATATTTCAATTGTCGTTTCAAATGAAATCAAATTTAATAAATATAAGAATGTTAATCATGAGTGATTGCTCACCTTTTGAGGCTAGAGAGATTCACCAATGAAATGAGTTACGAATCCAAGCACGAATCCCAAAACAAAGCAAGATTGGCACGAATTCGACGAATAGAGCTGATAACATGAATCGATAAGAACAAATATATATATATACTATTTTTATTTTCAAATCAATATTAAAATAAATATAATTCAAATATTAAAATAAATATAATTCAAACTCATTATTCCAAAAACTCAAATATTAAAATCAAAGTATATATATATAATTTATATCTTAAAAACCAATACCCAAAATCAATACTTAAACTTATAAAATAAAACCCATGTATTTGTCAAAACTCGATACATATTCAAACTCTCAACAAATAGATCAGACATATAAACCATTATAACTTGCCCAGTATAAACAGCTTTTATCTATATTTATACAATTTAAAGTCGTGGAAAAATTTATAACCAAATATATTACTTATAAGTTCCACGCAAAAGCCTCTCTCTCTATATATATTAAAATTTTTCCATAATCCATATATAAACTTGTCTATAAACCCATATATAACTTAACAGGTAATACCCAAACTAATATAAACTTATGTATTAAAACAACATATCACAAAAAAATCTTGTATAAACTTATACTTATAAACGGTGGGATGATTTATATACAAAAAATGTAAATTTATACCGAAACCCAAATAGATCATAGGTATATGCAAATAAAAGAAAACTGCAACAAAATATATTTATACAGAATGTATATATGTACAAAAATATGTATGCAGATCCCATAAAGCTTATATCATAATATATATATATATATATGTATGTATGTATAAACTGCTATATATAAAACTATATAACCTATGTATATAATACTGTAACATGCATATACTTTGATATAACTAATGAATAAACATGCATATAACTTAATATATTATTGTATATTATGCATTAACTAAAAGAAAACGCTGTCCATATGCAAACTATGCCTCAACATATATACAAGCAACAGAATATGTAACAACTTGAATCACTTTTATATATATATATATATAGAACAAGAAATAGAACTCGGCAAGGAGGAGGGACCTGGCTTGGATTTCGGTCAGGAGTAGGATGCCCGACGTGGCAGTGGAAGGTGACGGGTGTGGTGGCAGACTGACACAGCAAGTGGTGCTCGGTAAGAGGCTGCGGGTAGGAAGAAGGGGTGGCTCAGCCTTGGGTTCGTTGGCGGCTGTCGTGATGATCTCGGCAGGCGGGTCTGCAGTGGGTTTGAGGTGGAGGAGATGGTAGCTTCGACTGGTGGAATAATGAAGGCCGAGGTGGGTTTGTGGTTCTGGGCGCACGGAGGGTGAGGGGGAGGCGCGGTTGACGTGGGCTGCTCGGTCGGAGGTGGGGCTATGGAGCAAAGTCGGAGTGGTGAGGTGGAGTGGCGGTGAACGTGGAGACTGATGGATGTAGGTGCGAGGAAAGCTTGAATGTTGTTGCATGGATTCATAGGCAAATAAATATAAGTAACTCATGCGTATATCACATTTTTTTTTCTTTTCTATAGATGTGAACGAAGAGGAGAGAAGGTGGAAAAGAAAATGGCAAGATCCTGGAATGAAATAAAGGAGAGGATAATAGTTTGGAGTAATATATATATATATATATCAAAAGAATGGAAGGCAGAACAATGAAAGGAATACGAACCCCCAGAAATAAAATGAACCCGTAAATATAAATCCAAGCTAGGGAATAGCAACGGTCAAAACTGAATTTCAGCAATTATAAATGTAAACGGCTATTTGATTTGCCCCGTGGACAACAAAAGGACACAAGGAAAACCAAAAGTTAAAACGGATACCGATGCAGCTAACCATTTCACGGATTTCGCTGCGTACCGGACTTCGAAATGCCCAAATGAATATACTGCGAAGATCAGCGCGACAAGACGAACATAATGGTACACAGATATCAGCGATACGATCATCCTATCAAAAGTTGATATTTGGTACCGAAAAATGCTGCAAAAACGTCGAAAATAAGATAAACGGGGCTAGGGAAGTCCAAATTTGACGAAACGAAATATGACGTCTCACTCGGAAGATGATTTAAAAATTTATTATATAAAAATATTCAGGTTTGAGAAATATTTTATTATCATCAAATAT
This sequence comes from Allium fistulosum, assembly GCA_030737815.1. Classification (NCBI taxonomy): domain Eukaryota; kingdom Viridiplantae; phylum Streptophyta; class Magnoliopsida; order Asparagales; family Amaryllidaceae; genus Allium; species Allium fistulosum. Next base: position 147,737,552 of record CM060908.1, on the reverse strand, counting down.
TAACTGATTTAAATTGAAATAAAATTACACAATTAAAATAAACTTGCATATTATCTGGTGAAAAATTTCCATTTGCTATGTTTAAATAGACGTATTCCAAATATTAAATTTTTATTTCCAAATTAAATTATTTAAAATTTCACAAAAATTCAGCTAATTACGTTATTTAAAACCATTAAAATTTATGGGTCGTTACATCATGTTCAGCATTTTTCACATGAGTCTTCATCACTCGAACCAAACACGAATCTCCAAATGGATTCCATCATCACAAAAAGATCATGAATCGCTACATGGATTCGACCATCTTGAACAGATCTCGACTCTCCATATAGATTCTCGCATAAATCCTTTGTTGAATGATAACATTGTTCTCTCTATTGGAATACTCCTCAAGATAGACAGTTCCACACCATATCATTGTTTTGAAATGTTAATGCTAGCCTCTCGCTTGGACTTAACCTTGGGATAGACACTTCAACTCTATAACATTTCAAGAGCTCATAATCTAGTTTTGAACTGGTATTCGATAAGTAAAACATTTACCAATCCTGGCCTCTTCAAATCTAATGCGATGAATTTTCGATAAACTTAATTCTGGCTCTTTCAAAAGTAAACGAAAGTTAGAGACATTTCATACCAATGCTCCTCTCCTGGGGTTCTCATTGGTATGGTATCATGAAACTTTTAGATACTTCCTTAGTTGATACTAAGACAAGTTCGATAATCGACTAATCAATTATCTAGTCAAAAATAATTGCTTATACAAATCAATGTTCGTATACTTAACTCGTTTCTGACATTCCAACTTAACTATTCCTCATCCAAGAGTGAAGCCATGTAAGTTAGAGCACTGGTTGCATATCAAATCCTTGCCTAGGCACTTCATTCTTGAATCTCACAAATAGATAAGTCTACCTCGTCCACTTTTACTGTTAAGTATAGTATTAATGATTTTCGTAAATAAGTAAGAAATCAACATGATTAATGCGTTTCTGACATTCCCAACTAAACTATTCCTTGATCAAGAAGGACACCAGTAGGTTTGGAGCTCTATTTCTCTTATCCCTACTCGAACATCAATCTTAACTCTCATAAATAGATAAGCCTACTTCGTCGGCTTTTAGTGTTAAGCATAGTTAACTACTTTTTAAACAAGTAATTAAAAAAATAACTATTTGGCCATTAAGTAATTCTTAACCCCTTTTTGAACCTTTAGCTTTACTTTTAAAATTCTTTTTAAAATGACACACACACACATACATAAATGTATGTATGTATGTATAGTAATTTATTTATAAAACTAGACATTAAATAAACTAGAAGATATTTATTACATTAGATATAAAATAGTCAATACATTTTCTAAAAACTATACATACTTAAAAATGCTTTTAAAATACTTTATAATACTTATAATAGGTTTAAAATATTACTTGTAACTACTTTATATTTACTTAAAAACTTTGAAAAACAAGTTTTCCTTACAAAAACCACTTCTTTAAAAATCTCCAACTAATTATTAAAAATTCATAAAAATTTCAAACCTCTCTTAAAGTACTCTAATATGAGTTAGCTAGCACTTGTAAAAAGAATGAAACAAAATATTTGAAGTTCAAAAATCAAGCTCAAACAGTGCAGTTTTGCACAAGTGAAGTTGTGGCCATTTTTCGAAATGTTACTTAACTTTTTATTGTCCAAACTTTTTATAGAAGCAAGCATACATATAAAAAATAATAAATATGGTGAGAAACCCTATTAATCTCTCAGCAAAGTTCTATAGAAATAGCTAAAAATAAGGCAATTGCTAAGTGCATTTATAGCGACTATCCCTAGAAGAGCACTTGCAAATACAAGTCCAATCTAAACCAAAGTTTATCTACAACCTATGTGATTTGTTCCAAGGCCTTGCTACAAGTCGTACAAATCCATTCAAGTTCTTTCCAAGTCCATAGATATGGATCACATATGCTACTTTCTTTCAAAGCAAGAATCAAAGCCAATATTTCAACATATGGCAACATCAATTCAAACAATATATACACAATCAACACGTGCATATACATACTCTATATTTCCATTCAAGGTAGGGAGTTAAATCACCGTTAACCAAATAAACAAGTAAGATCCAAGCATCCAAGTCCAACCTCTACCTTGCAACCACCTTCTTCCTTCTCCTTTCCTTGCTTTGGACATTTTTAGCCCAAATACCCTACTATTTGCTCACGACCTATGGGGATGTGGGAAGATTGGCTTCAATTATTCCAAAACAAACTAGATATGAGTTGTTTTGATTTTGTCCTAAGGCTTCACTTTAAATTTGATCTGATTTGGATTTGAGTTTTGAATTTATTTTCTTTAGAACTTTTGAGAAGAAGAAGATATGAAAAGAGAACTTGCTTTTGCTTTGTGAATTTGTAATTTGTTATCAAGGATATGCCTCTCCTTATATAGGCTTCAACTGGTGCTCCTTAGCCTTGTTCTCACTCTCCTTTCATGTCATGGAAGGCTCACCCCTACTTGCTCCATCATTTCTCCTTTACATCACTTCTCCTTTGCATCACTTCCTTTTAGCAAATGTCCACTTTACCCCTTACAAAGTAATATCTTTTATCCACTTAGAACATTCTAGAATGTTCTATTTTGCTTTATGAAGAGAAGTGTTAATTAGTTTTTAATGTATTCATTTGATCTTTAGACAAGTACACAAGAGTTTGAACAACTCATATCGATCAAAAAGGTGTTTACCGATAACCGATTTTCGGTCCCACTATCAATTTTCTTTGAAGATTATATTTTCTTAAACAAATTTCAAATATAAATTTGCTATCATTATTTATTAATTAAAATATGTTTAACAAGGTTATAAAACCTCATTTATAACACATAACTATATTTCAAAATGTTTCAATATTCGAAGACAAGTTGTTCGAAATTCTGTGTTGCTACAAAAGGCGATAAAGATACCGATAACGTTTAATGAGATTACAATTGATACTCCATTATATCATTCGGTAGAGGAGGGCATAGCTGGTCCATCTTCTCTGCATCATACTTCCCCCATGCATACTTTCCTATCAGCGGAAGAACATATTATTGCTCGTCTCGATCGGAAGGAACAACTTATTCAAACTAATCATGCGGAGCAACTAGAGCAGAAAGGGGAGTTGAGCTTTATTCAATCACTTCTCACATTGATTTATGTGGATCAGTTCACAATAGAGAGAGTAGAGTTGGCACTAGTAGTGAGGATAGTGCACTTCAGCCACCACTAGTCTCTCAACCTTCCGTTCATGATTTTTAGGCAGGACTACATGGCTCTGGAGCAGTAGGACCTTAATTTTGGGCACCTGGACCTGCCAGGATGGGATCTAGAAGGAGATGAACTACATCGTACCACTGTCACTCGTGCATCAGGATCCCCACTACATCCTCCAGCATTGGACAGAGAGAACATGTGATTTACAAAGTTGGATCCTATTGCTCTTTCGAGATATTATGACTAGTCTTGATATGTAGCCTCTCTATTATGGTACTAATTTATGGTTTTAAAGTTCATCGTCTGTTTTGATTCTATATTAGTTTGTGTTACTTTGATATCATAGTCTTGCATGTTGTTTATTTTGTTTATGACATTGACATTTGTTTTTAGACTTGCATGTTGTTTTATATTTGAGACGTTTGTGTTGTTCTGTGTTTGTCATTTGTGTTGTGCTCTATATTTGTTGATATTCATTCAGTGATGTAACAACGCAAAATTCTGGTCATTTGATTTTAAATGTTTAATTAATTTTAAATATTTAAATAATTGAATTTTGTAATTTAATAACTTTTAATTCAAATATAGGGAATAATTAAATATTTGAATTATGGAATTAAATGTTAATTAAATTGATTTAATAATTTTATTTAACTCCTTTTAATTAATAAATAATATTGGTGAATTCAATTTGTAAATTTATTTACAAATGTATATAGACCGGATAAATATCGATAATTAAATATTTAAATATTTGAAATTAGCCTTTCGGGGCATAGTCTCGGATTTCGATGAAAGCAGTTTCATTAGATCCGTAATAGTGAATTATATTATGCCGTCAAATTTCATGGCGATTAGACATATCATTTGGTCGTGCGAGATCGAAACGTGTTGAAATTAATATCAGAAATTTAATATTATAACTGGGTCTAAAAACTTATCTTCTGCATATGATCGAATTAGGTCTCGAAACAAGTTCCATTGCGTTCGGAATAGGTTATAACATATATAAAGCCAGGCAGCATGCCTCGTTTGGAGTTCGAGATTTTCGGATATGTTTTGTTGAATATTCTAAAATTTAAATAATATATATATATATATATTCAAATTTACCATGCCTAAGCCATACCCAGCTCCATACCCCATCACTACCAAGCCCATACAGTGCGTGCAGCCCATGCTTTCCTCCTTTATATCATTGTTGCCAGTAACCATAAATAGAGCTTCCTTCTTTGAAAACCAAGAATTCAAAATTTAAATTATAATGATATAATCAACTAAAAATCTTAAAACAAGCATTAAAATTCATGTTTTGATGAGAGCTTTGATCTAGTATGCTTTATATAAGGTGGGCATTGGTTCTTGAAGTTTGACTCTATGGTCTAATGGGTTTTTTGGCTAGGGTTGAGGTTTTGGGGGTTATTTGGTCAATGGTTTGCGAAATCGAGGTGATGGTTGGATTCATGGCATGGAATGATAACTATGGCCCAAGTTTTGGGAGGATCGATGATGATACGGGTCGCGTGAACAATGTCAGGTCGAGGGGGGTTTACTTCGACACGTTTTGATGGAGGATAGGGGAGGCGTCGTGGTGGTGTCGTACGAGCGGAGTTCGTCGAATGGAGTCCAACGACGCTGCCCGTTCGTCAATCTGATGGCCGTAGCTCCGTGTCAATAGTTAGACGTGCACGATTGTTTGGGTTTGGGGACATGTCTGTGCACGTTTCTGTTGGTTTGGGGATGGAGGGTAATCTTGTAAATATTGATAACGTTTTATATTATAATTTTAAATTATCAATAAATTATAAAATTTATATCTTACTTGTACGAGGTCGAATTTGAACGCCATTTTTTGCATTGGAATCGTGGTCTTCACATTGGAATTGGTTTGGTTGGATTTGGAGTAAGTGAAAATTTAGGCTAAAATTGGATGACCGTTAGGTTTTAGTCCAGAATCGGGACGTTTTGGCGAAAACGAAAATCAATGTGAGTTTAACTCACATTAAATTTTATTATATCATATCAATGATATTATAAACGTTTATTGATTGTTTGGATGTTAATTAAATTGTTTGATTGATTGTTTGGTTAAATTTCCGTTTGGAAAATGGATGACATAATTATTTGATCGTTATAAACCCATATGATTATCTATATATTATCCATAACCATTGTTTTGAAGGGAAAATCTGTAGAGAGACCCAAAAGGGGTTTCTCGCCAATAAATTATTTATTTACATCGATATGTTGTTATTGATGGTTAATTGAACCGAATTCCTAATATTCCATTTAATAGTTTAAATGTCGTTATAGCGATTTTTGCTATGCCGTTGTTTATCCAATTTCATTCCCAAAACCTTGTCATATGAACTTGAGCTTGTATTTCTGCTAAAAAGAATATTGAAAATTCATTAATCTTTTTTATTAATGGTAATTTAAAATTAATTAATCATTTTAACTAATGATTTTGAAATTAATTAACAAATTTTAATAGATAATCTTTTAAAGTTGGTTTATCTTTAGATTTAATTAATCGTTTTTGCTAATGATGTTTTATAGTTAATTAGTCATTTTAACTAATGATTATTTGAGTTTAATTAATAATTTTAATTAATGATAATGGAGTTTAATTAATTTAGTGAACTTAATTAATTATTTCAATTAATGATAACTGAAATTAATAATCATTTTAGTTAATGATATTTAAAAGGAATAAATCATTTTAAATAATGATATTTAAATTTAGTTAATCAATTTAATCAATGATTATTTTTAAATTAATTAATTGTTTTAACTAATGATTTTTGGAATTTTGTTAAATCATTATAATTAATGATGTTTTATAATTAAATAAATCATTTTAGCAAATGATGTTTAATTAATCAATTTAGCTAATGGAGTTTGAATTTAATTAATCCAATTAATTTACGATTATTTGAACTTAATTAATTGTTTTAATTAATGGAAATTGAATTACTCATCATTTTAATAAATAATGCTTGAGATCACTTGTTCGTTTTAACTAATGATTATTTGTATTTAATTAATCTTTTTAATTAATGATATTTAAAATTAATTAATCAATTTAATAAGAGTGATTTAAGTAAATTAACTAATATAATAAAATTGCTTTAATCAACCGATTTAAAGTTAATAAACTGATTTAATAAAGATGTTAAAGTTAATTTACCAATGTTATATAAGTGTTTGGAAATAATTATCTATTTTATTAAATATAATGGATTTGTTTATTTAAAATAGATTTTAAATGTGATTAACCATCTTTCGGGATAATTAATATTGGTTAAAGTTATAAAAAAGAATTAGAACTCGATTATTGGGATGTTAAGTTGGATAATCTTCTGGGTGTTCGGTCTGATGTTGGTTTAGGCCTACGGGGTCGCGCACTAGGAAAAATTATTCTCTTAACATTTCAACAATCAGGAACTAATTCTAGAGTGTTTTACCAAGGTGGAAATATGGAAATCAAGCACAAGTTCAGTTCGTTTTTAAAAGCAAAAGTTTGATTCGTTGATGGAAATAAATTATTTTCATAAAGCGAATCACTTATATGGAAACGACTTATTTGTATAATTGGCATTAAACATTGAAGAAGTAAACTTCTCGCTATTTCAAAATTTAAGAATAACCGTTGGATATGACTTTGAGGTAACACTACCTTGACTTGTCCGATATTATTGTTAACCAAGAAAAAGTACAAGTTTGAATTCAATGATTGGTGATAAGTATATAAGACTAAATTTCCATATACAATCATTTTATATGCTCGATAGTTGGTATCTCAGCTACCGATTACTTCAACTACCTTATTAACGTCATTCTAAGACGATTTATTGCTCCGTTGAGCGTTACCATCCTTTATCGATGTATGAGTAAACCAAAAGCGTGAGTGGGGGCCAAGCTATGTGGGGTTGCTCCCATTGGGGTATTTTCACATCTCATCTAGTTTGGATTGGTTGTGCACTTAGATGTGGAAATATTTGGATACTCAGTAAGGTCTGGTGGGGTCCGGCTTGGAGGGTCTCAAGAAGTTTTCACAGGGTAAATAGGCTTCTCAGAAGTATATTACTAGAGGTATACTTCAAGGGGGGTGCACCTTCCTTGTCATTTGTTGGAAAATTTCCTTTCCTTTTTTGATTTGAATCCTTGAATCTGTTTTAGCTTTAAATTGCCACGAGTAGAGACAACTCCTTGTCATGACATTTAAGTATTGATTCGGTCCATTCTATCAAGTTAGACTGTTACCTTATTCAGTCCATTCTATCAAGTTTGGATTGTTACCTTATTTAGTCCATTTTATCAAGTTAGACTATTTTCCTTGTTTTATCCATTCTGTTTAGTTTAGATTTTACTCGGTTTATTTCCATTATTTCAAGTCTAGTTTAATATTATTTATGTTCATTCATATTTGGTTTTGTTCCTGATATTTAATTCTGCTCTTTCCTGTATGGATGTTGTTCTTGTGAGGTAAAAACCCGTTTCGCGTTAGCGGCGTGGTCTCACAGAACTTTTATATATAATCCCTATTATTTGAGCTATCTCACGCTGGTATCCCCAAACTGATCCGGGTGTTATTTTATTATACTGCTCGGGTTAGACCGAGTATTTTCGCAGGTTGTCTTTGAAGTAATGGAGAGCTTGGAGGGAAGCTGAAGATTCACCTATCGTAGTATTTTATTTTCCTCCGTATTATATAGTATACTTATCGGCTTTTGTAAGGTCAGGATTTTATAACTGTCCAGCTGATAAGGTTTATTTTTAACCCTAATATACTATGTATGTTTGGAGTGACAGTTTCTACTGTCCTTGTTATATTATATAATGTCGATTCCGCTGTGAGATTCTATTGTTCTCATTCTCTGTTCTTTTCTTTTTATTTACCCTAACAATCTGCCTTTTTTCGATTGGACGTGCAACATTGGAACTTTGTGGTAGTGTTCAGTGTCGACTTTCAATGGTCAAAATGATGGGTCATTACAAAGTGGTATCCTGTATACTATATAGTGTTATATTATTCTCCTTTTTGATATGATAAAGGGCGAGAAATATATGCATACATTTTAAAGGAGTACCAAAATAAAATTATAAAACATTTTTTGCAAATATTTAAGGGAGTATTGAATTCCTAACAATCATAGTAAACATCCTTGATGAATGCATATATGAGTTGTCATCATCAAAATGTAGGAGAATGTTATAGCAAGAATTCCCAATTTTGATTACGTAAACTCCATACTATAGTTTAAAATAGACTAGTGAAGGAAATATCATCAGAGCTTCAAAAGAAATTGAAGGAACAATGCTAAAGCTTTGAAAGATCGTTTATTGGAAAAACATTTGAAGATTGTATATTTTTGATACATTGTTGTCTTAGATATATATTGTTGAAACTCACAAGAACCACACATCATTCCAAAGTCTTAGAGAACTTACAATTTTTTTTATAATTCTTTATATTTTATTAAAAACTTTTACAAAGCTTTGGAATAAATAAGTCCATCAATGGACCAGTTCACAAGTTTTTTCAAAATTCCTGAAATGAATTTTTTTTACTTTCTGTTCATGCGAATATGCATAAATCTTCCTCCTTCAGACGTGACCTTTTCCAATAGTGTACGATCCCTCATCAAACCCTTTCAAATCTATAAATAATTTTGATTTCAACAAGTTTAAACACTATCTATAACCCTAGTCTGTTTTATATTCTTAAATTTGCAATAATTCACTCGCTATCATCAATATTCTGATTTCTTGTGAATATTCATATACAAACTAGTTCTAGTGAGTTATAGGAGATTATATTGTACTTGGCATATTTATGTATTAATGACTTGACTACCACCAAAGTTATCTTTTACTAAGTTAGAGTAAAAGACTGTTCAACGGCTTAGGCGAATTTATTGACTTATTCCTCCGGGTAAAGCAAGGGTGTTAATGAGTTAAAGCCAAAATAAGAGATTCTGGGACTAGACGTAGGACAGTGGTCCGAACCAGTATAAAAAGCCTGGTGTGCAAGCTCTTTACTTTATTTTATTTTATCTACAATTAGCTTAGAACATTGTTTATATGCTTTAATATATATAGTTTAGCCACAAAATATACAATCCAACACACTTTCATTTGGTATTAAAGCTTTTGCTTGTCACCACAACTTTAAATTATATCAAATGGATGTTAAGAGTGCTTTCTTAAATGGTTTTATAAAAGAAAATGTATGTGTTGAACAACCACCCTTATTTAAACATGAAAAATATCCATATCATGTTTATAAACTTTAAAGGCTTTATATGGTCTTAAACAAGTACCATATGCTTGGTATGACAGGCTAAAAAGCTATTTAATAAATCCTTCCTTTGAAATTTGGAGAAGTTTATTCAACACTTTTAATAAAACATGAAAATGATGATTTATTAATTTTTCAAATATATGTTGATGGCAAATGTCTTTTGTTCTACTAATGAAAAATTTTGTACAAATTTTTCTGAAATTATGAGAAAAGACATTCAAATGTCCCATATGGGGAAATTAAATTATTTTCTTGTATTATAAATTCAACAATTAGAAAATGGAATTTCTATTTCGTACAAAAAATAATGTAAAGATCTAATTAAAAGATTTACTATCAATAATATGAGTAGTAAGCCAATGCCAATAAGTACAACTATTCACTTAAATAAAGATGCAAATAGTAAGGATGTCGATCAAAAACTTTATAGGAGTAAGATTGGGTCATTACTATATGAAATAGCGAGTCGCCCTGATATAATGATGAGTTTTTGCACCCGATTTCTAGCTAATTCGAAGGAGTCACACCATCGAGTTGTTAAAAGAATTTTACGATATCTATTTAGAACTAGAGATTATGGCTTTTCTATTTGAAAGGATGTCCATTCTAATTAGTATTATACAACTGCTGATTTTGGTGGATGCTCTACTGATAGAAAAAGTACTAATGGTACATGCCACTTTATAGGTCAATTTTTAGTTTCATGGTTTAGTAAAAACAAAATTGTGTATCCTTATCCACTTGTAAAGCAAAATATATATTAGCTAATTTAGCTTGCGCTCGGATAATTTATATGCAGCAAATACTAAAGGATTTCAGTGTGAATTTAACAAAATAACCTATTTACTTTGATAGCAATAGCGCAATTAATTTTGCCAAGAATCCAGTAAATCTCTTTAAAACAAAGCACATTTGGATAAGACACTATTTCTTAAGTGATCATTTTAAGAAGGAAAGTATTACTCTAGAATTTGCGAACATTGAACCGTTAAATGAAAATAGATAGGTTAGATTATGTTGAGAATTAGGAATCTATATATAATTTAAAAATACTATTGTATTTATATAGGTCATTCACTTAACAATTTTTGAAAATTTTTTTCATAAAAAATAATAAAATCTTACAATTAACATATATAGATTGTTGTTTAAACTTTGTTTTAAGATAAAATTAGACACTCTAATAAAATTGAAGTTTTAAATTTTATCAAAATTTTGTTTCATAAGCTAGATAAAAATTATAAAAACCATAAATTAACATTTAAACATAAGATATTTAAAAAAGCTATCACAAAAAGTTATTTAATAAAATAATAAATTATCAAATTAATTACAAAATTCTTTTAAAGTCTTAAACTATTAAAACATTAATATTTATATAATATATAAACAACATTTAAAAATCAGAAAACTGAAAAAAATTAGGCCACTGGTCTGAAGGCACTGGTCCATCGGTGATGCAATTTTCTTTTAGATCCGAGCCTATATTGACTTCGCACTTAACCCTTCTCTTCACTATTTTCATCCTTTATTTCTAATTGAAAACCCTAGCCTTATTATTCCACCCTCCATTCTTTCAAAATCCATTTAATTTTCAATTAAAATTCGAAGCTTTAAACATGGTAAGAGGGAAAAGAAGCAACATCTCCCCTTCTTTTGGCTCAATCGACGAATTGTTAACCGATGGATTTAGGAATTGGTCGAAGAATAAAAGGAAAAATATTAAGAAATTCAAGGCTTTAATGGTGAATGAGCATCTCAGTGGACGACTAGTAAATTTGGATTCTCTAAACTTATACGACATTCATAGCTTATTCACCCATGCTGAATTGGTTAACATAATAAACTTGAATGTTTTTGAAATTGGTATATACCCTAGATGTAAAACACTCTTTTACACTAATCTTGAAGTAGGAAATGATGACAATGGATTATTCTTGTACGTTAGCGTAAAAGATGTAGAAATTGCTTTTAGTGAAAATGAGATAAGTGAGATATTAGGAATTTCATCAGATGGAATGACGTTAGATGATTTTTTTTAATGAAGAACCTATTTTGCGCCAAATAGTTCAAAGAAGTAATGCTAATTGGACAGCTTCTAACTTGACTCACCAAGCTCGTATTATTATTAGAATTATTCAACATTACTTAATTCCAAAAATGAGCAGTTTTGATGAGATTTATATTCGTAAAGCCACATACACAATTTGATGGAATACTCGGCTAAATTGGGCTAATGTTATAATGAATAATATGATGGAGAGCCATTTGGGAGAAAGATGAAGATACATCTATATGGGAATTTGATTACAGCGATTCTTCGTAGTTTTGGTGTTGTTTTAGATGATGAGGCTCCAATTAGGCATCCATATTCTAGTGTTTTCAATGACAAAGTTCTAAAGGCGAAGAAGATACAAACAGCCTTAGATGAGATTACAATTGAGACCCTAGTATATCATCCGATAGAGGAAGACACACCTGGTCCATCTTCTCAGCATCATTCTTTCCCCATGCATACCCCCCCTTAGCTGAAGAACATATTATTGCTAGTCTCAATAGACACGAAAATTAATTCAAACTATTCATAAGGAGCAGCTAGAGCATAAGTGGGAGTTAAGCTTTATTCAGTCAGTTCTCACATATCTATGTGGATCATTTCACAATAGCGAGAGTGGAGTTGGCATTAGCAGTGAGGGTAGTGCACTTCAGCCACCACTAGTCTCTTAGCCTTCTGTTCATGACTTTCAGGCAGGACTAGAAGGATCTTGAGCAGTAGGACTTTCACTTTAGGCACTTAGACCTGCTTCAGGATTCCTTACTGCGTCCTCCAGTACCAGCCAAAGAGAACATAGGATTTACAGAGTTGGATCCTACTACTCCTTCCAGATATTATGACTAGTCCTGATATGCAGCCTCTTCGATGTGGTATCATTTTATGTTTTATAATCAATTATTAATTTGATTCTGCATTATTCTGTGTTAGTTTGATATCTTAGTCTTGCATGTTGTTTCAGTTATTATGTGACATTGACATTTGTTTTTATACTTGCATGCTGTTTTATATTTGAGACATATGTGTTGTTCTGTGTCATGTTCTGTGTTTGTCATCTATGTTGTGCTATATGTTTGTTGATATTCACTCGGTTATATCCTGTATACTACACACTATTATATTATTCTCCTATTTGATATAACAAAGGGGGAAAAATAACTGATCGTATGCATACATTTTAGGGGAGTACCAAAATACAATTATAAAGCATTTTAATGCATATTTTTAGGGGAAGTATTGTATTCGTAACAACAATAGTAAACATCTTTTATCAATGCATATATGAATTATCATCATCAAAAGGGGGGAGAACATTAGATTGAAAATTCCCAGTTTTGATGGTGGCAACTCCATACTATAGTTTAAAATACACAGTCAAGAAAATATCATCAAAGCTTCAAAAGAAATAGAAGGAATTATGCTAATTCTTCGTAAGATCGTCTATTGAAAGAACATTTGAAGATTGTGATTTGTGAGTCATTTATCATAAATATATGTTGTTAAAACTCACAAGAACTACGCATCACCATTTTAAAGTTTCAAAGGCCTCAAAAATAATTTATAATTTTTTTTTACATATTTAAAAGCTTCTACAAAGCTTCAGAATTTTGGAAAAAATATAAGTCCATCGGTGGACAGGTGGTAAGCCATCGGTGCACGGGTTTTTCCAAAAGTCCTAAAATTAATTTTTTTACTTTCTTTTCATATGAACAAACATTTCTCTTTCTCCTTCTTTAAATTTGACCTTTTCTGATGGTCAATGATCACGTCCCTTCATCAAACAGTTTCAAATCTATAAATAGATTTGATTTCAACAAGTTTAAACACCTTTTCCTAATTCTCTGATCTTATCTGAAACCCTAGTCTATTTTATTTTCTCAAATCAGGGATTAGTCACTTACTATCATCAACAATCAGATTTATAACCTCCTGAACTCCTACATATTCATCTACAACTTGTTCTTGTGAATTATGGGAGATCGTACCATATCGGGCATAGTTGTGTATTAAAGACGCGACTTCTCTCGAAGTATTTATTTTACTAAGTCAGCGTAAAAGATCTACTCAGTGGCTCAGGAAAGTGTGTAGGCCTATTCATTTGGGTAAAGCGAGGGTGTTAGTGAGTTAAAACTAAAATAAGAGATTCTGGGACTAGACATAAGACGGTGTTCCAAATCAGTATAAAAAGTCTGGTGTGCAAGCTCTTAACTTTATTTTATCTATAGTTAGCTTAGAATATTGTTTATATACTTTAATATATACATGGTTTAGCCATAAAATATATGATCCAACAGACTCTCATACTTTATTGAAAAGATGAACAACAAAATAATTTTTTAGTATTATTTATGTTATATGACTTATATACTGTTATGTTCGAATAAGAAAACAATTTTATAGCTTTTTTGATATAATTTTTGCGTACTTATTGAAACCGTCATATTTTATAATTTATTAGATGAATTAACAAATATTTATGAATTGAATTTATTAAAATATTTTAAACTAAAAATTACGTAATTAATTTATATATTTTGACTCAAATATGCAGTATTGGTTGATATTATGGAGGTTATTATAAATGATTTAGGGATATGCCCTAGAGGCAATTATGTAATTTGATACATATATCTAACTAAATAACCAATCTTGTTCGAAATAAAAGTATTTTCTTTCTATTATATACTTGATATAATGTGTTATATTAATTAATTAATTTATTTAATAAAAAGTATATTTAATAGAAAATCCATAAAAGCTATGTTTTGTGATGGTAGTTATAAAGTGTTGTAACTGTGCGTAATTTATCACAATGAAAATAAATATACCATTTAAATATTCATAGTCAAGATGTACCGTGACTGAATATTGAAACATCCATTGAGACTGGAGTACTTAATGCTCTACAAATGTTGGTCAGTGTATTACTCATGGCTGTACGGGGCATAAGGGGTTACATACTGATGGTTATTTTTATAACAATGGAATGAGTCACTCGAGAGTTCTTTGTTGGTTAATATAGCTAAGGTCAAACAGAAAATGTTGATGTGACTAATTTACACAGTTCTCTCGACTTAAGAATATTGTCAATCGTTAATATGAAAGCTCCGCTTTGATTATTGTCAAATCATAAGACGACGTCCCTCGAGTGACTAGATTCGGGTCAAGTGGAAGTATTGGAAGTGAAGCACTATTCAAGGGAGGATTCGTTTCCTCGGTTATACGAGGTTAGTATCACAGTCAACTCAAGCCATCCAAAGTCAAACTCTCTGGCCAAAGCCTTTCAGTTAAATATAATTGTCATTATTGAACTAAGGTTATGTTTGGACTGTAGAGTTAAATGTGGATGATATTGGAATTTTTACCATTACCGAATTCCATAAGTCCAAAGGATATAGTTTTGACGAGGAGAATTAGTGTAAATAATAGTCACAGCCAGGTAACGCTTAACAAAGTAAAACGGATTTTATCGAAACCAAGTAAGCGATAAATTTTACCAAAATATCATACCACCTGCTAAGTGACGTGTAAATGTTAATACTCGAATAGTCTGATATTTGACCAAATTTACACCTAACGGGTCTGTGACGACCCGGAATTTTGGATATTTGAAATGAGAATATTTAATTAATTTTAAATATTCAAAAGGGTAATTTTGACTTGAATTTCAAATATCACTATTTATTGGGTGATTTAATTATTGAATTTAAATAATTGGAAGTTGGGAAAATTGTTGAATCTTGGGTTTTAAGCTTGTTAAAAATATTTCGGAGGCTTATAAAATCCATATTGATAATGCTGAAGATAATAGAACTCTTAAAATTGAATTTCAAAGTGTTTTGTTCAGTGTTGAAAATATATTGTTTAAATCGATATTTAAAAATAGCCTTCCGAGGCACAGTCTCGGAATTCGACAAAACTACTTCCATTGGATCCGTAATAGTGTATTATTATCGGATTTCAATTTTCGTAGTGATTGGAATTGTCGTATGATCGTACGATATATAAACGCGTTGAAATCTGTATCGAAATTTAATATAATAACTGGGTCCAAAAAGCTATCTTCTCCATACGATCGAATTAGGACTCGAAACCTTTTCCATTGCGTTCGGAATAGGGGTATAACATTATGAACGCCTAGCGGCACGTCTCGATAGGGGTTCGAGATTTTGAGATGTGTAATATGGGGAATAAATTATATTTATATATATTTAAATCCAGTCTTATCAAAATTGTCTGCTCAGCCACCCTATGATCTGCACACCCTTACTTCTCGTATAAGCCACGCCTCCTTTCTTTCACTTCAGTTAAATCATGAAAGAAATATATTTCATTGTTCCCTTTTCCTTCTTCTATACGAGCAGATACAGAAGAAAATTTATTTCACCTCTTCAAAATCAAACAGTTCGAAAAAATGGCGACCGAGTTGTATTCCCGCGATGCTCTTCTTCCTTCCTTTCGCCTACCAGTTTGAAGCAGATGTTCCTCTCAATTCAAATCGCGACTTCATCGGTCCGATCGACGCTCGAACGAGGCAGCGCCAGGCGGAAGCACGATCGCGCACGTGGGTAGGGAAAAGGCGGGCGCGAGGTAGCAAGAAGAGGGGTCGCGATGGTTTGAATCGGGCTCGCGTGAGAGATGGAAGTCGAGGCAGCATTATTGGCAGTGGTAATGGGAGTGTTTATCGATGGAGATGGTCGATCAAGGCCTGGAGAGATTTGGGGAAATCGCGTGGGTGCGGGTTTGGTCGCGGTGTCGATGGCTTGAGTCGCAAGAAGCTGTGAGGTATCATTTTATTTATTCAATTAGATAAATATATGTTTATATACAAAAAAATAAAAATAAAGAGAGTTGCAGAGAGGTATATACAGTTTGATTTTTACTGTAAGGTATATAGGTATATATGATTCCTTTTTCAATTTATATATATATATATATTCTTGTACAAAATAATAATAATAATAAATAAAATGAATATACATATATACCTATTTTTATTTACTAGTTTAATTTTAAAAATAATGAAGATTAATTTTTTTATTAAACTTATTTAATTATTTTAGTTACTAAAGATTTCGAGGGAAAATTAGTTTAAATCAAATTATAAGTAAAAATTAAATAAGTAAATAGTGATAAATTGTTCGATTTATTAAAATAGTAATAAGTCATGAATTGTGTATACAAGGTTAAAATCGTGAAGGAAACAAGTCGAAATGGAATTGGGTTGCAAATAAAACAAAGGTGAGTTAATCTCACTCATCTGGGTTTTATTTAAATTTAATAGTTAAATTTAAATATTTGGTTGAATGATTGAATTGATTGGATGTGAAATATATTATATAGTAGTATATAGTACATATTGGAGTGATTGATTTCCCGCATTATATAGCGGATGAGACCCTATGCGCCGCATAATAGCGGATGATATTTTATAAACCCATATACCACGATATTCCACCTCTAAGTGGAATTGGTATTGTGCTAACTTCTGTGGTTGTAGGGAAACAGGTTGGAGGGATCCAACTGGATTCCTCAAATTTATTTAAATTATTTTAATATTCTGTGTTATGAATATTTGATATTCTGTGATTAATTATATTGATAATTGGAATATTGAATGTTATGGTTTGTTTGAATATATTTCGGTGCATTGAGTTACCAAAATATATAGAATTGGATTTTTGAAAAGAAAATAAAGGAGTGAATTTTTAAGTAAAATAATTATAGAGAATTTGAATAAATTTAAGAATGAATTGGAAAAGAATAAAAGTGATTTTAAAATTCTAATAAATAAAATTCCGAGTATGGAAGAGGGAATTTGAATAAACAGAGGAATAATGAATTTTGAAACTTAAGTGATATTATTTAAAAGAATAAAGAATTTATTTTAATTCAAGGTTTAAATTTAATCAAAAAGGAAAAAGAAGGAATTCGGGGAATCTGGAATTTAAATTTTCAGTTTAAAGATTTTAAATCATAATAAAGAAATAAAATCTGAAAGTTATTGGATTTTGAAATAAATGGAGTAAGTAAGGAAATTTATTTCAAAGTGAAGTAAATTGGAAATCAATTGTAAATTGATTTAAGTGTTTGGAATTCGAATTTAAAAGAGAAGTGAGATTTTGGAATTTATAAACTGGGTGTTTATAAAGTGAAGTAAAATATCAGTGGATATTTGGAACATAAATTCAAGGTGGGGATTTATAAAGGAATGTGAATTTGTTTAAGAGAAAAATAAATAAATAGTGATTTATTTTTTTAAAGGACGTGAAAGAGAAACATATTTCCTTGAATAGCCAAGTACGTTTCCAAAGCAAAGTTTTAAGTATAAGTTAAAGGTTTTAAAGTGTTTCAAAGTGTGTTTTAGAAAATTTATTATTTTTCAAATGATTAAATTTTGAAGTAAGTATTTCTCAAATTTATTATAGTAGTAATTATTAAAAGTGACGTAGTATTTTGTTTTAGAAAGGATAAAATTTAGTGTTATATTTTATAAGTAGCTTTATTTTAAATATTCTTTAAGCATATATCTTTGAATAAAGTATTAAAGTAGTTTTTAATTTAAACGTTTAAAGCATATTTCATAATATAGTATTTTAAATTATTTTAGAAATCTAAAGTGTTTGTACTTGGTGATTACAGTGGAGATAGAAAATATTCGGGGAATTTATTCCGTGAGTGAAAATGGTTTGAAACTGTTTTCAAAAGGGTTGAAAATGGAAATATATCTTGCGAAGATATTTGTGAGGTAAATAAATAATTTGGAAAATTATTTATTGTTTGATGGTTGATTGTGAATGTTATTTGATAGTTAAATAACCGACTATCAATATTGGCCAATGCGCTGATCGTTTCGAAGAGACCGGGATCGGGATTTATTTTCTTGAAAACCACTTCGATCCTGTTTGTACGTTTTCGTGGGGAAAACGAGTTTGGAATCGAAGATGGAGCAGTGAAGTGCAAGGGCTAGTCGCTACTAATCCTGAGGGTGATTCCAAAATGGATGTAGTAGGAATAGTGCCTTCGGTTCCGTTCGAACCCAGAACTGACTTGTATGGATGAATGCTTTCGGAACATCGTCAGGTGGACGGTGGGCATTCTAAGAGATGTGTTCTAAAAAGGTAACGCTTAGCCTTGAGCCTCATCAACCGAGAATGACTGAAAATCAGGGGTTATGCAGCAAGGCTAAGTGAGTAGCACCCATTAGGGTGAGGTCATCCCTGTCTAGAAGTCCCTTTTATTTCGGCTTAGTGGGCGGTTGCTGATCCCAACCGCAGGGTGATCTTACTCGGAATTATCCAGTAAGGGGTAGTTCCGGTCTTGTGTTGCAGGGGATCGGGCGTGGTCCTCGGTACGCTGATCTAGACCAGGTACTGTGACAGGTGGTACCCCAGTGCCTAGTCATTAGTTGGAAATCCATTCTCCTTACGTGCCTTTACGTTTTTGATTGTGCCCAACTATTTCTGAAACGTAAGATGCAAGCATTTCAGCTAGATTCTATTTTACTTTCTATAGACACTATCATAATATCAAACGGATTTGATAAAAAGTGTTTTGGCTATCGTAAGGTAAAAACCTGACATGTTTATTTGTGGCGCGGTCTTACGAGATGCTTTTGATTTCAAAGGGTTTTGAAACTTTAATAATCAATTCGAGTGTGGTTTTCTCACGCTGGTATTCCAGACTGACTCGGGTGTTATTTAACTATAATGCTCGGGTCATACCGAGTATTATAGATACAGGATAGGATACTGTGGAGCTCAGGAGACGAGCTGGATGGCGAGGCGTAACACTCGTATATGATGTATATTCCATTGTGTTGTGTATGTTGTGTATTCTGTGTGGGACAAGTTATCATAACTGTCCTGAATTATAATGTTGATTGTATTGTACTCTGATGTTGTGTTCTGATGATGTATGTAAAAACAGATATAGATCCTTTGTGTAAAGATCAGTTATTATCTATTATATTTTATTCCGCTGCGTTGGTGAGATTCTGATGTTGTTTTTCTATTCTCTTCTTCTACCTCTTTCTTCTTTAACCCTAATGGTTCGTATTTCCATTCACTTTGAGTCGATATGTTGGAGAATAGTGTCGATTCAAGGGGTACGGAACTGCGGGCTGTTACAGTGGTATCAGAGCGAGGTTAAGTGAGAACCTTGGCTCTGCTTGGGATTACTCATTAGAGATAGAGTCAGTAGTACTCTAGAATGAGTTTGAGTGTATTAATAGATGTGAGCGTGTATTTGTTAGTGGATATAAAAATTGGTTTTATATTGTGTTGATTTAGCGGTTGAGTGTTTATGGATTTTGGTCGATATGTGGGACGCCATGTCATCGATAAGGGTTTCTAAACTCTTAAACAAGATAAACCGACACAATATTGTTTTAAATAGGGTAAATGAAATAATTTTACCCAAATTATTTTCGTATATAAAGAAATAATTTTCCATAAATTTTTATAGTTATATATGGTTGCTTGGTTATTAGGAAATGATAATATTTAGTTATTATCATTATTTTTGTAAGAATTAAATAAGAAGTTGAAATTATAACCGAAGTTAAGGAAATAAATTCATATATAAAATGGGATTTATGAATGTGAATTATAAATGTGATTTATAATTGAAATGAGGTAAAATCCAGAGTAATGTTGAATATAGACTGAAAGAATTTAAAATTTGAAATTTTGGGAAAGGTTTAAATTCTTTTGGGTTTGAAAATGGTTTTCAAAGCTTTGGAGAAATAATGGTGATAGCATTTGAGAAATATTTTTGAGTTGAATTCGAAATCTGGTGAAGTTTGGAATTTAAAAATATTTGAATGCTTTTGATTGGGATAAAAGCACTGAACTCTCTTCGGTTGCTGGAAAATAATTCCGATGATGATCGCGACATCATCGATGTTCATTTTCGAGTTTCCAAGTGAGGGATTTCTACCTGGATGTTTTAGATTGGAATTGTTTGCAAAAGTTGGATTTGATTTTAGAAATGCAAAGGATTTCGGATATAATTGATTTCGAAGGTGATTTTGAAATGTTGAAGTTTTGGTTTGGTAAAATCGCTTTGATTTTTGAAATACTTAAGAGATTGTTGAAACTTTGGAGTTGGTTTAAATGTTTTAGAATGTGTAAGAAATGGTTTAAAATTCTGGAAATAAATTGGAAATGGCCTTGTATTAATAAAAATTGAATTAGATGGAATTGATGAGAATCAAATAAAATGAGAATGAACTTAAGTTTTGAATTTGGAATGATTGAAGTAAATTAACTTAAGTTTAAATTTATGGAAGCTTGGCTTCGGTGAAAATGAAAGTCCGTTAAATAAAGTCTGAGTTGAATTAAATTGGAAGTGGCTATTAATATACAAGCAAGGAATGTTGTTGAGCCTAAATAAAATGGTTTTGGATGAAAATTATGCAGATATGCAATTGAAATAGGTGTCGAAATCTTATATGTGCTTACGAAAACTATATAACATGCATTGTTTATAGAATTCATGTATTATCTTTGTAAACGCAAGTGAAATATTGTAAATTGCATATATTTGACACTTACACGTTTTAATTGAGTTAGTACAGGTATAGGGAAGCCGTGTGGCTGGATTTGGTTGCGCAAAATGCTAAATAATAAGCCGCTTGCTTAAAAATGCTAAATAAGGTATGCCTACGCAAAAAAAAGATAGGAAATATGAACTGTTGTTTGTTTTCTTGTTTTTCCGACCGTGTGGGTCGATGTATATATATTTATATCTCTTGTCAAATTGAAAAAGCTTCTCCGTACAAGGGAGACTCTGCCAAAAAATTTCGGAAAATTTGGGAGTTAGAAATTTTTTAAAATTTTCACTAACGACAAATGATTTAAAATTTGTAAGCAAATAGAATTGAAACTGAATATTGAAATCTAATTCAAAATTGTGTATGTGAAGTAAGGTGAAATCAAAGAAATTGTTCGAAGAAACTAAAGGAAGAAAAAGTTTGCAAATAAACTTTTATTTGAGATTTTAAATAAATTAGTAAGTGAAACTAATAAAAGGAAATGGTTAATTAAATATGGGTTGAGATAAGGTGAATAAAATTCAATATTCAAAGTTTGAAGACAAATTGAATTCAAGTAGAATTGAAGATGGAAATCTGAATGGAAATTGGGAAAAAGTATTTATATTTGAAATGAATTAGTAAATTGAAACAAATTGATTTTATATGGAATTGGAACTCAATTGGAGTATACACTTCAGTAGTGAAGTAGTAAAAATAAATATAAGAAATATTTATATTGAACTTAAGAAATGAAGAATGAAGTTCTTAAGTAAATTGGTATTGGGAATATACTAAGTAATTTTGGAATGGAGAAATATACTAAGTGAATAATTGAATGAAGATTAAAAGTGAAAGTTGTGAAAAGGGAAATTGTGAATAAGTAAATAGAAATCAAATGAATGTGAATAAAAAAGGAAATTGATATAGTTGATAATCAATTGGAATTAATACGTAGGATGTACGTATATTATTTTATTCGCATAATGGTTTGATCCAGATTCGAGCAAAGAATTTCGAGGTAGTTATACCGATCCGAGTTAGGATTTTTCACTCGATTTTCGACGGCGAACCCTGGATATGGAATTTTGATTGATTCTGGATATTCTCTATCATAGTTTGTGGCTATGCAAGGAGAATGACGGTTTCTGATCAAGAAACCAGATCTGAGTCCGCACTAGGAATTCGAGTGAACGATACTAGTTCGGAAGTGGAATTGTGTGATCGAGTGAGCGATCGGATTTGGTATTGCGTATGGATGATATGTGTACATCGTACGGCTTAAGTGAAGCAAATGTTGCAATCGTGAAAAGAAGTGAATAAAATGATTTTTAAATTCTGTGGTTAGATATTATTGCTAAGTAGGATATTAAGGTGTTATAGAAGCAAAAGATAAATTGATGTTTTTGATTTCAGAAGATAAATATTGAATTTCTCGACAAAAGGTATGTATTTAAATTTCTATATGAAATTCGATGATTTTCTGATCTAGCCACTTGGCCTTTTGTTTTCTTTTGCAATCTGAGGGCCCATAGAGGCATTTTGTAGTTGTACCGAGTTAGCCGTGCAAAGGAGACGCTGGCAAAAAATTTCAAAATTTTAGGGAGTTAGAAAAATTTTGAATTTTTTTTGATAATTCAAAATTTGGTTTTGAATTTAAAATTTGAATTGTTAAGTAACTAATGTCGTTTGCGACTTGTGGATAAGTTTGAAAAGTTAATAAGAGGGATATTGTGTCTTTGATAAAAAGATTGTTTTGGAAAGTCATTGAAAACTGTTTGGTTTTGGGAAGTGAGTGAATGGGTTATGGACCATTCTTCTTAACTAGAAATTTCGGGGACGAAATTCTTTTAAGGGGGGAGGAATGTGACAACCCGGAATTTTGGATATTTGAAATGAGAATATTTAATTAATTTTAAATATTCAAAAGGGTAATTTTGGCTTGAATTTCAAATATCACTATTTATTGGGTGATTTAATTATTGAATTTAAATAATTGGAAGTTGGGAAAATTGTTGAATCTTGGGTTTTAGGCTTGTTAAAAATATTTTGGAGGCTTATAAAATTCATATTGATAATGCTGAAGATAATAGAACTTTTAAAATTTAATTTCAAAGTGTTTTGTTCAGTGTTGAAAATATATTTTTAAATTGATATTTAAAAATAGCCTTCCGAGGCACAGTCTCGGAATTCGACGAAACCAATTCCATTGGATCCGTAATAGTGTATTATTATCGGATTTCAATTTTCGTAGTGATTGGAATTGTCGTATGATCGTACGATATATAAACGCGTTGAAATTTGTATCGAAATTTAATATAATAACTGGGTCCAAAAAGCTATCTTCTCCATACGATCGAATTAGGACTCGAAACCTTTTCCATTGCGTTCGGAATAGGGGTATAACATTATGAATGCCTAGCGACACGTCTCGATAGGGGTTCGAGATTTTGAGATTTGTAATATGGGGAATAAATTATATTTATATATAATTAAATCCAGTCTTATCAAAATTGTCTGCTCAGCCACCCTATGATCTGCACACCCTTACTTCTCGTGTAAGCCACGCCTCCTTTCTTTCACTCAGTTAAATCACAAAAGAAATATATTTCATTGTTCCCTTTTCCTTCTTCTATACGAGCAGATACAAAAGAAAATTTATTTAACCTCTTCAAAATCAAACAGTTCGAAAAAATGGCTACCGAGTTGTATTCACGCGATGCTCTTCTTCCTTCCTTTCGCCTACCAGTTTGAAGCAGATGTTCCTCTCAATTCAAATCGCGACTTCTTCGGTCCGATCGACGCTCGAACGAGGCAGTGCCAGGCGGAAGCACGATCGCGCACGTGGGCAGGGAAAAGGCGAGCGCGAGGTAGCAAGAAGAGGGGTCGTGATGGTTTGAATCGGGCTCACGTGAGAGATGGAAGTTGAGGCAGCATCATTGGCAGTGGTGATGGGAGTGTTTATCGATGGAGATGGTCGATCAAGGCCTGGAGAGATTTGCGGAAATCGCGTGGGTGCGGGTTTGGTCGCGGTGTCGATGGCCTGAGTCGCGAGAAGCAGTGAGGTATCGTTTTATTTATTCAATTAGATAAATATATGTTTATATACAAAAAAGTAAAAATAAAATAAAAATAAAAATAAAGAGAGTTGCAGAGAGGTATATACAGTTTGATTTTTACTGTAAGGTATATAGGTATATATGATTCCTTTTTCAATTTATATATATATATATATATTCTCGTACAAAATAATAATAATAATAAATAAAATGAATATACATATATACCTATTTTTATTTACTAGTTTAATTTTAAAAATAATGAAGATTAATTTGTTTATTAAACTTATTTAATTATTTTAGTTACTAAAGATTTCGAGGGAAAATTAGTTTAAATCAAATTATAAGTAAAAATTAAATAAGTAAATAGTGATAAATTGTTCGATTTATTCAAATAGTAATAAGTCGTGAATTGTGTATACAAGGTTAAAATCATGAAGGAAACAAGTCGAAATGGAATTGGGTTGCAAACAAAACAAAGGTGAGTTAATCTCACTCATCTGGGTTTTATTTAAATTTAATAGTTAAATTTGAATATTTGGTTGAATGATTGAATTGATTGGATGTGAACTATATTATATAGTAGTATATAGTACATATTGGAGTGATTGATTTCCCACATTATATAGCGGATGAGACCCTATGCGCCGCATAATAGCGGATGATATTTTATAAACCCATATACCGCAATATTCCACCTCGAAGTGGAATTGGTATTGTGCTAACTTCTGTGGTTGCAGGGAAACAGGTTGGAGGGATCCAACTGGATTCCTCAAATTTATTTAGATTATTTTAATATTCTGTGTTATGAATATTTGATATTCTGTGATTAATTATATTTATAATTGGAATATTGAATGCTATGGTTTGTTTGAATATATTTCGGTGCACCGAGTTACCAAAATATATAGAATTGGATTTTTGAAAAGAAAATAAAGGAGTGAATTTTTAAGTAAAATAATTATAGAGAATTTGAATAAATTTAAGAATGAAATGGAAAAGAATAAAAGTGATTTTAAAATTCTAATAAATAAAATTCCGAGTATGGAAGAGGGAATTTGAATAAACAGAGGAATAATGAATTTTGAAACTTAAGTGATATTATTTAAAAGAATAAAGAATTTATTTTAATTCAAGGTTTAAATTTAATCAAAAAGGAAAAAGAAGGAATTCGAGGAATCTGGAATTTAAATTTTCAGTTTAAAGATTTTAAATCATAATAAAGAAATAAAATCTGAAAGTTAATGGATTTTGAAATAAATGGAGTAAGTAAGGAAATTTATTTCAAAGTGAAGTAAATTGGAAATCAATTGTAAATTGATTTAAGTGTTTGGAATTGGAATTTAAAAGAGAAGTGAGATTTTGGAATTTATAAACTGGGTTTATAAAGTGAAGTAAAATATCAGTGGATATTTGGAACATAAATTCAAGGTGGGGATTTATAAAGGAATGTGAATTTGTTTAAGAGAAAAAAATAAATAAATAGTGATTTATTTTTTTAAACGACGTGAAAGAGAAACATATTTCCTTGAATAGCCAAGTACGTTTCCAAAGCAAAGTTTTAAGTATAAGTTAAATGTTTTAAAGTGTTTCAAAGTGTGTTTTAGAAAATTTATTATTTTTCAAATGATTAAATTTTGAAGTAAGTATTTCTAAAATTTATTATAGTAGTAATTATTAAAAGTGACGTAGTATTTTGTTTTAGAAAGGATAAAATTTAGTGTTATATTTTATAAGTAGCTTTATTTTAAATATTCTTTAAGCATATATCTGTGAATAAAGTATTAAAGTAGTTTTTAATTTAAATGTTTAAAGCATATTTCATAATATAGTATTTTAAATTATTTTAGAAATCTAAAGTGTTTGTACTTGGTGATTTCAGTGGAGATAGAAAATATTCGGGAAATTTATTCCGTGAGTGAAAATGGTTTGAAACTATTTTCAAAAGGGTTGAAAATGGAAATATATCTTGCGAAGATATTTGTGAGGTAAATAAATAATTTGGACAATTATGTATTGTTTGATGGTTGATTGTGAATGTTATTTGATAGTTAAATAACCGACTATCAATATTGGCCAATGCGCTGATCGTTTCGAAGAGACCGGGATCGAGATTTATTTTCTCGAAAACCACTTCGATCCGGTTTGTACATTTTCGTGGGGAAAACGAGTTTGGAATTGAAGATGGAGCAGTGAAGTTCAAGGGCTAGTCGCTACTAATCCTGAGGGTGATTCCAAAATGGATGTAGTAGGAATAGTGCCTTCGGTTCCGTTCGAACCCGGAACGGACTTGTATGGATGAATGCTTTCGGAACATCGTCTGGTGGACGGTGGGCATTCTAAGAGATGTGTTCTAAAAAGGTAGTGCTTAGCCTCGAGCCTCATCAACTGGGAAAGACTGAAAATCAGGGGTTATGCAGTAAGGCTAAGTGGGTAGCGCCCATTAGAGTGAGGTCATCCCTGTCTAGATGTCCCTTTTATTTCGGCTTAGTGGGTGGTTGCTAATCCCAACCGCGGGGTGATCTTACTCGGAATTATCCAGTAAGGGGTAGTTCCGATCTTGTGTTGCAGGGGATCGGGCGTGGTCCTCGGTACGCTGATCTAGACCAGGTACTGTGACAGGTGGTACCTTAGTGCCTAGTCATTAGTTGGAAATCCATTCTCCTTATGTGCCTTTACGGTTTTGATTGTGCCCTACTATTGCTGAAACGTGAGATGCAAGCATTTCATCTAGATTCTATTTTACTTTCTATAGACCCTATCATAATATCAGACGGATTTGATAAAAAGTGTTTTGGCTATCGTAAGGTAAAAACCTGACATGTTTATTTGTGGCGCGGTCTTACAAGATGCTTTTGATTTCAAAGGGTTTTGAAACTTTAATAATTAATTTGTGTGTGGTTTTCTCACGCTGGTATTCCAGAGTGACTCGGGTGTTATTTAACTATAATGCTCGGGTCAGACCGAGTATTATAGATACAGGATAGGATATTGTGGAGCTCAGGAGATGAGCTGGATGGCGAGGCGTAACACTCGTATATGATATATATTCCGCTGTGTTGTGTATGTTGTGTATTCTGTGTAGGACAAGTTTTCATAACTGTCCTGAATTATAATGTTGATTGTATTGTGCTCTAATGTTGTATTTTGATGATGTATGTAAAAACAGATATAGATTCTTTGTGTAAAGATCAGTTATTATCTATTATATTTTATTCCGCTGCGTTGGTGAGATTCTGATGTTGTTTTTCTATTCTCTTCTTCTACCTCTTTCTTCTTTAACCCTAATGGTTCGTACTTCCGTTCACTTTGAGTCGATATGTTGGAGAATAGTGTCGATTCAAGGGGTACGGAACTGCGGGCTGTTATAGGGTCACAACCAAAAACGATGAATTCTCCTTGACCAAATGATTTAATTAATTTATAATTGTTACAAATTAATTAAATTAAATAATATTTATGAAATAATATTTATAAATTTGATTTTGATTTGATAAATGAATATTAATTATATTTATAAAAATTTATAAACATGTTAATCGATATAGGATATTGAAAAGCATTTTAAATTAGATTTAAAATGCAAAATATTCATTCGGGCTCAAAGGGTTTTAAGGCCCATCATGGGACTGATAGGATCGACTACAACATGGAGTATAGGGGTGGCTAGGATATGAGTTAGAGGGCATAAAAATGGATGACCAGGATTAAAGGAGTTAGAGTAAAAGATGAGATCCTAAATTCTCTCCTTTCCATCCTCTATTTAAGCATCTCCTTCTTCATTTGATTATGAACTTTTGCAAACTCCATCCTCATTCTTTGCTGGCTGAATATTTCCCTTCCGATCTCTTCTTTTATCAAGCCAAAATCAAGACAATTCAATTGTTGTTTGATAAACAATGGTCGATGGTTCAAGGACTAGCACTCTATTGGATCGTAAATTGTTTCTAAAAGCTTACACCATCATTTCAAAGTGTGCTTAAGGGCTTTGGCTATAAGGTATGTTTCTAATTAAACTAAAACATTTATTTATATTTATAATGATCATACATATACATACATACATACATACACACACAGATATATATATATATATTATTGTTAGTTAGGAGACGATTCCAATATGTAGATATACAATGTCACAAGTTAGATTGGTTATATGTATTTATGTATATGTTTATTAAATAAAAAATTCTTTCGATAAATATTCTATCTACAGTTCGGCAGTGATTTTTAATAAGTATATTATTTGGGTAAAAAGAAAAAAAAATTATTTGAATATATTATTTTTAAATAATATTTAAATCAATTATCATATAAATAATTGTATAAATTCGTATATGCATTATAAAATATATCTATATTTTATAAAATTATATTAATACATATCAACCTCATGAAATTTTTTATTTACTTTTAGATAATTAAATTAAAATCGAAAATTAAAAATTAGATTTTTACTTATTTTAAATTATAAAATTACGTAATAAATTTTCTAAATTTAAAACTCTTTTCTAAAATTTGCTGGAAATTTAAAGTTTAAATTCATAGTTGATTAAAATATGTTTTCTATTTTTTATAATTATTTTTGATTTTATTAATATATATATATATTTAATTTAAGAAAATGAAAAATATATCCTATATGTGCGCATGACCAGATCAATATGTATATTGAAATAAAAAATATTTTGTAATTTTATTCATATCAATATATTTAAACATATATATTATTATACATGCATACATGTGTGTGTGTGTACATGTGTGTGTGTGTTTTTAACATATTCAATTTTATATATATAATTTTTTTGCATTGATATATGAACTATTTTTGACATTATAAAAATATATCTTATTTATTATGTTTTAAATGATATAAACATAGTTATATATTTATGAATATATTTTGTTAATACTGTATATTTGTGTTCATATATAAATATTTATATGGTTACACAAAATTATATATAAATAAATTTCGATTCATATATATATATATTGAAGTATTTTATTATATAGGAAAAAGTATGTATGTGTGTGTGTGTATTTGGATAATATATTGACATATTGGATGAGCTAATGTGTCCATTGTGATGTATGTCCCAACATCTATATACAAGCATGTTATACCTTGCACGATTTGATATGATACATATGCACACACTTATATATGTGTATATGATACACGTATATATTTAAGATAACATAAAATTAAATAATACAATACCATCTTATAAATTTAAATAAAATAAAATTTAGAAATATTTTAAATAAACTAGACTTCATAGAGCCAATAAAGATCTAATA
The DNA here is from genome assembly GCA_030737815.1 of Allium fistulosum. Taxonomy (NCBI): domain Eukaryota; kingdom Viridiplantae; phylum Streptophyta; class Magnoliopsida; order Asparagales; family Amaryllidaceae; genus Allium; species Allium fistulosum. The sequence goes on along the minus strand of CM060908.1, from coordinate 147,708,029 downwards.
AGGGATTTTTTTTTGAAATTCACCCATAACTTCCCCTTCGGGATAGCTTAGTTCCAACAATGGTATTGAAGCCATGTAAGAGTTAACTAATTAAGCTCAAAACCTAGTTAGTAGAGTGCCTAGACAGGTAGTGTCTAGGATTGGATTTGTGTAATCTAGTACTTTACATTATTTGGCTACCGGCCTGGCTTAAATAGATATGTGAGCCTAAAGGTTGTCACTAATAAAAAATGCCCAATTTGAATTGAGCCTTAGACTAATTTTCAAATTTTTTGAAAATTAAAAATATAAGATTTTAATTTTAAACGTTAAATTTAAAATAAGATTTACATATTTTATAAAAGTTATAATATAATAAAATTTTCAAAATGTTTGAAAAATAATTTAAATTAATTTCGAAATTTTAAATTTATTAATAAGATTAGTAAAATTTATTAATTAATTAAATAATTTAATTAATGAAAAATATATACATGTATTATATTTTTTTGATATATGTTATGATATTTTAAATGTTTAAGATATCATAAGAATACATGTATGTATATGATATGGATTTTCAAAATTAATATAATTTAATTAAAATCGTTTGATTAAATTAATTAATTAAAGGTTAATTAATTAAATAAATTAAAGGATAATTACTTAAATAAAAAATTATACACATATTGTTTGTACAAAAATTGAGCACAACACTCTTTGGGAGTGTTTGAAGAGATCATAGTGAAGAATGTAAATGAAAAATGAGGTTAATCTAACAAACACACCAAAAACAGACAAACAGAAGTACAAGAACATAGAGATTTAGAGTGGCTCGGCATTGTTGCTTACGTCCACTATAGAAAGTTTGTTGCTTTATTGACGATTCTTGCCGGTTACAACTGATAACAATAGTACAATCAAGACACAATGGAGATTTTGGCAGAGTATTGGCGTAGAAGAGTCAAAAGTCCATTTTCTGGAGGCATTGGGCTGCTATTTATAGGCATAGGCTGAAAATATCTGGCTCAAATCTCGTAAGACTCCTCCTCTCACGTGGGTGGGCCCACCAGATCTATCCAAGGTTGATTGGGATCGATCCATGATCGATGCGCAATCATTTCGTATCGATCCAAAACACATCCATTTTGGCCAAGATCGATCATAGACCAAGTAGAGGTGGTACGCAAGCTCCTGTGAAAATTTAGTGGCATTTGGACTTGTAGATTTTGAGTTATGATTGATCCAAGTTGGGCATTTCAATGGGCTAGCATCTTCGTACCACTCTGGTTCGTATCGGTGTGTTCGTGCCCATGCTAGCTCATATCGATCGGATGACGTGGCGCTATATTCTAGGATCGATCCACTTCTCATGTCGAGTGACCGAGTATTCCACTTTCACATGCTTTTCTCATATCACCCTGGTGTATTCCTTTCGTATCAATGCCCTCAACTTCATTTCGTATCGATGCTTGAGGTCGTTTTGTATCGATGACTTAGGAGATGTTTCGTATCGATTACATGTAGCTGCTTTGTATCGATGATGTTTGGTTTGTTTCGTATCGATAGAAGATGTTACTTCGTATCGATCGTTCGGTGGCTCATTCGTATCGATCGTTGGTCGATCGATACAAACTGTGCAGTTGGAATCGATACGAATTGGCTTCAGTTGATGGATACGAAGTGGGGTAAATGTGATGGATATGAAATGGAGTAAGCGCGATGGATACGAAATAGAATCAGGCAAGGTGGATACGAAGTAGAGTAAGCGTGATGGATACGAACCAATGGATGCTTGATGGATACGAAATAGAGGTGCTTCATGTAAGACTTGATCGATCAATACCTTGAGCATACGAACTCCGATTGACTTGAAATTTAGCACATTGGCTTCCATAGCTTTGCTTGTCGTACCATATCGATTGTAGCTAGATCCGGACTCAGACAAAATTCACCAATATCTATGGCAGACCTGCGTATAACCAATCTTCGGGGATGATCTGTCTTTGGTTTCCAGTCAATTTCTTGGTGTCACGGCTTTGCCAAAAGGCAGGATAACACATATATATGATATATGTGTTATACTATAAATGTTATAGTATATAATAAATATTTAATAAATGTTATTTTAAGACAATAAAAGATTAATTAAAATGTTAGTTAACTAAATAAGATTTAATTAATATATTACTATACATATAACTATTATATAAGTAATATAAAATATAAAATTTATATAATAATAAAACTTACACAATATGAATGTATAAACTAAATGTGGAATATTAAAGAAACCCTAAATAGACTTTAGGAATAATTACATACTTAAATATATATGTATAACGTGATTTCAAATGTGTCCAACACTTGAATCATAAAGGCATTTCATAAGAAATTCATTATTCCATAAGTCGATATCACTCAATATAATATATTAAAGATTATGAACCTTAAATACTATATATATATATAAATATTTTACTTGCATACTCCTTAGTTGTTGAACAAACTCAAGATAGGGATGTTATGTGTAGTATTGTTAATATATTGAATAGACGAGATACGATAACTATATGTATTTGTTGAGCCAACTCAAGGTACATATACTATACTTAGGTGTCGCGATATGTAGGTATGAGTGAATAATTTTGTTTCGATTAGTTAGGCAAACTCAACGTCGAAGTAAAACTAGGACAAGGTACTAAGGGTTGTGAGTTGTATATAATACAACTGATAAAGAATTATCCATTGTCCATGGAGCTCTGACTTGTTAAGTATACTCAAGGTTAGAATTCTAAGATGGACAAGTCCTAACATCCACTAGTGAAGTCAACGGACTTCTATGTTTCAACTTAGGATTCGGTGAAACATAAAAGACTAGTGGGGGCCTAACTAGAAAAATAAAATGATAACATTTAACCTTCTGATATTGTAAGAACATATGCTATATTATAGTAATACACATTGATAAATTTGTGCATTCAATATGACTGATAAAACATTTATCAATTAAGATATACAAATGAACTGAATTGAAGATGGAAAAATTGAAATATAACATATACTTACTGATAAATGCTTATTGCATGTTTACATTTCAACACCCATGCAAGTGGCTGATTCTATAACTAAAAATATGTTCGTATTTTGGTTGGTTGCTTGTTTATTTGGTCAAGATAGTATATTGCATTTTATAAGTTTCGAACTCAAAAGCAATACAATATTATGGATATTTGATCCATATATAAACACATAAAAAAATTATATGGTTAACAATTACAGTTTGTACTGTACGATACTTCGATAAAATTAGTTCATCCAAAATAAGCAAATAAACCATATAGCAGGATCGAGTATTCAATTTGATTGATTACGATAAAGATCACATTATGTTAAACGTAACACAAGACTAAAACTATAATTTAGATCTAAGAACTCGATCGCTAATATGTCAGTTTGATCAGTTTATGCAAAGTGCGACATATTTAATGTCTTTAAATGTTAAGGATGTTCGAGTGCTTTTTGTAAAGAGTTTGTTATGATGTTATAGTAAGGACATTCTTTTGAATCGTTCGACTATTTAAAAAGAAAAACGAATGTATAAGAGTAGATGTGATTTAAGACACATTTGGGATGAAGAGAGTGAATGGTCACTTATGCTTTATAAAGAAGCATCTGAAACGAGAATCATAAAATAGTATTTAATACTTAACAGTGGAATAAGAAATATGATTTCTATTTCAAAATGTATTTCCATATAATAAATTGTTTTCTATGAGATTTATTTCTTTGAGTTCAAGATATTGATCAAAGAACTCTCTGCTGTAAACTAGTTGAAGTACATGAAATAAATAATTTATATTAAGCCAATTATGGACCTCGAAATCAGTACGCTATGATAGTAATGAAGGAAATAGTGGGAGCATGCCATATAACACTTATTGATTGTATTAAGTTACGAAAATTGTTTTCGTAAAACATAACGAACATTATTTATGAAATAATGACTATTCTTCGGTTTCGACTAAAAAATAGATATTATTATATTTCAATATGAATATTATGAATATTCGTTAAGAAATAAAACTATAGTGTGATATTTGTTTTCACAGCGAGTGATATATTGGAAAATATTGAAGTATCTGAAATTGTTTATAATTATTTTGGAACTATAGACTAAGCCGTAGCTTTTAGAAATAAGTTTTATTATGTGATTATGAATCATACGATATTGGTTAACTATATGCAAAGACCTGTTTCTTTGACCTTGATGTGCACATAAATGTGCATATTTTTACATCCATATTTAATATATTTTTATTTAAATAAATTTCATAATTGGGTATTTTTACATATTTAAAACCAAATTTCAAACATGCTTTCAAGTCATCATTCATACATCAATTTGGGGGTAAAATGGTAATTTTGTGCATATTAATTTTGAGAATATTTATTTGCACATTTTCTTTTTAATTATAGGAATTTTGCATGGAAATACAAAGATGTTGTCATGGAAATATGCATGCACAAGGATGGAAATAAAGGAATGAAGATGGAAATAATTCAACTCATGCATCATGGAGGACCCCACCTACCCACTTTTCTTAATCTACAATTAGAAGCTAATGCATAAGTTAGTGGAGGTTAAGGTTTCATGCATACTTGATGATGGATTAATTAGAGACTAATGATGACTTGGTGGCCACACTTCCTAAAGTGTGTTTTTGGAAGCCCCTTAAATATGGATTAGGGTTTTGTGCATGTATAAATAGTCCTCTTATGTTTGTGTAATCATCTTTTAATCACTTAGGAAATTAGCATGAAAGTTGTAGCCTCAATATGAAATAAAATGGCTTCCTAAGCCTCTTGTTCTTTCACTTCTACATTATTCTTATTTTATTTTCTTGTTCACTTTTATTTACATGCTCTTTCATTTCATGTTAGTAGCTTAGTTTTATTTTTATGCAAATAGTTTAGTTCTTTTTTATTCTAATCAGCTCTTACCTTCTTTGCTTTTGTTTAAATGTTGACATTTACATGCGTTGATTTGATAACACAAATGAGTAGCTAAATCCATTCAATTTAGGGGCAATGAATCTCTCTAAAATTATGTAAATCCAACATAATTTGTGATTTATGGTCTTTTTCATGCTTCATGAGAAGTGAATGTTGATGTAAGTTTATAAAAATGAATTTGATGGCCTATGTTGTATTTGCAAATAGGCTATTCTTACTCAACTATAAACAAAATTTACATCATCATTTTACTAATTGATTTTTAATTTTGAAATTAAAGTAGAATCAAAATTTGATGATATATGTTACTAAATACAATAGTAAATAGATCATACTTAAAATAGCTTTTGCTTTGACTTCATTTTCATGAGAATTGATAAGTGGCTTTGGTTGTTGTATTATAGTTTGATGGTTTAAGTTATATTAATTAATAACATAAATAAACCATACTTATGATAAATACATCACTAATTCCATTTAAGATCAAAATAGAGATCATAAATTATTTTTGTGTTGATTTACAAAAATATGAGAGTGGATTTGCCTCTAAAATTTTTTCTAATCTCATATTTTCGATCACTTTTATTCTAGCCTTTTGTTTTACATGTTTTTAGCTAATCACAACTTCTCTTGGTTTAATTTGATTGAATAGAAATTTTAAAATCTAAACAATTCCCTGTGGATCGACCGTACTTGCCACGTACTAACATTGTACGTCGTGCGCTTGCAGTTAATTTTTAATTTAAATTTATCGAGTATTTTCTAATTCGATGGAAAATTAGTCGTTAAACAAGTTTTTAGGGCCGTTGTCGGGGAATTAATTTGATTTTATTTCTATTGTTCGAATTATTTGTTGTTTGATTTTACTGTGTGTTTGTTTTGTATGTTAGTTTGCATTTTTTTTTAAATATTTTGTGTGTTTTTGTGATCTTTGTTTTCAGTTTGCTGTGTGCTTGTTGTTTTTCCTTTGCATTTGCATATATAAAAAAAACATATCCAATTTCCAAAAAAACAACATTTTATTAACTTACATTTGCATTTTGCATCTACATTTTTACATTTACATTTTCTTTTCTTCTTTCCTTTTTGCTTACATTGACAAACAAAAAAAAATTTACACTGCACCTCGTTGTTTAACAAACCACAGCTTGCACACACTCCTACACTGTGCCACTGCCTTGCATATACCTCACTGTTGCAAGTAACTTCACTTCAAACCTTCTGCCTACCATTTCCTCCACCATCTCATAATCAACATAACAATGCACATCTCTGTGCACATTATTGTGCACTATCATCACTCTACATTGCCTCATAATCACAATCGCTGCATTTGCCTCACAACATCAGTTCACAAACTACAAACTCCTCACTGCACAAAAACTACAACCATCATTTCATATCACTGCATTCACCACCTCTACTCCTTACTGCCTAACCTGTCAATTCACCCCATAAACCAACACATACTACCTCTGATCACCATTTATGTCATCAACCAAACAACACCCTGTCAACATTGCAAACCACCACAACACCCCTTGCCTACAACTCTGCCTAACACACCACCATTCATCAAAACCAAACTGTCAACTCTGTTGCACTGCCCCAAACCATCCATCATCACATACTTGCTGCTACCCTTTCACATTTCAACATCAACTACAAGCATAACTGAAAACCCACTCCCCAACATCTCAAGGTCTGGTTGCAGGCAAGTTACATTCAACTCAAGCCACTGCTGCAACAGTGCCCCAACACCACCCACAATTCACCACTGCTCATTTTCCTTATAACTCTTCAACCTTCACCTGACTGTGCAATCCTTCACATCACTTCTTTTTTCTTATTACTTCATATCCTCTCCCATCAACCTTCATAACACTTCATTCATCTCACTTCAACCATCAGCAACCTTCATACAACTGATACAATCACCCTCCTATAGCGAACCTGCACAGTTCATCCCCAAACTCCACCATCTACATACATCTGTTCTTCACCATTTCAAAACATGCTAAACTATCACTGCCCTGTGCACTACAGCAACCATCACACTAAGCCATCCTCTTTTGCAAAAACCACTACTTCACATTGAATACTTGTATTTACATTATATTTGTATTCACATCACTGCTTCATCAAAAACATTCCTACATCTGCCATCCCACCATTGCCTGATCACAATCCTTCTACAATTGCACCTAATCTTCACAATCTATCATTTCTACATACATAATAGTACCACCATACCAAATTTCCTCAAAACTTCATACAGTAACCACAGTCTTACTGTCTTCTTACCACAGCTCTGACATCACCTATCCCCTCTACCATCTCCAGTTTGCAGCAGTCTCTTCATATTTTTCCCTGATCAACATCTTCATATAACCACCGCAGCCGACACCTCCTCACCGCCTTTTCACTAACCTCGTCAACACACACACACCCCTCTGCATCACGAACAAGACCAAAACCAACATCAATAGTCCATCTCGCAACTTCAACCGCGAATCAACCAATCCCTCAATCGCCTTGAAGACCACTAGAAACCGAAATCGCTTGAAACCTCTCCTCCAAACCTACAGCCTCCAACACAGACCAACCCTTGCTACCTCAATTGGCCTGAATCGAGAACCACGACCATCCCACGCCTCACCAACTCGAACCCGTAATCGATTTCATTGAATTCGCTGTTGGCATCGTGAATTAAGAATTTGATTTCGTGAATTAGTGCATTCGTTTGCTGTTTAATTTGATTTCGTGAATTGAGTGGCTGTTTAAGTTTCTGTTTAAATTAGTGCGTTCATTTATAAACCGTTTTAAGGTTGGGATTAGTTTTCTTTTGGGCCAGGCTTTTTAAGGTTGAGTGCATTTGTTTTTAGTTTGTTTCCATTTGTTTAGTTTTAGTTTGTTTTAGTTTTAAAAAAAACTTTATATATCTTGTTTCTAATTTCAGGTTGCAAAAGCAGAATATCAAAAAGAAGAAGTGCTTGCCAAAAAAATAATTGCTTGCTTGCTTGCTAAAAACAATCACCGTTAAAAAAAATAATGATAAATTGCTAATAATCTACATGCTCTGGTATCATGTTCTAATCTCTAGTTTTATTTTATCTTCATTATTATTGCTTGCATTTGCATTTTTATATATAAAAAAATTTCAAAAACAAAAAAAAAACAAATTTCATTTGTAGTTGCATTGTTAAAATCACGTTTAATTTCAATTTTGCATCCATACCATCTTATTTTATTTTCTAAGGGCAATACCCCAATTCATGTAGGGTGGGGGATTTCATCACCCTTTCCTTGGCCTACAAATCGCATTTCATCATAGAATTTTGACCAAAAATAAAGGTTAGACAATTGACTTAAGGGAGAAGCGAGCTCACCTAGGGCTTAATTGTATCTTGACAATTGTCTTCTTTGAAAAAATTTATTTTTTGGTGTATAGGCTACGGCAGAGCAATAACCATTTATAAATATTACGGTAATTAGTAAATATTACAGTGGTTGTTTCTTTGAAGGTACTTAAACCTTCGGTTTCATTGCTATGGTGATTCGTGGTGCACCAATAAGTCCTGTCCGTTACCTGGCTAAGAAATATTTTGTTAATTTAAGGCAAAGTGTGATTATGCAATTTTGGGTTAGGAGCTACTAAGGAAATAAAATTTGTAATTAAGTTCTTTGCATTCATTTAGTTGCATTAGTTCATGCTTATTTTAAAAAAAGGAAAAAAATCCAAAACAAAAAATGAATTGTAAATTTAACTTAACTTAGTTTTTTTTAATCCAAAAATATCCTTTTAAATCCTTTCCTTTTAAATTTTTCAATCAAAATGAAAAATCCAAAACAAAAAAAAAGTGTAAATTTAACCTAGTTTTTTCTTAAAAAAAATCCAAAATAAAAAACAAACCAAAAATCATTTTAAATCTTCTCCTTTGAAAAGTTTCAAACAAAATCAAAAAAAAATTTTGAGTTAGTTTTTTATAGAAAAAGAAAAATGCAAAAAAAAATATATCTTTTCAGAAACGAAAAAAATACAAAATTAAAAACCTATAAAAAAAATGGAAAAAAAATTCCCTTCTGAAAAAAAAATTCCTTTCCTTAAACCAAAAAAAAACAAACAATTTCTGACTGCATTTTCTAAAACTTTGCTTCTTTCTTTAACTCGATTCTAACTTCTTCCTCTTTCCATTTCTTTCTCGCTAGTGCATGAGTATTTGAATTCGTGACACTTCTACGAATCGTTGGACTCGGGACCCTTCTACAAATCGTTTAGCTCAAACAAACGATCCTCTTTAAATGGCGAACAAGAATGCCCCTCGAACTCTTATGGATAGAATCTTTCCCGATAGAGTTTCTATTCTATCTTGCATCACGTTACCCGCCCCAACGGATAACCATTTCGAAATTCACTCAAACCATATTGCCATGCTTCCAAAATTTGGCAATTTTGAACACGATGACCCATACATTTTCTTGATGAAATTTGAACAAGTTTGCGCAACCAAGAAACTCCAACAACTTTATGATGATGGAATCAAACTTCGATTAATCCCATTCACTCTTATGGATTAAGCTGAAAAATGGTTGTACAGCTTACCATCTAACTCGATTAAAATTTGGGAAGAATTTGTGAAAGTTTTCTTAAAAAAGTTCTACCCCTTGGAAAAAACATCTAAACTCCAAAACGAAATCGTAAATTTTCATCAATTCAGGGAGAACCATTTGGAAAATATTTTGAATGATTTAAAGAGCTCTTGATAAAATGTCCAAACCATAACTTCGAAAAATGGACGCTTTTCCAAATCTTATACGATGGATGCGAAAACAGCTCACGAACCATGCTCGAATCAATGTGCTAAGGCAACTTTCTCACCTAACCTCACGATGATGCTCGGCAATTTCTTGAAAACCTAGCCGAAAAGTTGTCCCAATGGGAACGTTCAAACAAAAAATCAATTTACTCACGATCGAGCGCACACTCAATAGGATCATCTTTGGCTTTGGAAGCTAAAATCGATGCAATGATTAACAAATTCGACATCTTTTTCTCGTCAAACCAAATGAACCAAGCTTCCCAACCCATGTGTTATAAATCCAACAATCCTAATCAAATAGCCGATCAGTGCCCTAATTCTATTGAACAACTCAACGCTTTCAACAAGGTTAAAAATGACCTGTTTTCTTTTATGTACAATCCTGGTTGGAGAAATCATCGGAATTTTGCTTGGAACCAAAACAATCCTAACACGAATGTGGTTCGTTCCAATTTTCTAGAATTTCTAAATAATGCTTCGAATCCTCCCTTTCAACCCAATCATTTCCAACCAAACTTTGTCGGTCTGTCTCAAAATCAACCGCAAAAATCAAAATTTCAACCAAATCAAAATCAAATTTTCAATATATAATCTTTATAGTGGAAGTTTAAATACATTTGTCAGAGTCTATCCTAAGCTCAGCCTGGACAATTATAATTGTCTGTCCTCACAAATGCTGAAAACAACAAAACACAAATGTAGTGGGAATGGGAATTGGTAACTATCTATGGGAAATATTCAGCTCCAAGCTCCATCCAATTACTCCAAGTCAAACCTGAACTACTCGGCTGTCCATGGAAATTAGGGCACCCAGAGTTTAAGGGAAAAAATACTTTGGGTCAGTCATGTGACTGGTGTGAGAAACTCAAAATACACATTTTTTGAAAACAAATGTATCTCATAAGACCACGTCGCACATAAACACATAATGAGTTTTTATCTTATGATAAGCAAAACGTTTGCTACACAAAATCTAGGGATATTATTTTTAATGACATTCTTTTGAAAACACTTTGCAATTAAACTTATAAATCTTAGTTGAAATTGTTACCATTATTAAATTCCGAATATGTTAGGTCTACAAACAAGTCCAAAGGCACTTATTAGTGAAAGGATTCCATACAATGGCAAGGTAAGGGACTACCTTCCGTATAGTACATCTCCAGATGGATCTACCAAGGATACGCAAACAATCCTCCGCATCTGGCAAGACCGGTCTATCCCTATTTGGCACTCAAACATGGCCTAGATAAAAACCAAATATGTTATCACCTTGGTTGTTACCGACCTATCCGAGATGTCTCATAGCATACACCACATATTGGAAATATAAAGGGTTATCTAGAAAGGTGACGATCATACCCTAATGATTGCGAACCACATAGCCTTACGACGTACCCTATTTTAGCCATTACCAGGTGATGAGACCTGAGGTACCGATTAGCTTTCACATAGCATAGATTCCACTTTGAGTGCCACACTGTCATTCCATGATCACACAACTTATTTCTACAAACGTATAACTCCTGAGCTCCTATGTCTTAGGAAAGAGTGTTAATATAAGAGAAGAATGCCTTCTCCGCCACCAAACAGATGATACAGTTATAGAGATCAATCAATATGATTAGAAATGCAACGTTAGACATTCGTCCATACAAGTTGTCTAGGAACAGGGCAAACCGAAGGAACTCTCCTACCACATCCTGTCGGGAATCACCCTTAGGATTAGTAGCGAGAAGTCCTTGCATCTACGATCTCCAGTGGAGAACTACTATCACTAATAAGTGATTTGGGAAAATTCCCCTGAAGGTCAGTGACAAGAAGCCCTACATTCCATCTTTGAAATCATATCATCCCATGTTGCAAATTGGTTTGAAGTGGTCTTTGGATAGGAATCTCCTAAATATGACCCAAGTTCCTTTGAACCAATCATTAATAAAAGGATGTTAAGTAAATAGGGAATTATTCTTTGATTGATTAATCTAAATATCTTCTAGAGATATCTTTAAAACATTCTTTTCGGTATATACGGAATAATTAACCTCTCTTTAACTTTGGATATAAAAATCATTTTCATAAATAATTTTAGAAAAAATTATTAAGTAAATAGGGTAATAGAAATTATACTAATTCTACTCAATATCAATTTCCATATTCAACCTTTACTATCCGTCGCATAACGGTGAGATCACCCTTATAAATTCTCATGGATAGTATAGGTTCCCTCTTTGGAATTTAATACCAAGTATAAGAAGATTATTTCTATGAAATCCAAGTTGATTGAATTTGGAAAACTATATCTTTTATACTTGGGATATTTTGATTCGAGTAAAGCAAACTTATTATCCCCTCCATCGGGCCAGTCCGGGTAGCCAAGGGGGCGGGCAACTGGTTTCCCAACACCAAACCTAGAAACTACCTCTCTGTCACCCATAAGGTGGTCAAGTTATTTGGTGGACTCTAAATCTTTCAACATACTTAATTTACTTTTAATTATTTTAGAGTATCCAGGCTTTCCCTTCGATCTGTTCCATTCTCGGTTGGATTTTCTATGACACTCACAAATGAAACAAATGTACTAGTCGTTTCTGCATACTCATTTGTAAACCTCTTAATCATCTTTAAATTACTTATATATTTATTTGAAAAGGTTCACAAGAGATTCGGGAAATAATAATTAAGTTAAAACCATTGTTTGCAAAAGTTATTAAAAAGTGCTGCAAATTGTGTTTTAAAAGCTTATTTGGTTAAAACAACTTTTCTATCATTTGGAAATCAATATTTACAAATCGCTTTTAAAATATTTTAATATATTTATAAATTTTTTTCCACATTTTTAAAGAATTTAAAAATATGAATGTTAAAGAATCGCTTTTTGGATTTCGAACTACAAAACCACGATTATTTTGAAAACTTGGTTTGCTCATATTTCAGAATCTACTAATGAAATCTTGGTCCTTTTCTTTTTTTTTGAAAATTATGATTATAAGGATTCGGAAAATTCTTATTACAGGGAATTCCGACCCTGAATCCATCGTTTAAATGAATTTAACTTTCTTCGGCGCGAAATCGCGAACTACCGTTACGCGACGCGCCTACTTTAACTCAATTTTCATATTCTTTTCAAATTTCATCGAAACACTTTTTAAATGTTTATAAAACATTTCTAAATCATTTTAACCATTTTAAAGAGGTTTAACAATCTCATATACTCCATTTCATTTATTAAAGAAAAATGTTTCCTTTGTGATTTTCAATGTGTATTAAACGTGACTTGTTAATACGATCAAACAACATATAATCAACATCCAAAATTGATAAACAATCATCACAAACAAGCATAAAAAACATAAATATCATCTAATATATGTTATTATAAATAGAGTTTGTAACGATCCAGAATTTGACCACTTTAAAATATACTATTTAAAGTGATTATAAATATAAAATAAGTAAGGTTATAGGACTCAAATAATATTAGATATGATTTGAAAAGAGAAGTATACACAAAAATAGTAACATTTGCCTATAACGACAAAAGTGACAAAATACTGATTTTAGAAAAGTAAGTTTCAATGGTTAAATAAATTATTTTAATTAATTTATGAGTGTTTATATTTTTAAATAGCATTATACAAATTTATTTTTAAATTTGGTTTACATAAATAAATAGTTTAACTAAAACGTCAAAATGTGACCGTAAAACATTTTGTCGAAAATCAACGTTTTGTCGATTAAAAGTTGTCGCAACGTTGTCGCACCTTTATTTTCTTATATAGGAACATATATTCAAATAGTATAAGTATTAATTAATTCACTAATCAAGTTTACTTTTACTAAACAAGGTTAGAAACTTCTAGAAAACAATTAAAAAAAAGTAAGCACAAAAAGACAAAAATGTCATTTCAAAGCAAAAAGTAAAACATCAAATCAAAGAAACATAATTATTACTTACTTTACTTAATATATAAGTGAAAATGACATAAAGTAATGATTTAAAATATGATGTTAAGTGTTGAAAAAAATAATATTACTTTATAAGTAAGTACGGGTATTTTGGTCTTTTTTACAAAATATTATTTTAATCCAAAAACTTTTCTATAAATAAGACCACTATCCTTCCACTTTCTTTCACACTATTTCTACCTTCTTCTTCCTCCTTGAGGCTCTCTTTAATGGCTTCTTCTTCTCTTCCAAATGCTTACTAACTTTTTCAAAACCATATCAAATCAACTCCAAACACCACCAAACTTTGCCAAAGACCTTAGAATACCATTAGAACATGGTTTAGTATCTAAGAAGTGAAGAAATGATGGACAAAGTGATGGAATAGGGTCAAGGCCGAACACATCAAGAAGGAGGAGCAAGTTTGTGAAGCTTCGAAGCAAGAAAAAGAGAAGGAAGTGCTGCCGGAATCAAAAGGAAAGTCTACGGAAAAGATTTGGTGAAGATAAGGGGATTTAGTGAAGTGTTGGATAATATGGTAGGAAGTGAACGATTTGGTTAAAAGGTGAGTACTCTTATTTACTAATAAATCCATAAATTATTTCAAATATAATGATTTGAAAGTTTAAATATATTGGATAATTAAATGTTTGACAACTTGGTTGAAAATTGGTTGATTATGTGATTGATAACTTGTTTGATAAATGATAAGAGAAATGATTAGTAATTAACCATAGTTAATTAAACGAGAATTAAATCCATATAAATGTGTGTATGAAAATTATTTAGCCTCTTAATATTATTTTAAATAATTTAAAATAGTTTAAACATGGTTTAAAACAAATTTGAAGTGTTTCGGACAAGTTAAGAAGCAATTCACAAAATTGGTCAAAACCGAGCTCGTCGCGTAGCGGTAGTTCATTAACTTTCACCCGTAACTTCAAATTAAAATAGAGAATGATTTATAAGTCGGGTTTTTTCGAAATAAAAATTCTTTGGTCCACAATGATAATAGTTTTCCAACAAAGAAAGAAAATCAAGATTTCATCAAGTAGATTTTGAAATATGTCCAAAACAATTTTCTAAAAACATCGCGGTTTTACAGTTCGGAATCCAAAAGGGGATTTCTTTATAAATGATATTTTTAAATGATTAAAAATATGAAATAAATTTGATAAATCTATTAAAATGGTTTAAAAGAGATTTGGAATGGAAAATATGAATTTTCAAGTATTAAAAAGTTGTTTAAATCAAATAAGCTTATATAGCACTTTCCGCAGCACTTTTATGCTGCAAATTCTATAACCTTTTGAATATGAGTTTAAACTTAACAATTATTTCCTAAATCTTTTGTGAATGATTTAAAAGGAATAATTAAGTAATTTAAAGATGATTTGGAAGTTTAATAAATCATTTCTAAAATGAAGACTAATAACCGAGTATGCGGAAACGACTAGTACATTTATCCCGCCTGTGAGATCTGGGAAGATAAAACAAGGTGTTTAACTAAGGTTAGGGATGGAGCAACTAATGCCCTGAACTTACCTGGCCTATGTTTTCTTTTCTTAGGCGAGGGGTGGAATAGATCGAAAGGAAAGCCCGGATGCTCTAAAAGATCATGTTTGAGTTTTTCTAAGGTAAAGAAAGGAAATAAATTCTTTGAATGTTAATTAACCACTTAACATCTTTTATTGATGATTAGCACGAAGGAACCGGGATCGGATTTGGGTGATTCCTATCCGAAGAACCGGGATCAGATTTGGGTGATTCCTATTTGAAAACCCCTTCAAACTAATTTTGAAGTAAAACACATTGAAGACAAAGATTAGTGAAGACAAAGATATTCATGATGTAGGATTACTTGCCATTAGTCCCTGGAGGTGAAACTTGCCATTAGTCCCCGGAGGTGAAATTTACCATATTTAAGGTGGCAGTAGTAACAACCCGGAGTTTTACAACAATTAATGGTCGTCAAATGACGATCAAATTGTTTGATAATTACTATTGGAATTTTAATCAGTTGGTTAAGTGTTTTTGGGATTTTTGTCGAGTTGAAATTCTTTGCAATAGTGTTAAGGATATGCGGGCTTAAAATTTATTTGGCCCTCTTCCTTTTAATTTGTGGTCGTGATAATTATCTTAACTCGTCCCCCTTTCATATTCATTGATACTCGTTCCTCTTTTCAAAGGCAGTCATTCACAACCCTAAAAGTAAACGAATCCAAAATAAAAATAAAAATGGCGGCCTCTTCCTCGTCGTTCAAAAACTAGGGTTTTGAGCAAATTCGAAGACACCGACTTCAAACGCTCGATTCAACTCGATTTCCTTGCTTCGCGAGTGATCGTCTCGTGATACCTTTAGCCGCTTGATTCGAGTTCGTCTTTGCTTCGGACACCGTGCAGAGGCGGGCAAAAGGAGATGCCTTCGACTTCGATTTGGGTTGGGCTCTTCGAATCTAAGGTGAGTAATCTTTACTCACATCTAATTCAAATGTTAGTGATTCCTGGTTTTTTCAAGTTCGTGGCTTTCATTGTTGAGCTGCTTCATATATATTGTTTACTTGGTGGGCATGTTTTGATTTCTCTGACGTTGTTTTCCTTGAGATCCATAGTACTGATTTTGAAACTGTTATTTGATTTCGGTGACTTGCTTGCGACCTCGATTTTGAACTATTATTATAACTTCGTGAATTTATGGCTTGACTCTGACTTGTTCATTGTCACCTGACTTTGGTATTTGTTCGTAGTCGATTTTGTGAGAATATTTGCTTTCAACATTTGACATTATGTTGACTTTGGCACTTAACTGTTGCTCTGAATTCTCTGTTGGCTTCGGCTCCTGATATTTTTGCGATGTAACTGTTGATCCATGATTTGCGTACTTGCTGTATGCATTTCTCTGTGGACTTCGGCATAGCTTTGAATTTGACTTCGGTCATTTTGATTTTGCTGTGGGAATTTCTGGCTTTTTGATCTGCAGTGTATGTGTGTATGCATGCATAGTTGGATCTATACTTGGATTCTATCTGCTGCATTCACTTGATGTTATATTTTCAATGTTGCAGATGTTCTTGATCACTTTGTTTTTGTATCTGGCATATGCAACTGTTTCCAGTTGGAGTTGTATTATTGCCTTTGTACACTGTTGGTGCACGTTACATTCACTTGCATACTTACTTATGGTTGTCATGTATATGAAGCAGTGTTGCTTCCCTTGTAGACTTCATTGCACACTCTGTTGGTCTGCATTTTTCTGGTTGAAGTTCTTTGTGTCCACTGCTATATGTACACGGCGGTCTGTTTTTGTTATCGAGGCTGAAGCACTCTTGCTGTTTCATTTTGAACTGGTCGACATGTACATTGATGTTACCTCTGTCCTTGGTTCTTGAGCATAGCATATTGAACAAGTCGAGTTGTTTTGTTGCATTCATTCTTCACTATGATATTTGGAGTCTGATACTTTTGTATACAGTTGCAGTCGTGACTTGCATTGAGGTTTACTGCATTTGTATCTTGCCGTTTCATTTATTAGCACGGTATACATACATATATATGTATGTATGTGCTAGTTGCTGTGCATTGTATATTTCTTTTGTTTCATTTTGTTGGGCTGGTTGATGGCCTCGAGCTATCTGCTTGTTTATTCGAGTCTGCACTGTGACTTGAGTTGAACCCGATTTTTGGGTTTGACCTTGTGTTCATTTGTGACTTTCTTTGAACTTTCGTGTATTTCATAACGGTAGTGGCGAGGCAGTACACGCGTGCGTGTACTGCAGCCACACTGAATTGTCGTTTTATGTTACATTTAAATTGTTTGAATTGTTTTGTGGGTTCAATTCAATATTTGGAAATTGCATTAGATTTGGTTTGATTTGATCATTCGAGATTGTCTAATTATCTATTTGATAATTAGATTCTGAGTTTCTAATTATTTATTTAATAATTGGATTTTGTTGTTAATTGCTGTTTGGGCAATTCTGCGGTTTTCATATTATCTTCATTGATAATCTTTTTATTTATCTTTGTTGATGATTTGAATTTGCTGATTTGTTGTTTAACACTGTTTATTGTTATATCTGTCGTTATCCGATTCTCTTATCGAAGATTTGGATATACGAGATTTCTGTGCCCGTCGTCTATTGCTTATTTAATTATTACTGCTTCTGTGCATTAATAACTGAGTTTGAATTAGACTGACCGTGTATTATTTTCTTTTGAATTTAATACTCGGGTCAGACCGAGTTATTACAGGTTGTAGATATCCTGCTTTGAGTTGCTGCTTGAGCTATGAAGTCTTTTCACATCTTTTGAAGTAGTCTTCGTCTTTTTGTAGTAGTCAGTGTACTGATTTAGGTTGATATGTATTCATGTATATTAGTCGATAATGTACTTGTATATATAACTTCCAGAGTCGACAGTTGTAGTTGTATCATATGTATCGTGTCAAATGTATTGTAACTGACATCAGTTATATATATATATATATATATATATATATATATATATGAGACTTTTGTTATCTGTGTTCCGCATTTTATTATCTGTGTTATTATTATATATATTGTCCTAAACTATTATGAACCATCGTAGTTCGTTTTATACTGGAATTGGGTATGTCGATGGGAGTAAATAAATAAGTGATGAAAAGTAAAAATATATACCACTCCTATCGAGGTAACCAGCACTAGTGTAAGGCCCAACTACGGATGACCGCTCCTATCCAGCCTTATTCTTCGTAATAACAGACAGTGTTTCTTTTAATACTCTTTGTTATTGTGAGCATAGAGGTGGGGCGTTACAGTTGGTATCAGAGCTTGGGGTTTATGGACATAATATAATACATAACTTAGATGGAACATGTGTTACAACTAATTGTCGATGTTTTTAGTTGTGCTTTGAGTCAAAACTAAAGTTTTGAAATTATGATGAAATTTTTAAATATCTTTATTTAAAAATAAAAGTGAAACTGTGTTTTGTTGATTGATTGATTTGTGTTCTGTTTATCAGAGTGCGTAGGGAAACAGTGACACTGTCTTCGCTGAGTACAACTGATAATCTTTTTGATTTAAAAATCAAATTATGAAAGTGAAATAAATTTCATTTTTTGTTTACATAGCTGTGTTTATTTTGTTTCTTCGAAAATTTCGAATCCGATTTGAGGATTCGAAGTGATTGCAGTTATGTGATTTTTGTTGAGATTTTTGCTGTTTTGAATTATCTTCATTGAAGATACATTCGAATGTTTCTTTGCTTATTTTGTAGTATACGTGCAAATTTGAGTTGCACGTTACTACATTTATTTTACGTTGAACCAGTGTTTGGTTTAAACGTATTTTGTTGCCGTTATCTTTATAACGGGATTTTTACATCGGTGCTAAATTTTTAAAGCACGGTGTTTTGTTGACATTTTTAATGAATGAAAATTCACTGGTGTTACATTTTGATGTGAATTATTTTGATGAGATTTTGACGTTTAAAAATTACTGTCGCTTTGGCTTCAGTAACCGTCAAATTTTAAAAGTGGATTTTCAAGCGGTTATTCCACAATGCTGATTTTGAGATTCGTTTTACGATGTGTTGGGAAGTGCAATTTCCTTTTCGAAATTGCTACTGAGGTTGCTGTCTTAATCACGTGTTCTGAAAATTGTTTTAAATTTTTTACAGTTTACGCTTGAGGAAGCGATTTAAACGATTCAGCAAAATCGAGGACTATGAACCCTTTCTTTTACTGATTCGCTTAATTCCGGACTTGTCCGTTTGAGAACGTAAAATGTTAATTATATAAAATACAAAAATTTTACAGTTTGCGCTTTCAAAAGAATGAGGAAGCGACTTAAATGATTCAGCAAAATCGAGGACTATGAACCCTTACTTTTACTGTTTCGCTTAATTCCGGACTTGTCCGTTTGAGAATGTAAAATGTATTTTTACAAAATACACATTTTTGCACTTTCAAAAAAACGATGAAGAGAATCAAACGATTTAGTAAAACTCGTGGTATGGGACATGTGCGTTTGCTATTTCGGTTAATTCCGGACTCGTTAATTGAAATATTTGATGCTTTGATGATTTTGTGTGCTTTCGAGCCACTATGTTGGACCTTCGGGTCATATGTTGGACCTTCGGGTCATATGATGGACCTTCGGGTCATTTGTTGGGCGCCAAAATTATGATGAGTACTTGGTAGGCTTCGGCCATTTGTTGATGCACGTGCAGCGTAGCTAAAAACTCGCCGTCTGATGGGATCGATCCACCTTTTATGTTGATTTTCTAGTCATCTTAATTGATTTCTAGATATTTGTTGTTTCTAATTATCTACAGGTAATTAGATATTTGCTGTTATGAGATTTAATTATCGTATCGATAATTAGATATTTGCTGTTATGAGATTTAATTATCGTATCGATAATTAGATATTTGCTGTTATGAGATTTAATTATCGTATCGATAATTAGATATTTGCTGTTATAAGATTTAATTATCGTATCGATAGTTAGATATTTGCTGTTATGAGATTTTTTATTATCGTTTTTTATAATTAGATATTTGTTGATTTGAGATTTCTGATTATCGTTTTTGATAATTAGATATTTGTTGATTTGAGATTTCTGATTATCGTTTTTGATAATTAGATATTTGTTGATTTGAGATTTCTGATTATCGTTTTTGATAATTAGATATTTGTTGATTTGAGATTTCTGATTATCGTTTTTGATAATTAGATATTTGTTGATTTGAGATTTCTGATTATCGTTTTTTTATAATCGGATAATTGTTGTTTCTGATTATCATTTTTGATAATTAGATATTTGATGTTTTCTGATTATCGTTTTGATAATCGGATATTTGTTGCTTCTGATTATCGTTTTTGATAATCGGATATTTGTTGTTTCTGATTATCATTTTTGATAATCGGATATTTGTTGTTCTGATTATCGTTTTTGATAATTAGATATTTGTTGTTTCTGATTATCATTTTTGATAATTAGATATTTATTGTTTCTGATTATCGTTTTTGATAATCGGATATTTGTTGTTTCTGATTATCGTTTTTGATAATCAGATATTTGATGTTTTCTGATTATCGTTTTGATAATCGGATATTTGTTGTTTCTGATTATCGTTTTTGATAATTCGATATTTGATATTTTCTGATTATCGTTTTGATAATCGGATATTTGTTGTTTCTAATTATCGTTTTTGATAATCGGATATTTGTTGTTTCTGATTATCGTTTTTGATAATCGGATATTTGTTGTTTCTGATTATCGTTTTTGATAACTAGATACTTGTTGATTTGAAATTTTTGATTATCGTTTTTGTTAATTAGATATTTGTGTTTTCTGATTATCGTTTTGATAATTGGATATTTGCTAGTTTTGCTGATTATGAGATTTTATAGTCTCTAAATGATTCTAGATTATGTTGATTTTATTGAATTGCTATTTCCTATCTATCTCTGTTGATAGTTAGGGTTTGCTGATTATGAAGTTCGTGTTTTCTAGTTATTTGTTGGATAACTAGATATTTGCAGTTTGCGATTTGTGATTTGTGT
This sequence comes from Allium fistulosum, assembly GCA_030737815.1. Taxonomy (NCBI): domain Eukaryota; kingdom Viridiplantae; phylum Streptophyta; class Magnoliopsida; order Asparagales; family Amaryllidaceae; genus Allium; species Allium fistulosum. The sequence goes on along the minus strand of CM060908.1, from coordinate 147,686,714 downwards.
TTTCTAATTATCTTTGCTGATAATTAGATTTTGCTATTTTCTAATTATCGTATCGATAATTAGACATTGCTGTTTTGTGATTCTTGTATTCTAATTATCTAATTGATAATTGAAGATCGCTGATAATTATATTTATTCAGTTTTGCTATTTTCTGATTATCTATTTGATAATTAGGTCTTGTTGAGAATTTGTGAATTTCTTTTATGGAATTAAAAGATTTCTTTGGCGTTTGTGTTCTTGACCTTATTTTTCTAGCTTAACCAGTTTATGTTAGAAAAATAATTGTTATTGACAACTTTAATTATGAAAATTGCGGGGACGCAATTTTTATAAGGAGGAGAGTCTGTAACAACCCGGAGTTTTACAACAATTAATGGTCATCAAATGACGATCAAATTGTTTGATAATTACTATTGGAATTTTAATCAGTTGGTTAAGTGTTTTTGGGATTTTTGTCGAGTTGAAATTCTTTGCAATAGTGTTAAGGATATACGGGCTTAAAATTTATTTGGCCCTCCTCCTTTTAATTTGTGGTCGTGATAATTATCTTAACTCGTCCCCCTTTCATATTCATTGATACCCGTTCCTCTTTTCAAAGGCATTCGTTCACAACCCTAAAAGTAAACGAATCGAAAATAAAAATACAAATGGCGGCCTCTTCCTCGTCGTTCAAAAACTAGGGTTTTGAGAAAATTCGAAGACGCTGACTTCAAACGCTCGATTCAACTCGATTTCCTTGCTTCGCGAGTGATCGTCTCGTGATACCTTCAGCCGCTTGATTCGAGTTCGTCTTTGCTTCGGACACCCGTGCAGAGGCGGGCAAAAGGAGATGCCTTCAACTTTGATTTGGGTTGGGCTCTTCGAATCTAAGGTGAGTAATCTTTACTCACATCTAATTCAAATGTTAGTGATTCCTGGTTTGTTCAAGTTCGTGGCTTTCATTGTTGAACTACTTCGTATATATTGTTTACTTGGTGGGCATGTTTTGATTTCTTTGACGTTGTTTTCCTTGAGATCCACAGTACTGATTTTGAAACTGTTATTTGATTTCGGTGACTTGCTTGCGACCTCGATTTTGAACTGTTATTATAACTTCGTGAATTTATGGCTTGACTCTGACTTGTTCATTATCACCTGACTTTGGTATTTGTTCGTAGTCGATTTTGTGAGAATATTTGCTTTCAACATTTGACATTATGTTGACTTTGGCACTTAACTATTGCTCTGAATTCTCTGTTGGCTTCGGCTCCTGATATTTTTGCGATGTAACTGTTGATCCATGATTTGCGTACTTGCTGTATGCATTTCTCTGTGGACTTCGGCATTGTTTTGAATTTGACTTCGGTCATTTTGATTTTGCTGTGGGAATTTCTGGCTTTTTGATCTGCAGTAATCTTTGACTTTGGCACTGATTTGTTCATTCACGGCTTTAACTTGTTTTGATATTACCAGATTTTAACTTGATTTTTATCACTGACTTCGAGTTTGGTAATTCAGTTGCTTTTGGCTTCGATGAATCTTTACTGACTTGTTCGACTCCATGTTGCCATTTTAGTTCACGTATTCACTGTGCATATCATCGCCTTGGTTCCTGTTATCATGGCACTGGCCTTGATACTCGTACTACCTGGTCTGATTCTCGGCCTATAGTGTTCATGTAGTTTAATGCATTCTGGTTTTGGTTTCTTCATTATGGAGGCTGGTGTTGTTTCTTTGATATTGTGATAATGTTGGCACTGGTTTGCATTTGGTTTGAGTCAGATTTATGCAATTGGTCAGCTGCCTTTGTGCCTTTGTGATAATTGCAATTTGATTTGTTGTACCTGATTTTGTAGTTGCCTGCACTTGTATGTGCAGCGTTTATATACATGTGTGGATTAATATGTATGCATATATACCCTTGTATGTGTGTATGCATGCATAGTTGGATCTATACTTGAATTCTATCTGCTGCATTGACTTGATGTTATATTTTCAATGTTGCAGATGTTCTTGATCACTTTGTTTTTGTATCTGGCATATGCAACTGTTTCCAGTTGGAGCTGTATTATTGCCTTTGTACACTGTTGGTGCACGTTACATTCACTTGCATACTTACTTATGGTTGTCATGTATATGAAGCAATGTTGCTTCCCTTGTAGACTTCATTGCACACTCTGTTGGTCTGCATTTTTCTGGTTGAAGTTCTTTGTGTCCACTGCTATATGTACACGGTGGTCTGTTTTTGTTATCGAGGCTGAAGCACTCTTGCTGTTTCATTTTGAACTGGTCGACATGTACATTGATGTTACCTTTGTCCTTGGTTTTTGTGCATAGCATATTGAACAAGTCGAGTTGTTTTGTTGCATTCATTCTTCACTATGATATTTGGAGTCTGATACTTTTGTATACAGTTGCAGTCGTGACTTGCATTGAGGTTCACTGCATTTGTATCTTGCCGTTTCATTTATTAGCACGGTATACATACATATATACATACATATATATGTATGTATGTGCTAGTTGTTGTGCATTATATATTTCTTTTGTTTCATTTTGTTGGGCTGGTTGATGGCCTCGAGCTGTCTGCTTGTTTATTCGAGTCTGCACCGTGACTTGAGTTAAATCCGATTTTTGGGTTTGACCTTGTGTTCGTTTGTGACTTTCTTTGAACTTTCGTGTATTTCATCACGGTAGTGGCGAGGCAGTACACGCGTGCGTGTACTGCAGCCACACAGAATTGTCGTTTTATGTGACATTTAAATTGTTTGAATTGTTTTGTGTGTTCAATTCAATATTTGGAAATTGCATTTGATTTGGTTTGATTTGATCATTCGAGATTGTCTAATTATCTATTTGATAATTAGATTCTGAGTTTCTAATTATTTATTTAATAATTGGATTTTGTTGTTAATTGCTGTTTGGGCAATTCTGCGGTTTTCATATTATCTTCATTGATAATCTTTTTATTTATCTTTGTTGATGATTTGAATTTGCTGATTTGTTGTTTAACACTGTTTAGTGTTATATCTGCCATTATCCGATTCTCTTATCGAAGAGTTGGATATACGAGATTTCTGTGCCCATCGTCTATAGCTTATTTAATTATTACTGCTTCTGTGCATTAATAACTGAGTTTGAATTAGACTGACCCGTGTATTATTTTCTTTTGAATTTAATACTCGGGTCAGACCGAGTTATTACAGGTTGTAGATATCCTGCTTTGAGTTGATGCTTGAGCTATGAAGTCTTTTCACATCTTTTGAAGTAGTCTCATCTTTTTGTAGTAGTCAGTGTACTGATTTAGGTTGATATGTATTCATGTATATTAGTCGATAATGTACTTGTATATATAACTTCCAGAGTCGACAGTTGTAGTTGTATCATATGTATCGTGTCAAATGTATTGTAACTGACATCAGTTATATATATATATATATATATATATGAGACTTTTGTTATCTGTGTTCCGCATTTTATTATCTGTGTTATTATTATATATATTGTCCTAAACTATTATGAACCATCGTAGTTCGTTTTATACTGGAATTGGGTATGTCGATGGGAGTAAATAAATAAGTGATGAAAAGTAAAAATATATACCACTCCTATCGAGGTAACCAGCACTAGTGTAAGGCCCAACTACGGATGGCCGCTCCTATCCAGCCTTATTCTTCGCAATAACAGACAGTATTTCTTTTAATACTCTTTATTATTATAAGCATAGAGGTGGGGCGTTACAGCAGTAGTGCTCTGTTATGGAAATCTTTGATTTAGATTTAATGAATGATTTGGGAATATTTTCTAAGTTAAAAATTATAGCTTGAATATAAGAAATCTTTGATTAAGATTTAATGAATGATTTGGAAAGGTTTTCCTAAGTAAAAGAGAAAATGATTTGGAATTATTCCAGGATTTAACAAAGGTTTAAATAAATCAAATGATTTGATAAATGCGGCTTAATAATTCCATATACTTTTGAAAAGAAAATGGAATAAATTGAAGAGAATATATCTAAGAAAGATATTTGATTTAAATAAAAGATGAAGTAATTGATTGATGATTGATATCCACGTATGAATTTAACATCTTTTAAATCGATAATTGGTTTCGAAGGAACCAGAGTCGGATTTGGTTGATTCCTATCCGAAAACCACTTCGAACCAATGTATACGTTTGAAAGTGAAGACATGTTGAAGATGATGATTATTGAAGACCATGGATCTTCATAGCGTGAGGACTGCTTGTTGAACATGCTCTGGGTAGCTCCCATTATAGAGTTATTTATAGCAGTGGTCTCCCCGTTGTAGAGGCTTTTCGTATTGCAAGGGCTTCTCGCCTAGTAATGGCCGAGGAAAGTGCCTTCGGTTTCGTTCAGTCCCTGAACGAACTTATATGGACGAATGTCCGACATTGCATTTCTGAGACACAACGTTTGACTTTTACAAATGTACATCTGCTTGGTGGCGGAGAAGGAAACTTCTCTTAGCTTAACACCCTTCTCTGAGACATATGTGCTCAGAGGTTGTATGCTTGTGGGAGTCAAATAGTGATCAAAGGAATGGAAGTGTGGCATTCAAAGTGGAATCTGTTATGATCAAAGCGTGGTTTTGTATGAAAAGCGTGGCTTTGAAGAAATTGAGCGTAGCCTCGCGAGCCTCACACCCCGGTTATGATGGCATACTATGTGGTCTAACAGACACAAATTCAGAATAAGTGAGTATGTATGGTGGTGTCAAATACGTTTGGCCCTTTGGGGGATACGTCCTTCAAGGCATTTATTGCCCCCACTTGGATAAAGTGGGTAGCTTGAGAAAAGCATGGAACTACCGGTTATCAGTTGTAGTGTAACTAGTATAGTTTCCAAGTGACTAGTTTGAGAAAAGCTATTAAGGCACCGTGGGAACTATGTTTGTTATGCGTGGAACGGAGAAAAGGCCACTAGTGCCCTATCATGTTGGAAATCCGATCCCAATACGAGATTTACGGTTTTGATTGTATTCCCAAAATAGCTATAATGACTTGCAAACATTTTAGCAACCTCCTTATTGGTATCATATATTCTGTTCGGTATATTCCATCGACCCAGTCCGGGATATTACCTTAGACTTAGTCCGGGTATAGATACCTTATTTGAATAAGTTTATTTGAAAAGTGTTTTCAAAAGAATGTCATTAAAAATAATATCAAGTGAATTTGGGTATAAAAGTGTTTTGGTTATCATAAGGTAAAAACCTGTCCGTGTTTATGTGTGGGCGTGGTCTTATGAGATACCCTTCTTTTCAAAGGTTTTGATAACATAGTCATTTTAAATTTCGAGTATCTCACGCTAGTTTATCAAGCCTGATCCGGGTATTTTTAATACTCGAGTCAGATCCGAGTAGTTTCAGGTTGAGTTGAAGACGGTTGGAGTTTCCAAAGGAGAGCTGGAGATCTTCATCATCGTATGGACGTATTCTATTATCCGTTGCATATATTGTATTTGTTTTGTTGTTTGTCAGCATTTGTAAGGGCAGGTGTTATAACTGTCTAGGCTGAATTTAGGTTAGACTTTGATATTGTATTTTAAAATTTTCCGCTGTAAAGATTATTATTGAAATAATATATGTTATTCCATTCGTGTGAGATTCTGTTCTGTCTTTATTTTCTTTCTACCCTTAATGATCCGCTTATTCGTGTAATTTGAATTGGACATGTGTGGTTTATTGTCGATTCAAAGGGTATGGAAAAATGGGCCATTATAGAGTTTCTCAAATTTATTGGTTTATAACTTCGCTAAACGGACTATAGCTCTGCTACGATTGCTCGAAAGCTAATTGAACTGATCCTTAGACCCTTGGAAAGTCATGGCCAAGGCATGAAAGAGGTGGAGGTTTGGCCTTGTGCTTGAGACAGAGGGTGGCTAAAAGTATGGAAGAGAAGTGGTGGAGCTTCGATTTTGAATTCTCAAAACTAGACTTGAAAAATAGGTCATTTTCTCTCGGGGTTTTGACCCTCTTACCCTCAAAATTTGAAAATATTATCTACTGAAAGTTTTTGGAAACTCTTTTCTCTAGAATTTAGAAAAAAGAATAACTCAATTTCGAGTTGTTTGAGGGAGACGTGGTTAAAATAAGAAAAGGTGTTGTCGGATTCACAAAAATCAAACCCGAGAATGGGTCAACTTCTAACTGATTTTTGAACATGTTGCTTAAGGGATTTTGAAAAGTGGTCAATAGTAAAGTTCTTTCTCTATAATTTGAAAAAAATAAACACTTGATTTCGATTGGTTTTGAGGGAGATATGATAAAAAAAAAAGAGGTATTCTCGGATCCAAAATTCTAGGCCCGAAAATGCAACAGAAAGAAGTGAGATTTCAACATAGCTAAGATCAAAATGGGAAGGAGTGGTAAACAAGAAAGTTGTAGCCATTGGAATTTTATACGATGAAAAAAAGAATTTCTCCATTTGGAGAAGTTATGGAGGAATGAAGAAGAAGCAAAATGAGTGGGTATTTATAGGCAAGTGGAGAGGTAGATATTTATCTCCTCCTTACATCATCCACCACGACCACCATCATTACTTCCATCAACTCCCTTACCTCACCATTTCAGCCGATATGAGCTCCCCCCATGTGAGTGTGCCCATATGCATGTCTTTATCATGTGAATTGATTCGTAAAAGCTTAAGTATTTAGTTTTCTAAAATATCTTAGATATCATATGCATATGCATATATATATATATATGCATATATGTATATTTGTATGTTTGTATATATGTTCTTGTGCATGTTAGTGTATGTATGTGCATATCACAAATGTGTACGAGTCATTTGAACATTGTATAATTTATATATGTTAAATCGTTACGAATTCGAATTCCGATTTTCGGTCACATTTTCACTTCTTAGCTAATGTACATATATTTGTAAATAAAATCTGAAAACAAATTTCTTATTATTATAAATGAATTAAAACAATCACATTTGAATTATAAAAACATATAAATCAATATTAAAACGTTGTTTACAAAAAGTGTTATTATACCGATAAACCGACATCGATTTTCCTTATAATTTCAAATTACTTTTATTACTTTATAAAACCATTACAAATCATTCAGTATTATTTTATAAATAATTAAAATGAATTATAATCATTTTAAAACCATTATTTGAATAATTAAAATAATTACTAAATCATTAACTCTCAATTTAATTTAATAAATCAATTATTAAATATTAGGGCATCACTAATGATGTCATATATACTATTTTTATTTTATAAAAATAAAATAAATAATTTTATTTCATATTCTTGTTCAAAAATGAAAATAAGTATATGTATCTAGCTCCATGCGCGACGTTTTATGATTTTAGAGCTGTTTATCGATAAAACAGTTTCCGATCATTTTATGGGTACTTTTCCAAAGGAAATATTTGTCGGAAAATTTTCCCAAAAATAAGTTCATTATCATTTTTCATCACTTAAACCTTGATTATTTATGAAAAATAATCTATATTTGAATATTTAAAGTAATTTAAATCTCTTTAATTAAAGTGACCAAATTTTGGGTCGTTGCATGATATCTCAAATAATTAAGGGCTATGCACCCATTATTGGGAGTGTCAGAAAAGTTAATGAACTCTTTGGGTTGATACATATAGATGTATGCAATCATAAGTCTATTGATGCCAAAACGATTCCACGTACTTCGTCATATTCACTGACGAGTTATCACAGACATGGACATATGTATTTAATACACATGTATAGTCTATGATAAGTTTGTAGAATGTAAAATGGAAGTAAATAATATAACATGCGATAGAAATGATTCAGTTTGATCAAATGAGTGAGTATATTAGATAGAGTTCTGTATATACCTAGTATGAAAGAAGATTCAACTCAAAGGTCACTCCTCCCTATAATACATAATGATGTATTGATAAGGAGTAATCGAAGCAGGATTAATGATAAGTGAAGTTGAGTAAACTCTTTTTATAAGGTGTGTACTTAAGAGTAGTACACAAGGTCAAAATTAATATCATCCAATGAATGGTTTACAAAATCATATATATAAGATATGGGTTTATAAGAAATCCCTGCATACCCCAGGCTAAGTGTTAATAGGCTGTGTAAGTTAAAAGAATGCATGCAATAATTGTATATAAAGTATCTTTTTGAATCATCCCAAGAGAATTTTGGGAACAGTAGTCATTAGATGGCTAATTTATGTTGTGAACATAAATGTTGTGAACTAATGCAAAATTGGTTTTATATATAGCAATTCATAAAATGTTTATGAATGCACATTCCGTTGCACTAAGATACAATTGTTGTTTCAAGAAATACCAACTTCGTAGTGAAGTAATTTCATAAGAAATTATTGTTATGAAATGAATTTGGATACGATCCAAGCATGAAACTGATTATATGGAAAGAAATAAATTGACCAAACTTAAATGAACACGGTATATTAGAACATCTTATGAGTATTCTTGTATATTAAAGAGAAACTTTGACTTTCTTATTAACATCAAGAATAAATAATCCTTGGTTTTTAATTAAACCATTAAGAGTGTTGAACTTATGATATGGTATGATGCACAGATCAAAATAGATTCCAAGTACATTATCAAAATATGATTTTGATAGTTATAACCAAAAAGGGATATGATCCATTGGCCGCAAATGTGTCTGCAAGAGAAAGACTAATGCAGTCGGAGTATAACGAACAACATTAATGAGAATAAAATCATAAATTTTAATTGTTAAAATTAATGTAACAGATTCACCATTCGATGTGCTCATGTTGGTTCAAATTTTATTCACAGAATTATTGCCTAATATGACTTTATATTTTGTTATATATACATTGAAGCAGAAAGTTCAAAATATAGATTTAGACTAGACTGTTTACATATAAAAACCAAAGTGTCTTGAAGTCAATGAAAGAGATATTGAGTTTGTCGCTTTTTGTAATGAATCGGAATTTTCGACCCTAAAAAATCGACACTAATACGTCCACTGTATTGCATGCCGAGAAATCGAATGCCGAAAAACTCGATTGTTAGGGAAAAAAAGAAGGGAGTAGATAATAAGAAACTAAACAACATAGAATCTCACAGCGGAATGAATAATCTGCAATACACCACAAATCTTTACACAAAATTCAAACTATAATATATGTCTATACAGACATAAATCAGAGTATACTAACTTATTTCAGCCCGGACAGTTATAACAACCTACCCTTATAATTGCAAATAAATACAACAATGAGTACAGCGAAAAAATAACCATGTACGTGAATACGTCTCTTGGCCTCTAGCTCGTCTCCCGAAGCTCCAAAGCATCCAAACCAATCTGTAATATGCTCGGTTTGACCCGAGCATTATAATAAAATAACGCCTGAGTCAGTCTGGAAAACTAGCATGAGAAAACACACCCAAAGATTTTTAAGTTATAGAAAACCTTTAAAAATCAAGAGTATCTCATAAGATCACACCGAATAAAAACACGGATGGGTTTTTACCTTATGATAACCAAAACATTTTCTATAGAAAATCCATTTATATTATAATAATGTCTAGATTTAAAGCAAATAGATAAAATAGCTGAAATGCTTGCATCTCACATTCCGACTTACTAGGTTCTATAATCAAAAACGTAAGGCACGTATTGGAGAATGGATTCCAATTATTGATTGGGCTATTGGGGTACTGCCCACCACAGTACACCTCTATAAAAATGTACCAAGGTCGTACCTAACGACCCCTGCTAACACAGGACCGGCCTACCCCTTGCTGGATGGTACCGAATATATCATCACCCCGGTTACTTTGCAACCTTTAACTGAGCACTTCCACGTACACGAATTCATTAATGATTGCGTATATATCTAGAAGGGTGATGGTATACCCTAATGGGTGCGACCCACATAGCCCTGCTGCATATCCCCTGCTTTAGTCATTCCTGGTTGATGAGGTTTGAGGCTACATTTTACCTTTTATATAGCACCTCCCACTTGGAATGCCAATACTGCCTTCTAGGCAACAACGCAATAACAACATTCATTCATACAAGTCCATTCTGGGATCGAATGAAACACTTGAGAGCTCCATTTCCAATTCCATCATCTTCAAGATGTCTTCACTTCGAAACACATTCGTTGGATCGAAGTGTTTTCGGATAACATACCCGACCTCGGTCTCTTCGAAACAACATACAATAATCCCGGTAAGCTCAATCCCGGTTCTTTAGGAAATAAACAGTCAAAGATAATATCGGAGATCACCTCCTAACCGTTAGTGGATGGATTTCCTTATCATTATCCTAGGACTACAAAAAGAGATTTATATGCATAGTACAGCATCATCGAAGATGACTGTGCCATATAACTCACGTGTTTCTCCTAGATACTTCTAAAGTTACGTTTGTGTCCACATTTCGATAGTCAGTTATTTAACCATCGAATAACAACAACCAAATCAAGGATTTATTCCATAGGGAAAACCAACATTGGTTCGGCAAATAAGCAATCACTAGCCTCCTTTTATGAATCTTTCATAAATAAATCAATTTGTAAATTACTTGTATAAGAGCACTTATACAAAGATATATCCACCAATTCCTATATTTTCAATACTTAGAAAATATCCATATACCTATCTCAATGGTATAAGTATATTTACACACTAAGAAAGATTCCATTTTTATTCGATTCAAAAATCATTCATAAACTCCTTATAATTCTCTAAAACCATTTATGAACCATTTTATAAAACTTCTTAAACCATTTATAAAATTCTTTTATACATTTCAATCAGTTATAAATCCTCTTTGTACATTTCTAAACTCATTTATAAATCCTTTATAAATCTCTCAACCATTTATAAAACTTCTTTTATAAATCTATAAATCCGTTTCTAAAATTCGTTTATAAATATCTAACCATTTATAAACTCTCTCACCTAGTAAATAACCTTCCCTTAAGTCTTCAACCGTTTTATAAACTCCTTTATAAAATCCAAGTCTTTCAACTCTATTCATGGGTCTCGGGAAACATTTAAATAATTTAAAATCTATTTACTTCAAAAACACTATTATATAATAATGGTTATTAACAACAAACATTATAAATAATTGAAAATTATTAACTTATAGTTTAAGAAACAATAATAATTAATCTTTACAGTTTTTTTATAAATAATAATAATTATTTTCAAAACCTTATTAATAACCCTTATTATTAATTTCAAACCATAATTATTCTTAAGTAATTACTTTATCAGGATATTAACAATTTGATCAATACCTTAAAAATACTAACTATAAGCAAATAACTTTTAAATAATAATAATATAATTAAATAACTTTAAAACAATATTAATATAATCACAAAATCTTTTAAACAAAATATTAATATAAGTAGATAATCTTTAAAATAGTATACTGATATAAATAGATAATTTTTAAAACAAAATATTTCTGAAACTCGATTTTGGATTTAAAAATCACTTCCTATCCCAAAGCCAATTCCAACTCAAATGGAAATTTATAGTATTTTTAAAATACTAATTTGAGGCCAATAGCCACCAAACGCTCAACAAATATTGATATTGATTTTCTATTACTACGGGTTTTCAGTTTTTAACATATAACGATGTCATAACCCATATTCCAACAAATCGGGTTTATTATCCAATAATTCATATAAACTTGAATATTATTGAAACCAATTCAACAACACTGAGGAATCCATTGGATCCCTCCAACCTATTTCCCCCCCGCATCACAAACATTATATAATCAAAAAGTATAAGTCATTCCCTTTGAGGCGAGATTCGTATACAAAGGGTCATCCGCTCTTATACGGGAAAGTAATAGGGTCTCATCCGCTCCAATAGGCGGGAATATATCCAAACCAACTAATAAATATAGTAAATCATCAAAAAATTATTTAATGGCTTTTATCAACTATATATCATACTAGTTAACCAAAAAGGTGAGATTAACTCACCGAAATTTTCTGTTGTCGTCGAGGCGTTCCGGTTTGGAACTAAAACGGAATGATATCCGATTTTAGCGCAGATTTCAACAGTCTCCAAATTCGTCCAAACCAGTTCCATTGCAAATCTAACGTCCATACGAGTGCAACGCAAAAATCCATGCCTCGATTGAACCTTGTACGAGAGAGTTATTCAGCTTTTTAGTTCATTGATTTAACTATATAATTTAATATATTCAATTTCAAATAAATTACAACTATACCATATCTTCTTCCCTAATCTCTCTGCTCCAACCTGCATGTTAAAATCAAATGTATAGCCGTGCATCCCCAACCATGATACGAAGCTCCGGTCAATGATACTCAATGGCGATTGCACCGTTAAACTTCTCTTCCTGACCTACGTCCATCAATCATCATTTCCCTCCACTCGAACCTCTCCCCTACACCGTGATCCCCGGCCTACGCCATCGCACATGGTCGACTTCGCGGACCCCAAGACGTGACCGGACCCCTCAAAAATAATTGCCACTGCCTTTCTTCGCTTATCCAAGCTCGAATATGATCTTGATACCTCCAATCAATCACTACAATGATCGATTTCTCAAGCCCTAGTTTGCTAACACCCACGAAGTCCACTACTGATCATTCCCAAAACTGCCGCAACCCTAAGATATCCATCCACATGAAGATCTCATCAAACCGAGATTTTTACAGCTTATTTCACGATTTTTAAATTTCTATTGGATTTTGATTTTTGATTTTTGAAAATCAATTCAAGGCAAAACTTTGGGTTTTTTTAGTTTACAGGCAGCATTATATAAGAGAAAAAAGTATGGTCTGGTTGTACGTAGAGGTATGGCTTGATGGTGATAGTGTATGGGCTGATATACTATATCATATATATTATTTAAATTTTATATTATCAAGCTATATAATGTCCAAAAATTTCAAAATCCAAACGAGACCTGCCGCCTAGCATTCTATATGTTATACCGCTATTTCAAACTCAATGGAACTTATCCCAAGGCCTAATTCGATCGTATGTAGAAGATAGCTTTTTGAACCCAATTATTATATTAAGTTTTCAATATTAAATTCTACGCGTTTCGATCTCGCACGACCAAATGATACTGTAACAACCCTAATCCCAGTGAGTCCGGATTTTTCGCAAAAATGCTAAAATCCAAGCCTACTAAAACCCGAGTTGGGTATCTGGTATCCTGTAAAATAGGTAAAGATAAATATATCAGAGCTCAGATAAATATCTCACAGCAGAACTGACTAAAATATAATAGTAAGTAAATACTCACCAATAAAATAACACTTTCTAAACAAGTGTCTCAAAGCTGGAAAGTCTCTGCCATCTACCTAACCTATAGGATGTTATGAGGAGGGGGTTAGAACTAAAGTTCTGGTGAGTGGACAAATTATACACTTCTAAGCTTAATTCTCATATACCGTTTTATTTCCATTTACTGTTATATTAGGTATATTGGGTTTATAATACTCTCGCCTCAGTGCGTGAATCGTGCCCATCTACTCCCTAGTAGATTAAAACCTAATAACTGATATATATATATAGCTATATACCCCTTGACAGCATCGGTCCTAGATACTACCCATAGTACCTTCTGTATCCTCCTCGCAAAGGACTCCATTGTCTTGCTACTATGGGGTTCTATGACTACGTCTATAAAGGACTGCCTCATAAGGCCTACAATACAAATGTTCCATCGTCTACTATGAAAACGTAAAACTGCGTCCGCACTTGTCTATACTAATGCTCGGACATCCACAATGTACCACCTAGTGCGTACCTTGAGGACTATACATAATCGTTCTTTCTACTCCCTGAATCTCGCTTAACAAGGTCTACCTTGTACGGAACTCAGTCGGGGATTTTCTATTTCTGTAAAGAACTGCTCTATTAGGCCTACAATACAGATATTCTATTTGGTCTGTCTCTTTTCTTATCGTGGTTATGACCCCATGCAGCCACCCATCAGCTAATCGAAAGACCTCTAAAGAGCTAAGTGGTTGTGCCCTACTGCAAACAATATAAACATCCAATTGGCTTCGCCCCTCATCCAATGTCTCGATAGTGAAAGGTTCATTGGACTGTAGGTTTAACTCTAGTCTTTCCCGAACTCGCTTCTTGGTTTTGATGCTGGTCCGATATCCGCATGTGACTATCCTTTTGGATCATGCCCACTAAAACTTACTTGCAAGTACTGGGACATGCGAATATCCTACTCCAAAATCAACCCCTTTTGACTGCCTACAATGGTCTTGCCATGCAAAAAGTAGTCAAGGGAACACCTACAAACCTGCCTTCGGGGGATTGCTCTGTTATGCCTACCCCAGAGGGCCATCCTAGAGTACCCACACGTCCCATTGAAGTCTCGTACTTCCTCTAGCCCAAAATATCTAAGTTGGACGTGCTCCTTCTGTGCTAAAATCTATGATGAACTGCTTCGTTAGGCTCTTCATCCTTTGGGCTGCTTCAAACGCATCTCACTCTTTTATTAGACCATAATTCTAATCTTTCATTTTGCGTTTAGTTTACTTTTCTTGTTCTGTTATATTTACCCTAATTAGCATAATCTTGTCCCAGCCTCACCTAACTTTTGTGAGACCATCAGTTCCTGAATGAAAGGGAATGCTATTGGTATGGGCCACTTCTATTATCTTGCTTATTAACTTAATTTAAGTCTTAAGTTTATTAAAATAAGCATCTTCTATTATTTTTGTTCTATTTGCTTATTAACTTAATTTAAGTCTTAAATAAGCCTTTTCTGTTCTTTCTACTTAATTATAACCTATGTTATAATTTTACTTGCAATTGTCACTACTGTATTCTTTTATAATCTATATATTACAAATATAATTACAAGCATCTCTTTTCTATTCTAGTCTGTCTTCTTTTATTATGATATTGAATTCTCTTTAATTCTCTTATTATACGACAATCTTGGCTTGGGACTACGTCCGACTGTCACAAAATTTACTTATCATAATAACTGCTTTGCTTTGATTCTATTATCTGCACAGTCAATGCAGATCTAGATACGTTTCTGTTAATTGCTTTTAGTCTTGTCTTAATTATTAACTTGATTTCTTCTTTACTTCCTTTAATTCTTCACTTTATTTTCTTATGTTCTAGGAAGTAGTTCTATTCTATTTGGTTGGTTACAAAAACTGTGCTAAAAATCTATTTCCATGTTTTAATACTGAATACTAAAAGAAATGCTATAAACAATAATCCGTAATTGCAAGATATTTCTTTTTTTTTACATTTTGGATAGTGCAAAATACAGTTGTTTCTCTATTTTACACTAATTCCCTTTTTCTTTCTTTTATTCTTGCGTTTATCGTTATCTTTTAAATATTAAACTATGGAAATGTATTCTCTTTTCTAAACCAACCAAATAATCTATCACTAACTTCCCTATCAAGTTACTAAATTTTCCCTTTTAATTTATTTTTCCCCGTTTTAGCATAATTTACTGCAAATTTCTATTTTTCTCTTTTAATTTCGACTTTTCTCATTTACATCTAATTTCTGTAAATCTAGTGTTCTTCTATTTTAGTCCGTATTTGTGAATCTTCTCTTTATTATTTTATTCGCGTAAAAAGGAATAAAAAGAAGCTAACATTTACAGGCTAAATTTCAAATTTTAAAATAGATGTAAATAACTATAAATTTCTTATTTTTAAGCCTATGTCTTTCTCTAACTGTCAAGCCTAATATTATTCATATTTAATTTGATTATTATTTCCCATATAAATAATAATTACATATAAGCTCTTTTATACAATTTACAGTCTCAACATAACTAATTAACAGAATTAGTTACTGAAATAAATACTGAATAAAATTATTTAACGGGAATCTAACGACAATATATCATAAACGTAAAAGATATATAATTAAATCCATTCACCTGGAAAGAAAACACTCCAAGTTCCAGATCTAATTTTAAACCCAGTTCTATTATCCATAGCCTTCCCTATTGCAACCCTATTTCAATCCACAAATTGGGATTTATTTGGATTTAGAAATCCGGATCTAATTGAAGAAAAATAAAATAAATAAACTAGAGAACCAAATCTAAGAACTTTACCTCATTCGGACGACTTTATTTGAACATCTCTATTTTAGACGTATAATTTCTTTCTCCAACTTGTAATTCAGAAGGCATAAATCTAAAATAGCTAATTTCTAAGGAATTGGAGGAGAAAGAAGAGTGATAGGGCTTCCGCACCCTTTTAGAAAAATACTACTTTGAAGGCTAGCCCTGCCTCTTTATTTATAGAGAGTCAAAACAATGTCATCCATCCACTTAAAATGATGCAAATCAGGTCGTTCAAAAGGGTGCAGAATGAGCTCGTCTGATTTGTTTTTAAACGTTTTATTTATTATAAACGTTTAACGTTTAAACGTTCCGTATTAATTCCAATTAACTCTCATTAATTCTCTGATTTAATGCTCTTTATAACGCACGTCTATTTTGGATTTTAAATGTGCCTTATTTGTTTTATTAAATGTTATTTATAAACATTATAAATTATAAACGTTTAACTTTTTTATGTGGCTTGTTTTTTTATGTTGCTTGTTTATTCTAATTAATCACCATCAATTGCTTGATTAATTTCCCAATATAAAACTTGTCTATTTTGAATTTCACATGTGACCAATTAATGTAAATTAATTTCCTCCAATAGCTGATTTGATTAAATTGCTTGCTAATGTTAATTAATTGCTTTTTAATTACTGATATCAATTAATTTCTTTTATGATGACAATGTTAATTAATTACCTTTATGACGTGCGTCTATTTAAAATTCAAATGCGCGTTATTTCTGGAATTTCATATGCACATATATTTATTTATAATAAATATATTTATGTACATTTACATGTATAATTATTTCTCGATACAAAACTTCGAACGTCAATAACTTTTTCATACGAACTCCGTTCGAGACATATTATATATGTAAATTGATCAGAAAATCACCACGAACACAATGGAATAAGTTTCAAGGCCAAATTCTGACAACTCCAAAAAAAATTATTTTCACTATTCATTATTATTTGATTATTCAATTATCGAAAAATGCGGGGTGTTACAGATACGTCCAATTGCGACGAAAATTGTTGGAGGCAAAAACTTACTATTATGGATCCAATGAAACTAGTTTCGTCGAAATCCGAGATAGTGCCTTAGAAGGCTATTTTTACATGTTAATTAAAACGAGTTATTTTCAAAATCAGTTAAATAACTTTTAAATCCAATTTAAAAGTTTTACTATCTTTATTCTTATTAAATAGAATTTAAAAGTTTTGAAATTAATTTTATCCAGCTTAAAACCCAAGATTCAGTTATCTAAACAAAATTCATAAATTCAACAATTAAATTATCCAATAAATCACTATATTTGAAAGTCAGTTATTTAATCTATAAAATTAACTTTTCAATATTTAAAATCAATTATATATTCCAATTTCAAATAACTAAAATTTTGGGTCGTTACATTCTTTCCCACTTAAAAGAATTCCGTCCTTGAAATTGCCAAGGTAAGAAAAATGCCTAAACCCATTACTTTTTAAAACCGGTTAGTTGAATGGATTGCCAAATTCTTTTAAGCATTTAACATTTCCAAAAAATCAACCCGTTGAACTTTGTTATTACCTTCTTACTAAGTTTCCAAATTCATTCATAGATTCCAACTAATATTATCACATTCAATCATTTCAAGTTATAACTCAAAATGCAATTTTAGTTATTAAAATTTCTTCAAATTTTTTAAAATTTTCTAAAGTCTTAATTTACGGAAAATTTCGCCAGTGTCTCCTTTTCACGGCTAGATCAGAACAACTACAAATCGCCACCGCGGGCCCAAACCAAAAAAAAAAACAAATGCCAAGTGGCTTAATCATAAAATCATCAAATCAAACAATGATTTAAATATGTATCTTTTAGTCGGCAACCAAATTTTACTTATGAAATCAAAGGCATCAACTAGCTTTTGCTTTTATATACCTACATCTTATTTACTACTAATATTTAATAATATAATTCATAAATATTTTATTATGCATTTTCAATTGTCTTCCTTTACTTTACTAAAGCCCGTACGATGTACATATCATCTGTAAATCAAATTTGATTGCTTGCTCGACCATACAATATCACTTCCGAACTAGTATCGTTCACACGACCACTCTAGTGCGGACTCTGGTTCGGTTCCTTGATCAGAAACCGTCATTCTCCTTGCATATATATTATGATAGAAAATTTCAAGGTTAACCAAAAATCCATATCTAGTGTTCGTCGGTGAGAACCGAGTGAAAATTCCTTGTTCGGACCGATGTAAATCATCTCGAGGTCATGTACTCGTATCCGAATCAAACCATTTTACGAAACAACTAATATACGTACACTTACGTATTTATTTAAATTGATTCCTTAGCTATCCCAAATTCTTTTTTTCCACCTTCATTTCATTCTCATTCATTTTATTCACATTCAATTGATCTACATTCAATTATTCTATTGTTTTATTCGCATTCTCTTATTGCTCAGTATATTCTTCCATTACTAATGTTACTTAAGAATTATTCCCTCAAATTTTATGTTTAACCACATTTCACTCCATACTAAATTCATTTATGAACCATTTCACAAAATTTTACATAACTTTATAACATTTTATACAACACTTCTCATTTTACTATCAATTCATCACTTAAGTCCATATCCATTTAAATCAAATTCAATTTCATTTAACTCAATTCATTTTTCAATTTCAATATTCACCTTTATTAACCACATTCCAACTCATATTCTATTCACTAATTTATCCAACTGCTCATTTCATTAATCCATTTCAAATCTTAATCAATTTCATTTTCAAAAATTATTTCATTTAACCTAACTTAGGTCAAATTCCTTTTCAAAATTCATTTTGTTTAACTTATCTTACGTAAATTTCATTCCATAGTTCAATTCCAAATTTACTTTTCTTAACATTCATATTAAACAATTTAAACATTGCTTTAACTTAAGAATTCTCAAAATTTATAAGTTATCAAACTTATTTTCTCATATTTTCATAAAATACTAAAATGAAAATTACATTGTTCTTATTTATTTCAAATCTATATGTTCATAATCCCTTGGCATATCAAATCATCCATTTGAATTTTAAAATCAAAACTAGTTTTACTAAAATAAAACTCCAATGGTACCAATTCCTCTCTTGGAAACTCGAAAATGAATGCCGATGACGTTGCAATCATCGTCGAAATTATTTTCCAGTGATCGAAGTGAGTTCATTGCTTTCTATTCCTTTGAAGTCCTTTTTTCATATTTCTATTCAAAATATTTTCTAAATAATGTTATTATTATTTTTCAAAACTTTGAAAAATCATTTCCAAAACCAGCGGGATTTAAATTCTCAAATCCCCATCTTTTAAACCCTTTTTACTTATAAATCATATTTATAATATACTTCTGAAATTTTATTTAAATTTATAAGTCACATTTATAAACCATATATTCATATAATTCCACTTTGGTTTATAATATCATTTCTTTGTTGTTAATCTTTATTTTAATTATAATATCAACAACTTTTATTAGAACACAACAATAACAAATGATAATAATAAAATATTATCATTCTTTAACATCCAAGCACACCATATATATACTATAATAATTTTCTGAAAATTATTCCTTTATATATAAAATATAATAAAGGTAAAATTATTTAATTTACCCAATTTAAAAACGATACTATGTCGAATTGCTCTGTTCAAGTATTTAGAGATCCCTATCAATAATGTTAATTACTCGTATGGACCAGAATCCATATGCCACTCAACTGACCAATCAACATAATATAGAACAATTTTTATATCGCTAACAAATACGCGCTCATACACACACACACACACACAACTCAAACTCATTCTAGGGAAGTACTGATCCTATCTCTAATGAGTACTCCACTAAAGCCAAGTTCTCGCTTAACCTTCTGCTCTGATACAAAATGTAACAAACTAGAATTTTTGACCCTAAAAAATTGACACTAATATGTCGACTGTATTGCATGTCGAGAAATCGAATGCCGAAAAACTCAATTGTTAGGGAAAAAGAAAGACGGGTGAAGATAAGAAGAAACTAAACAACACAGAATCTCATAGCGAAATGAATAATATATAATATACCACAAATCTTTACATTTACAGACATCAATCAGAGTATATTAACCTATTTCAGCCCGGCGGTTATAAAAACCTAACCTTATAATTGCTGATAAATACAACAATGAGTACAGCGGAAAAATAATCATGTACGTAAATACCTACACGACTTCCAGCTCATCTCATGAAGCTCCAAAGCATCCAAATCAATCTGTAATATGCTTGGTCTAGTCCGTGCATTATAATAAAATAACACCCAGGTCAGTGTGGAACCAGCGTGAGAAAATACACCCAACTGGATATTTGAGTTATAGAAAACCTTTGAAAATCAAGAGTATCTCGTAAGACCATGACGCACAAAAAAACGGATGGGTTTTTACCTTACTATAACCAAAAAATTTCTATAGAAAATCCATTTATATTATAATAATGTTTAGGTTTAAAGTAAATAGATAAAATAGCTGAAATGCTTGCATCTCACATTGCAACATACTAGGTTCTACAATCGAAAGCGTAAGGCATGTATTAGAGAATGGATTCCAACTAATGACTGGGCTATTGGGGTATCGCCTGCCCCAGTATACCTCAATAAAAATTTACCGAGGTCATACCTAACGACCCCTGCCAACACAGGACCGGCCTACCCCTTACCGGATAGTACCGAATATATCATCACCCTGGTTTCCTTGCAACCTTTAACTGAGCGCTTCCACGTACACGAATTCATTGATGGTTGTGTATATATCTAGAAGGGTGATGATACACCCTAATGGGTGCAACCCACATAGCCTGCTACATATCCTTTGTTTTAGTCATTCCTTGTTGATGAGGCTTGAGGCTACGTTTTACCTTTTATATAGCACCTCCCACTAGGAATGCTAATACTGCCTTCCAGGCAATAATGCAATAACAACATTCATCCATACAAGTCCGTTCTGGGACTGAACGAAACACTTGAGAGCTCCATCTCCAATTCCATCATCTTCAAGATGTCTTCACTTCGAAACACATTCATTGGATCGAAGTGTTTTCAGATAACATACGCAATCTCGGTCTCTTCAAAATAACATTCAATAATCCCGGTAAGCTCAACCCGATTCTTTAGGAAATAAACAGTCAAAGATAAGATTGGAGATCACCTCCTAACTGTTTGTGGATGGATTTCCTTATCATTGTCCTAGGATAGTAGAACGAGATTTATACGCACAGTACATCATCATCGGAGATGACCGTGCCATATAACTCACGTATTTGTCCTAGATATTTCCAAAGTTGCATTTGGGTCCATATTTCGATAGTCGATTATCTTATTATCGAATAACAACAATCAAATCAAGGATTTATTCCATAGGGAAAACCAACATTGGTTCAGCACATAAGCAATCACTAGTCTCCTATTATGAATCTTTCATATATAAATCCATTTGTAAATTACTTGTATAAGAATACTTTTACAAATATATATGCACCGATTCCTATATTTTCAATACTTAGAAAATATCCATATACCTATCTTAACGATATAAGTATATTTACACACTAAGAAAGATTCCATTTTTATTCGATTCAAAAATCATTCATAAACTCCTTTTAATTCTCTAAAACATTTATAAACCATTTTATAAAACTTCCGAAACCATTTATAAAATTCTTTTATACATTTTAATCACTTATAAATCCTCTTTGTACATTTCTAAACTCATTTATAAATCATTTATAAATCTCTCAACCATTTATAAAACTTCTTTTATAAATCTATAAATCTGTTCCTTAAATTCGTTTATAAATATCTAACCATTTATAAACTCTCACCTTGTAAATAACCTTCCCTTAAGTCTTCAACCGTTGTATAAACTCCTTTATAAAATCCAAGTCTTTTAACTCTATTCATGGGTCTAGAAACATTTAAATAATTTAAAACCTTTTTACTTCAAAAACACTATTATATAATAATGGTTATTAACAACAAACATTATAAATAAATGAAAATTATTAACTTATAGTTTAAGAAACAATAATAATTAATCTTTACCATTTTTATAAATAATAATAATTTATTTTCAAAACCTTATTAATACCCTTATTATTAAATTCAAACCATAACTATTCTTAAGTAATTACTTTATCAGGATATTAACAATTTGATAAATACCTTAAAACAATACTAACTATATGCAAATAACTTTTAAATAATAATAATATAATTAAATAACTTTAAAACAATGTTAATATAACTAGAAAATCTTTAAAATAGTATATTGATATAAATAGATAATTTTTAAAACAAAATATTTTCGAAACCCAATTTCGAATTTAAAAATCATTTCCTATCTCAAAACCAATTCCAACTCAAATGGAAATTTATAGTATTTTTAAAATACGATTTTGAGGCCAATAGCCACCAAACGCTCAACCAATATTGATATTGATTTTCTATTACTACGAGTTTTCAGTTTTTAACATATAACAATGTCATAACCCATATTTCCAACAAATCAGGTTTATTATCTAATAATTCATATAAACTTGAATATTATTGAAACCAATTCAACAATAGTGAGTAATCCCATTGGATCCCTCCAACCTATTTCCCCCTGCATCACAAACGTTATATAATCATAAAATATAACTCAACTGCTTCAAGGTGGGATTCTATACAAAGGGTCATCCGCTCTTACATGGGAACATAATAGGGTCTCATCCGCTCCAATAGGCAGGAATATATCCAAACCAACTAATAAATATAGTAAATCATCAAAAAACTATTTAATGGCTTTTATCAACTATATATTATACTAGTTAACCAAAAAGGTGAGATTAACTCATCGAAATTTTCTATTGTTGCTGAGGCATTCCGGTTTGGAACTAAAACCGAATGACGTCCGATTTTAGTCCAAATTTCAACGGTCTATAAATTCCTCCAAACAAATTCCATTGCAAAGCTAATGTCCATACGAGCGCAGGGCAAAAATTCACGCCTCGATTGGACCTCGTATGAGAGAGTTATTCATCTTTTTAGTTCATCGATTTAACTATATAATTTAATATATTCAATTTCAAATAAATTACAACTATACCCTATTGTCTTCCTCATTCTCTCTTTTCCAACCTACATGCTAAAATCTAATGCACGGTCGTGCATCCCCAACCATGATACAGAGCTCCGATCAACGATACTCAATGTCGATTGCACAGTTGAACTTCTCTTCTCGACTCACATCCATCCATCATCATTTCCCTCCATCCGAACCTCTCCCCTATGCCGCGATCCCCAGCCTATGCCACCGCCCACTATCGACTTCACAGCCCCCAAGATGTGACCGCACCCCTCAGAAAAATCGTCACTGCCTTTCTTCGCTTCTCCGAGCTTGAATATGATCTCGATACCTCCAATCGATCACCACAATGATCGATTTCTCAAGCCCTTGTTTGCTAACACCCACGACTTCCACTTTCGATCATTCCCAAAAATACTGCAACCCTAATATATCCATCCACATGAAGATCTCATCAAACCGAGATTTTTACAGCTTATTTCACGATTTTCAGATTTTTATTGGATTGGATTTTGATTTTTGAAAATCAATTCAAGGCAAAAATCTAGTTTTTTTAGTTTATAGGCAGCGTTATATAGGAGAAAAAATTATGGTCTGGTTGTACGTAGAGGTATCGCTTGATGGTGATGGAGTATGGGCTGATGTATGGTCAGAATCATGGCTGATATATATATTATTTAAATTTCAATTATCAAGCTATACAACGTTCAAAAATTTCGAATTCGAAACGAGACCTGTCGCCTGGCGTTCTATATGTTATACCCCTATTTCAAACATAATGGAACTTGTCCCAAGACCTAATCGATCGTATGTAGAAGATAGCTTTTCGAACCCAATTATTATATTAAATTTTCAATATTAAATTCTATGGTTTCGATCTTGCATGACCAAACAATACATCGAATTGCCATGAAAATTATCGGTAAACAATAACTTACTATTGCAGACCCAATGAAACGGGTTTCATCAAAATCCAAGACAGTGTCGCGGAAGGCTATTTTTATATGTTAATTAAAACGAGTTATTTTCAAAATCAGTTAAATCACTTTTTAATCCAATTTAAAAGTTTTACTATCTTCATTCTTATTAAATAGAATTTAAATATGCTTTGAAATTTTTTTATCCAGCTTAAAACCCAAGATTCAATTATTTGAACAAATTTCAATTATCAAATTCAATAATTAAATTATCCAATTAATCGCTATATTTGAAATTCAGGTTATTTAATCTATAAAATTTTCTTTTCAATATTTAAAATCAATTAAATATTCCAATTTCAAACGACTAAAAGTTTAGGTTGTTACACTTTTCGAATATGGTCCGAGAACAGACAAGAAAGTATCATTCAAATAAGCATTAAAATGACAAGTGTTCTGATAGATATATCAGATAGTTTTATTATTAGTTAAAATGAAGAGGAAGCATATGTTCATGTGAAAAAATATTAATAGGTTCATAGATATTTTTAAATCATAAGTAAATAGCACATTGCGGATTGTTAACGATATACTTTTGTTAAAACTAGTTTTAATGCTCAACATTGGATTTGTAAATGATGTCTTTTATAGTAAGTATAAAACGAAAATTACTAAGGATCGTGTAATATGGAATACTAACTAAACAATTTACTTGTGCGGAATATAAATATAAAATGTAAAATAATAAAGTAAATAACACTAGAAATTTTATTCTAGTTCAAACTTCCCGTTCTACGTCCAGTCCTAGACTCCTTATGGAATTTAACTATCAACCCTCACTTAACCCATAGGAATAGGAATTACACCGCCTGAGCAACCAAACAGGACTTTAACTGCCTAAGCAACAGAATAAGACTTCAATCGCCTGAGAAACCGAACAGGACTTCCAATACAAATAGTAAACTTGTTTTTGAATGAGTATGCTTTTGAATAGCACTGATAAGTCAATAACATACAACCTTCTTATAATCTTCTCCTTTGTGGTATATCATGTAGTTCGTGAAGATATGAAGTTTATTAAATCACCGATAAAGTTTGCTTAAATGTACAAGTGATTAGAACAAAATATTGAATGCAAATGGCAAGATAGTTTAGACAATAAGAATGAGAATTAGAATCAGAACTGGTGATTAAAACAATGGATTTCATGGCTATATATAGTGATTAAGAGTTGCAATCGTTCGTGAGAGGTAGCCATGAAAGAATTTGGAAGCGACTCTTGAATCAAGAGTTGTTTCTCTTCGCTGAATTGAAGTGTCTTTTCAAAATATTGCTGTTATGAAGATTCAGCCGTCTGAATAACACGATTTAGACCGCTGAATGGATTAAAAATTGATGCAGCAAGGAAATAGTTCAAAAACGACCCAATTCAACCGGATGAATATGCAGAATCAGCCGTTTGAATATTCAAAGTAAACTGTGCACATGCACAGAATTCAGTTGGCTGACCATAGCTATTCAACCGGCTAAATTATGTGTTTTATGGCATATCAAAGAATGTTTTGAAAAACTTTAGCATATTAACATTATTTTTAAAAACTTTAAAGTGTTTGTGTGCACATACCGCTTTGGAGAGATTTTAACATGAATTCACTACTAGATTCAGACCTTAGACTAAATATATTACTGAAGCTTCTTTATGGATTCTTGTCTGCAACCGTTTAGATTATTTCTCAAGTAAAACAATATCTTCTCCTGCAAGTATGGTTAGTTCATATAATATTTACTTATATAGTTGTCACAATCAAAACATCAAAATTCTAGGTTCTAACATTCTCCCCCTTTTTGATTTTGACAACTATGTAAGTAATTTACTCCCCCTGACTAAATATTCCCCCTATCAATCATGTTCTCCCCCTTTGTCATTGACAAATGGGAAAAAATAGTTGACATGAAAAATATAAGTATTTTATATAGACATATAAGCATATACATATGAGAAGCAAATAACCATCTTAAGACATATAAGCATCATAAAAGTATGCCATACTTTAAATCATATAAAACATCAAACACATACAAGTATATAGATATGTCATACCTTAAAACACATAACATCATAAACATCAAACTCAAATAAACATATAGATATGTCATACATAAACATCATAGAAATAATTGTTAGTCCATGAGTTGATGGTTTTGATGACAACAACCTTAGAATAGGATTATAAAATATAAATACTAACATTATAGTTTAGATATATATGTATATGCAGGATTTAACCATGCAGGTACCAAGAATGAAGACTGTACAGTATAGAGATTCAAGATATCAAGATTGAAGACTCATGAGTATCAAGAATATCAAGATTATTAAGAGTTCAAGATTTCAAGATAAGTATTGAGTCTAGAATTATGTTAAAACTTCACAATAGCACTGAAATCTTCATTCCGTATTTTCATTTGGGATGGAACTCATTTCTACCTTTTTAGTTGCTTACAACCCACGACAAGTAGCTTACAAACCTACGACAAGTGGCTTACAAACCCACGAACATCCTGGTTTTGTACAAGTTCTCGAGTCTTGATGTGATGAGATATTCTGCAGGAAGAAGCTTGCAAAACTACTTCAAAATGATTTTCAAAACTGCTTTTCAAAATGTTTTAGCCTTAAAAATTATCTTTTCAAAAAGATGTTTTAGCCTTAAAAAATATTCTTTGATTTTGTTCTTAAATAAATTCTTGTTTTAAACTTTGTTTGTTTTAAACTATCTTTTAATATATTTAACTTTTAATATTTACTTAGATTTAAATATAAAATTATAGTAAAATTATATATATATTATTCTCTATTTTTATCTATGTATTTTATCTATAGTCAAGTATATTAATAAAGTTTAAAATAGTTTTAATATAAGATAAATGTTATTTTCAAAGAAAAACAAAACATCAAAATTTCCTTTGGGATGTCGACATGCCCTAGTACCCCATGTCGACATAGTGTCAGTTAGGACCAAAAATTTGAATTTCAAAAGAAGTGTCTATTCGCCATAACCTTTCATGAATAGACATGGCTGTTGTTCTTCTATAAATAGGAGTTGGTTTCAACGAAATTTAGATCAGATTTTCTGGTTTTTCACTTCTCTTCTTCTTCCATATTTTCTTATTCAAAATTCTATCATCACTTTGCCAAAATCAACATTGAATCTAACTAGATCATCTTTGGTTTGATTCTCTATCACTATCTCAACAAGATCCCAGTGCTATTCAGAGTTATAGGCTTCTTTGTAATCTATCTAGCGAGAAAAGGTGTGATTGTAGCCTTGGAAATCAATCAAGCGAGAAAAGGTGTGATTGTAGCCTTGGAAATCAATTGGGTGAACTTGTTGCCCCGGAAATCAAGTATCTCTACCCAGAGGATTGTGATTCTGGAGGGTGTACCTCGTAGCCTTGAAACCGAGGGCGTAATTGTACAATTGCTTTTGAAACGAAATCCGTACTTAGTTGTGCGGGACTGGATGTAGGGTAACTCGGAACCAGTATAAAATCTGGTGTGTTCTTTCCTTTACTGCATTTACTTTATTTCTGCATCTGTGTTTGATTCTGTGATTATATCTGTGTCTGAATATTGCATATATTTGTGTACAAATCAACAATAACTCAAAAAGATTTAGTAATTTCTTATAAACACTATTCACCCCTCCTCTAGTGTTCATTCTAGCCTTAAGATCCATATTCCGCATTCCTCACATTTGGTATCAGAGCAAGGTTTTCAAAAGTTTCATAATCTGAATTTTGAAAAGTTTTCTAAATGGATACCAACACCGGTACTGTTTCTAACACTAGTTCATTTGTAGAAGGTCAATCTACTGTCAGACCACCACTTTTTAATAGCAGTAACTATGCATATTGGGCATGTAGGATGAAAATATATTTACAATCTGTAGGATTAGACACTTGGAATATCACACAGAATGAATATTCTGAACCCACAACTGACTTTGCACAGTGGACCACTGAGCAAAAGGCTGTTGCACAAAATAATTCTAAAGAAATGAATATTCTGTTTTGTTCACTTGATAGGAATGAATTTAATAGAGTGTCAGTTTGTAAGTCTGCATATGAAATCTGGAAAACTTTGCAAGTTACTCATGAAGGAACAAGCAAAGTTAAACAGACCAAAATTTCCATGCTCACAAATTAGTTTCAGTTATTTAAAATGAATTATAATGAGTCTATTTCTGATATGTATAGTCGATTTCAGGATATTGTACATTCTCTCATATCCTTGTCCAAAGAAGATCAAGTCAGGAAAATTTTAAACTCTCTCACTCCAGAATGGGATCAAAAGACACTTGCAATCGAAGAGGCAAATGACATCAGTACTTTAAAGATAGAAGAATTAATTGGAAATCTAATGTCATTTGAAGTCCAAATTCTTGGGAGAAGAGAAAGCAAAGCATCTGAAAAGAAATCAATGGCATTCAATGCATTGACCGATGAATCAGACTCAAATGGTGATAATGATGAAGAGATAGCTCTTATGACCAGAAATTTTTGGAAATTCTTGAAATACAGAAAGATGAATAATTTCAAGAGAAACAGCTATAAGAATCCAGGAAATCAGAATGTAGTGACAAATAATGTCAAATGTTTCAACTGTGACGAACCAGGCCATATCAAAAGAGATTGTCCGTATCCAGAAAGGCAGAATCCTCCTATAAACAATGAATCAGTAAAGAAATGGAAGCGTGCATTTACTGCTAATATAGATGACTCAGACTCGTCCTCAAGCGATGATGATCAGAAGACAGATAACTCAAATTTGTGTTTCATGGCAGTTCGCGACTTCAACAAATTCAAGGAAACGGACTTAGAAAAAGGTACATATTTACAATATAATTGATTGAAATTGCATGCTTAGAATTAGACGATTGATTGCTTGATTGATTGTTTTTTTGAATTGGTGTGTTGATTGAATTTTAAATTTATTTTCAATTATTTTATTATAATTTTATTATTTTTATTATTATTCTTATATATATATATATTATGGAATATAATATAATCATAATATTATTCCAGATATATATATATATATATATTTAGTCATATATATATATATATTAGAGTAGTTAGGAAAATTAAATCATAAAATATTTCAGGCACATGTCGACATGGTCCCTACCATGATGTCGACATGGGTACAAATTTTGAAATTCAAAAATTTGAATTCAAATGCTTGAATTTCCCTCCACTTTTTCACTTCATTCAATACTCTAAAAAGGCATCTTTTAACCAGAGAACATGTCTTTCAAAAATCTATTTATTCACTATCTTTTATCACAACTTTTCACTTTCATTTTCAAATTCAAACTCTCTCTTCAAAACTCCAAGCTCTCTACTCTCTACTTTAATGGCTTCTTCAAGCAACCCCTCCACCATGAGACTTTCCAGAAACTTGAAAGAGCAACTCCTCAATAATCCGAAGGCAATAAAAGCATACATCAATTATGCTAACTATGGAAAAGTCCATCCCGGAAAGTTTGCTATTTTTTAAGATTTTGCTTCTTATGAAATTGATACTCTTTTTGCAAACAATCAAATTCTTAGTCTTGTTGATTCTTCTCAAAATGTTTATGTTTGTTACCCAAATCTTGTTAAAATTTTCTATGCAAATCTCAATCGAAAATTTTATGAAGGAAATGATAATGAAATTTGGAGTAGTGTCAAAGGCACTAAAATTGTTTTGAATTGTGATCTTTTGGGTACCATTCTCAATTTAAAAAGCACGGGAATGGATCTTTCTAGTTTTCAAATCGATGAACATGATCGTGAGACATTTCATCATATTTTTGAAAGAGATGAAAACTTTGAATTTAAAAACCGAAACTTTCGTCCTAAAGCAAGAATTGTCAATCTTCTTTTACAACATACTTTGACCCTAAGATCGGGAAATTTTAACAATCCTACTTTAAAAGTGTGCAAAGCACTTTTTGCTATCTTCGGAAATTATGATATCAATTGGGCGCAAGTTTTTTTGGATGAACTTCGTCCTAAAATTTTTGAAATAGGAGAAAACACTTTATATCATGGAATTTACCTTACTCGGATTTTCAACTATTTTGGAGTAAATTTCAAAGGAGAAGATTTTATTTCAAGAAAAGTTTTTAATATCTCAAACATTTCTCTCATGAAAATCCCATATGTTTTTCAACCTTATGAGACTCTTGCCGAAAAGGAAGAGCGTTTGGCTCATGAAGAAATGGAAGAGGAGGAAGAGGAAGAAGAAGAAGAAGAAGAAGAAGGGGATGAAATGGAAATAGAAGAAGAAGGTGAAACATCCTTAGAAAGTATTGAATATCCCTCCAATCCTACCAACAAAACCCTTCTCAAAAACCAAAAGATAATTGTTAAGAATCAACGGATTCTTAAACGATCTGTTAGTAAGAAGTTGGACAAAATGTCATCCAAGTTGACCAAGTTTTTCTCCAAAGTCAGCAAGAAACTTGGATTATCTTCATCTTCATCATCCTCTAACTAGTTGTATCTTTTCATTTCATGATGTATTACTCAAGTTTGCTTTAGTTTGAATGTTTATGTAGTTCTTTATGGTTAATCATTGTATTATCCTATTATGCAATGAAATTGATTTCCTTTCTGTTATCTAGCTTATCTTATCTCATGAATAAATGTTAGTATATTATATAAATATATATATATACACAATTATTCACAAAATCAAAAAGGGTCATCAAAATTCACTGGACCATGTCGACATCCCCCCCTTGACCATGTCGACATGTACTGGTCAGAAATGACATTTCATTTCAAATTTGAAATTTGAATAACTACCCTATGTCTATTCATTTCAAACGAATTCCTACACCTATAAATACCTATTTCTTCCAGAATTCTTCACTCAATATTATTTTCTATCTTCTTTATCTCTTATTCTTTTCACAAATTCAAAAATGGCAAATCCTATTCACAATTTAACCGAGAATCTTGAAGAGACCCTTAATTCGTTCAAGAATATTCTTTCGTTCATTCTTCGTAACCAGCGACACTTAGAGTTGAGTTAAATGCAGATAATCAAGGAGCAAGAAAGGCATTTCGATGCAATGCGATGGATGATTTCTTCACTGCACAAGGATGATAACTAAGCACATCCTCCTGTCTCTCTCACAAATGACAATGAAAATTGGGATGCCATCAAAGCAGACCATATTTTCGAAGAAGAAGGATGGGTGGAAGTTCCTCGAAACATTTGATGTTGGTTTGTTTGCTTTGTTTGATTTGATTGCTTTGATTGAAATTGTGTGTTTTGATTGGTTTGATTGACACTTGGTGTGGATTGAGGAATGTATAAATATACATTGATATATTTTTATATACTCTATTATATAGTTTAATGCAGGTACTTAAGTACAAGAATGAGGGGGAGTTATATAGTTTGTTTTTGTTGATGACAAAGGGGGTGAAATATAAAATAGAAGAGTTAGGCATAGATTAAGGGGGAGTTATCAGTTTTAGGGGTAGTTATTAGGATAGAAGTAATATTATATAAACAACGGTTGTCATCATCAAAAAGGAGGAGATTGTTAGTCCATGAGTTGATGGTTTTGATGACAACAACCTTAGAATAAGATTATAAAATATAAATACTAACATTATAGTTTAGATATATATGTATATGCAGGATTTAACCATGCAGGTACCAAGAATGAAGACTGTACAGTATAGAGATTCAAGATATCAAGATTGAAGACTCATGAGTATCAAGAATATCAAAGTTTATAGAGAGTTCAAGATTTCAAGATAAGTATTGAGTCTAGAATTATGTTAAAACTTCACAATAGCACTGAAATCTTCATTCCGTATTTTCATTTGGGATGGAACCTATTTCTACCTTTTTAGTGGCTTACAACCCACGACAAATAGCTTACAAACCTACGACAAGTGGCTTACAAACCCACGAACATCCTGGTTTTGTATAAGTTCTCAAGTCCTGATGTGATGAGATATTCTGTAGGAAGAAGCTTGCAAAAATACTTCAAAATGATTTTCAAAACTGCTTTTCAAAATGTTTTGGCCTTAAAAATTATCTTTTCAAATGATTTTCAAAAGGATGTTTTAGCCTTAAAAAATATTCTTTGATTTTGTTCTTAAATAAATTCTTGTTTTAAACTTCGTTTGTTTTAAACTATCTTTTAATATATTTAACTTTTAATATTTACTTAGATTTAAATATAAAATTATAGTAAAATTATATATATATATATATTATTCTCTATTTTTATCTATGTATTTTATCTATAGTCAAATATATAAATAAAGTTTAAAATAGTTTTAATATAAGATAAAAGTTATTTTCAAAGAAAAACAAAACATCAAAATTTCCTTTGGGACGTCGACATGCCCTAGTACCCCATGTCGACATAGTGTCAGTTAGGACTAAAAATTTGAATTTCAAAAGAAGTGTCTATTCGCCATAACATTTCATGAATAGACATGGCTGTTGTTCTTCTATAAATAGGGGTTGGTTTCAACGAATTTTAGATCATATTTTCTGGTTTTTCACTTCTCTTCTTCTTCCACATTTTCTAATTCAAATTTCTATCATCACTCTACCGAAATCAATATTGAATCTAACTAGATCATCTCTGGTTTGATTCTCTATCACTATCTCAACAAGATCCCAGTGCTATTCAGAGTTATAGGCTTCTTTGTAATCTATCTAGCGAGAAAAGGTGTGATTGTAGCCTTGGAAATCAATCAAGCGAGAAAAGGTGTGATTGTAGCCTTGGAAATCAGTTGGGTGAACTTGTTGCCCCGGAAATCAAGTATCTCTACCCAGAGGATTGTGATTCTGGAGGGTGTACCTCGTAGCCTTGAAACCGAGGGTGTAATTGTACAATTGCTTTTGAAAGGAAATCCGTACTTAGTTGTGCGGGACTGGATGTAGGGTAACTCCGAACCAGTATAAAATCTGGTATGTTCTTTCCTTTACTGCATTTACTTTATTTCTGCATCTGTGTTTGATTCTGTGATTATATCTGTGTCTGAATATTGCATACATTTGTGTACAAA
This sequence comes from Allium fistulosum, assembly GCA_030737815.1. Lineage (NCBI taxonomy): Eukaryota > Viridiplantae > Streptophyta > Magnoliopsida > Asparagales > Amaryllidaceae > Allium > Allium fistulosum. The sequence continues at coordinate 147,653,454 of CM060908.1, read as the reverse complement.
TCAACAATAACTAAAAAGATTTATTAATTTCTTATAAACACTATTACCCCCCCTCTAGTGTTCATTCTAGCCTTAAGATCCATATTCCGCATTCCTCATAATAATAGCACTACCAATTGTCATGAGTTAAATAGCATAGTAAAAAAATAGAATTCTCCACTATCTTCTTCGTCATCTCCTTCTTCTTCCGATGTCGTCCAAGAAAATGGTGCCAGATTTTCAAGAACACCGGTCGAAGTGGATCCGGAACAAGAGACCTTTTTCTAAATTTTATTTAAAAATCCCTTTATCGAGTTTAGCTTTTTGTTAGTTTTAGAAATGTTCTTTTCCACATTAGTTAAACGTCTACTAAGTTTGCTTTGATTCCATAACGTCACAAGAGCTTGTTTTGGAGGCACGTCAATATGAAGTTCTTGAATTTCTTCGTCCTCTTCTTCTTGTTGAGGAACTTGAGAGGAGGAGAAAGCAATATTCGTGTCTCTCGGCTGTGGGATTCCTTGTTTACAGTTAGTGACCCATTCTTGAAAATTAATGATTTGTTGGTTTTCGGGATGCTTAGGAAGACTTAGAGTCTTGGAGTTAAGCTCCCCTAATTCATGAAATCATAATCAGGCAATGGAACTCTAAAATTTTGTCGAATTCGCATAATGTAAGCTCCATAGTGAATCTTTTCTTGTAGCTTAATTTGTGATTGACGGTAAGAAATTCATCCAAGATTACTTTTTCCCTAATTTACTCATTGTGACGAGTAAATAGAAAATAAGGCATGAAAATCACTTTTGTAGACCTTTTCGTAACTTCTGGTCCAGGATTGTAGAGATCGAATAAGTGCACGATGGATGATTCTTGCCTTCGGACGTAAGACACTAGATTTCAAAATGGTTAAATCGTTCGATAAGAAGAGATGGGATACTTCATCACGATTATACATATCAACATTAACATCGTCAATATCCAATCCCTCGGATGGACATCTTAGAATATAGCCTAATCGTTGAAGAGGTAAATAAAGCTTTACTCCACAAACCAATGTCCATATGCAATCATCTTTGTTTCGGGGATCTTGATGGTCAAGATTCATATTGGCATAGAAAATCTTAATTAAAATAGGGTAGATCTTAACATTATTAGAATCATACCCAATAAGCGAATCGAAACCGCGAGCTTCAGCTTTCTCTCTAATCACATAGCCGTTGAAGTCGGAAAATTTCATGAATGCTCCTTCAAATAGCTTTGAATTTCTCATGCTATTGAATCTATTAACCGCTGTATCATTGTATAACCATGCTCGAATTTGGCTTTTGGAAGGTCTGGTTATTGATTCTCGTGCTCTCTTTGATCTTAGAGCCATTTTGTTTTATGAAATTGGAAGAAAAATTGAAATTTTTGATGAAGCTAGGGTTTGTTTTTGGGTTTATTTTGAATAGAGAATGGTTAGGTAAGTTGAAATGAAGGGGTAGATGGGAATACGAAGTAGGTTTCATTGGGTTTTTGCATTGAAATTCGTGCAAGGCTATTTAAAAAAATAAATATCAAACGGACTGGCCGATTGAAATGAAGAAGGCATCCAATTGAAGTGGTCAGAATGACAACCCGCAAGTTTATAGTTCAAATTGGGTACTATTCAGTCGGCTAGATATGGGACTTCGGTCGACTGAATGCGGATAATTTTTAAGTACATATGAATTTTCAGTTGGTTGAACTCCTATGCTTAGTCGGCTGAAAATATTTTTTTCTGAAGTTCATTATAATTTGGTTAAGAAACAAGCTATATTTTTTTTATCGAGATTTATTCTCATGTTAAAATAAATATAATTTTTATTTCAATAAACATGTTACATATCCAAATTACAATATAAAATTCATGAACATAAATTTATAAAAAATACAGATTTCAATTTTTTGAAGTTTTGGATTCATCTGAGCTTGGTTCAACTTTGGTGATATAACGTCATGGTTTTATAGAAGACCAAACATTACGTTGAGCACCTTGTTCCCAAGAATTTGGAGACACATGAGGTCGTTGAGGAGATGTATTGAGCACATTTGGCTTAGGAGACGATCCACAAAATTTGAGAGCAAATTGTTCAAGAAAATTTAAGCCTCTACCATGGTGTTTTTGTTCATAATACATCTCACATTGTAAACTTAAAGTCTCATGTTGATAGTGATGAATATCATTGATTTTTTCTTTGGTAAAAGGTGAGCAAAAGTCAAAATTCTTCTTAGCTCGTTTTCCGTTTGGTGTATATCCGATATGATGATTCAGAGATGGAGTGACCTTCACTGGAATATACACAGAAGCAGATTTGTTTGACGAATCTGAAGTAGGAGTGCTGAAAATGATCGATGAGAGATTGGAACTTTCTTGAGATGACATGTTGTAAAGAGAATATATATATATGTATATGTATATAAACTTAAAGTTTTTATATGAATTAAAAAATTATGTTCATGTTTATATATTGTTTTGATTTTCTATTTGAAGTTTTTATTTTATGGTTAATATTCCTTAGAAAACTTCAGCCAATAGAACGAATGTAAGTTTAAAAATATGAAAGGATTTTAGCCGTATATAAAATGAAAGAAATGTAAGGTCATAAATCAAGTAACACAATAGAACATTGGAAAGATATGTGACTTCCTCCCATGAGTGCAGAGTTTGAGTGCCATCATATTCAATTTTTGTTTTACTAGATTTTTATTCATTTTATATTTTTTACACTTTAATATCAAATTATAAATCATGTAATTACCTAATTCCTAGTTCGCGTCTTAATTTAAGGAAACTATTTTCATTTAAAGGTTTAGTAAATATATCTGCAACTTAATTTTCTAAAGATACAAAATCATGAGTAATATTACCTTTTTCTATGTTATCATGAAGAAAATGATGTCGAATGTCAATATGTTTAGTTCTAGAGTGGTTGATAGGATTTTTAGATAAATTTATAGCACTTTTATTATCACAATAAATTATTGATTTAGATAGATTTATACGAAAATCTTGAAGTGTTTGTTGCATATAGATTACTTAGGCACATGCCAAAGTAGCAGAAATATATTATGCTTCACACGTAGAAAGTGAAACACAATTTTGTTTCTTACTAAACCAATATACTAAAGATTTTCCAATGAAATGACAAGTGCAACTTGACTCTTTTGATCCATTCGACATCCTTCAAAGTCAGCATCACTGTATGATACTAACTCAAAAGGATATTCCATCGGGTAAAAGAGACCGTAGTCTTTAGTTTTGCTTAAGTAGCGCGAAACTCGTTTCACTGCTCGTAAATGTGATTCTTTGGGATTTGTTTGAAATCGTCCACACAAGCATACACTCATCATTATATCTAGACGAATAGCAGTTAAGTAGAGTAAGGATCCGATCATTCTTCGATATAGTTTTTGGTCAACACTTTTTCCATTTTCATCTCGATTGAGATATACTGTAGTGCTCATAGGTATTGGTTTAGCAGAAATATTTTCCATACCAAAATGTTTTATTAGATAATTACAATACTTTTCTTGACTAATAAAAATTCCATTACTTAATTGTTTAATTTGTAATCCATGAAAATATGAAAGTTCTCCCATGTGAGACATTTCAAATTCTCTTGTCATAATATTTGAAAATTCTTGACATAATTTTTCGTTCGTGGAACCAAAAATGGTGTCATCTACATAAACTTGTATATTTAAAATATCCTTTTTATCTTGTTTTATAAACAAAGTTTTGTCTACTTTTCCAATTTTAAAACCAGAATTTTTAAGATAACTTTTAAGACGATCATACTAAGCACAAATGCTTGTTTTAAACTGTATAAAGCTTTCTTTAACTTATAAACATGGTCTAGAAATTTTCATGTGCAAATAGAGGTGGTTATTCTATATACACATTTTCTTTTATAAAATTTTTTAGAAGCACTTTTTACATCCATTTGATATAGTTTAAAGTTATGAAAACATGCATAAGCTAATAAAATACGTATTGCTTCTAGTCGAGCTGCAGGAGCAAATCTTTCTTCTTAGTCTTCCTTCTTTTTGATTGTAGCCTTGAGCAACTAATCTAGCTTTGTTTCAAATAATATTTCCTTGCTCATCGGCTTTATTTTAGTAAACCCAATTAGTACCTATGACTGTTTAATTATTAGGTCTAGGAATAAAATCCCAAACTTCGTTTTGTTCAAATTGATTTAATTCTTCTTGCATAGCTATAATACAGTAATCATCAGTTGAAGCTTCTTTAGCATTTTTGGGTTCAATGTTCGGTAGGAAAGCTACATGACCCATTTGATTTAATTGATTTCGAGTTCTTACGTTAGAATTAATTTCTCCGATAATATTTTCAACTGGGTGATTTCTTAGAAGTCTTGGTGGAGTTCAATTCGAATTTCATTTCCATTTAGTAAATTGTTGTTTTCAATTTCAACATTATTTTCAATATTTTCAATATCATCTTTTGTGATATTTGATTTAGGAATTATTTCTTCATCTTCATTTTTATTATTAAATTTGAATTTTTCATTGAATGGCACATGAAGTGTTTCTTCGATTATTTTAGTTCTTTTATTATAAATTCCATATGCCTTACTTCGTTCCGAGTATTTATTGAATATTCCTTCATCAAATTTTGGTTCGAATTTACCAAGTTGGTCTTTTGTATTTAATCGAAACATTTTGAACTGAAAACTTTAAAATATGATATGTTAGGCTTTCTTCCATTAAAAAGTTCATATGGAGTATGTTTTATTAACGGTCTAATGGAGACTCGATTTAAAACATAACAAGTAGTTGCTACAGCTTCTGTCCAAAAAAGTTTAGGTAGAATGCTTCCATTTAATAAGGTTCTCACATTCTTGAAGTGTTCTATTTTTCCTTTCTGCAACTCCGTATTGTTGTAGAGTTCTAGGAAATGAAAAATTGTAAACAATTCCTTTCTTATTACGATATTTTTCAAAAATATCATTATCGAATTCGCCACCATGATCGCTTCGAATGTTTTTAATTTTTATATTCTTAATATTTTGAATTATCTTAGCAAAGATTTTAAAATTTTCAAAAGTATCACTTTTATTTTTTTAATAAATATTGTCCAAGTGTATCTTGAGAAATCATCTACAATTACAAAAACATATCTATTATGATTTATAAATTTAACTTGAGTTGGTCCAAAAAGATCTAAATGTAATAACTCAGGTGGTTGTAATGTAGAAATAATTTTCTTTGATTTAAAAGTAGATCTGTTTAGTTTTCCCAACTGACAAGCATCACCAATACTATTTACTTTAAAATTCGTTTTTGGTAAACCTTTTACTAAATTATTTTTTAGATAATTTGCTTATTGCTTTAATGTTTATATGACAAAATCTTTTGTGTCATAACCAAGGATCATTTTCTTTTGCTACTAGACACATATTTGTGTTATGATAACTTTCATATTTAATATGTGTATATTACTAGTAGGTAGCTTGTGCCGATGGCACGGGTGCATAGGTTGATGAGTGTTATCGTTTGTAGCTGTGAATATGTGGTTGGAACATATTTGATAGATGTAATATTTCAAGTTACGACTATGCTTCTTACCTTGTTGTTTTGAAAGATAAATTTCACAGTTGAAGATGAAGAAATTAGCGATACACACAGTCTGCCATGAGATAAGAATAAATGAATATTGGATGGAATATTAAGGAAAAAGCTAAATTGAGATGTACAGTTTTTCCAAATAATTTTATTTTGAACAATATTGAATGAATGCAAAAATGCATTTTTGTAGTAGTAGTTGACTGTTTTAACTACGTATGCATTATGCATTGTCGTTATATTTGACAAATAAAATATTTTAAGAGGAGCATGATGAATGTAATTGTACTATATATTACTTATAGTATCTTACGCATTTCCATCAACTATGCCATGAGCCTTCTAAATTTGACTGATCGTGACTTGTTTTCCTGTATAACATTTAAAAGAAAAAAGTAAGTCAAACCAAGTTACACAATAACACAACTAAAGAATTAGAGCCACAGTGAAATATAATAAGAGAACAAAAGTATAATTTAAGAGGGTGTAATATGTTTAACAAATAGTTAACCTAGAAAGTATTGCTAAACTATGCGTTCGAAAAAAATTAGATAGCTTTGTCGTATCAGTTTCTAAACCAAACAGTTATCCATGACTGAAATGTTTCGTAATGTACAAAAATAATTTAATTAGGAGAAATAACTTCTAGATGAAAAGTACTCAGTTGTGCCTTCATAGACACCTAAACTAATTACTTTATATCCACGGATGCTTTATACAACATTATTTTCCAAACGGTAGATGAATACTGTATGAAACATATATGTATCAGGCAGAGGAACTAAATAAATCAGACCATTCGAACAGATTGTCAAACATATAGCGACATCAATCCTAAAATATATTAGAAATTTCATGCTTCAGTTACTAAACATGCTTCAATTACTCAAATTAGTGTACAGTATAATCGAGAATGGTTGTTGAATCATTTTCTCAAACACTTTATGTGCATACAAATATGGATGAAAACATAAAAGCAGAAAAAAACCTCAGCATCAATGGGTACAAATTCAGTAGCATTGGAACTTCCCAATTTTTATACAGCCTGCATCAAAATTTCAGTAGTGATCAACTAAAATATAGCAATTTAGGAAGCATGAAGATAAAAAACTCATCGCTCTAAATCAAGATTAACAATAGTAGGAAATACGAAACGCTATAATGAAACAGAGGAATACCTATATTGTTGAAACAGTAGTTGAAAAGTGAAGACCATTAATAGATTAAAACTGAATGAAACTTATCAATAGTAGATGTAAGAGTAGTGTTCTTTAAACTGCTTGAAAATGAATCAATTGAAATGGTTATGGCTAGTGGGGGCGTGGGTTGTTTCAAAACAAATTGAAAGACTATTTGAAATAAGCTTACGTGGAACTAACGGAGTCTATAGATGTTTAATCATTGATGACAAGGGTGAATGAGAGGCATCTGAAGTCAGCAGGTGCGAGTAAATCTTTGATCATCTTTTGGTGGAGCGACTATCTTGATGGGCATAGATTCAAGTGAAAAGCAAATTCAAGCATGGAGTTCTCTACTACGACGCAATATGGAGCATCCAACATGCAGAGAAGATTTTTTCCGAGACTGTTGATTGTAGTTGCAATGGATTTTGTTTTGGTAGAAGGAAAAATTGATTATTATCAGTACATATATTGGTTTAAAGAGAAGGGGAAAAAGATAATTTCATTAAACTGAAGATATATATAATGGAAAAAGCGGTTATCAATCATAAACAGAGGATGATTCACTGCTTGTACATGAAGCACGTTTGAAATGATAGAAGCACGTTTGAAATGATAGTAGGCAGGTGGGTAAACATGGAGTTCACAGGTGGATAAACGTGGAGTAGAGTTCGGGGAAACGTGAGGTAACTGTATGCAGTTGAAAGCAAAAGAGGAGTAGAGTTGGGGGAACAGAAGATAACGGCAAGTTTGTTCACAATAACAGAAGTTAAAATTTTGATTAGGTGGATAATTTAACAACGTCTGATATCTTTTATGTAATTAAATCTGAACCGTCCTTTGTCTTTTCCGTTAAATCCGACCTATTTTGTTGTATAGATGTTCTCTAGTTCCTTCAAAGATTATATTCTTGTTTTGATCAAATATATTACATTTATTTTTCAAAAAAGATATATTAAAACCTTTATCGCATAGTTGACTTATACTAAGAAAATTATGTTTTAAATTTTTAACTAGCAAAATATTTGTAATAAGAGGTAAGTTGGATGTACCGTCATTGGTCACATCGGCTTTGTCGATGATATAACCTTTGGAATTATCTCTAAATGTGATAGATCCTCCATCTAAGTAGATAATGTTAGTCATCATATCTTTGTTTCCTGTCATATGTTTTGAGCAACCACTATCAAGTATTCACTTTCCTCTTTTCTTAGTTAGTACCTGCCAAAAATACAGAGATGACGTTGGTACCCACTTTTTATTAGGGTCATAAGAGTTAGATCTTAGGAAACCAAACCCAAGAGGGTTTAGAATTCCCTTTATAAGTAAAATTTTCATTTTTATGAACTGAATTTATAAAAGACTTAATATACTTATTTCTAGTCGAATTATTATTAGTTTTTGGCACCCAAATCTTTATAATATTTGTGTTGCAAATGTCCTTCTTTTAAGTGAAAACCTTTGGTTTTAGTTTTAGTTTTACAAAATTCTTATATACTTTGGAATTTTTATATAGTGAAATATTCCTCTTTAAACTAGATTTTGTATATCCTAAACCTTTTTTATTAAAAGAATTTAGAGAATTATTAATAATTTTAGAAATATTTTCTCCACCTTTATTAAAGTTAGAAACATTTTTAGTAATATTTTCTAATTCGGTTTTGAGACTGGTATTGTTTAATTCAAGGATTTTGACATTAGATTTTAAATCATGATTTTCTACAGCTAATTTCGTATTCTATCTTTTTGAACTTTAATTTCATTTGATAGCATAGTGAGTTGAGAAGATACATTAGAAAAAGATTCTTGTGTTTTGACAAGTTCTTCTTCTAAGATTTTCTTTTCATCTCTGAGCATATCAATTTCTATTTCACTTGTGTTTAATTTTTCCAAAACATCGTTTTATTTTCTTTTAACTTTTTTCAGTTTATCTAATAATTACAAGTTTATATCAATTAAATCATCAAAAGTAAAATCACTTACATCGTTAGTCGAAGCCATAAAGCATACATTGGCTTGTTCGGAGTCACTGTCAGTGTCACTGTCTGATGAGGAAGACGATTCTGAATCATCCCATGTAACAGAGAATGCTTTCTTCTTCTTATATTTTTCCTTCTTATTCTTGTATCTGTCTTTCTTACGATCAGGTTAGCCCGTCTTAATGTGACCCTTTTTGTGACATTCATAGCATTCGAGACTTGATGCCGATGGTTTGTTAGCGTTCTTGTTACTTCCAAATTTATTATTCTTTCCAAATTTCAAAAATTTTTTTGAAATTCTTAGCAATAAATTCCATGTCATCTTTATATGAAGCTGAATATTCTTGTTCAGCTTGGAATGCTATGTTCTTTCTGTCTTGGGCTTGATCCCATTTTGCCTGCAAATTTACTTCATACCGCATGAGATTTCCTATTAACTCTGCAGGATTGATGGTAGAAATATCGTTAGCCTCTTCTATAGCTAAGACTTTCCGTTCGCATTCATCCATTAAAGAGTTTAGTATTTTTGAAACAATATCAAAATCAGTGCGTTTTTCTCCTAATGCCAATAGTGAATGATATATGTCATGGAATTTAGAGTACATTTCATTTATAGTCTCATCCTGTTTCATTCTAAAATTTTGGAACTAACTTTTAAGCATAGAAATCTTGCTTTATTTAACTTTGATTGTTCATTCATATGTAACTTTAAGAGTTTGCCAAATTTCATAAGCTGTTATACACATGCTAACTCTATTGAATTCATTCTTATCTAAAGCACAAAATAGCATATTCATGGCTTTTGCATTTGAAGTAGCATCTATCTTTTGTGTGTTTGACCATTGTGTATATGGTGTGGTTGGTATGATATACTCTTCTTGGGTTATATTCCAAGTTTCATATCTATTTTCTTGCATATAGATTCTAATTCGAGTAAACCGATAATTATAATTCAAACCGCTAAATAGTGGTGGTTGTGTAGTGGATTGACCTTCAATGAAACTAAATAAAGCAGTATGTTCCATATTACTTGATTATCAAAAAACTTTGTTACGGTTTTATGATATCCTTGCTCTGACACCAAGAGAAAGTTATTAAGGATTATGTAATATGGAATATTAACTAAACTATTGTAACATCCCGTATCTGGAGGCCAAAAGCTAAGCGCTATGGATGCTACAGTCATCCACAGTATTAACTTCTGGTGACGAAATACAGTAATGTTAATGGTATCCATAATATCAGAAGCACTTGAATATGAAAAAAATCATAGATTTCAAAAAGACAATAATTTCAGTAATTACATTTCAAATGATATCATATCCAAGTTACAAAGATTCCCAAACGTATTCCCAGGCAATGACCAAATATAATTACAACAATACGCCAAGAGCGACATATGAAGATGCCCCCTTGGTCAAAGCAATATAAAAATAATTGTCTTAATACACAACGGAAACAAATAAAACCAGAATTCCTAAATTTAGCTATCCGTCAGCCACCCGCTCGTCTTCGGATGCTTTATTCGCCAAAATCTGCTAAAACTTGAAAACCTAAACCCTCAGCCTACTCAAATCAATTTTGAGCACCCGAGAGTTTAAGGGGAAACATAAACTTCGAGTCAGACATAAAGCCTAGTATGAATAATTTCTGTTACATCTCTATTTACTGATATATAGTGAGACCATGCCGCTCAGCGGAATGAGTTTCCCCTCACTAATATCTCTTTTCAAAACATATATTTTTCAAATCCTTCCCTGCAACCAAACCGGTTAATCAACTGATTATAATAATAATAATAGCAAGATCCATTCTGCTAAAATAGGAAATAAATGGAATATCTGTCCTAAATCTAAGCTAACTGCTCTTTTCTGGATTAACTGTCCTAAATCTGATTATACCAAAATAGCAATATCCTTTATGCTAAATAATGGACTATCTGTCTATAAAACGGGTAAACAGGGTGGACTAACTATCCTTAAGAAGTAGCAAGGTCCGTTATGCTAATAAATGAACAAGCTGTTCATATCTAGGCTGACTGCCCTTACCTGGACTAACTGTCCTCTGAGCTGACTACCCTCAAAATGGAGTGACTGTCCGAATTTAAATAAGCTAACTGCCTGAATTTTCTTAGGGTTAACTACCCTTTAAATTTTCCTTGAAAACCTTTTCAAAAATGATTTAGTCCATCAAATCATATATATATATACAAGGAAAATATATCTTAAGCTTTACTCTAAGCTATTTTGCCTTATTATATATACTTTACTCAAAATAATGTTGATGATGTTCAATACGAATTATCTATCCTTTTAAAATAAGTTAAATTCCTTTATAACTTAAAACACTTAGGCTATCTGCCTAGTCATTATGTTTGAACCTTTGTTTAAAAACTTTTAAACAACCTTTCAAAAACATTGAAGGTAACCCCTTCCAAACCGTTAATAAACCCTTTGAAAGCATTGAAGGTAACCCTTTCGAAACCTTTAATAAAACCTTTTGAAATTATTGAAGGTAACTCCTTCAAAACCATTAAAAAGCCTTTCTTTTATAAGCCTTAAAATATATGACATCCACCTTTAAAATCCTTTAAACCCTTGCCTTCCGAAAACATTAAAAACCGACACCTTTTGACCTTGTCGAAAGGTTTCTTTCAACTTTGTCGAAAGGTCTTACCTTTCGACCTTGTCGAAAGTCGAGGGAACCATCCCTGAGATCATTGATAAAACCTTTCGAAAGCATTGAAACTTAAAACCTTTCGAAATCATTGGTAAAACCTTTCGAAATCATTGGGTTCAATTTAAAACAAGTGGAAACCTTTCGAAACCATTCGAAGTGACTACTTCAAAACCTTCTAAACGTTCCAGATTAAAACATTTGGATTATGCCTTCAAGTAGAGCAAAAGGATCAGAAAAACATTAGAGTCAAAAGTAACTGCTTCGAAACCTTTTAAAAGTAACTCTTTTAAAACCTTTTCATAAATAATGAATTGATTGTGTTGGAACTAACCCTTCGAAAGCAATGGAGAGGCGACAAAATTTAGAAAACTAAACGATCACCTTCGAATCCATTTGGGTCGAAAGGTTGGAAGCGACAACTATTCTTTCGACCTTGTCGAACGCTTTACCTTTCGACCTTGATGAAAGGTTTGCCTTTCAACCTTGTCGAAAGGTTTCAATTAAAACAAGAAAGCAACTCAATCGAAACCTTTTCTTTTAAACCATTTGACATTGTCGAAAGCATTTAGGTCTTACTGACCTTGTCGAAAGCTAGCAGGCATATTTTCTTTAAAACCAAAACAAAGCTTCATCTCTTTCGGAAGCTCTTAGTTTCATCCCTATACCTTTCGACCCCTTCCAATTCACTACGTACCAGCTACCTGGTACCATGTGCATTGGTTGTCAACCTAGTCGAAAGGTTTGGAATAGAGGCAGAACCTGGTTGCCGAAGGAGTCGAAACAGTAAAAAGCCTATTTATTTGTACTTTAAAGTTGTCCTTTTGTACCTAACCTGCCTTATTTGTTTAAATCTGACTGGTTGCCAGATTTTTATATTCAAAAGTCCTACCGACTTTCCTTATTTGAAAATTTAAACAATTTAGAAAAAGCACCTTTCTCCTTTATAATTATATAAAACATTTAAGTCTCATACCTTAAATTTTTTTATATAACTACTAAATCAGCTTGGGAAAATCTGGAAAAATTCTAGAAAATCAATTACTATATCTTTTTCAACATATAAAATTTTCGGACCCAAATAATAAATTATATTCCCATAAATAATTTTATAATCCAAATACCATTTTTCCTTAGAAAATTCATAATAATTCCATTAAAATTCATTAAAATCGGAAAATTGAAACCCATCTCTAAAATATCTTTCTAGATCATCATAATAATTCGCAAGGCAATTGGATGTCATTTAATAGGATTTTCATCTCAAAACATGTCATAAAATCTATATGAACATAAATAAATCATCAACATTTATATATAATTATTTTATCATGCAAAAACATGGCAACTATTGCAAAATATTCGGATTTAGCCTTAAACTGAAACCATAAAAATTTAGAGATGTAAACATTATTCACCTTTACTTTTGGAGATTAAGGAGCCTGAGATTTGAATGTGTTTGATTTGAATTTGCTTTTCCTTTAGCTTTTCTTTACTTTCCTCTTCTCCTTTCTTTTTTAATGGTGGCCGGCCTTGATTTTAAATTTTTTGAAATGAAATGAATGTGTACATAATATACGGCCTAAGGAAGTGAATATAGGAATGACCTCTTTCCCATAATACCCCTCCTCTAATTCGTTTTTTAAACTCTTTTTTTAGTTCATTTAAAAAGGCACGGCTACCTTAATTAGAATCAAATCTCAATCCTCTAATCAACACATTATTTTACTTAGCTTAACTAACTAAATATCCTAAATAATGTTACCAAAAATCTAGGGTGTTACAGACTCCACTCCTTAAAAAATTTCATCCTTGAAATTACGATAAGGCACACAAAACAAACAAGAATGTAAAACATACCATCGAACAAGTCAGGATAAGTATCTCTAATCCCACTCTCAACCTCTCGAGTACAGTCTCTATCATCGTCACTCCACTAGACTTCGACTAATCTGACTGTCTTGGTTCTAAGCCTCTTCTCTTCTCTCGCAACAATGCGAACTAGCTTCCTTACTATGGTCAAGTCTGGTTCTACCACTAAATCATCTAGCACTGTCAGTGCAATTGCAGTCTCCAGGTCTCTAACACACTTTCTGAGATGAGAAATATGAAAAACATCATGGACACCTGCCAAACTGCTCGGTAACTCAAGTCTATAAGCGAGTTTTTCGATCCTCTCAAGAATAGGAAAAGGTCTAATGAACCTAGGATATAACTTCCCTGACTTCCCAAACCTAAGCACGCCTTTCATCGGTGATACTTTGACGAAAACCTGGTCCCCAACTGAGAACTCCTAATCTTTTCGTCTCTTATCTGCATAACTCTTCTGCCTAGAATGAGCCTCCTTTATTCTAGCCCGAATGACCTCAATCTTTTCTGCAGCCTCTCTAACCAGATCTAGACCAAGAATCAACCTATCCCCGGTCTCTAACCAACAAACGGGAGATTTGCATGGCCTTCCATACAAAGCTTCAAACGGTGCCATCCCAATACTAGTCTGATAACTGTTGCTATACGAAAACTCGACTAGATGCAGATGGTTCTCCCATGATTCCCAGAAATCCAAAGCACAAGCTCTTAACAAATCTTCCAAGGTCTTGTTAACTCTTTCTGTTTGCCTATCTATCTGCGGATGGTAAGTGGTACTCATCTTAAGCTTGGTTCCCGAAACTTCCTGCAGACTCTTCCAAAACTCGCTAGTGAACAAGGGGCCTCTATCACTAACTATACTACCAGGAACTCCATGCAGCGTAACCACATTCTTCATGAACAACCTCGCTAAAACAGGTGTCGTCTTGGTTGGCTTAACTGGAATGAAATAGGCACTCTTGGTCAATCTTTCCACTATGACCTATATACTTTCATTACCTTTGTCTGACTTTGGCAACCTGTCTATGAAGTCCATAGAAATAGAATCCCACTTCCATACTAGAATATCCAATGGTTGAAGCAAACCACTTGGCTTTTGGTGTTCGGCCTTTGCCTGTTGGCAATTCAAGCACTACCTTACACACAAACCAATATCCCACTTCATTCCTTCCTAGAAGAAACTCCTCTTCATATCCCGATACATCTTAGTACCCCAAGGATGTATAGCGAACTTTGAACGATGGCATTCATCTAAGACTTCCTTCCTTATGTTTCCTACACTCGGAATACATAATCTCCCTTTCTTTCTCAACCATCCATTCTGGTCAAGACTGAAATCTTTCAAGTCATCACTCTTGGTTCATTCCTTTAGCTTCCTGATCCGTTCAACAAACACCGGATCCTCAATCTGCTTAGAAGCAACCCGCTCGATCAACACTGGTCGAACTTTCAAACAAAATAATACAACTGTATCTCTACTAGAACCAGCCTTGGATCTCCACTGTATTCTTCAGTCTGCTAATGCTTCTAAATATTTCCACTCAGCCATTGCTAACACTGCATTCGAATGCTTCCTTCTAAGTGCATCTGCAATCTTATTGTCTTTCCCTGGTGTGTATTCAATCCCAAAATCATAAGCGGATATGAACTCTAACCACCGCTGCTGTCTCATGTTCAGCTCCTTCTGAGAGAACAAATATTTCCGCCACTTATGATCTGTATACAGCTCAAACCTTTCTCCTGAAAGGTAATGTCTCCAAACCTTCAAAGCACAAATCACAGCAGCCAATTCTAAATCATGTGTTGGATATCTGACCTCATGCGGTCTGAACTGTCTAGAAGCATAGACAACCACTTTACCTTTCTGCATTAACACAGCTCCTAACCCCGTTCCACATACATCGATATAAACTACCAAATCCTGAATCCCCTCTGGAACAACCAACACAGGTGCATGGGGCAATAAGTGTTTCAAACTCTGGAATGCTTCCTCACACTTATTGGTCCATACAAACTTCTCATCTTTCCTTGTCAGCCTAGTCATCGGTGCTGCTATCCGTGAAAAATCCTTAATGAACCTTTGATAATAACCAGCCAACCCAAGGAAACTCTTAATCTCGGTTACTGTCTTAGGTCTTTTCCAACTATTCACTGCCTCGACCTTAGTCGGATCCACTGACAACCCTTCCTCTGAGACTACATGACCAAGAAACTTCACCTCCTTCTTCCAGAAGTGACACATCGAAAACTTCACTTTCAGCTGATGCTGTCTCAGCGTCTCAAGCACCACTCTAAGATGAACTTCATGCTCTCTTTCATCCTTAGAGTAAATCAAGATATCATCTATGAAAACCAGCACGAACCTATCCAAGTGCTCTAGAAAAATCCGGTTCATCAAATCCATAAAGAAAGCTGGAGCATTCGTTAGTCCAAACGACATAACTAACCATTCGTACGACCCATATCTGGTCCTGAATGCAGTCAAAAGTATATATCCTCTGCTACCTTGAGCTGATATAAACCTGTTTCCAAATCCAACTGAGAAAATACCTTTGCTCCACTTAGTTGGTCGAATAAATCATCAATTCTGGGCGATGGATATCGATTCTTTATCGTCCTCTCATTCAACTTATGATAATAGATACATAGCCTCAACGATCCGCCCAGCTTCCTAGCAAACACTGCCTGCACCCCAAGGAGAATTGCTTGGCCTGATAAAACTCTTTCCCTCCAGATCCACCAACTGCACCTTCAACTCCCTCATCTCTGAAGGGGTCATCCTGCTTGGTGACCTACTCAATGGTTTAGCTCCCATAACCAAATCTATCTGAAAATCAATAGCTCGCTTCGGCGGCAATCCTACTACAGGCTCAAACACATCTGCAAATTCTCTAATCACGAAAACTCGGCTCAACTTATCATGTGACGACCCGGATTTTCGGACCAGTTAAAATTGCCAAAAATCCGTCCATTCTAAAACTACTAATGGAAACTACCAACTTAATACACAATATTTAATGAATATTCAACACTATTAAATGTATAGGATACAATTTCAATTATACAACTTATCAGAGTAATTAATTTATTTATTAATCCTACAAAGTGTGCTTTAATACATACCAAATACAATGACTATAAATTTACCACTACACAACTCTGATGAGAGAGACAACACTATCCTTACCTGAGAACTCAATAGACAATGTAAATGCGGAATAAAATAGTAAGCAAGAAAGATATAATAACACAAGATAAACAACAACCAATAACAGATAAACATGAAAGGGTTATAATATTTTAGGGGCTGCATCACTACCACTTGTGACTGCCTACGCACCCCTATCTAATTGGGTACCCAATTAGATACAGGATCAAGCCAACGTAGTTCTCCTACCGCAAATAGGACTCATGGAGCCTACGATGCAACAAACAATATGCAATTCCCAAAACTACCCACTTATGCTTAATCTTAAATTTTAGATTTTCAAATCTAATTACCTTTAAGGAAATTATCTCTTTGGACTTTATTCTCGAATTCTTATTTCAAAACTTTTGAAATATATATATCTTTTATATTCAAATTTTACTTTACTTCGGGATCTTAAATCAAATCACTTTTGAAAAGTTTATTTGGAAATCCCAAATACTATAATAAAAACATATCAAACAATATGCAATCAGATTCGAGAGGTTTCTCCCAATAACAAGGCAACTGGGTCCCAGCCTTCATACAATCGATAAATAAGTACATCCCTCTATTCTAAGAGCAAACTATACCCGAAAACATATGCCCACTTTTTAGTTACGGGTTACCCGAATCATTGGTAACATAACAAATCATTTTATATCCCGAAGCAATAAATCATTTCACACTAATATTCACAAGTACTTTCAAATCTATAATAATTTTCATTTTCCAAATCTGTTCAAAAATCATCTTAAAACCATCGGGTTTAGTCCTCGAAATTCTTTTCATTTTATAAAACATTTTTATAAAACCATTCTTATATAAATCACTTTTATATAATATAACTTCAAAATATTCATTACCAAACAATTCTATTTCTTTTAAAGGGAAAAAATTTCATAAGATTTTCATTTGATAACCAATTTTCAAAACAATTCATTAAATTGAAGTGAACCAAATATTACCGCTAAACACCTTAGAGTCAAATTGTGAAATAAATCACAAGGTGTTAGCCTACAATTATTTTCTACCCAGCCCATGCATATGGATAATTAATTGCTAATAAACTGGTCGAGCAATGTCAAAAATCAATAAATAATAATCAATGCTCATAAACTGGTCGAGCGAAATCCAAACAACCAAACAATCAATTAACAAAATAAACACAACAATAAATGATAAATCAACTCTTCATTCTATCAAATATTTATAACACTTTATTTTAACTTGGGTTAAAACGGTTTGATATTTATTTTGGAGCATCCGGGCTTTCCTTTTGATCTGTTCCACCCCTCGCCTAAGAAAAGAAAACATAGGCCAGGTAAGTTCAGGGCACTAGTTGCTCCATCCCTAACCTTAGTTAAACACCTTGTTTTATCTTCTTAGATCTCACAGGCGGGACAAATGTACTAGTCGTTTCCGCATACCCAGTTATCAACTTTATTTTGGAATTGATTATAAAGATTCCAAATTATCGTTTAAACACTTAATTTTCCTTTTAAAAACATACACAATTAATTCTGGGAAAAATCGTTACATTTAAACTCACATTCAAAAAGTTATACAATTCGCAGCATAAAAGTGCTGTAGAAAGTGCTATATAAGCTTATTTGATTAAATCAACTGTTAAACATTCGATAATTCATATTTTCCAATCCAAATCTCTTTTAAACCATTTTAATAGATTTATCAAATTTATTTCATATTTTTAAAACATTTAAAAATATCATTTATAACATCCTGTATCTGGAGGCCAAAAGCTAAGTGTTATGGATGATGTAGTCGTCCATAGTATTAACTTCTAGTGACGAAATACGATAATGTTAATGGTATCCATAATATCAGAAGCACTTGAATATGAACAAAATCACAGATTTCAAAAAACAATAATTTCAGTAATTACTTTTCGAATGATATCATATCCAAGTTACAAAAATCCCCAAACGTATTCCTAGGCAATGATCAAATATAATTACAACAATACGCCAAGAGCGACATATGAAGATGCCCCCTTGGATGATCTAAGTAATATAGACATAATTGTCTTAACACACAGCTGAAAAAAATAAAAACAGAATTCCTAAATTTAGCTATCCATCAGCCACTTGCTCGTCTTCGAATGCTTTATTTGCCAAAATATGCTAAAACCTGAAAACCTAAACCCTCGGCCTACTTAAATCAGTTTTGAGCAACCGAGAGTTTAACGGGAAATATAAACTTCGAGTCAGACATAAAGCCTGATCCGAATTTAAATGAGCTAATTGCTCGAATTTTCTTAGGGTTAACTATCATTTAAATTTTCCTTGAAAAACTTTTCAAAAATGATTTAGTCCAACAAATCATATATATATAGGGAAAATATATCTTTAGCTTTACTCTAAGCTATTTTGCCATATTATATATACTTGACTCAAAATAATGTTGATGATGTTCAATAAGGATTATATATCCTGTTAAAATAAGTTAAATTCCTTTATAATTTAAAACACTTAGGCTATTTGCCTAGTCATTATGTTTAAACCTTTGTTTAAAAACTTTTAAACAACCTTTCAAAGACATTGAAGGTAACCCCTTCCAAATTGTTAATAAACCTTACGAAAGCATTGAAGGTAACCCCTTCGAAACCTTTAATAAAACCTTTCGAAAGCATTGAAGGTAACTCCTTCAAAACCATTAAAAAGCCTTTCTTTTATAAGCCTTAAAATATAAGACATCCACCTTTAAAATCCTTTAAACCCTTGCCTTTCGAAAACATTAAAAACCCGTACCTTTCGACCTTGTCGAAAGGTTTCTTTTCAACTTTGTCAAAAGGTCTTACCTTTCGACCTTGTCAAAAGCCGGGGGAACCACCCCTGTGAGATCATTGATAAAACCTTTCGAAATCATTGAAATTTAAAACCTTTCAAAATCATTGGTAAAACCTTTCGAAATCATTGGCTTCAATTTAAAACAAGTGGAAACCTTTCGAAACCATTCGAAGTTGACTACTTCGAAACCTTTTAAACGTTTCGGATTAAAACATTTGGATTATGCCTTCAAGTAGAGAAAAAGGATCAGAAAAACATTGGAGGTGAAAGCAACTACTTCAAAACCATTTAAACCTTTTTATAAACAATGAAGTGATGGTGTTGGAACCAACCATTCAAAAGAAATGGAGAGGCGGAAAATTTTAGAAAAAAAAACATCCCCTTTGAATCCATCTGGGTTGAAAGGTTGGAAGTGGCAACTATTCTTTCGACTTTGATGAAAGGTTTACCTTTTGACCTTGTCGAAAGGTTTCAATTAAAACAAGAAAGCAACTCAATCGAAACCTTTTCTTTCAAACCATTTGACATTGTTGAAAAAAAATTTAGGTCTTGCCGACCTTGTCGAAAGCTAGCAAACATATTTTCTTTAAAACCAAAACAAAGCTTCATCTCTTTCGGAAGCTCTTAGTTTCATCCTTATACATTTCGACCCCTTCCAATTCACTATGTACCAGTTGCCTGATACCATGTGCATTGATTGTCGACCTAGTCGAAAGGTTTGATACCTTTCAACTTTTTCGAAAGGTTTGGAATAGAGGCGGAACCTAGTTGCCGAAGGAGACGAAACGGTAAAAAGCCTATTTATTTGTACATTAAAGTTGTCCTTTTGTACCTAACCTGCCTTATTTGTCTAAATCTGATTGATTGTCGGATTTTATATTCAAAAGTGCCGCCGACTTTCCTTATTTGAAATTTAAACAATTTAGAAAAAGCCTCTTTCTCCTTTATAATTATATAAAACATTTAAGTTCCTTACCTTAAATTATTTTATATAATTATTAAATCACCTTGGAAAAATCTAGAAAAATTCCAAAAAATCAATTACTATATGTTTTTCAACATATAAAATTTTTAGACCCAAATAATAAATTATTTTCCCCTAAATAATTTTATAATTCAAAATACCATTTTCTTCCTTAGAAAATTCATAATAATTCCATAAAAATTCAGAAAAATTTGAAAATTGAAACCCATCTCTAAAATATCTTTCTAGATCATCACAAAAATTTGCAAAGCAATTGGATGTCATTTAATAGGGCTTTCATCTTAAATCATGTCATAAAATCTATATGAACATAAATAAATCATCAATATGTATATATAATCATTTTATCATTCAAAAACATGGAAACTATTGCAAAATATTCGGATTTAACCTTAAAATCAAAATCATAAAATTTAGAGATGTAAACATTATTCACCTTTACTTTAGAGATTAAGTAGCTTGAGATTTGGAAGGGTTTGATTTGAATTTGCTTTTCCTTTAGCTTTTCTTTAGTTTCCTCTTCTCCTTTCATTGTTAATGGTGGCCCGTATTGATTTTTTTAAATGAAATGAATGTGTACATAATACACGACCTAGGGAAGTGAATATAGGAATGGCCACTTTCCCATAATACCCCTCCTCTAATTCATTTTTTAAACTTTTTTTTAGTTCATTTAAAACGGCATGGCTACCTTAACTAGAATCAAATCTCAATCCTCTAATCAACACATTATTTTATTTAGTTTAACTAACTAAATCTCCTAAATAATGTTACCAAAAATCTGGGATTTTACAACGATTTACTTGTGCGGAATATAAATATAAAAATTAAAATAATAAAGTAAATGACACCAGAAATTTTATAATGGTTCAAACTTCCCGTTCTACGTCCAGTCCCAGATTCCTTCTGGAATTTAACTATCAACCCTCACTTAACCCGGAGGAACAGGTATTACATCGCCTGAGCAACTGAACAGGACTTCAACCGCCCACTATAAGGAGAATAGTGATTTCCGACGGCTGAAAACCATCGGCGGCCGTTGGAAGTCGTCGGCGGCCGTCGGGAAAAGCCGTCGGAATATACGGCGTCGGGGAGCAGTGTTTCCGACGGCTTTCGACAGAGGGTGCCGTACGTATTTCCGACGGATTCCGACACTTGTCGGGATCCGTCGGAAACCGCCGAAAAAAATATCCTACAGGCTGTCGGAAGCCGTCGGATATTGCCTACCCGGAAACTGTCGGAAACCGTCGAAAATCTGCTGTTTTTTTTATTCCTGCTGCAAATATAACCTTCCATACACATTTCTCTTCCAAACACTATTACACCAATACTGCACAATCCAGTATACAATATACCAACCAAATATCAAAACCCAAACCACACAAAATTAAGCAAACATACAAATACATCAAATTACATCAAAATAAAATACATATTATACATAACCATTCCAATAACCCCAATAATAAGTGTTCTACCATGTCATACATACACAGAATCATCAACATCTACATCATCATACAACCACACAACCAAGTGTATCAAACATAATCATACAAAAATCAACAGCTGCCTCCACCGTCTACCAAATCATACAAAACTAAAAAAATCATACCTGAATAAGCAAGCAAGCAATGAATCAATCTCCTCCAGATCCAGAGCCAGCCGAGGAAGGGAAGCGGCCACCAAACTGCTGCATGTACTCTAACAACTGTGTGGTCTGCATGGCCTGTTGGCGGTTCTGCTCCTCCAGCTGGGACACTCTAGCCCGCAATTCTTCTATATCTGATAGATCGCTCTGAGCTCTATTCCGCCGACCTCGTCTCTGACTGCTGGCCTGCAATAAATATTAAATTTAGTTGTGTGATCTCTGTAAGTGTATGTGCATATCTCTATAAATGAATAAAATTCAAGTTTATTGTTTTGAAAAGGTCTAAATAGCATATTTGAAGTATTCAAGATAAAATTATATATTCCAACATAGAATTTTGACTTAAATATCAAATTAGCAGTAAAATAAATTATTTATCATTTGATTGCCAAATCCGTATCGTCTGCCATGCTCTGCTGGATCCATAACGGACTCAAAAATAGCATCCTCCTCATCAGTCGTCAGCTGCTCTCGACCCATATCAGCAAGGAGTTTCTGGCGCTGCTCCATAACCTTTTCCTGCATTAACAAATTAATAACATCATATCTTATTTCATTATAGTTTAACAAGCAGAACAATTACTAATACTGCATAAAATGAAATATTCTTACATGGCTCTTGTTGGATTTATCGTCCTGCCGTGTATACGAAACAGTTCCGTCCGGATTTACATGCACGACAGCATGCGTACGAGTGAACACGTCCATATAGCCCACGGGACCATGCGCCTCAGCTTCTTGAAGTTGATTTTTACATACAATTATTATACATTTAAAATTATATAGCATAAACTATTTACAATTATCATTCAGTAAATTTACCAACTCCTGCCGATACTGCTGAAATGACTTCGACCCTCCACGATGAGTGACAGGATTTTTATTTCTGTTTGCAGAGTTTCTATCCGACTCTGCTTGTACATTCAAAATTTGATACATTATTTTTCGATCACGTCAAATTAATAATTCAAAAAAATTTAGTATACTTGCCTTCGCCTCGTCCGTTTCCCAGTATCCCAACCATGCTTGCCATACGCTCTCCCCCATCCACCGTGGTTTCTTACCAGATTTCTTAATTTCAGATATCGTGTCCCTATAGTTCTTGCGCATCTTCTTCATCCAGTATCCTCGTGCCAGCAGCATATCGTCTGTCTGGATGTCTATCTCAGCCTGTGTTTCACGATAAAAGGTAAAAAAAAGATTACACTGTAAACGATAAACAGTAGAAAAACGACAAAAACGAATTAAAAATGGAAAACAGAAAAATATACATACTAGGACATCCTGCCATATACACTCTATGATGTGAGGATGGATGTTATCCCACTTCGGCTAGCAAGCACTCATCCTACTGCGATAAGAAGCTCTAGAGACATATAGCACAACTTTCGAGGGAAGTAGGTCGAACCCCCTGTTTTTAAATACGATACAAATAAGTACGTACGTATATCATAAAAAAAATAAGATGCTGAAGAAAATTTAATTCTTACCCCTCTACTCTAGGGACTAACGAAACAACTGGACGCTGTGACTCTTGCGATGGGCCACTGCCATCGCCTCCTGATGATCGTGAAGAGCTCCTACCTCTATATGACATTATGATAAACCAGTGACATATATACACATCATTATATAAGAGAATAATAACATGATAATGAAATATATTTCATATGTAAATGACATCAATGGTATAAATTGCTTAATTAATGACTGAAATGGAAATAGAAATGGAAGTGTGTTATACCTGATTCATAATGGGTGTACTATTCCAACGATAAGCAGATTTCATTGCATTTTTAATTAAAATTGCTAAATAAATGACAAATGGAAATGACATAAAACATGTAAACAATGGTAAACAGATTTGGTTTCATAGTCACATCAATTTCATAATACATCAAGAATTCAACATAGTTACATCAATTGCAAAAAAATCAGATTCAGACTAAGTCAATACATGCACAATATAATATTCCTAGCTCGTGCATTCATTTTATCTTATTCCAACTAACACAATACAATGATAGCAGCGCTACACACATATACAATGGTACAACCAAGGCATACACAACGATTTCCATATACATGAACAACCACAAATTATACATGTTTTTCACAATTTCACGATAAAAGATGAAATAGGTATATCATGGAATGCTAGAAACTATTATAACACAATTGGAAACAATTTCAATCACGAATTAGCCCTAATTTATCAACTTATGCAAATCTAGAATTAGGGTAAAACTGAATTTTTCATGAAAATAAGAGATTATACCTTAGCTGGAGAGCAAGAGGTGTTGAATTCACAGCAGGGAGGAGGAAAAAGCACGAAATCAGCGATTGGAGGTCGAAAATGGTGATTTGGGGATTTTTTGGGTTTTTTGATGTGGCTGGAAAATGAGGAAGAAAGGCTCGGCCGGCTGCTGTAATTCGCGATTTTCCGACGGCTTCCGACGACCGCCGACGGCCCGTCGAAAGCCGTCGCCTCCCCCCCATCGCTCTTTGACCCTTTTCTAGTAGTGGCCTAAGCAACAGAATAGGACTTCAATTGCTTGAGCAACTGAACAGGACTTCCAATGAAAAGTAAACTTGTTTCTGACTGAGTATACTCTTGAATAGCACTGATAAGTCAATAACGTATACCCTTCATATAATCTTCTCCTTTGTGGTATATCATGTAGTTCGTGAAGATATGAAGTTTATTAAATCACTAATGAAGTTTGCTTAAATGTACAAGTGATTAGAATGAAATATTGAATGCAAATGGCAAGATATTTTAGACAATAAGAATGAGAATTAGAATCAGAATTGGTGATTAAAACAATGGATTTCATGGCTATATATAGTGATTAAGGGTTGCAATCATTCATGAAAGGTAACCATGAAATGATGTGGAGCAACTCTTGAATCAAGAGTTGTTTCTCTTCGCTTAATTGAAGTGTCTTTCCAAAATATAGCCATTATGAAGATTCAGCCGTCTGAATAGCACGAATCAGCCAGCTGAATGGATTAAAAATTGATGCAGTAAGGAAACAGTTGAAAAACGATCCAATTCAACAGGCAAAATATGCAAAATCAGCCGTTTGAATATTCAAAGTAAACTGTGCACATGCATAGAGTTCAGTCGGCTGACCATAGCCATTCTGTCGGCTAAATTATGTATTTTCTGGCATATCAAAGAATGTTTTGACAAACTTTTGCATATGAACTATGTTTTGAAAATCTTTAGCATATGAACTATGTTTTGAAAATCTTTAGCATATGAACATTGTTTTGAAAAACTTTAAATTGCATGTGTGTGCATATACCATTTCAGAGAGATTTTAACATGAATTCACTACTAGACTCAGACCTTAGACTAAATTTATTACTCAAGCTTCTTTCTGGAATCTGGTCTGCAATCTGCTAGATTATTTCTCGAGTAAAACAATAGCTTCTCCTATAAGTATGATTAGTTCATATAATATTTACTTATATAGCTGAAACAATCAAAACATCAAAATTCTAGGTTTTAACATAGAAGATATTGGGAATGTCTCAAATGATATGCAAGGGCATCTTATTAGAATGTTTAATACGGAACATGTAAGATTGATTCCTTATACATTGGCAATAGGAATTATCATACATGTTATGTTGTCTATAATATCATGATTTGTTTATGTGTTTGATACATGAAGCATATATCAAATCCAAATTGATATCACTAAATAATTCTTTGAGGTGTTCTCATGCATTTATGAAATACTAGAGAATTGTTTATAAAAATAACAAACTCCTTATATAGGAGTGTTCAAACTCAAACTTTCATAAATGATATTGGGTATAATATGTCAATTATAAATTCAAGTTAAAAATCTTTAAGTTGGAAATGTTCCAAATAGAAGAGATTGTGCCTGATTCAATGAAAAAGGCTAAGTATATCGTCATGAATAGCACCGTAATGAAAATGATGTATATATAATAAATGCACGAATTTATAATCAAGTCGTGGGTGATAATAAATGTTGAGAATCCCATAATATTGTTGTATGATAACAATATCACGATATAGTTCATAAAAGAACTTAGTGCTTACTAGAATTCGAGAGACATATTCTGAATTGTTCCACATGATAAAAGTATTTTATAAATATTAGAGAGAGTTAATGACAGAGTAGATGATTAAAACATAATAGCATACCCATTCACCAAGGAACTGACCTAATTAGTTTTGAGGAAACCGATCGGAGAAGTTGGAATAAGATTTCATGATTGACCCCAAGTGCAAGTGGGAGATTGATAGGTTAGAGATATGCCCTAGGGGCAATTATGTAATTTGTTACATATATTTAACACGATAACCAATCTTGTTCAAAATAAAAGGTGTTTTCTTTCTATTATATATACGAGGTACAATGTGTTATATTAATTAATTAATTTAATTAAGTGTATATTTAATAGAAAATCCATAAATGGTATGTTCTATGATAGTAGTTACAAAGTGTTGAAACCATGAGTAATTCATCACAATAAAATTAAAGATACCATTTTAAATTTTCCTAGTCAAGATGTATCGAGACTGGATATTGATACATCCATTGAGATAGATTATGTAATGCTTTCTAAATATTGGATAGTGCATTATTCATGGCTGTTGGGAGCACCAAGGAATTACATACTGATAATTATTGGATGACTTGGGAATGACTCACACAGTTCTTGTAACAACCCTGGTTTGGAGATTACCTTTCAGTATTGAATTATAATGATAATTATAATATAATATTGTGAATTAAATTAAATTTGGAGAAATTAAATTGTTTATTTGGAATAAAAAATGAATTTTGGAATTTAAATTGAGATAATAAAGTTCCAAGCAATATTTTATTTCGTTTGGAGTGATAATAAATGGAATATGATTTTATTTAAGTGGAAATGCAATAATTATATTAATTATTGTCCATTTGCTTCTTTTAATAATTTTTAAAAGAAGTATGTAATTTTTAAATGTGGTTTATTGAAATAAAAGGTGGAAATTGGGTTAAAAATAAGTTTTGGCTATAAATAATGTTTTGAGATGGTTTGAAACATTTTTCTAAGTGAGAAAATAAATTTTGTGGAATTTTAGAAGTTAAAAACAATGTTTTATTCAATTATTTGTGTAAATAGTGTATTTTTGTTAAATTAAGGATTTTAATAATAAAAATGTTTTAAAAATAAAAATTAATCTTTTTAAATGATAGAAAATGTTTTATTTTATATGCATACAAGTTTTCACATTTTTCTTGTGTGTAAATATGAAGAAAATGAATTTTATTTGTGTGTATATGTGATATGCACACATATTTTTGGTTAAATATTGATTTTATCCTTAAGCCTCCTTATTTTTTTTTTGTTTTGGGTCCAATTCAGCCCAATATCACATAGCCTGGTAAGAAGTGAGAAAGAGGAGTGTTGTACGTTCATTTCATAGTATCTTCTTCCTTCAGCTGAAACAAAAGAAAATAAACTCCACTTTACCAATTTCTCAAAAATCAAGCAATTCCTTCATTTTAATTCAACAAATTCAAGGTTTTTACACTCTAATGATAAATAAAAGGTAAACAACTCCAAACTACTGAATTTCATCACCAAATTCTTTTACAGTAAACGGGTTTCTAATTTTTACTGTAAATATTGTTTTGAATGTTCTTCCTATCTCCTGTACAGGTATTTAGAAGCTTCAATCTTGCTAAAAGGCTTCAACTTTTCTGCAAAATCCGAGCTTTTGTAACAAATCAGCAAGGTGAGTTGAATATCTCACAATTCTAGCTGAAGCCAATGCTTCAAACTGCTCAAATCCGTGAAAAATTTACTCTGTAAATTGTTTTTACTTTCAATTTTGTTTGTGTCAAAACCTTCTTTGGTTGGTACTTTGCATGCTAATATCATTCAATTTCGGCAACAAAATGCTGTCGGATTTTCTTCTGATGATAGTTCAGATGTAGTAGTATATGCCTGTAAAATTTCATTGCAAAATATTGTCATTTGAGTGTTCGAAACTTTGCTGCAAAATCAACAAAAACCCAGATTTTTGCCTGGGCATATTTTGTTTGAGTTGCTGCAAACATGGTAGAGTCCATGTTTGAGACAATAACTCTTTCATTTCTTATTGGAATTCATCGATTCTTTTTTTGTTTGAAAGATAAAGTTTTCTGATATATTTATACTAATTTTCAGCTCAATCCGAGGTCGTTTGGTCCTCTGTTTCATGCCTAGAAGTGGAACCCGAGATGGTTTTCAGGCCTGTACATGTTTTTTTTGAACTGTTGCAAACATGGCCTGAGTCCATGTTTGAGACAGTGTAACTTTTTAATTTCCAATCGGAATTCATTGATTCTTTTTTTGTTTGAAAGATAAAGTTTTCTAGTATGTGCATGCCAATTTTCAGCTCAATATGAGGTCGTTTGTTCCTCTGTTTCAGGCTTGTAAGTTGAACCCAAGATGGTTTTCAAGTCTGGGCACGTTTTCTTTGAACTGTTGAAAACATGGCCTGAGTCCATGTTTGAGACAGCGTAACTTTTTCAGTTCCAGTCGGAATTCATTGATTATTTTTTGTTTGAAAGCTGAAGTTTTCTACTATGAGCACACCAATATTTAGTTCAATCAGAGGTCGTTTGGCCACTTGTTTCATGTCCGAAAGTTGAACCCAGAGAAGATTTCAGACTTGGGTATTATTTTGCCTATGCATTTTTATGTTCTTTTTCCGTCCGACTTTTGACTTTTACTTCATGTCTTTGTGATATTTTTGAATGTTTTGAGGGCTATGATGCCTATCAATAGGCTAGCCAAGTTTTGATGAATTTGAAATTCAAATTTGAATTGAATTTGAATTGGAATTGAATTTGAATGACAGTTTTGAGTGATTTCTTTGATTTCGAGTACGGATTTTTCCAAACAATTTTGAAATAATTTTTAAAATTTATGGGCATTTCAAAATAATTATTATATGATATTTTTAAAGTATTTTCAAGTGTAAAATCTATTTATTCTTTATAATAAGGGAAATTTTCAAATAGGGTTTTCAAATTGATTTCGAGAATTGGTTTTCAAAGCTTGTTTTCCAAAGTAAATTATTTTATATATAAATTACACGTTTTTGCACATTTCGAGTGAATGAGAAGGAGAATTAAACAGTTTGGTAAAACACGTGGTATGGTACGCGTGCGTTTATCTTATCGGTTAATTCCCGACTTATCCGTTTGATCGTTTTGACCTTCGAGTCGAGTTTACCGATGAGATGAGGTAAACTTTTTACTTCTTTGAGTGTGAAATTTACTAGCGGTTAATAAATCGTTTAGTGCAAACGTGTGGTATGGGACACACGTTAACACTGTTCGGGTTCCTATCCGAGAGTTTGTGACACATTTGACATTGCGGCGTGCTAGTACTAGACTTTCAAGTCATTGCCATTGCGGCGTAATTGTCTTCGAGGCATTTGCCATTGCGGCATTTTCCATTGTGGCATTTGCCATTGCGGCATATTTGCCATTGCGGGGTATTTTTCATTGTGGCGTTTTGCCTTCGGGCAAGGTACCTATTTGAGATAACAGTACTCGGCAAGGCTTCGGCCATATGCACGTGCTAAAATTTTGAGATGATTTCTTTGACTATTTCCCATAGTGTATTGCCCCTTTCTGGAATTGGTCCTTTGAACCATTCGATATACATGTGTGGCGATTACCTTTCGAGAATTTGAACCTTGGGAGTTCTATTTTTTGAGATTCGTATTGCCTACATTGGCGTTATTGAGATTTGCCTTTTGGCGTTTACTTGAGATTTTTTCTCCTCTTTGGAGATATATTTGCCTTATGGTGTGTTTGAGATGGAATCTCTTTGTGCATATTTTAGGCTGCCAATTTGGCGGGTTTAGTTTTTTTCCCCTAAACCATATTTGATGTATTATGAATGCCGATGATACAAGGCTCGCTACTTTTAGCGTTTTATGGGTTGTACTATCTCTTTTGAGATTATGTGTTGTGTAGTGATACCCTTCATCACATGAAGTAACTATACACTTTAAATTGTCCCTTCTCACTTAGGAATATTATCACTTTATCCTTATGCTCTTATTATCACTTATCCTTATAAACTGATTTGTTTAGCTAGACTGACCCGTGTATTTTATACTCCGGTCAGACCGAGGTGTTTTAGGTTAGGTACATTTGGACTTAGCTTATTCTGCTTCCGCATGGACTATTCTACTAGCTCTTTTTGTTATAGCTTTTTATGCAGTCCTTTTTGTTTGCTACTCTGATATGTATATTCTTTTGACTCACTTGTATATTGTGGTTGCTATACCACTTGACATGTATCATTTTGTATACTCTATGATGTATCTGTATGTGTGTGTGTGTGTATATGTGATGATCTACTGTTCTGTGATGTTTTTTGCATTTGAGTTGTTGTATTTTGTTCTGATAGATCCTATAGCCACCTATGGCTTTGTGTTAAATATTTATTGAATATGTCGATCCACTTGAGTTAGAAAAAAATATATATGTGGCGTTTGTCGACGTATTCAATCGATATTTAAGACAAGGCTATAGATGGTCGCTCCTAACTAGCCCTATTCTCCGCATTAGCAGACGGTATTACCCAGTAATACTCTTTGTTAATATGGGTCTCGGGGTGGGGCATCATAGTTCTCCTGACTTGAGAACTGTGACTAATTCACACATCTCTCTCGACTTGAGAATACTATCGATCTTCAACATGAAACCTGTAGAACATATTAACCAACTCCATATCCATATCGCCAATATGATAACCGAGAATACCATTGATCGTCATCGGCCCAACTCTATACCGCATCCCACCAAGCATATACAATCATATCAACTTGTAGAACATCCTCATCTGACCCAAGGTTGTGAAACAAATAATAACTCGAGTTAGGCAAGAAATCTAGCAGTGAGTGTAATCGTGCTAAAATAATAACGTAATGAGTGTGACAGATTTAAATATAGCCCTAAATTCAAATCACTCAAGTTAATCATATAGTCAACACCCATAAATAATTTCCAACAAGTTATGTACATAAAACCATTTGAAAATAGATTTCATATTCCTTTTCATTTAGATCATTTCTATAAAATCACTTCAAAACGAATATCCAAATTATTTCCAAAAAGGCACTTTATTTACGAAAATTCCATATATTCAGAAATCATATACTAGAGGTCAACTTTGCTAACGATGTCAAATTATTCGTTTTATATTCAAATAATTTATCAAAATATTTTAGAATTTGTATAAAACCATCTTTGCAATATATTTCCCAAATCAATATGAAAATATGATTTATTCCGAAATATTTTTCCAAAACATTATGCAACACTACACCATAACAGCCATTTTGGAACACTTGTTTTTTTTAATTGCCAAGACATATTTGTGTTGTAGATTTGTAAAGGCCCGTAAATCCATACCCCTTTGATTCGACCATAATTCACATCAGTACAACTCAAATTGAACGGAAATACGAACCTTTAGGGGTGAAGAAGAAAGAGGTAGGAGAAAAATAGAACAACAAAAACACAGAAGGCAGCGGAACAAAATATAATATATAATAACAGATTTTAAATACAAGAACTATGCTGTTAATGTACATACCATTATCAGAGTACAATATACAACAATCAATCTGGACAGTTTAATAACTTGTCCTCACACAGCGGAAATACAAATCTACGGAAATACTTCTTGTCATCCAGCTCGTCTCCTGAGCTCCATAGCATCCTATCCTGAATCTGTAATAGTCGATCTGACCCGAGCATTATAACAAAATAACACCCGAGTCGGTCTGGAAAACCAGCTTGAGAAAAACACACTCAATTTGAATTATTAAAGTTATCAAAAAACCTTTAAAAAAAACAAAGGTATCTCGTAAGACCACGTCACACATAAACACGATGGGTTTTTCCCTTACGATAACCAAAACATTTTATAGAAAATCCAGTGATATTATAATAGTGTCTAATTACAAATACTTATTCAAATAGCCGAAATTGTTACATTAATTAAATTCCAGCATACTAGGCTATACAAACAAAACTGTAAGCTCGTATTGGAGAATGGATTCCATACGAATGACTAGGCCACTGGGGTACCTCCCATCACAGTACACCTCTAGAATAATGTACCGAGGACCACGCCGGGATCCCCTACTACACAAGACTGGCCTACCTCTAACCTGAATAGACCGAATATGTTATCACCCCTGGTGTTCACACCCTTACAATCGAGCGCTCCTTCTTTCACGCACAACCATATCCATAATAAATAGGTTTCCGAGGACATCTAGAAAAGTGATAACATACCATAATTGGGTGTGACCCGCTTAGCCTTGCTGCATCTCCCCTGTTTTAGTCATTCCTGGTTGATGAGGCTCGAGGCTAAGTGTTACGTTTCAAGAAACCATTCCACCTAGAATGCTCATCGTCCTCCAATGACGATGTTTTGATAGCATTCGTCCATACAAGTTGTCATGGGTCTGGACAAACCGAATCACCGTCTTCATCGTCTTCACGGTATTCATTCGTAACGTTCGAACCAGATCGAAGTGGTTTTCGGATAATTAAATCCGATCCTGGTCTCTTCGAAACGATTAACGAAATTGGCAAATATTGATAGTCGGTTATTTAACTATCAATAAAACATCCATAAGCAGTCACTAGGCCCAATTTTATTAAATCCTTTAAGATTTATTTCAAAATATCTTTACTAACATATATATTCAAATTCCTTTCCATATTCCAATATTTGAAAATAGTTTCAAATACTTAAATCCATGACAGGATATTTCCAAATCATCTCAACACTTAGAGATATTCCAAAATTTCCATTTTTATACTTAGGGGAAATATTATAGTGAATATTAGGCTCAGGTCCCTAATAAGTTTCAAAATACACAAAAACCCCAGTAAAAAAAAGTATGTAAATTAGGTCCCTAGAATTAAGTTACTAAGTAATTGCATATAGTTATGCAATTATTCACTGAATAATTGCAGATATTTATGCAATTATATCCAAAAGTTGCATAAATTTATGCAATATTTTCGGTGAATAATTGCGGAAGTTTCCGCACTTTTTTTGGTGAATAATTGCGGAAATTTCCATAAATTTTTGAAAAAATTGCGGAAATTTCCGCAATCTTTTGGTAAACAATTGCGGAATTTTCCGCAATTTTTCAGTGAATAATTGTGGAAATGTCTGCAATTTTTTTGATATAATTGCATAAATGTCTGCAATTATTCACTGAATAATTTGCATAAGTGTGTACCATTATTCGGTAACTTAATTCTAGGGACCTAATTTACAAACTTTTTTTTACTGGGGTTTTTTGTATTTTGAAACTTATTCGGGACCTGTGCCAAACTACCCAATATTATAAGCCTTATTTTCCAAAATCATTTCAAATATCAACCCTTCAGAGAATATTTTCATAACTTATTTCATAAGTCTCCGGAATTTACATTAATTCCCTTACCTTTTCAAAATTGATTATATCCACTTATAATCTCTTCTATCTATTTATAACTTCTTTATGCCTTCAGATTCAACCCGAAGTTCTTATTCCTAATATTTCAGAACCTTCCTTAAATTCCAAGAATTTTGTTATAAGATTTTCCTTTTATGAAACCCTATCCGTTAAATAACTCCGTTCGTAAATCTAGAGTAAATTTATAAATAAATTCCAATCATTCCCAAATCTATATACATATAATAAGTATTTTAAAGAATAATAATTTATTTGTAAAACATGTTTAAGTAATTATTTAAAATATCGAAACTCTTTTTATAAAACATCAATAACTCATTTTTAGATAAACAAAATCAATTTTCAAAGCTGATTTTAAAAGTTAGAATTTACTAAAATAAATACTTAATTATTTGAAAATCTACTTACCGAAGTATCTCAATCCTATCTATTTTTAATATCGACTTCAACTCTTTTTATATTTTCGGAAATCATTCATAAATTGTCTTATATAATTCATTTTTAAAATCTCCATTTAATAATTCACAATAGTTAAGTGTTACCAAAAATCAATATATTTTTCTAACTCAATTTCTTTAAAATAATCCCATTTCCAATATAAATATTTTTATATCAAAAAATCCCTTTTATCCCTTAAATTTTAAAAATATATTTATGGTATGTAAATTATCAAAATTCAGGCCAGTGCTACAATAACATCCAATAATTCCAAACACTACAATAATCTATAATAGATTATTCTACATAACCCATATATCATAATATATGAAATTAAATTTAACATTTTAAGGAATCCAGTTGGATCCCTCCAACCTGTTTCCCTGCATCCACAAATGTTAATAGAACATAAAAATACCAATCCCTCTTCGAGGGAGATATCGCGGTATATAGGGTCATCCGCTATTATACGGGGCGCATAGGGTCTCATCCGCCATAATGTGCGGGAATATCACTCCAAATACTAATATATACTACTATATATATAACATCCAACAAATAATAATTATTAAATTCAACCAACATTCAATAATTTATTTCAACTATTATAATTTAATCGAGCAAATTCAGAATGAGTGAGATTTACTCACCTTGATTTTTTTTCTCTGAAATTGCCAATCGTTCCAATTCCAAATTTATTCCAGTATATAGTGTTTATTTGCTACAATCCAACTTGACTTGTTTACATGATTTTTGGCCTCGTATAATTCAATGTGGATAAATGAACGTCACTATAATTTAATCGATAATTATTTTAAATTTATAAATTAACCTACTAATTATCTATAAAAAATCATCCTAATTACCTCATCACCAAACAGTATCTCTCCATCACCTCCAGCCTACGAATGGTACGACGCATCAACCCCAAATCTCAACGAGATGAACGCATGCGACCTCAGGCCAACACCCTCGACCTGCTCCGCTGCCACACCCTTCAAGCGACAGCAACCCTTACCAACTTCGACGCCGCCGCCCTCTAACAGCCACGCCCCTAGCCATCCTCCTGCTACATCATACAATTTCCCTCCACATCGATGTCGCGCTCCTCTTGGATAGAAGACGCAGCCCTTCCCCCAATCAAATCAACCCGCTCGCGACCTCCGAACATCGCGTTTGCCGTCGGCCTCCCCTTCAACTCACGCTTCTTTGGTCGAATGAAAACTGAACTCCATCGCGATGCGATGATTTTTCAGGCGAAGGTGACGACACTTCAAGCAAGAACTGCAAGCTCCTCTCCCCTATAGTGCAACATCGCTCCACCCCATCCTCCCTACAACCGATGCCAGCCTCTCCCCCAAATTGCGACCAACCCTAGGCGAACTCCAAGACCAATGTGACAATCGCAAACTCGATCGTGCATCCCCCCCATCGCTGCGCGCCTTTCCTTCCTCGCCATTTCGATCGTCATCGCGATCCCTTCGTGAAATCCCCTCTTCTTTTTTTTATTTGCATCTGATTTGTTCGAACTGAAAAAATGGGAAGAGATAAAAGGTCACGCGAATTTTTTTTAGTTTGTTTTGAATCGATCTTTTTTTTAAGGTCAATGTCAATGTTTAACTGATGAAGGGAAAAGGGGATGTCGTGTTTTGCTTTTTAAAAGAAGAAGGGATAAGATGTTGGCGTGTTAGAATAGGTTAACGTACAGAGAGGATGGAATTGCTGCTGAAAGAAGATTGACTAGACAATTTATTTATTTAAATTTTCAAAATGTCTCGATTTATGCAACTCAAAATCTCGAACCCCTATCGAGGCGTGCCGCCAGGCATTTATAATGTTATACCCCTATTCTGAATGCAATGGAAAAGGTTTTGAGTCCTAATTCGATCATATGGAGAATATAGCTTTTTGGACCTAATTATTATATTAAATTTCGATATTAATTTCAACGCGTTTCTATCCCCTACGATCAGCCGATAACTCCAAATGCTACGAAATTTGAAATTTGATAATAATACATTATTTTAGATCCAATGGAACTGGTTTCGTCGAATTCGGAGACCGTGCCCTGGATCGCTATTTTAACACGTCGATTAAATTGATTGTTTCGAAAATTCCGAAATCGCTTAAATTTTCAGTTTTAAAATCTCACTGACTAAATTATAATTCAAATAGAATTTATATCGACATTAGAAATCGTTTTGGCTTCATATTCAACTCCAATTCAATTATTTAATTGATTTATAATTATTAACTCAACAATTTAAATTTATAAATTAAATCACTATATTTGGAATTTAAATTCACCCCACTTATTTGATCGTTAAATTCCATATTAAAATTCTATTCACATTTCAAAACTTAACATTTAAAAAGAATTAAATATTCAAAATTAACGACCAAAAATCCGCGTCGTTACATTCCTCCCCCTTGAAAGAATTTCGTCCCCAAAATTGCTAAGGTAGGACGAACGATCCAAACCCATTAACTTTTCAAAACTTATCAATAAAAATTCGATATTTCACTTTTCTAATCTTTTAGTTCCAACCAAACAATTAGTTTTCAATTCTAATTCCAATACCCTTTTGTTTCGATTACAATTCGAAATCAAATTGTCGTTAACAAAAATTTTCAAAATTTTTCTAACACCCTAAATTTTCGAAATTTTTGGAGTGGCTCCTTTGTACAGAGGACCTTTTGCAATATGACAAGAGAGATAAATATTTTATACATCGACCCACACGGTCGGAAAACAAAATATATATATCAATATTTATAATTTGCAGTATTTAATCCGAAAACGTACCTTATATTAGCATTTTTAAGCATTATTAAGCAAGCATTTACTTCAAAAGAAATTTCGCAACTCAAATCTAGCCAAATAGTTCCTCTGTACCTGTACTTACTCAATTTTAAACGCGTCAGTACCAAAACATAAATTTAATAACATTTCATTCATTCAAATGGTTAAAACACATAGATTTCATAAACAATGCATGTTAAACATATATTTATAAGCAATTATGAGGTTCCAACAACAATTTAATTACTTCCAATCAATCTATATTCAATCTGAATGATTTACAACCAAATTTATTGTGTTCAACTCATATTTATATCAAACAATCTCATATCCATTCCAAATTGATTTAAAATTCATTTATTCACATTTTATTTATCCATAGAATTTTATTTACTTTCGTTTGCGTCGAACAACAATTTTTCTATGCAAATTTGGCGTTATTCATTTAATAAAATAACCATTTCAGTTTATAACTATTTTAAATTGATTCTAAATCAATTTATAATAAATTCTATTCCATTTCAAATTTATTCTTATCAATTCATTTACGTTTCACTAATATCCACATTTATTATATTCAAATCCATTTTATTAAGCTCAGAACCATTTCGCTACTTCATTAAATACCATTTCACAAATCTATTTGAGTCAAGCTTCCATTCAAATATTAACTTAAGTTAATTTTTCAAATTTCAATTATTTCAACCTTATAACTTAAGTTTATTTCATTTCAACCAACTTCCATTTCATTTACTAATTACTTAATTAGTTCATTCACTTAATCCACTTCAGATTCAATTCCATATTCAAATTCATTTTTGAATTCATTTAAATGATATCAAGGCCATATTCAATTTATTTGTACTCAAATTGAATTTATTTATAACTTTAGCCATTTTTATTTCAATCCAATTCCATTTTATTCGTCCACATTTCAAAATATATTTAATTCGCTTATATTTTTGTCGAATTTTAATTTATACTCAAGTTCCTCATTCAATTCTGATTTTTTTTTTCAAAAATCACTTCATTTAATTTTCTTGAGTTCCAAATTCATTTCATAATTCAAGTTTTGGATTTATTTCCCTTACCAAAATATCACTCTATTTTTATTTTTGGTTTTCTATTTCACTTTTCAATTTTATAAGTCACACAACTTATTTTTCCATTTTCATCAATTTTATACTCGAATATATTCCCATTTTATTCTTAACTTGAGATTATACATCTATTTATAGCCCAAGTATATTTTTATTTCATAATTTCAATTTTTATAAGCTATTCAAATTTATTTATTCACAATTCCAATTTTCACTTAAATTTTTATCTCATTCAAATTTTTTACTTTATGGCCATATAATTATTTTACAATTCAAAATATATATTTACTTCAATTCAATATTATTTCTAATCCATTTCAAATTTTATAACTTATAGTAATATAGTCACTTTATAATTCACATTTTCACATTTAATTCAATTCAATACAATTCAAATCCAATTCACCTTTTTATTTAAATTTCAATTCCTTTTTAACCAGCATTTCAAAACCAAATTCGAGTTATTCATACTTAAATTAATTTCACTCCAAACAATTTTATTTTTAATTCATTCAATTTAAATCAAGTAAGAATTCAATTCCAATTTCAAAATTTTCCACTTCCTTACTTATATTCATATAGATATTTCACCATTCGAATTTATTATTGTCTCAATTCCCAACATTTATATTAAAATTCCAGAATTCAAACACCCGGTATATTTTTCAAATCACCTTGAAATCAAATATATATATATATACTCTTTTTGGCTTAACAAACCACTTCCTTCGAATTTTAAAATCAACCTGATTTTATCCAAAACGATTCCCTTCGGAATTTTTAAACAAAACTTGTTTGCCCAACAAATCTGAATCAAATCAATTTCGGCAGCAATCCGTCACTTAGAAACTCGAAAATGAATACTGATGATGCGGCCGTCATCATCAGAATTATTTTCCAGCGACAGAAGTGAGTTTAGTGCTATATCACTTCCAAAATCCATTTAAAACAATTTTCTCTTCAAAAATCTCAAATTTAACTCCATTTTCCTTTCAACCACTTTGGAAAACATTTTTAAACTTCCGAAATTTCAAATTTGTCCAATACTTAGTTCAAACCCTTTTAAAACATTTCTCAAAGCTTCCGGGAGTTTAAATCTCCAAATTCTGGTTTGAATCCTTTTTAACTATAATCCATTTGTATAATTCATACTTATACAATCTCTACTTGGTTATATATATAACCATTTCAATTTTCATAAACTTATTTTGATTATATAATAACAACCAAACACACCACTATAATAATTTTTAGAAAATTATTCTCTTTTATATCAAAATATAATTTGGGTAAAATTACTTCATTTACCCACTTTAAAACCATACTATGTCAGTTTACCATGTTTAAGTGTTTAGAAACTCCTATCGATTTAGTGGCGTCCTACTACTCGACCAGAATTTATATACCACTCAACAGGTAGATCAACACAAAAAAAACCATTTATATTCACTAACGAATACACGCTCATATCTATTATTGCAATCAACTAATTCTAGAGTACTACTGACTCTATCTCCAATGATTTATCCCCACCAAAGCCAAGGTTCTCGGTTAACCTTCAGCTCTGAGACCAAATGTAAAGGCCCGTAAATCCGTACCCCTTTGAGTCGACCATAATTCACATCAGTACAACTCAAATTGAATGGAAATACGAATCTTTAGGGGTGAAGAAGAAAGAGGTAGGAGAAAAATATAACAACAAAAACACAGAATCTCACAATCGAAGCGGAACAAAATATAATATATAATAATGGATTTTAAAAACAAGAACTATGCTGTTAATGTACATACCATTATCAGAATACAATATACAATAATCAATCAGGACAGTTTAATAACTTGTCCTCACACGGCGGAAATACAAATCTACGGAAATACGTCTTGTCATCCAGCTCGTCTCCTGAGCTCCATAGCATCCTATCCTGAATCTGTAATACTCGGTCTGACCCAAGCATTATAATAAAATAACACCTGAGTCAGTCTGGAAAACCAGCTTGAGAAAAACACACTCAATTTGAATTATTAAAGTTATCAAAAAACCTTTAAAAAAACAAAGGTATCTCGTAAGACCGCGTCACACATAAACACGATGGGTTTTTCCCTTACGCTAACCAAAACATTTTATAGAAAATCCAGTGATATTATAATAGTGTCTAAGTAAAAATACTTATTCAAATAGCCGAAATTGTTACATTAATTAAATTCCAGCATACTAGGCTGTAACAACCCGCATATTTGTCGATTTTATATTTAAATATTTTATTTAAATATTTCACCATTCGTCGGATGTTTGTCCGAAAAGCTACTTTTTGCAAACAGTCGAATTAGGACTCGAGACCACCTCCATTGAGTCCAAAATGTCGTTTGCGATCTTTTTGAGTGTAAACTTCGATATGTTTGGAGCTAGTCAAAATTTGACCATTTTCACTTTGGGTTTGGTTTTGGGTTCAGCCCCTTTGCCAACTTAACCCCAAATCTGAACCTCCCCTCTCCACTCACTCTCACTTCCTCCTCATTTCAGTTCTAGAGCAACAATGGTGGGAGAGATGGAAAATTAGAATTCCCAAGCCCTAGTTTCCATTTGCAAATCAAGTTCTAGCTCCAAATTCAAAGAGAACCCATTGGTAAGCATCTCCTTCTCCTTCTCCAACTCTTTCTCCTTCCAATTTCAGAAATTCCTAACCCTAACTTTGGGAATGTTCTTCTTTTTAAGCTTTGAATTCAAGCTTGTTGAGTTGGAATAAGAGTAGTTGCTCTTGCCATTGCTCCATAGCATCTTCTTCATTCGTTTGGGTTCAAAGGTGAGATTTTTATCTCACATCTAAGTCAATAATTATCTTCGATTGTTAGGTATGAATTCCTAACACTTATCCTTGTGCAATTCCTTAGTCGTTGTTGCTCGACCGATCGTTATCGATGTCGTTTGGCCATTTTTTGGCCTAGGTTCAGGGAATGCCCTGAATAACAGTTTCAGCCGTCTGAACGTATGGTTCAGACGTCTGAATGGGATACTGGGAATTTTCTTCTCCCAGCATTCAGACATCTGAATCAAAATTTCAGACGTCTGAATTGGTTCGTTTTGAACCAGAAAAGAAATAGGCTAAAAGTGCCTATTTCAGACGTCTGAAGTCTAGGATTCAGACGTCTGAATTCTGTTCTGGAAAATAGTTTATTTTCCAGATTCAGACGTCTGAATTCTTGATCTCAGACGTCTGAATCTGCTGTGTTTTGCCTATTTGCCTTTTTAGCTTGAATATCCAACTCTAATCAAGTCGGGCTGATTCCCTTTTAGTTGTTATCATTTATTATCGGCCACTTTGTTAAGTCGCCCGCCTTTTAAAACTTAGGTCGCTTGTCTTCACTAAGTCGTACCGTTTTGACGGGGCGCTGCCCCCTGGACCCCCACGACCTGACCGGGCAGGTCGAACCCCGTATAACTCTGCGTAGGCAATCTTATCCGAAAACCATTCAACCGAACTTCTTACTTTGATGGTTTTGGGAATTGATTTCTTTGGATTTTATTCACGTCTTCGAATGTGAACTTTTATAATTGATTGTTTCTACAATCACTTCTATGACTTGTCACTTTAAAAATATAAAGGTTTCAATACTAGTAGTAAATATCAAAACTCTATCATCAAAACGATTTCAACTCTATTTTCAATATCAAACTCGTTTATAAAACTGTTTTCCAATCTACTAGTATATACAAACCTTTACCTCATTCGTATGAGAAAATATAATTAAACGGCTTAGCAAAACAAGTGGTATGAAACGCTTGCGTTTACTTCGTCGGTTAATTTATGGACTTGTTCGATTGAATCTCTTGTGACAATTTTCTAGTGCAGATCTACAATTTGTTCGTAAATATTTGAGTTAAGCAAGTGGTTATGGGACATGAAGCTAAACTCTTATATTTACTAGCTTAATGTAATCGACACTTCATTATGGTCATGATGATCATTCTTGTGATTTAGACTAGCGATTGAGCGATGTCTCTTTGTCCATGTGAAGGACTGTACTTCATTTTATTGAGCTTCGACTCAATCATGAGGAGCTTCGGCTCAAAGT
This sequence comes from Allium fistulosum, assembly GCA_030737815.1. Taxonomy (NCBI): domain Eukaryota; kingdom Viridiplantae; phylum Streptophyta; class Magnoliopsida; order Asparagales; family Amaryllidaceae; genus Allium; species Allium fistulosum. The sequence continues at coordinate 147,611,594 of CM060908.1, read as the reverse complement.
CCGCAATGGGGGACTATACCCAGTCAGGAGGAGCTTCGGCTCAATCAGGAGGAGCTTCGGCTCAAAGTCCGCAATGGGGGACTATACCCAGTCAGGAGGAGCTTCGGCTCAATCAGGAGGAGCTTCGGCTCAAAGTCCGCAATGGGGGACTATACCCAGTCAGGAGGAGCTTCGGCTCAATCAGGAGGAGCTTCGGCTCAAAGTCCGCAATGGGGGACTATACCCAGTCAGGAGGAGCTTCGGCTCAATCAGGAGGAGCTTCGGCTCAAAGTCCGCAATGGGGGACTATACCCAGTCAGGAGGAGCTCCGGCTCATTTTTATAGGATTGGCCATCCTCTTTCTTGTGATTTCTGGATTTCTAATTATTGATTTCTGGAATTTTATGTTTCACCAGCTTTTACCATTGACATTGATGAGTATGTCATTTTATTATGGCTTGGTGAATTAAATTAAGAATATGACATTCTTTTCTCTGTTTTGAGATTATTGAGATATTGTATGACTTTTGTGGGATTTCTAATGTATACTTTTTATAGTATGACACCTTTTTGTTATCATACGTTCTATTATCATATCTCATATTCTATCTCATTTTATCTGATAATTATAGCTAGACTGATCCGTTTATTATTTTCTTCTTAAATAATACTCGGGTCAGACTGAGATTTTACAGGTGCTTCCTCATGACTTCCTATCTGGAGCCATCATCCGACTTTTTGGCTAACTACTCTAGTTTAGTAGTTTTTGTCGTATACATTTGAGATTGAGACTCCTTGATGTATACATATTCTGTTGTCTTGCACTTGTATCTTTTATTTTGTGTTATTGTGGATCTTATTTGACCACTACTTTGATGTACACTTCCATGTGTTATATTCATATCTATTTCCGCCTCTGTGATATGAATTGTCTGTGACTGATTTATGTTACGTTTATTTCTATGTTTGTTTCCGAAGATTATATATAGCCACCGTGTGATAGCTTTGTGTTTGTATCGGTATGTCGGATTTCCTCCTTAAATGATATGCATTCTATACTATCTGACATATCGGTGCTCGCACAAAGAAGTTACACGGATGGTCGCTCCTCAACAGCCTTATTCTCCGTGCTAATTGACAGCACTACATCGTAGTGTTCTTGGTTAGCGTGGGTATAGAGGTGGGGCGTCACATAGGCTCTACAAACAAAACCGTAAGCTCGTATTGGAGAATGGATTCCATACGAATGACTGGGCCACTGGGGTACCACCCATCATAGTACACCTCTAGAAAAATGTACCGAGGACCACGCCGGAATCCCCTGCTACACAAGACCCTACCCCTAACCTGGATAGACCGAATATGTTATCACCTAGTGTGTTCCCACCCTTACAATCGAGCGCTCCTTCTTTCATGCACAACCATATCCATAATAAATAGGTTTCCGAGAACATCTAAAAAAGCGATAACATACCCTAATTAGGGGCAACCCACTTAGCCTTGCTGCATCTCCCCTGTTTTAGTCATTCCCGGTTGATGAGGCTCGAGGCTAAGCGTTACCTTTCAAGAAACCATTCCACCTAGAATCCTCATCGTCGTCCAATGACGATGTTCTGATAACATTCGTCCATACAAGTTGTCCTGGGTCTGGACAAACCGAATCACCGTCTTCATCATCTTCACGATATTCATTCGTAACGTCCGAACCGGATCGAAGTGGTTTTCGGATAATTAAACCTGATCCCGGTCTCTTCGAAATGATTAACGAAATTGGCCAATATTGATAGTCGGTTATTTAACTATCAATAAAACATCCATAAGCAATCACTAGGCCCAATTTTATTAAATCCTTCAACATTTATTTCAGAATATCTTTACTAAGATATATATTCAAATTCCTTTCCATATTCCAATATTTGAAAACAGTTTCAAACACTTAAATCCATGACAGGATATTTCCAAATCATCTCAAAACTTAGAGATATTCCAATTCTTTAAAATAACCTCAATTCCAATATAAATATTTTTTTATCAAAAATTCCCTTTTATCCCTTAAATTTTAAAAACATATTTATGGTATTTAAATTATCAAAATTCAGGCCAGTGCTACAATAGCATCCAATAATTCCAAACACTACAATAACCTATAATAGATTATTCTACACAACCCATATATCACAATATATGAAATTAAATTTAACATTTTGAGGAATCCAGTTGGATCCCTTCAACCTGTTTCCCTGCATCCACACATGTTAATACAAAATAAAAATACTAATCCTACTTCGAGGGGGATATCGCGGTATATAGGGTCATCCGCTATTATGCGGGGCGCATAGGGTCTCATCCGCTATAATGTGCGGGAATATCACTCCAAATACTAATATATATACTACTATATATAACATCCAATAGATAATAATTATTAAATTCAACCAACATTCAGTAATTTATTTCAACTATTATAATTTAATCCAGCAAATTTAGAATGAGTGAGATTTACTCACCTTGATTTTTTTTCTCTCTGAAATTGCCAATCGTTCCAATTTCAAATTTATTCCAGTGTATAGTGTTTCTTTGCTACAATCCAACTTGACTTGTTTAAGTGATTTTTGGCCTCGTATAATTCAATGTGGATAAATGTACATCAATATAATTTAATCGATAATTATTTTAAATTTATAAATTAACCTACTAATTATCTAAAAAAAATCATTCTAATTATCTCATCCCCAGACAGTATCTCTCCATCACCTCCAGCCTTCGACTGGTACGACGAAGCAACCCTAAATCTCAACGAGATGAACGCACGCGACCTCAGGCCAACACCCTCGACCTGCTCCACTGCCACACCCTTCAAGCGACCGCAACCCTTACGAACTTCGACGCCGCCACCCTCTGACAGCCACGCCCCTCGTCATCCTCCTGCTACATCGTACAGACGCCCTCCACATTGAAGTCACGCTCCTCTTGGATAGAAGACGTAGCCCTTCCCCCAATCAAATCAACCTGCTCACGACCTTTGAACGTCGCGTTCGCTGTTGGCCTCCCCTTCAACTTGCGCTTCTTTGGTTGAACGACAATTGAACTCCATCGCGATGCGATGATTTTTCAAGCGAAGGCGACGACACTTCAAGCGAGAACTGCAAGCTCCTCTCGCCTACAATGCAACATCGCTCTACCCCATCCTTCCTACAACCGACGCCAGCCTCTCTCCCAAATCGCGACCAACCCTAGGCGAACTCCAGGACCAACGCGATCGCAAACTCGATCGCGCACCCCCTCATCGCTGCGCGCCTCTCCTTCCTCGCCATTTCGATCGTCATCGTGATCCCTTCGTGAAATCCCCTCTTCTTTTTTTTATTTGCATCTGATTTGTTCGAACTGAAAAAAGGGGAAGAAAGAAAAGGTCATGCGAATTTTTTTATAGTTTGTTTTGAATCGATCTTTTTTTTAAGGTCAATGTCGATGTTTAGCTGATGGAGGGAAAAGGGGATGTCGTGTTCTGCTTTTTAAAAGAAGAAGGGATGAGACGTTGGCGTGTTAGAATAGGTTAATGTACAGAGAGGATGGAATTGCTGCTGAAAGAAGATTGACTAGACAATTTATTTATTTAAATTTTCAAAATGCCTCGATTTACACAACTCAAAATCTCGAACCCCTATCGAGGCGTGCCGCCAAGCGTTTATAATGTTATACCCCTATTTCGAATGCAATGGAAAAGGTTTCGAGTCCTAATTCGATCGTATGGAGAAGATAGCTTTTTGGACCTAATTATTATATTAAATTTCGATATTAATTTCAACGCGTTTCTGTTCCGTACGATCAGCCGATAACTCCAAACGCTATGAAATTTGAAATCGGACAATAATACATTATTACGGATCCAATGGAACTGGTTTCGTCGAATTCCGAGACTGTGCCCCGAATCGCTATTTTAACACGTCGATTAAATTGATGATTTCGAAAATTCCGAAATCGCTTAAATTTTCGGTTTTAAAATCTCACTAACTAAATTATAATTCAAATAGAATTTATATCGACAATAGAAATCATTTCGGTTTCATATTCAACTCCAATTCAATTATTTAATTGATTTCTAATTATTAACTCAACAATTTAAATTTATAAATTAAATCATTATATTTGGAATTTAAATTCATCCCACTTATTTAATCGTTAAATTCCATATTAAAATTCTATTCACATTTCAAAACTAAAAATTTAAAATAAATTAAATGTTCAAAATTAAGGACCAAAAATCTAGGTCGTTAGAAGATTATTCACAACAATATGCGTTGCTACGCTAGAAAAGTGTGACCCAACATAACATTTATAAATTTTTTTATTACCACCCGTTATTTGCGTTGGAAAATCTGGCTAATCCGAGATTAACCGAATGTCTGGGGAAAAAAAGTAAATGAGTGATTATTTTCATCCGTAGCCCTAACCCCTTCTCAACGCTTATTCCTTCAACCATCAGCCGCTTCTTAAAAAAAATCAGCTGCTTCTTAAACAAAATCAGTCGCTACATTTAAAAATTGCTTGGTTTACTTCAGAGAATCGCGAGCGATATCATTCAATTTCGGCTTCAGACTTTAGAGGGGAATCACGACTTAAGGGAATCGCGATATCACTCGAATTCAACTTCTGAGAATTGCCTCGATTTCGACTTCTGAGAAAAATCGCCTCGATTTCGACTTCTGAGAATCGCGATATCAGGCTATTCAATTTCGACTTCAGGGAATCGTGATATTAGGCTATTCGATTTCGATTTCAAAGGTGATTTTCATTCTAGAACCTGATATGTTGATAGACTGAACATGATTGATTTTTAAGGTGATAGACTGAACCTGATATGTTGATAGACTTCAGGGAATCACGACTTAAGGTGATTAAAGGCTAACGGTATTACTTTGTTCAACTTCGGGTAATTTTTTAGTTCATTTACTGTTTGATTCAATATCAAGTTTCCATGAGTTATTTATTACTTTATTCATTGATTGCTTTTAAGTTATGCCTTAAGTTCAAGCTTCTATTAGTTGTAAATAATCCCTTTCGATGACTTTTGTTATTCTTATGTTCGTATTATACATTTCATTTAAAATGCACATTTTTAATTTTTCATTATCATTTTAATTAACCTTTGTATGTATGAAGCTTAGCCTATGACACTTTGGTGGCTCAGTTTGGCATGTTTGATTTATCATACTCTCTCATGCTATGTTTTGTGAGTTATTTATTGCTATATGGTGTATAGAATATTTTAAAGATGTTTTCACTGCCTTGAACATTAATTTGTAATTAATACTAGAAATATACTAAAAAACCAAAATCAGATGGTCAAACTTTCAAATTTTGCTAGAAAAGTTTGGTTATGCCATCATTCGGGGAAAAAAAAAGCATATATTACCCATGTAGCTGCACCATGAACATGTTTCTGGCACAAAACAGCAGTAGGAAAGTCCAGTTCAATACCACTTGATGTAGCACAATAACATTGTAAAATTCATTAGATTGACACTAACCAGTAGGCCTAGACTGGGCATTAACAGTCAAGCCGGTAATTTATTTATTTTCCGAACGCAGACAAATTTCGGATTCATCAGAGATCCATTGACATGGTTATCTTCTTTAATAGCTTCCTGTAGTAATTGAATCAAAATGAGCTACATGTATATCAATTTTTGCATAAACATAAAATGCTTTTCCTAAAGCTACTATTATCTATGTAATTGCTTAGAAATTCAATAGTTAACAGTATTGCATAGAAATTCTAATTGCATAAATTCTTACATTCAATGCTTAGAAAAAAAAATGTTATTTTTCATCGTTATTGAGTAGGATTTCAAATGGATGTAACAGTTCAACATTTTCTTAGCTCTTATTCATAAATTAGTTTCGAATTTAACTCATGTTCCAAAATGAAAACTGAACTTATTTATTAATATTCATATTCCTGTATATAATTTTTTTTAGATAAAAATACTTAAGGAGTTCAAAACAATCAAACAATTATTGTAATACAGTAATAAGTTTGACTATTAAATGATAAACTAAAATTATCATTGTTTATTCAAATTAATGATGCCATGTTAGAGTTTAATGATCAAAAGCTTATTATTTATGGACAAAATTCTGTTATAGGTTCATGAAACAGATTAATTTTGATATGGACTTCTTTTAAAACTAATTGTCAAACTAGAGCTCTTCTACAATTGTTCTTGCACAATTGTGGAGTGAACAAGAGTAATTTCAAATTTCATCTTGTGCATTCCACAGTAATGAAAAAAATAATAATCATTTAGTGATAGAGATCCAAGTTTAAATTAATTTTTGTGTTTGTCCTGGGTTTAATTTCCGTCCCCAACATGAATTTCTACTTTCAAAATTTAATTATCACATTTGAAGCTTAACCTCAATTTTATTAATATTAAACTCAAATTCTATATAATTTTGACAGTATATTCTGAAATTGGGTTACGTTGGCAGTACTTTTGCATTATAAATGTATTTTTTTTTAGCAGAAAAAACATACTGCTAGTAATATTGTTGATATTTGTCACAATAATGTGCTTGGGGTTTATTTCATTGATATTATTTTTCGTTGATAATGAACTTGGTGTTGACTCACTTATTATAATATATATTGTCAATATGTGAAATTAGGTTGTTTTCTTTATTCGGTATAAGAAAGAAAAACATTTATACTAACATAATTAAATTTTAAATTGTATTGTCAAGATTATTAATAAAAAACATGAATTTGATAAAAATAAAAATCAAAGTGTAATATTTACGTTTCTAGAATAAAAAATCAAAGTGGATTCAGTTGTGATAATTACGTCTTGAGAATAAGAAGTCAAATCTAGGAATTCCAAATCTCAAGCACTAGATTAGGTTAGCAACTTATATCACTGCCACTGAGCCACTATAATTTTTTCAAAACAAAGTTACCTATGCTATTATGGAATGTGCAAGAAGGAATTTGAATTTGCTCTTCCTCATTCCATAATTGTGCAAGTGCAAAGGCCACACGTTGCATATATATAATATAATGAATATACCATCTGTTCAAACCTGCATGATAGGTAATTTGAATTGTTAAATGTTAGGTACAGGTTCTAACTTCTACCGTCAATATTCTATCAAACAGATTCATCTTCATAGGGGTGGGATATATATAATACAAATTGTCCAAACATACCATCCTCTATCTCGAGATTTTAAGCTTAATGTTCAACCTTAATATTGATGCATGTATGGAGCGTATACTTGATATGATTAAAATATTGAGCTTAAATTATTTCCTCCTAATGCTCAACAAATTTATGTCTTAATCAATACAAATTACCTGCTTAATATAATCTATAAACTATGAGTCTAACATCATAGCATGGATAAAGAAATTTGAGATTAGTTTTAAAATTGAGTTGATTACTTTGATTTCATGGATCTAAATAAAATAAGCAATGGATATTTTGCATGGTAGGTGGAAAGATAGTTATTTATTTATTTATTTATTTTATACATCTAAGAGTCACATACCCCACATTCAAAACCAAGAAAGTGAACATTATATGCAAAATAGTCAGGAAATCAGGAGATTTAAGCTTTTGTAACACAACGTAGTCATATTCAGTTATTTATATAAACCGATTAAACATTTTAGTACCGAACGTTGGGTGTAATGAATATTTTTCAGGCAGTTCATACTTTGAAGGAAAATTTGTTTGTCTTGTACAGACAAAGTTACTGATATCATATATCCATGTGTTCAGAATGAAGCGAAATATGAATATGGAAATATCTCATTAGAATAAGCCCATAGCTCTTTAACTCTACCTATGTAATCATGAGCTTCAACAAATAGAAAAATAGTCATGCCATCAGAGCCTGGTCCTGTGAACCGTGTCAGTCCAGGATTCGAGAATATATCATTCATCGTCATCAAAAAAAAAGAGAAAAGAAAAGAAAACAAAAAACAAACAACAAAGATATGAGCATCGTGAAGAAACATCCTATGTTTACGATATTGATAAAATCGTTTCATTTTATTATTTCATTTATTAACTGAAGAATATTTGGGTGTTTTGACTTACTTGTACGGCTTTCCTTTAAATCCATAACATTTTGATGGATTGATAGCTTTCAAATAAGAAGTCCCTAGGCCTCACAGCATTCTCCTAAATGTTAGCAATCGGCTACACACATAGTATGTGAAAAGGAAATGTTATACTTAGAGAACCGAGCATATGATACTATTCTGATAGTATAAGGAATGTAAAAAGGACTAACTGTTAAAGGAGTGCCACTATACTGCCATCTAGAAACTGGTTTTTTTTAGTTGTTGTGGCCATGTAGCTATTAATACTTGCTATAATAAGGGGAAAGTAACATGTCGACATGATATCTATATGTATATACAAACATATGGCTATCTAATACTATACAAAATTGTATTCAAAATAACTAAGTTGATGTGTCGACATATCTACAAAAATCTTGCGTGTTTTTAACAAAATGGTAGTAAGAAGGTACATACAGATCAACAAAGTACGATAAGTCCACATAGTATCAGAGTATAGACAACTAGTTATAATAGATATATATGACAGTACAATAATTCTGACTGGTTAAGACTCGATTAATAAACTTTATAATAATTCTGACTGTTTAAACTGAGGCCACAGTGGCCTCAGTTTGCTACTGTTGGCCCTAGTTTAAAAAACTGAGGCCACAGTGGCCTCAGTTGTCTAATCTGAGGCCACAATGGCCTCAGTTTAGACAACTGAGGCCAACTGTGGTGTTGCCTCTATCTAACCATTCTTGAATTGCTTTACGCTCGTATGTCTAACCTGTTTCAAGTGTTATTGGGTCGTTGAAGATGTTGTTGGTTATCGAGCATACAAAATCTTTTGGTGCACTTCTCTTTATTGATTCCATGAAGTAATCTGACTCCATCATTGTTGCGTTTGAGAAGCTGAAGTAAACCACAAATTGTAGAGAGAGAAGGCTAGTTAGCATTTTCTATAGATGATTAAATGCTAGGAAATTACGCCGAAAACTGTAACACAGTTATTATCATACCAATGAGGCTGACGTAGATTGATGCAAGAGTTAAATAAGTTTCTGCCTTATAAGTTATAATCCACAAAGGAAAAATATTGTCCCTAGTCTAGCTGGATATGCAGGTTTCTGTTATTTCTATGTTATAAGACATATTAAGTTTGTACTGTTGTTCTGTCTTTTGAAACTCAGATAAATCGCAAGTAAAACCATGAAAGAATATGCATTAGTTCCACAATACATGCTCCCAGTAAGTCTTGCATCTTTCACTTCTCATTTTAGTACTTAAATATGAACAACATGGATAATATTGGATACTTAAAGATGCATTAGTTCCACAATACATGCTCCCAGTAAGTCTTGCATCTTTCACTTCTCATTTTAGTACTTAAATATGAACAACATGGATAATATTGGATACTTAAAGATGTATTTCGTGACATTAAACATACTATTCCAACTCGATGGAAGTTGCTTCTTGCCCATGGTTTGTCCTTTTATTGTTAAATCATGTGTCATCACCTTGATTACTATTTGTCATTCTTTTTAGTATAAATTTTAATTTAATATGACATTGAATGCATGTAGGTACTTATAGAAGCAACCGAAGAAAAGAGGAAATTGGGTGGTAGTTCTAGTGAATTTTCTAATGGAGGTTTCATTATATGGCCAGAGTTTCATATTCGGTATTTGTAGACTTTAACTATGAACTATGTCTTATGTTTTGATATTGCAATTAGTATGGAATTGGTAAACTATGAATTGATAACTTAATTATGTATTGAACTTTCCTTTTGTTAATTGATACTCTGTTTTATCATTGATTATGAATATTGTTTATTGATATTGATTAGGTTCTAATTTGCTAAATTAAGATAATATTTCATATTAAATATAGTCTACATTCAAACCATTATATCTTTCAATATTCACGTTACTGATAAGTGTTTATTTGTTTGTATTTATTTTTAATGCTTATAAGCGTTGGCAAAAAAAATCTTTCAACGCTTATAAGCGTTGTAAATAATTGTTCACGCCCCTATAGCGACACATATAAGTGTTATTTAAATTCTTGGCAACGCTTATACTCGTTGGGAATCCTCTATTTTGGTATAGTGAAAAATAGTATTTCCTCTTTATTTGCAAAAAAATGCTATTTTTCATTTATTTAAGTTAGTTCCAAAATATTCGATAATTTCATCAAAACTAGATTTTAAAATTCAGTACGCTTTCACCAAATCTAGTTTAAATAAATATCCTCATAAGATGAATGCTCGTCAAAGTATGTCATAACAAATCATAACACTACTCATCTATAATCGACGCAAAGAGAAGGAACCTTTTAATCGAGCCTCTACGATCCAGGCTTGGACATTGCCTTTAAGCGATATCAAAAGCAATAATATCCAAACGGATTATAAAACAAGTAGCAATCCTTTTTTAAAAAGGTAAAATCATCAAAATCATTTTTAATAGGGGAAATACACAAAATCATAACTTTATTTCTTCTAAAATTAGGAATTTTCAATAATAGAAATACTTCTAAAATACCTCTGGTTTATTTTATATCAAATCCTAAAACAATCTTTCAAGTAATTCTCCAAAATTCCATTTAGAGAAAAGCTTTGTATATGTAAACCATTCAACCTTTATGGTTTAAATTCAAATTCATACTATTTAAAAATAAACCAATCTTTATTTTATGAAAAGCTTCTCTACTTTAAAATCCAAATAAAATATTCATACAGGTTTTAAATTCAATTTAATTAAAATCTCATTATTTTCCATTTGAAATTAATTCAAGCTGAATTTCAAATTATATTAATGTAAAAATAGTTCAAATCATTTTATAAGAAAATCTTTCTAGTAATACGATCCATCAAAAATTCTTTTCAAAGAATTTCAATATAAAGTCTTCCTTCTTTGTATAAAATCAAATTAATCAATTTTTAAAGATAAATTTGAATATATTTCAAAATAAAATTCTTTTAAAACACCATACTAACTTAAAATATTCATATCCTATTTTCATATAAATAATTCAAATCACTTGTTTTATTTAATTTTTCTATCGTCCAAAACAATCAACATCAACATTATGGCATATCATTCAACCATATTCATCCATTTCAAACAATCATTGATAAATTATCAACCAATCTAGCAATTAAATCATGACAGGCTACCAAGCATTATCAATCAGTATAAATCCTATTCAAATAATTCTATCATCAATTCTAAGCAATTCTAGCATTATTTAAAAAAATTATCAACCGAAATTAATCTAAACAATAAGTATTAAGTTCATATACTTTAACTAAAAACCAAAATAATATTTGACAAACTATTATTAGATTGATATACTAATAAAAGAGATTATACTCTTTAGAAACCATTTGCTGTCATTTAAATAAATTAAAGATTATTAGAATTACACTCACTGAATTCGCTGATAATATTTTTTACCAACATCCAAAACCTAATCACTACACCACTCAAATGTTAATGTCCTAGAACCATGTGCGCAAGTCTAGCTTCTCTAATTCACCACCATCGCTTGAAGTTGTGTCATCTATCGCCTCCACCAACATTACGTTGCCTCGGTCGTAGCTCCATCTCGCAACCATTCCTGCTTCCTGATGTCGCTTCGGGTGTCGTGCATCACCCAATACGTCAATGTCGTCGCATCACCTATACTCTTCATCGCCTGTACTCGTCATCGCCTGCAATTTTGTTTGTGAATTTGCCTCTCCTTTTTTTCATTGTGTATTCACGATTTAGGGCTGAGGAAATATAAAAGAGGTAAATAGGTTTGGATACAGATGAAGGATGTGGGGAGTGGGTGGCGTGAACATGGTTAGTAAAAGTTTGGTCCAATAGAAGTGAAGGAGAGTTATAATTTTTTTTTAAATTCTTTCGAACTCTTAACCACTCTATTACTCGATTGATTTTCGATCCCCGATCAAAATTCTGCTCGAGATGTTTTAATCCAAATTTATTTCATTTTTATAACGATTTTTCTTTTATTAAAATATCACTTTTCAATTTCAACAAATTTAAATAGTTGTTCAATTTTCTAAAACAATTTCAAAATTGCACGAATATTATTTATTTTTTCGTAATAAATTTCCAAACAATTTTGAATTTCTAAACCACAATTCAAAGTCCAAATTTGACATTTAAATCAATGTTCTTCTTTTATTATCAAAAAATCAAAAATTCGACTAATTGAATTAAATTCTATAAAATATATAAAACAAATTTTTAGCTATTTATCCATTTTAAAATACTTATTAACATTTAAACTTAATTTAAATCTCAATTTAAAATTTCTATATTACCATATTTGAATTTCTAATTTAAATATCCAATTAAAATTTCAAAATCCATTTTAATATAATTATTTTATTTTCAGAATGGAATGTCACAAACTCCTCTCCTTAAAGAAATTGCATCCTCGCAATTTACTGGAGAGTACATTGTTTAATATAACCAATAACATTAACTATACATTATTCATTATTGTGCTTTCGTCGCGCCGTTCTGATAAAATCCTATATAATCTATATTACTTATTTGAATTTATTTTTTTGACACAACCACACATGAGGAAAGTAAACATTTTATTTCATTCAAATATTACAAACACAGTGATTAATATATGTATATGTTTCAATAGCTCTTTTGAAAATTTTCTTAAATTTGAAAATGTATAAAACTTAAAAAAAACACTCTAAATATCAAAAAAATTTGAACAATTTCGATCAAGACTCCTTTTGTACGGAGATGTTTTCGAACAATTATAACGTGATAAATTAAATATACATCGACCAACCCAAAACATGGTCAAAAACAATTTATATATCAAAATTTGCCACACGGCATATAATCAACAACAAATATAACACTAATTAAAAACATACCTTGTTTTTAGCATTTTAAAGTAATTTATTTAGTTTTCATGTGAGCAAAAGTGAGTTTGCGTTGCATTCCAATTCTAATAGTCTTTGTGTACCTATTCTCAACTCAAAAAAACACATAAGTCTCATATATAAGAAATTCAATGACATTCATTCAATAACTTATACATGATCAATAAAAAATTTAATGTAAAAGTAAAGTTAAATGATATAACTTTGTAGAATTACTAAAGTTTCCAAAACATTATCAAATAATTATAGAAATTATGGGTCAAGTCAGATAAGTTAAACAATCATGGTTCTGGGATTGAGCTGTGAACATATAAGCATCATCATTGATAAGTTCATTATATGGCAATCAATGTCACTATTAACTTCAATTTCTTAATATATGTTAGGTTAAAAAATGATGAACCACGTTCATATTAAAAAGAGAATCAAAAGATAATATGAAATTTTAATATAAACAAAAAGAGTTCAATTAGTAAACAATAAATTTAAATGTTGTTGTGCATTATTGTAGCACCATAGTTTTTTTTTGCGTTGCTTCATATTGCAGCAGCCTGCTACGTCACAGCAGCCTGGCGCTGCGTCGTAGCAGCCTGGCGCTAAGCCGCAGCAACATGGCGCTGCTGCCTTACAGGCGACACAATGCTTTTTTTTAGAATTATGTTTTTGATACCAATTTAAAGTTGCATTAAAAAATACTATTGACAATCTACGTGTTTTATGACTTCTTTTACAATATGTTTTTCCTTTACCATTCGGTGTTGCATTGCAATAGCCTTATAGGATTTTTTCTAATAGGCAATTGCAGTTCAACATCTGTAAAACATCTTTAGTATTTTAAGAATATACATAGCGTTGGATAATGTAAATATATTATTCATGAAATGGTACCATATTTATCAAAAATATATATTGTATATTAGATAATAACAGTATTTGATTTTTTCTTTAATGTTCTAAACAAAATAGCAGTAAATCATGTATGGGTCATAGATGTATTCTAGTTTGCTTTTCTACTGGGGAGAGGTAAAGATTTATGCTAAATTGATTGGACTATGAAGCAAACTTAATATTTTATAAATTCATTATGTACGTTATTGATAAATGGACTGAAATATTCAATATGTTATATGCTTTTTGTACTTTTGAATTAAAGGTATAAAAGTGATTAATATAAGTTTGATTGAGGGATACCAAAAAAAATTTCTTCTAACAAGTCATTTTTAATTTTTTTTCCTAATGTAGTGTAACAATTGTCTATTTTAGAAGTAATTTCAGATGTAATTAGATTATTTCCATTAGAACAGCAAAAATATAATTTAGAGTATTCCCTAAATTTTCAATTTTCAAACCAAATTATTTAGTTCCAAATTTGAAACCATATGCACCAGAAAAACTAACCATTTACTTCAGTGCTTTTTTCTTTACCAAAATATTTCATAGTTAAATTTTCTATATTTCTTGAAAACCAAAGCTTGCTTTTTAAAACCACAACTTATATTTATTTTTAAATATTCATTTAAAATTATATGCAACATTATTAATCAAACATCCAACAAATCACTTATAACATCAAGCAAGCATCCATTACATCCATTTTGAATTTATTTTAACATATCACAATCACACACAAATATTTACATCATACATGTAAATAGTTTTTTTCCTCTTTAACGAATAAATAACTTTTACTACATAAATTTTCAATAGAAATACATTTATATATACACGTTTATAAAGATTCTACCTAATGATCGACCCTTTCGATCATTCACAACTCGCACCTCACATGTGAGAATCGTATAAAAATGTATGAACATCCTAAATCTCACTCCTCTAAGGCCAAATTATATCTCTGTCTTGGTACTATTCTAACCTAAACTCTGATACCATGTTGTAACGCCCCAACTCCAGTGATCGAAATATTAGAGGGAGTTTACCGTCTAATAGTTTGGATCAATAGGCATGGAAGAAGCGCTCTCTCGTATACACTTCTTTGGGTCAACACGAATATGTTTCAGTACCTTAATACATATGAAATAATAAGTATCTTGTCTCGACGTAAGGTAATGTACATGAATTATTGACTCGAATAATATAGTATTAGAGACATAGATAAAAATTTCCCAACTAACAGAATCAGAGTGAATAGAAATAATAACTGAATTTTATATCATATCTGAAAATTTGATACATTTATCTCATATATATACAAATCACCGCACGAACACATCGCATCGACTAATATAATGGAATCTCAATATAATTATAAACAAAGTAATTACTTGCCATCGTCATCGACTCCAACTCCATATCGCAGCCCACAATGCATATACAGTCATATCAAACTTATAGAATATCCTCAATCTGACCCAAGGTGGTTAACAAATAAAAAAACCCCGAGTCAGGCTAGAAATCTTGTTGTGAGTGTAACCGTGCTCAAATAATAACCTAATGAGTGTGACATGTTTAAATATAAACCTAAATTCAAATCACTCAAGTTTATCAATATAGTCAATACCATAAATAATTTCCAACAAGTTCTATACTTAAAACCATTTGAAAATAGATATCAAATTCCTTTTCTTTCAAATCATTTCCCCAAAATCACTTCAAAATGAATTTCCAAATCACTTTCATAAGATAAGTTTATTTACAGAAATTCCATATATTCAAAAATCATTGACCGGAGGTCTACTTTGCAAACGATGTCAAAATATTGGTTTTATATTTAAATAATTTATCAAAATATTTCCTAATTTGTATAAAACTAATCTTTGCAATATATTTCATTAACCAATTTGCAAACTTGATTTATTTTGAAATATTTTTCCAAAACATTATGCAAAATATCATTCCTCCTTTATTTGCTTTAAATTGCTACTTTTCATTTATTTAAATAAATTCCAAAATATTCAATATTGCTACTTTTCATTATTCAAATCAGTTCCAAAATATTCGATAATTTCATCAATACTAGATTAATTTTTTTTGCTCTAGGTTAAATAAATATCCTCTTAAGGTGAATGCTCATCAAAATATATCATAACATTACGTATCTGCCATCGACACCCAGGGAAGGAACCTTTTAATCCAACCCCTAAAATCCAGCCTTGGGCATTATCTTTGAGCGATATCAAAAGCAATAATATCCAAACGGATTACAAAACAAGTAGCAATCCCTTTTTAAAAAGGTAAAATCATCAAAATCATTTTTAAATGAGGAAATACACAAAATCATAATTTTATTTCTTTCAAATTGGGAATTTTTAATAGTAGAAATACTATGAAAATACCTCTGGTTTATTTTATATCAAATCCTAAAACTATCTTTCAAGTAATTCTCCAAAATTCCTTTTATTGAAAAGCTTTGTATATTTAAACCATTCAACCTTTATGGTTCAAATTCAAATCCATATTATTTAACGTAAATTAATCTTTATTTTATAAAAAAATTCTACTTCGAAATCCAAATAAAATATTCATGCAGGCTTTTAAATTCAATTTAACTGAAATCTCATTATTTTCCATTTGAAAATAATTCAAGCTAAAGTTCAAATTATATTGATGTGAAAATAGTTCAAATCATTTTATATGAAAATCTTTCTAGTAATATGATCTATCAGAAATTCTTTTCAACGAATTTCAATATAGTCTTCCTTCTTTTGTATAAAATCAAATTAATCAATTTTCAAAGATAAATTCGAATATATTTCAAAATAAAATTCTTTTAAAAAACCATACTAACTTTAAATATTCATATCCTATATTTCATATAAATAACTCAAATCACTCATTTTATTTAATTTTCCTATCGTCCAAAACATCAATATCAACATTATAGCATACCATTCAACTATATTCATCCATTTCAATCAATCATTGATAAATTATCAACCAATCCAAAAGTTCAATCACGATATACTACCAATCCATCATCAATTAATATAAATTCTATTCAGATAATTCTTTCATTAGTTCCTAGCAATTATAACATTATTTAACAAGATTATCAACTAATATTAATCTAAACAAAAAGTATCAAGTTCATATAGTTTAATTAAAAACCACAATAATATTTGATAACCTATTATTTAAATGATATACTAATAAAAGAGATTATACTCTTTAGAAATCATTTGCTTTCATTTAAATAAATCAAAGATGATTAGAATTACACTCACCGAATTCGTCGATAATACTTCCTACCAGCATCCAAAATCTAATCACTCCACCACTCCACTATTAGTGTCCTAGATTCACACATGCAAGTCTAGCTTCTCCAATTCGATGTGGAATGAGCAGCCTCTCGTATTCACTGCATTGGGTCAACATGGATACGTTCTGAGTACATCTGAAATAATACCTATCTCGTCTCAACATAAGGCAATGTACACGAGTTATAGACTTGAACAATATGGTATTAGAGACGAATAAAAATTTCCCAACTAACAAAATCAAAGCGGATAAAATACTAAATTTTATATCATATCTGAATATTTGATACATTAACTCATAGATATACAATTCATCACACGAATACATCACATCGATAAATATAATGGAATCTCAATATAATTATAGACAAAGTAAATATTCGCCATCATCATTGGCTCCACCAACATCAGTTGTCTCGGTTGTAGCTCCACCTCGCCCCATTGCTGCTTCCTGATGTCGCTTTAGGTGTCGTGCATCACCCAATACGTCAACGCCGTCACATCGCCTCTACGATTTCATTCACGAATTTGTCATTTTTGTTCAATTGCGTATTCATGATTTAGGGCTAAGGAAATATAAAAGGGGTAAACAAGTTTGGATAAGGATGAAGCATATGGGGAGTGGGTGGCATGGATGTGGTTAGTAAAAGTTTGGTCCAATAGAAGTGAAAGGGAATTTTATTTTCATTTTAAATCCTTTCGAACCCTTAACCACTCTATTACCCGATCGGTATTCCATACTCGATCAAAATTCCCATCAAGACATTTCAATCCATATTTATTTCATTCTTATAACGATTCTTTAATTAAAATATCACTTTTCAATTTCAACATATTTAAATAGTTGTTCTATTTTTCAAAACAATTTCAAAATTTCAAAAGTATTATTTATTTCCCAAAGAAATTTCCAAACAACTTTTGAATTTTTAAACCACAATTTAAAGTCCAAATTTGACTTTTAAATCAATGTTCTTCTTTTATTATCAAATAAATCCAAAATTAAGCTAAATTAATTAAATTATATAAAACAACTTTTTAACTATATTTATCCATTTTAAAATACTTATTAACATTTAAACTTAATTTAAATTTAAATTTCAAAATTTTATATTCAGATATTTGAATTTCTAATTTAAATATCCAATTATATTTCCAAAATATATTTTAATATAATTATTATATTTAACTTCGGAATGAGTTGTTACACTCTATCAAGCCAAAATCAAGTCAATTCAATTGTTATTCGATAGCGGCGGTCGACGGTTCAAGGACTAACACTCCGTTGGATATGAAATCATTTCTAGGAGCTTACATCATTAATTCAGGGTGTGCTTAAGGGCTTTGACTGTAAGGTATGTTTCTAATTAAATTCAAACATTAATTTATATTTATAATGATCATTGTATATATATATATATCTATGTATGTATGTATGGTATATGTATTATTGTTAGTTAAGTGACGATTCTAATATGTAGATATGTATTTTCATGAGTTAGATTGGTTATATGTATAAATAAAAATTTCTATTGATAAATATTCTATCTAAATTTCGGCTGTGAATTAAAAAAACATTTTTTAATTATTTAAATAATTTAATATACAGTAGACATATATATTTATATAATATAAAATTTAAATACTATATTGTAATTATGTAGAATGTGAAAATAAAATTTAATATATGATGTTAATAATTATATTATTTTTGGTAGAATGAAAAAAATTAATTGAATATATTAATTTTAATAATATTTAAATCAATTTTCATATAAATAATTATATAAATTTGTATATGCATTATAAAATATATTTTATATTTTATGAAATCATATTAATACATATCAGACCCATAGAAAAATTATAAAAAACATTTTTCTATTTTTAAATCTTTTAATTAAAATTGGAAATTAAAAATTGGATTTTGAACTATTTTAATTATAAAATTACATAATAAAATTTCAAAATGTAAAACTCTTGTTTAAAATTTGTTGGAAGTTCAAATTTTAAAATTTGATTGAAATATTTTATAATTTGATTGAAATATTTTACTAATTTTTGCATAATTAATTTTGGGTTTATTAATATGTGTATATATATATGTGTGTATGTATATATATTTAAAATGTTAATTAAAAAGAAAAAAATATCCTGATATGTACGCATGACCAGATCAATATGTATTTTTAAGTAAAATTTATTTTATAATTTTATTTATAATAATATGTATAAAATATTTTTTTTTGAGTAGAACGGATGTGTAGCGTGGAACTACACAACCCATTAGTGATAAATACTAAATAGTAATATTACGATCAACATGCCTGATCGTTAGCCAGAAAGAGTGTTTTAACATACATCAGCAGCAGCAGCAAAAAAGAGTTAGAGAAAACATAACAACCCTAGACCAATATATACATAATAACCAGTCATATATAAATAAAGATGAAGAGATACTGTCACAGATGGAATTCATGACCATAAGAATGATGGTCAACCGGCACGGCGGAAGATGCGCTACCCACCGACTCAGTTGGTGGAGATCCGGGAGACGGAAGACGGAGCCGGAGCTGAGAAGCTGGAACCTGACCAAAAAGCAAAGATATTAATAATCCTATTGCATATAGACACTCTCGAACTAGCGGGTTTGTTGAACACACGGGCGTTTCTTTCCTTCCATATAACCCAGCAGAAAATGGCTAGTAAAGAATCGAGAAGAGAATCCAGAGCGTTGTACTGCCAAAATTCGAAGAAGTTTGATATGAAAGGGATGTAACCAAGAAGATGAGCACAAGAAGAGACCCAAACGAAATGAGCAAAGTCGCATTCGAAGAACAGGTGATTAATGGACTCGGCTTCCAAATTGCAGAGGGCACAGGCCTGATCAGATAAGATATTGAGATGAAAGAGACGGTCTTTGGTGTTAATGCGGCCATGGATCAGACACCATTGAAAAAAAAGGATTCGAGGAGGGAGGTGGCATTTCCATATGCGTGCGAAAGAGAAAAGTCTGCCAGGGTGGTTCAGGAAGGAGTAGCATTGGGACACTGAGAAGCCTTTAGAGGGGGATAGGGACCATGAGAATTGATCTGGGGAGGAGGGAGACAGGTTAACGGAAAGAAGCAGATTAGCGACGGCAAGGAATTCGCGGAGCAGGCTATCTCCAAAAAGGGAAGCAGGACATAACGAAGAGGGACCGATGGAAACAGCATCGGCTACCGTGAGAAACTGGTGTGGCGCGGAGGAAAAAAGAGTAGGGAAACAGCGGTTTAGGGAAGAGTGGTGGAACCAGGAATCTTGCCAGAAGAGACAGTTAGAACCATCACCTAGAATCACTTGAAAGAGCGGCTTGATACGGGCCAGGGAAGCTAGGACACCAGACCAGAAGGGGGAGGGCTTGAAGAGGGGAGCAAGATGAAGGACACAGAATGGGTTATCTTGATAGTGAACAGAGAGGATCCAATCTTTCCAAATGAAGTGACCAGGTGTAAGAAGACGCCATAGCCATTTGGCCAAGAGAGCAAGGTTGAAAGTTCGAAGGTTGACAATACCAAGGCCACCATGTTCATGTTGTAAATAGGCAATCCTCCAGTTGACAAGGCATTTGGCTTTTCCCCCGTTCTAGAGGAAGGATCTTCTAATGGAATCGATTCTCTTGGAAACCCAGGTAGGTAGTTTGTGGAATGAGAGCCAGTATGTGGAAACATATATACATATATAATAAAAATATTCAATTATATATGAACTATTTTCGGCATTATGAAATTTTTTATAATTATATTTTAAATGATATAAACATATTTATATGGTTATTAATATACTTTGTTAATACTATATATTTATATTCATATATAAATATTTATATTTTTATAAGAAATCATGTATTTAATTTTTTTGATTCATACACACGCACACACATACATTTTGAAATATTTTATTACAAAGAAAAACGTATGTGTATATATAAATATTTGGATAATATATCCACATATCGGATGAGTTAACGTGGTCGTTACGATGTAATCCCAACATCTATATATGGACATGTTATACCTTATATGGATTGGTGCGTTACACATGCATACATATATATGTATATGATGCATGTATGTATTTAATATAATATAAAATTAAATAATACAATATCATTTTATAAATTTAAATAAAATAAAATATTTTATTTAAATAAAATTTAGAAATGTTTTAAATAAACTAGACTTCATAGGCTCAATAAAAAAACCAATAAGAGAATTTTTTTTTGAAATTCACTCATTACTTCCACTACGGGCTAGTCGGTTCCAACAGTAAATAACTATAAGAATTTAAATGTAGGTACTTGATGTTAGTAATAGAATTTTATAACGCAATGCGTGCTATATACATTGACATAGAAGGATTATAAATTAAATTTGTAATTATAATTGACGTATATGATTTATGTTATATGATTGATGTATTTATACATTTTAATCAATTTCTTTTACCATTTTTATAACTTGAACATGGTATAAATATGGAAATTTTCATATTTTTATGATTTATTAGATGAATCAATGAATAATAGTATATTGAAGTTACTTAGATACGTTTAAGGTTACATAATTAATTAATTATAATATATGAACTCAAACATAAAATATTATAAGGGAACCGAGTAATGTATTGTAGATGGTTATAGAATTTTAAAATGTGGGTATTTGATATAAAAAATATAAATTTGTAATGCATTGTATGATAAATTTATTGAGATAATTAAATTATAATTATAATTTATTACACAGTTTATGTTATATGACATATGTGTCTTTACTTTAATCAAAAATTAATCTTACCATTTTTTTAATATTAATAATGTATGCATATTGAAATTATCATATTTCCATAATATAGTGGACTGAATAATGAATATTATTTAATTAGATTTATTTAATTAGTTTAAATTTAAGATTTCATAATTAAGTTAAATATATGAACTACCTGAAATTGTAGTAAAAATTTCGGGGCTCTCACTTCCTAGCCATGGCAGAAAGCTCTCAACCCTCCTCTAATAAATTTCTCAACCAAGACAAACACCCTAGTAAGCCATCTTCTTCTCACATCAAACTTGCCAATAAATCTATTATAGATGATGATGGATTTGAACTTGTTGTGAACAAGAACCGAAAGGATCAGTTTTTAAGATCATAATGACAGTTCAGATCCATCAAGAAGAAGTTGGACCGGAAACAACACTAATAAAAGATATAATCAGAATCCTGCACCTAAGATTCAGACCAGCATGAAGGCTACTCCGAGAGGCTCTAGCTAGAAGCCATTGGAGAATAATAAGGCTCGAGGCTTTAAATTATAGATGGATGTTGTCTTCAATGAGCAAGGCAATATAACTTTTTATTTACGGTACATCCCACCAATTTAAATAAGAAACAAGAAATTCACTATGATCAAGGAAAGCATATGTCAAAGAGTATAAAAAGGGTGGGCAAAATACTATAATGGCATATGTTGTTAATCCTAAGCCGTATTATGTTCACTTTAATGTCTTCATTTAGAGAACATGGAAATATAATGGTGATTTTAAAATCTTTTCAAGAGAAAATGATTTCTTCCTTATCGAATCGAGGACCCAAATGATTGCACAAGAATCTTAAAAAACAGTCTTTATGTTTCAATGGCAGAATCATCATTATGAAAATATGGTCTCCAACAATTAAACTTGTTGGTGGTCTACTCACATCTGTGCCCATATAAGTTAGATTCCCTAACATTAATTTAAGTTTATGGTATCTAGAAGCTTTTAGCACCATGGAAAGTGTAAATGAAAAACTCCTTAAACTTGATGTAGCCAATGCAATGAAAATGAGACTAAACTATACTCGAGTTTTGGTAGAGATAGTTGTAAACTCTGATTTTCAAAAAGAAATAAAATCTCTTTATATAATGGTGAAATTATAAAACAAAATGTTGAGTACGTATTGTAAAGACCCGTTTCTTCGACCCATCAAAAATTAACACTAATACATCCTCGGTATTCACATGCCGCAAGTCGAAGTGCATGAGAGACAGTTCTTTAAAGGTAAGAAAGAAATAAAAATAGAAAAAAATCTCACACGAATGGAATAACATATATTATATATATATATATTTACAACGGAAAATTTTAAATACATTTATTAGAGTTAAACATCGACAGTTATAAATATCTGTCCTTAAAAATGCGGAATACAATAGTACATAAGTGTGGTGGAAATAAGGTAATAGTCTACTGAAGAATCTTCTAACTCCATGCTCCGAGCTCTTCTAGATTTCTTCAAACTAAATCTGACTACTGGGCTGCCCAAAAAAAGTAGGGCACCTAGAGTTTAAGAGGAAAGAAAATAAACTCCGAGTCAGTCATAGGATTTGTGTAAGAAACTCAAAATACAGATATTTGAAAACAAATGCTACCTCATAAGACCACGCCGCACATAAACATGGAACGAGTTTTCCCCTTACGATAACCAAAAAAATTTCTACGCAGAATCTAGGAATATTATTTTTAATGACATTCTTTTGAAAACACTTTTCAAGTAAATATACATAATCTTAACCGAAATTGTTACATTATTAAATTCCAGCATACTAGGTTCTGCAATCAAGTCCGAAGGCACTTATTAGAGAATGAGTTTCCATACAATGGCAAGGTAAGGGATTACCTTCCGTACAATACATCTCTAGAGGAATGTACCAAGGAACGACATCTTCGAAACCTTTGTGAATCAGAACCGGCCTACCCGCACACCCATCTGGTGGCGGATATAACCGAATATGAAATCACCCCGGTCGTAGCCGACCTATCCATTACCATCACATACACAACATACTAGACATATAGAGAGTAATCTAGAAGAGTGATGACTATACCCTTATGGGCACGACCCACATAGCCCTAAAGCAACCCGGTTTTAGCCATTACCGGTTGATGAGGCTAGAGATAACGATTACCTTTCACATAGCATGCATTCCACTTTGAATGCCATATTGCCATTCCATGATTACACAACTGATTTCTACAAATGTATAACCTCTGAGCTTGTATGTCTAAAGAAAGGGTGCTAATCTAAAATAAATTGCCTTCTCCGCCGCCAAATAGATAATACATTTATAGAGATCAATCAATGTGAATAGAAATGCAACGTCAGACATTCGTCCATACAAGTTGTCCAGGAATAGGACAAACTGAAGGAACTCTCCTACCACATCCTGTCGAGAATCATTCTTAGGATTAGTAGTGAGCAACCCTTGCATCGAAGATCAAATGAAGATACTACTGCCACAAATACATGATATATAAAATTTCCCTCGAGGGTCAGTGACAAGCAGCCCTTCATTCTATATACTATCATTCCAAGTCTTCACTTTGAATACGTAAATTGGTTCAAAGTAGTTTTCGAATAAGAATCACTCAAACGCAATCCCGGTCCCTCAAAACCAATCATCAATAAAAAGATATTAAGTAAATAGGCACTTATTATTTGATTCATTACTTTCTTTTTATCAAAAATATCTTTTGGAGATATATATCATTAAAACATTTCTTTCTAATATATACAAAATCATTAAACCACTCTTTAATTTTGGAAATACCAAATCAAAATCATTTCTCATAAATCATATTGCAAAACCTTATTGAGTAAAAAGGTCAATAGAAATTATACTAATTCTACTTAACATCAATTTTCGTATTCAACCATTACTATCCATCGAATAACGTGAAATCACCGTTTAAATTCACACGTATAATACGGGTTCCCTTCTCAGAATTTAATACTAAGTATAAGAAGATCATTTCTATACAATCCAAGTTGTATCAATTCAAATTTATAAATTTTTAATTTTTATACTTGTTTCGTTTCCGACATCTCGACCTTATCTATCCCTCGCCCAGGAAAGAGGCCAAGTGAGCCAGGGCACTGGTTGCTCCTGAACATCTCCTTAGTTTAAGCACTCAATATTTGGATCTCATGAATAGAAAATTCCAGTCTACTCGACGACTTTTAGAGCCAAGATTAAGTCACTTTATTATAACAGTTTTTCTTCAAATCATTTATTTAAAATCTTTTAAATAAACTATAAAACCTCCACATCATTATTAAGACACTTAATTATTCATTTGAAAACATTTATAAAAGATTTGGAGAAGAATTGTTAAGTTCAAATCCATATTTTAAAAGTTATTAAAAGTGCTGCGAATAGTACTTTTAAGGCTTATTTAATCAAAACAACTTTTCGATTATTTAGAAATCCATTTTCTATAACTTAAATATCTTTTAAAACATTTTAAATGATTAACATAATTTATTCCACATTTTTAAAGAATTAAAATATCAATTTTAAAGAATTTGTCGTTTTGGTTTCAGAATTGCCAAACCGCGACTATTTTGAAAACTTGTTTTACTCATATTTCAAAATCTACTAAACAAAATCTCGATCTTTTTCTTTAGTTTGAAAAGTGTGACTATAAGGGTTTGTAAAATTCTTATTTTGAAAAACTCCGACTCTGAATCCATCGTATACATGGATTTAACATTCTCCGGCACGAAATCGCGAACTGTCGTTACGTGACGCGCCTATTTTTGACTTAATTTTCATAACTTGTCAAAACTTCACCAAATTGGATTCTAGTGTTTATAAAACATTTATAAATCATTTTAAACCATTTTCAGGAGGTTTAATAATCTCATATGCACCATTTCATTTATTAAAGGAAAGTGATTTCCTTTGTGATTTTCGACGTGGATTAAATGTGACTTGTTAATACAATCAAAAATCATATCATCATCATCCAAATATGATAAACAATCATCACAACCAAGCATAACCAAACATATATATCATCCAATATATCATATTATAAATAGAGTTTCTTATCATAATATCCACTCCTTCGCGATGCTTCCTAAAATCATTTCGGCTACGTTTCTCCTACAAATTTCACTCTGGAGCTCCTCGAATCTCCTCCTTGACTCATAGTGGCCTTGGCCTCCTATTAGAATGAGGTGATGCATAGCCAAACATGGACATGGGGTATGGCTGTGGGTTATAAGAGGTGTAGGAGGGAGTTTGAGCTTGTTTTGATGAGGTAGCAACATAGTTTGCGTATGTCTATTTTGACATTCCTTTGCCATAACTTTGCTAACTTTATTTCTAGGCATGGAAGCCATTAAAGGGGAGCTCTTAGAGCTTTAAGAAGAGAGAATGGTGTGAATGAATGTGTGAATGTAGGTGGGTATTTATAGATTTTTCAAGCCTTAACTCTTAAGCAAAGTGGAAAATATCTCCACCATCACCTCTATCGTGAATTCCACCCCCATCATCCTCCATGTGCTTGGTCCCATGTGTGTGTATAAGGTGAGGTGATGTTTGCTTTTGACTTTGATAAAATATCTTTGATATTTCTTAAATATATGTATATTTAAATGTATATGTATGTACTTATATGTTCAAGTGCATGTTAGGATGTGCATATGTATGTTATATATATGTACATGATATATAAATAAGGTTGCAACAACTTTGAACAACTTCCGTTCGTTAAACCGTTGAAAATCAGGAAGCCGATTACCAGTCATATTTTCACTTATAAATTAATTTACATATAAATGTAAAAAAACCGAGAACTAATTTCCCATCATTTTCACTTAATTAAAATGATTTCATTTGATTTTTAAAAGCTTATAAATTAATATTAAACAATCGTTTACAAAAAGTGCTACTTTATCGATAAAGCAATATCAGTTTTCTTATATTTTCAAATTAAGTATATATCTTTATAAAACTATTATAAATGATTTATTATAATTTAAAACAATTATTAGAACCATTATAAAAATTATTAAATCATTAAATCTCAATTTAAATTCATAAATCAATATTTAAATATAATGGCATCACTAATGATGTCATAAATACCTTTATTCTGCCCAAAAATAAATAAATAATTGTATTTCATATTCTTGTTCAATTATAAAAATAAGTGTATGAGCTCTGTGCATGATGTTTTATGATTATAGAGCTGTTTATTGATAAACGGTTTTCGGTCATTTTATCGCTATTTTTTCAAAGTATATATTTTTGTAAATACCTATTACCATTATTATTTTTTGTTCAAAACTTCATAATCTACGTTAAAATCTTATATTTGAATATTCTAAAAATAAATATAATTTATCAAATTGATAAATTTGGGGGTCGTTATATACTTCCCCCCTTTGAAAAGAATTTCGTCCTCAAAATTACAATGCAAAACCCAAAGGCATTTGCCCAAAATATTTATTTTTAAACTTATACTTGTACGATGTATATAAATCATCCGTACGCAATATCTGATTCGAATTCCTATTTGAATACCCAACTTTACTTTCGAACTAGTATTGATTCTTCGATTCTCTAGTGCGGACTCTGATCATGCTCTTTGATTAGAACTTTAGTTTTCCTTGCATAGCTCTCAAACATGATATAAAACTCAAGTATCCAACCACAAACCCTCACCACTGTTCATCGTGAAGAATCGAGTGATAAATCCTTTTTCGGACTAGTGTAATCACTTTAAAGTTCCATACTCAAATCTTAGATCAAAATCATGCAATGAAATGATTTATGCACCTCATACATACTGATTAACCTTCCTAAAATATTTTTATGAAAACATTTCATAAAACTTTAACTTTGATTTAAACTCTTTTATAAAGACATTTCTTTATATATACATTTATTCTCCAAATATATATTCTTAAAGGAAAACCTCTCATTCCAGAAGATAAATACCTTTCCCATAAACATCTTTTATTATAACGCATTGATAATCATTTCAAAATATTTGCCCTAAAATATTTCTATCTCCTTTTGAAAATCACTTACTATAACAATAGTGTTATAGTCCATGCCTTTCTCACTTTCCAAAAACATTTACTACAACAATAAATGTTGAAATCTATGTTTTCATCACTTAGTGCATTTTAAATCACTTTTTAAAGTCATTAATCTTCATTTGAAAAATATCACTTTTAAAACATTCCTTTAATAGATTATTTTAACTTTTAAAACATGAATATATTTTCTCTATAAAATCCATACTTAAATCTCAACACAAATCATTTCTATATTTATAAAACTAAGTTTATAAATTTCCATTCTATTTTATAAAACTTCTTCTTATAAAATCTCTTTATTTATGAAATTCCATTCAAAACTCTACTAATTTATAAATCGCATTAATTTATAAAATCCTAATTATAAATCCATTTACAAAATATCAATTACAAATCCATTTTTAATATTTGTAAAACGCAGTTTATAAATCTATTACTTCATTATAATATAACATTTATAGATTTTGCTCTTAATATATATATATATATCCCTTTGTATAAAATGCTTAATTACTTTATATTTGATTGTTTTTCTCCAATTTCCTTAAACCTTGCCAAAAAATTTCAAAACACGGGTTTTAAATTCTCAAAATCTCTTTTATAAAACATATCTTCCAAATCTATATTTTACAAAATCATTTGATTTTCCTATGAAACACACTTTTATACAACATGCATATTTATATTCTTATAAATTCATTAAGCTTAACCTGTGCAGTCAATTCCCCGATATTGCCCTGATATATCCCCGTTATATCCCGTAGCGGACTTTTGGGGCAACGATATTCCAATAAAGCGGCCCAATATAGCGGATCCGCTATCATCCCCAATATTGCGGCAATAATCCGCTATATCCCCGATTTTGTTGCCTCGCTATATCCCCCTTTTCTATAAATAAGCATTTTTCTTGATGTCTTGCTTTTAAGTTTTATGGTAACTTCAAAGTTGATGTAACAATGATATACGCTATCGGTTATTATAACTAGTTTTAACTTTTTAAGTGTCAACTTTGTTTATCTTTACTTTATTATGACTTGTTTTGCTTAGTGGGAAATAATAAGTAATACTTGTTCCTCTTTTTAATATAGAATGTTCATCATTCGTTTTGTTAAAGTCGTCCGCTATATCCTGCTATATCCCCGATATACCTCCGCTACAACTTTTCGCACCTCAAACGCTATGGAGGGGCAAAGCGCTTTAATTGCACAGAGCTTAACCCAATATTATTATTATCAAATACCTTATAGTCAAATTGTGAAACTTAATTCACAAGGTGTTTGTATTTAAACTTTAAAATCAAACAACTAATAACTAATCATTTGAAAGATATTTCTTTATATTCAAAATATAATCCTAGGTAAAATTATTTCATTTACAAACTTTTCAATACAAAACTCATTTATATATATTATTAACAAATACGCGCTCTTATATAATACTTTTAACTAATTCTAGGGTGTTACTAACCCTATCTCTAATGAGTAACTCATCTTAGGGTATTACTAACCCTATCTCTAATGAGACTTTTACCCCAATCAAGCTTAGGTGTTCACTCAATCTAAGCTCTGATAACAAATGTAAAGACACATTTCTTCGACCCTCAAAAATCGACACTAATACATCATTGGTATTCACGTGCTGCAAATCCAAGTGCCGGAGAGGCGGTATTTTAAGGTTAAGAAAGAAATAAAGACATAACAAATTCTCATACGAATGGAATAACATATATTATTTCAATACATATATCTTTACAGCGGAAAATTTTAATTACATTTATCAGAGTTAAACATGGACAATTATAAATACCTGTCCTTACAAATGCGGAATACAATAATACATGAGTGCGGTGGAAATTGGGTAATAGTTTATTGAAGAATCTTCTAACTCCATGCTTTGAGCTCATCCATATTTCTTTAAGCTAAATCTGACTACTAGGCTGCCTGAAAAAAATAAGTCACCCAGAGTTCAAGGGTAAAGAAAGTAAACTCAGGGTCAGTTATGAGACTGGTGTGAGAAACTCAAAATACAGATATTTGAAAACAAATGGTATCTCATAAGACCACGCCGCACATAAACACGCAACGGGTTTTTACCTTATGATAACCAAAACATTTGCTATGCAAAATCAGAGAATATTATTTTTAATGACATTCATTTTAAAACACTTCTCAAGTAAAT
Organism: Allium fistulosum; assembly: GCA_030737815.1. NCBI lineage: Eukaryota > Viridiplantae > Streptophyta > Magnoliopsida > Asparagales > Amaryllidaceae > Allium > Allium fistulosum. Next base: position 147,581,315 of record CM060908.1, on the reverse strand, counting down.
ATACATAATCTTAGCGGAAATTGTTACATTATTAAATTCCAGCATACTAGGTTCTACAATTAAGTCCGAAGGAACTTATTAGAGAATGGTTTCCATATAATGGCAAGGTAAGGGACTACCTTCCATATAGTATATCTCTAGAGGTATGTATAGGGGATTGACATCTTCGAAACCTCTATGAATCAGAACCGGCCTACCCACATACCCACCTGGTGGCGGATAGGACCGAATATGACATTACCCCCATCGTAACTGACATATCCATGACCATAGCATACACAACGTACTCGACATATAGAGAGTAATCTAGAAGGGTGAAGACCATCCTTACGGGCATGACCCACATAGCCCTGAAGCAACCCTGTTTTAGCCATTACCAATTGATGAGGCTAGAGGTAACGATTACCTTTCACATAGCACAAATTCCACTTTGAATGTGATATTTCCATTCCATGATTACACAACTGATTTCTACAAACGTATAACTCTTGAGCTCGTATGTCTCAGGAAAGGGTGTTAAGCTAAGAAAAATTGCCTTCTTCGCGACCAAAAAGATGATACATTATGGAGATAAATCAACGTGATTAGAAATTCAGCGTCAGATATTCATCCATATAAGTTGTCCTGGAATAGGACAAACCGAAGGAAATATCCTACCACATCCTATTGGGAATCATCCCTAGGATTAGTAGCGAGCAACCCTTGCATTCTATTGACTATCATTCCAAGTCTTCACTTTGAATACGTAAATTGATTTGAAGTGATTTTCGAATAAGAATAACTCAAATCCAACCCCCGTCCCTCCGAACCAATCATCGATAAAAAGATATTAAGTAAATAGGTGCTTATCATTTGATTCATTACTTTCTTTTTATTAAAAATATCTTCTGGAGATATATATCTTTAAAACATTTCTTTTCGATATATACAAAATCATTAAACCTCTCTTTAATTTTGGAAATACAAAATCAAAATCATTTCTCATAAATCATATTGCAAAACCTTATTGAGTAAAAAGGTCAATAGAGATTATACTAATTCTACTTAACATCAATTTTCGTATTCAACCATTACTATCCATCGAATAACGTGAAATCACCGTTTAAATTCACACGGATAGTACGGGTTCCCTTCTCAGAATTTAATACTAAGTATAAGAAGATCATTTCTATACAATCCAAGTTGTATCAATTCAAATTTATAAATTTTTAATTTTTATACTTGTCTCGTTTCCGACATCTCGACCTTATCTATCCCTCGCCCAGGAAAGAGGCCAAGTGAGCCAGGGCACTGGTTGCTCCTGAACATCTCCTTAGTTTAAGCACTCAATATTTGGATCTCATGAATAGAAAATTCCAGTCTACTCGACGACTTTTAGAGCCAAGATTAAGTCACTTTATTATAACAGTTTTTCTTCAAATCATTTATTTAAAATCTTTTAAATAAACTATAAAACCTCCACATCATTATTAAGACACTTAATTATTCATTTGAAAACATTTATAAAAGATTTGGAGAAGAATTGTTAAGTTCAAATCCATATTTTAAAAGTTATTAAAAGTGCTGCGAATAGTGCTTTTAAGGCTTATTTAATCAAAACAACTTTTCGATTATTTAGAAATCCATTTTCTATAACTTAGATATCTTTTAAAACATTTTAAATGATTAACATAATTTATTCCACATTTTTAAAGAATTAAAATATCAATTTTAAAGAATTTGTCGTTTTGGTTTCAGAATTGCCAAACCGCGACTATTTTGAAAACTTGTTTTACTCATATTTCAAAATCTACTAAACAAAATCTCGATCTTTTTCTTTAGTTTGAAAAGTGTGACTATAAGGGTTTGTAAAATTCTTATTTAGAAAAACTCTGACTCTGAATCCATCGTATACATGGATTTAACATTCTCCGGCGCGAAATCGCGAACTGTCGTTACGTGACACGCCTATTTTTGACTTAATTTTCATAACTTGTCAAAACTTCACCAAATTGGATTCTAGTGTTTATAAAACATTTATAAATCATTTTAAACCATTTTCAGGAGGTTTAATAATCTCATATGCACCATTTCATTTATTAAAGGAAAGTGATTTCCTTTGTGATTTTCGACGTGGATTAAATGTGACTTGTTAATACAATCAAAAAATCATATCATCATCATCCAAATATGATAAACAATCATCACAACCAAGCATAACCAAACATATATATCATCCAATATATCATATTATAAATAGAGTTTCTTATCATAATATCCACTCCTTCGCGATGCTTCCTAAAATCATTTCGGCTACGTTTCTCCCACAAATTTCACTCTGGAGCTCCTCGAATCTCCTCCTTGACTCATAGTGGCCTTGGCCTCCTATTAGAATGAGGTGATGCATAGCCAAACATGGACATGGGGTATGGCTGTGGGTTATAAGAGGTGTAGGAGGGAGTTTGAGCTTGTTTTGATGAGGTAGCAACATAGTTTGCGTATGTCTATTTTGACATTCCTTTGCCATAACTTTGCTAACTTTATTTCTAGGCATGGAAGCCATTAAAGGGGAGCTCTTAGAGCTTTAAGAAGAGAGAATGGTGTGAATGAATGTGTGAATGTAGGTGGGTATTTATAGATTTTTCAAGCCTTAACTCTTAAGCAAAGTGGAAAATATCTCCACCATCACCTCTATCGTGAATTCCACCCCCATCATCCTCCATGTGCTTGGTCCCATGTGTGTGTATAAGGTGAGGTGATGTTTGCTTTTGACTTTGATAAAATATCTTTGATATTTCTTAAATATATGTATATTTAAATGTATATGTATGTACTTATATGTTCAAGTGCATGTTAGGATGTGCATATGTATGTTATATATATGTACATGATATATAAATAAGGTTGCAACAACTTTGAACAACTTCCGTTCGTTAAACCGTTGAAAATCAGGAAGCCGATTACCAGTCATATTTTCACTTATAAATTAATTTACATATAAATGTAAAAAAACCGAGAACTAATTTCCCATCATTTTCACTTAATTAAAATGATTTCATTTGATTTTTAAAAGCATATAAATTAATATTAAACAATCGTTTACAAAAAGTGCTACTTTATCGATAAAGCAATATCAGTTTTCTTATATTTTCAAATTAAGTATATATCTTTATAAAACTATTATAAATGATTTATTATAATTTAAAACAATTATTAGAACCATTATAAAAATTATTAAATCATTAAATCTCAATTTAAATTCATAAATCAATATTTAAATATAATGGCATCACTAATGATGTCATAAATACCTTTATTCTGCCCAAAAATAAATAAATAATTGTATTTCATATTCTTGTTCAATTATAAAAATAAGTGTATGAGCTCTGTGCATGATGTTTTATGATTATAGAGCTGTTTATTGATAAACGGTTTTCGGTCATTTTATCGCTATTTTTCCAAAGTATATATTTTTGTAAATACCTATTACCATTATTATTTTTTTTTCAAAACTTCATAATCTACGTTAAAATCTTATATTTGAATATTCTAAAAATAAATATAATTTATCAAATTGATAAATTTGGGGGTCGTTATATACTTCCCCCCTTTGAAAAGAATTTCGTCCTCAAAATTACAATGCAAAACCCAAAGGCATTTGCCCAAAATATTTATTTTTAAACTTATACTTGTACGATATATATAAATCATCCGTACGCAATATCTGATTCGAATTCCTATTTGAATACCCAACTTTACTTTCGAACTAGTATTGATTCTTCGATTCTCTAGTGCGGACTCTGATCATGCTCTTTGATTAGAACTTTAGTTTTCCTTGCATAGCTCTCAAACATGATATAAAACTCAAGTATCCAACCACAAACCCTCACCACTGTTCATCGTGAAGAATCGAGTGATAAATTCTTTTTCGGACTAGTGTAATCACTTCAAAGTTCCATACTCAAATCTTAGATCAAAATCGTGCAATGAAATGATTTATGCACCTCATACATACTGATTAACCTTCCTAAAATATTTTTATGAAAACATTTCATAAAACTTTAACTTTGATTTAAACTCTTTTATAAAGACATTTCTTTATATATACATTTATTCTCCAAATATATATTCTTAAAGGAAAACCTCTCATTCCAAAAGATAAATACCTTTCCCATAAACATCTTTTATTATAACGCATTGATAATCATTTCAAAATATTTGCCCTAAAATATTTCTATCTCCTTTTGAAAATCACTTACTATAACAATAGTGTTATAGTCCATGCCTTTCTCACTTTCCAAAAACATTTACTACAACAATAAATGTTGAAATCTATGTTTTCATCACTTAGTGCATTTTAAATCACTTTTTAAAGTCATTAATCTTCATTTGAAAAATATCACTTTTAAAACATTCCTTTAATAGATTATTTTAACTTTTAAAACATGAATATATTTTCTCTATAAAATCCATACTTAAATCTCAACACAAATCATTTCTATATTTATAAAACTAAGTTTATAAATTTCCATTCTATTTTATAAAACTTCTTCTTATAAAATCTCTTTATTTATAAAATTCCATTCATAACTCTACTAATTTATAAATCGCATTTATTTATAAAATCCTAATTATAAATCCATTTACAAAATATCAATTACAAATCCATTTTTAATATTTGTAAAACGCACTTTATAAATCTATTACTTCATTATAATATAACATTTATAGATTTTGCTCTTAATATATATATATATATATATATATATCCCTTTGTATAAAATGCTTAATTACTTTATATTTGATTGTTTTTCTCCAATTTCCTTAAACCTTGCCAAAAAATTTCAAAACACGGGTTTTAAATTCTCAAAATCTCTTTTATAAAACATATCTTCCAAATCTATATTTTACAAAATCATTTGATTTTCCTATGAAACACACTTTTATACAACATGCATATTTATCGTCTTATAAATTCATTAAGCTTAACCTGTGCAGTCAATTCCCCGATATTGCCCTGATATATCCCCATTATATCCTGTAGCGGACTTTTGGGGCAACGATATTCCAATAAAGCGGCCCAATATAGCGGATCCGCTATCAACCCCAATATTGCGGCAATAATCCGCTATATCCCCGATTTTGTTGCCTCGCTATATCCCCCTTTTCTATAAATAAGCATTTTTCTTGATGTCTTGCTTTTAAGTTTTATGGTAACTTCAAAGTTGATGTAACAATGATATACGCTATCGGTTATTATAACTAGTTTTAACTTTTTAAGTGTCAACTTTGTTTATCTTTACTTTATTATGACTTGTTTTGCTTAGTGGGAAATAATAAGTAATACTTGTTCCTCTTTTTAATGTAGAATGTTCATCATTCGTCTTGTTAAAGTCGTCCGCTATATCCTGCTATATCCCCGATATACCTCCGCTACAACTTTTTGCACCTCAAACGCTATGGAGGGGCAAAGCGCTTTAACTACACAGAGCTTAACCCAATATTATTATTATCAAATACCTTATAGTCAAATTATGAAACTTAATTCACAAGGTGTTTGTATTTAAACTTTAAAATCAAACAACTAATAACTAATCATTTGAAAGATATTTCTTTATATTCAAAATATAATCCTAGGTAAAATTATTTCATTTACAAACTTTTCAATACAAAACTCATTTATATATATTATTAACAAATATGCGCTCTTATATAATACTTTTAACTAATTCTAGGGTGTTACTAACCCTATCTCTAATGAGTAACTCATCTTAGGGTATTACTAACCCTATCTCTAATGAGAATTTTACCCCAATCAAGCTTAGGTGTTCACTCAATCTAAGCTCTGATAACAAATGTAAAGACACATTTCTTCGACCCTCAAAAATCGACACTAATACATCATTGGTATTCACGTGCTGCAAATCCAAGTGCCGGAGAGGCGGTATTTTAAGGTTAAGAAAGAAATAAAGACATAACAAATTCTCATACGAATGGAATAACATATATTATTTCAATACATATATCTTTACAGCGGAAAATTTTAATTACATTTATCAGAGTTAAACATGGACAATTATAAATACCTGTCCTTACAAATGCGGAATACAATAATACATGAGTGCGGTGGAAATTGGGTAATAGTTTATTGAAGAATCTTCTAACTCCATGCTTTGAGCTCATCCATATTTCTTTAAGCTAAATCTGACTACTAGGCTGCCTGAAAAAAATAAGTCACCCAGAGTTCAAGGGTAAAGAAAGTAAACTCAGGGTCAGTTATGAGACTGGTGTGAGAAACTCAAAATACAGATATTTGAAAACAAATGGTATCTCATAAGACCACGCCGCACATAAACACGCAACGGGTTTTTACCTTATGATAACCAAAACATTTGCTATGCAAAATCAGAGAATATTATTTTTAATGACATTCATTTTAAAACACTTCTCAAGTAAATATACATAATCTTAGCGGAAATTGTTACATTATTAAATTCCAGCATACTAGGTTCTACAATTAAGTCCGAAGGAACTTATTAGAGAATGGTTTCCATATAATGGCAATGTAAGGGACTACCTTCCGTATAGTATATCTCTAGAGGTATGTATAGGGGATTGACATCTTTGAAACCTCTATGAATCAGAACCGGCCTACCCACATACCCACCTGGTGGCGGATAGGACCGAATATGACATTACCCCCATCGTAACTGACATATCCATGACCATAGCATACACAACGTACTCGACATATAGAGAGTAATCTAGAAGGGTGAAGACCATCCTTACGGGCATGACCCACATAGCCCTGAAGCAACCCTGTTTTAGCCATTACCAATTGATGAGGCTAGAGGTAACGATTACCTTTCACATAGCACAAATTCCACTTTGAATGTGATATTTCCATTCCATGATTACACAACTGATTTCTACAAACGTATAACTCTTGAGCTCGTATGTCTTTGGAAAGGGTGTTAAGCTAAGAGAAATTGCCTTCTTCGCGACCAAAAAGATGATACATTATGGAGATAAATCAACGTGATTAGAAATTCAGCGTCAGATATTCATCACTATAAGTTGTCCTGGAATAGGACAAACCGAAGGAAATATCCTACCACATCCTATTGGGAATCATCCCTAGGATTAGTAGCGAGCAACCCTTGCATTCTATTGACTATCATTCCAAGTCTTCACTTTGAATACGTAAATTGATTTGAAGTGATTTTCGAATAAGAATAACTCAAATCCAACCCTCGTCCCTCCGAACCAATCATCGATAAAAAGATATTAAGTAAATATGTGCTTATCATTTGATTCATTACTTTCTTTTTATTAAAAATATCTTCTGGAGATATATATCTTTAAAACATTTCTTTTCGATATATACAAAATCATTAAACCTCTCTTTAATTTTGGAAATACAAAATCAAAATCATTTCTCATAAATCATATTGCAAAACCTTATTGAGTAAAAAGGGTTGAAAGAAATTGTACTAATTCTACAGAACAACAATTTTCGTATTGAACCTTTACTATCCGTTAAATAAGGTGAAATCACCTTAAATTTTCACACGGATAGTACGGGTTCTCTCCTCGGAATGTAAAACTATGTATAAAAAGGTTATTTCTATATAATCCAATTTGTATCAATTCAAATTTATAAATTTTGAATCTTTTATACTTGTCTCGTTTTCGACATTTCGACCTTATTTATCCCTTGCTTGGGAAAGAGGCCAAGTGAGCCAAGGCATTAGTTGCTCTTGAACATCTCCCTGGTTCAAGCATTCCACATTCGGATCACATGAATAGAAAAATTCAGTCTACTCGTCGGTTTTTAGAGCTTTTCTTCAGATCATTTATTTAAATCTTTTAAATAAACTATAAGACCTCCAAATCATTTTAAAAAAAATTAATTATTAATTTGAAAATATTAATAAAATATTTGGAAAAGAACTGTTAAGTTTAAATCCATATTTCAAAAGTTATTAAAAGTGCTGCAAACAGTGCTGTGAATAGTGCTTTTAAGGCTTATTTGATCAAAGCAATTTTTCGATTATTTAGAAATCCATTTTTATACTCTGTTAAAACAGTTTAAAATATTTATAGAATTTGTTCCATATTTTTAAGGAACTAAAATATCATTTTTAAAGAATTTATCGCTTTGGTTTTGGAACTGCCAAACCACGACTATTTTAAAAACTTGTTTTATTCATATTTTAAAATGTACTAAACAAAATCTCAATCATTTTCTTTTGATCGAAAACTGTGATTACAAGGGTTTGAAAAATTCTTATTTCAAAGAATTCCGACTTTGAATCCATCGTTTACATGGATTTAACTTTCTAAGGCGCGAAATCGTAAACTGCCGTTACACGATGCGCCTATTTTTGACTTAATTTTCAAAACTTTACCAATTTGGATTTTAGTGTTTATAAAGCATTTATAAATCATTTTAAACTATTATCAAGAGGTTTAACAATCTCATATACACCATTTCCTTTATTAAAGGAAAGTGATTTCCTTTGTGATTTTCGACGTGCATTAAACGTGACTTGTTAGTACAATCAAACAATCATCACAACCAAGCATAACCAAACATATATATCATCCAATATATCATATTATAAATAGAGGTTCTCACTGTACTATCCACCTCTTTTCGATGCTTCCTAAAATCATTTCGGCAACATTTCTCTCCACAAATTTCACTCTGGAGCTCCCCGGATCTCCTTCTTGTCTCATAAAGGGCACGACCTCCTATTGGAATGAGGTGATGCACAACCAAACATGGACATGGAGTATGGCTGTGGGTTATAAGAGGTGTATGAGGGAGTTTGAGCTTTTTTTGAGGAGGTAGCAACATAGTTTGCATATGTATTAATTTTGACATTCCTTTGCCATAACTTTGCTAAGTTTTTTCTAGGCATGGAAGCCATTAAAAAGGAGCTCTTAAAGTTTAAAGAAGAAGGAGGAAGAAGAGAATGGGGTGAATGAATGTGTGAATGTAGGTGAGTATTATAGATTTTTCAAGTCTTAACCCTTAAGCAAAGTGGAAAATATCTCCACCATCACCTCTAACCATGAATTCCACCCCCATCACCCTCCATGTGCTTAGCTCGTGTGTGTGTGTGTGTAAAGTGAGGTGATGTTTGCTTTTGACTTTGGTAAAATATCTTAGATATTTTGTAAATATATGTATATTTAAATGTATATGCATATGTATGTATATATATGTTCATGTGCATGTTAGAGTGTGCATATGTATGTTATATATGTGTACATGACATATAAACAAGGCTGCGACAACTTTGAATAACTTCCGTTCCTTAAACCGTTGAAAATCGGAAAGCCGATTACCGGTCATATTTTCACTTATAAATTAATTTACATATAAATGCAAACAATATTTGAAAACTAATTTCCCATCAATTTCAATTAATTAAAATGATCACATTTGATTTATAAATCCATATAAATTAATATTAAACAATCGTTTACAAAAAGTGTTATTATATCGATAAAGCGATATCAATTTTCTTATATTTTCAAATCAAGTATATATTTTCAGAAAAATATTATAAATGATTTATTGTCATTATAAACAATTATTAGACCCATTATAAATTATTATTAAATCATTAAATCTCAATTTAAATTCATAAATCAATATTTAAATATAAGGGCATCACTAATGATGTCATAAATACCTTTATTTTTCCTAAAAATAAAATAAATAATTTTATTTCATATTCTTGTTCAATTATAAAAATAAGAGTATGTATCCAGCTTCGTGCACGATGTTTTACGATTATAGAACCGTTTATCGATAAAACAATTTCCAGTCATTTTATTGCTATTTTTCAAAAGTATATATTTTTGTAAATACTTATTACCATTATTATTTATTATTCAAAACATCATAATGTATGTTAAAATCTTATATTTTAATATTTTAAAAATAAATATAATTTATCAAATTGATAAATTTGCGGGTCGTTACATGTATGGCATCCTATGCAGTTAAAGTACTTAGCGATAGAGGTGCAAAAAAGCTATAGCGGGGATATAGTGAAAAATATCGGAGGTGCAAAAAGCTTCATTAGATATAAAACCAGTTATAAAGTTAAATTATTCTCATTCTCACATCCTTTGTGTAGAAAAAAGAAATATTATTTAATCTTATATAACAAAATCAAAAAATATCATGATTTATGTAGACTAAATTTGGTGACTACAATAGATTTCTAACTTATATTAAGCACTTATGCCTTAAAGTAGGTCAATACCCTAACTTGTTGATTATGGCTTAAAAGATAACTAGTCAAATCAACATTTTTATATTAATATTGCTAAAGCAGGTGCTAAAAGGCCTTGATTTAATGAGTGTAGCGAAAAATGTAACGACCCGAAATTTTGGATATTTGAAATGGGATATTTAATTGATTTTAAATATTTAAAAGTAAAAATTTTACCTGAATTTCAAATATAACTATTTATTGGAGAATTAAATTATTGAATTTAATAATTGGAAACGGGCAAAATATTGAATCTTGAGTTTTAAGCTTGTTAAAAATAATTTAAAGGCTTATAAAATTTATATTAATAATAATGAAGATAATAGAACTTTTAAAATTGAATTTAAAAGTGTTTTGTTCAGTTTTAAAAATATATCGTTTAAATTGATATTTAAAAATAGCCTTCCGGGGCACAGTCTCGGAATTCGACGAGACCAGTTTCATTGGATCCATAATAGTGTATTATTATCGAATTTCAAATTCCGTAGCATTTGGAGTCATCGTTTGATCGTATGGTGTACAAACGCGTTGAAATTTATGTCGTAAATTCAATATAATGATTGGGTCCAAAAAGCTATCTTCTCCATACGATCGAATTAGGGCTCAAAACCTTTTCATTGCGTTCGGAATAGGGGCATAACATTATAAACGCCTAGCGGCACGCCTCGATAGGAGGTCAAGATTTGGAGCTACGATTTCGAGACGATTTAAAATTTAAATAATATAATTGTATGTTTTGACCAGTCAAACTTCTTTCCAGCTGTAACTTTGTTTTCACTGTACCATCTTCTCCTTTTCAACATGCAAGACATCCCTTCCATCTATTTTAAATCACGATTCCCTCTTCCATCAAAAACAGTTCAGCCGAAAAACGTAAAAAAAAATGAAAGCTTGAGAAAAAAATCTCGTTCTCCTCAACATACTCAAAAATAAAATCTGCAACTCGTTTTGAATTCCTCATTTTCAAATAACTTCAGATTGAGGTGAGTTCATATGACGCGGCTGCAATTTTCAAGGTCGACTGTGAAGTCGAGTGGAAGATATAGCTAGGGTTCGTCGATTCTCGAGTTGAGGGCGAATCTGGCAAGTTAGATTTGGATTCTTAGTCGCGTGGTTGATTGGCAGCCACGAGGAGAATTCTGGCTGGCGCGATGCCTTTTGGAGGGTCGCGATTTTCGTTTGTCGCAGTTGTTTTTGATGAGGCGGAGGCATCAGTGAAGGCATGGCCGAACGCGTAAAGGAAATAGGAGGTGATGGCGAAGGTTTTGACCGATGGTGCTCCGGTGGAGGGGGCGCGTGTATCACTGGTATATGGGGCATGCACGGTGTTGGTTTTGAGCAGGCGTGAGAGCATTCGAATTGGGAAAGGAGGTGTTTTCCGGGCCGGGCTTGTTTTGGGTAGGCTGGTATATCTTTATTTTAAATTTAGTTATTATATATATAAATTGTTTTATTAAATTCCAATTCATATAAAAAAAGCTGATGCCTTGTTTATCGTATAAATTATTCATAAGAGGTTAAAATGTGTTTGGAGACATTTCGGAGGCAGCCGGGATCCTAGGTTAATTTAAAATCGGAACGATTAGCAAATAAAAGGAAAACAAGGTGAGTTAAATCTCACTCAACTTTGGATTTACCGCAATTAATTTTGATAGTTAAAATTAATTTTTGATTGATTGTTGGATTGACAAATATTTATCAATGGATGTGATGTTATATATAGTAGTATATATATATTGAAGTGATTGATATTTCCGCATTATATAGCGGATGAGACCCTATGCGCCCCGCATAATAGCGGATGACCCTATATACCGCGATATCCTCCTTGAAGTGGGATTGGTATTTTGTTTATACTGTATTAACATCTGTGGATGCAGGAAAACAGGTTGGAGGGATCCAACTGGATTCCTCAAAAATATTGAAATTATTTCATATTCGGTGATATGATTTATTTGAATAATCTGTGATAGATTATATGGGAAATTGAAAATTATTGGATGCTATGGTATTGCTGGATATATTTTTGGCATTTTAAAATATCAAAAATATGAATATTGAATTTTTGAAGGAAAATTAAAAGGAGAATTTAAAGTAAAATATTTATAGTGAAGTTGAATAAATTAAAAGTAATGAATTTGGGAAAAAGAAATAGTTTGATTTTAAAATCCTATTTAATAATTTTGGAATAAAAACAAATAGATATTTTTGAATAAATGTGAATTAAGGGGTTTTTAAGAATAGAACTTAAGCGATGATGTTTTAAGAAAAAAAAGAAGGTATTTTTAAATTTTAAGATTTAAAATAGTTTTGGGAAAAACAAAAAGGAAAATTGAAACTAAAATATGAAATTAATGTTTCAGATTTAAATAAGATTTTAAATCATAAAAAGGAAGTGAATCTGAAATTAGTGGATTTTGGAATAAGTTTGGGTTAACTAAGGAATAAACTTTAAAATGGAATTTAAATCAGAAAAACGATTTGAGATCGACTTAAGTATTTAAAACGGTTAAAAAAGGAAATGAGGCTACGGGATTTATAAACTGGGTTTATAAATAAAGTGAAGTTTTTATCAGCGGATAATTTGGAATTATGAATTCACGATGGGAATTTATAAGGAGATGGGTAAATCGTTTTAAATATAAATGGTGGTTTATTTTTAGAAAAGTGGAAGAGGAAATTTACGGAATTGGAACGTAAATTTAGCTGGAAATAAATCGGGAGGGATTTATGAATTAATTGGACTGGCTATTTTTGGATTGGAAATATATTTTTCGGAAAAGTTAAGTATATTTTTAAAGAAAGATTTTTTTTTAAAAGTATTAATTAGAAAATGTAAAAGTGTTTAAAAGGACGTTTTAGAAAAATGTATTATTTAGTTGTTTAAAAATTTGTTAAAGTAAATATTAATTAAGTTAGCTATAGTCGTTAATTATTATTAAAGGTTAAATCAGTATTTTTATTTTAAAAGGGATAAATATTCAATATTTATATTTTATATAATAGCTTTTATTTAAAAGTAGTTTTTGTCTAAAGTAACTTGGAAAATTATTGTAGAAATTTCGTAAGTATTATTTTGAAAGTTATTAAATAAAGTTTTGGGAAAAGTATTGGTATACTCACGTGGCGTAAATCGGAGGCAGTGAGTGCCTGTAGCTAAGTCTTGAATTTCTCTGTGATAGAGACGTAACCATTGAGCTATGATCCATGGTTTGATACCAAAGTGGTACTTTTCCACATTATTTTTAAAAGGGTTTTCAAATATTTTTGAAAAGGATAATTTGTGAATATACCGAATTCGATAGGATAAGTGTATATTTTTGGATAAAGAGATTTAAATTATTTAAAATTTAATTTAAATAAGTCTTGGTGTGTTTCAGTGGAAATGAAGTGTTTGTTTGAATTGATTGTTTTATTTGATAGTTAAATAACCGACTATCAAATCTGGACCCAAATATAACTTTGGAAATATCTAGAAGAAGTACAGGAATTATATGGTACAGTTACCGTTCGAGGTGCTATACAGTACGTGTAAACTCGTTCGTTCTTCTAGGACGTTAATAAGGAAATATGTCCACTAACGGTTAGGAGGTGATCTCCATCTTATTTTCGTCTGTTTATTTCCTAAAGAACCGGGGTTGAGTTTACCGAAAATATCGAGCGTTGTTTCGAAGGGACCGAGATCGGATTTGTGATCCGAAAACCACTTCGACCCAACGAATACGTTTTCGAAATGAAGACAAGAGCTTGGAGTCGAAGATGGAGCAGTGAAGTGCAATGGCTAATCGCTACTAATCCTGAGGATGATTCCAAATGGATGTAGTAGGGATAGTGCCTTCGGTTCCGTTTGAACCGGGAACGAACTTGTATGGATGAATGCTATCAGTACATTGTCATTGGAGGACAATGAGCATTCTAAGTGAATAATTTCTAAGAAGGTAACGCTTAGCCTCGAGCCTCATCAACCAGGAATGACTGAAAATCAGGGGAGATGCAGCAAGGCTAAGTGGGCCGCACCCAAGTAGGGTATGGTTACCCCTATCTAGAGTCTATTTTTTTATTCGGTTGTGTGGTGCGGTTCCTGACCCCAACTTCGGGGTAATCTTATTCGGGCTATTCAGTTTAAGGGGTAGTCTGGACACATGTTGCAGGGGACCCCCGGAGTGGTCCTCGGTACGGTGTTTCTAGACAGGTACAGTGACAGGTGGTACCCCAGTGCCTAGTCATTTAGTTGGAATCCATTCTCCAATAAGCGCCGTACGGTTTTGATTGTGCCTAACTATGCTGGAACGTGAGATGCAAGCATTTTAGCTATTTGAATAAGTATTTGTACTTAGATACTATTACAATATCAGAGGATTTTGATATGAAATGTTTTGGTTATCGTAAGGTAAAAACCCGTCGTGTTTATTTGTGGCGTGGTCTTACGAGATACCTTTGATTTTCAATGGATTTTGAAAACTTTAATAATTCAATTGAGTGTGTTTTCTCATGCTGGTTTTCCAGACTGACTCGGGTGTTATTTTATTATAATGCTCGGGTCAGACCGAGTATTACAGATTCACGATAGGATGCTATGGAACTCAGGAGACGAGCTGGATGACAAGACGTATCACACGTACTTGATGTATATTCCGTTGTGTATTGTAAGCTGTATAGTCAGCTTTTGTGAGGACAAGTTACTATAACTGTCCAGTGTTGTGCTATTGTTTTGTGTTGTACTCTGATGATGTAATGTATAAAAACAGTATAGTTCTTTTGTATAAAGATCAGTTGTTATCTATATATATTGTTCCACTGCGATTGTGAGATTTTGTGTTGTTATTTCTATTTTCTTCTTCTACCTCTTTCTTCTTTCCCTAACGATCTGGTATTTTCGGCATCCGATTGTTCAGCATGTAATACAGCGGACGTATTGATGTTGATTTTCGGAGGTCGAAAATTCGGGTCGTGACAAAAAGAGTGGGGCTCAAAGCGAATCTAAAATAGTGTAGTAGTCGAAGAGCACAATAGGCTACAACGCAGCTTTGCGGGGCTTTAACTACACAATTGACATCCCCTTTTATGTAACTTATGTTCTAGTTTTTGTCATTCAAAAGAGCAGTGTATGATTAAAAAGATATGGGTACCTATGAATGCAAATCAATTGATGGATATTGAAAGAAGTGCTCTTGATCCACAGAAAATGTAATCGCGTTCAAATCTTGAAAAAGATAATCATATGGATTGCCAAATTGAAAACATTATAAATCAAGAAAGGCAATCCACTGACACCAATGATAAGGCTAGTGATATCAAAAAAGAGTCATGAAAGAACCATCAAGAATACATTATGAAACTATCAGCATGAGAAAAGCCACTCATGTAGATGATCAAAATAATCATCACTTTGTTGAGGCTAATGAAGAATGCAATCAATCACATATGATTCAAATCGATGCAAAAAAGCACATAGACAGTTAGGGGATAAAAAATATACAGTTCTTTGAAGTTGCAACCCCTTATTTAGTTACAGATCAACTAGATAATATACCCACAAGCCTCTTGGAAATGATAGATGCAATGGAACCAATAGTGCAATAGGTGTGAAGACCCGTTTCTTCGACTCTCAAAAATCGACACTAATACATTCTCGGTATTCACGTGCCGCAAATCCAAGTGCCAGAGAGGCGGTTCTTTAAAGGTAAGAAAGAAAATTAGAACAGTAACGAGTCTCACACAAATCTAATAACATATATTATTTCAACATATAATCTTTACAACAGAAAATTTTAAATACGTTTAGCAGAGTTAAATATGGATAGTTCTAAATATCTGCCCTTACAAATGCAGAATACAATAGTACATAAGTGTGGTGGAAAATAGACTACTAAAGAATCTTCTAACTCCATGCTTCGAGCTCCATCTAGATTTCTTCTAAGTAAACCAGAACTACTTAACTACCTGGGAAAATTAAGGCATCCAGAATTTAAAGGATAAGAAAAATAAACTCCGGATCAGTCATGGGACTGATGTGAGAAACTGAAAATACGCGTTTTGGAAACAAAGGTATCTCATAAGACCACGCCGCACATAAACACGAAATGAGTTTTTACCTTATGATAATAAAAAACATTTGCTACGTAATATCATTTAATATTATTTTTAATGACATTCTTTTTGAAAACATTTGCAAGTAAACTTATTAATCTTAGTTGAAATTGTTACTATTATTAAATTCCGGATATATTAGGATCTACAAACAAAACTCTTACAAGGCTCGTTCGGATAATGGATTCCATACAATGACAAGGTGAGGGACTCCTTCAGTACAATATACCTCTAGAGGGATATACCTAGGGTCCAGATACTGAATACCTAACCAACACAAAACCGGACTATCCCTTCGCTGGATAATAACGAATATGAAATCACTCTGGTCGTTACCAACCTTTAATGGGATCCAGGAGCGCACACCACATACTCGACATATAGAGAGTAATCTAGAAAGGTTATGACCATCTTCTAATGGGCGCGACCCACATAGCTCTACCGCATCTACCCTGCTTTAGCCTTTTCCGGTTGATGAGGCCTGAGGTAACGTTTTACTTTTCACATAGCATATTCCACTTTGAATTGCACATTGTCATTCCTTAACCACACAACTGATTTCTACAAATGTATAATTCCTGAGCTCGTATGTCTTATGAAAGGGTGTTAAGCTAAGAGAAGTTGCCTTCTCTACCTTCAAACAAATGATACGTTTATAGAGATCAATCAATGTGATCTTGAAATGCAATGTTAAACATTCGTTTTCCAGGAACAAGACAAACCGAAGGCACCATCTTACCACATCATGTCGGAGATTACCCCTAGGATTAGTAGGAAGAAGTCCTTGCATCAAAGATCTCAAATAAAGAACTAATATCACATAAAAGTGACATGGGAAATTTCCCTTGATGGTCAGTGACAAGCAGCCCTACATTCCAGCTTTTAAATCATATCATGCCAGATCACTTCTTCCGAACACGTAAATTTGTTCGAAGTGATCTTCAGATAGGAATTACCTAAATCTGACTCCGATTCCTTCAAGCCAATCATTGATCTAAAAATAGGTCAAGTAAATAGGTGAATTTCATTTGATTAATTCATTCCATTTTATCAAAAATATCTTCAGATATATATAACTTTAAATCATTTCTTTCTAGTATATACGAATCATTAAACCTCTCTTTATCTTTAGAACACTGTTTATTCAAATCTTAACAATGATTTCTTAGTTACAAATCAAAATTTTGATTGAGTTGAAACCATATCATCTAGGATGTTAATCCAAAACCAGTAAATAATGAATGAAATGAATCTATAAAAATCATCTAGTTCTACTCAATATCAATTTCCATATTCAACCTTTACTATCCATCGAATAACAGTTAAATCACCTTTAAATTCACATGGATAGTACGGATTGCCTTCTTGGAATTTAGTACCAAGTATAAGATCATTTCTATGCAATCCAAGTTATTTAAATTTGAAAAATTATATGTTTTATACTTTGGGAAATTTTGATCTGAGTAAATCAAATTTACCATCCCCTCCGTCGGGCCAGTCTGGTTAACAAGGGAGGGCGGTCAACCAGTTTCCCAAACCCAAGCCTAGAGACTACCTCTCTGTCATTCATAAGGTGGTCAAGTTATTTGATCGACTCTAAATACTTTTATTATCTTTTAGAGATGATTTTTATTTACTTAACACTGTTCCAAATTTTGTTTTAAAACAATTTTCTTCTAACCAATTTATTTTAAACTCCTTTAAAAGAAACTTTCAAAAATCTTAACTATTCAGTTGAAAAGATTCAAAAAGGATTTGGGAAAGAATAATTAAGTTAAATCATTGTTTGCAAAAGTTGTTAAAAGGTGTTGCGAAAAAGTATTTTAAAAGCTCATTTGATTAAGACAACTTTTCAATTATTTAGAAATCCATTTTCATAACTTAAATCTCTTTTAAAACATTTAAAAATATTTATAGGAATTATTTTATATTTTTTAAAGAATTAAAAATATATGTTTGAAAATAATTACTACTTTGGCCTCCAAACTGCCAAAACGCAATTTTATTTAAAACTTGATTTGCACATATTTTAAAATCTACTAGACGAAATCTCAATTCTTTTCTTTTGTTTGAAAACTACGATTATAAGGGTTCAGAAAATTCTTATTTCAAAGCAATCTGACTTTGAATCCATCCTATAAATGGATTTAACTCTTACGACGTGAAATCGCGAACTGCCATTACGTGACACGTCTATTTTTGACTAAATTTTCAATATTTTTTAAACTTTGAACAAACACTTTTAAATGTTTATAAAATATTTCTAAACCATATTAAAATATTTTTAAGAGGTTTAAACATCCATATACACCATTTCATTAATTAAAGGAAAGTGTTTTCCTTTGTGATTTTTGACGTGTGTTAAACGTGACTTGTTAATATAATTAAACAAACATATTAAACAACAAAACTGGATGATCAAAGCATAGTTCAAAGCATAGTAAACATAACTTTCAAACATCAAGTTATCATTCAAAAATATAATATAAGTAAGAGTTTCTCACCTTAGATTCAAACGAACTAACTTTAAAACGACTATAGCTCCGCTACGACGGAACAAAGCTTTATGTAATCGAGTCTTGGACCCTAGGGAAGTCACAGCCTAGGCTAGGGAGTGGAGGAAGCTTGGCCAAGCAAGGTAATGGAGTGTGGCCATGAGTTGCATAGAGGAAAGAGACTTCAGATCATCATCGAATTTACAATACTAAATATGAAAATATGCCATTTTCTCTCAAGTTTTTGACCATTTTTCTCTCTGAATTTGGAAAACTTGTCAACATGAAAGTTATTGGAAATTCTTTTCTCTACGATTACAAAAAATAATTTCTTGATTTGGATTTTTTCCAAGGAAGTAATGGCCGGGAGAAGAAGAGGTGTTCTCAGATTTATAAAAAGCAAACCTGAGAATGGGTCGATTTCTAACTAATTTTTGGTCATGTTGCTCTAGGAATTTTGAAAAGTGGTGAAAAGAAAAGTTCTTGAAAATTCCTTTCTCTATTATTTTTTAAAAAAACTTGATTTTGATTCGTTTTGAGGGAGATATGATCAAAAGAACCAGATGTATCCTCGGACCTAAAATTCTAGGCCCGAAAATGCACTATAAAGATTTGGGTTTTTGACATAGCTAAGTTCAAAATGGGAAGAAGTGGTACACAAGAAAGTTATACCACCGGAATTATACATAGTTTGAAAAAAATAATTTCCCCCTTTGATTCTATTTTGGGGAAGTTTTGGAAGAATGAACGAGAGGCAAAATGGGTAGGTATTTATAGGCAAGTGGAGAGGTAGAAAATATCCTCACCTAACATCATCGACCATCACCAACCATCATTACAGCCACCCTCTCCCTACATTACCTTAGATTGGTCAGAAATCCTCCTTCCCCATATGCACATCACTTCCATCACTTTAAGGCATGCATATGTTGAAGTTTGCATACATAAGTAGTAAGAAAACTAAAATATCTTTGATATTTTTAACATGTATGTATATATAAGTGTATACGTATATTTGTATGTGTACATATGTTCATGTGCATGTTAGGATATGTATGTGTATGTTTTATATGTGTACATGACACAAAAACAAGGTTGCAATGATTTAAAACAACATTCGTTCATTAAACCGTTGAAAAACGGGAATACGATATCCGGTCACAATTTCACTTATATTTTAAATTACATATAAATGTAAACATAATTTGAAAATAAATTTCTTATCATTTTTAACTAATTAAAATGATCAAATTTTATTTATAAAACCATATAAATTAATACTAAAGAATATTTACAAAAATCGTTATTTTATCGATAAAACGATACAAATTTTCTTATATTTTTAAATCAAGTATATATCTTCATAAAATTATTACAAATGATTTATTATCACTTTATAAATATTTAAAATTAATTATCATCATTTAAAACATTTATTTGAATAAATGTAGTAATTATTAAATCATTAAATCTCAATTTAAATTCATAAATCTATATTTAAATTTAAGGGCATCACTAATGATGTCATAAACACATTTTATTTTCAAAAATAAAATAATTGATTTTATTTCATATTCCTGTTCAATTATAAAAATAAGTGTATGTATCGAGCTCCGTGCACGATGTTTGATGATTATAGAGCTTTTTATCAATAAAACAGTTTTCAGTTCCTTTATTGATATTTTTCCAAAGTAAACATTTTTGAGAATATTTCTCCAAAGTAGGTTCATTATTTTCATTCATTTCACAAAACTTGATTATTTGTTGGAAATAATCCATCTTTGAATATTTAATATAAATTAAATATCCTTAATTAAAGTGATCAAATTTTGGGTCTTTACATACTTCCCTTCTTAAAAGAATCTCGTCCCCGTAATTACCCAAAACAAAAAACCCAAAAGTTTTGCCCAAAACATTTATTATTAAACTTACATCCATACGATGTACATATATCATCCGTTTAAAGTATTTGATTTGATCTTCTATTCGAATCCATAACTTAACTTCCGAACTAATATTGATCTCCCAATCCTTTAGTGGGGACTCTGATCAGACTTTCTGATCAAAACTTTAGTTTAACCTTGCATAGCTCTCAACTATGATAGAAAACTCAAGTTCCAACAACAAATCCTCATCAATGTTCACCTTCAAAAATCAAGTGATAAATACTTTTTAGGATAGGTGTAAACATCTTAAAGTTCTGCACTCGAATCTTAGATTAAAATCGTGCGACGAAATAATCCACGTAACTCACATGCACTTATTAACATCCAAAAATATTTATGAAGAATTTCATAAAACTTCTATCCTTTATTCAAACATTTCTATAAAGATGCTTCTTTATATATAACTATTTGCTAACATTTCTAGGAAATTATTCAAGTTAAAGTTAACTTACCTTTCATTATAATATACCTCTTAAATTATAATTTTCTCCTTTTAACCAATATTAAATGCAAACACCTTTGTATTTAATAAAACTTCTTTTATTAATCAAGACTTATTTTATTAACTAATACTCCATTTATTAATTATCCACCTATACCAGTTTCAATATTTAAAAGTATTCATATACTTATTCAAATGTTTTAAGTATATTCACAATTTACTTAACAAGTTTTATTTACTTTAAAAATAATCAAAGAGATTGAAACAATTATTACCAAAATATTGTTATAATAAACTCCTTTATAAATTAAACATATAACATTTTCGATCTTTTTATAAAAGATTCCAGCACTTGCTTTTATCTTTAAAAGCCCATTATTAAAGATCTAAATATACCCATAAGATTTCTTCCAAAGTGTCATTCAAGGGTTTAAAAACAAATGTTGCTAAAACATCAATTACTACAAACCCAAAACCATTCATTAACAACTTTAACCATTTCTTTTAAAGATCAAAGCATACCCATGCTTATCAATTAAGATAATACACTTTGATAAAAATTAACAACCATCAATTAATTTATCAATTAATGATTCACATTATCCTTTTAAACTTTAGAAAATTATATAGATCGAGTAACTCAAAAATGATACCAAGAACTGGGTACCACTAATAGTATCGCATATTTCCTTACCAAGAAGGGGAATACTTAAGAGAAGTGTTTACCATCCGAACACAATTCCTGCCATTTTTAGTTAATTTCGAGCCACTCGAACTAGTTAATCATAAGATTCTTTTTTTTTCAAAATCCCAATTTGAAATAATACCATTATTATTCCCTTTCCAAAAATCATTTGAAATTCCTTTTTTTAATAAAAGTACCGGGATTTAAATTCTTAAAAAATCCATTCATAAGACATGTTTTATAAATCTAATTTACTTATATAAAATATATTTATAGAATTTATTTATCTTATATTTCCTTTAGTCTTGAACCAACATTATTATTTATCGAACGACATATAGTCAAATTGTGAAACTAAATTTACGAGGTGCGCTTAAACTTGTAAATTAAACAAAAAATCAATAAATGATAATAACTAAATATTATCATCCCTAAATCAAATAAGTATATCATTTGAAAAATATTCCTTTATATTCAAAATATAATCATAGGTAAAATTATTTCATTTACTAATCTTTTTCAAAAAAATCATATATATATATATATATCATTAACAAATATGCGCTCATATATAATATTCTAAACTCATCTAGGGCGTTACTAACCCTATCACTAATGCATTACTCATCCTAGGGTATTACTAACCCTATCACTAATGCGTTACTCATCCTAGAGTATTACTAACCCTATCTCCAATGAGACTTTACCCCACCAAAGCCAAAGTTATTGCTTAACATTGCGCTTTGATACCAAATATGAACACCCATTTCTTCGACACTGGAAAATCGATACTAGCATATCTTCGTTATTCACGCGCCACAAATCCAAGTGCTGAAGAGGCGATTCTTTAATAGTGAGAAAGAAAACAAAGACAGAACAAAATCTCACACGAATGGAATAACATATATTATTTCAACATATAATCTTTACAACGAAAATTTTTAAATACATATATCAGAGTTAAATATGGACAGTTATAAATATCTGTCCTTACAGATGCAGAAACAATAGTACACAAGTGTGGTGGAAATAAGGTAATAGCCTACTGAAGAATCTTCTAACTCCATGCTTCGAGCTCCATCTAGATTTCTTCTAACTAAACCTGAACTACTTGGCTGGCTAGGAAAATTAGGATAACCAGAGTTTAGGGGAAAAGAAGTATAAACTCCTGGTCGGTCATGGGACTGGTGTGAGAAACTCAAAATACGCGTTTCGAAAAGAATGGTATCTCATAAGACTACGCCGCTCATAAATACGAAACGGATTTTTACCTTACGATAACCAAAAACATTTGCTACGTAAAATTATTTGATATTATTTTTAATGACATTCTTTTTGAAAACATTTGCAAGTAAACTTATTAATCTAAGATGAAATTATTACCATTATTAAATTCCGAATATGTTAGGCTCTATAAATAAAAGTCTTACAATGGTCATTCGGAGAATGGATTCCATACAATGACAAGGTAAGGGACTACCTTCCATACAGTATACCTCTAGAGGGATATGCCTAGGGTCTAGATACTAAATGCTTATACCAATATAAAACTGGCCTACTCCTTCGTTGGCTAGTACCGAGTATGATGTCACCACGGTCGTTACCGACCTTTAACAGGATCCTAATGTATACACTACATACTCGACATATAGAGAGTAATCTAGAAAGGTGATGACCATCTCGTAATGGGCACGAGCCACATAGCTCTACCGCATCTACCCGGAATTAGCTATTTCCGATTGATGAGACCTAAGGTAACATTTTATCATTCACAAAGCACATTCCAATTGAATGCCACATTGCCATTCCTTAACCATACAACTAATTTCTATAAATGTATAACTCCTGAGCTCATATGTCTCAGAAAAGAGTGTCAAGGTAAGAGAAGTTGTCTTCTCCACCACCAAACAGATGATATGTTTATAGAGATCAATCAATGTGATCTAGAAATGCAACATCAGACATTCGTCCATACAAGTTGTCCACGAACAGGACAAACCGAAGGCACTCTTCTACAACATCTCGTCGGGGATTACCCCTATGATTAGTAGCGAGAAGTCCTTGCATCAAAGATCTCAAATGAAGAACTACTGTCACATATAAGTGATATAGGAAATTTCCCTTGATGGTCAGTGACAAGCAACACTACATTCCATCTTCCAAACCATATCATTCCAGGTCATTTCTTCTGAACATGTAAATTAGTTTGAAGTGGTCTTCGGATTGGAATTACCCAAATCTAACTTCGGTTCCTTCAAACCAATCATCGATTTAAAAAGTGGTCTAGTGTATAAGTGAATATCATTTGATTAATTCATTTCTTTTTATCAAAAATAGCTTTAGAGATAAATAACTTTAAATAATTGCTTTTCGGTATATACGGAATCATTAAACCTCTCTTTATCTTTGGACAACTATTTATTTAAATCTTAACAAATATTTCTTAATTTCAAATCAAATTTTGACTGAGTTTAAACCATGTTATCTAGGATGTTAATCCAAAACTAGTAAATATTGAATGATAAGAATATATAGAAATCATTTATTTATACTCAATATCAATTTCTGTATTCAAGCTTTACTATCCATCGAGTAATGGTGAAATCACCTTTTAAGTTCACACAAATAGTACAGATTCCCACCTCAGAATTTAATACCAAGTATACGAAGATCGTTTCTTTGTAATCCAAGATATTTAAATTTGGAAAATTATATATTTTATACTTTGGGAAATTTTGATCCGAGTAAATCAAATTTACTATCCCCTCCGTTGGGCCAGTCCGGGTAACTGAAGAGCACAGACAACTGGTTTTCCAAACCTAAGCCTAAAGACCACCTCTCTGTCATCCATAAGGTTGTCAAGTTATTTGATCAACTCTAAATTCTTTTACTATATTTTAGAGATCATTTTTATTTACTTAACAATATTCCAAATTTTGTTTTAAAACAATTTTCCTTAAACCAATTTAATTTAAACTCCTTTAAAATAATTTTTAAATCACTTTCAAAAATACTTAATTATACATTGAAAAGATTCACAAAAGATTCGAGAAAGGGTAATTATGTTAAATCATTGTTTACAAAAGTTATTAAAAAGTGTTGTGAAAAAGTGCTTTAAGTAGTGTTTTAAAAGCTTATTTAATTAAAACAACTTTTCAATTAGTTAGAAATTACTTTTTATAACTAAAATATCTTTTAAAACATTTTAAAAGATTTATAAGATTTATTTTATATTTTTTAAAGAAATAAAAATATCCATTTTAAAACATTTACTACTTTGGCTTTCGAACCGGCAAAGTGCGATTTTATTTAAAACTTGATTGCTCATATTTTAAAATCTACTAAATGAAATCTCAATCCCTTTCTTTTGTTTGAAAAATATGATAATAAGGGTTCGAAAAGTTGTTATTTCAAAGCTTTGACTCCGAATCTATCCTACAAATAGATATAACTCTTATGGCGTGAAATCGCGAACTGTCATTATGAGATGCGCCTATTTTTGACTAAAATTTTCAATATTTATTTAAACTTTGCAAAAAAAATTTAAATGTTTATAAAACATTTCTAAACTATATTGTACCATTTTTAGGAGGTTTAAACATTCTATATTCAGCATTTCATTAATTAAAGGAAAGTGATTTCCTTTGTCATTTTTTATGTGTATTAAACGTGACTTGTTAATACAATCAAACAAACATATTAAACAACCAAACTAGATGATCAAAGAACAGTAAACATCCATTGCAAACATCATGTCATCATTCAAAAATGTAATATAAGTAAGAGTTTCTCACCTAAGATACAAACTAACTTTAAAACGACTATAGCTCTGCTACGAGGGAAAAAAGCTTTATGGAATTCAGCCTTGGTCCCTAGGGAAGTCACCACCAGGGATAGGAAGTGGAGGAGGCTCGGACAAGCAAGATGATGGAGTGTGGTCGTGAGTTGCATGGAGGAAAGAGACTTCAGATCATCATCAAATTCACAAAACTAGACCCGAAAATAGGTCATTTTCTCTTGATTTTTTGACCATTTTACTCTCCAAATTTGGATAAGTTTCAATGTGAATCTTGTTGAAAATTCTTTTCTCTACGATTTCAAAAAAAGAATTTCTTGATTTGGATCTATTTTGAGGAAGTTATGGCCAGGAGAAGAAGAGGTGTTCTCGGATTCATAAAAATCAAACCCGAGAAGGGTCGACTTCTAACTGATTTTTGGACATGTTGCTACATGAATTTTGAAAAGTAGTCAAAAGAAAAGTTATTGCAAATTCTTTTCTCTACAATTCAAAAAACCAAAACAGTTGATTTCGGTTCGTTTTGAGGGAGATATAATCAAAAGAAGAAGAGGTATTCTCGGACCTAAAATTCTGGGCCCAAAAACGCACTACAAAGAAGTCGATTTTTGACATAGATAAGCTCAAAATAGGAAGAAGTGGTAGGCAAGAAACTTGTAGCCACTAGAATTTTACATGGTATGACAAAAAGAATTTCCCCATTTGATTCTAGTTTGATGAAGTTATGGAGGAATGAAGAAGAGGCAAAATGGATGGGTATTTATAGGCAAGTGGTGGGGTAGAAAATATCTCCACCTTATATCATCCACCATCACCAGCAGTCATTACCTCCACCCCCTCCATACATCACACTAGGATGGCCAGAAATCCCCCTCTTGCATGTGCACATCAGTTCCATCACTTTAAGGCATGCATATGTGAATTTTTGCATATTTAAGTAGTAAGAAACCTAAAATATCTTAGATATTTTTTACATGTATGTGTGTGTATGTGTATATATATACGCATATACATACATACATACATACATACATATATATATCTATGTATGTATACATATGTTCATATGCATGTTAGGATATGTATGTGTATGTTGTATATGTGCACATGACACAAAAACTAGGTTACAACAATTTAAAACAACTTTCGTTCATTAAACCGTTGAAAATCGGGAAATCGATTTTCGGTCACATTTTCACTTACGTTTTAAATTACTTTTAATTATAAACAAAATTTAAAAATAATTTTCTTATCATTTTTAACTAATTAAAATGATCACATTTTATTTATAAAACCATATAAATTAATACTAACAAATATTTACAATAATCGCTATTATATCGAGAAAGCGATACGAATTTTCTTATATTTTCAAATTAAGTATATATCTTCATAAAATTATTAAAAATGATTTATTTTCACATTATAAATATTTAAAATGAATTATCATCATTTAAAATAATTATTTGAATACTTATAATAATTATTAAATCATTAAGTCTCAATTTAAATTCATAAATATATATATATTTAAATTTAAGGGCATCATTGATAATGTCATAAACACATTTTATTTTCAAAAATAAAATAATTGATATTATTTCATTTTCCTGTTCGATTATAAAAATAAGTATATATATCAAGCTCCGTACGCGATGTTTGATGATTATAGACCTGTTTATCGATAAAACGGTTTTCGGTTCCTTTTATCAATATTTTTTCAAAGTAAATATTTTGCGAGTATTTCTCCAAAATAGGTTCATTATCATCATTCATTTCACAAAACTTGATTATTTGTTGATAATAATCCATCTTTGAATATTTATAATAAATTAAATATCCTTAATTAAAGTTATCAAATTATGGGTCGTTACAAAAGGAGGATGCAGTTAATCTAAAGAATGATGCACACTTGAAAACAACAACATATGCATGCCATCATTAACACAAACATGCCTCATATTTATGTTTCGCTACTGCAAAGTTCATATCAATCTGTAATGAACAAGGACCACATGAATAGCAGACTCAAGGTCAGTAAAAAAATTCAAAAACAGGTATATATCTAGTAACCGTAAATGGGATGATTTAACTCAAACCTAAAAGTAAAGAAAACTTCTACAAAAAAAAGAAATCACCCAAAGGGACTGGTATGACTACTAGATCTCTTTCATCATCGTATTAACATTTATTATTTCTTGGAATATTAAATGGATGAACTCACCCTCAAAACAACTTGATGTCATTTATGCACAAAATTATTATAAACCTTCAATATATTCTGTCTTAGAAAACAAGCTAGATGATGCTAATTCTGAAAAATGCTATCACTTACTGCATCACGAGTAGAAGGAATAAACAACAGTAGTGGAGGAAGAAAAGGCAGAGTTATTATGCTTTGGAATACCAGTATATGGAACTTAATTACCACCAAACATAATATAAAGTTTATTAATTGTGTATTTCAAGATTCTTGTGGGTTGTTATCCAAGTAACAACCGTATATGGCAGTAATTTTGAAAATGAAATGGATAGTCTTGGTTTGAGCCGACTCAAATTAATTTGCACCATGCCTCGGGTATTATCTAGAATTTTAACATATTTTTACATTCTAATGCAAAGTATGGAAGCAACCCAATACCAACCTTAAAATTGGATAAAGTAAATCATTTCATAACTAAAATTGGACTTATTGAGTCCAATATTAATGGAAAAATACTAATAGAGATCATGTGAACAAAGAAATATTCAACGTAAATTAGACATTGTTTTAGTTAATAAATTGTTCGCTTATCAATTTTCTATGTGTAGTTATTTTACCGCTAGGTATAATATAAGTGATTATACTCCAATCATAACTAAACTAACCCAAAATAATAACAATTGTATATAAAATGACCAATTCAGATTTAAGAATGGTTGGAGTATGGAAGAAGATTAAGGAAATTTTTGGAGAATGAAAAACCCGTTCCTACAAAGGAACTAATCAATTTCTATTCTCCATATTTTTGAAAATTATTGAATTTCAAGTAAAAAAATGGAACAAAAATTAAGCTAAAGAGAATGACAACACCAATAAAATCAGATAGGAAGAGAGATTTTATAGAACTATATAGATAACAATCCTTTAAATAAAGAAAACATCTCTAAATTATTATTTGAAAATCAAATTACTTTGTAAAAAAAATTTCAAATACAAGCAAACAATTTAAACCAAAAAGTTAAAGTTGATTAGTTAACCAAAGAAGCTGAATCAAAAAAAATTTCATGCAAAGATGTCTTGTAGAAGACACATAAACGGTATAGGTAATATATTCGATAACAATGGAGAAGTAATAAATAATTTTGATAAGATTTTTGAAAATGCCATTGAATATTTCGAAAACATTATAATTTAGAGGAAAAAAATAAAGCTAGTACAATAGTAACATGTACAAACACTATAAACTCAAATACAAGTGAAATTTTACTAGCACCAACAAGCATAAATGGAACTAAAAATACAATTCTCAACTTTAGATGAAATAAAAGCCAAGGCCTTGATCGCTTTAATGTCAAGTTTTATAAACTACATTGGGATCACGTTAAAGAGTAGACCTGTAATGTGGTCAATGAAATTTTAAATCTAGTAGACTGCTTAAAAACATCAATCATACTTTTATGACTTTAATCCTAAGAAATAAAATACTAACTGTCATAAGGGTCTATAGACCAATTTCTTGTTGTAATTTTATATACAAAATTATTTCTACCATTTTAAATAACATATTAAAGCTATTTTTGCCTTTTCTATTCTTTGAAAATCAAAATTCTTATATAATAAGTTGACTTATTCAAGAAAATTCACTTTTGGCACATTAAACGATGAGAAACTTTAATTCTTCGAGAGGCAACAATTTATGCTTAAAAATCAATATATAAAAACCTTATGATAAAATAGAAAGAAAATTAATTATCGCTATAATGAAAGCTTTGGGATTTCATGAAATATTTTGTAATTTGGTTTTGAATGTATCAATACTCCAACATTTTCAATTCTAATACAAGGTATACCGGTTGACTTTATCCATAACAAAAGAGGAATAAGAAAAGGGATCCTCTATCCCCCTATTTATTTGCTATTTTCATGGAATTTTTCTGTATTCAAATGGAAATATAATTTATTAAGTAAAATCTTTGTCTAGTTAATAAAGTGAAACCAAGCATAACCCATCTTATCTATGCAGATGATCAAGCGGTTTTCACAATAGCAAATAAAGAGAATGCAATAACCTTAAAATATTGAGAAAATAAACAAATATGCTGGTTTTAAAATAAATTAATCCAAGAGTAAAGTATACTTAAATAGATAATGTACCAAAAATAGGAAGTTTTAGAAATCTTACAAATAAAAGAAGACTTTCTAGTTCATAAGTGTAGCGCAATGGAAATGGGGTTCCTAGGTCTGCTAACAAAACTAGGTTAGAATTCTGCCTTGCACGCGGTTCTCTCAAAAAACAATACCCGGGGGTTATATGTGCCATGAGTTGAAGTGACAAACATAACTTAATTCCCCTTACGATTTTACCAATATGTCGGGTTCTCCTGAGTAAATTCAAAGAAAAAGAAAACTTTATACCAATTAAATATATTGTGCTACCATTATCTACAAACCAGATAAAAGATACTAAGCATGCAACTTTAATAGATAAAACCAAGAGAGAATAGTTCATGATCATTAAAGCTGCTATTTTTTGCCGGTAGAGTAGAATTAATACAAACATTGGTATTGGAACAACCCAGTAACGACTCGGAATTTTATCGCTTTGGTTTGTGAATATTTAATATTTATTTAATAGGTTTAATAATTATAATAAATCTCTTTAAATTTACAAATAACGATAGAAAATTCATTTTTGAATTTGGTTTACAAAAATAATTAGCTAAAAGGAAATTAGACATGTGATCGAAAAGCTTTTTCAAAATTTTTAATTTTTCACCATTTAAAAGTTGTTTAAAATGCTGCAAACACTTTAGTTATTATATTTACACATTTTAAGTTAACTTGAGTATGGATTAGAAATAAAATAAGTTTTAATAACATAAGTACACTTATGTAAGATGATGTGACCAT
This sequence comes from Allium fistulosum, assembly GCA_030737815.1. Lineage (NCBI taxonomy): Eukaryota > Viridiplantae > Streptophyta > Magnoliopsida > Asparagales > Amaryllidaceae > Allium > Allium fistulosum. The sequence continues at coordinate 147,550,474 of CM060908.1, read as the reverse complement.
CTTCTCTCTTAAGATTTCCAAAGCTCCCTAATTACTTCCACATATTTTCTAAGTTTTTTTTGTTAGAAGTGATCACTTTTTCTCTCTATTAATTCCTTAAAACACTTAAAAATGCTTCATTTCTTCCCTACACCCTCTTCTCTTTCAAGAACAAAGCAAGAACACCCCAAGAAGGGCATGACCGAACCTTCTAAGCCCAAGGCCAAGCCATCTAGATGTTTTTAGATCAAATAATCGCATTTTTATCAAAGAGGTGGCTTAGATATAAGACCATTTCAAGTTCTAGTCGATTTAGTTGAGTCTTGGTGAGTAAAATTGACATCTTTTTGGGAAAAATTTCATCTTTATTTATGTTCTTGGTATTTTCAAATAATACTGGTTGTTTGTTGTATTGTAGTGAAAGTTTAGTTAGGTAGTCATATGCTTGTATGTGAGGTTGAAATTTAGACTTGAAAATGAAGTCTAATGTTGAGATTAGTTGGAAAGTTATGATCATGTTTGTGTTTAGTTGCTATGGCATGTATATATGGTTGTAATCTTGCTTATGTAGTTGTTATGACATGTATGTTTATGTGATGGTGTACTTGTGTTGTATATGCTAAAAAGTTAGCACCTTTGTATGGTTTGGCGATATGAAATCCTTTGTATAAAAACTAGGATGTTTGGTTTCAAAAATCAAACCGTTTTCAAATTTCATACTTTGTTTTATTTTTCAGAACACTTTATGTTTTGGAAAGGTAATTAAGCTTTTAAAAGTGACAAGTTTTCAAAGTAACTTAGGAAAAAAATCATGTTATGGCACCATAGCGATAATAGCTATGGATGCAGTTTCGGTAAAAATTCAACTTTTTGTGAGACAGAGTTAGAGTTTTTATACTTATGTAAAAGTTAAATATGTTTATAAACTTAATAGTAAGTTTAAAGATAGTTAATTAAGAACTTATTTGTAAATTCTTAATTAACTAAGTTTGGTAATTAATAATTAGTTAAGTATTAAACAAGGTTTATTGATTATAATTAAGGGGAGATTAATTACTAATTAATTATCATTTAAAAGTAAGATTAATTTTAATTAATCTTTGATTAAGCAAGATCAATTTTTAACTAACTATGAATTAAGCATATAATTTATTTTTAATTAATTATTATTAAGTATAGGGTTAATTATTAATTAATTATTAAGTAAGTGTTTAATTATTGTAATTATAAATTAATTGAGGGTTTAATTATATTAAATTATTTTTTAAAGGTTAATTATTTCTTAATTAATAATTAAGTTAAGATATGACTTAATTAAGATATAATTATGTTTTAAAAAAGATATAATTACGTTAAATTCATAGGGATTGTAGCCCATTTGGATGCATTAATAGGGATCGATACCGATTCCTATTATGGGTACCGATCCCTATTGTGGGCCCCGATGGGCCTGCAAATTTTTGGGTAGCCTCGTCTTGGTCTCCCGAACCTTCTGCCAAAATTTCAGTCCGATCCGTGCACGTCTTCCCTTATAAATACAGCATGCATGGCATCAGAAAAGGGATCCTTCTTTCTCTGTCGAGGCTCTGCCATTTTTATTCTTCACTTTTGTACTAATGGATCTTAGCTGATCCAAACATTCTTCTAATGATAATCAAGTGGAAGATCAATAAAAATATGAAGTGGATGTAGGCAAAGATTGCCGAAACACTATAAAAATTCTACGTGTTCATGTATGATTTTTGTTGTGTTTCAATTTCATTCTTCATTTAATCTCTACTAGATTCTATTGGGCGTTGATTCCCAGTTTTGGCATCAACATTTTGGTGCTTTCACTGAGAAATGAATTCTCAGCTTGATTGGATCTAATCATCTACTTGTGGATTCCCATATTCGCGAGATAGATCCAGATTTCAATCGATAAACTTTTTATTCTACTCAGATTTGAAGGAAATCTAAAGGAAGCTGACAGCCATGGCTAAAGGAACTAAATCTACTTCCTATGTTGTTGGAGGAACTGTTGATGCTAGTGTTCGACAAGACGAGAAGAATGTTCAAACAACTTTCACGTTGATGGTTATGGATTTTACATAGGCTCTGAGATTGGCAATCGGCATACTGAAGTATGAAGTTCACTGTCAAAGTCCATATGCAAATTTATAATTCATAATCAAGCTTAAAGAGAAAAGTGTGATTGTTCGATATCATGTTCAATATCGAGTATGCAACTTACATTGCCTATGGTGGTCCATATGTTCAACTTCTGTAAGATAGGGTTGGCCATGATTAAATGGACTGGTTGTATGAAATTTACATGTCTTGAAGTTATATGTACTCTAGCCGATCCCTCGGTTAAGTTTCCATAGCCGATCCCTCGTCCACTTACATGATTGATCCCTCCTCTATCCAGTACATTCCAATTCCTCTTCATTCCATTGTGAACGACCCTTATACATGCTCTATCCTCTCCAAATCATCACAACTGACTTTGCAATTGATTCCTCGCCGATCCCTCCAGCATATACACCGACCCCTCTACAAAGTATATATATCGATCCCTCTTCAAAGTATATATACCGACCCCTCTACAATGTATATACACTGATCCCTCTACAAAGTATATATGTCGATCCCTCTGCTAGGTGTATATGCCGATCCCTATTCAAAGTATATATACCGATCCCTCCGCAACGTATATATACCGATCCCTCTACTAGGTGTATATACCGATCTCTCTGCAATGTATATATACTGATTCCTCAAGCAATACAGATCCCTCAAGCTGATAGCCATGCTCAATACTGATCCCTCTACAAATCGAATAGTGATCGATTCCTCCATTCCTACTACCGATCCCTCTAGAAATCAGTTCACAACCGATCCCTCAGGTCGATCCCTCGTTCACGTCCCTATAGCCATCCTCTCATATGTCAAACTATCAAGCCCTCACCAAGGCAATTCAACCGATCCCTACATAACCAAACCCTTGTTTAACTGTTCCCTATTCCAAAAAAATATGGATCATGTACGATCCATTTTTTAGAAAAAATTATGAATCAGGTACGATCCATTTTTTATTAAAAATAGCTCTAAATTTTTTTTCGGGTGCCACAGCGCAGTGCCCCTGTATTCTGGATTTGAAACTAAACTTAAACACGATGCATTCTATCCACTTCCCTTGCGTCTTGTGACTGACCGGGGAATAAAGGATCAAGCGATAGCTTCTGAAATGTAACCAAGGAACGGATAAGCAATCGCTATTAAACGATACTCCCAAAGGTTGGAGGACATAGGTGATGTGACTCTAAGCAAACCCAAGAAACTTTGGCCCAAAGCCAAACTTGGGTAAAACCAAGATTTTCTCCAAGCAAACGCCAAGATGACTCCATGCACCGTTCTTTACTGACCCAACACTTCGAATTCTGTGACTCCAAGCAAGCCAATTAATGACTCTAAGAAAATAGTAGATTTTCTCAGGTCCGACTCCAAGTAACTTACCACTGATCCGTCAATACCGCTCCATCTTGCTTTGCTCATATCTTGGGCATGCATACATCATTCACAAGCATAACAAGTAGCTGTAAATTAAAAACAAACTAGATTGATGGTGACTGAAGCATCTCCCCCAGTCGAAGCCTATTTATTGAAGTCGTTCAGTGTGCAGAATATCCGAGGAGATTCAATGTACCAATCATATAGGTTTACACAGGGACAACCGACCCTGGACTACATCTTATTAAATTTGAGTGGCATATGAATTCCTCCAAAGCGATATGTGCCATCGAGTGCAAACGCTTTCCTAGATTCCTCGAAGGTGTATCGATCATGCGGTTTATGCGATTATCGCCTAATTCCATCTTCTCATTCAATCAACCGGATCAGAAGTTTGTCGAGCAGTTCAGAATGCATGCGACTCACACCAAGGATGTGATGTCATTATCCAATTTATTCCAGATGCAAGGTGAGCCACTCAATGACTTCTTGTAGAGATTCAATGTCATCGTCATCGTCACTAAAGCAAGCAATCCCAGTAAAGATATCATACTGATGGCGTTGATGAGGGGAATCGACTCCTAGATAGATTTTGGCAGCTAGTTAGCTGGACAGCCTCCTACGACCTTCGATCATTTTTGTTACAAAGTGAATCAGAACCTAAGCAAGGAGGAGGCAGAGCAGACTAGGAGAAAGAATAATACAGGCCCATTTGCTAAGCACTCAGATTCAAGGAGACGACCCGGATATCCAAATTCGACTCATATACTCCTTTGAACGATTCAATCTATAACATCTACGTGTAGACTCATGACTTGAAGAAGTACTGAAAACCAGCCTCGAGTGAGTCCACCGAAGCCTATAGAAAATCTGGGGAATGTTGTATATTCCAAGATGCACAATGTCCTAACACCGGCGATTGCAAACACCTCTGAGATGTGATCGAAAAGCTTATTTGGAAAGGAAAGCTTCAACAATATGTGCACGCCTTGCAGAATGGCAAGCAGGGAACATTCAATGCCTATCAATAAAGAACTCTGATTATCAATTAGACTACTGACGGTCAACATTCCGTTGAAAGTAGCTAGGGGCAAAGTGGAATAGCGAGCAAACGATGATGCTTCACTTATTAATGAGATTTATTTCGATCTTCTTTGAATTATTTCTATTTCAATTTCAATTATGTTGTGAACTACGACCCACTTGAACTAAACTACTTCCAAATGACGCAGGTGACCTAGTACTTAGAGTTGGGTGCCAACCAATCTCTGTGGACCATGATACCACCTTTAGAGTTTCATTAAGATAAGCGTGATTCAACCGCTCATCAGTTACCATATGACTCTGACTTAGGGCCAAGGACTCGACATGGAAAAGCCCGACAAGGTCAAGATCTAATAAAAAGTGGACACGACTGATCGACCGCTCATCAACTTCCACGCCTGACTTGGAGACCAAAGAAAGACTTGGAGTGGATGCAACCCACCATCCACTCCCCGGCTCATACTTGAAGTTCACCAAAATACTTATGCCTCTCCTGAAGCTCAGCATGACCGAGGTCCAACTAAAGTGGACATGATTCTACTGTCCACACATTAATGTATGCCCTGAACATAGGAGGCAGTTCGAAAGCTCGACATAAAGTAGGCATGACAGGCTGCCTACTCATCAACCACAACCCTCAACACGTGGACATGACTGCAACTTGAGGTGGATAAGACATGACCGTCAAACCCAAACATGGATGTGATTTGACAATCCATCGCTTACTCCCTTCCTTGACTTGACAAGATGAGCTACAACCACCAAGCATATATGAATCGATCGTCTCACTTGCCAAGTTCTACCCTTGATGGTAGGGGCAAAATTCCACTCCATGAATGAATGTGATTCGACTGTTCATTCGATAACTCTTAACTCGACTTGGCAGATGAAGTATAAACATAAATAGGTCGAGACTGACCGCCTATGAAACAACTCTAAGTCCCCAGAGTGCGGACTGGAGTATAAACATAAATCGGGTGGAGTCCAACCGCCCGTGAAACAAATCTAAGTCCATAGAGTGTGGAATGGAGTATAAACATAAATTGGGTGGAGACCGACCGCCTGCAAAACAAATCTAAGTCCACAAAGTGCAGACTGGAGTATAAACATAAATTGGGTGGAGACCGACTGCCCGCGAAACAATTCTAAGTCCTTAGAGTGTGGATTGGAGTATAAACATAAATCGGGTGGAGATCGACCACCCGCGAAATAACTTTAAGTCCCCGGAGTGCGGACTAGAGTATAAACATAAATCGGGTGGAGACCGACCGCCCATCAACTAAATATTATCCCCAGAGTTTGGATAGAAACATGAATGAATAGATGAGTGGCGTTCGACCATTCTCTATTCCACAAACTCCAGCTTGAAACCGATGGGAGGAGTATAAACTCACTAGGATGGAACTCGACCATCCATGAACTAACTCCATTAACCCAAGATTGGGGGTAGGAGTACAAATCACTAAAATCTGAATACGACAGCTCACTATAGCTCCGGCTTAGTGTTCTTTATGGCTCAAGGCAACGACTGCAAGGAGGCCTTAATACAAAACCAATTGGAATGACATCTGAAGTTATGGGTGACAGACTACATCGTACCATTAGATCGAGGGTCAATATCGATCCGCACCAACCACAAATGGATGTGACCCGAAATCCATCAAACAACTCCAGTCACTAGAGCAAGGATAAAAGAATAAACCATGAATGAGTGCGACTTGATCATTAATTCTCTAGCGCCCTCCTTCGATCCATCAGGAGGAGTATGATAACAGATGAGCATCACTCGATTGCACTTGAGCTAACTCTATCCCCGGATCTGGTGGGAGAACATGAATCAAAATGGATGTTATTGACCATTCAGCTCTGCATGAATGCGACACGACTGTTCATTCATTGACACTTACCATAGTTTTACTAGAAGAGAAATACAAAACGGACGTGGCTCGACTGTCCGCACACTAGTCCTTACCATTGCTCCAATAGGGAGAGCATCAATCACTGATTGGACATGACTTTCTTTCCTACTTATCGACGTATGCCCCAGACTTGGGGGCACAAGCGAGAAACAAGATGAATGTGAGTCGACCATTCATCGATCAACTCTAAGTCTATGGAGCTTAGTGGGAGTATAAACATGACTAGGATGAGACTCGACCATCCATGCAGTACATTTATCAACATGAGACCGAGGGTGGAAGTGTGACCATCCAAAGACTGACTGCGATAGCTTAATACTGTGATTCATACATTGTGTTACAAGACCGGAGGCTACAACCGTAAGGATGGCTAGGGATAGAATCGTCGAATCAGCGCCCAAGCTCATGGGCAGTTGATCATCACTCTAACCCAAACGACAAGTAATAGATCATGATTACGTTGAATTGAAAGCACATTACTCGAATATACAAGCAGATTCAAACTCAAAGAAAGAGCCAGCTATGCAGTTGTGCACAACATGGGGCCGAACCCTACTCGACATTTGATTCAATGTGCTTCTAAACCTGATCTTCGGCCATTTGCAGATAATTGCTCAAAGAACTTAGAGCCCTTAACTATCAGACTCAATAACTCATGACAAGACTTTGGGATTCGGTCGGAATAACCGTCATCATTGAACGTCCCAACAATATTTCACATTGATTGTTACGCGAAATAGTTACATTTGAACTCAAGGAATCCAAGGCTGCACTCGCTGAGCTGACAATCGACATTACAGTCAACTATACCGACCCATCATGGCCACCGAAGATCGGATCACAGCTCAGTGCAATGATGATGAAGGAATTAGCTGGCTTTCTCCGAATGAATCTTGATGTGTTCTCTTAGACCCATTCTGACATGCATGTGATCTCACCGCCTATTGCAAGCTATGCGTTGAATATGTGACAACCCACATTTCGGAAGGTTTAAATTAACAATAATCCACACATGTCCAATCCAAATAATCCGGACATAGATAATCATTGGGGTTAAATAATAAAAATAAGAAAAGAAGAAGAAACAAACAAAGAAACTCGCAGCGGAACGCCAAAATATAATAATCAAATAAATAGTTCATGAAGCTGTTTATATTTTACATTTGATTATAATCTATACAACATTCATCAGAGTTATATATATACATCAGAGATAAATAAATAATGCAGCAGGCAACATGATACAGGATAATAATGGTAATAATATACCAAATCTTCGTCTTCGTCCTCCAGAATAAATCTTCAATAAGCTGAAAAACTCAGGGCTGACCCGAGCGTAATGAAAAGACAAAACACTCGAGTCAGGACTAAAATATCCTTATGTAAGTCAAATCGATATCGCAAATAACATGAGTGTAACGGGGTCAGAGATGTTTACGGGTTTTCATATCTCATATCAAGTGTATAATGTGAATGCAATAACTCAAGAGATGTTACGAGATTTTCCATCTCTTAAGGATCCGTCAAAATATTTATATGTAGTAGAATACACTACATATATAATGTCTAGTAAGTAAAATAAATATTTTTCTTAGCATTAAGGCTTTACATTAATCCCCTTTAATGCGTTTTTAAGAATTGTCGTACAGTTTACATTTGACACCATCAGCAGAACGTCGATAGTCAGGGATGCGCCATGATAGGACAACACTAAACCAAAATCGTATGAGTCTCGTATAGGGATAAAAGAATGACAAGGCATGTTAGGCAATGCCCAAGGTAGGATACTACCAGTTTACCCTTCCCGGTTGGTGGAAACGCATCATAGCCATGATTGCCCATCGCGTCCAACACTCCAATAAAATTGGAGGGTGCGCACCAATCAATCATAATGTAGATGATGGTAATACGAAGAAGTGTGTCCGCTCGGGGTAGCTAACCCACTTGGCTGGTACGGCTCCTGTTTTAGTCATTTCAAATTGGCACAAGTGTCAGGCTAATCCATCATCGTTCTCTTTCTTCAAATCCAGCAAACGATGCCAATTCCAACCACTTCGTTCTGGATCATCACTCCACGTACACAGTTGTTAAAGTGGTTCCGGTATCGACAGAGAGTATGCCCATATCCGGCCCTAGTCTCTTTAACAACCAACATCGTTTTACACACCGGTTGGCTCTTTTACATTTCAAAAACAGTTCATACTTGATATCAAAATATCATATTCGCTTCAAAATCAAATCCATTCGAAATTATCATATCTGCTCAAAATATACCATTTCAATTCAAAAATCATTTTCGCCTCAATATTTCGATTTCGCTTCCAAAACCGTTTCGAATTTCAATTTAGATTATAACTTCATTTTAACCCAATTCGTATTTAAATCCAGGATTTAAAAATAAACATTCCACCCTTGATCAGTTTGAATTTTTGAAAAATAGTTTGAATAGTTTTAAAATAGTTTAAATAATTAAAATAGTAAAAATAGTTTAAATGGTTAAAATAGTTAAAATAATGTAAATGGTTAAAATAGTTAAAACAGTGTAAATGGTTAAAATAGTTAAAAATAGTTTAAATGGTTAAAATAGTTTAATATAAAAATAGTTTAAGTATTAAAATGGTTTTATATAGCAAAATTGTTTGGAAAATCCAAAATAATTTGAATATTAAAAAAAATAGATTTAAATAGTTTGTATCAAAATAATTTTATTGAAAATAGCTTCAAAGTCAAACCGATTCAATTCCAACTTCCCAATTCGAATCAATTCCAATTTTCATTTCCATTCAATCGATTCAATTTTGATTTCAATTCAAATAAATTTCAACTTCGATTTCAAATTAATTCAATTTCACTTTCAAATCCATTTAATTCAATTTCAATTTCAATTTATATCGATTTCGAGCTCGATTTTCAAATATCGATTCAAAACATTTAAATCAAATTATCCTTCAATATTCAGTTTAAAATCCCAATCTTCAAATATAATTCAATTTCAAAATATCATTTTTATATCACTTTTACTTAGTAATATTCAAAGTTCGAATAAAAGTTCAATCTTTTGAAAACAAATTGATTTCCAAAAATTCAAATTATGTTTCGATTATAACTTCAAAAATCTTAACTTGGATTATTTAAACAATTTCGATTACCAAATTTAAATTTCAACATTCAGGGCTCTAAGTTCGAAAATAATTTGATTTCTATAAATTTGATTTTTTTTATTTCTTTTAAATCAAAACCATTTAAATAATTTCAAATCAAATTTTTTAAAATCATTTAATTTAACCAATCCTCCAGATTTATAATAATAAATTAATTAGGGAATGAAGGCCGATACCGATAGCGGCTCCAGCCAAAGCAATTGCTGGTAGCGAGTCTCCCAAAGCAAAATTGGAATGTCGAGGATTCTTATGTATGTATATAATTTTCTATCCTATGGTCAAGTGATCAGTTATTTCAATTTAATTTTAGGGATGGATATATATCATTTCAATCAAAGTCACAGTGTCATAGGTATATATCATTTCAACCTATTTCTTAATTTATTCGAAATGATTCAATTTACAGTTTATATACTGCAAATAATATACAGGGTGATAATAAGATATATCAGAATGAATAAACGTCCAAATCATCCAAAATATCAACCAATAGCATCCATCGCAATCAATCATCCAAACAGTCAATATAATTCACAACAATTTCATAGTTATTAAAATTGGGTGTTTTTTCTGTCAATTAAATTCCTATTTCAAATTTAACTATCAATTTTAATTTTTACAGTTAATTCAATGATAATTAAATTTTATCAAGCAATGACCAATAAATTCATATCGCTTCATAATTTCAAATTTAACTAGCATAACAATATTTTTAGTACCTGTGAGCGTTATAAAACACTCTCCTTGAGTTTTCAATTAAAAATCAAATCGAACAACGTTCAATTTAACTTAAAATTTTAACAAGCTCCAAATGAAACCGAATCGGTTTCATTGCGAAGCTCTCGTCACCATGATCGTAATGCAAAAAGTCTCGTCCCGATCGGACCTCATATGTATGAGTTATAGATTTTATAAGTTATCGAACAAAATTTTAAATTAATTAAAATAAACTGAACATAAGTTTAAAGTATTTACAGAAGTGCCCCTCCCTCCTTCTTCCCAATCGAACGTGCACGAGACAAAGAACCCAACCCAAGCGTGCACAAATTCCACTGATACGGAGCCACACTCGTCGAAATTGAATTTCATCTTCACCATCAACTTCCTCTCGCCGAGCACGACCTTCCCATATCCACTAACCCGAGCTCGGACTTCCCAAGAAAATCGCGACCATGCCTTACTCGACGTCGACCGTACACAGTCGCCTCCCTTCCACACGACTGCACCTTCCAATACTTCCCACCGAGATGCCATTTTCCCTCACGAGCTCATTTCCAATCTCCGTTTCGCCAGTCGATGACCCAAAACCCCAGAATCCTTGGCCCTAGCCTAAAAACTCCATTCGACCTTCACCGTCGATCTCCCAAACAAGAGCCGCCCCATATAATACTTATACCAGATCGAAGAGGACGATAAAATAGGAATTTAGGAATTTGTTTCATGATTTTTAAGTGAGTAAATTGTGAGAAAATAATTTTTGAAGTTTGATTTTATTTCTTTCTTTTACTAGCTCGTTTGCATGTGTTTTAAAAGAGGAGGGAAATGTATTTTACATGGCAAGGTAGGTTCACATCATAGGGTGGCTTGGAATTGAAAGAAAAGAAGGTGATGTGAAAGATTGACTATTTAATATAAAATTTAATTTTCAAATCGTCTCGATTAAGTAACTTAAAATTTCGAACCCCTAACGAGGCGTGCCGCTAGGCGTTTATAATGTTATACCCCTATTCTGAACGCAATGGAAAAGGTTTCAAGTCCTAATTCGATCGTATGGAGAAGATAACTTTTTGAACCCAATTATTATATTGAATTTTCGATATTAATTTCAACGCGTTTATATTCTGTACGACCAAACAAGGACTCAAAATACTACGAAATTTGAAATCCAATAATAATACACTATTACGGATCCAATGGAACTAGTTTCGTTGAAATCTGAGACTGTGCCTCGGATCACTATTTTTAACGTCTTGATTATAATATAAAATTTCCAATTTCTAATTATTCACTTTTAAATCCAATTTTAAATGTTAACAATCATCATTATTGTTTAAATAAAATTTCCATCGACTTTTGTTATCATTTTCAATCATATTAAATTCAGAATTCAATTATTCGAAATAATTTCCAATATTAAATTTAAACAATTTAATTATTCAATATTCAAAAAAATTCAATATTAGATTTTAATTGAATTTTAGTTATCAATCAACTACTTTATGTACATATAATGAATTTAACATTTATTATTTAATCCATCTATTGATTGTAAACACATTCAATTCATAACATTTCCCTTCAATACTTGTTATTGCTTAAATCTTCGAAATTAGTTTATTTCAAAATTTTATTCAAGTTCACATCCAATAACTTACATTCAAAATCATTAAACCTTTATTTTTAACCATTTTTGTTTAATAATTATATCAAATTCCATAATTTAAAGTGGTTAAAAATATGGGTCGTTACATAATATCGACCTGAGGCATATTTCGGTGAAACAAAAGCAACGCAGCATGGATCTAGAGAGATTTGTTGCACTTAAAGAGGAGGGGATAAACTCAAAAATGATAGGTTTATCCATGGCGCCTTCTACTCGAAATGGGTATCCAATTCAGTTCTTGTGAGAAAAGCTAATGGAAAGTAGCATACATGCGTCGACTACTCTTACATGAATAAAGCATGCTCGAAAGATAACTTTCCACTTTCTTGGAATCAACCAATTGGTAGACTCAACCGCTGGATTTGAACTGCTTTCATTTATGGATGTGTACCCCAGATACAAGTAGTTCCTGATGCACGTCCCCGACCAGAAGCACACTAACTTCATTACCGATCAAGGGCTATATCATTATGTTATGATGCCATTTTAACTAAATAATGCTGAAGCTACTTACGAGAGACTGGTCAACAAGATGTTCAAAAGGCAGATCAAGCAATCGACATAAGTATATGTGGATGATATGCTCGTGAAGTCACGATGGTCAAATGACCACATCAATGACTTAGCATAGATGTTCAGTTTCTCCAAAAATATGGAATGAAACTAAATCCTTTGAACTACTCTTTTGGCGTTGCGTTAAGGAAATTTTGGGGTTTCATCATCAACCCTCGCGGAATCGAAGCTGATCCCAAGAAGATTCAAGCAATTCGAAACATCTAGGTACCGAAGATGATTAAGTAGGTACAGAGCTTAAATGAGAAGGTTGCTGCCCTAAGCTGGTTCATCTCCAGGGCCACTGACAAGTGTATTCCTTTCTTTGACTTGATCGAGAGATGGAAAGGTAATTTTAATTGGATGCAGTATTGCGTAGATGCGTTTCAAGCTCTAGTAGATCACTTAGAGAGACCTCCCATCCTATCCAAGCCACTGGATCATGAAGACTTATACATCTATTTAGCTATGTCGATACATGCCATAAGCACCGCAATGCTATGCAAAGAGAAATGGATCCAAAGACCAATATATGATGTAAGCAAGCGATTGACAGGCTCATCCCATTAACGTCTATACCAACCAACCGTTATGACAGGTCCTACAGAAAACTTAGATGTTTGGAAGGTTACTCAAATGGAATATCAAGCTAAGTCAATTTGATATCCCTTATCTCCCTCAGAGAGCTATCCATAGACAAACATTAGCAGACTTCATATTTGAATTCACTGCATCAGACGACTATCCGAAAAGTCCAGTGGAGAACAGACCGACCAATGGAAAATGTACACAGATGGAACTTCCAATGATCAGTGTTCTGGCATTGGAGTTGCCTTAATGACTCCCAAGGAATGATCGATCTGCTATCCCCTAAAACTCGATTTCCCTACAACAAATAACGAAGCCAGGTATGAAGCCTTGATCGCCAGGCTCAAACTTGCTAGAGAACCGGGAGTGGAAACTTTACATATTTTTTGTGATTCCTGGTTAGTAGTCTGCATAGTCAGGGAATTTAAGCTTGCTAGGGGATAGCATCTTGCTCCTTATCTTGGCCAGGTCCAAGAGCTACTAGCCGACTTCGAGTATTGCACCATTACGCACATCCTCAGAGAACGAAATGACACTAGTCAAGGTGGCCAGTTCTAAGGATGCGCACCAAGTAGATCTTGTTTCGGTTGAAGTACTTAACATTCCAAGCATTGATAGATGGAGATCAACTAGATCCTGGAGACAGAGCCAGAAAATGATTCATGGATGACTCCTATCAAAGACTTTCTACAATGGGGAGTCCTTCCTAAACGGAGGAATGAAAAACGACAGATCCTTCTCAAAGCTTCACGCTGCATCATCCAAGAAGGAGTCATGTATAGAAAGGGTTTCTCCATTACCCCGCTTCAATGTATCACCCATGATGATATCAAACGAGTCTTGAGAGAAGTTCATGAAGAAGAATGCGGCGATCACACCAGGGGGTAAACCTAGACAAAGAAAATACTCCACTACATGTATTACTGGCCAACTGTTAATCGAGATGCAGCTGATCACGCTATTCAATGCGACGAGTGCCAGATGTTTGTAAAAATTTCAAGGGCCCTTGCTGATGAAAATTACTCAAATGGTCACTCCATAGCCTTTTTTCACTTGGTGTATTGATATCATCAGCTCCTTTCCGATTTCTAAAGGTGGTGTGAAATACGACATCATAGTAGTGGATTACTTCACCAAATAGGTTGAAGCCGAATCTTTAGCCGCGATCACAACGAAAAAAGTAATCAACTTCATTGTCTGGAACATCATCTGTCGTTTTGGCCTTCCATGAACCATTGTAGTTGATAATGGAACCCAATTCGACAGTGTTAAATCCAAAAACTTCTGCTGACGACATCATATTAAAAAGAGATTTGCGGTGATTGCTCACCCTCAAGCTAATGGACAAGTCGAAGCTGTTAACAAAATCATAAAGTCTATTCTGAAGAAGAATTTGGAAAAGGCTAGAGGCAAGGGGATCGATGAACTCTCATCAGCATTATGGGTATACAGAACCACCCACAAGTCCACGACTGGCCATACTCCATTCGCTTTTGATTACGGCTCCAGGGCCGCCATCCTTATAGAACTTGAAGTCCCTCTCATTGAATGACTAATTACAACCTCTATTTCATTATAAAGTAATATATAAACAAGGAATTGCAATCCAATTATAATTAAACTAGAAGAAATTGGTGACGACTCATGAGCATACAAAAGCATCCGAGAGCCAATGACAAGAACGTGTACCTGAACGTCCATATGTATATTCAATATTCGACTTCTTGAAATCGACAAAAATTGAATTTTCACCTAGAGTTATTAAAGAAAAGACTGGATCAAATAGCCAAAGCTTACTAGTTCTGTGGAACTAGACATAGATAGCAACTAATGGAATACAATCTTGAATTTATACTATTGGAAATCGACCAAACATCATAGCAATCAAAGAGGGATACAACATTTTAGGAAGATAAAATGGAAGGATAACGACTATTCAGGAAACTAGATGGATTTCTTTCTGGTGACTCTAACTTGCTTCAAATAAAAGCATGTCATGTACACAATAAGGCGTACTTTGGGGGGCAAGTGTTACCCGGCCTTTTGGTTTGGCTCTATTCAAATTGAATGGACAAGTTAGACTGGACGATCACCAAGGAAGACAGTCGAGAGAGATGATTATTAGGCTCAGAGATAAAGCGTCGGTAATGATATGAATCAACGACCAACCGAGACTAAGAGATAGACTCTCCAAAACATTCTAAATATGGAATAATACCTGCCCTAGGCGGGCGATCAATGCCTATCCCTTTCCCTAGGGGATTGGTACATATCCTTAATTTTTGTCCCAAACTTGGTAAGATCGATAAAGAGTAACAAGGACGCCTCATGAGGATACATTTCAAGTTTCAAGTCATTTGGAGTTCGTATGCTCAAGTTATGGGTAAATTACTTCACCTATTAAAAGGGATCGGTATAAAAGGGAACGATATAAAAAGGGATCGGTATAAAAGGGAACGATATAAAAAGGGATCGTCCATATTCAGCTTTCACTACATAATACAACAATGATCGGTCAATAACTAAAAATCTTCGTATGCTATCAACATGAAACTTGGAGTATAAGCTAATTAGAACATGTGAAACACCCCATAGGGATTGCATGGTATTTGGAAGAGTTTGGACGGATCGGTACTTATCACACTAAAAAGATCAGCAGAAATCAGAATTCAAGCAACACTACTTCACGGAAAATGCGATACCTCACAAACCATATGTCAAAATTGCGCAAAATTAGGGAAGCAAGTAGAAAACATCATGGGGCATCCCATATAGGGATCACTTCCCATTTTGTTGCATTAATAAGGATCGGTACCGATTCCTATTGTGGGCCCCGATGGGCCTGCAAATTTTTAGGTAGCCTCGTCTTGGTTTCCCGAACCTTCTGCCAAATTTTCAGTCCGATCCATGCACATCTTCCCATATAAATACGACAGGCATGGTGCCAGAAAAGGGATCATGCTTTCTCTGCCAAGACTCTGCCATTTTTATTCTTCACTTTTGTACTAATGGATCCTAGCTGATCCAAACAATCTTGTAATGATAATCAAGTGGAAGATCAATAAAAATATAAAGTGGATGTAGGCCAAGATTTTCGAACCACTATGAAAATTCTACGTGTTCATTTATGATTTTTGTCATGTTTTGATTTCATTCTTCATTTAATCTCTACTAGATTCTATTGGGAGTTGATTCCCATTTTTGGCATCAACAGGTAACGAGTCTCGATTTACTTTGTGATAATCAAAATAATATTCTAAGCGACGATTAGATGTATGCCTAGGAAAATGTTGTAGTTGTAAGGCATTTAGTAATTTATTCTCTTTATCATTTTACGATCGAAACAAGTTCAAATACAAACGAACCAAAAAAAAGTTGGTAATAAATATTTTGTTGAAAATATGTAAAGTATTGTTTCAAAATGGAGGATTTTGAAATATAAGAAGTATTTATGGTTAACTATTTCGAGTGGCCTGAAAATAACATGCTAGGGATTCTCAATGGTGAACCGAAGTTTTCTATCATAGTATATGGCTATGTAAGGAGAATGGAGGTTCCTAATCAAGAAGCCTGGTCGGAGTATGCACTAGAGAGTCGAATGAGCGATATTAGTTCAGAGGTAAGGTTATGTATTTGAGTAGAGATCGAATTAGATTTTGTATATGGATGATCTATGAACATCATGCAGACTTATGAATAGTATGAGTCAATCAGGTGGTGAAATTTTAGGGATGAAATCCTTTTAAGGGGGGAATAATGTAAAGATTCGGAATTTTATCGTTCTGATTTGTGAATATTTATTTAATTTAAAATATTTATTTAATGGGTTTAATAATTAAAATAACCCTCTTTTTATTTATAACTAATGATAGAAATTTATTTTTAAATTTAGTTTACAAAAATAATTAGTTAAAAGGAAATTTGAAAATGTGACCGAAAAGCTTTTTCAAAATTTTCAAATTTTCACCATTTAAAAAGTTGTTTAAAATATTGTAAACACTTTAGTAATGTATTCACACTTTTTAAGTTAACTTAAATATGGATTAGAAATAAAATAAGTGTTAATAACATTAGTATGCTTATGTAAGATGATGTAACCATTTGTAAGTTAAAAAAATCAAATTAAATTAAATAAAGCATGAAACGTCCTTTCACCTCTTAACCAAAGTCCAAATTGGGTATTGCATGTTGGATAAAGGGTGCACTTTGGGATTTTCGTGTATTTCAAGGCAAGGAGGTGGGCGGGGGTGACATAGCATGATTTTGGTGAACGGTATGTACTTTAGGGGAAAAAAGGTAATTTACTAAATCCATTTTATATGAAATAAATTTCAAATCTCTCTCTTTTCGTTCTCATTTTATTAACCAGAAAAATGGATCAACACCCTGAAATGAGTGTGAAAGAACCAGCCCTATTTCTTAGGATGAAAATATATAAAATAAATGTAAAAAGAGCAGAAACAATAAAGAGACATAATAATTTTATAGTGGTTTGGCTATTAACAAAGCCTACGTCCATTTTGTAGCTTCTACTAGCTAACTTATGTAAGAAGATTGATTTGGATTACAGTATGGTTGAATCCCCTTTTCTCTTATCACAAGTACTTGAAGGCAACCGGAGGATCTCAGTTGCTCCTTTGTGACCGTTGTGTGGGAGAAGAAGAGTGAAGAGCAACAATGGCAGAGTTCCAACAGCCAGTCCAAAGAATCCCCCTTTTTGTTGCAGATGGGATGGTATTTATAGGAGTTTAAGAGCACTTAGACTAGAGTCACCTTGTCATAGGCCTGCATTCATCACATAAAAGAAGTCCAGAAAGATTGAAGGTCATCGGAGCAAAGTATTTGGAACGGTACCGATCCTGATCCGACCCGATTGGATCGGTACTGATTCGAATAGTTAAGCATTTTTTATGCTTTGACTACTTGATTGTCTTCCTTGCCTAGTTATGATGCTCTCCATGTAGTGTCAACCACATAAGGGTTATAATTTAGAGATTAGGTGTACTTGACCATTTTGAACACAAGCTTTGTTGTGTAAAATGGTGCACAAATCTTCACGATGCAAATCAACTGAAAGAAATTCATCTCACTCTAAAGCGGAGTCATCAACGATAAAATGGCTCTGCCTCTCCTTCGACTACAGGTCAATATGGTAGTCTTATTCCGATCGGGCCCATTATTGACCGTACTCCTCCACATTTCAGAGCCCTACTTGATCCTCCAGAGAAGGCTTTTACAACTACTACACATAAGATGTTGCGAAGCATCTGCTCACAATATGGTATTTCGAGGACGATGAGCTTTTGCCCTCAAGAGAAGAGTTTGCCTACAGACCGCCTCCTGGGTATGTGGCCTGTCATGGATATATGTGCCAGTAGGAGTGGTGCCTCCGTTCAACCACTTTTTGAGGACAACCCTTGTCAATATGGGTTAGCCCCCATCCAGTTTCTTTTGAAAGGATACGCAATGTTAACATGCTTGTAGGTTCTATTCGTGCAGACTCTTAACCGCGGCCCAATCTTCGCTGAGCTACGGTATCTCCTATTGTTCAAGAAGAGAGGCTAATCTATCGCTTGTTTATATTGAAGTGCAGCGGAGCTAGAAGCTTATACAGGATCTTCCCAGCAAAGTTCCTTCATTTGAGAATCAGTTATTTTTTGCAAAGTGTCCAGAAGGATTCACCGGATTATGGACAACAGGAGGGAAGTCTCCTTCACAGTGTTCAAAGTTTCCTTTAATTGCTATAATATTTCTAAATGATTATATATTCCTTGCAGTTCTTCCGAATATCAACAAGGATCCAACACTCAACACCATTCTTGGCACTTTGAAAGTGGTTGATGCTTAGGAGCGCATGATTAGATTCTTTCTCATGGATGAGAATCTCTGCCGATATGGGCTTGTACACCCTGGGAGATCGATCGAATTTGTTAGTGCTCCCTCCTATTCTAGAGCTTAAACCTGTTTCGCTTCCTCTTCCCAAGACTCTGGTGAGGATGATGATGATGAAGAGGAAAGTAGACCATCAGAGGAGACCCCCGAGGAAGTTAAAATTCAAATCGAGACCAATAGTCCATCCAAAATGCCCTTGATTCTAGAAGAGAAAGATGAAGAATTTATTCAACGAAACGGCAAGGCTCTGCTTATTGAAGAGAAGGAAGAAGGAGAAATCAGCGAGGACCATCTTCTAAATGAAGAAGGAATAGATTGGGACACTAACGAGGGTGACATCAAATTAGGCGACCATGCCTCAGAATTAAGCCCCGGTCATGCACCCTCACCTTCTTTGAAAGAGCCTATTGAGGGAGCTTCTCCCAAGAACGAGTCTATGCCTAGCTCTCTGTCTGGAGATGCTAACTTCGATTTGGGAGATACAAGCAACATTTTAGTGAGTATGGATAAGTTGATGGACGACTATACTTAAAAAGGGTTGCCTTCCCTGTCTATCAGATCGTATCCGCAGGCGGTAGTTTTCTGACATTAATTGGTGACCGATCTGGTTTGTGTATTCCGCTCGGGTCGTTAAATCGCAACACATACTTCACTAGGTTCACACGCTTTATATTATTCTTCTTTAGGATTTTTTAGTCCATCGAATGCCATTTCCTAAAGCCATTTTATTGCTTACTTCAGAAATCATGTCTCATAGTTTTTACCACGATCTTGATCGAGTTTGGGAGTCTCAATGTGGAAAAGACACTCTTCAAGGTACTATACTCCCCGGGATACTGATATGGAGAGGAAAAAGAGGAAGATGAGAGAGGTGGAAGAGCGTCGCCATTCCGAGTGAGATCAAGGCAGAGATTGGAGAGGTGGCTAGGAAAAGAGGAAGAGCCCAACTGACTAGGGAAATCTATCGAAGAGGTTGAAAAGAGATCAAGAATGCGAATTTTCTTCATAGCCTCTTGCTTTCACTGGGATAAATGTCCCTATTTCTGATGTCGTGACCTGTTGCACCCATACTGTCATGACTGCCACTCCCCAGATTTCTAGGCGTCCTTTATATTCTTCCTGCTGCCCCCTCCACCCCCCCGCATCTACAATCTACATTCCCTAATTTGTTCTTAAAGGGGGTTATGTTTGATAAGCCCAATCTAAAGTCAGTTCGTGTCGAATCTTATTCACCTCATTTCCAAGAAATTCAGAACGATTTGGAGCAAGCTGAAGGATAGGAAAAATTATGCATACAGTTGTCTACTATAACTGGAACAATTACCAGGAAATTCTCTCATCTGAATTCGAAAATGATGAGTATGAAATGCAGCTCGTAGACCGCGATGCGGAAATCGAGAGGCTAAAGAAAGAGAGAGATGACGCCTCCAAG
The DNA here is from genome assembly GCA_030737815.1 of Allium fistulosum. Taxonomy (NCBI): domain Eukaryota; kingdom Viridiplantae; phylum Streptophyta; class Magnoliopsida; order Asparagales; family Amaryllidaceae; genus Allium; species Allium fistulosum. The sequence continues at coordinate 147,530,032 of CM060908.1, read as the reverse complement.
GAGGAGAGTAAAAATGCTTCTTTGCTTAAGGAACTAAAAGAATCCACTGATTGAGATGCAATCATATTCAAAGATGAGATAAAGAAGTGACATACAAATAAGGCGGCGTTAAAAGAATAGTTGAAGATAAGAGAGGTGATGGTTGAGATGTAGAAGAAAACTATCGCCGAGGAGGCTCAAGAGATCGCCTTACTTCGTAGACAAGTCTTAAATTTGGATGCTGAGAAGAAACAGCTGATGGTAGAGAAGGATAAAATGGATGCCAGCTTTTAAGAGCTTCAAGATACCTTTACAAAGAAGATGAAGGGCTTGGATGCTATGATTTTAGGCTTGTATGTCAATCTAGCCCAATTTCAAGACATAGGTAGTGGTTATACTAAAGAGAAGTTGGTTCAAGCATATCTGAACGAAGAGTCCAGTCAAGCTTTAGGGAAGGGCCAGGAGATCTTGAGACTGGAGAGGGAGTGAGAAGCTATTGATGCTGCGGCCACTGCTAAGGCTATAACCGAGCAGTTTCCTTCAGGTATTGGTGAGTCGCCTTCACATCCCCTGTTGATGAGGGGATCCTTCCTACTTCGATAGCTGGTGCTTCTTCAACCGCTCCTACTATTCCTGTCAATATGCAGCCATTAAAAGAGGGAAACAACTAGGTCTTCGAAGTTGTGATTGATGAAAAGACCTCTGCAGCAGGTAATTTCCTTATCTCTTTCGTGTCCGAAGATTTCCAATTTACGATGGATGAAATTTCCGAGATAACCGCCCTTTAGTCTAATATTATAGATGGGCCCTCTCTTCCTACCGAGCTGCCTCCTCCTCATGGTGCCGGATCTACTGCTATTCTTACCACATCAACCGTCATCTCCACACCAGGGTCGTAGCCTGGTCCGCACTCCGAGAATATTGCAACACTGCATGATTTGGGTGACCTCTCTATATCTCAAGAGGAGGGCTTGGCAGCTACCGACACACGAGAGCAGGCGGATCAAACTTGCCAACCAGACAAAGTGGAGACTGAGCAGCCGATGACTGAGTAGCAGATGGTAGCGGTGAAGAAGGAGAAGATTGAAGAGTAGAAAAGTTCAACGAAGAGTTCTCACAAATCCTGCAAGCACAAAGGCAAAGGAGAGTCTGCCAGTTGCATTGTTTCAAAAAGCGAGATCACTCTAGGAGGGGATTTAGAGAAGCTTAAGAAGTTGCCAATTAGAGGAAGGAAAGGTGGCAGCGAAGGTAGTGATAATAAACCATAATATGTCCATGTATTTATGAAGCGGAGCTTTTGCTTTTTGTATAAATGCAGAGTCTACACTTAGCATTTCTTCTTGTTATTGCAACAGTAGTGTTTGTATTTTTCTTTTCTTGGCCGATATTGTGCGGGTATGGCCCCCGTTGTTTGTTATTGTACATGAAAAATGTTATAAGTGATTTTTTTTTGAAATTTTGATAGTGGTTTCACTTATCTACTCATTTATATTGCATGCATTGTTGCCTTTTATATACCACTATTTTTTTATTCAGCATGATTTTGTACATGTAAGTAATCGTTGATATTTTTCCTATGCTGTTTTATTTAGTCCCGTAATTACTGCTAAAATTCTTTGTTTGGGGTAACAGAACTGTGAAGTATTTGCTATTTTGGTTGAGCGTTGGTGTGTGCGTCCCCTAGTTCATGGGACTGTTTACTCCGAATACATGATACAAGAATTGGGTGCCCAGGTAGTTTTTCGAATGCCCTCAGTCGTGTCTATACTGCAACTCCTATCTGTGGAAACTTCTGGTTTTATTATCCTTATTTTAGATGTCCAATTTTGATTTCTGACTTGAGATATCTGTGAAGCTTTTTTGTGGCTTTGCGGCAAGTGGTTTACACACTTTAGGATTTATTAAGTGATTGGTGATGCTGGAGCAACACCAATTACTTGAAATTTTGTTAAGTGATTCCATCGCAATGCTGACATTCAGGCTATTGGGCACATGTGTCGCTCCTTGGAGTGTTATTTCCTTGGCTCCAGAGGCAGTGTGTGGCTTTTTGTAATATGAGAGTTCCTCGTCTTTGGATGCAATTTTGCTGGTCCAAGTAGTGGTGTGCGCTTGCAAAATGTACACAATGGGATCGAGGCTTGCTCGGTCATAGTTTGGTGAATCAAGAAGCGATGCGCAACTTTTAAGATGCACGGCTTAGGTAATTGTATTTGCTTGGACGTGATTCCACAATCCAAGAAGCGGTGCGTGGCTTACGAAATGTGCATCTTTGATTCAGACCTTCCTGGTGTTACTGGAGCAACACTAGTTCTTAGAAGGCAGGGATCGAATTTCAGTGTTGTCATAGATAAAGTAATGATGCAGTGATTCGTTGTTCCAAGCATTGGGAATTTTGGTTCTATCAACGGTTATTAGCTTGAACGTGCCATCCCCTAGCTTCTGGCCGATCACATATGACCTTTCCTAGTTTGGTCTGAATGTTCCTGGTATAGGGCATACCTGTTTGAGGACAAGATCTCCTACTTTGGAAGTACGGCTACAGACCTTGGAGTTGAAATGTCATGCGACCCTTTTCTGCTGAGCAGCAATTCTTAGCTCGCCTTCTTCCCACTTTTCATTGACCATATCAAGCGACTCGAGCAGGAGTTGCTCGTTCTGCCTTTGATTGAAGTTTTGCTTTCGATGAGAAGGGACTTCCAGTTCAACTAGGATCATTGCCTTTGAACCATATACCAGGATGAACGGAGAGTGCCCGGTTGCAGATTTGTGCGTTGTTCTGTAAGCTCATAGTGAAAGCGGAAGTTCACTAACCAATTTATTTTAGCTTAGTTAGCCGCTTTTTGATGGTGGACTTAATGATCTTATTTACTGCCTCCGCTTGCCCGTTTACCTACAGATGTGCAACAGCAGAAAAGCTTTTCTCAATTCTAAAGCATTTGCAAAAGCCTTTGAATTCAGTGCTTCCGAATTGAGTCCCGTTATCCATGATGATTTTTATGGTAATAGCGGACAGCAGTTCCGCTTCAGCCCATTTGGTAAAGTAGTCAACAACAATGATAGCATATTTGGCTCCTCCTTTGGCTATTGGTAATGCACCAGTCAAATCGATTCCCCAGATTGTGAATGGCTATGGGCTGACCGTCTATATTAGCTCCGTTGAAGGAGTTCTTTTGATCTTGTCATATTTTTGGCATTGGTCGCACCGCGTGGCATAATCTGCTTCTTTGCGTTGACCGTTAGCTAGAAATACCCATATTGGAGAACTTTTTTTTGCAAGGATTTGCCTTCCGGTGTGATCTCCACAGTCACCTTCATGAATTTCCCTGAGGATTTTTTGAGGTTTGCTATTGGTCACACACCTAAGCAAGGGAGTAGAGAATCCCCTTTGGTAGAGTATTCTGTCCTGTATTACGAATCGTGGTGCCTTTTGAAGGTGCTTTTTCCATTGATTCCTATCTGCCGGGAGTGTTCCTCTAAGCAAACAATCCTTGATTGGTGTCTTCCATGTCTCTTGTTCTTCGGTCATTTCAAAAACCCAATGGATATCCATCTCGCCTATGCTTAGAGTAGTCGGAGTTTCAACTAGGACCAGTCCCATTAATTGAGCTTCTCCGGAATTGGCCAGTTTAGCTTGATAGTCTACCTTCATTTTTTTCCCTCGGGATATGAGTTATGGTGTAATGCACAATGTCATTCAGCAATTCCTACAATGTGGACAAATACGGGGCAAGGTTCTCTCCCCAGGCTTAATATTCTCCTCTCACATGATAGACGACTAACCGAGAGTCGCTCTAGATCTATATGGACTTTATCCTGAGTTCCTTTACAACTTTCAATTCAGCTCTCAATGCTTCATATTCTGCTTCATTATTTGCTATAGGGAATTTCAAGCGTAGGGCATAGCAAATGGATCGTCCTTCGGGAGTTTCGAGCATGAGTTCTGCCACTGAGCAAAAGTTGTTAGATGCACCTTCGAGAACAACCACCAGTGTGTCTCCACTTCTAAGCTAAGTTTTTCTTCGTTATCTCATATCGTAAACTCCGCAATGAAGTCTGCCAATGCCTGCCCTTTGAGGATGGTAAGTGATTTCATATAGACTCAATTCAATTTTCCATTTGATAAGCCGTCCAGAGGACTCAAAGCAGTACAACAACTGCTTCAAAGGTTGGTATGTTATTACTTTGATTGGATGGGCCTAGAAGTATGGTCGTAACTTTCTGGATGCGATCAAGAGGCAATAAGCTAGTTTTTCCAACTTCGGATAATTCTTCTTGGCTCCTTTGAACCGTTTACTGATATAATATATGGGCCGCTAGACCCTAGCTTCTTCACTTTCAAGCACTGCACTTAATGCATGGGGTGAGACTGCTAAGTAAATAAACAAGTCTTCTCTGTCTACTGGCTTGGATAGGATTAGCAGAATCTCCATATATCATAGTAGTTCTTCGAAGGCAGCCTGACAAGCCTAATTCCATTCGAAGTTCTTCTTTCCCTTCTTTAGTGGGTTGAAGAACGGTATACATTTGTCAGTTGCTTTTGAGATGAACCGACTTAGCGCTGCAACTTTTCAATTCAAGCTTTGTAACTCTCTTTTTTCCTTGGGGCGTCGACTTCTCATAAAGCGGTAATTTGTTCGAGATTAGCTTTGGTGCATCTAGCACTTATAATGAATCCTAAAAACTTTCCAGTGGCTACCCCGAAGTGACATTTAAGTGGATTCAGCTTCATTCTATACTTGCAGAGTATTACGAACATTTCAACGAGGTTGTCTAAGTGATTTGCGGCTATGCATAATTTAGCCAACATATCATCTACACAAAACTTTCATAGTCTTCTCGATTTAACATTTGAACATGGCATTCACCAATCGCTGGTAAGTTACCTTAGCATTCTTTAAGCTGAATGGCATCACTTTGTAGTAGTATAATCCCAAATCAGTTATGAAACTGGTGTTTTCTGGTCAGGTTCATGCATTATGATCTGGTTGTATCCCGAGTAGGCATCCATGAATGATGGCAATTCATGTCCAGCTGTCCCATCCACAAGATGGTTGATTCTAGGCAGTGGAAAGTTGTCCTTTGAGCAAGCTTTGTTTAGGTCCGAGTAGTCGATATAAGTTTGCCATTTTCCATTGGATTTCTTGACCAAGCCTAGGTTGGATACCCATTTGGGATAGGTTGCATCGCGGCTAAAACCATTTACCATCAGCTTATCCACTTCTTCTCTTAGTGCTTTGGACCGTTTAGGTCCTAGGCTATGCCTGTTCTGCCTTACTGGTGTGTACTTGGATCAATGTTGGGTGTATGGCATGCTATCTCTAGTGATACCTTGCACATGTCGGAATGCGTCGAAGCGACTACATCCAGGTTGGCATAAAGAAATTTGATTAGTTCTTATCACATCTTGTTTCCAAGATATGACCCAATTTTCAGGACCCCAATTGGGTCATCCATATCGAATGGGATAGGCACCGTCAATTCTGCCGGTGCTGCCTGATCCTCCTCTAACCTTTTCCTTGTATGATCCAAAGCCTTATCGAGTCGGCTATAATCCCCAAGCCAGGGGCGGCTTTGTAATTGTTATGCGGTAGGTTCATGAATGTAGAGAATTTTCTCCACATTCTTCCCCTTTTCTTTTCTTCTAGACTCACGTAATTCTGCGATGTAGCATTCTCTAGCCAGGCTTTGGTATCCTTTAATCACTCCAACTCCATTCTCTGTTGAAAATTTCATGGTTAGACATCACTGAGCTGAATCTGCCAAAGCAGCCCACCCAAGTGTAACGACCTAGATTTTCGGACCAATCAAAATCATCGAAAATCCATCCTTTCTAAAATTACGAATGAAAATTACCAACTTAATACACAATATTATATGATAAATATCCAACACTGGAAAATGTATAGGATACAACTTTCAATTATACAAGTTAAATCAAAGTAATCATTTATTCTATAGGTGTGCTTTATTACATACCAAATACAAATGTCTACAAATCTACCGTTGTGCACTCTAATGAGAGAGACAGCAATAGCCATTCCTACAAACTTAATAAACAAGTCAAATGTGGAATTAATAATTAATCAATTGCTCATAAAACTGGTCGAGCATATATCACATTAAAAATCAACAACAATAATAAATAGTGGACACATTTATTTATTCAATAATAATTAATCAACATATTATTTAATTTCAAAACAATCAATTTACTTTACAAGCATGGAACAAGGATTTATTCTACTCGATAGATGTCAAAATAATCTATTCAATTTAATTATGTTATCTGTAATTAAATTCAACCACTAATATTTTATCAATATTTTAAACTTCGTCAAATGCGTCAATACTTTAAACTATCGTATTATATTCGTTGATACGAAGCTAATGTCGAAAATGACGGGTTAAATGGATTTTGTATGGGGTAGTTAAACATTTTTAAACTTAAGCTTATTAATTATTAAAATAAAAAAAACTAAATAATAAAAATTCTCACCACCTTAAGGTCTAGCAAAGCCCAAACCTATCACTTACCAAAACATACCAAACCCGTATCGCCCATGTTCTCTTTCTCAAACTCATATTCTAAGTTAAACTAAATTAATTAAATAACCAATTTATTTAAACTAAACTATAACTTAACTTAACAAATAATTTACTAAATTACTAAACTATCTCACCTCATATCCATTACGCAACATAAGAAAGCCATTATCATTCTTTCCAAAATCTGCACGCATGGATGATTGGTTCCCTATTCTCATGCAATTGTCCATATTATGGAGGACCTTTTTGCAAAATGCTTTGTTGTGAATAGTACTATAGATTTTCATTCTCTCCCATTCACATTTGCACTCTCCTTCCTCCATCTCTCTCTTCCATCTTCTTTTTTCTCCCATGCGCCTACACTTCATTCCAAACTCATGGCCGTGCATCCCATACTAGTCGATCCCTCCCTCCTTCACCTCTCATCTCCTCACGCACGTTCTTGCTCTCTCTTATGCGTGTTTTCTTTGTAGGAAAAGAAAACGAAATGTTAAAGTAAATGTAAATGTGTGTGCGTGTATGTATTTCATCTTGCACTCTCTTTCTCTCTAAAATGGTATAAATGTACATTTTGTCCATCCCCCTCTTGTATTGTGTGTGTGGATATATGTAGGGAATAATACTTAATAGCTAAGCAGTGGAAGAGCAAGACATGATCCACAAATTAAGGCTAATAAGAAGGCATGAAATAAGCAAGTGATGGCAAAGGAAACAAAGCATGTGCAAGTACTAGAGAATGTAAAAATGGATGTGTCATTTTTCTTCTATCCCGCGCCTCTATTTTTTACTTTTTGTATGAATGTACGTGTATGTATATATATACAAGGCAATTCTACTAAGCTAAGGAAAGTAAGTCAAATACAAGGACAATATATGGACAATGGAAGGATGGTGAATGTGTATGTATATGGAAAAGATTTGGTATAAAAAGAAATTGTGTGCATGATTAATTTTAGTTTTAAAAAAGTTAGGTTTGGTGGTACCCCGCCACAGCATCACGCTCGCGTATGGACCGCGACAAAAATAAAAATATGATTGCGCTTAAAATTATGAGATGATCACAAAACAACAATAAAATAGATAGGTTAACTTATTCTGTTAAGTTTCAAAAGTACTGAAGTTTGCCGCAAAAAAGTCAAACGAAAATTTAATTATTTTTCAAATTAAAAATTATGGAAAAATCCTATAAATTAAATTAAAAATACTTTATCAAAAATTAGGTCTTATTTCCAAACGTAGATTTTATTGTAATATAAATTCAAATCTAAATATTTAAAGAAATTAAATATTCAAATTTGAACACCAAAAAATATTGGTCGTTACAGCAAGAAAGCATTGTAGGTGGACATTTCATCCATGATCACAAAGGTCTGGATGAGAACGTGTGACGCCCCACCTCTATACTCACACTAGCCAAGGACACTACTGGGTAATGTCGTCGACTAGCACGAAGAATAAGGCTGTTGAGGAGCGACCATCTGTGTAATTTCTTTGTGCGAGTACCTATATGTCAGATAATATAACTTACATTTCATTTCAAGAGGAAATCCGACATATCAAATACAATCTCAAAGCTACCACGCAGTGGCTATGAGGACTTCGAAAACAAATATAGAAATAAACATAACACAAATCAGTCACAGATATTCATATCACTAAGGCGGAAACAGATATGAATATAACACATAAAAGTGTACATCAAAATAGTGGTCAAATTAGATCCACTACATCACAAAAGAATAGATACAAGTACTAGCCAAAAGAATAAGTATACAACAAGGAGTCTCCATCTCAAATGTATACTAACAAAAACTACTATGCTAAAGTAGTTAGACGGACCCTGATAAGAAGTCAAGCAGGAGCACCTGAAATACTTCGGTCTGACCTGAGTATTATTTAAGAAGAAAATAATAAACGGATCAGTCTAGCTATAAATATCAGATAAAATGAGATAGGATAAGAGATATGACAAAAACGTATGATAACAATAATGCCATACTGTGACAAGTATACATCAGATAACAACAAAAATCATACAATATCTCAAATATTCTCAAACACCAAAAGAATGTCATATTCTTTAAATTATTCACCAAAACAGAAATATTGATAGAGCTTATCAATTCAATCCACGAAAATTGGTGGAACACAAATTCTAGAAATCATCAACTAGAAATCCAGAAATCACAAAGGGGGGAGGCCTATCACAAACGGGAGCATGAAACTCACTAACACGTGTGTCACAAACGAAACGCTATTCCATGGTCGCTAACCATCAATTTTGAGCCAAAGCTCCACAAACGGCCCGAAGACCATGGGTCGCTACCTCACCAAATTGAACCGAAGTTCCACAAACGGGGTTTTTAGTCCCCACACAAACAAATAGACATTGCACATCGCTAGTCTAAATCACAAAATGATCACCATTGATCAATAAAAAGTGTCGATTACACTAAGCTAGTAAATAAATGAGTTTAGCTTCATGTCCCATAACCACTAGCTTAACTTAAATATCTACGAACAAATTGTAGATTTCCACTCAAAAATTGTCACAAGAGTTCAATCGAACAAGTCCAAGAATTAACCGACGAAGTAAACGCAAGCGTTTCATACCACTTGTTTTGCTAAGCCGTTTAATTAGATTTCTCATACGAATGAGGTAAAGGTTTGTATATACTAATAGATTGGGAACAGTTTTAAAAACGAGCTTTATATTTAAAAGTAGTGTTGAAATCGTTTTTGTGAAAGATTTTGAGTATTTACTACTAGTATAGAAACCTTTGTATTTTAAAGTGACAAATCACAAAAATGATTGTAGAAACAATCAATCACCAAAAATTCACATACGAAATTGTGAATTAAAACCACAAAAATCGATACCGAATCCATCAAAATGGATATTCCCAAAAATCCCGAAAAAGAAGTCATCAAAGTCGATAAATGATAACAACAAATCGAATCATCAAGGATCGATTAAAAATTGGAAATCCACACAAAATTGCCTAAAATAGGCAAAAAGCACATCTCCCAGATTCAGTCGACTGAACCAGAAGGTCAGTCGACTGATACAAGGCCAGAAACTCTCGGGTTCCTAGTTCAGTCGACTGAACTATATGGTCAGTCGACTGACACAGGGATAGGAAGTTTTCTGCTCCTAGATTCAATCGACTGCCAGTCGACTAATAGATGGACATAAGCTTTCTGCTCCCAGGTTCAGTCGACTGACCTTACCGTTCAGTCGACTGAACTGCCATTTGCAGCATTTTCCACCTAGCCCAAGAAGGGGCAAAAATCCAAACGGAAGTGATCAGACGAGCAACGGAGACTAGTGATTTATGCCAAGCGACAACCTAGCCTTAAAGGCTCTTCGATACACCCCAATAACGTGTTCAAACATTAAAGATAGGATTTTTAAAGATTTGACTTCAAAACACCAAAATTTGGAAAATTCATCAAACCAATTCAATTCAAAGGCAAATGGACAAGGAATAGATGTTAGGAATTACTATCTAACAACTATCAAAGATATAGACATAGATGTGAGTTCAAAAACTCACCCTTTAAACCCAAAACAACAAATGAGAAGCTCTAGAACAAGCAAAGATTGACTTCACTTCAACAACACCTCTAGAATCTTCAATCTATTATCAAAGGTGAAGTTTTTCCTAAGTTAGGTTATAGGAATTTCTGAAAATTGAAGAGGGATTGAGATGGAGAAGATGAAAAGGATGCTTACCTAAGCTTCTCTTGGATTTTGGACTTGAATTTGTATTTCCTAAACAAACTAGGGTTTTGGAATTCTAATTTCCAATCTCTTCCCCCATTTTTGCTTTAGCTTGAGTGTTAGGAAATAGAGTGAGTGAATGGATGAGGAGGAGTGGAGTTGGGTTATTTTTTAGGTTGGTGGGCTGAAACCCAAACCCAAAGCCCTAAATGAAAATTTCAAAAAATTTCTCAACTCCAAACATATCGATGTTTATACTCAAAAAGGTCGCAAACACCATTTTGGACTCAATGGAAGTGGTCTCGAGTCCTAATTCGACTGTTTGCAAAAAGTAACATTTCGTACTTAAATCCGACTAACGATGCTATATTTAAATAAAACATTTAAATATACAATCGTAAAATATGTGGGTTGCTAAAGACTTCCCTGATTAAAGAAATTGCGTCCTCGCAATACTTAAGAAAAAGAAATAAAAAGTAACAACCATACAAAGGCATAACAACACAAAAGAAGAAATTTTGAAATGAGAAGTTCACCTTAAGGAGCACGAGAGAGCAAGTCCGGATGTGTTCGCTCGATGAATTCTCTGGATTCCCAAGAGCAATCCTTAGGATTTGTGGACCATTGAACTTTCACAAGAGGAACACCTTTATTTCGAAGGCGTTTAACCTCCGCAGCAATGATACGAATAGGATGTTGCTCATAAGTCAAATTAGGCGAAACTTCAATTTCTTCAATAACACCAGGCTCAAGAATAGAATCGGAATCTCAAAGGCATTTCCGTAGTTGAGAGACGTGGAATTCGTCATGAATAGTAGAAAACTGAGCCGATAATAAAAGGCGATAAGCCACGGAACCAATGCGTTCGGTGATGGGAAATGGACCAATATATCGAGGTGCTAATTTTCCCGATCGACTGAAACGCACAACACCCTTCATAGGTGAAACACGAATAAACACAAAATCTCCTACAGAAAAATCTAATTTCCTTCTTTGATTATCGGCATATGATTTTTGTCTACTTTGAGCTTCTTTTATCCCATGACGAATAAGGTCAATCTTTTCTGTGGCATCACGAATAAAATCTGGACCTAAAACCAGCTTCTCACCGGCTTCAAGCCAACACGAAGGAGATCGGCATGGCCTTCCGTAGAGTGCCTCGAAAGGTGCCATACCAATACTAGATTGGAAGCTATTATTATAGGAAAACTCAACAAGAGAAATATAATCTTCCCAACTTCCACCAAAATCAAGAACACATGCACGAAGAAGATCTTCAAGAGTTTGATTCACACGCTCCGTTTGTCCATCGGACTGAGGATGATAAGCGGTGCTAAAATTAAGCTTTGTTCCCAAAGCTTTTTGAAGACCTTTCCAAAATCCACTAGTAAATAATGGATCACTAACAATAGAAGAAGGAACTCCATGTAATTTAACAATTTATTTGACATAGAGTTTAGCCAAAATTGGTACGGTCCGATTGGACCGAACAGGAATAAAATGGGCGGACTTTGTAAGTCTATCTACTATCACCCATAGGCTATCATGACCCGAACGAGAACGGGGAAGACCGTCAATAAAGTCCATGGAAATTTGATCCCACTTCCATATTGGAATTTCCAAAGGTTGCAATAACCCACCGGGCCTTTGATGCTCGGCCTTCACGAGTTGGCATGTCATGCAACGCTTAATAAAGTTAGCAATATCAGATTTCTTTCAATCCCAATAATAAAGTCGCTTCATGTCCGCGTACATTTTACTATTACCGGGATGAATGGTAAATTTAGAACGATGAGAATATTCTAAAATGTCTTTATGAAGATCAATAATATTTGGCACAATAAGTCTACCAAATTTTCGAATACCGCCACGAACATCAATATCAAAGTCTTTCAAACCTTCGATATCAATTTTATCCCTACAACTTTGGCTAAGAAGAACCAATTCGGGATCATGCTTTTGAGCTTCAAGAATGCGGTCTAAAAGAGAAGGATGAGCCTCAAGGCTACATAAAACAAGAGATGAGCATGAATTGGATTCACGATCTCGAATCTCACAAGTGGATAAAGTCGCGAGATCATTCCATTCGGATATCATCATGGAAACAACCGCTTGTTGCTTTTGGCTAAGGGCATCAGCAACACGATTTCCCTTTATGGGAGTATAAAGAATATCAAGATCATAAGATGCAAGGAACTCGAGCCAACATTGTTGACGCAAATTAAGTTCCTTTTGAGAAAATAAATACTTCAAAGATTTATGATCGGTGTAGAGAACAAATTTCTCTCCCAAAAGATAATGACGCCAAATTCTAAGAGCGAAAACAATAGCTGCGAGCTCTAAATCATGAGTGGCATATCTAGTCTCGGCAGGCTTTAATTGCCTAGAAGCATAAGCAATAACACGTTCCCTTTGCATGAGAACGGCTCCTAAACCAACACGACTAGCATCGGTATAAACAATAAATTCTTGGTTCCCTTCGAGAATCACAAGAATAGGAGCATCAAGAAGGAGCTCTTTTAATTTTTGAAAAGCAGCTTCACATTTGTCTAACCAAATGTATTTAACTCCCTTCTTTGTCAAACTAGTAAGAGGCACGGAAATTTTAGAAAAGTCTTTTATGAACCGACGGAAATAGCCCGACAATCCGAGAAAGCTACGAATTTCCGTCACACTCTCCGGTCTCTTCCAATTTTGAATCGCTTCAATCTTTGAAGGATCCACAGAAATTCCGGATTCAGAAATAATATGCCCCAAAAATTTCACACGAGATTGCCAAAAGTGGCACTTAGAAATTTTTTCTTTCAATTGGTTGCTCCTAAGAGTTTCCAACACAATCCGAAGATGATTTTCATGCTCTTCCTCGGTTTTAGAATAAATAAGAATATCATCTATAAAGATGAGAACAAATCGATCGAGGAAGTCTTTGAAAACTCGATTCATAAGGTCAACAAAATAAGCTGGAGGATTCGTCAAACCAAATGGCATAATAAGCCATTCATAAGATCCATAACGAGTACAGAACGATGTCAAAGGAATGCTATCCTCTGCAATATGGAGCTGATGAAAACTGGTTGCTAAGTCTAACTGTGAAAAGACTTTAGCACCACTAAGTTGATCGAATAAATCATCAATCCGAGGTAAGGGATATTTATTCTTGATGGTGAGATCATTGAGCTTGCGGTAGTCAACGCAAAGCCTAAGTGTACCATCAGATTTCTTTACAAAAAATAGCTGAAGCTCCCCTTGGAGAGGAACTAAATTGAACAAACGGTTTTGCTTCCAATTCGGATAATTGTTTACGCATCACCTCATTTTCCTTATTGGACATACGATAAGGAGGACGAGTAATAGGTAGAGCTCCAAAGATTAGATTAATTTTGAACTCAATTGCTCGCTTAGGTGGTAATCCTAATACGGGCTCAAATATGTCGGGAAATTCACGAACAATGTGAATGAGAGAAATAACATCTTCTTCATCATCATTATCGTCATCATGAGGATTTAGAGAATACAAGGATGCTCCCAAATTGGAATCTGAATCTTTCAGAACAAGAGAAATCTGCTTAACAGATTGAGGATGTCGAAGATATATAGTCCGCTCAGGACATAGGATATGGGCTTCATAACGGTTAAGCCAATCCATTCCCAAAATCATTCCGAAACCAAGGTAACGCATAACATGCAAATCGGATCGGAAAGCATAATCAAATAAAATAATTTCGACATCTTTACAAAGTAAACTGAGTGTTGCGGATCCATAATCCGGATTCGCAATCCTCAATGAAGTCATCAAGCTAATAACATTCAAAGACAAAGCATCAACAAGTTCTTTTGATATAAAAGAGTGAGATGCACCCGTATCTAAAAGAACTCGAATAGGAAGATCACGAAATATAATAATGCCATCAAGGATAGAATGAGGAATACCTTGACCAAGAGAAGTGTTAGTAGGGGCTTGCACAACATTTAGCTTGCCTTCCTTCTTGCTTTGAAGTTTCGGACATGAAGATATAGTATGACCCGAACTTTTGCAATAGCGACAAGTAAGAGACTTCGGACACTTGTTTGCATAATGGTCCTTAGAACCACAATTGTAACATTCTCCACGACTAGAGGTAGGAGTCTTTGCTCCCGAAGTTTCTTGCTTCCCTTTCTTGTTGGGATTAGACTTGAACTTAAAAGGCCTCTTCTTATTGATGTTTTGTTTGCCCCCCACAACTTCAACATCACTTTCTTTATCGGCCTCTTCGAGTTGAAGAGCGATATCAACAAGCTGATCGAAAGAAACTTCTAATTTAAGAAGTAATGGCTTTTTGAGGTTCTTATTCAACCCATAAACAAATCTCTGATTTTTCTTCAATCGGGTATTAATATACTCGACCTCATATTTAGATTAAGATTCAAAAGATGCGACGTAATCTGTCACAAAAGATTCACCTTGAACAAGGTCAATGAAGCGTCGGGCTAAAGATACTTTTTCAGCTTCTGGCACAAATTTTAACTCGAATCTTTCCCGGAATTGCTCCCAAGTAAGATCCGCTTCAATAATTTCGGAGATCAGAAGCTCATACCAATCTAATGCTCTTTCTTAGAGCATGCTAGAAGCCACTTGGACTCGATGTAGATCAATAAGATTAATGCGGGAAAAGATGCGATCGCATGTTCTAAGCCAAGCTTGGACTTCTATAACGCTCTTGGAACCTTTGAAAGGCCTTCCACCCAAGTTGGTGTAATCACCGCACAAGCGTGCAAACCCAGATTTAGGATGAGTAGGCTCTGGAATGGGTCCAATAGCTTGAGCATTTTTCACAAGATCTAAGAGCTGTTGGGCAGACATAAATACTCCATCCTGAGGAGTAGCACTGGATTGACCGGCGCTGGGACGGCCTGGTCTGACCATTTCTCTTCTTTAAGAATGAAAGAAGAGGAAACAGGTTATTCACAAAATGAATATCAAACAAACTTGAATGATAAAACAAGGCATCATAAAAAGAAATAGGATAGAACGGTACGAAGACTCGAATTAAATCCTATGGCACGATTCCTAAGAAAGACTTAGGACAATGATCCTTGCTAGATTATTCTACATTGTTCCAAAGTTTGGCTCTGATACCAAGCTGTGACGCCTCACCTCTATACTCACACTAGCCAAGGACACTACTGGGTAATGCCATCGACTAGCACGAAGAATAAGGCTATTGAGGAGCGACCATCTGTGTAATTTCTTTGTGCGAGTACCGATATGTCAGATAATATAACTTACATTTCATTTCAAGAGGAAATCCGACATATCAAATACAAACTCAAAGCTACCACACAGTGGCTATGAGGACTTCAGAAACAAATATAGAAATAAACATAACACAAATCAGTCACAGATATTCATATCACAAAGGCGGAAACAGATAAGAATATAACACATAAAAGTGTACATCAAAATAGTGGTCAAACTAGATCCACTACATCACAAAAGAATAGATACAAGTACTAGACAAAAGAATAAGTATACAACAAGGAGTCTCCATCTCAAATGTATACTAACAAAAACTACTATGCTAAAGTACTTAGCCAAATGTCAGGTGACGGACCCTGATAAGAAGTCAAGCAAGAGCACCTGAAATACCTCGGTCTGACCCAAGTATTATTTAAGAAGAAAATAATAAACGGATCAGTCTAGCTATAAATATCAGATAAAATGAGATAGGATAAGAGATATGACAAAAACGTATGATAACAATAATGCCATACTGTCATAAGTATACTTCAGATAACAACAAAAATCATACAATATCTCAAATATTCTCAAACACAAAAAGAATGTCATATTCTTTAAATTATTCACCAAAACACAAATATTGATAGAGCTTATCAATTCAATCCATGAAAATTGGTGGAACACAAATTCTAGAAATCATCAACAAGAAATCCAGAAATCACAAAGGGGGGAGGCCTATCACAAACGGGAGCATGAAAACTCACCAACACGTGTGTCACAAACGGAACGCTATTCCATGGTCGCTAACCATCAATTTTGAGCCGAAGCTCCACAAATGGCCCGAAGACCATGGGTCGCTACCCCACCAAATTGAACCGAAGTTCCACAAACGGGGTTTTTAGTCCCCACACAAACAAATAAACATCGCACATCGCTAGTCTAAATCACAAAATGATCACCATTGGTCAATAAGAAGTGTCGATTACACTAAGCTAGTAAATAGATGAGTTTAGCTTCATGTCCCATAACCACTAGCTTAACTTAAATATTTACGAACAAATTGTAGATTTCCACTCGAAAATTGTCACAAGAGTACAATCGAACAAGTCCAAGAATTAACCGACGAAGTAAACGCAAGCGTTTCATACCACTTGTTTTGCTAAGCCGTTTAATTAGATTTCTTATACGAATGAGGTAAAGGTTTATATATACTAATAGATTGGAAAACGGTTTTAAAAACGAGCTTTATATTTAAAAGTAGTGTTGAAATCGTTTTTGTGAAAGAGTTTGAGTATTTACTACTAGTATAAAAACCTTTGTATTTTAAATTGACAAATCACAAAAATGATTGTAGAAACAATCAATCACCAAAAATTCACATACGAAATTGTGAATTAAAACCATAGAAATCGATACCGAATCCATCAAAATGGATATTCCCAAAAATCCCAAAAAAGAAGTCATCAAAGTCGATAAATGATAACAACAAATCGGATCATCAAGAATCGATTAAAAATCGGAAATCCACACAAAACTACCTAAAATAGGCAAAAAGCACATCTCCTAGATTCAGTCGACTGAACTAGAAGGTCAGTCGACTGATACAAGGCCAGAAACTCTCGGGTTCCTGGTTCAGTCGACTGACACAGGGACAGGAATTTTTTTGCACCCAGATTCAGTCGACTGCCAGTTGACTGATAAATGGACATAAGCTTTCTGCTCCCAGGTTCAGTCGACTGACCTTACCGTTCAGTCGACTAAACTGCCATTTGTAGTATTTTCCACCTAGCCCAAGAAGGGGAAAAAATCCAAACGGAAGTGATCGGACAAGCAACGGAGACTAGGGATTTATGCCAAGCAACAACCTAGCCTTAAAGGCTCTTCGATACACCTCAACAACGTGTTCAAACATCAAAGATAGGATTTTTAAAGATTTGACTTCAAAACACCAAAATTTGGAAAATTCATCAAACCAATTCAATTCAAAGGCAAATGGACAAGGAATAGATGTTAGGAATTACTACCTAACAACTATCAAAGATATAGACATAGATGTGAGTTCAAAAACTCACCTTTTAAACCCAAAACAACAAATGAGAAGCTCTAGAACAAGCAAAGATTGACTTCTCTTCAATAACACCTCTAGAATCTTCCATCTATTATCAAAGGTGAAGTTTTTCCTAAGTTAGGTTATAGGAATTTCTGAAAATTGAAGAGGGATTGAGATGGAGAAGATGAAGAGGATGCTTACCTAAGCTTCTCTTGGATTTTGGACTTGAATTTGTATTTCCTAAACAAACTAGGGTTTTGGAATTCTAATTTCCAATCTCTTCCCTCATTTTTGCTTTAGCTTGAGTGTTAGGAAATAGAGTGAGTGAATGGATGAAGAGGAGTGGAGTTGGGTTATTTGTTAGGTTGGTGGGCTGAAACCCAAACCCAAAGCCCTAAATGAAAATATCAAAAAAATTCTCAACTCCAAACATATCGATGTTTATACTCAAAAAGGCCGCAAACGCCATTTTGGACTCAATGGAAGTGGTCTCGAGTCCTAATTCAACTGTTTGCAAAAATTGATATTTTGGAGTAAAATCTGACTAACAATGCTATATTTAAATAAAACATTTAAATATACAATCGAAAAAATATGCAGGTTGTTATGGAACGACTCATCAGTTTCCTTCCCTAAGTTCCACGAGCAAATCAATTGTTCCGATAGGTTGTTTAGATTCTTTGGTTAGTCCCTGGATCTTCATTCGACAAGTGGATACATCTTTCATACTGATCTTCATCTGATCAAACGTGTGTCTGAACAGGATATTGACAGTGCTACCACCGTTCACCAATACTCGTCGGACCATGGCTAGTCCGATTCCTATCGACATGCCATGGGGTCAAAGGTTCGAGCTTATATTCCTTCAGCATCTTGATTCTGAAATACTATATCATCATTCAGGGTTCTCTGCTGTTTGGCAGGAGTTCCGTCTTCAATCGCAAAGCATGAATCTTTTGGAGCATGTTTCAACAATGTTACATGTCGCTCCATTTCTCCCTAACTCTTCTACACGGGATGAGGTCCTCCAGATATTGCTCTGATGATGAGTCTTTTGTCAGTCTATCTGAATCCATCTTGCTGGTTCTAGCTTGGTTTCCCGAGCATTAGGAGCTTGGGGTGCAACAGGCTCGTCAGGATTTTGTGGTTTCCTCACGTACTGCAGAAGATTTTTTACCCGAATCAACTCTTCAATCAGGTTCTTCAGGTGTCGACAATCATTCGTGTTGTGACCATGTGTTTCTTGGAAGTGGCAGTACTTTCTGGAATGCTTTTGCTATTCCGTTACTTCCTTTTAAGTGGCTTTTTGTACTCCTCTGTTCCTTGTGTCACAAGGTAGATGTTTTCTGAAGTATCATTGAGCGGGATGTAGTCTACGGGCCTCAAGTCTTTAAGTCGTTTGTTACCTTAATTTCGCTTATTGGAATTCTGGTTCTTCCTTTTGTGGTTCCTATCCTTCCCACGTTTCCTACAACGGTTTCAGAGCTGTTTATGCCTTGGATAGCTGCCACGCTATATTCTGGCCAGCGTTGGTTGGTTGTGGGTTAGAAGGTTTTCCTTTTAGCTCCTGCGCCTTTTCCAATCTCAAGTACTGGCTTGCTTTTCGGTTAAAGTCATTCCTAGTGGTAGGTTGCTTCATTTTGATCCAATTTCCAAATTCAGTGTCGGGGTGGATAGTGCGGACCAAAGCCATGAAGACCATATCTTCATTTGGGTTACTTACTTCTGTCACCGCGTTGTTGAACCGACTCATAAACATTTTCAAAGATTCATTTCATTATTGGAATAGGCCAGATAAGAACATAACGTCTTTTGACCGTGCCGTGTGAAGCCTAAACTGATCAAGTAATTTTGTTGCTAATTCATTCAAACTAGAGATGGATTTTGGTGGGAGCTTGGTGAACCACATAGAAGCAATTCCCATTAAAAAGATAGGAAAACATCTACATTGAACATCAATTGAAGCATTTTCTCCATCTATGTCCTAACTATTATTTTACAGGTGGGGTTTTTGATCACTAGTTCCTTCATAAGATGGGATAGTCAACATAGTAAACTTTTCAGGATACTATTCATTTAAAATGTCATCAGTGAAAGGATTCTGGCTTGGAGCGAATCTCCATCCATCATCTCTCCTACACTTACTTTCGTCCATCAAGTGCTTGATCATATCTACGATATATGCCTCTGATGTCCGGTAGTCCGTTGGTTGGTATTAGTGACTGTTCAAAGTGTTTGATTTTGCAAACGACCTTGGTAAGTGAGTTAAAGCCTAGGCTCTCCTTTCTTTGGGAGAGCCACTCCCTCGAAGTTCTATTAGCTTACGGTTGGTTGGTAAGGGCAGTTTGGGACTCCCTGCCGATATTGAGTGCATTAGCATTTTCTTTCAATTTGTCGTCGTCAAGTTCCTCATTATCTTTAGATTCGGACAGATCCACTGCTATATCTTCCCGTGGGATTTAAGTTTTTAGCAGGTTGCTTTGCAATTGGCGAAGTGCTTACGTTTCCTTCTGTGATGATTCTTGCAGCTCTATCCACTACTCATTTTTGCTTTTGCCTTTCATTTCTTCTGTTTAGGCCTGAAATGGAAGAGTTTTCTGCTCCGTAGAAGCCAAAGGTTCTGGCATGGTTCTTGGGGCAGCTAGTGATTGCAAGGTTAGGAGAACATTTAATTTGTCCGTAAGAGCATTTTTGTTGTTCTCCATCTAACGATTGATTTTATCAACCATTTTGTTCAATTCTCTTTTAGTGATGACCTCATATTGGGTAGAAGATCCCGACACATGATCTCTGATGTTAGCTCGAGAATTTGCTCTTTATTGACTTCAACTTGCTGAGGATTGGTCTCTTCTCTAGCTATAGTAGCTCCTATTGATTTTTCGGAAGTAGTTCTCTTTTTCCCTGCCATCGATCTTCAACAGCAAGCTTCAAACTTCTTAAAGCTGATTTAATGGATCTAGTTTCTAGATTTAGCTGATCTAAAGAGGAAAACTAGACCTATGCTTGAATTCACCGATTTCTTAGTGAAAGCATTAAAATGTTAACCCAAAAAATGGATCAAACACCTTGGATTGAGTGTGAAATCACCAGTGCTATTTCTTAGTGCAAATAATATAGAAAATAAATGTAAAAAGAGCAAAAATGGTAAAGAGACAAGAGAATTTTATAGTGATTCGGCCGTTAACGAAACATACATCCACTTTATAGCTTCTATGAACTGACTGCTGTTACAAGACTGATTTGGATTTCAATATGGCTGAATCCCATAGACTAGATCTTATCACAAGTACTTGGAGGCAACCAAAGGATCTCAGTTGCTCCTTTGTGACCCTTGTGTAGGAGAAGAAGAGTGAAGAATAATAATGGCAGAGTTCCAGCAGCCAGTCCAGAGGATCTCTCTTTCTATTGCAGATGGGATGGTATTTATAGGAGTTTAAGAGCACTTGGACCAGAGCCGCCCTGTTAGAGGCCTGTATTCATCACATAGAGGAAGTCCAGAAAGGTTGAAGGTCGTCGGAGCAAAGTATTTGGATCGGTACTGATCCGATCCAGTTGGATTGGTACTGATCCGAATTGTTAAGCATTTTTGATGCTTTGACTACTTGGTTGTCTTCCTTGCATGGTTACGTTGCTCTCTATGTAGTTTCATAGCATATTGACTTGTTTTGATGATGATTCACCTATGGGTTAGATAGAACTGTATTCTGAATCGGATGAATCTTCACTTCTTGAACTAGGTAGCATCGAATGCTACCAAATTTGTTGGGTGAGCATAGTTGAGACATAGGAGTGTAATGCAAGGGATCTGGAGTCACCCTGTACCAATAATTCAGATCCGAAAAGTTGACTTACTTTTGACTAAAACTTCTTGGGAGCTTTTGTCTAGTTGTTTTGGGCCTTCCGGCCAAGTTTCAAGTCGTTCCAGCTTATTCTGAATGTTCTAATTTCTAGTGAATTCTACTGGATTAAAAACCTGGTTAACACATTTCATTTTCAACTTTTTAACATGTTCCACCTTCTCTCTTAAACTTTCCAAAGCTCTTTAATGGCTTTCGAATATTTTCTATTAAAAAAATCACTTTTTCTCTTTTACTTTTTTAAAACACTTAAAATGCTTCCTTTCTTCTCTACACCCTCTTCTCTATCAAAAACAAAGCAAGAACACCCCTAGAAGGCCACGGTCGAGCTTACTAAGCCCAAGGCGAGCCATATAGGCCTCTTTAGGTCCAAACATCACATTTTTATCAAAGAGGAGGCTTAGATCTGGGAGTATTTCAAGTTCTCGTCAATTTAGTTGAGTTTTGGTGAGTAAAACTCACATCTTTTTGGGAAAAAAACATCTTTATTTGTGTTATTAATACTATTAATTAGTATTGGTTGTTTGTTGTATAGTGTTATCGGGGTTTTTAACCCAGAAGGACCCAATAAGAAATAGAACGAACTCGTGACATCTCAAAAGTTATCCAGAAAGGCTAAGGCTTGGAGTAAACAAGAGCCAAACTATGTTACTAAGGCAACGACTAAGATTGATTAAACTAAAGTACTCCTTCAGCCCAACCAGTAGTTGAGTGTAAACAGCTAGTAAATTGCCATCAAAACGAAACAACGTACAACGAGACTATGCAAGCAACGATGATACAAGATCATAGAAACATCCAAAACTCCACGCTCCAAAAATATCCTAAGTGCTTGGATCGCCAGTGACCCATACCCTATGGATCGCTAGCGATCCATGACAATGGAAGGTCACTATGATGCAAAGAAGAAGAGAAGGGAGGAAGGAGGTGATGAAAAATGCTAAGTGTATGGGTCGCTAGCGACCCATACACCATGGATCACTAGCGACCTATGCTTCTCCATGAATCTTCAGTGAGCCAACCAAGCAATGCAATGGCTAGGGAGCCAATTCCTTAGCTCGCGTACGAGCCAACTCTATGGGTTGCTAGCGACCCATGATTTGGCTCAGATCGTGAGCTAGACCTCCCTAGGTCGTTCCCTACCTACCTACGAGCAGTTGATGAAGTGGTCCGGCCCAGAAGCTCTCTGATCTCTATAAATACCATCCTGCCTTTAACATAAAGAGGGGCTTCTCGGGACTGGTTGCTAAAGCTCTGCTGGAAACATTCTTCACTCTCTACCTCCCTCACAACAATCTCTAAAGCGATTCACTGATTCTCTAGTGGATTCCAACTCCAGGGATTCAACCTACCTAAGGATAATCAAAGCCTTGTAATCAAACACTTCTTGTAACAGTAATCAGTCTATAATAAAACTATAAAGTGGACGTAGGCTTCATTAACAGCCAAACCACAATAAAATTCTCTGTCTTCTTTCTTTTACTATTCTTTTTCTACATCTGTTATTTGTGATATTGCTCTGTCAGAACAGGGATGGTGCTTTCAAACTCAAACCAGGATGTTGATCCATTTTTTAGGTTAACATTTTGGTGCTTTCACCGAGGACTCCAACACAGGATTCAGATCTAGCTATATACGTTGGATCCCATAGGTCCAAAAGTTAGATCCTCAATCTTTGCTTAGAAGATTTGCTATTGGGAACAGAAGAACCAACCAAGAGGAGTCGGAGAAAAACAAAGCAAACGCATGCTAAGGTGATCTATGATGTTCGCTCATGGGTCAATCAACTCTCTCGCATCATGATCCATGTACTATGGATCGCCAACGACCCATACTATGGACCGCTAGAAGCTATGGATCGCCAGCGAGACCCCCGTTTGGGTCATTTGTAGGGGATATAGTCGAAAGGAAGCAATGGGCGGAGCTCCAAGAATCATGATAGAAGAAAACGTTAACACTCCACGTACTGCAAAAGCATCGGCTACAAACCCTAACTTAGGAGTGAAAACCTCACGGAAGGATATGACGATGACTCTCTTCGGCTCTGAAGGTGACAAACAATTTGAGCAAGACAAATTGGATGAAAATGCCAACGTACAAAATGCGAGAAGAAGCTCTAAAACTCATGCCGTAGCATAGTGCTAAGCAATTGACGAGGAACTGCTACATAAACGGTAGTCCTAGAGGCAGAAGAACCAAGAAGATATGATATAAACCGAGATCAATTACAATGCCAAGCTCCCATGGTATATTGTGAACACTACCGACTGACCAGTTTCCAATCCTATCATGGAGCTCCCACCGTCGAATCACAAATGGTCATCGTCGAAATCATCAAAAATTGTAAAAATGGTCATTTAAAAACTCACTTCAGTCCTGACTCGAGGTCGAACTTGGGTAATCACCCATTTAACTCGAAGTAAACCTAGGAAATTCTGGCCAGAAATCAGACTCGGGTAAAACCAAGATTTTCTACAAGCAAATAGGCAAATGGCTCCAAGCAATGTTTATCACCAACCCAGCACTTCAAATTCTTTGACTCCAAGCGAATCATGTGCTGACTCCTACCAAATGGAAAATGTTCTCAAGTCGGACTCTAAGTAAAATACCACCAATCCATCAATAATGATCCATCTTTTTTTGCCCATAACTCGAACACGCTAACTCCAAATACCTTGAAATTTGGAATGCAACCTTATGGGACCTTCTTGGCCACCCCCGTCGATCTCACCTAGTTTGAAATTTTTTGGAGATCGCCACCGATCCATGACCACAAGATAAGTGATTCGCCATTCAGTCAGCATTTCCAATCATTTAAGCATAGACAATCATGCATATATCATTCTCAATCATTATAAACAGCCGTAATTTGAAAACAGACTGATCTGACAACGAATGGAGCATCTTCCCTAATGGAAACCCATTCACCAAATCCGCTCAACATGAAGAATATCCAAAGAAGTTTATTATGCCAACTATACCTTTTACCAATTGTACAACTGATTCGAAATTGCTTCTATAAAGGTATGACTAGCATGTGGATGAAGCGATGGTGACGGATGCAGTCTGCTGCAAGGCCCTCAGGAATCATTAAAGGATGAAACAACCTGTTACCCGGGAAGAATTATATGGGAAGGGAAACTGGTTCTAAAGACTAGAAGTAGTGCGATTAGAAGAAGGCAAACCCGGTAATGTGCCAAAGAACATACCAAACGGTAAAGGAGCTACAGGACCTCAGGGACCTTGTACCCAAGCAAGGCTACTAAGACCCAGTAGAAAAGCGCCTCAGCTAACTGACGAAATCAGACAAAAAGATGATTATCAAATATCACTCTAGCTAGCTAGCAATTAAGGAATAGGACAGCAACCTAAAGCGATGCCTTCTCATCCATCCTTGTCTACTCTCCCTTTCCAAATGAGCTATACTGGGACACTAGGGGCATTGCAGACTACACTGTGAAAGAAATGCTTATATGCCCTCGATGAGTCATGTCAATCCCCCTTCTAAGAACTGGCATTGCCGGTGGCGTCGAGAAGTCTTGTCCAAAAGATCGTCGAACAAACAGATCCAACGCCGTATCCTACAGGAACCGATAAAATTGTGTTCCCTTGAGCTGAATCTGAAAAATTCCACTTGAAGTCGATGAATCATTGCTTTAAGACCGCTGGGCCGTCAGACACACAACCCAAACTCCTATCAGAATTGATAAATTATCATTCCAAGGTCGTTTGGTCGCTGGACATCCAACCATAAAAAACCCTTCGCGAACGTGAAGGTCTTTCACGAACTAAAGCGTCGTGAAGGTGAACTAGTAGATCAGCGGTCATCTGATCCAAAAAATCCTTCGCAAAAGTGAAAGTCTTTCACAAACTAAAGCATCGTGAAGGTGAACTGGTAGATTAGCGGTCATCTGACCCCAAAAAAACCCTTCGCGAACGTGAAGGTCTTTCGCGAACTAAAGTGTCGTAAAGGTAAACCGGTAGATCAGCGATCATCTAATTCAAAAACCCTTCACGAATGCGAAGGTCTTTCACGAACCAAAGCGTCGTGAAGGCAAACCAATAGATCAGCGAAATTTATGTATGACTAATATCCACGAAGGTGAATTGAAGATCAGTAGTCATCCGATCCAAAGCTCTCCGAAGTCAACAAAGTCACGCTCCGGGACCACAAATCGATAATTATGTCAGTCACTCTGCAAAATTAATGGAATCACTTCCAATGACCAATGAGACAAACAGTGCTAAATTCCAGAGCTTCAAGGTCGCTAAAATAAACTAAGCCAAAACTGAACTGACCTTGTGATCAATAAGAGGTAAACTCGAATCAAGCCAAGATTCGGCACCTGGGAAAACCGCACCCACTAGACTGGGGGTAACCAAACGAGTTGTGGAGAGACCATGGATACAGTTCAAGTGTGCCAACAGCCATGTGGCATGAGGGGCACCGCACACACTTGAATAGCTATAAGAAAGGCCGAGACTAATCATATCACAGTTCTGTTATGCCCAATCAAAAATTCCGACATTCTGACAACCGTGGACTTAATGACCTAGCTAGTGCAACAAACGAAATAGTAGCATAATACTTGCCCACTTCTTTCCAACTACTATTTTACCGCTCTTGGTGACCAATTCCTCTTCCTCTTAGACCGTATGCCAGTCAAAGACCCATTCTCTAAAGATAGTTTGGACCAAGAGCTAAGAGTCATGCCTTGAACTCCCATAGGCCCTTTCTTTAATCCATCTTCATGCGGTCAGTTATAGATCTCTCCACCATGGCAGCATGATCTATTTGGACGCGTACATCTTCTAGGAACACGGAAGGATCATCCAAGCCATGGTCATCCAAACCAAAAACTGTTTAGCTTCTTGAACTAATAAAACCATGTTCATGTAAGCAACCTGCTGAGTCGACGAGGTCAAATCGACTCAAACCGCTAGATCGGCGGAACCCGATCCTTGCCTTTTAAAAAATGGTGTTGCTCCGGCAACATCGGAAAGGCCCAAAATTACACTCCTCATGTTTCCCGAAGATAGGCAACACCGAGGAGTACCAAAAGCAGCGCATTTCATAAGCCATGCCAAAATATACGCTCCTCACGTTGCCCGAAGATAGGTAACACCGAGGAGAACCAAAAGCCGCGCATTTCATAAGCCACGCCAAAACATGCGTTCCTCACGTTGTCCAAAGATAGGCAACACCAAGGAGTACTAAAAGTCGCACATTTCATAAGCCGTGCCAAAACATACGCTCCTCACGTTGCCCGAAGATAGGAAACATCAAGGAGTACCAAAAGCCGCGCACTTCATAAGCCACGCCAAAACATAGGCTCCTCACATTGTCCGAAGAGAGGAAACACCGAGGAGTACCGAAAGCCACGCATTTTATAAGCTGCGCCAAAACATACGCTCCTCACTTTACCCGAAGATAGGCAACACTGAGGAAAAACAAAAGCCGTGCACCTCATAAGCCGCGCATTAAAATAATAACTCCTCACGTTGCTCGAAGATATGCAACGCCGAGGAAAAAAAAGCCGCGCACTAAAATAATAACTCCTCATATTGCCCGAAGATAGGCAACACCGAGGAAAAACAAAACCCATGTACCTCATAAGCCACATACTAAAATAATAACTCCTCACGTTGCCTGAAGATAAGCAACCCCGAGGAAAAACAAAAGCCGCGCACCTCATAAGCCGTGCACTAAAATAATAACTCCTCACGCTGCCCGAAGATAGGAAACATTGAGAAAAACAAAAAGCTATGCACTTCATAAGCCACACACTAAATTCCAAAACACTAACTCCTCATGTTACCCGAAGATAGGCAACACGGAGGGGCACCAAAAACCGCGCATCTCATAACCAACGCCAACCACTTCTATGATTGGGAATAATGGGCACAACTACAACAAAATTAGAGTGCTACAAACCAACAGAAAAGTTTCAACTAACGACACTTAATGATTAAAATTGCCCTCAGTTAACCCATGCAACGTGCTCCTCTCAAACGCGCATATATTACATACTTACCAGAATATCACAAGAAACTTGGATTACATGCTAAAGTTGCAAAACTTACGAAAGAAGGAAAATCAAGCTGTGGCTTAGCCAAATTTCAAGTTTAATATGAAAATTATCTAAACTATAAGTTACGGATCATTTGAAGTAAACAGCCCTGTAAACTGGGGCATGCACCAGTATTCAAATAAAAACAATTGAAAAAAATAAGTTCACAAGTTCTGTTACTCCAAACAAAGAATTCTTGCTTCAAATAAAAGTTTTGGCGGCAATCACAAAATTGGATAAGTGTAAACAAAACAAGCATAAGTGAATAGAACACATGTGAACAGAAAGATTAGAGTATAGTAAAAATATTAATGTATTGCTTATAATTTTCTTTACACTGGGTCAAAACGTGGAGGCTATACCCACACAACACCGACCAACAAAAAGAAAATACAGACTCCATGGCAAGAACACTAAGTGCAGACTCTGCACTTGAACAAAATGACTCAAAAAGAACCATAATCCGACCAGTCTCCACACAAGTTCATCAACGCTTCCTTCCACCGCTCCCCTTTCCACCCTTTGTTTGCATTTTCCGCCTCGTTTCGTGAATGGTGTCGCTGCCGGTAATATCAACAAACTCCTCGGTGGCAACGTCCTCCTCTTGCTCCACCGCCTTCTCAGAAGATTCTCCCTTTTCTTTGCACATCCGTGATTTGTGGGAGCTCTTCGAGGCTTTGATCGCTTCAACCATCTCCTTCTTGATAGCGACCAATTCTTATTGAGTCTTACGAGGATGCTCTGTTTGAACTTCCTGCTCCTTAACTTCTGCTGTTGTTACGTCACCCTCCAAAGACACAGAAGGGTCATCCAAGCCATGAAGCGTGGCTATCTTTTCGAACTCCGGCCCTGGCTGCGAGCTAGACATGGACATGGAAACAGGAACAGAAACAGAAACGAGCACGGAGGCTGTGGAAATAGCAGCAGGTTCGGGCACTGAGGAAGTTGGCACATAAACAGTAAATCTCGATCCCAGCCTTCTGAGAACTGGTGTTGCTCCGGCAACATCGGGAAGGCCCAAACCCTCGCGCATCACTTTTTGAGCCATGGAACCATGCTCTTAAAGCGTGAACTCCTCACATTACCCAAATATTGGCAACGTCGAGAAGTTCCGAACCATTTTGGATCAACGGGTCGTATCGATCTCATAAGCTGGGCATTTCGTAAGTCGTGCACCCCCAAAAGCCTTGCATCCCACAAATTTCCCACTCTCATAAGTCGCGCCACCCATAAGTCGTGCACTCTCGTAAGCCGCGCACTCTTATAAACCATGCATCTCATAAGCTGCGCGAACACTGCCCAATGTCGCTCTGGCATCATCACCAGACCATAAAAGTTCTCTAAGTATCGGTGTTGTCTTGACAACACCGAGAAACTTGTTTATTTCAGGATTAACATGAACCGATCCTTACCACCCAAAAGGACTGACATTGCTCCAACAATGCCACAAAGTACCTAAACCAAGATTTCAACAAAGAATTCCAATCTTTGACCAAAATGTCTAAATTAAGACATTCAATCACGAGCTCCCAAAGATAGGAGCTACGACACAAATTTGACTGGGGGCATCCAGAGAGCCGCCCAGAACATCAAGTCTTGCATCAAGTGTTCAGAGTAATCAGCCCCGTAGACTGGCAACACATAATAGACTAACACTTGGTTGGGACTAAAAATCACTTCATGGTTCTGTTATGCCGAACAGAGAATTTTGGAAATCGTAACAAAACTAAGCAGTATAGCAGGCTGGACGAATGTAAAATTAAAAAGGAAATTGCTCCAACCTGCTAGACATCGATATTGCCTCAGCAACATCGAGAACTCCAGACTGTCATATTAATAAGAAATTTGAATTCCTTAAAGTTCACCATCGCTCAGAAATTGGGATAAAGGAGGAACTTACCGACAACCAGAGATAGATAATGATGGAAGACGTTTCTAGAATCAAGTCATCGACACAGCGGCTTCCAAAGACAGAAGCAGGTCCTCGAATAAGGCCTCAAACCCTAACTTGCAAAAAACCAGCTGTTATCCGAAGACATACAATGGGAAGGAGAGAATGCTCAATATCGAGCAGCTAAACCTTTGATTCTCGAAGATTGGAACCAATGAATAAGGTTGGTATCCGCAACAATGCTATAAGTCCAGCATAATGCATATGGCCTGAAACAAGCAAGGTTAGGTGTCAGGGATTCAAGACAAATACTACCGAACTCTATCGGTTCATGATCAGTATAGCAATGAACGCGGTCGTACTGAGGACAATGTGATGACTTGCTCCACAATTTCAAATTTTCTATAAGAACCCGGAGTTTGAGACCTAGAAATGAAGTGTTCCGCCAATAGTTGTCATATAATAACAAAAACCGATTGGAGGAAGTACGATTTTTCGTGAATAAGAATAATTATGGAATTGGTTAAGCAATAGCCTTGCATCTCCAAGGGTATACTTGACGGTTAAACAAAGCTAGGCAACGGAAACGCCTGGGACTCTCACCCTTCCAGAACGTGGCGTATCCTGGATTTAAGCAGCATTGAGAAAACAACCACATTGGGTTAAAAGGAATCTACTCAACTCTACAAGATCAGATGAATGATTCAATCCTCACTAACGTGACTTTAACACTGCCCGAAGATAGGCAGCACTAAGAAAATACTTCAACAATCTAATAATCGAAGTGCTAGTTTCTGAAGACCGAAATTAGTACCCAACAGGACTAAAACTACCGCCAAATCGATGGGAAAAATCGATCCTAAACTCCTGAGTTTAGGTGTTGCCCCGGCAATGCCAAGGCCTTCTTTTATCTTTCAAGTACTTGTGTTGCACTGGCAATATCGGGAAAATTTTCTATTTCCTAAGTACCGGTGTTTCCCCGGCAACGTTAGGAAACTTTCTATTTCATAAGTACTGCTGTTGCCCCAGCAACTCCGGGAAGCTTTCTACTCACTAAGTACCGGTATTGCCCCGGCAATGCTGGGAAAACTTTAATCTACAGGGCTGATGAGAAACACTCATCATAGTGAACCATCGATGCACTAACTTCCAGAGATAGAAGTTGGTCCTCAAATGAGTTTCTACCTTCTCTTCAGAAAACTACTGTTGCCCAATGACAGGCAACGACCAGAAGCCATATCCTTTCATAGATCAGCCGGATGGTTTGACCTTTCATCATAGGAATCAGCCACTGCACAGGAATAAAGCAGCGTCGAAAGGAAATCCTAGGATAGAATTGCCCGTGTACTAATTTCTAGGGATGAAAGCTGGTGCACAACTGAATTTCCTAAATTCAACTTATAAAGAATTTAGACACAGCCGAAAGATAGGAAGCCTCGAGGAAATATTGCTTGGAACCAAGCAGCTAGGTTATCAATTCTCAAAGATAGGAGTTAACATATGAACAAAACTTTTGTGACAACGTCAGCAACCAAGAAGAGCATGCATGGCTGAGTACAAGCGGGAGAAATCATGGAAGGTCAGAAATAAAATCACCAAACTTCCTCAATTCCAAAATGGGATTGAGAGCCGGACCGGGGGCAATTGAGCAATTCGCCCCACAGATTTCCATTTCTCACAATCGCCCAAATACAGGCATTCGAAATAGCTAATACCTGAAGAAATGATAGAGGCACAGATACTTGATCGAAATAAATGTTTCAAAATTCCAAACACGAATAACCGCATGGTTGGTTAGATAACGGTTCTATATCACAAAACAGAACATTCTGCCAACAAAACCGCCAACAAAGGAAATAAAGGATTTAACGTTCAGAAATCAACCGTCGTTCAAGTCTGGAAATGATGAGAAAGATCGATGACCTACTCAAGGAATATGCCATTACCCAAATTTTGGTGATGCTAAGAAGAAACTCCCAGAATGAAACTATCGATACATCGGTTTTCGCAAAAAAGAAGCAAAAGCTTGATCAACTCTTTAATCCTACCTACTGGATCTTACGTTATCCGAAGATCCACAACATCAAGGAAAAATCCACAGGTTTGAGTCATACGTACATGAGTTTACGAAGATAGAAACCTACACATGATTAAGATCTCGACGCCGTATCGAAAGAATTTACTTTAGCAAAAGATGCCAGAAATGCATCTTTCTAATGCCTACTGACATCATTAACAAAAAAATCAGTTCTTGGGATCAAGCAACAAAGTCCGTAGATCCCGAAGATAGGAGCTATCATGTCAATCAAACTGGGGAAATCGAACTTATTGCTTAGGAGACCTAGCTTTCCAAAACATGTTGGCTCAGTAGTCAAAGTAATCAGCCCTATGGGCTAAGGCATTTACACCAACGCTTTGTCAAACGAGCTTAGATGAGCATGAACTCGACTGAACATAAACAAGAACGGTCACCAAAATAGCTAGACCAAGCTACCTCATTTTTCTATAAAAATCAATTCTCGAAGTCGAGGAATTAAGTCGATAGTCCCCAGAGACAGAAGCTAGTGTGCAGATCGAATTCCAAAAACCACAAAGGAAGGATATTCGCGATCGAATAACTCATGCACTAATTTCTGAAGGCTAAAACTGTTCCTGATCGAACTCCAACTACAACTCTATAAGAGCAACTGTGCTTATAATTTAGCTATAATCAACCATCCCAAGTTGATAGGGATAATAAGCGAAGCTTAAGTTGTGAAGGACCCAGCTTCTGGAGGAGTGGGAATGCCTCCGCCAGACTAATGAATGGATGACCGAAAAGTCATTTTCAACGACAAAACTACGCGTTCAACCCTGTTAGGTATGTTTTACTTTAAGTAATATCCTCATATAACCAATGCCCGGAATCCAAGGGAAGTCGACGTATGTTGACCAATCGGATCCTGAGCATTGACCGGGGCAGGTGCAGTGTGTTATCTACATGAGAAGAGTCCAGTATCCTGGATACTGCGAACAAATAGTCTAGTGTAGATAGCTTGCTTACATTTGAAAAACAATCCATATCGTCCTTTGAAATTATCTCTTTCAAACTTACCCGTTATCGATCAACGATCGATAACGGAACCACTGTCCGAAGCGACGTGGGAAGCTTCTCTTTTCAAGATCACTGGAACATAGAAATATGAAGAGTGATATGATTGAATCACCCACTATATCCGATTTTGGAATAAATTGTCGCATTAGAATTCAAAAACATCGACAGGAACTTAACCAAATTCTCGAGAAGAAAAAGCTAAAGACAAAGAGCAAGACTTCACTCCAGAACGGCGTACAAACGTTCGAGACAAAACTTAGCTTCACCGCCAGTCGAATTAAAACTATATGGGACAACTCCAAACCTATGTCATCCACCCACTTACCAACCTAAACCCTTGCATAAACTATGGAGCAAAGAATGCATCATTAATACCAGGAACTGAAATTCAGATCGAAAACGAATGGCTGTCATAAGTCAGTCAATTGAGAACAACATCTTGAGGTGGACTCCGACGATTCACATCAAAAATTCAATAGTCAAAGCCAAATTTGCATGGTAACCTCGACACAATCAATTAGATTTTAAAAAACGAAAACTCAAAAGAAACTACTTCCAGAGCACGCCTTGTTTCCAATGAAGGCATACTCTGAGGGCAAATGTTATCCGGGTTTTTAACCCAGCAGGACCCAACCAGAAATAGAACGAACTCGTGACATTAGAATGGTTCAAAAGTTATCCAGAAAGGCTAAGGCAAGGAGTAAACAAGAGCCAAACTATGTTACTAAGGCAAAAACTGAGATTGACTAAACCAAACCATTCCTTCAGCCTAACCAGCAGTTGAGTGCAAACATCTAGTTTACTGCCATCAAAACGAAACAACGTACAACTAGACTACACAAGCAATGACGATACAAGATCATGGAAATATCCCAAACTCCAAACTCCAAAAATATCCTAAGTGCTTGGATCGCCAGCGACCCATACCTATGGATCGCTAGCGATCCATGAAAATGGAAGGTCGCTATGATGCAAAGAAGAAGAGAAAGAAGGAAGTAGGTGCTGAAAAATGCTAATTGTATGGATCGTTAGCGATCCATACACCATGGATCGCTAGCGACCCATGCTTCTCCACGAATCTTCAATGAGCCAACCAAGCAATGCAATGGCTAGGGAGCCAAGTCCTTAGCACTCACACGAGCCGACTCTATGGGTCACTAGTGACCCATAGGCCATGGGTCGCTAGCAACCTATTATTTTGGCTCAGATCGTGAGCTAGACCTTTCTAGGTTGTTCCCTACCTACCTGTGAGCAGTTGATGAAGTGGCCCGGCCCAGAAGCTCTCCAATCTCTATAAATACTATTCTGTCTGCAACATAAAGAGGGGCTTCTTGGGATTGGTTGCTAATGCTCTGCTAGAAACATTCTTCACTCTCTATCTCCCTCACAACAATCTCCAAAGGGATTCACTGTGATTCCCCAATGGATTCCAACTCTGGGGATTCAACCTACCTAAGGATAATCAAAGCCTTGTAATCAAACACTTCTTGTAACGGCAATCAGTCTATAATAAAACTATAAAGTGGACGTAGGCTTCATTAACAGCCAAACCACTATAACAATTCTCTGTCTTCTTTTACTGTTCTTTATCTATATCTGTTATCTACGATATTGCTATGTCAGAATAGGGCTGGTGCTTTCAAACTCAAAACAGGGTGTTGATACATTTTTTGGGTTAACATACAGTAGTGAAATTTTAGTTCGGTAGTTATATATGCTTGTATGTGATGTTGAAATTTAGACTTGAAATGAAGTCTAATGTTGAGATTAGTTAGAAAGTTATGATCTTGTTTGTGTTTTGTTGCTATGGCATATATATATATATATATATATATATATATATATATATGGTTGTAATCTTGCTTATGTTGTTGTTTTGACATGTTTGTTTATGTGATGGTGTACTTGTGTTGTATATGCCAAAAAGTTAGCAAATTTTATGGTTTGGCGACGTGAAATCCCTTGTATAAAAACTAGGATGTTTTGTTCCAAAAATCAAATCATTTTCAAATTTCAAACTTTATTTTATTTTTAAGAACACTTACCTATGTTTTGGTAAGCTTTTAAAGGTGACAAGTTTTCAAAGTAACTTAGGAAAACAATTTCAATTTATAGTATCCATTGCAATAATCGCTATGGATGTAGTTTCGGTAAAAATTCAACTTTTTACGAAATAGAGTATTTATACTTAAGTTAACTTTAGAAATGTTTTATAAACTTAACGGTAATTTTAAAGATAGTTAATTAAGAATTTATTTATAAATGTTTAATTTATCAAGTTTGGTCATTAATAATTAATTAAGTATTAAATAAGGTTTATTGATTATAATTAAGGGGAGATTAATTACTAATTAATTATCATTTAAAAGTGAGATTAATTTTAATTAACCTTTGATTAAGTAAGATTAAATTTAACTAATTATGGATTAAGTACCTAATTTATTTTAATTAATATCAAGTATAGGGTTAATTATTAAGTAAGTGTTTAATTATTCTAATTATAAATTAATTAAAGGTCTAATTTATATTAAATTATTTATTAAAGATTAATTATTTCTTAATTAATAATTAAGTCAAGTTAAGACTTAATGAAGATTTAATTACGTTTTTTAGAAAAGGTAATTAATTATTTAAAAAAAGGTTTAAGTTCTTAATTACTTTGTTTTTCACAGATCAATTTGTTTAAAGGCGACTTTCTTTTACAAAGAATAGTTTTGAACATAAGAGATTCTATTATCGATACCACCAAGTAACCATACAAATGCGAATGGGTTATACTCAACTTTGACATTAGTTAGTCGAATAAAACACTATTCTGCTATAGCTTTAATTTAATTGATTTTTTGGATATCCTTTTAGCAGAATAAATCCATGTTCTACTATAATTGAACTTAATAGATTGTTTGGATATCTATTTAGCAGGACAAATCATCATCCTATTATTATGATATTTGGACATGTATTTGCCACTTGCTTTATACTGGCATGTTATTCCCTAATTTGTTTATGGATTGCATTTACATATATGATGACTTATGTAAGTGAATGTTATGTGATTTGGAAGACAAAATTTAAATAAATAGTAACTTGTTTAGTATCATTGTGGTCACTAAGCCTCCCTTTAAATTTGAAAAAGTTATGGTTTTTAAATTGACTTTACCTCTAAGTGTTTTAAATGATTTTGTAAGCTGTCCAATTATTTTGATAAAGAGATTTACAAATGTTATTCGTAAATGATGTTTTAGAAAAGGCGGATCGTACAAACCCGCTTCAGAACAAGCCTAAATTCTAACCCAGAAAAGGTCCATGGAAACTTAGACCCATTCTAAAGCTGGCCGTTGGTTGGTAAAAATAATAAAACGGAGCTATCTAACTATTCTTTTAGGTCTCACAGTGGAAGGAATAAAATAAAATAACAATAATAGTAAAGGTAACCATTTATTTCAAATCATTTCAAATATCACAATACATAATAACAACCGTTACAAAGTTTGTTCGAGAATACATTTTATCGGTACAATGGAAAATTACTTGAAAAGATAAATAATAGCTACCACAAGCTTCACTCCCACCATCTTCATGCATCATCAACTCCTTCTCTAACCTATGTTGTAATGAGGAAGGAGTCAGAACAACAAGTGTCTAGTGAATATAAATCTTGAGCTTTAGTGTTTTTAGTACTTGGGTAGTATAATTTAAATAAGAACGTGTCTTATGTAACTAAACTATTTAATAATTTATATAAGGAAAGGAGGTAGGTCCTCAAACAACCACTTAATACATTCAATTCCTGAAGCATGTTTCCTAATCCCATAAGCCATAACCAACATCATAAATATCTAACAATGTGAGGGATAGAACCCAAGCCACTTAACACCATTTTAGGTAAAATAGGAAAATTCTGACCATCTAAGACCTCAATTGAGGTTGGTCCCCATCATTTAATACATATTCCCAAGGTAGACTCCATATAGGTATCTATCTAGTTGACATTGCACATAAATCTCTTTGGACACTTAATACTTTCTATTGAACGGTCCTTTTCGAGATATCCTTAGCTGTGCATAAACCCAATCCCGACCATTTAATACTTCATTTGGGAAATAGTGGCGGGGCCTCAAACAACCACTTAGTACTTCAAGACCCCGAAGCAGACCCTTCGTATTATGACCCATACTCATAATGAAATCTTACATTAGGTCGACTATTCGTAGGAACTAGTAGCCAGATTAGCTGGACAGATTTACCCTACAGAATTTGGGACTAACCTTGCGTCATTATTAATACTTATCATAGGCGATGTCTCACATCAGCCCCAAAGTCACATTGGTGATAGCAAGATTAGCTGGTTAGAAATCTTTATGCCTTTTGACTGACCTCGCATTCCAATGACTTAGTTATAATTTAAATACTCTCTCTATATATAATGCTTATCTCACCATTCCATAATTAAGGGCATATAAGAAATCTTCCTTATGACGCCATAAAACATCAATTACTTTCCTAGGGGAGATTTAATAACAATCATTTCCTAATTAACTATACAATTATACATTATAATTATACGTTTATTACGCAAGTTAATATATAAATAAATACACACTTATTATTCTATGCATGTAGAGATTACGCCCTAACTGACAATAAATGTCAATTCCTTTTTAACCATAATAATAAAAGCCTTTCCTATTTTTTCCATTTTACCAACAATGTCCAAATGTCGATATCCATAACAAGGGATTCTAATATCCATAACAAGGATTCAATACTCATTTCCAAAATTGCCATAGACAAATTTTTATATAGAATCTGAATCCAACTTATCTCATATTAAAACAATGGAATGAACCAAAAATGGAAACTTACAATTTAATCAATTCTACGCTCTATTCTACTTTTTTTACATGCGTTCAGACAAGGGAAATTCTATTAAATTTTATAAAAATAGGCAGTGTAAACTACGAATAAAGATTCGTCATTTACACACTATTTCTAAAGTAAATCCCTTAATCAGATTTGGAGAAGAAGAATAAGAAGTGGATAGAAGGTAGAATACATGAACAGCAAAATCAACAAAACCCCATTATTTTAACACAAAACAATTAGGATTCAAATTCTAAGAATTGACATTTCGCTTTGGGGAAATTTTTGGGATTTTTAGTATGATGTTTTCATAATCCAAAACTCCCCAAGGCATATATCAAATCCAAACTATACTATTCAACTACTAAAATAGAAAACTGAGATTTTCACTCACAGTTGGTCCTTAGCTTTACTTCCCTTTGGTTTTCCTTATAATCTCTTTCAGATCTCTTCTTTTTGATATATACAACAAGGGATTTGTGTGTGCGTGCGCATGTGTGTATACATATTAGATTCAAAGGAGAGACGTTTAAAAATTAAATAATAAACAAAGATAGATTAGGATTTCTTACCCGAAACCTTAATGGATTTTTCTAAATATAAGAAGAGACAAACCGACAGTGCTTCGCTGATGTTACCAAAATATTTGTGAACCAAAGTGAGAGGTCTAGGGTCTTATTTATAGTGGTCGAAACACATCAGAATCGTAGGATGAAAATAGGTTAAAACGGATAAATTTGGAGTGTTTAAAATAAGAAACCTTAGCTGCTACCTGCATAGGAGCGGTCGACTATCCTCATGCCATCGGTTGACTGATATGGGTCGACCGGTAGAGGTCAAGGGGTCAACTTCTCCATGTAATTTTAGGAACGTATTGTTTGATTCCATTACTTGATTATTTTATACCTTAATTAATTTTTAACGTTGATTGTTAACTTTAACGTTTACTTAAACCCCAAGTCTAGTTATCGTAAATTTCTAAAATTCAAACACTAAATTTAAATTCCTATTTGAATTTGAATTCGAACTAAATTAACTTAAATCTGAAAACTTCAAACGCTCATAAATACTTTGTTGGAGCTCTATTTTCAACATATTACATATGGAAATAGATCAAAATTTCACCATGAATGCAATTGAACAATTTTCGCGATCAAATTTCAACTTGTATAAAATTTCCATTTTGAACCCTACCTTATTTAACTGAATTTCTCTTAATTTACTTATTTAATTAGGGTTGATTTTACAGTGTGTTACATTCTCCCTCTTAAAAAGGAATTTGTCCCAAAATCTTCCATGGGACGAACAACGTAATGTGCAATAATATCCATGTTATACCACCAAGTTATCTATACACTCGTCTACTCAACCAAAGTGCAATATGATTATGTATTACAAACATACTAAAATGAGCTCACTCCTAGCGTGAGTGTAGGGTCGTGCTATGCAATATCTATGCAAATACCATAAACAAGCACAAAAATTTCTACATGAGTATAAAAAGATGGTGTAAAAGTGTGGCAACCATCTCCTATCATCCAACTTAGCAACCACAATGCAACCAAAAATCCTTATTTTGGAGAGAAAATTTACCAAAGAAAGGCTTAGGACGAGAAGTCCTCATGCCTTCCACTGAATTATCTCCCCATTGTACTCGGACCAATCTAATTCTTTATTGCGGAGTTTCCTAGTTCCGTGCACCACAATGCATGCGGTGGCATAGGACGCTATTGGCTCCTTCTCAATATCCCCTAATTGATTAAGCTCTACCAATATTGTTATGCTACGAAGGTATTTCCTTAAATGTAAAACATAAAGAACGTCATTGACTCCAGCCAACTTACAATTTTTTTCCTCAATAAAGGCCCAATAGATCTTGGTGCCAACTTTCCAACTATCCAAACCTTACGACCTTCGTACACTGCCTAATCAACTCTGACTTTCCAAAGTCTCGCAATCCAAATTTGGTCCAAGTAGAATTTGTCCGCAGTTTCCCAACCGCAATTTGGTTATTTCAAAAATTACTTCAAGAGTGCCATACCCATCATCTATTGGTGACTGCTATTATACTTAAATTCTACTAAGGGTAAGTACTGTCGTAATGTCCTCCAAAGTCCAAGATGCAATTTCTCAACAAATCCCCCAAGCTCTCATCCATTCCTTCAGTTTGTCCATCGGTCTTCAATTGGTAAGCGATGCTCAGATTTAACGAAATTCCTAAGCTAGTTCCTAAAGCTACTAGCAATCCCCTCCAACATTTGCTAGTAAACTAAGGGTCCCTATCATTAATGATGCAAATCGCAACTCAATAAAGCTGGGTTAGAAACGATGCATTTTTATTACTTTTAACAGAAAATTCTTGCCACCTTCTTTCTTATCGTTGATTAGGAAGAAATTTTTTTCACATTCCTATCTGTTTTATTCTTTCCTTGAATAATGACAGTCTGTGACCTAAATTTTATTTTTTCCAAAATTCTAATGTTTTGGGATAGAAACATTTATTTATTTTAGGTGGCTAACCTAATTTCCTTATTAACTTCCAGTTTTACCTGTGGTTTATCTCTAGTTAAGTATCCTCATAAAATTTCCTTATTTACTTTGCTTCTCAACATATATATTAATCAAGTGGTTTAATTCCATTTATAAAGTCAACATAGGGATAAAACAGAGACATATCTTATACCACATCATACACTTTTCCAATAGCTAAGGGAGACAACTAGTGACAACTACCCAAGAACTCTAAAAGAAAATTTTACTAGAAGCTGCCATTTATTATCAACTAATATAATTGATGTTGAAGTCCTAATACTTATTACTAAATTAAGATGGGTATTTCTCAATGTCATTCCATTTTTGCCCATTTTCCTTAATTTTCCATTTTAGTTTCTAATAAATGTGGTTCATCAATTTCCTCAATTAATATACCCATAACAGTTGATCATTACTGCCAAATTTGAACGATTCCCAATTAATCCTTCTTTAATCCCTTTTACCTTCTTCAGGTTTCTGAAAACCCTTTCATTACTCAAATTTCTTTCTTCCACAAATTCCATTTCAAGTTTCTTTAATCAATTCCCATTTGATTCCTTTTTCCCCACATCAATTACAAATTTATTGCCCATTAAATTTGTACTGATGTCCACTAATCCTAGTCCATTAATTACTAACTAACACTAGTCATTGATTGGCTTGCCTTGTTTTCAAAAGTTAAAGCCTGCCTTGTTTTACTTATAGCCTTCGACATAGTCGAAACATATGCTTTCGAAAGGGTTTTGTAAATAGCTTTCGAAAGGGTTGGTTTCGACCTAGTCAAAACTCAGCCACTATTTCCTTCCAAAGTATTGAAGTCATCAATGCCTTCGAAAGGTTGTCTTTGTTTTTACCTAGGTTGAGCCACCTCCTAATTGCTTTCGAAAGAGGTTAAGGGTTTCGAAAGTATTGGAGTCGAAAGGGGATTTCGACTCTGTCCTCCAAAGTTTTAATTTTAAAGGTCTTTGCTTTCGAACTAGATGGTTCCGACACCATCAACATTTCCCCAAATTAATTTTAGTTGGTTTCGAAAGAGATACTTTCATATATAACCATTTTGACACAAATGATATTTTTAAAGAGTAATACCAATGCTTTCGAAAGGGTACTTTATTTGTTTCGAAGCTATGTTTTAAAGAATTTTTTCTTGATACCTTCGAAAGGTATCATTGATTTCGAAAGGTATATACTTAGAGTTTTGAAAAGAAGTTTTCTATGCTTTCGAAGGAGGTCATCCAGGGGTTTCGAAAGTGATGTTTTAAGGTTTGAAAACAAATAATTCATTCTCATTTTTAAGGAAAAACCATGGCATAAATAAAGATTTTGAAAATGTTATTCACATTGTTATTAACCCGTAACTGTATTTTGGGAAAAGGGTAGAATAACTAGTTAGGTTGACCAAGTAGTGAATATAACTCAACAGATGTTAAAATCTTAGTTAAAAATTTTGGCAGGGGCCAATAGGTTTACAGTAAGCCTATGAAAACAGTATGATATTGGTAGGGGCCAATAGGTTCATAGCTAGCCTATGAAAACTATGATTTGATACTGGCAGGGGCTAGTAAGTTTGTAGTTAGCCCATGAAAACTATATCCGGATTAAGATATTGGCAGTCAGTCAATAGGTTCGTAATTAAGATATTGGAGTTACCAATAGATTCTTAGAGATCCCATGAAAACTAAGTAATTGGATAGATAGTCCATAAATATTTAACAGGTTAACAGTAACCCTAGAAACTATAATTGGGATAGATAGTCATAATGTATGGGGATGGGTAATCCAGAATTGATTTATTTGTTTTGCATATCATCATAATGTTTTGAAATACTATGTTTTAACTATTGTGGATGCAAGAGCACAGTATATGGGTTTATAAATGTTTTAGGATACTAGTGAAGGGAAAACCCATTCCCCTAAGCGGCGTAGTCTCACTAGATATCTAAATGGTTTGAGATGGTAAATTATTATTCATACCAGGCTCTATTTCTGACTCGAAGTTTTTATTTTCCCCTTAAACTCTCGGGTACTCAATTGATTTTGAGTATGTTTAGAGTTAAGGTTTCTAGGTGTTCTTTTGGACGAATAAAGCTTCCGAGGACATGCAGGAGGCAGGCTTATTATTAGAGTTCTATTATTTCCACTGTGTGTTTTATTTGTAAAGGCAAATTGTTTTCTTGCGTATCTGTATACTCTGATCTACCAAGGGGGCATCTTCATATGTCGCTCTTGGCATATTTTATAATAATTATATGTTTTCTGAACGTGGTCCGTGAATTAGGATTATGTAAATAGTTTGGAATATTTTGAAATGGAATGTGGAATTTGTTTGCTGTTTAAATTTTTTCTATCTTCATATGTTTCTACTTATCAATGTATCTAATGTTGCCATATTTGGTCGTCGAGGATTGATAACTATGGATGACTACAACATCCGTAGCCATTAGTTTTGGGCATTCAAGTAGGAAGATGTTACAAGTTGGTATCAAAGCATAGGTTTATGAAACGTTAAAAGAAACTTAAACCTAAAAGATTTTCCAAACATAATCCAATGAATCAGATAATAAGATTGGGGTTTGGGTTAACGGTATAATGATGTACTTGTATTTGCTATATATAGTTATATATATATAAGTACGTACTCCCCACTCTCTTAGACCTTTCTTCCAGATTTTACTACGGCTCGTATGCGGATTTATGAGAAAGAAGATACGGAAGCAGGAAACATAAGAGGAAATCTCGGTGGAGGAAGCACCACAACTAATGGAAATGCTCGACCCACTACCAGGAGGAATCCGGGTCGACAGGCTAATGCTAGTAATCAAAATGCTAATGCCAATTTGAGTGCTGGAAATCCACCAGTAGATATGGGGGTGATGTATCAGTTCTTTCCTGGTTTGATGCTAGCTAGAGCTGCTGCTGGTGTTGCTGGAAATGCAGGAGGAGCTAATCCTGTGGCTCCAGTTGGGAATATTGATTTGTTGAGTAGAAATTACACCAGTTTGGGTGGGAAGCCATTCTTAGGAACGAAGAGTGCCATAGAGGTTCAAAATTGGCTGTTGCATTGTGAGCGTATATTTACTGATTTGGGTCTGAATGATAGGCAAAAGAGAAGATTGGCTTCTAGACAGTTGCAGAGGTCAACATTACATTGGTGAAATAGTGTCACTGTCGGAGTTTCGGAAGACCAGCTAACTTGGGATGGTTTTAAAATGAGATTTGAGCAGAAGTTTATATCTGAGTTTGCCAAGTCTGAGCTAATAAGGAAGTTTATGGATTTAGTTTAGGGAGAGATGTCAGTAGTCGAGTATGCTACTAAGTTCGAAGAGTTTTCTCGATATGGATATGTTGTTATTAATACTGACATCAAAAGGAATAAGAAGTTCATTTGGGGATTGAGGCCCGAGCTTGCTAGAATGACCATGACACATGTCTGTGGTCCTTGTAATATAGTGGTGGAGATGGTCATTCGCCATAAGGAGTTACTTGCTGATTTAGTTAAAGAAAAGTCAGTGGAAACTCAGGGTTTTCAGGGGAAGAAGAGGAAGTACTTTAAAAAGAAGGGAGCCCAGAAGGGAGATACTACTAAGAAGTCAAAATCTAAGGTAGTTTGCTATAAGTGTGACAAGAAGGGTTACCTTTCTAATGAATGTCGGTCAGGAAATGGGAAGAAAGCTACAAGCAAGAAGAATGTGAAATGCTTCAACTATGATCGGGTTGGGCATTACAGGATTCAATGTCCAGAGCCAGTTAGGGAGGACGAAGGGAAATTTTTGCTATAGGACCAACTAGGCCTACTACGGCTGATAAAGGAAAGACTGTGATGGAAGGTACGCTTTTGATTCAGAGTATTCCAGTTAGAGTACTTTTTGATACCGGTGCATCACATTCATTTATATATCAGTGTTTGGTTGATAAATTATGTTTAGAACCTACCTACCTTGTTACTTCCTTAAGGGTTGAGAATCCAATAGGAGGGTATGTAACTCTAGGGTTAAGATGTGACCAGTTAGAACTTGATTTGTTAGGTCATTAGTTTCTATGCAGTTTGCATGTTATTAATTACGTAAATATCAGAATCATTTTGGGTATGGATTGGTTGGGTAGGAATGAGGCTAGAATATTTTGCCAGGATAGGGAAATATCACTGAGACACCCTGATAGTCATAACCGAGTGATATTCTTGGTAGAGAATTCTGACCGGAGTTGTTGTGCTTTGTTAAGTGCAATGGAAGTGGGAAAGGAGTTAAGTCAGGTTCAGGTAGCAAGAGAGTTTGCAGATGTCTTAGAGCCAGTCACTGGACTACCCCCGAAAAGAGCTGTTGAGTTTGGAATAGATCTTGTACCTGGAGCTGAACCTGTAAGTAGACCACCTAGCAGGATGACACCTACTGAGATGAAGGAATTGAAGGTGCAGCTAGTAGATCTAGAAAGAAGGAATTTTGCTAGACCAAGCAGTTCGCCTTGGGGAGCGGCCGTGGTGTTCATAAAGAAATCGGAAGGATCGTTAAGGATGTGCATTGACTATCGTAAGTTAAATGAAAGACGATCAAGAATAAGTATCTTTTGCCAAGAATAGATGATCTGTTCGATCAGTTGAATGAAGCCAGAGAGTTTTTCCAGTTGGAGCGACCGGGTTCCATCTGTTAAGAGTGGTAGAGGACGGTGTTCTTTTGACAACATTTTTGACTAGATATGGTTCATATGAGTGGTTGTTGATACCATTTGGATTGACGAGTGCACCTGCTTTCTTCGTAGATTTGATGAACAGAGTTTTCCGAGAGTACGTGGATAGGTTTGT
Source organism: Allium fistulosum (assembly GCA_030737815.1). Classification (NCBI taxonomy): domain Eukaryota; kingdom Viridiplantae; phylum Streptophyta; class Magnoliopsida; order Asparagales; family Amaryllidaceae; genus Allium; species Allium fistulosum. The sequence goes on along the minus strand of CM060908.1, from coordinate 147,485,409 downwards.
ACTAGTGTTTATAGTTGACATTCTAGTATACTCTAAGGATGAGAGAGAGCATGAAATTCATCTTAGAGTGGTGCTTGAGATGCTAAGACAGAATCAGCTAAAGGTGAAGTTTACCAAGTGTCATTTCTGGAAGAAAGTGGCAAAGTTTCTTGGTCACATGGATTCAGAGAAAGGATTGTCAGTCGATCCAGATAAGATCGAAGCCGTGAATAATTGGAAGTTACCAAAGACGATGACTGAGATCAGGAGTTTTCTTGGACTTGCTGGCTACTATCAGAGATTCATTATGGATTTCTCGTGGATAACAGCATGCTTAACTAAGCTAGCCAGGAAGGAGGTGAGATTTGTTTGGTCCGACAAATGTGAGGAAGCATTCCTTAAGTTAAAGCATTTGTTGACCAATGCACTCGTGTTAGTAGTTCCAGACGGAAACCAAGGCTTGGTGGTGTATACTGATGCATGTGGAACTGGATTAGGAGTAGTGTTGACGTAAAATGGTAAAGTCATTGCCTACGCATCTAGGCAGCTTAGACCGCATGAAGTTAGATATCCTACTCATGATTTAGAGTTGGCAGCTGTGATCTTCAGATTGAAGATTTGGAGACATTATATCTTAGGGGAGAGATTTGAGTTGTTTACCGATCATAAGTATTTATGGTATTTATTCTCTCAGAAGGAGTTGAATATGAGACATCAAAAGTGGCTGGAGTTTTTGGTTGCATATGATTTTGGTATAGAATATACATAGGGAAAGGTAATAAAGTAGCCGATTCTTTTAGCAAGAAACATCAGAATGTGATGTTAGCTATGTTGGCAGAGTGGAAGGATTTAGAAGCCTTAGTCAGTTGCGATGTGCAGTTAAGATCGACTGCTGGTTATAGTTAGAGTACCGCTAGGGGTTCTTGTTTAGAATTTCGACCAGTACTGATTGAGAAAATTGCTTCTAAGCAGAAGGAGGATCCGGGTTGGCCGAGAGAATTAGATGACTTGAGGTTGGAACCAAGATCGATGATCTAAAGGATTTTAACCTTGACCAGAGAGGATGGCTAAGAAAGAAGGGACGATTGTGTGTTTCAAATGTGGAGGACTTGAGGAAGGAAGTTCTTGGAGAATGTCATCGATCCAAGTTTACGATTCATCCTGGAGGAACCAAGATGTATCAGATTATGAAGAGAAATTCTATTGGGAAAGCATGAAGAGGGATGTTGGCTTGTGGGTTAGGCAATGTGCAAACTGACAACAAGTGAAAGCTGAATATCGGAAACCGAATGGGTTGCTTCAGCCTTTAGAGATTCCAGTTTGGAAATGGGATTCAATATCTATGGATGTTATGGACGGTTTGCCAAGGTCAAATAGAGGTAATGAAAGTACATGGGCCATAGTGGACAGATTGACCAAGAGTGCCCATTTCATTCCAGTTAAGTCAACAACTAAAGAACTAGTAAGACTACATGGAGTTCCTAGTAGTATAGTCAGTGATAGAGATGCATTGTTCACTAGTGAATTATGGAAGAGTCTACAGGAAGTGATGGGTACAAAGCTTAATATGAGTACTGCATATCACCCTCAGACAGATGGGTAGACAGAGAGAGTCAATGAAGTACTCGAGGATTACTGAGAACTAGTGTATTCGACTATGGTGGATCATGGTAGGATCACCTACATTTGTTTGAGTTTTCCTATAATAATAGTTATCAAACTAGTATAGGAATGGCGCCGTTTGAAGCTTTGTGTGGAAGACCATGCAAATCACCAATATGTTGGCTGGAGACTAGAGACAGATTAGTCTTACACCCTGATTTGGTTAGAGAGGCATCTTAGAAGATTGAGTTAATCCGAGGAAGGATGAAGGAAGCTCAGTCCATACAGAAGAGATATGCAGATAAGAGGCGTAAGGACCTAGAATTCTCAGTTGGAGATGAGGTTTTCATTATGGTGTCATCTATGAAATGTGTGGTACGATTTGGAAAATCAGTGAAGTTAGCCACGAGATATATTGGTCCATTCCAGATTATAGAGAGGATTGGAAAGCTCGCATTCAGAATAGAGTTGTCGAGCAGTTTGGCAGGTGTCCATAATGTATTCCATGTGTTTATGTTCATAAATATGTGCATGATCCTGAGACTACTATTCCTCCGACAGGGTTGGATGACTTAATGGTAGAGCCTAATTTGACTTTTGTTAGACTATCAGTTCGGGGTATAACTAGAGATGAGAAAAGATTAAGAAACGAGACAGTCAGGTTGGTGAACGTTTAGTGGAGCGACAACGAGAAGGGATGTACTTGGGAGATAGAGGATGGGATTAGAGATACTTATTCTGATCTGCTTTGAGGTTATGCCTATATTAGATTTATATAGATAGTTGCTAGTCAGTTAGACAAGTATGGTTGTTAGGAGTTGTTACAGATGATTGCTATGTTTAGTATTTAGTCCTTACCGAATTTTGAGGACGAAATTCTTTAAGAGGCGAGCCTGTAACATCCCTAATTTTTGATAACATTATTCAGAAGATTTAATTAGATAAATTAAATAGAATATTGATGATAAAGGGATTGAGATTTGAATAAATTTTGTAATGGGTCGTGCTTAATAATAAAGATTTAATGGGCTTTAAATTGGTTTATAAGATAATTAAATTACACGTAGGCGAATTAGTAAATTAGCCAATTTATTATACACGGCTATACATTCTCCCTATTGCCCATTCACGTTTCATTTTCCACCTTTTCACGAACGCAAATCAAAATAAGATAGAGTCAGCCATTAAAAAGAAGGAAAAAGGAGAAATTTCAATTTAAAGCTAAGGATCAAAGCTAGGAAGGATTAATCAATGACAAATCACAAATTCCTTATCAAGTTTAAGGTGAATAATAATTCATTCCATCTCCTTTTGGTTTCTATAATCCTATGATTTTAGATTTGAGTCCTTATTTTGTTTTTAGAAATATTTGATGATGATATGCTTAATTTATGAATTGTTTGATTTAAACAATTTAATTGTGCATGAAATTCGTACGGTTTTAGGGGCCAAACTGTGGGATATTGATTTTAAAAGGCCATGGAAATTTTTAATGTTAAGTAAAACATGATTTTGAAGATGGGTTTTAATTTTCAGAATTTTCCAAGCTATGGAAATCTTATTATGAATTTTTGATGATAAACATGATGTAATTGTGTTTAAGATTTATTTTGAATGTTTTAGAAAGAAATTGGGTCTAAATTTTTAATATGTTTGATTACATGATGAAATCGAATTTCTGTGATTTTTGGGGATTATTCCCAATTGATTTACTAGGGAAAATAAATTATTTTAAAAGAGGGACTTTTCTGCAAACATTACTTTTGTTATATGGAAGGGCTTAACGTTACATTATATGATTTAGATCTGGTATAAAATGGTAGTTTTAATTGTAAAATATTTGAAAAGTTTTATGACAACCAATCAATGGTTTACAAATAGGCAAGTTGTTATAAAGCAATTACTAAAAGAAGCAACATTTCAGCCTTTAATTCAGCTAAAGGTGTTCCGCCTCAATTAACAACCCTTTCGACTCCAATGATTCCGCCCCATCCTAGTCAAAACCTACCTAGTTGAAACCTTCATAGTCGAAACCAATACACAAGGTATCACCTAGTTGTGCACAGTGGATTGGAAGGAAGGTGGAAGCCTTGGTGTCGAAAGGTAAGCTTCCGACGGAGTCGAAACCCTGCCTTGTTTTCAAAAGTTAAAGCCTTGCCTTGTTTTACTTATAGCCTTCGACATAGTCAAAACATATGCTTTCGAAAGGGTTTTGTAAATAGCTTTCGAAAGGGTTGGTTCCGACCTAGTCGAAAACCAGCCATTATTTTCCTTCCGAAGTATTGAAGTCGTCAATGCCTTCGAAAGGTTGTCTTTGTTTTTATCTTGGTTGAGCCACCTCCTAATTGCTTTCGAAAGAGGTTAAGGGTTTCGAAGGTATTGGAGTCGAAAGGGGATTTCGACCCTGTCCTCCAAAGTTTTAATTTTAAAGGTCTTTGCTTTCGAACTAGATGGTTCCGACACCATCAACTTTTCCCCAAATTAATTTTAGTTGGTTTCGAAAGAGATACTTTCGTTTATAACCATTTTGACCCAAATGATGTTTTTAAAGAGTAAACCCAATGCTTTCGAAAGGGTACTTTATTTGTTTCGAAGCTATGTTTTAAAGAATTTTTTCTTGATACCTTCGAAAGGTATCATTGATTTCGAAAGGTATATAATTAGAGTTTTGAAAAGAGGTTTTCTATACTTTCGAAGGAGGTTATCCAGGGGTTTCAAAAGTGATGTTTTAAGGTTTCAAAACAAATAACCCATTCTCATTTTGAAGGAAAACCCATGGAATAAATAAAGATTTTGGAAATGTTATTCAAATTGGTATTAACTCATAACTGTAATTTGGGGAAAGAGCAGAATAACCAGTTAGGTTGACCCAGTAGTGAATATAAATCAACAGATGTTAAAATCATTGTTAAAAATATTAGCAGGGGCCAATAGTTTTACAGTAAGCCCATGAAAACTGTATGATATTGGCAGGGGCCAATAGGGTCATAGTCAGCCCATGAAAACTACGATTTGATAATGGCAACGGTCAGTAGGTTTGTAGTTAGCCCATGAAAACTATATCCAGATTAAGATATTGATAGATAGTCAATAGGTTCCAAGTTACCCTATGAAAACTAGGATAAGAAATAAGATATTGGAGTTACCAATAAGTTCTTAGTGATCTCATGAAAACTAAGTAATTGGACATATAGTCCATAATAATTTAACAGGTTAATAGCAGCCCTAGAAACTATAATTGAGATAGATAGTCAGAATGAATGAGGATGGGTAATCCAGAATTGATTTATTTGTTTTGCATTTAATCGTAATGTTTTGAAATACTATGTTTTAACCTATGTGGATGCAGAAGCACAGTATGTGGTTTTATAAATGTTTTAGGATACTAGTGAGGCGAAAATCCGTTCTGCTAAGCGGCGTGGTCTCACTAGATATCCAAATGGTTTGAGATGGTAAATAATTATTCATACCAGGCTTTATGTCAGACTCAAAGTTTTTGTTTTCCCCTTAAACTCTCGGGTACTCAATTGGTTTTGAGAAGGTTGAGAGTTTAGGTTTCCAGGTGTTCTTTAAACGAATAAAGCTTTCGAGGACGTGCAGGAGGAAGGCTTGTTATTAGAGTTCTATTATATCTGTTGTGTGTTTTGTTTGTAAAGGCAAATTGTTTTCTTGCCTATCTATATACTCTAATCTACCAAGGCAGCATCTACATATGTCACTCTTGGTGTATTTTGTAATAATTATATGTTATCTGAACATGGTATGCGAATTGAAATTATGTAATCAGTTTGGAGTATTTTTAAATGGAATGTGGAATTTGTTTGTTGTTTAACTTTTACCATATTCTTGTGTTTCTGTTTATCAATGTACCTAATGTCGCCATATTTTGGTCGCCGAGGATTAATAACTATGGATGATTGTAACATCCGTAGCCGTTAGTTTTAGGCCTCTAAGTAGGGGGTGTTATAGGTTTTCCCTAACCAAAACGTTTTATATCATAATTCCAATGATATTATAATAATATCTAAGGATGAAAATAATAATAATCAAGTAGCTGTAATGCTCGTTAGTGTACATCACAACAATGCTAGGTATATAATCAAAAATCAATAAGGCTCGTTCGCTATTATGTAGGATTTCCATGGAGGTTCCCTTAGTACTTCAAGGAACGGTCCTCATGTGCAAGGATCAGAGATATCCTTCCGAAGCAACATACATCCCTAGTGATGTACCATAGCAAAAACATAGCTGGTCTCGCTAAGACCGAGTGCATCGCTCCATGCATGCATAACAACTGTAGGTAACGTCTAGGTGGAGCCGACTACACCCTATGGGTTTGCGAACCCTACTAGCCATGCCTCCTATCTCTAGTTTTAGTCATTCCTGCTGATGAGGCTACGCCCGACATTCCAGCTTATGGACTACCACCAAATAGATCACAAAATCCCATATGGATTCCAATACCCCAACGGGTCTCGGAATCACACATAGATTCCAACATCTCAATTAGATCTTGGAATCATACCCTGATTCCCATACCCCAACGGGTCTTGGAATCACACATGTTCCTCAACATCTCAATATATCACGAATCTCCTCCATAGAACCATATATGGTTTTCGGAGTAGTTACGGGTTCGAGTCATATCTTACGAGTACACTCTTCCTTTTCCCGGGTGCTCCACAAAACCAAATGCCGATTTCTGGAGTGCTCAATACCGGTTCTTTAGGAAATAATCAGAAAATACATAAGAGCGGGGGTCACCCTCTAACCGTTTAAGTGGACGGATCTCCTTATCATTTGTCCTAGAAGAACGAAACGAGTTTATGTGTACAGTATAACACCACCGATGGTAACTGTACCATATAATTCCCGTGTTTTCCCTAGATATTTCTAGAGTTAAAATCCTTCGTGTTAAGTAGGGAATATTTCCCTACCACTAAAATTAAGAAGGATTACATATTAAGGCTAAGATTTGATAGTCGGTTATTTAACTATCAAATAAACAACATTCCAAACAAAGATTACAATTCCCATAGAAATCACCAAGCCTCTTTAAATAAATCTTTCATTAATTTAAAATCACATTTCAACACCTAGAAATCAATTCCATATACTTATATCAACATGATAAGTATATTCACAAAACACTATATTTCGATACTTAGAAAATATAACCATATACTTATCTCAATGGTAAGTATATTTAAAAACCACTTCACTTCCAAAATTTAGAAACTTGAAAATTCTTGAAAATAGATATGGAAAGTACTGTTCAATATCGATTATGGATCGCAGCTTACACAATGTTTACATCGCTATCCTAGCGAATCCATAGTAAACTGTAGGCAATCCCTGCCCCTCGAATCATGCCATGAATATTAAACATTTCTTCCCAAATCCCTTTTATTTTATAAATATTACCAAATCTACTTACAAAGTTTCTTTATAAATCTCCAATCCCATTATAAAACATTCTTCATAAATCTCAAACCCCGTTTAAAAAACATCCCCTTTCAGATCTTTAAACTCATTTATAAATTCTTTTATAAATATCTAAACCATTTATAAAACTCTTCCTATATTTAATCCATCCCATTAATGGACTCTTTAAGTCAATCAGGTCCTCTTGATAAACCATAAGTTATTTAAAATCGCTTTAAATAACTAATTACTATTTAAACATCCTTCTATTTCATTTTAATCAAATCTTATTTAAAATAATAACTTTAGAATCTATTTAATAATATATTAAATAAAATTAATTTCAAACACTATTTTTGTATTAATAAGTTAACTTCAATTCAGTATTAATATAATAATTGATTAACTTTAAACGTTATTATAACAGTAATTAATTAATCTTAAACTAATATCAATATGAAAATTTATTATCCTTTAAATATAATTAAATAACTTAAATCATTATACTTAATTAACTTTAATCAAAAATTAAAATATAGATAATCATTTAAATAATTAATTAAAATATAATTAAAACATTTTTAAACCATAACTAAATAACTTTAAAATAATACTTAAACTACAAAATTTAAAAAAATAATTAAATAACTTTAAAAAATAACTTCTAAGAATCATATTAATAAAATAATTAACTTTAAATCATTATTAAAAATAATTGTTAATTATCTTTAAATATTATTACTAATAAGTTATTACCTTTTTAAAATTTTATTACTAAATAATAATTATCTTTAAATCTTATAGTAATAATTATTCTTAAATTAACTTTCGAAACAATAATTAGTTTTTCGAATTTGAAGGAGGCTTAACGATCACCATAGTTCTTAACAAGCTACCATATTATTCAATTAAATTTTCAAGTTAACAACAGATATTTACATAATCAATGACTACGTAAATAAATTCAACACTTAACCATCATTGGTTAAAATATCACTTATTCAAAGCGGGATATAAATTAAGAATATATAATTGAATGTCCAAATCTATAAAATAGCAGAACGGGAATTTATTCTGCTAATTAAATCTCAAATTAATTTAATTAGCAGAACCATGTTTTATTCCGCTAATAGTGGTCCAATTAACATATTCAGTCCAATTTAACTCGACAGTAATTAATTTGGCCAAATAAACATCAATAACTATGGTATATAAGTTTAAAAGACGTTATTATTTAAAATAACGTGATTTAAATCTAGTCCGTTTAAATATATCATAAATTTATACACGGCTAGAACTATCAATAGGATGCACTACAATGTTGTACTCGTTCATACGAACTTAACAGAAAATTCCGCATTTCAATCGGATAAAATACGAGTAAGATATGATATTTTAAATTTAAGTGCTTATATAAATAAATTTAAAACAAATAATTAAATCTCTCACCATTTCCAAACGGGCCGAGCCCACTATCTCAAACCCGCCCCCAATGCAAATAGTGCTTCTTCTTCATTTTTTCATTCTCATATTTTTTTTCAATCGCTTGTATCTTCCTCGTGCATGCATGTGCACATGCACCCAACCATCCCAACCCATGAACGACCTCCACCAACATGATCGCCTTCCTGCCCTCGTCCGACCGCACCCCTCACCTACACTTCCGACCTTCCCCCCGCGAAGCCGATCGAAACACAAAAAAACGTGACCAGGTCCAAATAGTTGCGACAAAAATTTGCGCCGAACTTACCCAAACTTCACGGTACAATAGAGTTCTCAAAGCTAAAGCCGCCTCCTCTCTCCATTTGAGCTAACTCCCCCTTTATCACGACCAAACCCAAATCCTAGTTTTCAACTTCCGTCGTCAACCAACACGAAACTTCGCCAAACTTATACCAAAAATCCTACATCTCCATACGAGCCTAATGGCACAAGCGGTGTCGATGATTCGACCCGGATCAAGAGAATTCGATTTTTGAAATTTGATGATAATTTTCCTCCTTAACTAATTTATGGCGATATCTCGCTCGATGAGATTCTTGATGAAATTAAGCGCGATTAATTTCTAAAGATCCTATGGATCGACACGAACAACTTCCATGTTCATCGATTTGGCTAATGTCGAACGGATTGGAGGGCGTTGATTTTTGAATGTTGAAGATGTTTATTTTCTTTTTTTTTCTTTTTTGACAGAGATGAACAAAACCAATCCAAGCTTGAGTTCCTCCTAGTACTTAGATTATGGCCAAGACCATAGTTTCCCCTATCCTATACGATCCTAGGCCAAAGCTATGCAGAGATATCAAGGAGGGACAAGGGTACAAAGTAAACAGGGAGACAAAGGCAGCTGGTAGGAGAAAAGGGAAACAAGAATTCGGCTGCACTGTGTACTTACGTACATACTGAGGTGCTATTACGGTACCCGGCTACCCCACATCACGTCTACTTCCGAGCTATGAATGATAGAAAACAATGTGCGATCGCGTATAGCAATGTTAAACGATCACAAAAAAATAGATAAGTTATTAAATTCTATGAAGTCTCAAAATGACAGTGTTTGCCGTAAAAGACGTCAGCGAGAATTTATTTATTTTCCAGATTAAAAATTATGGAAAAATTCTATAAATAAAATTAAAAATACGTCATTGAGAATCAAGTCTAAATTTGAAACTGATATTTTTATGATTTAATTCAAATCTGAATATTTAAATGAATTAAATATTCAAATTTGAAGACCCAAAATTACGGGTCGTTACATATCGGGTATGTTGTGTATGCTAAGAGAGCTCTCGGATAGGTCGGGAATGACCGGGGTGATGTCATATTCGGTTCTATCCACCACCAGATGGGTCTGCGTGTAGGCCGGTCTTGCCTGGTGCGTAGGTTTCAATGGTGTTGATCCTCTATACATCCCTTTAGAGATGTACTATATGGTAGGTAGTTTCTTCCCTGCCATTGTGTGGATATCCGTTCTCCAATAAGTGACTTCAGACTTGATTGCAGAACCTAGTATGCTGGAATTTAATAATGTGCCAATTTTGGCTAAGATTATTTAAGTTTACTTGAAAAGTGTTTTCAAAAGAATGTTAGTAAAAATAATATTTCCAGATTTTGCGTAGTAAAGATTTTGGTTATCTTAGGGTAAAAACTCGTTCTGTGTTTATATGTAGTGTGGTCTTATGCGATACTCTTTGTTTTAAAATATCTGTATTTTGAGTTTCTCTTACCAGTCATATGACTGACTCGATGTTTATTTTCCTTTTCCCTTAAATTCTGGATGCCCTATTTTTCCAAGCAGCCAAATAGTCAGGTTTAACTTGGATTATTGTGATGGAGCTTGAAGTATGGAGCTGAAGATGTTTCTGTAGATAGTTCTCCATTACCATTCCCACTGCATTAGTTTACTGATTATATTCAGCATTTATAAGGATAAAGATTTATAACTGTCCAGGTTGATTTACAAGATAGACTCAGATAAATGTCTTAAAATTTCCACTGTAAAGATATATATATATATATATACATATATATATATATATGCACACACACATAAATATATACACACACACACATAGATATATATATATATATTGAAATAATATATGTTATTCTATGATAACCTGCCTCTCCAGCACTTGTATTTATGGCACGTGAATACCGAGGATTTATTAGTGTCGATTTCTGAGGGTCGAGGAGGTGGGTTGTCACATTTGGTATCAGAGCTTAGGTTGAGTGAACACTTTAGCCTGATAGAGGTAAAGTCTCATCAGATATAGGGTTAGTAATACCCTAGGATGAGTAACTTATTAGAGATAGGGTTAGCGACACTCAAGAATGAGTTGAGAGTATTATATATGAACGTGTATTGTTAATGATATAAAAATGATTTTTGTTTTGGAAAATTGATAAATGAAATAATTTTATCTTGGATTATATTTTAAATAAAGAATATATTTTGAAAAATTATATAGTTAGATATGTTATAACTTGAATGATAGTTTGAAATCAAGACTGATAAAATCTAAGTATAAACATTTTGTGATTAGAATGTCATAGTTTGACTATAAGATGTTTAAGAATATCACTGAGAAGATTAAGAGTAATACTTTGGAAAGGGATTAATGAGATATTTTATCTAAAAAGGGTTTTTAGGAAGAGAATTTTCAAAGGATTTTATTTGAAATATTCTAAGTATTGGTTTGGGAGAAACAATATCATAGGCTTAGCAAACTATCACCCTTAACATTTGTATAGTTAAAATGGATTTATGTTGGGATAAACTTAGATTTATAACCTAACATTAGATTTATTTAAGACAATTAAAATGTTTATTATTTAAGTGTTTGTTGTTGATAATTGTAGAAACCTTCAAGCTATAGGAGAAAGTATTCAAAATAGAAGACCTCAAGAGCAAATTAGGGTGAGAAGAATGATCTAATCATCCTTTCAAGTGATGAGAAAGAACCTGGGAAAGGGCCACTTAGCAATATTAAGCCCATTATTAAAGGAGAACTAGATCCATACACCCGACTAGATAAAGACGGTTACCTTATGACCGAAATGCATGTATCTTCCTCGACTCTAGAACTTATTATTTGTAACGACCTGTATTTTTTACAATTAAAAATATTCAATTTAATAAGACTTTGGAATTTAATATTGTCAAAAATTAAAATGTATGATTCATTAATGAAAAATATTTATTAGAATATAATGTAATAATATTGGTTGAATGTAATTGACAGCTGTTTTAATGTAATTTCAATCAATTGTGATAATAAAGGTAATAAGGAATAAAATAAAATGATGTATTAGGTTGAAATTGGTTTTAATATAGAATATGAAATCAATTATTTTGTACTAAATTTATTAACCTTTGTTTATAAACAATAAATTTATAAATGTGTTTAAATTACTAAGTTGTAACAATTGCTTAATTCTCATCTCATTATTAAATCCGTTTGAAATTAATTTGGAAATCAATGAAATTTAATGTAATTAAATATTTCAATTAGTATGAGAAAAGACATTAACAGTAGAATAATGAATGTAATAAATGGAAACTCATGATTGATAAATATATGAGGTATTTGTGGATTTAATAATAAGAATTTAAATCAAAATAAAAGAATTTGTTTGGAATTTAAATTATAATGAATGACTTTTATTACAGTTGTAATTTAACGTTGAAATTAATTTAATATTTAAATCTTAACTTTAACATGGAAAATTTAATTTTGAAAAGGTTATTAATTCCTGTTCAATCAAAATTGATGATAAGCAGCTTTTAATTTATAAATTTAAAAGTGATTAAATCAGTTTAATAATAATTCGTTTTAATTAACGCGCAAAAATGAAAATGATTTGATTTTAAAGCTAACTTTTATATATAATAGAATTAGGGTTTGAAATTTGTTGCATTGAGTTTAAAAATGTTAAAAACCTATATTTCGATATATGGTATGACTTATTTTCGTTTATGGAACGAAACGGGCTTTTCTGGCGTTTGTTATCGCTTTAACCCAATCGATAGGTTCCATCAATTTCTATTCAATCTTTGTCTATATATATGTTGTTATAAACCCTAGCAGCTTTCTATTCTACTTTCTGTACGTACAATTCAGTTCTTATATGCTCCTTCTCAATGGAGATTGGCCAAAACCCTAACTACTGATTTCAAATCAAATCCAAAAATTCAAACTGCTCAAATCCTATCATGTAATATATCATCGCGAAGCTCTCGATGAATGGAATCAGCGTTTGCAATTCGTTTTTTGACTAGAGGTTCCATTTGTTTAGAAATTGGTGAAGAAGTCTCGACCGTCCATTCTAGAGTTTGTCATTCAATGGTGGATCGTCGACCAATTGACGATCGGAGGTTGTTGCAGCATAGAGAGCGACAAGAAGAGTCAATCCATGGTGGCCGATCACCTTGGATCGACACAATTTCGCTAGAAATGGTGAACTTATGGAAGCGGCGGCGATTCGTTTTCGCATTTAAGGGTAAATTCATTTTTATGATATATTGGATGATGATATATTTGTTTTATAATTTATTGGTTTAAACAAGATTGTTTAAAAGAGGAATATGCGCGGTTTTAGGGTAAAACCGAGATTAAATGATTTTTAAATGCCATGGAAAATTTATATATTATGAGAAACGTGATTTTGGAGTTGGGTTTCAATTTTATAATTTTCCAAGCTATGGGGATTAGTTATAAATTTTCAGAGGAAAATATGATTATTTGAGTTTATAAATTTATTTTGGAAATTATATTAAAGTTTTAGGTTTAAAATTTTAATATGTTAGTCAACAAGAATAAAGTAAATTTCTAGAATTTTTTGGTATTTTTACTAAGTGATTTAGTATGGAAATTAAATTATTTTAAAAGGAGGACTTAATGATTTAATTGTTTTGTTAATAGGAAGGGCTTATTTGTTAAATGTTGTTTATTTTTAGATCTGAGAAAATGTGGCAAACTCTGGTAAAATAATTTGAAAGTTTAATGTAACCAATCATGTGTTTACAAGTGGGCAAGATAGTTACAAAATGTTTGCTTTATTCGGTAAAAACAGCCTTTTACTCATAAAATTAGGTTCCACCCCCTTTGGAAGGGGCTTTCGACCCAGAGCTTCCGCCTCTAATCTAGTCGAAACCTTCTAGGTCGAAACCAGTAAACCAATACACATGGTATCATATAGTTGGTACATAGTGGATTGGAGAAAAGGCGGAAGGTAGGGTGTCAAACGTAGCTTCCAAAGGGGGTGGTTCCTTTGTTTTGTTTTAAAAGAAAAGCGCTTGCCGGTTTACAAAAGGGTTTCGAAGTAGTCGAAACCAATAATTTTTAAAGGATATTTCAAAAGAAGCTTTTGAAGGAGAGTTGCTGCCTTTGTTTTAAGTAGTAGCTTCTAAAGGAGTTACTTAGATTTTTATTGAAGCTTTTGGAAAGGGTAGTTTCGACCAAGTCGAAACCCTTCTATGATTTTGATGCCTTTCAATGGTATTGTAGACACAAATGCTGTCGAAAGGTGCTGTTTATTTTATAAATATAAGCCGCTTCCTACTGCTTTCGAAAGGGGTTAAGGGTTTCGAAGGCAATGGTTTTGGAAGGGGTTTCGAAGCCAACCTTCAGTTGTTTTACCCAGATGATTAATGCTTTCGAAAGGATGGTTTCGATACCATCAAGTTTCCCCAATATATTTATAAAATGAAGAATAGTTTCGAAAGAGATGCTTTTTCTGATGTTCACTTTGACCCAAAAATGCTATTTTAAATATAAGCCCAATGGCTTCGAAAGGTATTGGTTTCGAAAGGTAACCTTTAATGTTTTCGAAAGGGGTATTTTTGTATGGTTTCAAAGCTATGCTTCTATACTTATATGATAATACTTTAACAAGGTCGAAAAGTTTCAAAAGAGATGTTTTATAGTATTCCAAAGGCAGGAGCTTAATGTTTTACGGATAGATTTTAATGCTTTCGAAGGAGGTTATCCAATAAAGTCGAAAGTAAGGTTTCTATGTTGTCGAAAGGCTTTTTTAAACCCAAATTCATTTTAAGGAAAAACCCATGGCTAAATAAACGAGTTTGAAAGGATTTCAAGTATGTAAATTTGAAGAAGTATTGCCTTGATAAAAATATAGGTTAAAAGGATTAACTATGTTTTATATGAAAAGTTTTTCGAAGGACCTTAAACCCACAGGAGTGGTGTTGTTAAGTTGTTATGTTTGCTTCTTCAAATATGAGTATATTCACACGATAAAGGACCCACAACTGTATTTTGAGGGATAAAGGGGTAGAAGAACCAACTGGGTTAACCCCATAGTGAATATAATTTGATTAAACTCCTGAATGAGTAGAATTGCATCCAAGGAGTCCGGGAGAGCAAAATGTAGGATGCTTAAAACCTTGAAGATGTCCGAGAGATAGATTCATAGTAAACCCATGAAAACTATAATTAGGCTGTTATTGGGGGTAACCAACAGGTTCATAGTAAACCCATGAAAACTATGTATTAAGGATGGTCGGTAGGGGTCAATTTGGTTTGTAGTGAACCCATGAAAACTGTATCCGGATTAAGTATTGACATTAGCCAAAAGGTTCCTAGTCAACCCATGAAAACTAGGATAAGAAAGAAGTTATCGAAGGCATTTGTAGGTTTCTAGTCAATCCATGAAAACTAGGATAAGAAGGTTAGGTTATTAGTAAACCCATGCAAACTAATAGGTTAATAGTGACCCTATAAACTATAAATATGATAGGGAGTCAATTAAACTGGGGATGCGAAATCCAAAATGTTTATATATTTATATCATCTAAATGTTTTAAATGCTATGTTTTAACCATTGTGGATGTAGGAGCATAGTATATGGTTTTGAAAAGGGTTTTAGGATGCTAGTGAGGGCAAAACCCGTTCCACTAAGCGGTGTGGTCTCACAAGATATCCAAATGGATTGAGATGTTAGATTATTATTCATACCAAGCTTTATGTTTGACTCGAAGTTTTTGTTTTCCCTTAAACTCTCGGGTACTCAATTGATTTTGAGTAGTTTAAAGTTTAGGGTTTTCAGGTTCTCTTCTTAGATGAATAAAGCTTCCAGAGGCATGTAGGAGGCAGTTAGTTATTTAGAGTTATCCTTTTCCACTGTGTACTTTGGATGTAAAGGCAGACTTATTAGCCTTGCTATATACTCTGATCAACCAAGAGGGCATCTTCATATGTCGCTCTTGGCGTATGTGTAATAATTATATTTTTCTGAATGTGGTTAACATTTTTGGGATTATGTAATGAACATGAAATATTTTGAATGGAATGTGGAAATGTGTTTTTAATTTGTTAAACTTGTTTTCTGTATTCATGTGATCTGTGTATCAATGTATCTAACACCGCCGTATTTGGTTGCCAAGGATTAATAAGTGTGGATGACTGTAGCATCCATAACCGTTATTTTTGGGCCTCCAAGTAGGGGGATGTTACAAGTGGTATTAGAGCATAGGTTTATGAAACTTTAAAAGAAAAGTAAAACCTAAAGGCTTTTTTAAAAACATAATCCGATAAATTAAAAATATGATCGGGGTTTGGGTTAATGCTATAGTAACGTACTTGTATTTGATATATAGGTATATATATAAGTAGGTATTCCCCTCTCTCTTAGACTGTTCTTCTGCATCTTACTAAGGCTTGTATGCAAAATTTACGAGAAAGAGGATATGGAAGCAGGAAATGGAAGAGGAAATATAGGTGGAGGAAGCACCACAACCAATGGAAATGCTCGACCTAATTCCAGGAGGAACCAAGGTCGACAGGCTAATGGTAATCCAAATGCTGAAGCTAATGTAGGTGCTGGGAATCCGCCAGTAGATGCGGAGATGGTGTATCAGTTATTAGCCAATCTTTTGCAAGTGGGAGCTGCTGGTAATGTTGGAGGAGCTAATCCTGTAGCTCCAGTTGGATATAATTATGCTAGGCTGAGCAGGGATTACATCAGTCTGGGTGGAAAGCCGTTTATGGGAACGGAGGATGCTGTTGAGGTTGAGAATTGGTTGTCGAGCTGTGAGAGGATCTTTACTGATTTAGGCTTGGCTGATAGGGAAAAGAGGAGGCTGGCCTCTAAACAGTTGCAAGGGGCAGCGCTCCATTGGTGGAATAGTGTGACAGCCGAAGTTCCGGAGGAAGAACTGACTTGGGCTGATTTCAAAAGGACATATGAGCAGAGGTTCTTATATGAAGTTGCCAAGTCGGCATTGATGAGAAAGTTGATGGACCTTGTTCAAGGAGATATGTCAGTAATCGAGTATGCTGCTAAGTTTGATATGCTACTATAGATGCTGACATCAGGAGGAACGAGAGGTTCATTCGTGGACTAAGGCTAGAGCTAGCAAGAATGACTATGACCCATGTTAGAGAACCTTGTAATGTAGTGGTGGAGATGGCTATTCGCCAAGAAGAGATTCTTGTTGTTTTTGCTAAGGAGAAGCCAGTTGAATACCAGGGTCCTTAGGGAAAGAAAAGAAAATTCTTTAAGAAGAAGAGAGCCCAGAAAACGGAGGCAGCCAAGAAGGCAAAGGCTAATTTGGGGTGCTTAAAGTGTGATAAGAAGGGTCATTATGCTCATAAGTGTTGAACGGGCAACAGGAAGAAGCCTGTAGAGAAGAAGAATGTGAAATGCTTCAACTACGACCAAGTTTGGCATTACAAGAACCAGTGTCCAGAGCCAGTCAGGGCGGACAGAGAGAAGGTTTTTGCTATTGGACCACCATCTTCTTCTAGGCCTACTGTAGCAGAGAAAGGGAAAACCGTGATGGAAGGTACGGTTTTGATTCAGAGTATACCAGTTAGGGTACTATTTGATACTGGTGCATCATATTCATTTATATCACAGTATTTGGTTGATAGGTTATGCATAGAATCCATATGCCTTGTTACTTCCTTAAGGGTTGCGAATCCAATAGGAGGGTATGCAACTATGGGGATGAGATGTGACCAGTTAGAACTTGATTTGTTAGGTCTTAAGTTTGCATGCATTCTGTATGTTTTTGATTTCCTAGATTTCGAGATCATTTTGGGTATGGATTGGTTGGGTAAGTATGAGGCTAGGATATTTTTCCAAGATAAGGAAATATCATTGAGACACCCAGATAGTTATAACCGAATCATCTTCTTAGTGGAAAGTTCCAGTAGGAGTGTTTGGGCTTTGTTAAGCGCCATGGAGGTTGGAGAAGAGTTAAGTCAGGTTCGGGAGGCAAAAGAATTTGTAGATGTCTTTGAGCCGATTATGGGATTACCACCGAAACGAGCTATTGAATTCCGGATGGATCTTGTACCGAGAGCTGAACCTGTGAGTAGACCACCTAACAGGATGACACCGGCTGAGATGAAGGAGTTGAAGGTGCAGCTAATGGATCTTTAGGGAAGAAATCTTATTAGACCAAGCAGTTTGCCTTTGGGAGCGATCGTGGTATTTGTGAAGTAACCATATGGGTCGTTAAGGATGTGCATCGACTATCATAAGTTAAACGAAAGGACGATCAAGAATAGGTACCCTCTGCCGAGGATAGATTATCTGTTTGATCAATTGAGTGAAGCCAGAGTGTTTTCCATATTGGATTTGGCGACGAGGTTCCATCAGTTGAGAGTGGCAGAGGACTGCATGCCTTTGACAGCATTTCGAACTAGGCATGGTTTGTATGAGTGGTTAGTGATGCCTTTTGGATTGACAAATGCACCTGCTTTCTTCATGGATTTGATGAACCGAGTTTTCCGAGAGCACTTGGATAGGATCATGTTGGTATTCATTGATGGCATTTTTATGTACTTGAAAGACGAAAGAGAGCTTGAGAATCATCTTAGAGTTGTGCTTCAGACGCTGAGGCGGAATCAGCTAAAGGCGAAGTTTTCCAAGTGTCATTTTTGGAAGAAAGAGGTTGAGTTTCTTGGTCATGTAGTTTCAGAGAAAGGGTTGTCAATCGATCCAGATAAGATCGAAGCTGTGAACAATTGGAAGAGACTAGAGACGGTGACCGAGATTAGAAGTTTTCTTGGACTTGTTGGCTATTACCGGAGATTCATTAAGGATTTCTCGCAGATAGCAGCACCTCTGACTAAGATGACCTGGAAAGATATGAAGTTTGTTTGGTCCGACAAATGTGACGAAGGGTTCCTTAAGTTAAAGCATTTGTTGACCAATGCACCAGTGTTAGTAGTTCCAGATGGAAACCAAGGGTTGGTAGTATACATCGATGCATGTGGAACTGGATTGGGAGTAGTATTGATGCAGAAGGGTAAAATTATTGCCTATGCATCCAGACTGCTTAGACTGCACAAAATAAGATATCTTACTCATGATTTGGAGTTGGCTGCGGTGATTTTTACCTTGAAGATTTGGAGACATTATCTCTTAAGGGAAAGATTTGAGTTGTATACCGATCATAAGTCTTTAAGATATTTATTCTCTCAAATGGAATTGAATATGAGGTAGCAAAGGTGGCTGGAGTTTTTGGCTGCTTATGATTTTGGTATAGAGTATACTCCTAGGAAAGGAAATAAGGTAGTAGATGCTCTAAGTAGAAAACATCAGAATGTGGTGTTAGCTATGTTAGTTGAATGAAAGGATCTTGAGCTTTGGCAAGTTGCGGTATGCAGTTAAGATCTACTACTAGTTCTAGTCAGAGTACTACCATGTTGTCCTGTTTGGAAGTTCGACCGGTGTTGATTGAGAGGATAGCTTCTAAGCAGAGACAAGATCCAGTTTTAGCCGAGAGGATTAGAAGACTTGAGGTAGGGTCAGAGATTGATGATCTAAAGGATTATAGTCTTGACCAAATGGGATGGTTGAGAAAGAAGGGACGATTATGTGTTCCAAATGTAGAGAGCTTAAGGAGAGAAGTTTTGGAAGAATGTATTCGGTCCAAGTTTACGATTCATCCTGGAGGGACCAAGATGTATCAAGATATAAAGAGGAGCTTCTATTAGGAGGGCATGAAGAGGGATGTTGGCTTCTGGGTTAGGCAGTGTGTAAACTGTTAACAAATGAAGGCCGAACATCAGAAGCCGAGTGGGTTACTTCAGCCTTTAGAGATTCCAGTCTGGAAATGGGATTCGATATCCATGGATTTTATAGATGGGTTGCCAAGGTTTAGCAGAGGAAATGAGAGTATATGAATTATTGTGGTTAGGTTAACCAAGAGTGCCCATTTCATTCCAATCAAGTCAACCAGGACGACACCTGTTTTGACGAAGTTGTTCCTGAAAAACATAGTTAGACTTCATGAGATTCCTAGTAGCATAGTCAGCAATAGAGATGCACTATTCACTAGCGAATTTTGGAAAAGTCTACAGGAGGTATTAGGTACCAAGCTCAAGATGAGTACAGCTTATCACCCATAGACGGATGGGCAGATAGAGAGAGTCAATAAAGTACTCGAGGATTTATTGAGAGCTTGTGTGTTCGACTTTGGTGGATCTTGGGAGGACCACCAACATTTGATTTAGTTTTCCTATAATAATAGTTATCAAACTAGCATAGGAATGGCGTCTTTTGAAGCTTTGTATGGAAGGCCATGCAAATCCCCGGTATGTTGGTTGGAGACTAGAGAAATTGATCTTAGGTCCAGATTTGGTTACAAAGGTGTCGGAAAAAATTGAGTTACTCCAAGGGCGGATGAAGGAAGATCAATCCAGGCAGAAGAGTTATGCTGGTAAGAGGCGTAAAGACCTAGAGTTCTCATTGGGAGACCGGGTTTTCATTTAGGTATCACCGATGAAGGGTGTAGTATGGTTTGGGAAGTCAGGAAAGTTGGCCCCGAGATATATTGGTCCATTCCGGATTTTAGAAAGGATTAGAAAGCTCGCGTACAGAGTAGAGTTGCCGAGCAGTTTGGCGGGTGCCCTTAATGTATTCCATGTGTCTTATCTTCGCAAGTATGTACATGATCCAGAGGCTACTATTCCTTAGATACAGTTGGAAGACTTGGTTGTAGAGCATGATTTGATCTTTGCAAGACAACCAGTTTGAGTTGTAGCGAGAGATGAGAAAAGATTGAGGATGAAGATAGTCAAGTTGGTGAAAGTTCGGTGGAGCGACAATGAGAAGGACTGTACTTGGAAGATAGAGGACATGATTCGAGATGCTTATTCTGATCTGCTTTGATGGTATGTATGTATTAGATTTATATAGATTAGTTGCTAGTCGGGTAAGCTAGTATGAATGTTAGGAGTTGTTACAGATGATTGCTATGTTTGCTATTTAGTCCTTATTGAATTTCGAGGATGAAATTCTTTGAGGGGAGCCTGTAACACCCCTAATTTTTGATAACATTATTCAAGAGATTTAATTAGAATAATGTAGAGTGATAAGGGGATTGAGATTGGTAAATAAATATAGTGGTCGTGCTTATTTAAAATAAATGAACTTATAAATGGTTAAGTGTAAGCTAATTAAACATAAGGGCATTAGTGTAAATTGCCACTCATGTTTCCCACCCTTATACTACTACCCCCTTAGCCATATACGCTCCTTTTATTAAGAAAAATTAAAAACATAAGAAAGCAAATAGGAGCCGACCATTTAGGGGAAAGAAGAAGAGAGAAATCAAATCTAAAGCTTAGGATTCAAGCTAGAAGAAATCCATCTCTAATTTCCTTATCCAATCTAAGGTGATGAATAATTACTACATCTTTATTTTGATTTCTATAATCATATGTTTTCGGATTTAAGGGTAAATTCATTTTTATGATATATTGGATGATGATATATTTGTTTTATAATTTATTGGTTTTAACAAGATTGTTTAAAAGAGGAATATGCGCGGTTTTAGGGTAAAACCGAGATTAAATGATTTTTAAATGCCATGGAAAAATTATATATTATGAGAAACATGATTTTGGAGTTGGGTTTCAATTTTTATAATTTTCCAAGCTATGGGGATTAGTTATAAATTTTCATTGGAAAATATGATTATTTGAGTTTACAAATTTATTTCGGAAATTATATTAAGGTTTTGGGTCTAAAGTTTTAATATGTTAGTCAACATGATTAAAATAAATTTCTGGAATTTTTGGGGATTTTACTAAGTGATTTAGTATGGAAATTAAATTATTTTAAAAGGAGGACTTAATGATTTAATTGTTTTGTTAACAGGAAGGGCTTATTTGTTAAATGTTGTTTATTTTTAGATCTGAGAAAATGTGGCAAACTTTAGTAAAATAATTTGAAAGTTTAATGTTACCAATCATGTGTTTACAAGTGGGCAAGTTAGTTACAAAAAGTTTACTTTATTTGGTATAAACAACCTTTTACCCATAAAAGCAGGTTCCGCCTCCTTTGGAAGGGGCTTTCAACCCAGAGCTTCCACCTCCAACCTAGTCGAAACCTTCTAGATTGAAACCAATACACATGGTATCATTTAGCTTGTACGTTGTGGATTGGAGAAAAAGCGGAAGGTAGGGTGTCGAAACGTAGTTTCCGAAGGGGATGGTTCCTTTGTTTTGTTTTGTTTTGTTTTAAATGAAAAGTGCTTGCCGGTTTACAAAAGGGTTTCGAAGTAGTCGAAACCAATGGTTTCGAAAGGGTATTTCAAAAGAAGCTTTCGAAGGAGAGCCGCCGCCTTTGTTTTAAAGTAGTAGCTTCCGAAGGAGTTACTTAGATTTTTTATTGAAGCTTTCGAAAGAGGTAGTTTCGACTAAGTCGAAACCTTTCTACGATTTTGATGCCTTTCGATGGTATTGAAGACACCAATGCTATCGACTTGCGCTGTTTATTTTATAAATATAAGCCACTTCCTACTGCTTTCAAAAGGGGTTAGGGGTTCCGAAGGCAATGGTTTCGGAAGGTGTTTCGAAGCCAACCTTCAATTGTTTTACCCAGATGTTTAATGCTTTCGAAAGGATGGTTTCGACACCATCAAGTTTCCCCAATACTTTTATAAATTGTTTTTCGAAAGAGATGCTTTCACTTATGTTCACTTTGACCCAAAAATGCTATTTTAAATATAAACCCAATGGCTTTGAATGGTATTGGTTTCGAAGGTTAACCTTCAATGGTTTCAAAAGAGGTATTTTGTATGGTTTCGAAGCTATGCTTCTATAATTTTATGATAACACTTTAACAAGGTCGAAAGGTTTCAAAAGAGATGTTTTATAGTATTCAAAAGGCAGGAGCCTTATTTTTTATGGATAGAATTTAATGCTTTCGAAGGAGGTTATCCAATGAACTCGAAAGCAAGGTTTCAAAGGTGTCGAAAGGCTTTTTTAAACCTAAAATCATTTTTAAGGAAACACCCATGGCTAAATAAAGGAGTTTGAAAGGATTTCAAGTATGTAAATTTGAAGAAGTATTGCCTTGATAAAAATATAGATTAAAGGAATTAGCTATGTTTTATATGTAAAGTTTTTCCAAATACCTTAAACCCATAGGAGTGGTATTGTTAAGTTGTTATGTTTGCTTCTTCAAATATGAGTATATTCACGTAATAAAGGATCCATAACTATATTTTGAGGGATAAAAGGGTAGAAGAACCAGTCAGGTTAACCCAGTAGTGAATATAAATTGATTAAACTCTTGAATGAGTAGGATTGCATTCAGGGAGTCAGGGAAACCAAAATGTAGGATACCTAAAACCTTGAAGTTGTCCGGGAGATAGGTTCATGGTAAACCCATTAAAACAATGATTAGTAAGTTATTGGGGGTAACCAAAAGGTTCATAGTAAACCATGAAATCTATGTATTAAGGATGGTTAACAGGGGTCAATTTGGTTTGTGGTGAACCCATGAAAACTATATCCGAACTAAGTATTGAAATTAGCCTAAAGGTTCCTAGCCAACCCATGAAAACTAGGATAAGAAATAAGTTACCAGAGCCATCAGTAGGTTTCTAGTCAACCCATGAAAACTAGGATAAGAAGGGAGTTACTGGACCAATCCATAGGTTCCTAGTCAACCTATGAAAACTAGGATAAGAGGGGAGTTATTGGAATGACCAATAGGTTCAAAGGAACCCATGAATTCATTAAGTTAATTGGAAGGGGCCTATAGGTTCTTAGTGATCCCATGAAAATTATGACATGGGACAAGGTGTCTACACATTATGAAAAGGTTATTAGTAAACCCATGGAAACTATTAGGTTAGCAGTGACCATAGAAACTATAAATATGACAGTGAGACAATTAAACTGGGGATGGGAAATCGAAAATGCTTATATATGTATATCATCATAAATGTTTTAAATGCTATGTTTTAACCATTATGGATGCAGGATCACAGTATATGGTTTTGAAAAGGGTTTTAGGATGCTAGTGTGGGGAAAACTCGTTCCGCTAAGCGGCGTGGTCTCACTAGATATCCAAATGGATTGAGATGTTTGATTATTATTCATACCAGGCTTTATGTCTATCTCAAAGTTTTTGTTTTCCCCTTAAACTCTTGGGTACTCAATTGATTTTGGGTAGTTTGAGGTTTAGGGTTTTCAGATTCTCTTCTTAGACGAATAAAGCTTCTGGAGGCGTGCAGGAGGCAGTTAGTTATTTAGAGTTATCTTTTTCCGCTGTGTACTTTGGATGTAAAGGCAGACTTTTTAGCCTTACTATATACTCTGATCAACCAAGGGGGCATCTTCATACGTCGCTTTTGGCATATGTGTAATAGTTATATTTTTCTAAACATGGTTAACGTTTAGGGGATTATGTAATGAACATGAAATCTTTTGAATGAAATGTGGAAATGTGTTTTTAATTTGTTAAATTTTTTTCATATTCGTGTGATCTGTGTATCAATGTATGTAACACCACCGTATTTGGTCGTCGAGAATTAATAACTATGGATGACTACCGCATCCATAGCCGTTAGTTTTGGGCCTCCAAGTAGGCGGATGTTACAGTTGGATTGCCGAATGATTGCTGGGTTTGAAGAAAGAGAACGATGATGGATGACCTTGATACTTGTGTCAATTTAAATGACTAAAATAGAATCCTATGCCTGGCCAAGGGGTTAGCTACCTTTACGGGCCATCACCCCTTCGTATTATAATGACTTTTTGCCTGATCGGTGCACCTTGATTTGATTTAGGGGCAGTGGGCTCGGTCGTCAGTCGCTGCGGCGATGTGTTACGATCAGCCAAAAAAGGTAAACTGGTAGAATTATACCTTAGGCATTGTCTCATGTGCCTTGTCATACTTTTATCCTTATACGCACCCACTACGATTTTGTTTCAGTATGGTACCTATAGGGGACTCACTGGCTACCGACATTATTGGTTGTGTTACAGGACCTACATAAACTACCTACTTAAAAATGTGTTAAGGTGATTAATGTAAAGCCTTAACGCTAGGAAAAATATTTATTTTATAAATAGACATTACATATATAGCGTATCTTAATACATATAGATATTTTGACAGATCCTTAAGAGATGGAAAATCCCGTAACATCTCCTAAGTTATTGCACGCATGTTATAAACTAGATGGGAGATGTAAAATCTCATAAACATCTCTGAAGCTATTACACTCATATTTAATTGTTATTGATTTAACTTACATAAAAAAATTTAGTTCCGACTCGAGTGTTTTTTCTTTTCATTACGCTCGGGTCAGCCTAAGTATTTCAGTGTTTGAAGAAATTATTTTTGGGGGACGAAGATGGAGTTGGTATATTATATTTTTAGTACTATTCCACTGCATCATTTTGCTATGTTTGTTGATTGTACTCTGATTATGTTGTAAAAATTATGTAATCAAATGTATATTGTAAAATAGCTTCATGAACTGTTTATTTGATTATTATATTTTGTCATTCCACTATGAGATTCTATGTTTTGCGTTCCTTCTTTTCTCTTCTGTTCTTATTAAACCCCATTGACAATCCTCCCTTTTGAATGGTTTGTGTTAGACATGTGTTGTTTATTGTCGATTTAAACCGTCCAAAAAGGTGGGTCATCACATTATAACATCTAGTGATGGATAGACCACTCAGGCCTAAGAAGGAACGTGGATCACTAACCCAGTAAGTTTAGAACTCGAACTGGAAGTAGAAATTCCTGAGGAGCCGATGGAAGAAGAATCTAAAGTTGAAGAGGACCTGAATACGATGATATTCCATGAATCAAACAACAGCAGTAGAGACAGTAACGTCACATGGAAGGTGGACGGTGACCATATTATTTGGCGCGAGGATTCATCAGATTCCCCCATTCATTGGGATAACATGGAGGATGAAGAGGAAGAATAGGATCCCGTGTAAGATTTAGAAGAACTAGAAGAAGGAGAAGTTATATAAGAATTACCAGCTAGACTCGGCATGTGCCATGGAACCAGCCATGTCTACCCTATGAAGTGGATGTGATACCATAGATTTAGGTCGGAAACAAAGCCAATAACGAATAAGATGATAGTGATGATGATGGAAAAGTCTTGTTTGATTTTGGGTTCCGAAATGGACCGTCAGCACCAGACTCAAAGGAGTAATTATGATGTGAGATTAGAAAATTTGAAAACACCTATCTAGTATTATGTATGGCCTGTAAGGTAGTTATATTTGTATCAGTATTATGAAAACCCAAGTTAGTTTAGAAGGTGTTAAGAATGGTTTAAGTATGTAAGGAGAAATGATGTGTGTAAGATAAGGATGAGTGTAAAATATTAAGCATGTATAATATAATTATGTCATTTGTTTATGACTTTGTTCAAATGTAAATAAACAAACCACTTAAAAAAATTCATAGGAATAAAACTATATCCTTCTGAAATGTTTAAAAACTTAAACCAAGATTTTCTAAATATTTTGGAAAAGATAAAAAAGTATATGCATTTTACACAAGTTGTTTCATAACACAAATTTTGCTTAAAGATTTGAAAGTAGGATTTTTGATATCCGAAAATGATTTATAACTCGATGCATTAGGGCAAACATTAATGAGGTTTTGTAGTCAGATCCTTACATTTTCCATATAGTTGAGAGCTATGCAAGGAAAATAGAAGTTTTCGAGTTTGATCGGAGTCTGCGCTAGAGGATCGGGGGATCAATACTAGTTTGGAAGTAAGATTGTATATTTGAATAGTAGATCGAGTCAAATATTACATGCAGATGATCTATATATATCATACAAGTGTAAGTTTAAAAATAGATATTTTGGGCAAACACCTTTGGGATTTGCATTGTAATTTCGAGGACAAAATTCTTTTAAGGGGGAAGTATGTAACGACCCGCAAATCTATCAATTTAATAAATTATATTTATTTTTAGATATTCAAATATAAGCTTTTTAATACACAGATTATGATTTTTTAAACAATAATGATGGTAAACTTATTTTGAATAAGTATTTACAAAAATATATACTTCAGAAAAATATTGATAAAATGACCAAAAACCGTTTATCAATAAACATCTCTATAATTATCAGAAGTCATGCACGGAGCTGGATCAATACACTTATTTATCTATTTAAACAAGAGTACGAAATAAAAGTATTTATTTTATTTTTGGAAATAAAATGTCTTTATGACATCATTAATGATATCATTATTTTGGAATAAATGATTTTTGAATTTAAAGTGAGATTTAATAATTTAATAATTATTGTAAATATTTAAATAATTGTTTTAAAATGATAATAATTCATTTTAATTAGTTATATAGTGATAGTAAATCATTTATAATAATTTTATAAAGATATATACTTGATTTGAAAATATAAGACAATTCGTATCGCTTTATCAATATAGTAACACTTTTTGTAAACAATTGTTTAATATTAATTTATATGGTATTATAATTCAAATGAGATTGGTTTTATTAATTAATAATGGTGGGAAATTATTTTTTAAATTTTATTTACATTTATATGTAAATTAATTTATAAGTGAAAATGTGACCGGGAATCATCTTCCCGATTTTCAACGGTTTAACGAACGAAAGTTGTTTAAGTTGTTGCAACCTTATTTATATGTCTTGTGCACATATATAACATACACAAGCACACCCTAACATATACATGAACACATATATACATACAACTATACATATACAATTATATATATATATATATTATAAAATATCTAAGATATTTTATCAAAGTAAAAGGCAAAACATCACCTCACCTTACACACACATGAGGGCACATGAAGGGAGTGATAGAGTGATGGATGGGAAGGGGAAGTCATGGCTAGAGGCGAGGGGAAGGGGCGCATGATGATTTTGGGAGATATTTTCCACTTTGCTTAAGGATTAAGCGTTGAAATTCCTATAAACATCCACCTAAATTCACACATTAATTTAAACAATTCTCTTCTTCTTCTTCCCCTTCTTGAAGCTCATTAATGGATTCTAGTTCATAGAAAAAAATATAGCAAAGCTATGGCAAAATATTTCAAAATAAAGTAAAATATATACACATGTATATACCATGTTAATCCACCTCCAAACCAAGTCAAACACCTCCTCTCCACCTTCCAAACTCTTGGCCACCACCTCCTACCACCCAAGGCTGAGTCCACCTCCATTTGCAAGCTTAGGTTGAGCATATCCAAAGGTCCAAGGCTCAATTCCATAGGCTTTGTTCGATCGTAGCCTATGGCGAATTTCCATAAAGTCAGAAACCTATGAAGGTGAGAAACTCTTCCAAATTTATTTTATAAATATGATGATGTGATGTGATTGCTATGGTTGTTTACTATGTTTTATCATCAAGTTTGGATGTTGATTATATTTTTATTTTGATGTTGAAATAATTCACGTTTGATACACGTCGAACATCACAAAGGATATCGTTTTCCTTAAATAAATGAAATGGTGTATATGGGATAGTTAAACCTCTTTAAAATGGTTTATAAATTTTTTATAAACACTAGAATCCAATTTGGGGAAGTTTTGACAAGTTATGAAAATTGAGTCAAAAATAAGTGCGTCACTAACGGTAGTTCGCGATTTCGTGCCGTAAAAGATTAGATCCATTCATACGATGGATTCGGAATTCTTTGTAATAAGAATTTTTTGAACTCTTATAATCATAGTTTTGAAATAGAAGAAAAGGATTGAGATTTAGTTTAGTAGATTTTGAAATACGAGCAAATAAAGTTTTCAAAACAGTCGCAATTTGGCAGTTCGGAAACCAAAGCGATAAATTCTTTAAACAAGATATTTTTAATTCTTTAAAAATATGAAATAAATTCTATAATTTTTTTAAAATGTTTTAAAAGAGATTTGAGTTATAAAAATGAGTTTTTAAATGATCGAAAAGTTGATTTGATCAAATAAGCAATAAAGGCACTATTCGCATCACTTTTTGCAGTACTTTTAATAACTTTTGAAATATGATTTTAAACTTGATTATTCTTTCCTAAATATTTTATAAATGTTTTCAAATAAATAAATAGGTATTTTAATGATGATTTTAAGGTTTTATATTTTTTTAAAAAAGTTTAAATAAATGATTTAAAGAAAAGCTGTTATGATTAAGTGATTTAATCTCGGCTCTAAAAACCGATGAGTAGACTGAATTTTTATATTTGTGAGATCCGAATGTGAGGTGATTAAACTAAAAGATGTTCACAAGCAACCAGTGCCCTGGCTCACCTGGCCTCTTTCCTGAGCGAGGAATAGATAAGGTCAAAATGTCGAAATGTCGAAAACGAGTCAAGTATAAAAGATTTAATTTTTCCAAATTTAGTACAACTTGGATCGTATAGAAATAATATTCTTATACTTGGTATTAAATTCCAAGAAGGAAACCCGTACTATTCGTGTTAATTTATTTCACCATTATTCGATGGGTAGTAAAGGTTGAATATGGAAATTGATGTTGAGTAGAATTAGTATAATTTCTATCGACC
Source organism: Allium fistulosum (assembly GCA_030737815.1). NCBI lineage: Eukaryota > Viridiplantae > Streptophyta > Magnoliopsida > Asparagales > Amaryllidaceae > Allium > Allium fistulosum. Next base: position 147,456,083 of record CM060908.1, on the reverse strand, counting down.
CTTCATAACTCAATAATGTTTTCCAATATGACTTATGAAAATGATTTGGTAAGTTAAAGAGAGGTTTAATGATTTCGTATACACCAAAAAGAAATGTTTTAAAGATATATATCTCTAGAAGATATTTTTGATAAAGATAAAGAAATTAATCAAATGATAAGCACTTATTTACTTCAAAAAAAATTATCGGTGATTAGTTCAAAGGAACCTAGATCAGATTTGGATGATTCATATTTGAAAACCACTTTGAATAAATTTACGAGTTTGAACTGAAGACATGGAATGATAATAATGGAATGAAGGGCTACTTGTCACAACCCTCGGAGGAAATTTCCCATATTATATATTTGTGGCAGTAGTATCTTCATTTGATCTTCGATGCAAGGGCTGCTGACTACTAATCTTAGGGATGACTCCCGATAGGATGTAGCAGGAGAGCTCCTTCAGTTTGTCCTATTCCTGGACAACTTGTATGGACGAATGTTTGAAATTGCATTTCTAAAATACATGTACATTGATTTTACAAAGGTAGATATGTTTGGTGGTGTAGGATTTAGCTCTCCTATATTTAACACCAGGCATACAAGCTTAGAGGTTATACATTTATGGAAACTAATAGTGTGTGATGGAATTGGCAATGTGACATTCAAAGTGGAATGTGCTATGTGAAAGTAATCGCCACCTCGGGCCTTATCACCCTGAAATGGTTTAAACAAGGCATGTTGTAAGGCTATGTGGTTCGCAACCATTAAGGTGTGGTCATCACCTTTCTAGATAACCCTCTATATATTGGGTATGTTGAGTATGCTAAGAGAGCTCTCGGATAGGTCGGGAATGACCAGGGTGATGTCACATCTGATTCTATCCGCCACCAAATGGGACTGCGGGTAGGTCAGTCTTGCCAGGTGCCAAGGTTTCAAATATGTTGATTCTTGGTACATCCCCCTAGAGATATAATGTACGGAAGGTAGTTCCTAACCTGCCATTGTATGGAAATCCATTCTCCAATAAGTTCCTTTGGACTTGATTCCAGAACCTGGTATGCTGGAATTTATTAATATAACAATTTCGGCTAAGATTATATAAGTGTACTTGAAAAGTGTTTTCAAAAGAATGTCATTAAAAACAATATTCCCATATTTTGTGTAGTAAATATTTTGGTTATCATAAAGTAAAAGCTTGTTCCGTGTTTATGTGTGGCGTGGTCTTATAAGATCCATTTTGTTTTCAAATATCCATATTTTAAGTTTCTCACACCAATCTCATAACTGGCCCGGAGTTTAATTTCATTTTCCATTAAACTCTGGGTGCCCTATTTTTCCGGGCAGCCAAGTAATCAGGTTTAACTTGGAGCATTATAATGAGGCTTGAAGTCTGGAGCTGAAGATGTTCCTATAGATAGTTCTCCATTTTTATTTACGCTTCATTAGTTTACTGATTGTATTCAACATTTATAAGGACAAAGATTTACAGCTATCCAAGCTGATTTACAAACAGACTTTGATAAATGTATTAAAATTTCCGTTGTAAAGATATATATATATAATATGTTATTACATTCGTGCAAGATTCTGTTCTGTCTTTATTTTCTTTTACCCTATGATAGTTTGCCTCTTCGGCACTTGGATTTATGGTGCGTGAATACCGAGGATGTATTAATATCGATTTCTGAGGGTCGAGGAGATGGGTCATTACACCTTTTCTTATCTATTCCAATAATATTCTTATTAAAACAAGTTGTGAATTTGAATTAGGAAAAATGCATATATAAAATTTTCATCTTTACATAATTGCCTTTTCAAAAATACCCAACTCATTTATTAATCATCATTCAAATCCTTTCAATTGTTAAAGATACCTTCTATAACTTTAAACGATGGAAAATGAAGTAGACAAAGAAAACTCCTATCTTATTCCTATTATTCCGCTTCTAATCCATTTATTTCAAATTCCCTATTATAGCACCACCTAAATTTAGCTATCATTCTCTGCATTTCCTTATACGAGAATGTTCCTCCTATCTACCTTGTCGGGCATTATTATCCTTCTATTCTTGATATCCTATGTTGATCAAGTGCCTTTTCTATTTGTACGCCAATTTAAAAGAAATTTAAGGAAAATAACATCTAATTTTATAAGGTAGAAATAATTATGTATTTCTCAAAAGAAAATCCCTTATTAAAAATCTTTAGACCAAAATTTTTTGGCTTAATAAATTTAAACTAAGAACTTTAAGAATACAAATCCTTTTTAAGTTAGAACTTTCTAACTCAACTATTTATAAATTATAAATCTCCAAAATTTTCTTGCTTTAACAGCTTCCAAATTCATAAAGTAGAAGCATTCAAAAAAATAGAAGAATTCAAAAATAGAGAATCTAAAAGTTGGAAACCTTTAATTTAACAAAATTTTAAATTGAGAAGTTAACAAATGAGAACCTTCTCTCTCTTTTTTTCTTCAATCTTTCAAGTAATTAAAAATCATACATCATTTTGCTTTTAAAATGTTTCACCACTTCTTCCTAAACTTTTACAAATGGTAGTAAATTTCCAAAGCTATCAAAATCACTTTCTATCCAAAATTTCCAACTTATAATACATAAGGTTTCACATAATAATCTTTTAAAAAAGCTTATTTAAAACTTTTAAGAGTTTTCAAAAACCTTTTTACCACTTTCTTTCTCAAGGGGTAGGATACTAAAAATTGGCTTTGATTGTTCTTCCCTTTGAACTCCCTACTCAATCATCTTAAAATTCTAGTTATCTCCTTATGGTTATTAACGTTCACCTTCTTACAGAAGCTTGTTTCACTACTATATCCTTAGTTTCGTATAAATACTATGCCTTACAACATCTAACTATTACCTAACATAAATATTTACTACGCTAATAATTGCCACTTTTTTTTTGGCAAAGTCAGCCTGTTTTTTGAGTGGCCAGTCCACTTTTATTAAAATAAAAGAAAATAAAGGAACAAGCTTAGAGAAGCTAAAACAAAAGGGCTAAGGAATGTTACATAGACAAATACGCAAGCATATTGCGTTTAAAAATATGTAACAATTCATCTTATAATTGTACACAATACAGCAGATATGGAAGAGTGCCTATTGGCAAATCTACGGTTATTTCTTTCTTCCCATATGGCAGCCACCGTTAACTTGAGATATTTGAGAAGACGGTAAGAAGATTGCGATTTCCATCGAGTAGCTTTGAATATACGAATCCATTCGGTTTTGTAATTACGAGCAGGAGGATGTTCATGGATATGAAGGAGAGTTCGACGCCAGAGTTGAAACGAGAAAAGGCAGTTGAATAGAAGATGGCCAACATTTTCAGGAGCACGATTACAAAGAATGCATTTAGAGTGTTCGATGAAATTCCTCCTCATTAAGTTATCTTGAGTATGCAGGGCATTACTAAGGCATTTCCAGAGAAGTAAATTATGCTTTGGTTTAGATCCAGTATGCCAAATTCTGGAATGCCAGGCAAAGTTTGAATTGGTCGTGTTGCAAATGATCGAGTTGTAAACATTAGAGATGTTATGGGGTTTATCACACCAGGTCAGAGCTTCTGTAGTAGGTTTAGAGAATTTTCTTCTGATTAGGCTCCAAACAGAAGTCAGAGTGGTCGAGGAAACATGGGGCAATTGTATACCATCTTCAGAGATGTAATCAGTAGCAGTCGCTTGAAGAGGGATACCTGAGTTAGAAATAAGATTGTAGTCGACAAGAGATGATAGAATCATACCTGGAGAGCACCACGGAGAGAACCAAAAAGAATTGTATTTATCACATTGAACCATAGGTAAATATTGCTGCCTATGCTTTAGAATTTTTTTCCAATGGTAACTAGCATTGTTATCAGAGTTCATAGTCCAAAAGTTATTGTTTTTGAGATTATAGTGTCTGTTCCAGATAGCCCATAAACTAAGCTTATCAGTGAGCAGTTTATTGACATGATTAGAATTAGCAGCAATATTCCATACTTTAAGATTGATAATACCAAGACCACCCAATTTAAAGGAATGATAATTTTTTTATATGCAATAGGAATGAGTTTATTGGAATATATATTTCCATGCCAAATAAAATGATTAAAAGCACGATTAAGCATGTTTATAAGCTTAGCAGGTATGATAAATAAACGAAAATAATAAGTGCACATGGCAATAGCAATGCTTTTAATGATTATAAGTCTACCAGCTTGAGATATGTTAGAAGTGTTCATAGAATTAAGCTTTTGAGTTATTTTTTCGAACATAGGGAGACATTGAGAAGTGTTTTATTATTCTAGCTTTTAATAATTGCCACTTTGTCCGTATCAAATGTTTATTATCTTAGCAGATGTTTCCTAAAGACATTTATTTGCCTATTCAATGTTACCTATTTAACTTCTTCCTTATCTTCCCATAATTAACTTGATTGTCTCCTTAATCTACTTAGTTTCTTGTAAACTCCTTGCTTATTGCACATTCATTTTCTATGGAATTTTTGGAGTTACAATATTTCCTTCTACAATTCCTATCCCTATTATTTAATATGCCATAATGATAAGGAAGTCTAGGTCCAACAAAGAGTAAAAATTCAACTCTATTTATTTTTCTAACTCATACTTGCTTCGCCCACCCTTTCGGAATTTGGTAGAAACTACTTGTATAGTCGGAATTTATAGAGTTAGGCGTAAATTAAAAATAAGTATACACACACACACAGATATATATATAGTATGGTTATTGAAAAACATTTTAAAAAACAACAAATACACAACTCATATGTATATTTTTTTCCCCATTGATCGGGTAACCTAAGCTCCTATACAAAATGTAACAACCCTCTTCGAAACAAGACTAAATTCCATCTCAAAAAAGACCCATTGAAACTTAGACCCATTCTAAAGCTGGTTGTTGGTTGGTAAAAAAATAATAAAACAGAGCTATCTATCTATTCTTTTAGATCTCACAGTAGAAGGAATAAAATATAATAATAATAATAATAATACCCATTTATTTCAAATCATTTCAAATATCATAATACATAACAACAACCGTTACAACATTTTGTTCAAAAATACATTTTATGAGTACAGTAGAAAATAACTTGAAAAGATAGATAATAACTGCCACAAGCTTCACTCTTGCCATCTTCAAGCATCATCAACTCCTTCTCTAACATGTGTTGTAATGAGGAGGGAATCAGAACAGTAAATGTTTGGTGAATAGAAATCTCGAGCTTTATTATTTTAGTACTTAGGTAGTATAATTTAAATAAGTACATGTCTTACATAACCAAACCATTTAATACTTCATATAAGGAAGGTGGCGGGTCCTCAAACAACCACTTAATACCTTCCATTTGTAAAGTAGTTTTCCTAATCCCATAACCGTAACCAATGTCACAAATATCTAACAATGCGAGAGATAGAACCCAAACCACTTAATACTTTTTAAAGGAAAATAAGCACCCTTCATATTATGATCCGAACTCATAACGACATCTCACATTAGCCCGACTATTCATAGGAACCGGTAGCCATATTAGCTTGGCAGATTTACCCTACAGAATTTGGGACTAACCTCGTCATTATAAATACTTATCATAGAAGATATCTCACATCATTCCTAAAGTCACAGTGTTGGTAGCCAGATTAGTTGGGCAAACTTCTATGTGCCTTTTGACTGATCTTGCATCCCTATGACTTAACCATAATTTATATACTCTCTTTATACATAATACTCATCTAACTGTTCCACAATTAAGACCTTATAAGGAATCTTCATTATTACGCCTTAAAACATCAATTACTTTCCTTAGGGGGATTTAATAACAATCATTACCTAATTAACTACGCAATTATATGTTTATTATGCTAACTAATACATAAATAAATACACGCTTATTATTCTATGCCTACAGAGACTACGCCATAACTAACGATAAATGTCAATTCCTTTTTAACCATAATAATACAAGTCTTTTCTTTTTTCTATTTTACCAATAATGTCCAAAGTCCGATATTCATAATAATCCAATATCCATAACAAGGATTCAATACTCATATCCAAAATGGCAATAAATAGATTTGTATATAGAATCTGAATCCAACTTATCTCATATTAAAATAATGGAATAAACCAAAAATGGAAACTTACAATTTAATAAATTCTACGCTATATTCAACTTCTTTTACATGTGTTTAAACAAGGGAAATTCCAATAAATTTTATAGAAATAGGTGGAGTAAAATGTGAATAAAGATTCGTCTTTTACACACCATTTCTCAATTAATTCCCTTAATCAGATATAGAAAAGAAGAATAAGAAGTGGAATAGAAGGTAGAATACACAAACTGCAAAATCCACAAAACTCCGTTATTTAACACAAAACAACTAAGATTCCAATCCTAAGAATTGATATTAGCTTTTTAGGAATTTTGGTGACTTTTAATATGTTGTTTTCGTAATTCAAAAATTTCCAAGGCATATATAAAATCCAAACTATACTATTCAACTACTAAAATATAATAACTAAGATTTTCATTCGCAGTTGGTTCTTAGCTTTGCTTCTCTTTGGATTTGCAACGCCCATTATAATCTTCTTCTGATCTCTTCTTTTTCATATATACAACAAGGGATGTTTTAGCGCGCGCATGTGTGTATATGTATATATTAGAATTAGAATGTTGGAGGGGAAGAGGTTTAGAAATTAAATAATAAACAAAGATAGATTAGGATTTCTTACCAGATACCCTAATTGAGTTTTCTAAATCTAAGAAGATAAACTGATAGAGCTTCGCTGATGTTGCCAAAGTATTTGTGAATAAAAGTGAGGGGTCAAGGGTCATATTTATAGTAGTTGAAAATGCATCAAAACCATAGGATGTAAATAGGTAAAAATAGATAAATCTAAAACATTTAAAATAAGAAACCCTACCTGTAACGACCCGAAATTTTCGAAGCCGAAAATTCCAGATAGTTATGAAAAAGAAGAAAGAGGTAGAAGAAGAAGAACAGAAACATCAACAACTCACATTCGCAGCGGATAAAATATAATAAAAATTAAATACAGTTTACCAAAAGAATACTATATCTGTTCATTACATTTAATATACATCAGAGTTTCACAAATACATAGTCACTGTATATACACTATTATCATGTCTGAGATACACAATAATATACTACCGCGGAAATACTCTATACGTCCTCGCCATCTAGCTCGCCTCCTGAGCTCCAGAACGTCCTACCTGAAAATCTGTAATACTCGGTCTGACCCGAGCATTACATCAAAGTAACACCCGGGTCAGGCTGGAAACCAGCGTGAGTAAACTCAACCAACATAGAATATCCAAGTAAACAACTTATATAAACCCGGGGTAACTTATCTCAATTTAACCAATTCACAATTTGCTATAGACAATGCTTATCTCATATATAGATTTCTAAGTACCAAACTTAGATAAAATAATCTAATTCACTCAAATCATTTCATTCCAACCTATTGATTCCACAAATCAATTATAAAAATTCGAAGTGGTTTCGGGTATTTCCCAATACCCGACCCCGGTCTTTCGAAATTTAAGTTATTGCTAACCCAAGTTATTCAAAAGCCATACACAACATTCCATATCAGATATATTAATTCATTTCAAACATCCAAGTCCATTCGGTCATCCATAAGCAATGCTCAATCACATACAAATCAATTCAATTGACCCTAATTGAATTTCCAACCGCATTCATTTAGATTCCTTAATAATCAATTAGTTAGTCAACCCTTCACTATTAATCTTAATTAATCTCCCTGGATTAATTTTTATCCTTCAATTACATTCAAGTAATTATCTTAAGTTAACTTCACAATATTAATTAGTCTCCACCATAAGTCACTTATTACTGATTGATTCATCTTAATTAATCAATCTTCAATTGCATCGTTGATTATATTATTTAGTTATTCCCAATTGTAATTTACTTTGTTCCAATCTAAATTAATTACTTCAATTCAACCTCAATATTAATCATTTCCGATTTGTCGCAATCTATAATTAATTATCCGTTTCTTCACGTATTAAATAAATCAAGTTTCACCTTAATTAATACTCTTAATACTCTTGATTTATTCCATAAAGTAATTATATTTATTTATTTATTACTTAAAGTAATTACTTATTAACCCGTCCACTGATTATCCTAATTTCATTTCATTAAACTTCATTAATTGACTTAATCCTTAAGAAATAAATTCGACCTTTATTAACTTAAAAATGGAAACATTTCCTTATTTACGATTTGAGTTTTAAACAATTTAAAACCCCAATACTTCGGTCAATCAACAATTACTCGAGAACCATCCAACAACCCAAAGTCACCAATTCATCAATTCTCAACACACATCAAATTGATTCAATCATTCAACAATCATTTAAATTCAACTATTAAAATTTGATAACAGCTCAGCGGAGTGAGATTTACTCACCTTTGATTTTTGTTTGGCAATCCAACTCCATCTCGACCATTATCTCCCAATTTTGGACCTTGTATAGATATTAGGTGGCTTATTAATAAATTAAACAATCAATTATTGTTTAATAGTTTAATTTTAACTAATGATTTAATTCTAAACTAATTCTTTTTATATAAAATATTTCCAGTGACTAAAATTATAAATTGCGTTTATTTAACAAACTAATCACCCTAATTATATATCTTTAAAATAACCAAGTAGATTTGAATTGTGTATATTTATTTTTCTCACTTTGAAAATACATATGCACTTAAAAATAAATTATAGATTTTCGAAAACCTGATTTTACATAAACTTTACCCCTTTTAATTTTCTTATATTATATTTTCAAAAATCTTTCTACATAGACAATTGCTTCCTGAATAAAATACATACATGTTATAAAATTTATATGGGGGAAAGAAAATATGAATCATAAAAACATATACCTCACTGGCACACTAACTCGACGATGATGAGCACGAAACCCAACATGACAGTCACCACAATTGAGAATGCCGACTTCGAGACAGCCCTTGCTGCCTCCACCCCAAGTGACGACCTTGGAACCCACTACTACAGCGAACGCATCGCCTCCACTCATCTTCCTGCCGCCGCCTCGCCTCGTTCGCATCGCGAACGCAAACCCTAGGTGAAAACGCGACCGCCCCCCCACTGCTCCTCCTCCACGAATCGGCCCGGCTTCGCGAATCTACCCAATCGAACGCGAGTGCTCTCCTCAAATGCCGACCTTCCTAACTCACGAATCCCTAACAACTTCACGACCGAAGTCCTAATTACCAACGTGAGCTCGAAATCGAATGCCCCAAGCTGGACTCGATCGCCACTTTCCCCTATGAACGATTCGATTTTGAAATAGAGAGGGATTAATTCGATTTGTATTGCAAAAGAAAGCGGTCATTTTATTTTGATCGATGGATTTCTCTTTTTATTTTCTTTGTTTCGACTGTGGACATTATTGCAAGAAATGGGATGCGAGTGTTTAAAATGAAGAACAGGGGAAACAAGAAAATATTGTAGCGTGTAGATGAAGATAAAGGAAAGGGTACGGCGATTTCGGGAGGCTTCCAGCGTACGCTTGTTTTGTTAATAAAAATATCTCTGACTAGTTGACTTTAAATTTTATTATATTATAAAACTTCAAAACGTCTCGTTAATTGCCCCTTAAATTTCAAACTCCTCTTAAGGAATGCCGCTAGACGATTATAGGGTTTTACCCGCGTTTCAAACACAATAGAATGTGTTTCGAAAGATAATTCGACCATATGCGCGAGTTACGGAAGTAAACAATCAATTTTAAATTAAAATGATTAAAATAGTATCTAAGCGTTTTGAGCTGTCAGGGTCAAATGACAACTCTGATTGCTACGAAAATTGAAATTCGATAATAACTAACTATCACGGATCCAATGGAACTAGTTTCGTTAAAATCCGAGACTCTACCTCGGAAGGCTATTTTTAAATATCGTTTTTAAACGGTATATTTTCAAAAATGAACAAATCACCTTTAAATTAAATTTCAATCATTCTATTATCATCGGTATCATCATTATAAATTTTACAAGCCTTCAAATTATTTTAACAGGCTTAGAAATTTCAGATTCAACAATTTACCCAATTTCAATTATTATTAAATTCAATATTTAAACAATATAATTCAATGGTTTAATTATCAAGTAAATATTGATATCTCGAATTCAAGTTAAATTAACTTTAAAATATTTTAAAATCAATTAATTATTCCATTTTAAATTATTCAAAAGCCTGGGTCGTCACACTACCTACATAGGAGCAGTCGACTATCCCTATACCACTAGTCGATCGCTACGGGTCGACCAGTAAAGGTCAAGGAGTTGACCTCTCCATCTAATTGCTAACTTTAACATTTATTTAACCCACATGTCTAACCACATTTAATTTTTGAAATTAAAACTCTAAATTTAAATGCTCATTTGAATCAGAATTCAAACTAAATTAATTTAAATCTGAAAATTTCAAATGCTCATAACTACTTCGTTTGAGCTACGTTTTCAGCATATTATATATGAAAATAGAACAGAGTTTCACCACAAACGCAATGGAATAACTTTTGTGGTCAAATTCCAATTTTGTAAAATTTCCATATTTATTCTTATCCTAATTAACTGAATTTCTCTTAATTTACTTATTTAATTAGGGCTGATTTTTCGGGGTGTTACATTCTCCCCCCTTAAAAAGGATTTCGTCCCAAAATCTTTCATGGGGCGAACAACGTAATGTGCAATAACATCCATCTTATGCCACCAAATTATCTACACAACCATCTACTCAACCAAAATGCAATGTGGTTATGTACTGCAGACTTACTAAAATAAGCTCAATCCTAGCATGAGTGTGATCGTGCTATGCAAATATGTATTCAAATACCTTAACATGCATAAAAACTTCTATATGTGTAACAACCCGCATATTTTACGATTGTATATTTAAATGTTTTATTTAAATATAGCACCGTTAATCGGATTAAAATCCAAAATGTTACTTTTTGTAAACAGTCGAATTGGGACTCGAGACCACTTCCATTGAGTCCAAAATGGCATTTACAACTTTTTTGAGTATAAACATCGATATGTTTGGAGTTGAGTAGAATTTTGATATTTTCTATTTTGGGCTTTGGGTTTGGGTTTCAGCCCACTAACCCAACATAATACCCTAACTCCACCTTAACTCCTCTTAATTCATTTCATTCTTCATTTCCTAACACTTTAGCTCAAGAGAAAAATGGGGAAAATAATGGGAAATAGAAATTCCTAAACCCTAGTTTGATTAGGAAATACAAATTCAAGTCCAAAGTCAAGGAGAAGCTTAGTAAGCATCCTCTTCATCTTCTCCATCTCTATCTCTCTTCAATTTATAGAAATTCCTATAACCTAACTTAGGAAAAACTTCACCTTTGATAATAGATTGAAGATTCTAGAGGTATATTGAAGAGGAATTGGTCTTGCTTTGTTTTAAAGCTTCTCATTCGTTGTCTTTGAGTTTAAATGTGAGTTTTTGAACTCACATCTACGTCTATAACTTTCATTGTTGTTGGGTATGAATTCCTAACATTTATTCATGTTCATTTGCTTTTGATTTGGTAAATTTTCCAATTTTTGGCTTCTGAAGTCCAATTTTATGAAAATCCTACTATGGATGTTTGGACATGATATTTGGGGTGTATCGAAGAGCCTATAAGGCTGGGTTGTCGCTTGGCATAAATCCCTAGTCGTCGTTGCTCGTCCGATCGCTCCCGAAATGTTTTGGCCATCTTAGCCAAGGCAAACTGTTGCCCAGGCCAGGTGACCAGACGTCTGGATAGACGTATGGTTATAGACCTGGAGAAAAATATACACAGCAGAAAAAAATAAAAATGGCAGAGACTAATTCCAGATGTTTGAAATATCGGTTCAGACGTCTGATTAGGGCTTAGACGTCTGTCGAAATTTCAAACGTCTGGGAGGTTTTCTGAAAATTTCCAGAAAACAAATCCAGACGTCTGGATTCTAAACCAGACGTCTGGAACTATTCAGTTTTGCCTATTTGCCTCTTTTTTTTAGTGAACTCCCAATTTTAATCGATTTTTGTTGATCCGGTTAGTTGTTATCACTTATTATCGACTTTGATGACTTCTTTCTTTGGATTTTTGGGAATATCCATTTGATGGATTTGATATCGATTTTTATGGATTTAATTCACATTCTCGTATGTGAATTTTTAGTGATTGATTATTTTTACTATCATTTTTGTGGTTTGTCACTTTAAAATACAAAGGTTTCTATACTAGTAGTAAATACTCAAACTCTTTCATTAAAGCGATTTCAACACTACTTTTAAATACAAAGCTCGTTTTTAAAACCGTTTTCCAATCTATTAGTATATACAAACTTTTACATCATTCGTATGAGAAATCTAATTAAACGCCTTAGCAAAATAGGTGGTATGAAACGCTTGCGTTTACTTCGTCGGTTAATTCTTGAACTTGTTCGATTGAACTCTCGTGACAATTTTCGAGTGGAAATCTACAATTTGTTCGTAAATATTTAAGTTAAGCTAGTGGTTATGGGATATGAAGCTAAACTCATTTATTTACTAGCTTAGTGTAATTGACACTTCTCATTGATCAATGATGATCATTTTATGGTTTAGACTAGCGATATGCGATGTCTCTTTGTCCGCGTGGGGGACTGTACCCCGTTCTATTGAGCTTCGTCTCATTTTTATAGGCTAGCGACCTACGAGCTTTATGGATTTCGGTTCATCAGGCGTACCGTTATTGCACTACGTCGTTGTTCCGAATTATTTGAGTTTCGGGATCATCGGGCGTACCGTTATTGCACTACGTCATTGTTCCATCTCATTTGAGTTTCAGGTTCCTCGGGCATACCGTTATTGCACTACGCCGTTGCACTGGCTCTATGGTTAGCGACCATGGGATAGCGACCCGTTGGTGACACACGTGTTGGTGAGTTTTCATGCTCCCGTTGTGATAGGCTCCCCCTTTTTATGATTTCTGGATTTCTGGTTGATGATTTCTAGAATTTGTGTTTCACTGATTCATATGCGATTGACATTGATATGTTTTGTCAATATTTATGTTTTGGTGAATAATTTAAAGAATATGACATTCTTTTTAGTGTTTGAGAATACTTAAGGCAGTGTATGATTTTTGTTGTTATCTGATGTATACTTGTCACAGTATGGCATTATTGTTATCATACGTTTTTGTGATACCTCTTATCCTATCTCATTTTATCTGATATTTATAGCTAGATTGATCCGTTTATTATTTTCTTCTTAAATAATACTTGGGTCAGACCGAGGTATTTCAGGTGCTTCTGCTTGACTTCTTATCAGGGTCCGTCACCTGACTTTTGGCTAACTACTTTAGCATAGTAGTTTTGTTAGTATACATTTGAGATAGATACTCCTTGATGTATACTTATTCTTTTGTCTAGCACTTATATCTATTCTTTTGTGATGTAGTGGATCTAGTTTGACCACTACTTTGATGTACACTTCTATGAGTTATATTCATATCTGTTTCCGCCTTTGTGATATGAATATCTGTGACTGATTTGTGTTATGTTTATTTCTATATTTATTTCCGAATTCCACATAGCCACTGTGTGGTAGCTTTGAGTTTGTATTTGATATGTCGGATTTCCTCTTGAAATGAAATGTAAGTTTTATTATCTGACATATCGGTACTCGCACAAAGCAACTACACAGATGGTCGCTCCTCAACAGCCTTATTCTTCGTGCTAGTCGACGGCATTACCCGTAGTGTCCTTGGCCAGTGTGAGTATAGAGGTGGGACATCACAACATGAGTTTAAAGTGATGGTGTAAAAGAGTGGCAACCATTTCCTACCATCCAATGTATCAACCACGATACGACCAAAAATCCTAATTTTAGAGAGGAAATTTACCAAAGAAAGGCTTAGGACGAGAAGTTCTCATGCCTTCCACCAGATTATCTTCCTGTAGTACTCAGACCGTATGATGAATGCTCCAGCTTATTTCGTTGACCGTATGAATCGAGTTTTCAAAGACTTCCCCGATCGAATTGTTCTCATCTTTACCGATGATATTCTTGTTTATTCTAAAACTGAGGAAGAGCATGTAAAACATCTTCGGATTGTGTTGGAAACTCTTAGGAGCAACCAATCGAAACCAAAATTTTCTAAATGCCACTTTTGGAAATCTTGTGTGAAATTCTTGGGGCATATTATTTCTGAATCCGGAATTTCCATGGATCCTTCAAAGATTGAAGCGATTCAAAATTGGAAGAGACCGGAGAGTGTGACGGAAATCCGAAGTTTTCTTGGATCGGCGGGCTATTACCGTCGGTTCATAAAAGACTTTTCTAAAATTTCCGTACCTCTTACTTGTTTGACAAAGAAGGGAGTTAAATACATTTGGTCAGACAAATGTGAAGCTGCTTTTCAAAAATTAAAAGAACTCCTTTCCGATGCTCCTATTCTTGTGATTCCCGAAGGGAACCAAGATTTTATTATTTATACCGATGCTAGTCGTGTTGGTTTGGGAGCTGTTCTCATGCAAAGGGAACGTGTTATCGCTTATGCTTCTAGGCAATTAAAGCCTGGCGAGACTAGATATGCCACTCATGATTTAGAGCTCGCAACTATTGTTTTCACCCTTAGAATTTGGCGTCATTATCTTTTGGGAGAGAAATTTGTTCTCTACACCGATCATAGATCTTTGAAGTATTTATTTTCTCAAAAAGAACTTAACTTGCGTCAACAACGTTGGCTCGAGTTCCTTGTATCTTATGATCTTGATATTCTCTATACTCTCGGAAAGGGAAATCGAGTTGTCGATGCCCTTAGTCGTAAGCAACAAGCGGTTGTTTCCAAGATGATATCCGAATGGAATGATCTCGAGACTTTATCCACTTATGAGATTCAAGATCGTGAATCCAATTTATGTTCATCTCTTGTTTTGTATAGCCTTGAGGCTCATCCTTCTCTTTTGGACCGCATCCTTGAAGCTCAAAAGCAAGATTCTGAATTGATTCTTCTTAGCCAAAGTTGTAGGGATAAAATTGATATTGATGGTTTGAAATACTTTAAAATCGATGCTTGTGGGGGCATTCGAAAATTTGGTAGACTTATTGTGCCAAATATTTGTGATCTTCGTAAAGACATTTTAGAAGATTCTCATCGTTCTAAATTTACCATTCATCCCGGTAATAGTAAAATGTACACGGACATGAAACGACTTTATTATTGGGATGGAATGAAATCTGATATTGCTAACTTTATTAAGCGTTGCATGACTTGCCAACTCATAAAGGCCGAGCATTAAAGGCCCAGTGGGTTATTGCAACCTTTGGACATTCCCGTTTGGAAGTGGGATCATGTCTCCATGGACTTTATTGATGGTCTTCCCCATTCTCGTTCGGGTCATGATAGTTTATGGGTGATTGTCGATAGACTTACAAAATCCGCCCATTTTATTTTCGTTCGGTCCAATCGGACCGTACCTCTTTTAGCTAAACTCTATGTCAAAGAAATTGTTAAATTGCATGGAGTCCCTACTTCTATTGTTAGCGATCGTGATCCATTATTTACTAGTGGATTTTGGAAGAGTCTTCAAAAAACTTTGGGAACAAAGCTTAATTTTAGCACCGCTTATCACCCTCTATCCGATGGACAAACCGAGCGTGTGAATCAAACTCTTGAAGATCTTCTTCGTGCATGTGTTCTTGATTTTGGTGGAAGTTGGGAAGATCATATTTCTCTTGTTGAGTTTTCCTACAATAATAGCTTCCAATCTAGTATTGGTATGGCACCTTTCGAGGCACTCTACGGAAGGCCATGTCGATCTCCTTCTTGTTGGCTTGAAGCCGGTGAGAAGCTGGTTTTAGGTCAGGATTTTATTCGTGATGCCACAGAAAAGATTGACCTTATTCGTCATAGGATGAAAGAAGCTCAAAGTAGACAAAAATCCTATGCCGATAACCAAAGAAGGAAATTAGAATTTTCTGTGGGAGATTTGGTGTTCATTCGTGTTTCACCTATGAAGGGTGTTGTGCGTTTCAGTCGTTCGGGGAAATTAGCACCTCGATATATTGGTCCATTTCCCATCACCGAACGCATTGGTTCTGTGGCTTATCACCTTTTATTACCGGCTCAGTTTTCTGCTATTCATGACGTATTCCACGTCTCTCAAATACGGAAATGCCTTAGAGATTCTGATTCTATTCTTGAGCCTGGTGTTATTGAAGAAATTGAAGTTTCACCTAATTTGACCTATGAGCAACATCCTATTCGTATCATTGCTACAGAGGTTAAACGCCTTCGCAATAAAGATGTTCCGCTTGTGAAAGTTCAATGGTCCTCAAATCCTAAGGATTGCTCTTGGGAATCCAGAGAATTCATCGAGCGAACACATCCGGACTTACTCTCTCTTGCCCCTTAAGGTGAACTTCTCATTTCAAAAATTCTTCTTTTGTGTTATTATGCCGTAGTATGGTTGTTACTTTTTATCTTCCTCTTAATTATTGCGAGGATGCAATTTCTTTAAGGAGGGGAGTCTGTAACAACCCGCATATTTTACGATTGTATATTTAAGTGTTTTATTTAAATATAGCATCGTCAATCGGATTAAAGTCCGAAATGTTACTTTTTGTAAACAGTCGATTTGGGACTCGAGACCACTTCCATTGAGTCCAAAATGGCATTTACAACTTTTTTGAGTATAAACTTCGATATGTTTGGAGTTGAGTAGAATTTTGATATTTTCTATTTTGGGCTTTGGGTTTGGGTTTCAGCCCACTAACCCAACATAATACCCTAACTCCACCTCAACTCCTCTTCATTCATTTCATTCCTCATTTCCTAACACTCTAGCTCAAGAGAAAAATAGGGGAAAGAATGGGAAATAGAAATTCCTAAACCCTAGTTTGATTAGGAAATACAAATTCAAGTCCAAAATCAAGGAGAAGCTTAGGTAAGCATCATATTCATCTTCTCCATCTCTATCTCTCTTCAATTTACAGAAATTCCTATAACCTAACTTAGGAAAAACTTCACCTTTGATAATAGATTGAAGATTCTAGAGGTATATTGAAGAGGAATTGGTCTTACTTTGTTTTAAAGCTTCGCATTCGTTGTCTTTGAGTTTAAATGTGAGTTTTTGAACTCACACCTACGCCTATAACTTTCATTGTTGTTGGGTATGAATTCCTAACATTTATTCATGTTCATTTGCTTTTGATTTGAATTGATTTGGCGAATTTTCCAATTTTTGGCTTGTGAGTCCAATTTTATGAAAATCCTACTATGGGTGTTTGGACATGATATTTGGTATATATCGAAGAGCCTATAAGGATAGGTTGTCGCTTGGCATAAATCCCTAGTCGTCGTTGCTCGTCCGATCGCTCCCGAAACGTTTTGGCCATCTTGGCCTAGGCAAACTGTTGCCCAGGCCAGGTGACCAGACGTCTGGATATCAAGTCCAAGCGTTTGGTTATAGACCTGGAGAAAAAAATATACACGGCAAAAAAAAATAAAAATGGCAGAGACTAATTCCATACGTTTGAAATATCGGTTCAGACGTCTGATTAGGGCTCAGACGTCTGCTTCGAAATTTCAGAAGTCTGAGAGGTTTTCTGAAAATTTCCAAAAAACAAATCCAGACGTCTGGATTCTAAACTAGACGTCTGGAACTGTTCAGTTTTGCCTATTTGCCTATTTTTTTAGTGAACTTCCAATTTTAATCGATTTTTGTTGATCCGGTTAGTTGTTATCACTTATTATCGACTTTGATTACTTCTTTCTTTGGATTTTTGGGAATATCCATTTGATGGATTTGATATCGATTTTTATGGATTTAATTCACATTCTCGTATGTGAATTTTTAGTGATTGATTGTTTATACAATCATTTTTGTGATTTGTCACTTTAAAATATAAAAGTTTCTATACTAGTAGTAAATACTCAAACTCTTTCATTAAAGCGATTTCAACACTACTTTTAAATACAAAGCTCGTTTTTAAAACCGTTTTCCAATCTATTAGTATATACAAACCTTTACCTCATTCGATAGAGAAATCTAATTAAACGGCTTAGCGAAACAGGTGGCATGAAATGCTTGCATTTACTTCGTCGGTTAATTCTTGGACTTGTTCGATTGAACTCTCGTGACAATTTTCGAGTGGAAATCTACAATTTGTTCGTAAATGTTTAAGTTAAGCTTGTGGTTATGGGACATGAAGCTAAACTCATTTATTCACTAGCTTAGTGTAATTGACACTTCTCATTGATCAATGATGATCATTTTATGGTTTATACTAGCGGTATGCGATGTCTCTTTGTCCGCCTGGGGTACTGTACCTCGTTCTATTGAGCTTCGTCTCATTTTTATAGGCTAGAGACCTACGGGCTTTATGGAGTTCGGTTCATCGGGCGTACCGTTATTGCACTCCGTCGTTGTTTCGAATTATTTGAGTTTCGGGATCTTTAGGCGTATCGTTATTGCACTACATCGTTGTTCTATCTCATTTGAGTTTCAGGTTCCTCGGGCGTACCGTTATTGCACTATGTCGTTGCACCAGCTCTATGGTTAGCGACCATGGGATTGCGACCCATTTGTGACACACGTGTTGGTGAGTTTTCATGCTCCCGTTTGTGATAGGCCTCCTCCTTTTTGTGATTTCTGGATTTCTTGTTGATGATTTCTAGAATTTGTGTTTCATCGATTTTTATGCGATTGACATTGATATGTTTTGTCAATATTTGTGTTTTGGTGAATAATTTAAAGAATATGACATTCTTTTTAGTGTTTGAGAATATATGAGGCATTGTATGATTTTTGTTGTTATCTGATGTATACTTGTCACAGTATGGCATTATTGTTATCATACTTTTTTTGATACCTCTTATCCTATCTCATTTTATCTGATATTTATAGCTATACTAATCCATTTATTATTTTCTTCTTAAATAATACTCGGGTAAGACAGAGGTATTTCAGGTGCTTCTGCTTGACTTCTTATCAGGGTCCGTCACCTGACTTTTGGCTAACTACTTTAGCTTAGTATTTTTTGTTATTATACATTTGAGATAGAGACTCCTTGATGTATAATTATTATTTTGTCTACCACTTGTACCTATTCTTTTGTGATGTAGTGGATTTTGTATGACCACTACTTTGATGTACACTTCTATGTGTTATATTCATATTTGTTTCCGCCTTTGTGATATGAATATCTATGACCGATTTGTGTTATGCTTATTTCTATATTTGTTTCCGAAGCCCACATAGCCACTGTGTAGTAGCTTTGAGTTTGTATTTGATATGTCGGATTTCTTCTTGAAATGAAATGCAAGTCATATTATCTGACATATCGGTACTCGCACAAAGCAATTACACAGATGGTCGCTCCTCAACAGCCTTATTCTTCGTGCTAGTTGATGGCCCCGTAGTGTCCTTGGCTAGTGTGAGTATAGAGGTGGGACATCACAACATGAGTTTAAAGTGATGGTGTAAAAGAGTGGCAACCATTTCCTACCATCCAATGTATCAACCATGATACGACCAAAAATCCTAATTTTAGAGAGGAAATTTACCAAAGAAAGGCTTAGGACGAGAAGTTCTCATGCCTTCCATCGGATTATCTTCATGTAGTACTCAGACCAATCTAATTCTTTGTCGCGGAGTTTCCCAGTTCCATGCTCCATAATGTGTGCGGTGGCATAGGACGCTATCGGCTCCATCTCAAAATCCCCCAATTGATTATGCTCTACCACAACTGGTATGCTATGAAGGTATTTCCTTAAATGAAAATGTGAAAACATCATGGACTCCAGCCAACTTATAAGTTTTATTATTTTTCTCCAATATTGGGACAGGCCCAATAAATCTTGGTGCCATCTTTTCCAACTACCCAAATCTTACGACCTTCACATCCTGTTTAATCAACTCTGGCTTTCCGAAGTCTCGCATTCCAAATCTGGTCCAAGTAGAATTTGTTGGTGGTTTCCTACCCATAATTTGGCGATTTGCATGGCCTTCCAAAAATTACTTCAAGGGTTCCATACCCAACGTTATTGGTGACTACTATTATACCTGAATTCTACTAAGGGTAAGTGGTGTTCCTAATGTCCTCTAAAGTCCAAGATGCAAGTTCTCAAAAAATCTTCCAAGTTCTCACCCATTCCTTCAATTTGTCCGTTGGTCTTCAATTGGTAAGCGATGCTTAGATTTAACGAAGTTCCTAAAGCTAGTTCCTATATCTACTGTAAAATCCTCCAAAATTTCCAAGTAAAGTAAGGGTCCCTATTACTAATGATGTAAACTGCAACTCCATGTTGTTGTGTGAGAAACGATGCAGTTTTATTACTTCTAACAGAAATATCTTGCCACCTTCTTCTTTATCCTTGATTGGTAGAAATTTTCTTCACATTCCTATCTGTTTTATCTTTTCCTTAATTGTGACAGTCTGTGACCTGAATTTTTAATTTTCCAAAATTCTAATGTTTTGGGATTGAAACATTTGTCCATTTCAGGTTTCTAACCTAATTTCCTTGTTAACATCTAGTCTTACCCATGATTTATCGATAGTTAAGTATGCATATAAAATTTTCTTATTTACTTTGCTTCTCAACATATATATTTATAAGGTGATTTAATTCAATTCATAAAGTCAATACAGGAATAAAACAGGGATACATCTTATACCACATAATACACTTTTCCAATAACTAAGGGAGACAACTAGCGACTACAACCCAAGAACTTTAAAAGAAACTTTTGCTGGAGGTTGCCATTTGTTATCAACTAATATAAATTGTGTTGATGTAACGACCCGCAAATTTATCAATTTGATAAATTATACTTATTTTTAAAATATTAAAATATAAGATTGTTTTTAACATAGATTATGATGTTTAATACAATAAATAATAATTGTATAAGTATTTATAGAAATATATACTTTGGAAAAATAGCGATAAAATGACCGAAAACCATTTTATCGATAAACAACTCTAAAATCAAAACGTCGTGAATGGAGCTGGATACATACACTTATTTTTAATTTTGAACTAGAATATGAAATAAAATATTTTATTTTATTTCTTGAAAAAATAAAAGTATTGACATCATTAGTAACTCCCTTATATTTAATAATTGATTTATTATTTTAAATTGAGATTTAATGATTTAAAATTCATTATAATTATTCAAATAATTGTTTTTAAATAATAGCAATTCATTTAAATAGTTATAAAGTTATTTCGTCCTCGAAATTTGCCAGGGAGACACAAAGATAGATGAAGAATATTTCATCAAATCAAACTGAACAGCTATTCTGCATTTGGCTAACCAAATTAGAATATCAATAATAGATACAAGAACGAATCTGTTGAATCCTTTCACACGATACTCGGGTTATCCAGATCTACGAAATATACAGTGGCATTGGTCAGTTCGAAGGGATAACTAACCATTTGTAGAACATATCGGGACCCAAAGAATAGATAGATATATGGATACAATTTCAAAATTTTAGTTTAGAAACTAAATTTGTACCTATCAACCATAGCAAACAAAGCAACCAATTCATCCAACAAACAATTTTGGCCATTCCGGAGTTTATGTCTCATATTCATATATATCGAATCTTCTTCCTGGATCTACCAGGAACTATCAAAGAATTGAGAAAAGATAGTGAACAAAGAGATGGATAGAGAAAATTTGTTTCCACTGTTGTTACAGAGTATTGACCATTTATAGTCGTATTCTCATGTCCCCTATCTCATCCTCTTCTTGCATTCATACTCACTATCAGTGAATAGTAAGAGAATTTACTGAAACGTTTAAACGGATATCTTAGGGATATACTCATTCTAGAGTTTACTTCACTCTATCTCTAATGAGCTACTTAACGTGTTATACTCCTGAGCTAAAGTTCAACCTTAGCTCTGATACCACTTGAAACGACTCGGATTTTTCACGTTCGAAAATCGACATCCATACTTTACATCGTACTCGAATGCCGTAGATTCGACCGTTCAAATCCGAGTCGCCGGAGCTTATAACAACATTAAGTAAACAACACAGCGGAAAAAAATATATCAATATATATAACATTGATACAATGACAGATACAAAATCCGATACAGTATGATACAACAGAATGATACAACAGATACCAATATACTTATATTTTTCTCAAGTGTTCATACTTAATATATATGTTTGTTTTCTTTTCTCAGCCTTATACTTTGTATACATACATACCTACTTTGGTTTTGTTGTGGTTTTAATTTAACTAATTTGATTACCGTGTTTATTTCATATCTTTATAGTTCATATAACTAAAATTTTAAGATATTTATTTTCAACTTAAATATTAAGATATTTAAGATATTTCTCAATATTTATATATATATATATATATATCATTTCAAATCTATTCATGTAGGCACAACTCTATAAATTCATATATATATATATACGATTTCTAAATTTTTAAAATGATTTAATATATTTAAATTTTGGATTCGGGGAAGCTCGAATTCATTTATCGATTAATTTTACAATTTAATTAAAAAACTGAATTAATTATCAATTTAAATATTCATAAAATTCGGGGTCGTTACAAAATGATTTATAATAGTTTTATAAAGATATATCTGTTGAATTGATAAATATAAGAAAATTTATATCGCTTTATCGGTATAATAACAATTTTTGTAAATAATTGTTAATATTGATTTATATGATTTTATAATTCAAATGAGATCAATTCTAGTAATTAAAAATGATAAGAAATTTAATTTCAATTTTTTTTTACATACATGTGTAATTTAAATTATAAATAAAATGTGACTGATTATCAATTTTTTGATTTTCAACGGTTTAACAAACAGAAGTTGTTTGAAAGTTGGTGCAACCTTGTTTATATGTCATGTACACATATATAACATACATATGCAAACATGAACACATATACACATACAAATGTACAAATACATTTATATATAAACATATATAAAAAAATCTAAGATATTTCTTAAATACTTAACCTTTAAGGAACTCTAATTAAACTACCTTACACACTAAGGACATGCACATGGCATGGAAGTGAATGAAGTGATGGAGGCACATGAAAGGGAGTACCAACGTGCAAAATGATGGGATGGGAAGGGTGTGGGCAAGGGGTAGAAATGCCATTACAGATTTAGATATTTTTACACAAACTTTTCTTGTAAATATCCACCCATTCTCTCGCAATTTTACACACAATCTTCTTCATCTTCTCCTTCCTCTTAATTTATTTTAAAAGCTTCCTAAGGTGTGTCAAATTAATGTAAAAATATCTCCAAAAAGAAATTAAAACTTAAACATATCAAATCACCTCCTTTCCTCTCCTCAAATCCATGGCCACCACCATTTTCCCCATTGGCCAAGAGCATACACCCCATACAAATCAAGGTCGAACCCATATTAAGGTTCGGAAGAGATCCAGGAAGCAAGAAAAAGATAATTGTTACCTGTTTCGTTCCAAGAAGTTAGGAAAATGTTAGAAGTGCCACGAAAGCTCTACTGGATTTTCTAGAGCTTGGGAAGGAGGGAGCATTTGTGATAGCAAGTACCCAATGTTTATTAATTAATAAATAATCTCTATAACTATTTTTAAGTATGGTGATATGACATTTAATCACTTAATGATTGTATGAATGCTTGATAACTTGGTTGATTATATGGTCGATTATGTGGATGTTGACATAGTAGATAACTTGGTTGTGATAAATTATGAGAAATCATAATAAAAAATATTAATTAATAGAAAATAAATTCAAATAATGTGTTTATTGAGTTTATTGAACCTCTTAATGGTTTTAAGAATATAAGAAGGTTGAAAATGAATATTATAATAATATAATATTATGAAATAATTTGAAAGTGAAAAAGAGATTTAGTAGGGAAAATATTGGTTTAAATGTTTGAAAATGGTTTATAAATGTTTTATAAACATTAAAATTCAACTTAGAGAAGTTTTGACAAATAATGAATTTGGAGTAAAAAATAGGCGCGCGCGTAACGGTAGCTAAAGCTTTCGCGTCGTAAAAGTTAAATCCTTCTATAAGATCAAACCAGAGTCAAATTTCTTTGCAATAAGAATTTTCTGAACTCTTATGACTGTAGTTTTCAAACAAGAAAAAAAGATCAAGATTTAATTTAATAGATTTTAAAATATGAGCAAATCAAGTTTTCAATAAAATCGCGCTTTGGACGTTCGGTGGCCAAAATAGCAAATGTTCTAGATATTTTTTTTTAAGATGTTTAAAAATATGGAATAAATTCTATAAATCCTTTAAAAGGTTGTAAAAGAGATTTGAGTTATAAAAATGGAATTCTAAATGATCGAAAAGTTGTTTTAATCAACTAAGCTTTGAAAACACTATTTGCAGCACTTTGATAGCTTTTGAAATACGAACTTAAACTTAAGTATTCTTTACCAAATCTTTCATAAATGTTTTTAAATAAATAATTCAGTGTTTAAAAGATAATTTGAGGATTTTATAAAAAAATTAAACAGTTTAAATAAATGATTTAAAGAAAAGCTGTCAAAATCAAGTGATTTAATCTTGCCTTTAAAATCCAATAAATAGTCTGGATTTTTCTATTCGTGAGATCCAGGTGAGGTGCTTAAACTAAGGAGATGTTCAAGAGTAATCAGTGCCCTAGCTCACTTGGCTTCTCCTGGGCGAAGGATTATTAAGGCGAAATGTCAAAAACGGGTTAAGTATAAAAGATTAAAATTTTCAAATCTAAACAACTTGGATTGCATGGAGATAATCTTCTTACACTTGGTGTTAAATTCCGAGGAGGGAACCCATACCATATGAATTTAAAAGGTGATTTCACTGCTATTCGGTCGATAGTAAAGGCTGAATATGGTAATTGATATTGAGTAGAAATAGTATAATTTCCATGGTCCTTTTTACTCAATAATGTTTTCCAATATGAAATGTAAGTAAATAATTTGGAATTAATTTAATTCCTATATTTAAAATTAATTGTCTTGGGTTTGCAGTAAACTATGTCTTAAATAACATTATTTTGACCCATTTTAAAAGTTATGAATTGGAAATCTTTGTAAAGATTTAAATAAATGATTTGGAAATATTTATCAAGGGTGAAATAATTTGGAATTATTCTAAGATTCAAAAAGGTTTAATTAACCAATAGGATTTGATAAGTGAGGCTTAATGATTCGATATACTATTAAAAAGATAAATAGAATAAATAATATATCTCTTTGAGATATTTATGAATGAATAAAAGATGAATTAAATTGAAAGATGATTGATAATCATATATGAACTTAACATCTTTTAATCGATGATTGGTTTAGAAGAACCGGGGCCGGAGTTGGGGAACTGCTATCTGAAAACCACTTCGAACCAATGTATACATTCGAAAGCGAAGACATGGTGAAGATGATGATTTTTGAAGATGGGGATCTTCATGATGAAGGGCTTCTTGTCACTAGTCCCTTGGGGTGAAATTTACCATATCATATATTTATGGTGGTAGTAGTGCTCTGTTATGGAAATCTTCGATTACAGGAACTAATCGCTACTAACCCTAGGGATAATTCCTGGCAGGATGTAGTAGGAGGAGTGCCTTCGGTTTCGTTCTATCTCAGAACGAACTTTTATGGACGAATGTATGACATTGCATTTCTGAGATCAAAACATTGACTTTTACAAACGTACATCTGTTAGGTGACGGAGAAGGCAACTTCTGTTAGCCTAGCACCCTTCGCTAAGACGTACGAGCTCGGAGGTTGTATGTTCATGAAAGTCGATAGTGATCGAAGGAATGACAATGTGGCATTCAAAGTGGAACCTGTGATGATCAAAGCGTGGCTTTGCGAAAAGCAATGCGTGGCCTTGTGGTGCATAGCCTCACGAGCCTCACATCCCAGGACCGGATACTATGTGTTCCGAAGGACATATTTTCACACTATTATTGAGGGAAGATGTCCCTATATGCACTTGTTGCCTTATTGTATGAATGGACAGATATCGAAGGCTGACGGAGACCATGTAAACCATAGCCGAGTAATACTCTATTCTATAGTAGTATAACAGCGTAGTTCGTAGGCTGACGAAGATCGTGTAAAGCCATGCGAAATCTATGAATTATACATGGACTTTCGGATTTGAATGGTCACTAGTTCCCTATCATGTTGGAAATCCAATTCAATTACATTGCCTTTATGGTTTTGATTGTAGAATCTACTTTTAAAAAAGTGGAAATTAGCCACAAGGGCTTCTTTAGCAAGTGGAATTAGTTTCTAGGACACACAATTGAAATAATTACTTTCAAGGACAAAACGTAAAATAATTAGTTTCTAGGGCTTAAAAACCTATGAAATTATGTCCTTGAAAGTAATTGGACTGCTGACTTTGTCCTTGAAAGTAATTATTCTGCTGACTTTGGCCTTGAAAGTAATTTCTTTGATTGTGTGTCCTAGAAACTAATTGGACTGCAAAGTTTGTCCTTCTGGTGAAATGCCCCTTTAAAAAAGTAGCTAGTAACCCATCAAATTTAATTAATGTAACAATTTTAGCTATCTTTGATATATTATTTGAAAAGTGTTTTCAAAGGAATGTCACTATAAATAATATCAAATTATTTTGGTATAAAAGTGTTTGGTTATCATAAGGTAAAAACCCGTCTGTAATTATGTGTGGGCATGGTCTTATGAGGTACCCTTCTTTTCAATGGTTTTTAACTGGCATCAATTTATAAATCGAGTATCTCACGCTGGTTTATCAAGCCTGATCTGGGTATTTTTAATACTAGGGTAAGATCCGAGTAGTTTCAGGTTTAGTTGAAGACCATTAGAGTTTCCAGAGGAGAGCTGGAGATCTTCACTTACGTATGGACGTATTCTATTATCCGCTGCATCTATTGCATTTGTTTTATTTTTCAACATTGTAAGGACAAAGGGTTTATAACTGTCCAAGGCCGAATCTTGCTTAGATTCTGGTATGGTATTCAGATTTTCCCATTGTAAAGATTTTATTGTTGAAATAATATATGTTATTCCATTTGTGTGAGATTCTTTTCTATTTTTATTTTCTTTTTCCCTAACAGTCGGGGTTTTCGGCACTTGGATTAGCGGCACGTGAATACCGAGGACGTATTAGTGTCGATATTCAAGGGTCGAAAATCCGGTTCATTGTAGTTGAGGTCCTAATACTTCTTACTAAATTAAAAGGGTATTTTTCAGTATGTCATTCCATTATTACCATTTTCCTTAATTTTCCTTTACATTTTCTAATAAACGTGGTCCATACGTTTCCTCAATTAATATATCTATAGATGCAACGACCCGGAATTTCACCGCTTTGACTTACGAATATTTAATTAATTTGAAATATTCAATAATTGGTTTTATAATTAAAATAAAACTATTTAAAATAATAAATAATGATAGTGAAATAGTTTTCAAAATTTGTTCATAAAAATATTTTGTTTCCAGAAAAATCGAAAATGTGACCGGGATTTGTTTTTTGAATTTTCGACCTTTCATCGACTAAAAGTTATCGAAAACGTTGTGAACTCTTGCATATATACATATACATACATTTATATATAGGTCAGCATGTGTTAGCAATATATATACATATAAATATGTTTACTTACAGTTAAATAATTTTAAATTTCATTTGAGAAGAAACGAAAATGTAAACATCGCATCAATGGAAACTTTTGAATACATAAGTGCACAAGGGAATTTGATGAATGTTGGGGAGAAGGGAGGGATTAGGACAAGATGGTAATGCAAGGACAAGGGGAGGAGGCAAGCATGGTGAGATAGCAAAATGTTGTGGAGGGTAGTATACCAAGGGGCAATATGGTAATTTACCTTATGCACTTTATATAAAAACAATTTCTTAATTTTTCATTCTCACCTTTTCATTTCATATTTCATTTTGAAAATATTATTTCTTCTTTCAAGCTCCATCGTATTTAATGGCTTTCAGGTTTATTTCAAAGTTTTGGAAAATTAATTCTTTTTCATTTTAAACTCTTAAAAACTTTGTGTAAAACTCCTCCTTCCATTCCTTCACCTCTTCATTGCCAAAAACACAGGCCAACACCTCCCTCCACCTACCATGGTCGAATTCATCTTGGCCTTAAGGCTTTAAAAACATCATTTTTTCAAAATAGAAGCATGTATCTAGGACCCATTCAAGTCATTATATGATCATAGTTAGTTTGGGTAGCTTTTAGGTGAGAAAAGCTCCCGTCTTTACTTAATGTTTTAAACTTTAATGCTGATGATAGCAATTTCTTACTTGATTTTTAAGTATGTCAGTTATTTGGGAAAATGATGTTGATATTGTATGAACATAAGTATGCTTGTGTGAATGGTTGCTAAAACTTGGAAAAGTAAAGTTAAAAGGTTGGTAGAGTTTTGGAAGTTAGGATCTTTACTTGTTGAATGCTGTGATGGCTTGTATATATAGGTTGTGTTCATGCATATGTTAATATATGTTAAAGAAAAAGTTAGCATGTTGAAGTTGTTAGTTTACGACATCGAGTTCCCTTGGTTTAAAAACTTGTTTTCGAAGATTACTT
Organism: Allium fistulosum; assembly: GCA_030737815.1. Taxonomy (NCBI): domain Eukaryota; kingdom Viridiplantae; phylum Streptophyta; class Magnoliopsida; order Asparagales; family Amaryllidaceae; genus Allium; species Allium fistulosum. Next base: position 147,427,404 of record CM060908.1, on the reverse strand, counting down.
TCTAAGATTGTTTTATAAAGTTGCGTAACCCTTACTTTTTTTTCCAAAAACTTTGATCAAAGTTTATAAAATTAAATTAAAACCAAAATTTTTGAAGTTATTTGGAATGTAAAACAAGTTTGAAATTTCGGGTCATATAACAATAGTCACTATAAATGCAGTTCCAAAAAAAAGATCTCTTTTGCAATTCTAAGTGTTTGCAGCTTAAGGATCTTTTTAATAGGTGTTTTCGAACTTATCACAAATATTTAAAGTAATTATTATTTATTTAACTATTCATTTAATGATTGTTTAATTAATTAATTAAGTAAGTTAATTAGTACTAAAGTATTACTCAAGTAAGTTAATTATAATTAGTTAATAAATGAAAGGTAAATTATTATTTAATTAATTATTTAAGGATTAATAATTATTTAAATTATTTATTAAAGATTAGTTATTAACTAATTATTTATTTTAAAGGGGTTTATTTATTAATTAATTACTAATTAAGTTAAATTTAATTAAAATTTAATTATTTTTAAATTAAGAATTAATTAAAATTTAAATTATTACTTAATGAAGGTTTAAACTATTATTTAATTATTAATTAAAGATTAATTATCGTTTAATTATTTATTTAAAGGTTAACTATTATTTAATTATTATTTAAAGGATAATTATTATTTAATTATCTATTTAAATGTTTATTATACTTTAGTTATTAATTAAAGGTTTAAATATTATTAAAGTAAAGAGTTTAAAACGTTGTATAATTATTAAAAACAAGCTTTAAATTTTAGTCACTTTATTTCAAAAGATCGGTGTTGTTTTTAAAGCAACTCTCTTTTAGAGAATGTTTTAATCCAAGTGATTTCTTCTTTGACTACCCTTAAGTAACCTCAATTGAATATGAAACCCAATGATATCTTTTTAGCAGAATAAATCACCGTTCTGTTAATTAAACTATATTTGACATATGTTGGTAAAATAAATCATAGTTCTGCCATAATTTACCCGATACTTTTTATTAGCCTCTATTTAAGCAGAATAAAAACTCGGTTCTGCTATTTTGGTAACTCAGACTTCTAACTATATGTTGATTGGCTTTTATTGGTTGATTTCTTTTACATATTTGATTGTTATGTAAATACCATTGATATAACTTGAAAAGTTAAACTCAATTAAATGAGAACCATTATGGTCACTAAGCCACTTTTTATTTTTATGAAATCATATACTTCGTTTTATCCTTTCGATAATGCTTTAAAGCTTATTCCATTCTAAAATATTTAAAGGATAATTTAGGAATTATTTTATTTAAAGGTGTTTTGATGTAATTTAATACTTTTTTTGTTAAAATGATTGCTTAAAATCATTATTTTGTTGATGTGGTTTAAAGCTAAATTAAATAGAGAACGTTTTAAAGATAATAACTTATTTACTTCAAGGTGTTTTAAATAATTGGTTTTATCAAAGGCTTTATTAATTTAAAATTTTATTTAATAAGATTTGTTTTAAATAAGGAAAGTTTATAAAAGGAGTTTTATAAATTGAAAAGAGGTCTTGAAATTTGGAAAAGAATTTTATAATTGATTTTGAATATTTTTAAAGAAGTTTTATAAATGGTTTTTTATATTTATAAAAGAAGTTTTATAGATGATTTTGGAGATTTATAAAGAGTTATATAAATAGTTTGATATTTATAAAAGATTTTTGGAATAAACTTGGCCATTTATAAAGTGTTTTAAAATGGATTTGGAATTCGAATGAAAGAGATTTATTATAAGAATTTATAGAAGTAAATTATAAAAGAATTTGTGATGGTAATCCTTTAACCGACCTTCTTAATTTTGGTGATATGGATATTCATCCCACACTTAACACTGAAAAAATAATGTTTGAGGTTGTCTTTACCGCCAATTTAAATAACTTTTGTTTTGATCCTTTTAGAAATAAGAAATCTTTCATAAATGTTTTGTGAACGTACTTATGCCAGTGGGATTAGTATATGAATATTTTGATAAATATTTTGGAAAGAGATTTAAATAAATGAAGGATTTGTTTTGAGGATTTGTGGTTGCAATGAGTAATTAAATCTCTGGATTATTGTTGTTTGTGTATTTGATAGATAAATAACTGACTATCAAATTTTGACCAGTTTTGACTTAGGAAGTAAATAAAAGCTTTGCTTGTTTATACAGTTTCAGTTTCCTTGATAGAACTCATTTGGGCGAAACGTCTCTAGCTTAAAAGGTATATTAGAGATCCCTTTAGGACTCTAGTATAATACGCTTACTTTCAAAAGAACCAGGAATTAGTTAATTGGAAATTATCGATTGTTGGTTTGGGGAGACTGGGATTAGATATATTACAAAAACCACTTTGAACCAACATATGCATTCGAGTGGAAGACATCTTTAGGATGATCAAAGATGAAGCTCTTTAAAGTGCAAGGGCTACTTACTACTAATCCTAAGGGTAATTTCAAAATGGATGTAGTTGAGGTAGTGCCTTCGGTTTCGTTCACACCTAGACGAACTTGTATGGATGAATACTGGCATTGCATTTCTTCCTAGAGGGTAGTGTTAGCATTCCAAGATGGTCTGCTAAGAAAGAAGGCAAATCATTACCTCACGAGCCTCACACCTTAAATATGGCTAAAACAGGGTAGATGTAGTAGGGTTATATAGGTCGCTCCCATGCAAGTGTGGCATCACCTTTCTAGATTATCTTATTATGGATTTGGTTGTGCATGAGAGCTTTCTATAAAGGTTGGGAACAACCGGGCTGATGACATATTCAGTGCTATAGGTTGGTTCTGAGTTAGCAGAGGTTGAAAGGTTTTCATCCTCAAGTACAATTTATTTAGAGGTGTATCACTTTCGGAAGGTCGTCTATTACCTTGACATTTGTTGGAATCCATTCTCCAATAAGCGCCTTTGGTTTTTGATTGTATACCTATTATTGCTGTGATGTACACACATCACAATTACTTGATTATTGGTATTTTAAACCCATGGACATTATTATAATATCATTGGATTTTTAAAATAAAATAGTTTGATCATCGTAAGATAAAAACCCGTCCGTATTTATGTGCGGCATAGTTTTACGTGATACCTTTTATTTTGAAAATGTTTTCAAATGTAGAAATCAATATGATTTGATTGAGCTTTCTCATGCTGGTTTACCAGACTGATCCGGGCGTTAGTTTCTTATAATGCTCAGGTCAGCCCGAGCATATTTCTACATTTAGCAAGATTCTTTGGAGCTTTTAGGAGATGAGCTAGATCCTTCTAGAGGTATTCGCGTATCTTCTATCTTCTGCTATTTTTGTTTGTTTTGTTTTTATCTATATTTATCAACAATTGTAAGGACAGGTTGTCATAACTGTCCAGGCTGATAATATATTAATGTACTATGATGTTGTGCATAATAAAGATGACTTCTTTTTTTAAAGATTTTGTGTATATTATATGTGATGCCCCACCTCTATACTCACACTAGCCAAGGACACTACGGGGTAATGCCATCGACTAGCACGAAGAATAAGGCTATTGAGGAGCGACCATCTGTGTAGTTGCTTTGTGCGAGTACCGATATGTCAGATAATAAAACTTACATTTCATTTCAAGAGGAAATCCGACATATCAAATACAAACTCAAAGCTACCACACAGTGGCTATGTGGAATTCGGAAATAAATATAGAAATAAACATAACACAAATCAGTCACAGATATTCATATCACAAAGGCAGAAACAGATATGAATATAACACATAGAAGTGTACATCAAAGTAGTGGTCAAACTAGATCCACTACATCACAAAAGAATAGATACAAGTGCTAGAAAAAAGAATAAGTATACATCAAGGAGTCTCTATCTCAAATGTATACTAACAAAACTACTATGCTAAAGTAGTTAGCCAAAAGTCAGGTGACGGGCCCTGATAAGAAGTCAAGCAGAAGCACCTGAAATACCTCGGTCTGACCCGAGTATTATTTAAGAAGAAAATAATAAACGGATCAGTCTAGCTATAAATATCATATAAAATGAGATAGGATAAGAGATATCACAAAAACGTATGATAACAATAATGCCATACTGTGACAATTATACATCAGATAACAACAAAAATCATACAATGCCTTAAATATTCTCAAATGCTAAAAAGAATGTCATATTCTTTAAATTATTCACCAAAACATAAATATTGACAAAACATATCAATGTCAATCGCATAAAAATCGATGAAACACAATCAAAACGAGCTTTGTATTTAAAAGTAGTGTTGAAATTGTTTTGTGAAAGAGTTTGAGTATTTACTACTAGTATAGAAACCTTTGTATTTTAAAGTGACAAACCACAGAAATGATTGTAGAAACAATCAATTACCAAAAATTCACATACGAAAATGTGAATTAAATCCATAAAAATCGATATCAAATCCGTCAAACGGATATTCCCAAAAATCCAAAGAAAGAAGTCATCAAAGTCGATAATAAGTGATAACAACTATCTGGATCAACAAAAACCGATTAAAATTGGAAATCCACACAAAACAGCCTAAAATAGGCAAAATGCACAGTTCCAGACGTCTGGTTTAGAATCCAAACGTCTGGATTTGTTCTCTGGAAATAATCCAGAAAGATTCCAGACGTCTGAAATTACAAGGCAGACGTCTGAACCGTAACCAGACGTCTGAACTGAGGTACTGGAAATTCTATTCCAGATCACTCAGATGTCTGGGAAGCAAGGTCTGACGTCTGAGCTAAATGTCTGGAATATTTATTCCTTAGCCTCAAACGTCTGATCCTTATACCAGAAGTCTGAGCTGAGGCTCAGGCACATATTGAACCTAGGCCAATGATAGCCAATTCGTTTCTTGAGCGATCGGACGAGCAACAACGACTAGGGATTTATGTCAACCGACAACCCAGCCTTATAGTCTCTTCGATACACCCCAAATATCAATGTCCAAACATCCGTAGTAGGATTTTCATAAAATTGGACCAAAACACCAAAATTTGGAAAATTCACCAAATCAATTCAAATCAAAAGCAAATGAATATGCACAAATGTTAGGAATTCATACCTAACAACAATGAAAGTTATAAACGTAGATGTGAGTTAAAGAACTCTCCTTTAAAACCAAAAACAACGAATGAGAAGCTCTAACACAAGGGAAAGGCCAATTCCTCTTCAACTTCAACTCAAGAAGCTCAAATCTAAGCTAATAAGCAAATATTTCCTAAGTTAGTGTTTAGGAATTTTTGAAATTGAAGAGAGATAGAGATGGAGAAGATGAAGAGGATGCTTACCTAAGATTCTCCTTGATTTTGGACTTGAATTTGTATTTCCTAAATAAACTAGGGTTTTGGAATTCTAATTTCCAATCTTTTCCCCCATTTTCTCTAGAGCTTGAATGTTAGGAAATGAGGAATGAATGAATGAAGAGGAGTTGAGTTAGGGTATTAAGTTGGGTTAGTGGGCTGAAACCCAAACCCAAAGCCCAAAATAGAAAAGTAGCAAAATTCTACTCAACTCCAAACATATCGATGTTTATACTCAAAAAGTTGTAAACGCCATTTTGGACTCAATGGAAGTGGTCTCGAGTCCCAATTCGACTATTTATAAAAAGTAACATTTCGGACTTTAATCCGATTAATGATGCTATATTTAAATATACAATCGTGAAATATGCGGGTTGTTACAGACTCCCCTCCTTAAAGAAATTGTGTCCTCGCAATAATTAAGAGGAAGATAAAAAGTAACAACCATACTAAGCATAACAACACAAAAGAAGAAATTTTGAAATGAGAAGTTCACCATAAAGAGCATGAAAGAGTAAGTCCGGATGTGTTTGCTCGATGAATTCTCAAGATTCCCAAGAGCAATCCTTAGGATTTTAGGACCATTGAACTTTCACAAGAAGAACATCTTTATTTCGAAGGCGTTTAACCTCCAAAGTAATGATATGAATAGAATGTTGCTCATAAGTCAAATTTGGTGAAACTTCAATTTGTTCAATTACACTGGGTTCAAGAATAGAATCGGAATCCATAAGGTATTTCCGTAGTTGAGAGACGTGGAAAACGTCATGAATAGCAGAAAATTGAGCCGGTAATAAAACGCGATAAGCCACGGAACCAATACGTTCGGTGGTGGGAAATGGACCAATATATCGAGGTGCTAACTTTCCTGATCGACTGAAAAGCACAACACCTTTCATAGGTGAAACACGAATAAAATTTGAACCTAAAACCAGCTTCTCACCGGCTTCAAGCCAACACGAAGGAGATCGGCACGGCCTTCCGTAGAGTGCCTCGAAAGGTGCCATACCAATACTAGATTGGAAGCTATTATTATAGGAAAATCCAATCAAGAGAAATATGATATTCCCAACTTCCAAACTGGAATGTCCAAAGTTTGCAATAACCCATCGAGCCTTTGATGTTCAGCCCTTACGAGTTGGCAAGTCATGCAACACTTAATAAAGTTAGCAATATCAGATTTCATTCCATCTCGATAATAAAACCGCTACTACTACCGGGATGAATGGTAAATTTAGAACGATGAAAGTCTTCTAAAATGTCTTTACGAAGATCACAAATGTTTGGCACAATAAATCTACCAAACCTTCGAATGCCACCACGAGCATCGATTTCAAAATCTTTCAAACCATCAACCTTATTTTGATCCCTACAACTTTGGATAATAAAAGCCAATTCGGGATCTTGCTTTTGAGCTTCAAGGATGCTGTCTAAAAGAGAAGGATGAGCCTCACAGCTACATGAAACAAGAGATGAACATAAATTGGATTCATGATCTCGAATCTCACAAGTGGATAAAGAATCGAGATCATTCCATTCGGATATCATCATGGAAACATCCGCTTGTTGCTTACGACCAAGGGCATCGACAACACGATTTCCCCTTTCGGGAGTACAAAGAATATCAAGATCATAAGATGCAAGGAACTCGAGCCAACGTTGCTGACGCAAATTAAGTTCCTTTTGAGAAAATAAATACTTCAAAGATTTATGATTGGTGTAGAGAACAAATTTCTCTCCCAAAAGATAATGATGCCAAATTCTAAGAGCAAAAACAATGACCGTGAGCTCTAGACCATTAGTGGCATATCTAGTCTCGGCAGGCTTTAATTGTATATAAACATAAGTGATAGCACGTTCCCTTTTGCAAGAGAACGACACCCAAACCAATATGACTAGTATCGGTATAAACAATCAATTTTGTGTTCCCTTCGGGAATCGCAAGAATAAAAGCATCGGAAAAGAGTTCTTTTAATTGATCCTCTTTCCCGAAAAGCTAAGACCTTCAAAATTATAATTAACTTTATATATTCATCTTTTTAGAAAAATTAACTTATTACAAGAATTTACTGTGTTTGACTGTCTCATCATGGCGTTTAGGAGATTCTTATCGATAACGTTGATCAAGCGCATCGACCAGAATTCTTAACGCACTCAATGGGCAAAACAACACAAAATCATCTTCTATATGATAATATTAAAAAGATTTGCAAATTTTAAATTATTGTTTTCATCCATAATCAATGAATACAAGGATAAACTCATCGATATATTCATAGAATACTCGATTCATAAGATGGATGAAATAAGGTAGAAGGTTCGTCAAACCGAATGACATAACAAACCACTCACATGAATCATAACGAGTGCGGAATGCGGTAAGTGGAATGCAACCCTCCGCAACTCGTAGCTGATGAAAACCGGTGGCAAGGTCGAGCTAAAAAGACCTTAGCACCACACAATAGATTGCTTAGGTGATAATCCTAAGACAAGCTCAAATATACCGGAAAATTCACAAACTACTTGAAGGAGAGAAATAACATTCTCCTTATCATGTAGGTTTAAAGAAAAAAATGATGTCACCGAATTGGAAATCGAAATCATTAAGAACCATAGAAATCTGCTTAACAGATTGAGAATGTCGAAGATATATAGTCCACTCAGGACATAGGATGTGGGCTTCATAATGATCAAGCCAATCCTTTCCCAAAAAATCAATTTCAAAGCCTAAGTAACGCATAACATGCAAATCGGCTCGAAAAGAATAACCACATAAAATAATCTCGACATTTTTTTTACAAACTAAACCGAGTGTTGCAGATCCACCAACCGGATTCGCAATCCTCAGTGAAGTCATCAAACCCATAATATTAAAGAAAAAGAATCAAAAAGTTCTTTTGATATAAAATAATGAGATGCACCCGAATCAAAAGAAATCAAATAGGAAGATCACGAAATAAAATAATGCCATCAAGGGCTGAATGAGAAATACCTTGACCACGAGAAGTGTTACTAGGTGATTACATAACATTCAGCTCTCCCTCTCCCTTGCTTTGAAGTTTGGGACATGAAGATATATAATGATCCGAACTTTTGCAATAGCGGCAAGAAATAGGCCTTGGACACCTATTTATATAGTGGTCCTTAGAGCCACAATTGTAGCATTCTCCATGATTAGGGATTGGAGTCTTTGCTACCAAATTTACTTGCTTCACTTTCTTGTTGGGATTAGGACTTTCGAACTTAATAAAGGGATGCCTCTTCTTATTGATGTTGAAGTTCTTATTGACACCCACAATTTCAACATCACTTTCTTTATCGGCCTATTCAAGTCGAAGAGCGATATCTACAAGCTGATCGAAAGAAACTTCTAGTTTCAAAAGTAAAGGCTTTTTGAGGTTCTTATTCAACCTATAGACAAAACTCTGATTTTTCTTCAATGGGGTATTAATATACTCGACCCCATATTTAGAGAGAGATTCAAAAGATGCGACATAATCTGCCACAGAAGATTCACCTTGAACAAGGTCAATAAAGCGTCGGGCTAAAGTTACCTTTTCAGCCTCCGGTACAAACTTCAATTCGAATCTTTCCCGGAATTGCTCCCAAGTAAGTTCCACTTCAATAATTTCCGAAATCAAAAGCTCATACCAATCTAATGCTCTCTCTTGGAGCATGTTAGAAGCCACTTGGACTTGATGTAGATCCACAAGGTTCATGCGGGAAAATATGCGATCGCATGATCTAAGCCAAGCCTGGATTTCTATAACATTTTCGGAACCCTTGAATGGCCTTCCACCCAAAGCGGTATAATCTCTGCACAAGCGTGAAAACCCGGATTTAGGGTGAGTAGGCATTGGATTGGGTCCGACAGCTTGGGCATTGTTCACAAGATCTAAAAGTTGTTGAGCAGACATAAATACTCCATCATGAGGAGTAGCACTGGGTTGACCGGCGCTAGGACGGGCAGGTCTAACCATTTCTCTTCTTTAAGAAAGAAAGAAGAGAAAAAGGTTATTCTCAGAATGAATATCAAACAAACTTGATTGATAAAACAAGGCATCATAAAAGGAAATAGGATAGAATGGTACGAAGACTCGAATTAAATCCTATGGCACAATTCCTAAGAAAAACTTAGGACAATGATCCTTGCTAGATTATTCTACATTGTTCCGAAGTTTGGCTCTGATACCAAGCTGTGACGCCCCACCTCTATACTCACACTATCCAAGGACACTACGTGGTAATGCCGTCGACTAGCACGAAGAATAAGGCTGTTGAGGAGCGACCATCTGTGTAGTTGCTTTGTGCGAGTACCGATATGTCAGATAATAAAACTTACATTTCATTTCAAGAGGAAATCTGACATATCAAATACAAACTCAAAGCTACCACACAGTGGCTATGTGGACTTCGAAAACAAATATAGAAATAAACATAACACGAATCAGTCATGGATATTCATATCACAAAGGCGGAAACAGATATGAATATAACACATAGAGTGTACATCAAAGTGGTGGTCAAACTAGATTCACTACATCACAAAAGAATAGATACAAGTGCTAGACAAAAGAATAAGTATACATCAAGGAGTCTCTATCTCAAATGTATACCAACAAAACTACTATGCTAAAGTAGTTAGCCAAAAGTCAGGTGACGGACCCTGATAAGAAGTCAAGCAGAAGCACCTGAAATACCTCTGTCTTACCCGAGTATTATTTAAGAAGAAAATAATAAATGGATTAGTATAGCTATAAATATCAGATAAAATGAGATAGGATAAGAGGTATCAAAAAAAGTATGATAACAATAATGCCATACTGTGACAAGTATACATCAGATAACAACAAAAATCATACAATGCCTCATATATTCTCAAACACTAAAAAGAATGTCATATTCTTTAAATTATTCACCAAAACACAAATATTGACAAAACATATCAATGTCAATCGCAACAAATCGGTGAAATACAAATTCTAGAAATCATCATTTAGAAATTCAGAAATCGCAAAAAGGGGAAGACCTATCACAAACGGGAGCATGAAAACTCCCCAACACGTGTATCACAAATGAGCCGGAGCTCCTCCAAATAGGGTATAGTCCCCCCTTGCGGACTATAAGCAGCTCCTCCTATGAGCCGAAGCTCCTCCAAACAGGGTATAGTCCCCCCTTGCAGACTATGAGATGAAACTCCTCCAAAAAAGGTATAGTCCCCCATTGCGGACTATGAGCCGAAACTCCTCCAAACTGGGTATAGTCCTCCCTTGCAGGCTATGACACGAAACTCCTCCAAACAGGGTAAAGTCCCCCATGCGGACAAAGAGACATCACACATCGCTAGTCTTAATCACAAAATGATCACCATTGATCAATAAGAAGTGTCAATTACACTAAGCTAGTAAATATATGAGTTTAGTTTCTTGTCCCATAACCACTGGATTAACTTAAATATTTATGAACAAATTGTAGATTTCCACTCGAAAATTGTCACAAGATTTCAATCGAACAAGTCTAAGAATTAACCGACAAAGTAAACGCAAGTGTTTTGCTAAGCCGTTTAATTAGATTTCTCATACGAATGAGGTAAAGGTTTGTATATACTAATAGATTGGAAAATGGTTTTTAAATACGAGCTTTGTATTTAAAAGTAGTGTTGAAATCGTTTTTGTGAAAGAGTTTGAGTATTTACTACTAATATAGAAACCTTTGTATTAGAAAGTAGTGTTGAAATCGTTAAACGTTTTTGTGAAAGAGTGTGACGACCCGGAATTTCATCGCTTTGATTTGCAAATATTTAGTTAATTTTAAATATTCAAATAATAGGTTTTACAATTAAAAAAACTATTTAATAATAAATAATGATGGTGAAATAGTTTTCAAATTTATTTTATACAAATATTTAGTTCGAAGAAAAATCGAAAATGTGACCGGAATTCATTTTTTGAATTTTCAACTTTTCATCGGCTAAAAGTTATCGAAAATGTCATGAACTTTAGTGTAAATACATATGTATACATTTATAAATAGGTTAACATGTGTGCTAGTAATATATATATATTTATATAAATATGTATATATCTTTGTATACTTAGGGTTAAATAAGTTTAAATTTCATTTGAAAAGAAACGAAAAAGTAAGCATCGCATCACTGGAAACATTTGAAAATATAAATACACATGGGCATTTATTGAATATTGGAGCAAAGAGAGGAGAGGGGGACAAGAAGGTAGTGCAAGGACAAGGGGAGGAGGCAAGCATGGTGAGGTGGCAAAATGTTGTGGAGTGTTGTGTACCAAGGGGCAATATGGTAATTTACCTTATGCACTTCATATAAAAACAATTTCTTCCTTTTTCCTTCTCGCCTTTTCATTTCATATTTCATTTTTAAGACCTTATTTCCTCTTTCAAGCTCTATCCTCTTTAATGGCTTCCATATTTATTTCAAAATTTTGGAAAATTAATTCTTTTTCGTTTAAACTCTTAAAAAATTTATGTAAAACTCCTCCTTCCCTTCCTTACCAAAAACAAGCCAACATATCCCTCCAACTACCATGGCTGATGTTAACCCGCCTTTTAGAAAGGCAGTATGCAAGCGGATTTAACCCAACGACTTCATAATCATCAAGGCGGGAAGCCCGGAGAAGCGGTTACCAAGCTCAGAGATCAGTTATAAACGAGACTATGGACGATGGTCAAGTAGATTCGGATCGGATCTCTAATTTTTGTCCCATTCAAGGTGCAATTGGTATGAAGTGATAAGGCAGGCCTTGTGAGGCAATGTTTCATTTTCAAGTCGATCGAAGTTTGTAAGTTAGAGTTATGGGCAACAGAAGAGGCATCGGTTCATATTCAGCTCAGCAGCACAACTCAACGATGATAACTCCATAACTCAACAAACCTCAAGGAGGATTGAAGTACAACTTTGGAAACAAAAAGAGGGGACCCTAGAGAGTCTACTCTAGCGATTGCATAGAATTTGGAGGAGATGGAGGGATCGACATCTATCCATCTAGAGGATTCGGCCCTCTTCCCTCATAGGTATCGGCTATACACAATTTTCTAGCAAAGATCGATTAATATCTTAACATCTACACATCCAATTGACATGAAACTTAGAGCACAAGCTAAATACAACATGTGGAACACCCCATAGGAATTTCATGTCATTTGGAGGGATCAGCATTCTTCTCTTGATAGGGATTGGCACCCATCCTTATTCAGGATTGGTTTAGTTGGATTTGCACCAAAGAACGATCAATAGCTCGAGTTCTACTAATCCAATTGGTATGAAACTTGGCGGCTAAGCATAATACAATATAGTGAAGCTCCTCTAGGGATCACATTGTATTTGGAGCAAGTTTGAGGGATCGGTACCTATCCCTCTAGAGGGATCAGCAGAAATCAGAATTTAATCAATACCACTTCACGGAAAATGCGATATCTCACAAACCGTACGTTGGGATTGCATGAAATTTTGGGAAGCAAGTAGCTAACACTAAGGGGAACCATCGAAAGGGATCGTACCCCATTTGGACACCAAAATAGGTATCTGTATCGATCCCTATTGTGGGCCCCAATGGGCTTGGAAATTTTTAAGTGGCCTCGTCTTGGTCTCCAAAACCTTCTGTCAAAATTTCAGCTCGATCCGTGTACGTCTTCCTCTATAAATATTGTAGGCATGGCGTCATAAAAAGGATCTTCTTTTGACTTCTCTTTATCTTGAACCTAGGTTACACTGTGTCAATTTTATTCTTGGATTTTGGATTGTAACTGTAAACAATCTTCAGTATAATGAAAATAATTATTTGGGAGTGGACGTAGGCCAGAGTTAGCTGAATCACTATAAATCTTGTCTCCTTTTACTTGCTTTCTAGTTGTTTTAATTTTGTTCTTCATTTATTTCTCTTCATATTTTTGTGATTGGATTTGATATTGTAGTTTTCGCATAATTAGGTGTTGGTGACCAATTTTGACGCCAGCATTTTGGTGCTTTCACTGAAAAGACTCGCACACCCAGATTTAGAAGCTAGGAGATTAGACTTTGAAGCTTGGATACTTGGATATAGGAAGCATTGGTAAGACAATCAACAAAGAAAGTGCTACCAGAAATGAGCCACCATGGAGGGAGTCAGGAGGCTTCCTCAGGAGGTGGAGCTGATCAAGCATCTATCTACATTACCAGGGATGAAATGGAAATGATGATGGATGCTATGCAGGAGAGGATGCTGAAAAGGTAGGAGGAGATGATGTAAAATCTACTTTGAAAAATTGGACATGCTGGAGCCATAGGAGCCGTTGGAATGCAAAACCAAGGAGCTAGAATGATAGGAATTACTGGAGCTATGGACAAGGAGTCGAGGTGGAAGGAATTGCTGAAAATCAGAACCGATAACATGAAAACAGAGTTAATGGACGAAGGATTGAGGTAGAGCAGTCGGGCGTGTCCCCTACCATCCAAGAGGGATCGGCATCGATCTCACCAGTGGGATCGGTACCGATCCCCAAATGTTAGGGGGCATGCCCTCGGGTTTGGTTAATCGTGATGCTAGAGGATCTGTGGTCAATCCTGTAGAGCTTGGTGCGGATCAAAATTTGGATGTTCGTCTGGAGAAGTACGTTTCAGAATTCCCTCGTAGACTCGGACGGTAACTTGGACATGATGATAGGAGACTAAAACTTGAAGACAATGGCAGGTTTGTAAAGATGATCAGGCAAGTTATGCGTGGAGGTTAGTGAACAGGGATCTGGAAGATGTGAATAGAAGTCCATTCACTCCTAATATCATGAATGCTCGAAATCCACCAGAATTCAAACTACCAACATTGGAGCTTATGATGGAACGTCAGATCCAACTATGCATATGATGTGGTATATATAGCATAAAGAAGTACTGGGGGCATCCGAAGTAGTACAGGCATGTTGTTTCCCCATGTACTTTACGGATGTAGCTACGCTATAGTTCAGACAGTTGGAGAGAGGTTCTATTAGCATATGGACGAAATTGGTCAAAAGATTTATGAAGCAGTTTTAGGTTCACATTACGAGACCCAAGAATGTGATGACATTGACATCGGTAAAACAGTGGGTAGGAGAATCACTCAAGAATTTCTTAACTAGGTTCAATGCGGCAGTTGTTTCGATGGATTGACCAGATCCATCAATGGTTTTGATGGCGACTATGTCAGGAGTTGTAGATAATTCAGATTTTAAGATATCACTGGTGCAGGATCCACCGATGGATCTCGGGGAATACTACCACAAAGCAGAGAGGTTTCTATGACAAGAAGATCCGAAAGCTGATAAAAATGCAATGGAAGTTAATATGGTACGGGGTGGAGAACCGCCTGGTGAATGCTCGGGAAAGGATAAAGGTAAATGGAACATGGATAATAGCTTTGACGAACTGAAGTGACAAAGGAGAGAACCCAAATTCTCTTCTTGAATTGAATGCAACCTTAGAACAGATACATCTGGATACTCAAGGACGCCTTCCATATCGAAGGCCGGCAAGAAAGGAATCCTCCGGACGCGAACAGACTGAGGAAAGCGCTGCCTATTCCATGAGCTAGACGCATTCGAAGGATACCATTAAGGAACACGTGAGGAATGGTCAATTAGAACAATACGTAAGGACTCGGGCTATGATAATGGAACAGGAGCAGCCGTTGTCCACCTCGAACGAAAATGGAACTAGATCAAGGCATCATCGTTAACTTGTCATCAATTAATCGGGAAGGCATGGAATAAGTAGCAAACTCCACAGTAAGATGGCTAAGTCACTTACACACGTACGGGATCGAGGATGATCCCTAGGCATGCTCTGAGATGATGATAAACCGTTATGCTAGGGTTTGTGAAATTTGTTTTTTTTCCTTTCTTCTCATTTGCTTTATTGTTTGAACTCTGGTTTTTTGGTTGTTCGGACCCTTATTTTATGCACTTAAGAACGTTTAAATTCGGATCAATGTAATGGAGATTGTTAGGTATCGATTATGCCTGGTAAGGGGTAGGTTGCTTCGCTCAAACGCGATGGATCGACCTACTCGGGTCATCGAGTACGAATTGTGCTCGATAAGGATCCGGAGAGATCAAGGTCATCAGGTATGGACTAAGCCTGGCAAGGGGTAGATCGCTTCGCCCGAACGCGATGGATCGGCCTACTCAGGTTGTCGAGTACGGACTGTGCTCAGCAAGGATCCTGAGAGATCGAGGTTGCAAGGTATGGAGTATGCCTGGCAAGGGGTATGCTACTTTGCTCAAACACGATGGATCTGCCTACTTAGGTCGTCGAGTACGATTATGCTCGGTAAGGATCTGGTAAGATCGAGGATTTGGATTAGGATAACAACCCGAAGAGGTTACGGATTAAGATATCAACTTCGAATAGCTATAGATTTGGATATGGGCCTGGGGCAGTTTAGGATTCGGCTAACGACCGGTGAGGTTGAGCGTTTGGATAAAACGATCTGGAGAGATCATGGATTCAGAATTGGATAACGACTCAGAGTGGTCATGTATTTCACTATCAATTCGGAGAGATCATGGATTTGGATTAGCAACGGATTGGATAATACAACTATCGATGGATTATGGACTTCGGATTTTGGATTTATGGCAATTCAAAACACACCTTGCTATCGCAAGGCATGTTTCGGGGGGAAAAGTGTAAACTCGCCTTTTGGTAAGGTAGTACATAGGCAGACTTAACCCAAAGGACTTCATGATCATCAAGGCAAAAAAAACCCGGAGAAGCGGTTACCAAAATCAGAGATCGGTTATAAACGAGACTATCGACAATGGTCAAGTAGATTCGGATCAGATCCCTAAGTTTTGTCCCAATCAAGGTGAAATTGGTATGAAGTAATAAGGAAGGCCTTGTGAGGCTACATTTCAAATTTCAAGTCGATCGGAGTTCGTATGTTAGAGTTATGGGCAACAGAAGAGGGATCGTTCATATTTAGCTCAGCACCACAACTCTACGATGATCACTCCATAACTAACCAAACCACAAGGCGGATTGAAGTGAAATTTTGGAAACAAGAAGAAGGGACACTAGGAAGTTTACTCTAGGGATCGTGTGGCATTTGGAGGAGATGGAGGGATCGGCATCTATCCATCTAGAGGGGTCAGCCCTCTACCCTCATAGGGATCGACTATACATAATTTTCTGGCAAAGATCGATCAATATCTTAACATCTACACATCCAATTGACATAAAACTTGGAGCACAAGCTAACTACAACATGTGAAACACTCCATAGGAATTGCATGTCATTTGGAGGGTTCAGCATTCTTCCCTTGGTAAGGATCGACACCTATCCCTATTCAGGATTGGTTTAGTTGGATTTGCACCAAAGAACAATCAATAGCTCGAGTTCTACTAATCCAATTCACAAGAAACTTGGAGGCTAAGCATAATACAACATAGTGAAGCTCCCTTAGGGATTACATGGTATTTGGAGCAAGTTGGAGGGATCGGTACTATCCCTCTAGAGGGATCGACAGAAATCAGAATTCAATCAATACCACTTCATAGAAAATGCGATATCTCACAAACCGTACGTCGGAATTGCACGATATTTAGGTAGAAAGTAGCTAACACCAAGGAGAACCACCTAGAGGATCGAACTTCATTTAGACAACAAAATAGGGATAGGTACCAATCCCTATTGTGGGCCCCAATGGGCCTGAAAATTTTTGGGTGGCCTCGTCTTAGTCTCCAGAATCTTCTGTCAAAATTTCAGCTCGATCCATGCATGTCTTCCCCTATGAATACAGTAGGCATGGCGTTAGAAAAAGGATCTTTCGGCTTCTATTTATCTTCAACCTAGGCTACACTCTCTCAATTTTATTCTTGGATTTTGGATTATAACTTTAAAAAAATTTAAGTATAACAAAAAGGATTATTCGGGAGTGGACGTAGGCCAGAGTTAGCCGAAGCACTATAAATCTTGTCTCCTTTTACTTGCTTTCTAGTTGTTTTAATTTTTTTCTTCATTTATTTCTCTTCATATTTCTGTGATTGGATTGGATATTGGAGTTTTCACATAATTGGGCGTTGGTATAATTTTTTTTTCATAATTCTTAACCTAATTCATTAATGGCGGCCGCATCTTCATCCTCCAATCAAAACCCTAAATCGTCGAATCCTAACCTATCTGAGGATCAGGAAGGAGAAGACGATGATAACTGGCAAGAAGTAAGGAGAAAAGGAAAGCAGAAGGTGGCGGCTAACCCTAGCGTTAATCGAACTAATGCAAATCATGTTCGATCGACGTATGCAGATGCGCTCAAATCTCAAGTCTTTGCAAAAGAGAGTAATAAAAGCTGGACTCAAGCTACGGGTTGTAAAGCCAGTATAGATAGCAGTATTCGTTTCTACGAGAAAACGGAGGATGATAAAGGAGAGTTTGCAGAAATAGACGAAGAGGATTTTGCTGAAGCTTCAAGTATGTGGAAGAACTCGATCTACATCTATATGGCAGGAAAGAGGCCTTACTACATACATTTTAACGCTTACATCAAAAGAGAGTGGAAGCCACAGGGAGGATGGAGCATCTTCGCGAGAGAGAATGGATTTTATCTGGTTAAATTTGATATGGAATCTGACTGTCAAAAAGTAATAGAAAATGGTCCATGGTTTATGGATAGCAAATTATTATTTATTAAAAGATGGGAGGCTAATCTAAGATTGGAGAGGGATATGCTGGACTCTCACCCGATCTGGATCAGATTAATGAATCTCAACTTAGCTCTCTGGAGTAGCAAGGGGATTAGTAAATTGGCCAGTCTTATAGGCAAACCAATTAAGATGGACGAAGATACAAAACATCTTAGGAAGCTAAGATTTGCAAGGGTTCTGGTAGAAATAACAGCAGAGACAAAATTACCAAATACATTACGTGCTAAAGATAGCTCTGGAAAGGAGTATGTTCAAGATGTGGAATATGAATTTATTCCTCCAAAATGTTCACAGTGCTTGTGCTTTGGTCACACACAAATGCAATGCACAAAGAGTAGTACCCAAGAGTGGAGGATAAAGGAAAAAACAGTAGAACAACAAAAAACTAATGTTCAGGAGAGCAGTCCAGAGGAAAGGATTAATATTATACATCCTACCCAAAATGAGAAGTTAGATAACATTTTGCAAGCACAACAGCAAAAAATTACAGATGAGAATATTGACAATGAACCATCAGTCACACAAAATATACATGATTGTGTCAGTATTGTCACTGATTCAATACATCAAAGTACTGCTGATAACCAAAAGCCTCCTGGTTGCTTGAGCCCTGCAGAGGTAGACCCGAAGCTATCGGTGGAACTAAGTAACTTGGCACAGGAGAAGGAGCAGGAACTGGAGGTTGAAGACCAGAATGAAGAGGAACCTGAAACAGTAGAAGACATTAATAGAATGAATCTAAATCTGAGCTCTAGTGATGAGGAGTTAAATGATGATACAGAATCAAGAACTTACACTAAACCAAATCAGGAATACATAGAACAGTTCAATAAGAAAGCAACTAAGCATGGCCCAAAGAACATTGCTCCTAGGAACTTGAGGAGTAAAAAAGCACCATCCTCCCAATGACAATAATTTGCTGGAACGTTAGAGGTCTCAATAGTGACGAGAGACAATTAGACCTCTTTAATTTGAGAAATAAATATAAACCATCTTTACTGGGTTTACTTGAGAATAAAATGAATAATGATAATATTGATAATTTTCATTCTACTTTGGGGGCAAATTGGAGTATCTATCATAATAACTCTAGTGATTGTAAAGGAAGGATATTAGTTGCATGGTGTAATGAATTTTGGTCATGTACTCTGATAAGTACTGATGATCAACAAATTACAATAAAAGCTACAAATAAAGGAGGTTTAATAATTAATATCACTTTTATCTATGCTAATAACTTTGCTAAGAAACGAGCAGGACTCTGGGAACAAATTAAAAAGTTGTCAAAACAAGTTGATGGTCCTTGGTTAACTATAGGAGATTATAATGCTATGTTGAATGTAGAAGATAAAGTTGGAGGTCTCACATTAAAAGCTTCCCAGTTGGAGGAATTAAATGATTGTGTAGTAGCTGCAGGTCTGACAGAAGTTGCCCACATTGGACTGAAATACACATGGAGAAGTGGAGAGGTTAGAAAGATAGCCTGCAAACTGGATAGAGTTTTAGCTAATTCTGATGCAATAAATATGTTCCCATCAATGAAAGTCAATATTCTCCCTTGCTCTACAAGTGATCATGCCCCTCTATTAGTTGAGCTTATCCAACTTAATATTGAGAAAGGTAAACCATTCAGGTACGCAAATTATTGGCCTCTTTGCAAAGATATTTTTAAAGCAGCTGACTTCTCTAATCTTGACATTTTTGAAGGTAATAATTCTTTTGTTTTAATAATGATTCTTAAACATATTAAGTTGAGAATTAAAGAATGGAACAAATGTAGATTAAAGCAAGTTAATATGGTTACTCAACTTCAAGAAACTCTAGGTAACATTCAATCCAGATTAGATGTAGACCCTAATAATGATGATTTAAATAGAGACTTCTTTGAAGTACAGCAAGATCTTAAAAATGCTTTACAAGTTCAATCTATGGAGTTAAAACAAAAAGCTAAAGAAAAATGGTTGACAGAGGGAGATGAATGTTCTAAATTCTTTTACACAAAAATGTCCATCAGGCAGAATTATAATGATTTAAATAATATTTTTGATGACAAAGGTGAGTTGGGAACTAATCTGAGTAAACTTGAAAAGGATGCAATAGACTACTTTACTGATCTTTTTAATGGTAGTTACCCTCACCATTTACCTGAAATTAAACCCAGAAGCCTGGTTACTGAAAGGGGGAGGCACATGTTGGCTAGGGACATTGAAACCAGGGAAATTGAGGAAGCTATTAAATCCATTCATCATGATTCCAACCCCGGGCCAGATGGGTTGGGATCTCATTTCTATATAACCCACTGGGAGGACCTGAAAGAAAAACTGAGGTTAGCATATCAGGAAGCTCTAGATTCTGGAAAAATCATAAAAGAAATGAACCATACTTTCATATGTTTAATTCCAAAAAAGGAGAATCCAACCCATATTCAGGATTACAGACCTATCTCGTGTTGTAATGTGTCTTACAAAATCCTGAGTAAAATAATTTGTAATAGAATTAAACCTATTCTAAGTGAATGTATAAGTGAATGTCAAAGTGCTTTCATAAAAGGTAGAAGCATATCTGAGAATTCTCTGCTAGCTCATGAGCTGGTTAGAAATTTCAAAAAGAAGGGTGCTGGGAAAATATGTCTAAAGGTGGATCTGCAGAAAGCTTACGACAAAATTAACAGGGGTTTTATTATTCACATGCTTAAAAATATGGGATTCCCGGTTAAAATTATGAAACTCATTGAAGAATGTATATCCTCTCCTACCTATTCTGTCTTAATAAATGGTGTTCCTAAAGGCTTCATTAAAAGTAATAGGGGGTTGAGACAAGGGGACCCTCTATCCCCATATCTCTTTGCAGTGGCTATGGAATTCTTCTCCCTACAAATGGAATTATACACTCATAAAAATATTATCCAGCCAGTTTATAACATCCAGCCATATATTACTCACTTATTATATGCTGATGACCTTATTATTTGCTTCAAAGCCTCTAATGCAGCAATAAGGGGGATGAAAGAGATATTTCTAAAACTGGAAAACCTAGCAGGTCTGAAGGTAAACGAACAGAAGACAAAATGTTATTTCAGTGAGAACTGTATAAACAAAGATCAATTCAGCTGCCTCCTGAATTATGAAGAGAGTCATCTACCAGTCAAATACCTTGGTGTGCCTTTATCTACAAATGTGATTACTGATAGAGAATGTGGAGTCCTGGTAACTAAAATAAGAAATAAACTTCAAAGTTGGAGTTCTAAACTTCTGTCTTTTGCTGGTAGGATAGAACTGGTTCACACTGTCATAACATCCATGGTCAGGTTCTGGATTCAAACTTTCCAAATTCCAAGTGCGTCTATTGAGAAAATCGAAAGTGTCTGTGCTAACTTCATATGGAGAGGGTGGATTCATAAAATATCATATCAAACACTATGCAAACCCAAAATGGAAGGAGGAGTGGGTCTCAAAAATCTCAGAGATTTAAAAAAGGCTTATGCTACTAAACTTGCTTGGAAAATTTTAAAAGGCAAAGGGTTTTGGGCTACCTGGATGAGAAATAAATATCTAAAAGACAATTTCTGGATTCAGAGAGAGGATTCTAATTCCTCAGGTACTTGGAAAACCATCCTAAGAGCTAGAGGTGATCTTAAAAATCTAGTTAATAGGAAAATTACTGATGGTAAATGCACGAGTTTTTGGTTTGATCCCTGGCTGAACAATGAAAGTGTTATAAACAAGCTTGGTTGGGATAGTTACAATGCTTATGGGGGTAGAGACTTTAAGGTAGAGGAAATTATTCGAGGAGAGGCCTGGTACTTCCCCCCGGATTCTCCAGCTACCCAAATCAATCAGGAAATTAAAAGTGTCACAATCTATAATGAAGAATCAGATATTTGGACCTGGCAACCTACTAATAAAGAGTTTAGCTTGAAAACAGCCTGGGATCATCTGAGGGAGAGAAATAATGAAATTGAATGGGCACAAATTGTTTGGAATAGAGCAAGCACACCAAAAATGTCGCAGACTACCTATAAAGCTCTTCTAAACAGACTTCCTACAAAGGATAGGCTCAAAAAGTGGGGGATTCTACAAGAATCGATCTGTGTTTTGTGTAAGAAGGAGGAAGAAACTCATAATCATTTATTTTTTCACTGTCCAGTTACAAGACAAATATGGGATAATCAAAAAGCTGTAATAAATTGCAATTATCAAGATTACAGTATCAGTGACATCGCAATTTACCTGGCCCGAAGTTGGAAATCCAAAAGCTTGATAGGGAAAATGGCTTCCATTCTGTTGACTACCACAGTTTGGCATGTTTGGAGGGAAAGAAACAGACGCATATTTCAGAACAATTGGAAAAATGGTCAGCAAATTAATGAGTTGATTAAAAGGGATGCTCGAATCATTATGAAAAGAGTTGGGAAACTTACAGATCTATCAAGTGCTGAATCAGAGACATTGAAGAAGCTGGGACTAGAAGTAAGAAATACTGAGATTCAGTTGTTGAGGCCATGGATTCCCCCGTGATAGCTTTGATGGAAGACGAAGCAGTTTCTCTTTTGTTTATTACTTATCTTCCGTTGCATTGATTAATGTGTATTTTATAAACTTTATTGTATGCTTTGGGTCGGGCCGACCAGTGCTAGTTGGGCTGAGTAATAAAGTTTACCCATTTTCAAAAAAAATAAAAATAATTGGGCGTTGGTGGCCAATTTTAATGCCAACAGCTGAGCTCCCTTAACTCCATGGCCGAATTAATCTCGGCTTTAAGGCCTTAAAAACTTCATTTTTGCAAAATAGAAACATGGATCTAGGATCAATTTAAGTCGTTGTATGATCGTAGTTAGCTTTTAGGTGAGAAAAGGTCTCCTCTTTACTTAATGTTTTAAACTTGAATGTTGATGATAGCTATTTGTTACTTGATTGTTAAGTATGTTAGTTATTTCAGTAAATGATGTTGATATTGTATGAACATATGTATGCTTGTATGAATGGTTGCTAAAACTTGGAAAAGTAAAGTTAAACAGTTAGTAAAGTTTTGGAAGTTAGGATCTTTACTTGTAGAATGTTGTGATGGCTTGTATATATATATATAGGTTGTATTAATGCTTATGTTAATATATGTTAAAGAAAAAGTTAGTATGTTGGAGTTTCTAGTTTGCGACATCGAGGTCCCTTGGTTTAAAAACTTATTTTCTAAGTTTACTTTCTAGAATTATTTTATAAAGTTGCATAAGCCTTACTTTTGTTTGCAAAAACTTTATTCAAAGTTTATAAAAGTAAATTAAAGCCAAAAAAGTAAAGTTTTGAAAGTTATTTGGAATATTAAAGAAGTTTGAAATTTCGGACCGTATAGCGATAGTCGCTATAAATGCAGTTTGAAAAAAACGAACTCTTTTGCAATTCAAAGTGTTTCTAGCTTAAGGATCTTTTTGAAAGGTGTTTTCAAACTAATCATAAATATTTAAAAGTAATTATTATTTATTTAATTATTTGTTTAATGATTAATTAATTAATTAATTAGGGTAATTAATACTTAAGTATTAATCAAGTAAGTTAATTATAATTAGTTAACAAATAAAAGGTAAATTATTATTTAATTAATTATCTAAGGATTAATAATTGTTTAATATATTTATTAAAGGTTAATTATTAATTATTTATTTATTTTAAAGGGGTTTAATTATTAATTAATTACTAGTTAAGTTAAATTTAATTAAGATTTAATTATTTTTAAATTAAGAATTAATTAAGGTTTAAATTATTATTTGATAATGGTTTAAACTATTATTTAATTATTAATAAATGATTAATTATGATTTAATTATTTATTTAAAGATTAACTATTATTTAATTTTTTATTTAAAGTTAGTTATACTTTAATTATTAATAAAGCTTTAATTATTATTAAAGTAAGAGTTTAAAATGCTATTTAATTATTAAGTAAAATGTTTTAAATTTTAATATCTTTATTTCTAAAGATCGGTTTAGTTTTTAAAGCAACTCTCTTTTAGAGAATGTTTTTATTCCAAGGGATTTATTTGTCGACTACACTTAAGTTTGAATATGAAACTCAATGACATTTGTTTAGCAGAATAAATCATCATTCCGCTAATTATACTTTATTTGACTTATGTTGGTAGAATAAATCATAGTTCTGCCATAATTTACCTGATAGATTATGTTGACCTTTATTTAAGCAGAATAAAAAACCCCGTTTTGCTATTTTAGTAACTTGGACATTTACATATATGTCGATTAACTATTATTGGTAGATTCCTTTCACATATCTGATTGTTATGTAAATACCCATGATATAATTTGTAAAGTCAAACTCAATTAAATGAGAACCATTATAGTCACTAAGCCTCTTTATGATTTTTATGAAATCAAAACTTCATTTTATCCTTTTGATAATGGCTTAAAGATTATTCCATTTTAAAATATTTAAAGGATAATTTAGCAATCATTTTATTTAAAGGCGTTCTGAAGTAATTCCATATTTTTTTAAATGTTGTTTAAATTCATTATTTTGTTGATTAGGTTTAAAGATAAAATTAAATGGAGAATGTTTTACAAAAAATTAATTAATTTACTTCAAGGTGTTTTAAATAATTGGTTTTACCGAAGGAACTTTATTGATTTAAAAGTTTATTTAAGAATTTTGTTTTAAACAAAGAATGTTTATAAAAGGAATTTTATAAATTGAAAAGAGTCTTGAAATTTGGAAAAGAGTTTTATAAATGATTTTGAATATTTGTAAAGAAGTTTTATAAATGGTTTTGATATTTATAAAAGAAGTTTTATAAATGATTTGGGATATTTATAAAGAGTTATATAAATGGTTTTTATATTTATAAAAGTGTTTTATAAATAAACTTGGAGATTTATAAAGTGCTTTATAAATGGATTTGGAATTTAAATCAAAGAGATTTATTAAAAGGATTTGTAGAAGTAAATTATAAAATAATTCGAGATGAGATTTCCTTTAACCGACCTTCTTAATTTTGATGGTGTGGACATTCGTTCCACACTTAACATCGAAGGAACAATGTTTGAGGAAATTCTCAAATGGATCGTTGAAAGCATATTAATTGGCTATATTAATTGGGACTTGCGGGGGAAAATCTTTATCTCCAATTTAAATAACATTTGTTTTGATCCTTTTAATGTGATTTTGAAGTAAGAAATTTTTCATAAATGGTTTGTGAATATACTTTGTATAATATGCTAGTATATGATTTTTGTTTGATGATAATAAACATATATATATTCGGTTAAATGTATTTGTTGTTGTACTATTTTACTTTCCACATAATTAAATAAATATTTTTTGAATAAAATAAATAACTCAGAATTCATATTTAAACAAATATTTTATTCAAACAAATATTTTATTACAAATTCAAATAGTACAAATTTGAGCTCTCACCACCTTTACACATTTTCAATTACAATACAATTTCAATTACAACACAATTTTCAATTTACATTTTTCACCTCACTACATGTTCATTCTTCACTCGTATTTTGATCTTCAACTTTGTTCCAACCTGTATCCAACATCTGAACTATTTGCAAAATAAACAATGATGCAGTAAAATTGAAAAAGAAATATTTTGCAGTTCACATTGAAGTGTGTGTTTTGAAAATATTATTTGCCTAAGTTATTTGGGTTGTTCGTCATCATTTTCATTTAATTCATCATACACGAACAACTTGTGACATGCACGGTGTATCACTGTAGATGTCACAAAGCCGTGCACACCGATATACACTTGCTTGACAAAATCGCAGGGAGAGGTGAGCACAAGGTCAAACCCAAGAAAAAACTGGATTCAACTCAATGTGTTCAAACCAGGTCCATGAAATGATTCGGAGCAATGCATAAAGCCACAGCAGTACAAAGTAAACAAATGCAGCAACCACCAGACCATACATGAAAACAAGCCAATGGAGTCAAGGCCACAATAACACATAAGGGCTGCAATAAAGATAGACTCAAGTATAACAGAAGCAACCTGACAAGCATGGATCTCAACAAAGTAATGCAACCAGACTTAGAGTAAAGCCAGAGAATGCAAGTTACAATGCAACAGCAAACCACTTAAATGACAAGTCAACAAGAAACCATATTTCAAGAGGTGACAACAGAGCTTCAAAATACTCAACCAGATCACATGATAATAGACTCAACCAGAAATCTACTCAACACAAACCAGTCAACATGAACAGACATCAAATGGCACAAAGGCAAAAGGAAAGTAACAAGTGTATATGGTGACACACATACAAAGTGTACATGGTGACACACATACAAATTGAACCAGACAGTGATATATATGGTCATAGAACACAATGGCACAAGTATACAAGCATTCAAATGATACCTATCATCATCAACAAAAATGCAAAACATGAAACAAAGGAGACCGGAGCTACAACAGCAAAAGCAACACAATGGTCGAGTTACAGACTCCAACCAAGCAATTCAACAACACTTGAATATGTTCAACCAAGTGTATCAACACAACCAGAATTGATATCGAGCCATCACATACACATATACATACATATATGTATGTATATACATGAAGATAACACAAAACAAAGCAGTTTACATGTGTATAACAGTAAAGCAGTCTACTTGTCTACAGTAAAAAATTGTTGCATTTCAAATAAAGTTAAGGCAGAAAAAACAAAGAATGGTCGTACGAATTGAACAAGTCAAAGTCCACTTTATCGCAAATTTAATACTCAAGTCATAGCTAGAGAATCAAAATTTCTCAAAAATTAAATGCCAGAGTCAAAGGAGCAATGAATGGAACCGACTCAACTAGAAACAAATTCAAATGCCAAAAAGAACGGAACCGACTTAAAAATTATTCAAGAAAATATAACAATGAACAAGTCAGAGATCATAGCACTCATTCGATCAAAAATCAACGTAGAGAACAAAATCATGAATTATTCAAACAAAAATTATACGAATGTAAATATAGGATTTTCAACCCTATAAATTAAACCCATCATCATCATTGGCAATGCAATTCGAGTTCAAGCAAATCAGAGAGAAAGCACTGAATAAAATCACAAAACTCGAATCGAAGTCGAATGTAATCAAAATTGAAAGGGGATAAAATTGCATACCATTCTTATCATTCGTGCTCGACAAAATTGGAGCCACCGTGTGCAATCAAAGCGAGCAAATTGATTGACGAAGCAACCAGAATCAGAAGCATACTTCAATCGATCGAGAGTTCAAGCGGCGGCTTCAATCAAACAGAACCCTAGCTGTTTAAAGAGAAACAAAGGAACGGCCAAAGTAGTTTAACGAAAATAAAAAAGAGGCGTCTCAAATCTGAAGACGGCCGAATATTCTACTAAAAGGGAAAACGAAGACCGTCTCTTTTAATTATTATTTGGGTCGGCTTCAATTATATTTGGGCCTGAGTTATAAAAAAAATAGGGTTTTGTTTTCTTATTTTGGTTTAGTTTATTTTATTTGTAATTTCTTTTTAAATTCAAGTCAAACTCTAGTTGTGTACCTAGGTTACGAACTACTGTGGTGTAGTTCGAGAATTCGCAACTCGGTGGCTGAGTTGTGGTAGGGTTTTGAGCATGGAGTTAGGTTAGTCAAGTAGCGGGTGTCGTAAGTTTACGTGTGTAAGCTTCTGACTACTTAATTTCTAGTATAAACCTAGGGGGCAGCACGTAGGCAGGTTATTGCCGAAGCTGGGTAAATCTGTGTGTGATCTCTACTGCATTACTTTCTGTGTTTATTTTTATTTCCGCATTAATTTTTATTATTATTAGTATCACCCTATTCCCCCCCCCCCTCTAGGGTGAAAACGATCCTACAAGTGGTATCAGAGCAAGGTTAATAGCAAGGATGTCTAACCCTAGTTGCAAATCTAGCGAGAGTCTGTCTAGTACTATTCCCCCTATTTTTGATGGAACAAATTTTTTAAATTGGAAATTAAAAATGGAATTTTATTTAAAATCCGTTAATTTTAAATGTTGGGATATTATTGATAATGGGTGTGATATAGTAGACAAGAAAAATACTTCGATTAATGCTCTTGCTATGCATATACTATATTCTCATATTAATCGAGATAATTTTAACTATATCTCTCATTGTGAAAGTGCACAGGAAATCTGGAAGACTTTTGATGCAATATATGGTGCAAAAGTCAACGACGGTGAGAAATCCTCCACAATCAACTCAGTTGAAGAAACGTGCTTGATAGGATTTGCAAAAGACAGCAGTGATGAAGATTCAATAGCCGATGAGATAAGTGATCTTTCATTCAATGATTTAGTTCTCTTGGGCTGAAAATTAATTGAAAATAATGAAGCTCTTGAGTTGAAAAATAATAAGTTGAAAAGCGAACAATCTAAACTGCGTCAGAAAAATAATGATTTGGAAAATGAGCTTAAAAATATTAAGAAAAATAAAAATTCTAATTGCAAAAGGTGTTTGGACTATGAAAAAGAATTTTCTGTTTTCATAAAAACTTTCAAAAGTTAGAAAACGAAATTTTAATTCGGGAGAAAAACAAAACTGAGTTGATTTGTAAAAACAATATTTTGCAAAAAGAGTTGGAGAGTTTTAAGAGGTTGGAAAGGTTTAAATGTGCGATTTTTGAAATGAAATTAAATAAGGTCAACGAAAATTTCAAAACCCTTGAAAAAGAAAACGTGATTTTGAGCAAATCTGAAATTATTCGATTAAATCACGAGTTTGAAAAGGAGATTGAAAAATCAAGGATTTTGAAAAAATTGAATTTAAAAAACTCCAACTCTTTGAAATTGAGACTAAAATTAAAGAGCTTGAAAATGAAAATATGGGCTTGAAAATGAATAGTTTTGAAAAGAGAGATAGTACCATTAGTTGTTGTTCAAAGCTAATAAATGAAAATGAACTTTTAAAATCCAAAGTTAATAAACTAGAGTTGATTACTCAGAAATTTTTGACTAGAGAAAAATCATTTAATATGCTCTTAGAAAATCAACTCTTCATGAATAAAAGAAAGGATTTGGATTTGCGAAAGTGTCAAAATATGAACAAACGACTAATATCACTATTAAAAGAAAAGGTGTGATACCCAAATGCGTAAAGTGTGGAAATATTGGACATGGCAAGAATAATTGTTAAAATATATACAAACACAAAACCGTTAAACAAATATGGATTCCAAAAGGTACGAACATAAATGGTTTGAAATTTAAACAAATTTGGATTCCCAAGGGTACAATCGTAGATGCTAATGGTTTGTTATATATACAAATTTGGGTACCAAAGATTTCAATAGATAATAATATTGGTCCTACATCTTTAGTTAGACCACTTGCCTTCTCCAAAATTTAGACACATAAGTGGGCTAAGGAACAAATTTGATGGAGATAGACTTCGAGTTGTTCTAGGTGATTGATAAACTAAAATTTAAATGTTCCTTAGCCTATAAAGATTAGATGGAGATCATCGCATATTTGATATCACGGCATCGAAGGAAAGTGAGGTATGATCTCTTAACTCAATTTTGTTCACATATTGTTAACAATGTTTTGATCAACATTGTTGAAGTATTTCTGCCATATCTTGAACATCTCAACTTTGATTTGAAAAATTCTTGAAGTTCTGGAAAGCTAACTGATAATGCTACAACTTTTCTGTTTTTAGTTTTTATTGATTCACTTTGGAATGTCATGAAAAACTGCTTTGATGAATTTTTTTTAATGTGTGTTTTTTTGCTCAATATATATTACTTTACTTGTGCTTGATATAAATGGATGTGCTGAAAATTTCAAAAAAAAACAATTCAAGTGTTGAGGAGTACACGTTTTTCTTATATACCACTATATATCACCATGAATACCTCAAATACAAGTGGTATCTGATATCATCTCATGTTGAAATCATTTTTGCAATTATTTAATTATTTATATTGATTTTCAACTAGAAGTCATTTTCATAAAACCCCCTTACAGAAAATTAATTTTCACTTATGTTAATTTTTGAAACTTGGGTTTTCATCATGATAAAAATACTCTAGTTTATTTCCGTAAGAGATTTACTCTAGAAAAGATAATCATTGACTAATCGAATCTTTTGGAACTTATCAAAATTATTATAGGGCTTGAAAAATGATGGATAGTGATTAAAATATATTTCATAACAAGAGGAAATATAATTTTCTAATTTCATGAAAATTAAACAAATTTTATAATATTATTAGATTAGTACTTATACCATGATCATTTCTATCACTTTCACCCTTCTATCAATCCATACATCATAATATAGTTTACAGAATTTGGTATTTCAAAATAAGGATATATTTTTTTGTAAAATAATTATATCCTAAAGTATTCACTCTCATTTAAAAGTCCTCGCGGTTATGCATGGGTGAATTACTTGAATTTCTATATATGGGCTTCCATTCTCATTTAAAGGTCCTCGCGGTTATGCATGGATGGGATGCATATAAGAAAGGGATAAATACCAAGTATATTCTAATCTCATTTAAAAGTCCTCACGGTTATGCATGGTTAGAAAATACTTGACATGTTTTTTTAAAAAAAAAGGGATAACTACTAACCTCATTTAAAACTCCTAACGGTTATGCATGGTAAGTAAGTGCTTCACATTTTATTTTGTATAATATTTGAAAAGAGAAAATGCACAAATTACTCCTTTATTGAAAATATCAAACTCTTGTCACTATATAAAATTTTCCATAATCCTACCATTTCTCTAAAGTGGAGTTTGTTTCTAATTAATAAAATATTATGATTTTTGTTTGATTAATTGGAATTCGAAATTAATTTTTCCCTCTTGATTTGATTTTATATTTTAAATCAAAATCGTAGCTATTTCAAATACTATTATTATTTTTGATGATAACAAAAGGTGGAGAGAGGTTAAGATTTTGATTTTTGAGCGATATTTTTACTAATATTCGAGAGTGTTTTTATTCAAAGTTATTTTTAATTAATTTTTCAGTTTTAACTACAGGCATCTGTGTAGGAGGAGTTTTGTTGTAGGGGGGCATTCAAATAGGGGGAGCTAATAGAATTCATCAAAACCAAATACATTTAATAAAGTCAAAATCTTAATATATGTTTGTTATCATCAAAAGGGGGAGATTGTAGAATATGCTAGTATATGATTTTTGTTTGATGATAATAAACATATATATATATACGATCAAATGTATTTATTGTTATACTATTTTACTTTCCACATAATTAAATAAATATTTGTTGAACAAAATAAATAACTTAGAATTCATATTTAAACAAATATTTTATTCAATCAAATATTTTATTACAAATTCAAATAGTACAAATTTGAGCTCTCACTACATTTACACATTTTCAATTACAAAACAATTTCAATTACAACACAATTTTCAATTTACATTTTTCAGCTCACTACATGTTCACTTTTTACTTGGTTTTTGATCTTCAACTTTGTTCCAGCCTGTATCCAACATCTAAACTATCTGCAAAATAAACACTGATGCAGTAAAATTGAAAAAGAAATATTTTGCAGTTCACATTGAAGTGTGTATTTTGAAAATATTATTTGCCTCCGTTATTTGGGTTGTTCGTCATCATTTTCGTTTAATTCATCATACACGAACAACTTGTGACATGCACAGTGTATCACTATACATGCCACAAGGCTGTGACATCGATATACACTTGCTTGACAAAATCGCAGGGACAGGTGAGCACAAGGTCAAACCCAAGCAAAACTGGATTCAACTCAATGTGTTCAAACCAGGTCAATGAAATAATTCGGAGCAATGCATGAAGCCACAGCAATACAAAGTAAACAAATGCAGCTACCACCAGACCATACATGAAAACAAGCCAATGGAGTCAAGGCCGCAATAACACAAGGGCTGCAATAAAGACAGACTCAGGTATAACAGAAGCAACCTGACAAGCATGGATCTCAACAAAGTAATGCAACCGGACTTATAGTGAAGCCAGAGAATGTAAGTTACAATGCAACAATAAACCACTTAAATGACAAGTCAACAAGTAACCAGATTTCAAGAAGTGACAACAGGGCTTCAAAATACTCAACCAGATCACATGATAATAGACTCAACCAGAAATCTACTCAACACAAACCATTCAACATGAACAGACATCAAGTGGCACAAAGGTCAAAGGAAAGTACCAATTTTATATGGGGACACACATACAAAGTATACATGGTGACACACATACAAATGAACAAGACAGTGATATATATGGTCACAAAACACAATGGCACAAGTATAAAAGCATTCAAATGATACCTATCATCATCAACAAAAATGCAAAACATGAAACAAAGGAGACCAGAACTACAACAGCAAAAGCAACACAATGGTCGAGTTACAAACTCCAACCAAGCAACTCAACAACACTTGAATATGTTAAACCAAGTGTATCAACACAACCAGAATTGATATCGAGCCATCATATACACATATACATACAAATATGTATGTATATACCTGGAGATAACACACAACAAAGCAGTTTACATGTGTATAACAGTAAAGCAGTCTACTTGTTTACAGTAAAAAACAGTTGCATTTCGAACAAAGTCAACGCAGCAAAAATAGAGAATGGTCATACGAATTGGACAAGTCATAGTCCAGTTTATCACAAATTTAATGCTCAAGTCATAGCCAGAGAATCAGAATATCTTAAAAATTAAATGCCGGAGTCAAAGGAGCAATGAATGGAACCGACTCAATGAGAAACAAATTCAAATGACAAAAAGAACGGAACCGACTTAAAAATTATTCAAGCAAATTCAACAATGAACAAGTCAGAGATCATAGCACTCATTCGATCAAAAATCAACGTAGAGAACAAAATCACGAATTATTCAAACTAAAATTATACGAACGTAAATATAGGATTTTCAATCCTATAAATTAAACCCAGCATTATCATTGGCAATGCGATTTGAGTTCAAGCAAATCAGAGAGAAGCACTGAATAAAATCACGAAACTCGAATCGAAGTCGAGTGTAATCAAAATCGAAAAGGGGATAAAATTGCATACCATTCTTATCATTCGTGCTCGACAAAATTGGAGCCACCGTGTGCAATCAAAGCGAGCAAATTGATTAACGAATCAACCAGAATCAGAAGCATACTTCAATCGATCGAGAGTTCAAGCGACGACTTCAATCAAACAGAACCCTAGCTGTTTGAAGAGAAACAAAGGAATGGCCAAAGTGGTTCAACGAAAATAAAAAAGAGATCTCAAATCGGAAGACGGCCGAATATTCTACTAAAAGGGAAAAAGAAGACTGTCTCTTTTAATTATTATTTAGGTGGCTTTAATTATATTTGGGCTTGAGTTATTAAAAAATAGGGTTTTTTTTCTTATTTTGGTTTAGTTTATTTTATTTGTAATTTCTTTTTAAATTCAAGTCAAACTCTAGTTGTGTAACTAGGTTACGAACTACGATGGTGTAGTTCAAGAATTCGCAACACAGTGGCTGAGTTGTGGTAGGGTTTTGAGCGTAGAGTTAGGTTAGTCAAGTAGCAGGTGTCGCAAGTTTACGTGTGTAAGCGTCTGACTACTTAATTTCTAGTAGAAACCTTGGGGGCAGCACGTAGGCAGGTTATTGCTGAAGCTAGGTAAATCTGTGTGTGATCTCTACTGCATTACTTTCTGTGTTCTTTTTATTTCTGCGTTAATTTTTATTATTATTAATATCACCTTATTCACCCCCCCCCTCTAGGGTGAAAACGATCCTACATACTTGTGTCGGTGGGATAAGTATATGAATATTTTGGAAAGAGATTCAAATAAATGAAATATTTATTTTAAGGCTTAGTGGTTGCTATGGATAGATAAATCTCTTAATTATTGTTGTTTGTGTATTTGAATTAAATGACCGACTATCAAATCTTGACTAGATTTAACTTAGGAAATAAATAAAAGCTTCATGTGTTCGTACGATTTGAGTTCCCTCGGGAGGACTCATTTGGCTGTAATAGCTCTAGCTTTAAGGGATATATTAGAGATCCCTTTAGGACTCTAGTATAGACCACTTAGTTTTAAAAGAATCGAGAATGAGTTAACTGAAAATTATCGGTTGTTGGTTCGTGGAGACCGGAATCAGATATATTATTCGAAAACCACTTCGAACCAACATATGCATTCGTGTGGAAGGCATCTTGAGGATGATCTAAGGTGGAGCTCTTTGAAGTGCAAGGGCTACTTGCTACTAATCCTGAGGGTTCCAAAATGAATGTAGTAGATGTAGTGCCTTCGGTTTGATTTAGATTCAAAACAAACTTGTATGGATGAATATTGGCATTTGATTTTCGCTTGGAGGCAGTATTAGCATTGTAATATGGTCTGCTAAGAGAGAATGTAAATCATTACTTCATGAGCCTCGCACCCCGAAAATGGATAAAATAGGGTAGTGCAGCATGGCTATGTAGGGCATTCCCATAAGGGTGTGTCATCACCTTTCTAGATTATCATATTATGGATTTGGTTGTGCATGAGACCTCTCTATAAAGGTTGAGAACAACCGGGATGATGACATATTCGATATTGTCCAATAAGGGGTAGTCCAGTTCTGTATTGATAGAGGTCGAAAGGTTTTCATCCTCAGGTACATTTTATTTAGAGGTGTACCACGTTTAGAGGGTGGTCTCTTACCTTGCCATTTGTTGGAATCCATTCTCCAATAAGCGTCTTCGGTTTTCGATTGTATACCTATTATTATTGTGATGTACAGACATCACAGCTACTTGATTATTGGTATTTGAAACTCATAGACATTATTATAATATCATTGGAGTTTTATAATGAAATGGTTTGGTTATCATAAGGTAAAAACCCGTCCGTGTTTATGTGCGTTGTGGTCTTACTAGATACGTTTTATTTTGGAAATGTTTCCAAATGTGGAAATCAGTATGTTATGATTGAGCTTTCTCATGCTAGTTTACTAGGCTGATCCAGGTGTTATTTTCTTATAATGCTCGGTTCAGCCCAAGTGTAACGACTCGTAAGTTTATCACTTTGATAAATTATATTTATTTTTAAAATATTCAAATATAAGCTTTTTAACATAGATTATGCTATCTTGAACAATAAAAATGATGGTAATCTTATTTTGAATAAGTATTTACAAAAATATATACTATGGAAAAAATATTGATAAACTGACCGAAAACTGTTTTATCGATAAACAATACTATAAATATTAGAAATCACGCACCAAGCTGGATACATACTCTCATTTATCCGTATATAAAAAATTATGAAATAAAATTATTTATTTTATTTTTGGGAATAAAAGTATTTATGACATCATCAATAATGGCATCATATTTAATAATTGATTTATGAATTTAAATTGAGATTTAGTGATTTAATAATTATTATAATTATTCAAATAATTGTTTTTAAATGATAACGATTCATTTTAATTTGTTATGAAGGGATAATAAATCATTTAAGATATACTTGATTTGGAAATATAAGAAAATTCGTATCGCTTTATCGATATAACATCACTTTTTATAAATAATTGTTTAATATTAATTTATATGGTTTTATAAATCAAATGTGATCATTTTACTTAGTTAAAAATGATAAGAAATTAGATTTCAACTTTTTTTTACATATATATGTAAAGTAGTTAATAAGTGAAAATGTGACCAGGAATCGGCTTCCCGATTTTCAACGGGTTAACGAACAGAAGCTATTCAAAGTTGCTGCAACCTTATTTATATCACTTGAACACATATCTAAACATACACATACACCCCTAACATATACATGAATGCATATATACATACAATATGCTTACCATTTACATTCGAATTTACATATAGTAAAAAGTATAAATATCTAGATATTTTCTACCCTATAAAGCAAACATCAACTTACTTACACACTATCATCATCACACACATGGAGGCACATGAGGGCTGGCTTGCCATGCGTTCGGAAGAGATGGAGGGGGTGTGGGCAAAAGGATAATGTGTAAATATGTATTTAGATATTTATTTTTAATTTTTTTTAAATACCCACCATTCTCTTCATAATTTTACACACTATTCTACTTCTCTTCTTCCTCATTCTTAAGCTTTTCCATGGCTTCCTACATTTAGGAATTTATGAAGAAAAATATTACAAAAAATAAATTAAATTTATATAAGTATATATACATAAGCAATCAACTTCAAAACCAAAGCAAATCACTTCCATTCCTCACTCATAATCCATGACCACCACCTCCTACAATCAGGGTCGAGCACAATTCCATTTGGAATTTTACCGTACCCTGCCTAAAGTCCAAGGCTTGATTCCGTAGGCTTTAATTCAAGCTGAGCGAAGCTATAGCGAATTTTCGAGAAGTTAGAAACCAATGAAGGTGAGAAACTATATATATATAATTGCTATGGATGTTCACTATGTTTGATCATCAAGTTTGGATGTTGATTGTATATTTATTTTGATATTGAAACAAGTCACGTTTAATACACGTCGAATCTCAAAAAGGAAATCATTTTCCTTTAATAAATGAAATGGTGTGTATGAGATTGTTAGACCTCTTGAAAATGGTTTAAAATGATTTATAAAAGTTTTATAAACACTAAAATCCATTTTGGTGAAGTTCTGACAAGTTATGAAAATTGAGTCATAAATAGGCGTATTGCGTAACGAAAGTTCGTAATTTCGCGCCGTAGAAAGTTAAATCCATTTATACGATGGATTCAGAGTCGGAATTCTTTAAAATAAGAATTTTCCAAACTCTTATAATCATAGTTTCCAAACAAAAGAAAAGAATTGAAATTTCGTTTAGTAGATTTTGAAATATAAGCAAAACAAGTTTTCAAAATAGTCGCGCTTGGGCATTTCAGAAACCAAAACGATAAATTCTTTAAAAATAATATTTCAATTCTGTAAAATTATGGGATAAATTCTATAAATATTTTAAAATCTTTTAAAAGAATTTTGGGTTATAAAAATGAATATCTAAATGATAGAAAAATTGATTTAATAAACTAAGCTTAAAAGCACTATTCGCAGCACTTTTGTAACACTTTTAAGAACTTTTGAAATATGGTTTTAAACTTTAGTATTCTTTTCCAAATATTTTTTAAATGTTTTTGAATAAATAATTAAGTATTTTGATATGATTTGAATGTTTTATAATTTATTTTAAAAGGTTTAAATAAATGATTTAAAGAAATGCTGTTATAATTAAGTGATTTAATCTTGGTTGTAAAAACTGACGAGTGGACTGGATTTTTCTATTCGTGAGATCCGGATGTGGAGTGCTTAAACTAAGGAGACGTTCAGGAGCAACCAGTGCTCTGGCTCTCCTGGCCTTTTCCTAGCGAGGAATGGATAAGGTCGAAATGTCGAAAACGAGACAAGTATAAACGATTTAATTTTTATAATTAATTTAATACAACATGAATTGTATGGAGATAATCTTCTTATACTTGGTATTAAATTCTAAGGAGGGAAACCATAGTATCTGTGTAAATTTAAAAAGTGATTTCGCTACTATTCAATGGATAGTAAAGGTTGAATACAGAAATTGATGTCAAGTAAAATTAGTATAATTTTTTTGGATCCGTTTTACTTGAATACTAATTAATTTGGATTTACCATCTTAGATAACATTGTTTCAATGTATAAAAAAGTTATGATTTGGAAATAAGAAATCTTTTGTCAAGATTTAAATAAATGATTAGGAATATTTTTAATTCCCGTGGATCCTTATACTTAAAATTAATTATTTTGGATTTACAGAAAATGATGTCTTAGATAACATTTTCTGACTCATTTTTAAAAGTTATGATTTGGCATCTTTGTTAGGTTGTAAATAAACACCTTGAAAATAGTTTCCTAAGTGAAGAATGAAATGATTTGGAATTACTCCAAGACTTAAAAAGGTTATAATTAAAAAAATATTTGATAAAGGAGGTTTATTGATCAAGTATATACTGAAAAGAAATGTTTTAAAGATATATATATTTCTAGAAGATATTTTTGATAAAGAGAGATGTAATAAATCAAATGATAAGCACCTGTTTACTTAACATCTTTTTATCGACGATTGATTTGCAGGAACCGGGATCGGATTCGGGAAAATTCTATCCAAAACCACTTCGAACCAATTTACGAGTTCAAAAGTAAATACATGTTAAAGACAATGAAGTTAAAGGCGGGGGTCTTCATAATGAAAGGACTGCTTTTTGATAATTTCATAGTAGCTCCCGAAATAAATAAATAAATAAATAGCATTGATCCCTTCATTCTGGGATCTTCGTATGCAAGGACTACTTGCTACTAATTCCAAGAGATGTGGTAGGAGAATGCCTTTGGTTTGTCCTATTCCTGGACAACTTGATGAATGTCTGACACTGCATTTCTAAGATCATAGTGTATTGACCTCTACAAATTTACATTTGTTTAGTGGTGTAGGAGGTAACTGTTGAATATGCTAGTATATGATTTTAGTTTGATGATAATAAACATATATATTCATCTAAATGTATTTATTATAGTACTATTTTATATTTCACACAATTAAATAAATATTTACTGAATAAAATAAATAACACAGAATTTAAATTCAAACAAATATTTTATTACAATTTTGAATAGTACAAATTTGAGCTCTCACTATATATATATATACACAAATTCGATTACATCTCAAATCTCACTTTACATTGTTCACCCCACTACATATCACTCATTCACTCGTATTTTATCTTCGACTCTGCTCCGGCCTGAATCCAGCATCAGAGTTATCTGAAAAGTAAACATTGACGCAGTAAAATTGAAAAGGAAATATTTGTGTAGTGTAAAACAAAATGTGTATTTTTGAAAATATTATTTGCCTCAGTTATTTGGGTTGTTCGTCATCATATTTATTTTTGAATTCATCTACACGAACAACTTGTGACATGCACAGTGTATCACTGTACCTGCCACAAGGCCGTGCACACTGATATACACTTGACAAAACTGCAGGGACCGTTGAGCACAAGGTCAAACCCGAGCCATAAGCTGGATTCAACTCAAGTGCAATATGAAAAACAAATCCAGATGAAAGTGTACACAAAACTTCAAACTGTAAACAAGACGAGTATAAAGTGATGTACATA
The DNA here is from genome assembly GCA_030737815.1 of Allium fistulosum. Classification (NCBI taxonomy): domain Eukaryota; kingdom Viridiplantae; phylum Streptophyta; class Magnoliopsida; order Asparagales; family Amaryllidaceae; genus Allium; species Allium fistulosum. The sequence continues at coordinate 147,388,231 of CM060908.1, read as the reverse complement.
TGAATGCTATGATCAAAGACAACAACATCAACCAAGGTTAGGACCAGTGAACAGTGAAGTGAAACAAGACCAGACCCAAGTCAACTGGAATTCAACTCAGGTCTGGCAACAAGTGAAACAAGTCCAGCTACCACATGAAAGCAAGCAGTCGAAGTAACAAGCACACATGCCCAGCTCAAATGTACATAATCAAGCATGGTGAATGCAACACTTCTACAAGGCACAGTACAAAACAACATGTAGCTTCGTGACAACCAGACATACACATGATACATGACTCGAGAACAAGAACACATACAACACACAAGTTCAGAGTTCAGACTTCAAGATGAACCAGACTCAAGGAAATGTGCAAACAGTTTCGAACACATAGACATATGTACATGATGCAACAAACATACATACATATATACATATGCACACACACATATGTGTATATATATATATATTATGCACATGAATCAAATGCACAAATCCAGAGGCAACTCGAAACATGCCAGTGGAACAACAAACTAAAAGCAACCAGAGACCATCAAACAAGTGCAACAAAGCAACATAATCAACTGGATGCAATGACCAGCAGCCTCAACGGTAATTTATTCACATGAAAATATACATGAAATCAAGTGCAACATCAACACGGCAGTGGACAGAGCAGTGTAAACCAATGAACAAAACCATGTAACATGAACAACTCCACATGAAATCAGACATATACATATGAAGACCAGCTTTCAAAGTGCAATCAGACTCAATGAAGCAACACAAACAAAACAGTACACAAGACTCAAGTTTGCAACATATAGCATGAATATATACATGCGTGAACATATATATATATATATATATATATATATATATATGCAGTGACATACTCGATTTCATTTCAAGAAAATAGTTATAACATGAAGCAGGTTTTATAAAAATCTGGGTAACGGATTTTTTCATACTAAGTCAAGGTTAAATACCAAAGTCAAAGTCAGGTGATATTGAAAAAGTCGAAATAAAATTCTCATCTCAAAATATCATCACATAATCAAAGTGCCGAAGTCTCAGAGGTAACAAAATTCGTATATTCACGATGCCGAAATTAAGGGAATAAAGAACGGAACCAAAGTCAAGTTTAGTCAGAGCCGTGGTGACCAACGAAGAGTCGAACAAGTCAAAATCGAAGCCGTGATATTCAAGCAACGCAAATTATACGAATTGAAAATGTCAGAAAACATCATCAACAATCAAGCAAAATCGAACGACTAAACTAACATTATCAGACGATTTCAAAAATATATTCGAACGAAAATAAAGGGAATCGAGCCCTATTTAACCCATGAACATCATCGCCATCAAAGGTATCCGAGTTTAAGCAATATCACAGAGCAAAGAATCAAATCAATAACTCGAATCGAATCGAGTTCAAGCAAGCTAACCAAAAAAGCAAAAAGCATAAATCACATACCATTTTTCGAACTCGATCAAATTGGAGCGACCGAAATCATACTACAGCTAGAGAATCAATTGTCCAAGCCAAACAGAGCAAATAATCTCAGCAATTGATCAGATATAAGCGGCGCTTCCATTTTCATAGAAGCCCTAATTGTTGAAAGAGGAACGAGGCAGTGAGATTTCTCAAAGAAGAATACGACCAAGAATATAATAAGAAAAAGGGGGAATTGTTTACGGTGTTTAATTTGGGCCGGAGTCTTTGAAATATTATTTGGGCTTAATATTTAAAATTAGGGTTTTTGTGTTTAATTATTTTTTAATTTGTAATTTTCTTTTAAACTTTTGTAAAATCTAGTCGTGTGACTAGGGGACGAACTACGGTGGTGTAGTTCGAGAATTCACAACTCAGTGGCTGAGTTGTGGTAGGGTTTTGAGCGTAGAGTTAGGTTAGTTGATAGCGGATGTCGCAAGTTTACGTGTGTAAGCGTCTGACTACTTAATTTCTAGTAGAAACCTTGGGGGCAGCACGTAGGCAGGGTTTTGCCAAAGCTGGGTAAATCTGTGTTATTCTATTTCTGCTTTTAATATTCTACGATTATCTATGCTGCTATTATTCTGGTATTATTAGTGCTGCAATTATTTTATATATTTCTCCATTAAATTTTTATAATTAATAGTATCACCCTATTCACCCTCCCTCCCCTCTAGGGTGCAATCGATCTTACAAGTGGTATCAGAGCTAGAAACAAAAGTCAATTTTTATTTTAAAAAATTTGATTTTCCAAAAACCAATTCTTGTTTTAAAATTTTGAATTTTTAAAATGGCTTCTTTTAATAATGCTTTTGTTGAGGGTCAGTCCATAGTTAGACCACTAATGTTCAATGATGAATATGCTTACTGGAAAAATCGAATGAAATTTTTTTTGAAAACCATTGATGCTTGGAATATTGTTGAGATGGGTTATAGGATACTAACTATAGTGGTAGATAATTAAGAAATTGAAAAACTGATGGGTCAATGGACAAATCTAGAAATAAATTATAGAATGCTAATGCCAAAGCTATGAATTCTATTATTTGTTCATTGGATAAATTGAATTTAATCGTGTCTCACATTGTCTAACTGCGCATGAAATCTGGCACACACTTGAAGTGACTCACAAAGGAACATCTCAAGTCAAGGAATCTAGCCTTGCCATGCTTAGTAGCGAATACGAGAACTTCACAATGGCCAAGGATGAAATGTCAAAGAGATGTATAAACGACTTTCCAATCTCGTATACAAATCAAAAGCTCCCGAAAAACCATACACAGAATTAGAAATAGTCTGAAAAATCCTCAGAGTTCTACCATGAGATTTTGAAGCAAAAGTCACTGCTATTCAAGAATCAAAAGATTTGAAACAAATCAAAGTCGAAGAACTCATCGGAAATCTCACCACTTATGAGCTAGAAATGAAATTCAAGGAAGAACGAGAAGGAGGTGATACTCAAAAGAAATCAATAGCTCTTAAAGGAACAACGGAAAGTGATGATGATGATGGTGGTGGTGATGATGGAGTAGCTGAGCTGGCGCTACTAATAAAGAAATTCAAAAAGTGGAATCGAAAATATGGAAATCCAGCTCTAAATCAACAATTGAAAAGCAGAATAGTCAAAGTACTAGACAACTTAGACGAGCAAGAGATCATTTGCCACAAGTGCAATAAACCCGGTCACATCAAGCCCAAATGTCCTCAGAATCGACTCGACCAAGGAAAGAAATCGGAAAGGAGAAGTTTTGCAGCCACGTGGAATTAAAGTGATGATGATAATAAAAGCACTAGCAGTGAGAGTGAAAAAGCAGATCTGTGCATTCGAGGTGATATAACTGATAGCGATGACGACGAGCCAAGCGAGGTATCAAAACTCACTCACTCAGAATTGCTTATATATTTTCACGAAGTAAATGGCTATTTCGAACGACTTAGGGAGAAATATGCTAAAATTGAATCACATAGAGATAGTTTGATATAATTAAATAAACAGCTTGATCAATTGGTTAAAAACTATCAAAGCAAGTGCCTAAGTGTGAAAAGTGTCCATCATTCGAAGAAGAAATTAAAAAATTAGAAATTAAAATTAAATCGCTTGAAAATGAAATTCTGATTTTGAAAGAGAGTGAAAACACTAGAAGAGAAAATTCTATTAAAAGGTGCACTCAATTATTGAACGAAAACGAACCACTCAAAACACAAGTCCAACAACTGTCAACGACTTTAGGAAAATTCTCCAGAGGAGAAAAATCACTAAATATGATAATATGAAAACAAACAGTCAATACTGAAAGACAAGGACTTGGGTATACTCACTCTGAACATGTTAGAAATGAAATTAATCAAGTCAATTCAAAGTGCACGATTTGTGGAAAAACTGGACGCAATCACAATATTTGCTGGTATAGACCCAAACACGTGAAAACCATTCCAATTTGGGTTCCAAAAGTCATGAATATAAAATCCCTTAAAGTTAAACAAATCTGGGTGCCGAAAGGGACATATATAAATAGTTTTAGGTCTACTCAAACATATTTTTCAAAATCTTTTGCCATTAACAATCATGGACCTATAAAAACAAATAGGTCACAAAAATCTTTTCTCGTGTAGGAGTGGTGACAGGCTAAGGAACAACAACAGTGTTACCTGGATTCTGGCTATTCCAGGCATACAATGGGCGACAAATCAAAGTTCCTTAGCCTAGTATAAAGGTGACAAAATCACAATGGACAACAACGAAAAATTATCGTAAAGGTAAAATAGGTAACGGTATATTTATTTTGAACGATATATTAAATGTGATAATCTTCACCATAATTTGAATTAAATCAGCCAGTTATGTGATAAGGAAATGAATGTTGATTTTGATTCTGACTTATTCAAAATTGTTGCCAATTATCTTTTTATGCCGAGAACACTAAATGTATCTCTAGAGTTTTTGAATCATCTCATATAGATTTGTTTGGACTAATAATGTTTCAAGTTTAGATGATAAGAAATATTGTCTTGAATTGATTTTTGATTACTCTAGATACACATGGATATATTCGCTTATCTTACTGCTTCTGGATCTGGCACTATGTTCACTGTTTGTAAATTTGCATGATTTCAATTCAAATTCAGGAGAATTTCATTTAGAAGCTGTTAAAAATGAATTTAAGGTATTTTGTTACACACTTCACGGTCTGGTCTATAACATCCAACTAATGATAATCTGGAGTCTAAGAGAAATTCATATGCAGATTACACTGGTAATCTAGTTGGTAGAAAAATTACTAGTGGAACGTGATTTATGTTGAGTAGTTGCATATCTGCATATTTTTCATTTCAACTGATTTTCAAATTAGCAGACATTTTCTCTTATAAAACCCTTTTCAAAAAACCGTTTTTGTTGACCTTATTTCAGATTAGTCATTTTAGAAAATTTAATTTTATAATAATTTTTGAATTTGATCCTAAATGACTACATTAACTAATCTGACTCCCTACTGATTATCAAAAAGGTAAATAGTGATTGAAAAAGTGATGAGTGTTGACATTAATCATATATTATAACTTGAGACAGTATATTTGGTAAATTTTTTTAGAAATTTAAACAAGATTTATAATAACTTTTGATGGGTAAAAATTCCATGACCATCTCTATTTCTTTCATATTTCTAACGACCATCACTCATCAAAATCCAATATAGTTTGTTAATATGTGGTATTCTAAACGGGAAATTATTTGTTTTCATTTTATTTTATTTTTAGCAATAAAACATCCAAAGTGTTCACTCTCATTCAAAAGTCCTTACGGTTATGCATGGGTGAATTACTTGGAATATTTGTATATGTACTTTCATGCTCATTTAAAAGTCCTCATGGTTATGCATGTATGGAACACATATCAAAATTGGTTATTAAATAGACAAGTTGATTCTAATCCCATTTAAAAGTCCTCACTGTTATGCGTGGTTAGAAGATGCTTGAAATTCATTTTTTTAAATAAAAATTTGGAATACTACTAATCTCATTTAAAAGTCATAACGGTTATGCATGGTTAGTAGATGTTCAAATTCCTGATATAAATTTACCACAAATAGACACAACAATATGGTTTTACATCATCCCCATCATTCTAAAGTGGAATATGCACCTAACAGAGTATTTATGATTTTTGTTTGATTTTTTATTGAAATTTAATATTTATACTTGATTGGGTATTAATGTTGTATTAATGTCTATCGCTTTATCTCTATTTTTATAACACTATTACTCTTTTGCTGATAAGAAAAGGGGGAGAGAAAAGTTAAGATTTTGGCAAATAAAGGTCAAATATTTTATTTTTTATTTGCATAATTCATTTGCACATTTTTATTTATTTTCATGCATATATGAAGGGGGAGCTTTGTTGTAGAGAGGGAGCATTCAAATAGGGGGAGCAAATTGAATGATCAAATACATTTTATAAATTCAAAATCTTAAATATATGTTTGTTATCATCAAAAGGGGGAGATTGTTGAATATGCTAGTATATGATTTTTGTTTGATGATTATAAACATATATATATTCATCTAAATGTATTTGTTATAGTACTATTTTATTTTTCACATAATTAAATAAATATTTACTGAATAAAATAAATAACACAGAATTTAAATTCAAACAAATATTTTATTACAATTTTGAATAGTACAAATTTGAGCTCTCACTATATATATATATATACACAATTTCGATTACATCTCAAATCTCACTTTACATTGTTCACCTCACTACATATCACTCATTCACTCGTATTTCATCTTCAACTCTGCTCCAGCCTGAATCCAGCATCTGAGTTATTTGAAAAGTAAACACTGACGCGGTAAAATTGAAAAGGAAATAATTGTGCAGTGTAAAACAAAATGTGTATTTTTGAAAATATTATTTGCCTCAGTTATTTGGGTTGTTCGTCATCACATTTATTTTTGAATTCATCTACACGAACAACTTGTGACATGCACAGTGTATCACTATACATGTCACAAGGCCATGCACATCGATATACACTTGACAAAACTGCAGGGACCGTTGAGCACAAGGTCAAACCCGAGCCATAAGCTAGATTCAACTCAGGTGCAATATGAAAAACAAATCCAGATGAAAGTGTACACAAAACTTCAAACTGTAAACAACACGGGTATAAAGTGATGTACACATGAATGCTATGATCAAAGACAACAACATCAACCAAGGTCAGGACCAGTGAACAGTGAAGTGAAACAAGACCAGACCCAAGTCAACCGGAATTCAACTCAGGTCTGGCAACAAGTGAAACAAGTCCAGCTACCACATGAAAGCAAGCAGTCGAAGTAACAAGCACACATGCCCAGCTCAAATGTACATTATCAAGCATGGTGAATGCAACACTTCTACAAGGCACAGTACAAAGCAACATGTAGCTTCATGACAACCAAACATACACATGATACATGACTCGTGTATCGACCCGGTATTTTGAACCATTCGCATCTGCATATGTCGGACTTGAATTGCTCAAAACAACAGATTGTTAATTTTATATTTTGCAAAACTCAGCAGATACAGTAAATAAATCAATCACAGAATCACAGATACAGAGTAATAACAATAAGCAGTGGAAATAGATAAATAGTAGTTCATGAAGCTACTATAAAACATCAGAACCTGAAACAAAATACAATAGAATCTCAAATACAAATGAATCTCTAATACATAAGAAACTGACAAGTCTGAACATAAAAGACTAGAATAAACTGAAATAACTATAAGCTGGATAGATATAGATGGATCTCCAAGCGATGCTCCTATCTCCAAAGGTGAGTCTCAAATGCTGTGTCACTCAGTCTGACCCGAGCATAAAGCAAAACATAAAACACTCGAGTCAGGATTAACATTCATATATAGTAAATTCAACTCAAGTGAAATGTCAACTGAAATACCAGTAACTTAAAGGATGTTTGGGATTTCCATCCTCTAAGGATCCGTGGAACTATCTACTATGTAGTAATATACGCTACTATAATAATGTCTACAGTAAAGTAAACTATTAAAATAGCGTTAAGGCGTTACCCATATCCCCCTAACACATTTTATATAATGTCGTAGTCTATACAGATACTGTAAACTCCACTCGCAAGTGGGCTATTAGGGAGCACTCCATAGGTACGACAGAAACCAAACACGTAGAAGGTGCGATAGGGCATGTAACAAGGCACGCGAGGCAATGCTAGGGTAGATATACCGTTTATGGATCCGGACTGGTGGTAACGCATAGCAGCTACTACCGCCCACCTCGTGACACACTCCCAAATCAAAGGTGCACCCAATCAAATCGTAAAAGCAATAGAATGGTATCGAAGAAATGTGTCCGATCGGAGGAATGACTTCACTTGGCCCGGCATGGCTCCTGTTTTAGCCACATCAAGCTGACTCACGGGAGTCGGGGCTGCGTAAACCTCATATAGAATCGTCATTAAACAATCCTACTTCATTCTGGAATCTCCACCACGTGCACAGTTGTTAAAGTGGTTTTCGGTATTGGCAAAGAGTATGACAATATCTGATCCCGGTCTCTTTAACAACCAAACGCTTATTTCACACCGTGGTCATCTCATGTCAAATAGTTCATACTTCATATCAAATTATCATATTCATTTCAAAACCATGTCAATTTGATATCATTATTCACTTTAAATAATATTCATTTCCGGAATCGTAACACTTTCAAAATTATAACCCTTTCGAAATCATAACACTTTTGAAATCATAACACTTTGGAAATCATAGCACTTTTGATATCATAACACTTTGGAAATCATAACACTTTTGAAATCATAACACTTTGGAAATCATAGCACTTTTGATATCATAACACTTTGGAAATCATAACACTTTCGACTTAAACAGTTTAGGTATTGAAAATAGTATATATATTAAAATAGTTATAAATTAAAATAGTTTATATATTAAAATAATTTATATGTTAAAATAGTTTATATATATTGAAAATACTTTATATAATAAAATAGTTTCCTCCAATTCCACAAATCGATTCAAACTAGCTTACATTCCAAAATTTAATTTAAATAAATCCACGTTCAACACTTTAAATTTAAAAGGTTAAAGATTCAATTCAAATTCTCAATAAACCATTTCAATTTTTATCGATATCAAATCTAGGTTTGAACCATCATTTCAATTCCAATAAGATTCAAGGTTTAAATATTCAAACAATTTCAATATAAGTTTCATTTATATTTCAACGTTTAACTTTAATTTTATTCAAATTTGAAAATATTCACTTAATCACATTTTATCAAATCATGTTATCAATCATATCTCTTAAAATCTCAAAATCAATAAGTTCAAATCAATTCTTATTTAAATTCAATTATTAACCAATTTAAATTCCAAGTCAACACTAATTTATCTTCCTAGCCTTTATTATTAAAGTTATAAAAATCTATTCTTATATATTAATATAAAATTTAAATAAATACTTAAACATATTATATACTAATTAAATTAATTTTTTATTAAATTAAATCTTATTATTAAATGTATTTTGTATTGAATCTTATTTTATACATTTTTAAAATAATAAAAATTATAAGAAAAATCTTGAAAATTATATTTTCAAAACAACTTATAAATTAAAATTTCCCATAACATATTATTTTAAATCTAAATTTTACAAAATAAAATATCATTATAATATATATTTAAAAATCAATATTTAATAAAATCCTTTCTTCTAAAACTTTGGAAATCAGTTCAAACTATAAACCAACGTTGTTCGTATATAATTTTCTACCATATGATCAAGTGATACGGATATTTATCATTTCAATCCGTAAATTAAATATTTACGGGTGTATATCATTTCAACCCGCAATCCCAAAACTTAAAATCAATGAAAATCGCTTGGGGTTATCATTTCAACCAATAACGATTTTCCACTAATCTATAATATCGTTCGGGTATGTATCATATCAACCTATAAGGAATTTTAAACTAGCAAGGAACTTGCAGAGTGAGAACAAATATGATAATAATATAACCTATCAACTACAGGCATATATCATCAGTGATAAATTAAATAAAATATATACAACAGGATATGGTGTCATATATCACAGGTGAGCAATTGTAGATAATGGCATATCATTTTTAACAATTAAATAACTAACAATTCAAATTTAACAGCATATTTCACTTGTCGTTTCAAGTGAAATCAAATTTACCAAATATAATAGTGTTAATCGTGAGTGACTGCTCACCTTTCGAGGCTAGAGAAGATAGACGACACAACAAGCTACGAATTGAATCGCGAACACGACAATTGACCAACCCCATCGACAAATCTCAAATCAAAGCGAGATGAATACGGATCCGACGATCAAAGCTAATAATAGGGATCGATGAACAAATCCAAATCAACTTGATAACTGAAACAAAATGTATATTATATTAAAAAAAATTACCAATATTCAACTTAAAAATACATATTTAAAATAACATATCTATATATGTGTTTTTAATTCAAAACCGAACATATATTGAAAAGTATATTGATTTGCAGACTAATATATATATATATATATATATATATATGTGCAGAGACAATGTATAATTACAACTAAATGCATATATGCAGGCTACAACTAACATATGCCCATATATATGTAAGACCGGTATAGTATAATATACATATTACAGACTTAATATATAATAGAAAAATTGAAATCTATTTCAACACATAAAATATGTGTATATACAGATGATACAAATTCATTTCAAAATACTAACCTAACATATTATATACATATATATTTCAAATATCAACATTTAATAATACATATATATAAATCAATATATCCATATATATAAAACCGATACAAAAGAATCAATATATACGTATACTTACAGGCATATACATATATATGTATGTACTTAAAAAGGGAAGTGCCAGTATATTTAATATACTTGTACAACTTACATATTTTAACAACAGATAGATTTCATACAAATCTTATATACATATATATGTGAATATATATATATATAAATCTTATATAAACCTTTAAATATATAAGCAGACATATTGTATATAACTAATGTATATACAAACGTTATGCATATGTGTTAAAAATCAAAGTATATATATACACAGCTTCTATATTAAATATATATATATATATAATCTGAAGCTTTATAAAACTGCATTCATCTTACTTTATTATTAATATTAATATAAATTACTATTATAAAGATATATATACACTAGCACATTAGTTATAACATAAATATACAAACAAGGAAGCGGGTGGACCTGCTGTGCTTGCGTGGCCAGAGAAGAGAGAGCGATGGAGACTGAGAGATAGCACGTTTTGAGGTGGCTGGCGTGCAAGCTTCGGGTATATACTTTTCTCACTTTTTCTCTTTTTTTTATAGAAAGTGGAAGAGAGGTGCTTGACAGGTTTGATGGGGTGGCATGCGAACGGCGGAGGGCGGACTTGGCATGTAGGGCAAGGTTCGGTTGTTCGGCCATAGAAGGGAAGGAGATAGGCGGCACGTGGTTATGGAATAGCAGGTTAGGAGGTGAGGCTGTGAGGCGTGTGGTGTTCGACGGTTGTATGTCAATCGGAGTCTGGTGATGGAGAGGCTAGAACTGGGTCGTTTGCCATGGTCGTGGGTGTGGAAGATGGAGGATGGTCGGTGAAGAGGCGGAGGAGCTGGGTTGAATCGACACGTTCAGGCAGGAAGCAAGGAGGATCTCAGGAATTGCAAACAACTTATATATATATTATTATATTTTTTTATAAGGAGATAGTGTGGTCGGCTATAGGAGAGGGGATTGGTGGAGCTCGGCTGTAGAAGATTGGTAGGCGGTGGATGAAGCTCTGAGGAAAGTGGATTGAGAGGAAATGGGAACAAACAGTTCTTTGATATAATACTTTGTATATTTTATATATTTATTTAGAAGAAAAGCAAAAGGAGCAGAGTTAGAAAAAGGGAAAGGAAGAGCAAAAATCTTTACAGGAAAACTTGAGTACGAGCTTCACACAAATATGAGATGGAGCCTTTTTTTCAAACTTGGATTATATAATCGATAAAAATTGAAATGGTTTATTGAGAATTTGAATTGAATCTTTAACCTTTTAAATTTAAAGTGTTGAATAGGGATTTATTTAAATTAAATTTTGGAATATAAGCTGATTTGAATCGATTTGTGGAATTGGAGGAAACTATTTTATTATATAAAGTATTTTCAATATATATAAACTATTTTAATATATAAATTATTTTAATATATAAACTATTTTAATTTATAAATATTTTAATATATATACTATTTTCAATACCTAAACTGTTTAAGTCGAAAGTGTAATGATTTCAAAAGTGCTATGATTTCCAAAGTGTTATGATTTCAAAAGTGTTATGATTTCGAAAGGGTTATAATTTTGGAAGTGTTACGATTCCGAGAATGAATATTATTTAAAGTGAATAATGATATCAAATTGATATGGTTTCGAAATGAATATGATATTTTGATATGAAGTATGAACTATTTGAAATGAAATGGCCACGGTGTGAAATAAGCGTTTGGTTGTTAAAGAGACCGGGATCGGATATTTTCATACTCTCTGCCAATACCGAAAACCACTTTAACAACTGTGCACGTGGTGGAGATTCCAGAACAAAGTAGGATGGTTTGGTGACGATTCTATATGAGGTATTTACGCAGCCCAGACTCCCGTGAGTCAGCTTAATGTGGCTAAAACAGGAGCCATGCCGGGCCAAGTGAGGTCATTCCTCCAATCGGACACATTTCTTCGATACCATTCTATTGCTTTTGTGATTTGATTGGGTGCACCTTTGATTTGGGAGTGTGTCACGATGTGGGTGATAGTAGCTGTTATGCATTACCACCAGCCCGGATCCGCAAACGGTATATCTACCCTGGTATTGCCTCGCGTGCCTTGTCACATGCCCTATCGCACCTTCTACGAGTTTGGTTTGTGTCATACCTATGGAGTGCTCCCTGATAGCCCACTTGCGAGTGGAGTTTACAGTATCTGTATAGACTATGGCATTATATAAAATGTGTTAAGGGGGATATGGGTAATGCCTTAACGCTATTTTAATAGTTTACTTTACTGTAGACATTATTATAATAGCGTATATTACTGCATAGTAGATAGTTCCACGGATCCTTAGAGGATGGAAATCCCAAACATTCTTTAAGTTACTTGTATTTCAGTTGACATTTCACTTGAGGTTAATTTACTATATAGGAATGTTAATCTTGACTCGAGTGTTTTGTGTTTTGCTTTATGCTCGGGTCAGACTGAGTGACACAGCATTTGAGACTCACCTTTGGAGATAGGAGCTTCGCTTGGAGATCCATCTATTTTTATCCAGCTTCTAGTTATTTCAGTTTATAATAGTCTTTCATGTTCAGACTTGTCAGTTGCTTATGTATTAGAGATTCATTTGTATTCGAGATTCTGTTGTATTTTGTTTCAGGTTCTGATGTTTTATAGTAGGTTCATGAACTACTATTTATCTATTTCTACTGCTTATTGCTATTACTCTGTGTTTGTGTTTCTGTGATTGATTTAGTTACTGTATATGCCGAGTTTTGCCAAATATAAAATTAACAATATGTTGTTTTGAGCAATTCAAGTCCGACATGTGCGGATGCGAATGGTTCAAAATACCGGGTCGTTACAGTTGGTATCAGAGCTCTGGTTTAGGCAAAACTTAGCATATAGAGTAAATTTAATTACAGAATCACCTTCGTTCGAGCTTGAATTTCACCTCATTGATTCGGATTTCCTTTGAATTTTGGAACTTTCCCCTTCGTTCTGAAAATTCATTATTGTCTCTCCCTATTCGTGTTCTTCTTGATACTGGAGCATCCCATAACTCCATTTCTGTTCCGACAACCTTAGTATGATTTGTAAAGGGGTGAACTCCTTTACAACAAGCATCGATTCATCGTAGATTTCTACATCCTTGGTTTAGATGCTGTTATTTCTTGCAAAGCCCGAACCATCTCTAGTAGATGATCAGGGTAATTCCCTTGTAATCATGACTCCAATCCGATAATCAGAGATTATCCTAATATTGGATGAAGCCACTTCTCCACCTCCTCAGCGAGAAATTGAATTCTGCATCGATCCTATCCCTGGAGCTTGACTTGTGTCCTGATTCTCGTTGATGATATTCTCGCCTTCTCTAAGTCTCGGTTGACCGGTTAAGGTCGCCCGTGATCTATATAAGCCCATTCATCTTTTCTCTTTTGTAATCTATCTATCTTATCTCGCTTTCGAGCCTACCCATCTTAGTTCGAATTCTCTTTGATCAGGTCCTTCTGAATTTGAATCTCTATCCTTGTTTTGAAATCCATCCTTGAATCATCGTGTGAGGGAGTTTATTTGTTATTAATATTAAATGTTTTATATTGTGTTGTTTGAGCTGTTAAGTTTGAATTTTTGGTTTCGATCGATTTGTCTAGCTAACGCTATCGGTAGAAATTCCAAAACACTTGAACAGAGCATACTGACATAATTTTGTTTTTGAAATTTTGGTAAATGAAGCAATTTTATATATAATTATATTTTTTATGTATTAGGATAAATTTTTGAAATTTGATAGTTTAATGGGTTGGTTGTTAGAAATGATAATACTATACTATCATTTATTGTTTTTCCAACTTTTCTAAACCATTAACTATTGTTGTATGTTATAAGGAGATGAATCTTATAAGCATGGTTTATAAATTTGATCTGGCAAATTTAAACTAAGGATTTGAGAATTTAATTTCTAGTGTTTTTCCAAATTGGTTCTCAAGGTTTTGAGAAAATATATTATTTGAAATATATATTTTTTTCTTAGAAAATTGGTTCTAAAGAATTTTAAAAGGAGTAAATCAGTACTCTCTTCTTTTGTCGCTGGAAAATAATTTCGGTGACGACTGCAGCATCATCGACATTCATTTTCGAGTCTCAAAGTGGAGAGACCGCTTGGTAGCTTTGCTGCACTTTTGTTTTGAATATGAATTTGATTTGAATTTCTTGAGTATGATTTGATGTATAAAATACATATATGTATACATTTATTTCAAAATTATTTGAAGTGAAACCGGAAATTAAATTCTTAAATTCTATAATAAGTGATGGTTTTTAAATTTTTGAAATGAAGAATTTTTTTGAATAATTGGAGTGTGTAAAATGAAAATTTGAATTGGAAAAAAAACTTAAAATAGTTTACTTAGGATAAATTAATTTGTATAATGCTCAATTGCATTCTAAAACATATATAGCTTACCTGATTATTCAAAAAAGTTAAAATGAATGTGAATTGTAATTGAAGGTTATATAAGAGAAATTTAAATAATAAAAATGTTCAAGCTAAATTTTGCTTAATAGTAATATTGTAAAAAAAAGGGGTAAATTTGTACAGTGTTCAATTATATTCAAAGACATTGATAAAACTTACCTGGAAGGGTTTGAATGTAATTGAACAATATACAAAAAAAATAAGATGTCCAAAATGAATTTTTTTAGGAATTGATAAATAAAAATTTAGGTAATTATAATAAAAGTTATACACTTAACCTATATTGCAAGATATGTCAGTGAAATAAATTGAATAATAAAAGGGAAATGCTATCTAAATAAATAAATATGAACTTAAGAATAGTTGAAGTTGAATGTTGAGGAATTTATATGGCTTTGAATTAATTCTGGTATTTTATATTTCAAATCTATCTTTCTTTTCTGAGGCTTCCATTCTCCTATCTCGTTCCTTCTTAGGGACGAAAAGTTTTGAGTAGGGGAGAGTGTAATGACGTGGAAATTTTTAACGGTTTTATAACGTAATTAGCTGAAATTTTTTTGCTTTAAAATAAACAATTAAATTTAGCAATGAAAACTTGATATTTGGAATACGTCTATTTAAACATATCAAATGGTAAATTTTCAACAGAAAATATGGAAGTTAATTCTATTATGTAATTTTCAAATTCAATTTAAAATCAGTTAATTTGATGAAAATAAAATGATTTCAAAATCTGAATATTTTTATACGATAAAAATGTTTAATATTTTCTGAGTAAGACGTCGAAATTCGTTTCATCAAATTTGGACTTCTCTAGCTTCGTTTATCTTATTTTCAGCGAATTTGCAGCCGTTTGCAGCGAATATCGACTTTTGATAGGATGATTGTATCACTGATATCTGTGTACCATTCTGTTTGTATCGGCGTGCTGATCTCCACAGTATATTCAATTGTGTATTTCAGAGTTCGGTACGCGGTGAAATTCGTGAAAACGGTTAACCGTATCGATACCATTTTTGAACTTTTGAAAGTCTGTGTCTATTCAAATTTTCAAACGGCTGGAATGAACGGCCACTAACATTTATTTAATTTCAGTTTTGACTTTTACTATTCCTACTATTTCCTTATATTTTCTGGTTTCAAATTCTATTTTGGTTGCGTGATTTGATTCTCTGCCTTTTCAATTACCATTCTGTTCGTTCACTTCTTGTTTTAGAAATAAAGAATATATATTTGTTTATATGATTCAAAAACAAAATCATCCTGGTCCTCTTCCCCACTCTTGCTTCATCTTCATGTCGACATACCACCTTCGTCCTTTGCATCTCTGCATTTCACCCATTCAACTCGAACCGCATCTTCCCTCTGCCATCCACTTACCCAAGTCATTACCCATTCTGTAGACCGCCACCTCATCCGTCCCTCTCTCCCTCTACCTGATCGTTACACCCATCACCTCTGCCAGCGGAGCAAGTAGCAAACCAAGCGCCTCTCTCCTCCTGTTCCGCTTGGGTTTATCAATTCAACACATAATGATTTTCCCTTAATCTATAATATCGTTCGGGTATGTATCATTTCAACCCATAGGGAATTTTAAACTAACAGGGAACTTGTAGAGTGAGAACAAATATGATAATAATATAACCTATCAACAACAGGCATATATCATCAGTGATAAATTAAATAAAATATATACAACAGTATATGGTGTTATATATCATAGGTGAGCAATTGCAGATAATGGCATATAATTTTTAACAATCAAATAACTAACTATTCAAATTTAACAGCATATTTCACTTCTCATTTCAAGTGAAATCAAATTTACCAAATATAATAATGTTAATCGTGAGTGACTGCTCACATTTCGAGGTAGAGAAGATAGACGACACAACAAGCTACGAATTGAATCGCGAACACGACAATTGACCAACCCCGTCGACACATCTCAAATCAAAGCGAGATGAATACAGATCCGACGATCAAGGCTGATAATATGGATCGATGAACAAATCAAAATCAGCTTGATAACTGAAACGAAATGTATATTATATTAAAAAAAATTCCCAATATTCAATTTAAAAATACATATTTAAAATAACATATCTATATATGTGTTTTAAATTTAAAATCAAACATATATTGAAAATTATATTGATTTGCAGACTAATATATATATGCAGAGACAATGTATAATTACAACTAAATGTATATATGCAGGCTACAACTAACATATGCCCATATATATGTAAGACCAGTATAGTATAATATACATATTACAGAATTAATATATAATAGAAAAATTGAAATCTATTTCAACACATAAAATATGTGTATATACAAATGATACAAATTTATTTCAAAATACTAACCTATCATATTATATATATATTTCAAATATCAACATTTAATAATACATATATATAAATCCATATATTCATATATATAAAACCGATACAAAAGAATCAATATATACGTATACTTACAGGCATATACATATATATATATACACTTTAAAAGGGAAGTGCCAGTATAGTTAATATACTTGTACAACTTACATATTTTAACAACAGACAGATTTCATACAAATCTTATATACATATATACATATGTACATATATATATATATATATAAATCTTATATAAACCTTTACATATATAAGCAGACAGATTGTATATAACTATTGTATATACAAACGTTATATATATGTGTAAAAATCAAAGTATATATATACACAGCTTCTATATTATATATATATATAATATGAAGCTTTATAAAATTGCATTCATCTTACTTTATTACTAATATTAATATAAATTACTATTATAAAGATATATATACACGAGCACATTAGTTATAACATAGTTATACAAAGAAGGAAGCGGGTGGACCTGTTGTGCTTGTGTGGCCAGAGAAGAGAGAGCGATGGAGACTGAGAGACAGCACGTTTTGAGGTGGCTGGCGTGCAAGCTTCTGGTATATACTTTTCTCACTATTTCTCTTTTTTTATAGAAAGAGGAAGAGAGGTGCTCGACAAGTCGGATGGGGTGGCATGCGAACGGCGGAGGGCGGACTTGGCATGTGGGGCAAGGTTCGGCTGTTTGGCCAGAGAGGGGAAGGAGATAGGCGGCACATGGTTATGGAACAGCAGGTTAGGAGGGGAGGCTATGAGGCATGTGGTGTTCGGCAGTTGTATGGCGATCGGAGTCTGGTGATGGAGAGGCTAGAACTGGGTCGTTGGCCATGGTCGTGGGTGTGGAAGGTGGAGGATGGTCGGTGATGAGGCGGAGGAGCTGGGTTGGATCGACACGTTCAGACAGAAAGCAAGGAGGATCTCAGGAATTGCAAGCAACTTATATATATATATATTATTATATTATTTTTATAAGGAGATAGTGTGGTCGGCTATAGGAGAGGGGATTGGTGGAGCCCGGCTGTAGAAGATGGGTGGGCGGTGTAGGAGGCGGTGAGATGGTGTAGGCAACAAGGAAGGGGAAGTTGGCGATCTGGTGGAACAGGAGGGGAGAGGTGCTTGGTTTGCTACTTGCTCCGCTGGCAGAGGTGATGGGTGTAACGACCAGGTAGAGGGAGAGAGGGAGGGACGAGGTGGCGGGCTACGGAATGGGTGATGACGTGGGTAAGTGGGTGGCAGAGGGAAGATGCGGTTCGAGTTGAATGGGTGAAAGGCGGAGATGCAAAAGACAAAGGTGGTAGGTCGGCATGAAGATGAAGCAAGAGTAGCGAAGAGGACTAGGATGATTTTGTTTCTGAATCATATAAACAAATATATATTCTTATTTCTCAAACAAGAAGTGAAGGAACAGAATGGTAATTGAAAAGGCAGAGTATCAAATCACGCAACCAAAATAGAATTTGAAACTAGAAATTTTAAGGAAATAGTAGGAATAGTGAAAGTCAAAACTGAAATTAAATAAATGTTTGTGGCTGTTCATCCCGGCCGTTTGAAAATTTGAATAGACACGGACTTTGAAAAGTTCAAAAATGGTACCGATACGGTTAACCGTTTTCACGGATTTCACCGCGTACCGGACTCTGAAATACACAATTGAATATACTACGGAGATCAGCACAACGATACGAACAGAATGGTACACAAATATCAGTGATACGATCATCCTACCAAAAGTCGATATTCGCTGCCAAACGGCTGCAAATTCGTTGAAAATAAGATAAACGAATTTAGAGAAGTCCAAATTTGATGAAACAAATTTCGACGTCTTACTCAGAAAATATTAAACATTTTTATCGTATAAAAATATTCAGATTTCGAAAACATTTTATTTTCATCAAATTAACTGATTTTAAATTGAATTGAAAATTACACAATAGAATTAACTTCCATATTTTCTGATGAAAATTTACCATTTGATATGTTTAAAGAGACGTATTCCAAATATCAAATTTTCATTGCTAAATTTAATTGTCTATTTTAAAGCAAAAAAAATTTAGTTAATTACGTTATCAAACCGTTAAAAATTTCTGGGTCATTACAACTCGAGAACAAGACCACATACAACACACAAGTTTGGAGTTCGGACTTCAAGGTGAACCAGACTCAAGGAAATGTACAAATAGTTTCGAACACACAGACATATGTATATACAACTACATGATGCAACAAACATACATACATATATACATATGCACACACACACACATGTATACATACATACATACATACATACATACATATATATATATATATATATTATGCACATGAATCAAATGCACAAATCCAGAGGCAACCCCAAACGTACCAGTGGAACAACAAACTAAAAGGAACCAGAGACCATCAAATAAGTGCAACAAAGCAACATAATTAACTGGATGCAATGACCAGCGGCCTCAACAGTAATTGATTCACATGACAATATACATGAAATCAAGTGCAACATCAACACGGCAGTACATAAGACTCAAGTCTGCAACATACAACATGAATATATACATGCGTGAACATATATATATATATATATATATGTGTGTGTGTGTATGTATGTATGTATGCAGTGACATACCATATTTCATTCTAAGAAAACAGTTATAACATGAAGCGGGTTTTACAAAAATCTGGGTAGCGGATTTTTTCAAACTAAATCAAGGTTAAATACCAAAGTCAAAGTTAGGTGATATTGAACAAGTCGAAGTAAAATTCTCATCTCAAAATATCATCACATGATCAAAGTGCCGAAGTCACAGAGGTAACAAAATTCGTATATTCATGATGCTGAAATTAAGGGAATACAGAACGGAACCAAAGTCAAGTTTAGTCAGAGCCGTGGTGACCAAGGAAGAGTCGAACAAGTCAAAATCGAAGCCGTGATATTCAAGCAACGCAAATTATACGAATTGAAAATGTCAGAAAACATCATCAACAATCAAGCAAAATCGAACGGCTAAACTAAAATTATCAAATGATTTCAAAAATATATTCGAACGAAAATAAAGGGAATCGAACCCTATTTAACCCGTGAACATCATCGACATCAAAGGTATTCAAGTTTAAGCAATATCATAGAGCAAAGAATCAAATCAATAACTCGAATCGAATCAAGTTCAAGCAAGCTAACCAGAAAAACAAAAATCATAAATCACATACCATTTTTCGAAGTCGATCAAATTGGAGCGACCAAAATCATACTACAGCTAGAGAATCAATTGTCCAAGCCAAACAGAGCAAATAATCTTAGCAATTGATCGGATATAGGCGGCGCTTCCATTTTCACAGAAGACCTAATTGTTGAAAGAGGAACGAGGCAGCGATATTTCTCAAAGAAGACTACGGCCAAGAATATAAAAAGAAAAAGGGGGAATTGTTTACTGTGTTTAATTTGGACCGGAGTCTTTGAAACTTTATTTGGGCTTAATATTTAAAATTAGGGTTTTTGTGTTTAATTGTTTTTTAATTTGTAATTTTCTTTTAAACTTTTGTAAAATCTAGTCGTGTGACTATGGGACGAACTACGGTGGTGTAGTTCGAGAATTCGCAACTCAGTGGCTGAGTTGTGGTAGAGTTTTGAGCGTAGAGTTGGGTTAGTCAATAGCAGGTGTTGCGAGTTTACATGTGTAAGCATCTGACTACTTAATTTCCAGTAGAAACCTTGCGGGCAGCACATATGCAGGGTTTTGCCGAAGCTGGGTAAATTTGTGTTGTTCTATTTCTGCTTTTAATATTCTACGATTATCTGTGCTGCTATTATTTTGCTATTATCAGTGCTGCAATTATTTTATATATATTTGCATTAAATTTTTATAATTAATAGTATCACCCTATTCACCCCCCTCTAGGGTGAAATCGATCCTACAGTAATCTCTCTTATACTTAACACCCTTCTCTGAGATGTATGAGCTCAGAGATTGCAATTGAAAGTGACTGTGCTATAGGATCGAGTAATATGGAATATATAATAGATAACTAGTGCAGAAATAACTGTAAAATAAAATAGCAGTAAAGTAAAGTGACACCAGGAATTTTTATACTGATTCGAACTCCCGTTCTACGTCCAGTCCCAGACTCCGTCTTGAATTTAAACTAGCAGCCCTCACTTAACTCGGAGGAATAGGTTTACACCGCCTGAGCAACCGAACAGGACTTGACCGCCTGAGCAACCGAACAGGACTTGATTACAAAGTAGATTGTCTTGACCTTGTGTGTTATAAAAACATGAATTTGTCACTTGTAGTACACCCTTCATATAATCCTTTCATCAAGAATGATGTGTATGATTGTGTGTGTATGAATAATGGGAAGTTTAGAATTGCTTGTAAGATATTGAAGTGAGATCATAACAAATGAAAATATGAAATCAAGTAAGCAGTAGATTTGAAGTATATAATTCAAGTTAGATCAAGAGAGAGAAGTAAATTAAGTGATTTGATCAATGAAACTCAAGTATATTTATAATAGATAAGGAGTTGCAACTGCTGGTGAAGAGAGCTCTATGAATAGCAACGGCTGCAACCCTTGGCGAGAGAGAAATCTTTTTAGAAAGGAAGTGTCTTTTCAAGAATATGACGATTATACAGTGTTAAGTCGATTGACTTGGTGGCATCAGTCAACTGAATTCAAAATGTGCACATGCATTTGAAAATGCATATAGATTCATTCGACTGAATGATGCCGTCAGTCGACTGGTCCGTGTAAATTTAAAAAAAGTTATGCACAGGTTCAATCGACCAAGGGCATCAGTTCAGTCGACTGAACTGTGTATTTCCTGAAGCCTGAATGCATGTGAGTTATAAAACGATAATTTTCAAATCGAATGTAATGCGTGTGAACATATGAGAATGAGTGATGATATCTTGAGGAAAGATTTTGACAAAGCAACTAAACTTGACTAGACTTGACTCTAATATACATAATACTTGACTCTAGTTTAAATATATTGTATATATGAACCATACATCGATTTGTTGAGTCCGATCTTCGTAGTAGTCGCAGATTCATGAATCGTTGTGTCGCTTGAATTTTTGTTAGTAATCAAACCTTAAAATCCAACAGCACTTTTGTGGAAATCAATAGTGTGTTGTCGGAAATAGCAATGTGGAATTTTAAGTGAAAATGTTTTAAGAAAGGTAAACACTACCTCAAGCCTCACATCCGAGGAATTGGGAAACAGGGGTTGCTTTAGGGCTAAGTGGTTCGCTATCATTAGGGTATGATATCACCTTCTAGATTTATTTTGCGTCCATGATGATGTCGAATAAAAAAATATGTGGTGTATGGTATAAGAGCTCTCGGGTAGGTCGGGAACGGCTAGAGTGATATTATATTCGGTGCTATCCACCACCATATGGGTCTGCGGGTAGGCCTGTCTTAATTTGCAGAGGTTTCGAAGATATCGATCCTTGGTGCATTCCACCTAGAGATGCACTGTACGGGAGGTAGTCCCTCGCCTGACTGTTCACTTGGAAATCCAAATCACCAATAAGTGCCTTCGTACTTAGTTGTAAACCTATTATGTTGGAATTTAATAATGTAACAATTTCAGCTATTTCAGTATGTTTATTTGAATGTTTTCAAAAGAATTTCTTTAAAGATAATATCGCTAGATTTCGCGTAAAAATGTTTTGGTTATCATAAGGTGAAAACCATTTTCGGGTTCATGTGCGGCGTGGTCTTATTAGATACCCTTTGTTTTCCAAATACTCGTAATTTCAATTTCTCACACCAATCACATGACTGACCCAGAGTTTATTTTCTTTCCCTTAAACTCTGGATGCCCTATTTTTCCAGGCAGCCTAGTAATTAGGTTTTGTTTAGAGCATTTTGTAAGAGCTCGGAGCATGGAATTAAAAGATTCTTCTGAAGATTGTTATCCATTTCCACCACACTCATGTACTATTGTATTCCGCATTTTTAAGGATAGATATTTATAACTGTCCATGTTAATGTTAAGTTAATCTCTGATAAATGTATTTAAAATTTTCTGCTGTAAAGATTATATGTTGAAATAATATATGTTATTCCATTCGTGTAAGATTCTCTTCTGCCTTTTATTTTCTTTCTACCCTTAACGGTTAGGTTTTCCGACACTTGAATTTGTGGCACATGAATATCGAGGATGTACTAGTATCGTATTCGGGGGTCGAAAGGCCGAGTCGTTACACCGAGAAATTTTCCAGATTGATGGTTTGAGATTTATGGTCAAAACCATGCTTTGTTTTTAATTCAAAATTTTATATATTATTCAAAATTCTTCATTATTTAAGGAAATAAGATGCAATTATATTTGAATTTTATCCATCGAAACCAATAACCAAAACTGCCATATTTTCTCTACCATAAATCAAATAATTAAATAAAGCTTCTACATGTCTGATAAGTTATGCAAAATTAGATAATAATAATAATAAAAATTAGATGCGTATGCAATATAAAGAGCTGTATAACTGCATTTGAATAAAGGCATCTTTTACTAAAGTTAAAATTAAGATCCCTTAACATTGTTAATCAATACAAGTACATCACTGGTATTAGCATTACAATGACAACCCTTCTCACATACACTAATATTGTTCAAAGTGTATTAATGATAGCATTTTACTGGAAACATGTAAGTAATGGTTATGAGATAAATGATATTATGTGGTATATTTCCAAAGATTTCTTTAAATTTTCACATCAACTAAAAACAAATTGCATATATGTCATAGATTGAAGACATGTTAGCAGACAAGTTACCTTTTGTCTAAATAAATTGTTGCATATATGTATGCATTTTATTTTATTAACATCACGTTTATATAAGAAATCATCCCAACGATATCAATACAAGGTATATTGAAACAAATACAAACAATACAACATGATATTACAACCTGGGCATGTTGCAACAAAAATGGATAGAGTACCAGAATTATACGTATTAAAGGTCTAAATCTAATTCATGTACTAAAATATCAAAGTAAACTTGGTAATGACAATAATATGCAACTTTTGCAATTGATAAACTTTAGCTTTCAATGGGTTGTCAAATGGCATGCAACTGATATCATAGTTCATATGCTAAAACTAAAAGCATCAAAAATACTTGACCCTGCCATAAAAAAAACATCTACTATTTGAGTTATTATATTAGTATTATGCTTACACTATAATAGTAGGACTGTTGTGCTGTAGATCAACCTTCAAATGCAAATTTATCAAACAAATCATTTTAGCAAGATGGACTGGTTTCTGTTCTTTAATTTTCAGCTTTACAATACATAAATCATTTCAAAACTAAACATTTCCCTATTAAAAGTTTATTTATGAGTAGTTAAGATAACAAAATAAATTACATTTTTTTCTTCTATCAATTTCTTTCATAAAATTTCTTTCTAATCCTAGCTTTATAAAAGAAATTTTAAATCTCATTTTATTTTGCAAAGTCATATTTGAGAAAAATATTTATCCACTAAATCAAAATATTCCAATCATAATTGAAATCTAGTTTCATTTCATCTTATTACTAAATTAGAAGTTCAAATAAATAAGTTTAGTATCACTTTACATTTTATTCAAATATAAATTCTAATATCTATTACAACCACAGTACAATATTCACAATCATTTAGTACTTGTAACATCCCTAATTTTTGATAACATTATCCAGGAAATTTAATTAGATAAATTAAATAGACTTGAGATTTGAATAAACCCTATATAGGGTCATGCTTATTAATAAAGTAAATGGCTTTAAATGGGTTATTAGTTAATTAAATTACACATGGGCATATTAGTAAAATAGCCACTTCATTGCACACGGCTATATACATCCCATTCCTGTCTATTCACATTCATTTTTCTCAAAATCAGAAATAAACACTAAACCCTAAGGAGCCAGCCATTATCAAAGAGGAATTCAATATAAAGCTAAGGATCAAAGGCTAGGAAGGATTAATCAACAATAAATCTCAAATTCCTTATCATATCTAAGGTGAACAATAATTTTATACCATCTCTAGTTTATTCTATGATCATATGTTTTCGGATTTATGATTAAATTCGTTTTTATGATGATATGGATGATGATATGCTTGAACTATATTATGTTTGATTTATTTTATTCATTCATGTATGAATTTGCACGGTTTAGGGTAAAACTGAGAGTTTTGATTTTAGAATGCCATGGAAAATTTATATGTTAAGTAAAACATGATTTTGAAGAGGGGTTTTAATTTTCAGAATTTTCCAAGCTATGGAAATTTTGTTATGAATTTTTAAATGAAAATATGATATAATTAGGTTTAAAATTTATTTCGAGTAGTTCAAGAAGAAATTGGGTCAGAATTTTAATATGTTCGATTACATAATGAAAGAGATTTTCTGTGATTTTTGGGGATTATTCCCAATTGATTTACTAGGAAAAACAAATCATTTTAAAAGAAGGAATTCTCTACAATTGTTGATTTTGTTATATGGAAGGGCTTAAATGTTATATTTCTTTGATTTAGATCTAACTAAATGCGGCATTTTTTAATTGTCAAGTATTTGAAAAGTTTTAAAGTACCAATCAAGGAATTATAGCAGGTAGGTTAGTTACAAAATGATTGCCATATTTAGCTATAATCCTACATCTTTCAGAAAAAGGTGGTTCCACCTATTTCGGAGGTACCTTTCGACTCCTTTACCTCCGCACCAACCCAGTTGAAACCATTAGAGTCGAAACCAATGAACATGGTATCGATGGTATTGTACGAAGTGAATTGGTAAGTAGTGGAAGGTAGGGTATCGAAAGTATTACTTTCGTTAGGGACGAAACCAAAGTTTACTTTTAAAAGATAAGCGCCTGCCTAATTTTTGAATGGCTTTCGACCAAGTCGATACCCTATGGGGTCAAAACCTTAGTTTGTTCTCAAAATTTAAATTCCTGCCTTGTTTTACTTAAAGCTTTCGACATAGTCGAAACTCATACTTCCGAAAGAGTCTCTATAAATAGCTTTCGAAGGGGTACCTTTTTCTTTAAATAAAACCTTTCGATAGGATTGGTTTCGATCAAGTCGAAACCCAGTCGCTAATTTTCCATTCGACTGTATTAAAGCCATCAATGCTTTCGAAGGGTTATATTTTTTTTACCTAATCTAAGCTACTTCCTAATTGCTTTCAAGAGGGGTTGAGGGTTTCGAAGGCAATGGAGTCGAAAGGAGGTTTCGGCTCTATCCTTCAAAGTTTTTAATTTAAAGGATTGTGCTTTCGATAAGATGGTTCTGACACCATCAACTTTTCCCTAAACAGTTTTATAAGGTTTTCGAAGGAGATACTTTCGTATATAACCCCTTTGACCCAAATGATGTTTTTACATAATAAATCTAATGCTTTCGAAAGGGGTACTTTCATTTGTTCCAAAGCTATGTTTTAAAGGATGTTTTGATACCATCGAAAAGTAAATTTAGTTTCGAAAGAGAATATTTATCAAGGGCTTTGGAAAGGTGTGTTTATTATGTTTTGAAAAGAAGTTTTTGCTTTCGATGGAAGTCATCCATAGGTTTCGAAAGAGATGTTTTTAGTATTTCAAAACATAAACCCAATCTCGATTTAAAGGAATAACCATGACATAAATAAATATAAAGGATTTTAAAATGAAGAAGTTTTCATTGATTGTAAAGGTTAAAGGGTTTAACCAGGATATATATATAAGATAACAAACCACAGGTGTTGGTATTCTTTGTTGTTATGTATACTTCTTTGTATAGTTATTCACATTGTTATTAACCCATAACAGTATTTTGGGAAAGGGCGGAATAACCAGTAGGTTGATCTAGTAGTGAATATAACTTAAAAAATGTTAAAAATCTTAATTCAAGATATTGCCAGTGGCTAATAGGTTCGTAGTTAGCCTATGAAAACTGTGTATAACAAATGATATTGGCAGGGACAAATAGGTTCATAGTCAGCCCATGAAAACTATGATTGATATTGGCAGGGGCCAATAGGTTTATAGTTAGCCCATGAAAACTATATTCGGATTAAGATATTAACAGTTAGTCAATAGGTTCCTAGTTAGCCCTTGAAAACTACGATAAGAGAAAAGATATCGGAGTTACCAATAGGTTCTTAGTGATCCCATGAAAATTATTAAATCGGACAAATAGTCCATAAACGTTTAACTGGTGAATAGTGACCTTTAAAACTATAATCGAGATAGATAGTCAGAATGAATGGGGATAGGTAATCCAGATTTGATTTACTTGTTTTGCATATCATCATAATTTTTTGAAATACTATGTTTTTAACCATTGAGAATGCAGGAGCACATTATATGGTTTTATAAATATTTTAGGATACTAGTGAGGGGAAAACTCGTTGCGCTAAGTGGCGTGGTCTCATTAGATATCTAAATGGTTTGAGATGGTAGATTATTTTTCATACCATGCTTTTTGTTTGACTCGAAGTTTTTGTTTTCCCCTTAAGCTCTCGGGTACTCAATTGATTTTGAGTAAGTTGAGAGTTAAGGTTTCCACGTGTTCTTTTAGACGAATAAAGCTTCCGAAGACGTACAGGAGGCAAACTTGTTATTAGAGTTCTTTCATTTCCGCTATGTGTTTGATTGTAATGGCAAATTGTTTAGTGCCTTAATATATACTCTGATCAACCAAGAGGGCATCTTCATATGTTGCTCTTGACGTATTTTGTATTAATTATATGTTATCTGAACGTGGTCTACGAATTGGGATTATGTTACCGGTTT
The DNA here is from genome assembly GCA_030737815.1 of Allium fistulosum. Classification (NCBI taxonomy): domain Eukaryota; kingdom Viridiplantae; phylum Streptophyta; class Magnoliopsida; order Asparagales; family Amaryllidaceae; genus Allium; species Allium fistulosum. Next base: position 147,360,206 of record CM060908.1, on the reverse strand, counting down.
GGAATATTTTAAAATGGAATGTGGAAATTTTTTGTTGTTTAATTTTTTTTCCATATTCTTGTATTTTTGTGTATCAATTTATCCAATATCTCCATGTTTGCTCATTGAGGATTAATAACTATGGATGACTGCGGCATCCGTGGCCGTTAGTTTTGGACCTCTAAGTAGAGAGATGTCACAAGTTGGTATCAGAGCATAGGTTTATGAAACTTTAGAAGAAATTTAAACCTAAAAGATTTTTTAAACATAATCCAATGAATCAGATAATAAAATTGGGGTTTGGGTTAACGCTATAGTAACGTACTTGTCTTTGATATATATACATAGTTATATATAAGTATGCATTCCCCGCTCTCTTAGACCGTTCTTATGTATCTTACTTTGGCTCGTATGCAGATTTGCGAGAAAGGGGATATGGAAGAAGGAAGCGGAAGGCGAAATCTTGGTGGAGGAAGCACCACAACTAATGGAAATGCTCGACCCACTACCAAGAGGAACGCAGATCGACCGGCTAATGTTAGTAATCAAAATGCTGATGCCAATGTGGGTACTGGAAATCCACCAGTAGATATAGGGGTGATGTATCAGTTCTTTTTTGGTTTTATGCAAGCACAAGCTGCTGCTGGAGTTGCTGGAAATGTAGGAGGAGCTAATCCTATGGCTCAAGTTGGGAATAATTATGCTTTGCTAAATAGAGATTACACCAGTTTGGGTGGGAAGCCATTCTTGGGAACGGAGAGTGCCATAGAGGTTCAGAATTGGCTGTTGCACTGTGAGCGTATATTTACTGATTTGGGTCTGACTGATGGGCAAAAGAGAAGGTTGGCCTCTAGGCAGTTGCAGGGGTTAGCACTGCATTGGTGGAATAGTGTCACTACCAGAGTTCCAAAAGAGTCGTTAACTTGGGCTGATTTTAAGACGAGATTTAAGCAGAAGTTTGTATCTGAGTTGATGAGGAAGTTTATGGATTTAGTTTAGGGAAAGATGTCAGTAGTCGAGTATGCTACTAAGTTTGAAGAACTGTCTCGATATGGATATGCTATTATAGATACTGATCTCAGAAGGAATGAGAGGTTCATTCGGGAATCGAGGCCCGAACTTACTAGAATGACCATGACACATGTTCGTGATCCATGCAATATGGTGGTGGAGATGGCCATTTGCCGTGAGGAGTTACTTGCTGATCAGGTAAGTAGAAGCCAGGGGAAGCTCAGGGTTCTCAAGGGAAGAAGATAAAGTTCTTTAAGAAGAAAGGGGCCCAAAAAGGAGATACAGCTAAGAAGTCCAACGCTGAGATAGTTTGCTATAAGTGTGACAAGAAAGGTCACTTTGCGAATGAGTACCGGTCAGAAAATAGGAAGAAAGCAACAAATAAGAAGAATGTGAAGTGCTTCAACTGTGATCAAGTTGGGCATTACAAGAATCAGTGTCCAGAGCTCGTCCAGGCTGACAAAGGAAAGGTTTTTGCTATTGGATCAGCTAGACCTACTGCAGGTGATAAGGGAAAAATTATGATGGAAGGTACGCTTTTGATTCAGAGTATTCCAGTTATAGTACTTTTTGATACCGGTGCATCACATTCATTTATATCTCAGTGTTTGGTTGATAGATTATGCTTAGAACTCACCTACCTTGTTACTTCCTTAAAGGTTGCAAATCCAATAGGAGGGTATGCAACTCTAGGGTTAACATGTGACTAGTTAGAACTTGATTTGTTAGGTCATAAATTTACATGCAGCTTGTATGTTATTGATTTCGTAGATTTTGGAATCACCTTGGGTATGGATTGATTGGGTGGGTATGAGGCTAGAATATTTTTCCAAGATAGGGAAATATCATTGAGACACCCAGATAGTCTTAACCGAGTAATATTCTCAGTAGAGAATTCTGACTGGAGTGTTAGTACTTTGCTTAATTCTATGGAGGTAGGAGAAGAGTTAAGTCAGGTTCGGGTAGCAAGAGAGTTTGCAGATGTCTTTAAGCCAGTCACTAGACTACCACCAAAAAGTGTAGTTGAGTTTAGAATAGACCTGTGCCGGAGCCGAACCTCTGAATAGACCACCTAGCAGAATGACACCTACTGAGATGAAGGAATTGAAGGTGCAGCTAGTGGATCTTAAAGGAAGGAATTTTATTAGACCAAGCAGTTCGCCTTAGGGAGCGACCGCGGTGTTTGTGAAGAAACCTGATGGGTCGTTAAGGATGTGTATCGACTATCATAAGTTGAACGAAAGGACGATCAAGAATAAGTATCCTTTGCCAAGAGTAGATAATCTGTTCGATTAGTTGAATGGAGCCAGAGTGTTTTCCTAGTTGGATTTGGTGATAGATTTCCATCAGTTAAGAGTGGCAGAGGACAGTATTCCTTTGACAGCATTTCGAACTAGGTATGGTTCATATGAGTGGTTGGTGATGCCATTTGGATTAACAAATGCACCTGCTTTCTTCGTAGATTTGATGAACTGAGTTTTTCGAGAGTACTTGGATAGGTTTGTACGGGTGTTGATAGATGACATTCTAGTATACTCTAAGGATGAGAGAGAGCATGAAGTTCATCTTAGAGTGGTACTAGACATGCTGAGGTGGAATCGGCTAAAGGCGAAGTTTACCAAATGTCATTTTTGGAAAAAAGAGGCTAAATTTCTTGGTCATTTGGTTTCAGAGAAAGGGTTGTCAGTTGATCCAGATAAGATCGAAGCCGTGAATAATTGGAAGAAACCAGAGACGGTGACTAAGATCAGGAGTTTTCTTGGACTTGCTGGCTACTACCGGAGATTCATTAAGGATATCTCACGGATAGCATCACCTTTAAATAAGCTAACCATAAAGGAGGTAAAGTTTATTTGATCTGACAAATGTGAGGAAGCATTCCTTAAGTTAAATCATTTGTTGACCAATGCACCTGTGTTAGTACTGCCATACAGAAACCAAGAATTGGTGGTGTATACTGATGCATGTGGAACTGGATTAGGAGCAGTGTTAATGCAGAATTGTAAGGTTATTGCCTACGCATCCAGGCATCTTAGACCGCATGAAGTGAGATACCCTACACATGATTTGGATTTGTCAATGGTGATCTTCACATTGAAGATATGGTGTATTATCTCTTAGGAGAGAGGTTTTAACTTTATACCGATCACAAGTCTTTACGGTATTTATTCTCTTAGAAGGAGTTGAATATGAGACAACAGAGGTGGTTGGAGTTTTTGGCCACTTATAATTTTGGCATAGAGTATACGCCAGGGAAAGGTAATAAGGTAGCAGATGCTCTTAGTAGAAACATCAGAATGTGGTGTTAGCTACGATGGTAGAGTGGAAAGATTAGGAAGCTTTAGCCAGTTGTGGTGTGCAGTTAAGGTCGACTACTGGTTCTAGTCAGAGTACCGCTAGGTTGTCTTTTTTAGAAGTTCGACTAGTGTTGATTGAGAGGATTACTTCTAAGCAGAAAGAGGATCGAGTGTTAACTGAGAGGATCAAAAGACTTGAGGTTGGAACAGAGATCGATGATCTAAAAGATTTTAGCCTTGACCAGAGAGGATGGTTAAGAAAGAAGGGACGGTTGTGTGTTCCAAATGTGGAGGACTTGAGGAAGGAAGTTCTTGGAGAATGTCATCGGTCTAAGTTTACGATTCATCCTGGAGGAACCAAGATGTATCAGGAGCTTCTATTGGGAAGGCATGATGAGGGATGTTGGCTTGTGGGTTTGATAGTGCACAAACTGTCGACAAGTGAAAGCTGAACATCAGAAGCTGAGTGGGTTGCTTCAGCCTTTAGAGATTCTAGTTTGGAAATGGGATTCAATATCCATTGGTTTTATAGACGGGTTGCCAAGGACAAATAGGCGTAATTAAAGTATATGGGTTATAGTGGACAGATTGACCAAGAGTGCCCATTTCATTCCAATTAAATCAACTAGGACGGCACCTGTTTTGGCTAAGTCGTTCCTAAAGAACATAGTTAGACTACATGGAATTCCTAGTAGTATAGTCAGTGATAGAGATGCTCTATTCACTAGTGAATTCTATAAGAGTCTACAGGAAGTGATGGGTACCAAGCTTAATATGAGTACTGGATATCACCCTCAGACAGATTGGCAGACAAAGAGAGTCAATAAGGTACTCGAGAATTTATTAAGGGCTTGTGTACTGGATTTTGGTGGATCTTGGAAGGATCGCCTACATTTGTTTAAGTTTTCCTATAACAATAGCTATCAGACTAGTATAGGAATGGCGCCATTTGAAGCTTTGTATGGCAAACCATGAAAATCACCTGCATGTTGGTTGGAGACTAGAGACCGATTAATCTTAGGTCCAGATTTGGTTAGAGAGGCATCAGAAAAGATTAAGTTAATCCGAGGAAGGATGAAGGAAGCTCGGTCCAGACAAAAGAGTTATGTAGATAAGAGGCGTAGAGACCTAGAATTCTCAGTTGGAGATAAGGTTTTCATTAAAGTATCACCTATCAAGGGTGTGGTGCAATTTGGAAAGTCAAGGAAGTTAGCCCCGAGATATGTAGGTCTATTCCATATTTTAGAAAGGATTGGAAAGCTCGCATACAGGGTAGAGTTGCAGAGCAGTATGACAGGTGTCCATAATATATTTCATGTGTCTCATCTTCGTGAGTATGTGCCTGATTCAGAAACCACTATTCCTTAGACAGGGTTAGATGACTTACTGGTAGAGCCTAATTTGACTTTTGTTAGACAATCAGTTCGGGTTGTAGCTAGAGATAAGAAAAGATTAAGAAACAAGATGGTCAAGTTGGTGAAAGTTCAGCGAAGCGAAAACGAGAAGGACTATACTTGGGAGATAGAAGACAGGATTAGAGATACTTATCCTGATCTTTTGTTAGGAATTGTTACAGATGATTGCTAGGTTTAGCATTTGGTCCTTCCTGAATATCGAGGACGAAATTCTTTAGGGGGAGCCTGTAACATCCTTAATTTTTGATAACATTATCAAGGAAATTTAATTAGATAAATTAAATAGAATTGAGATTTGAATAAACCTTATACAGTGCCGTGCTTATTAATAAAGTAAATGGGCTTTAAATGGGTTATTAGTTAATTAAATTACATATGGGCATATTAGTAAAATAGCCACTTCATTACACATGGCTATACACATCCCATTCTTGTCTATTCACGTTCATTTTTCTCAAAATAAAAAATAAACGCTAAAACCCTAAGGAGCCAGCCATTATCAAAACGGAATTCAATCTAAAGCTAAGGATTAAAGGCTAGGAAGGATTAATCAACGTCAAATCTCAAATTCCTTATCATATCTAAGGTGATTATTATTTTATACCATCTTTATTTTATTCTACGATCATACGTTTTTAGATTTATGATTAAATTCGTTTTTATGATGTTATGGACGATGATATGCTTGAACTATATTATGTTTGATTCATTTTAATTCATTCACATATGAATTTGCACAGTTTAGGGTAAAACCGAGAATTTTGATTTTAGAATGCCATGGAAAATTTATATGTTAAGTAAAACATTTTTTGGAGATAGGTTTTAATTTTCAGAATTTTCCAAGCTATGGAAATTTTATTACGAATTTTTAAAGGAAAATATGATATAATTGGGTCTAAAATTTCTTTCGATTATTTTAGGAAGAAATTGGGTCTGAAATTAAAATACGTTCGATTACACAATGAAAGAGATTTTCTGTGATTTTTGAGGATTTTTCCCAATTGATTTACTAGGGAAAATAAATTATTTTAAAAGAAGGACTTTTCTGCAATTGTTGGTTTTGTTATATGGAAGGGCTTAAACGTTATATTTCTTTGATTTAGATCAAATTAAATGCGGCAGTTTTTAATTTTAAAGTATTTGAAAAGTTTTAAAGTAACCAATCAAGGAATTATAACAGGTGGGTTACTTATAAAGTGATTGCCATATTTAGCTATAATCCAACGTCTTTCAGAAAAAGATCGTTCCATCTATTTTGGAGGTACCTTTCGACTCATTTACCTCCGCACCAACCCAGTCGAAACCAATGCACATGGTATCAATGGTATTGGTACAAAGTGAATTGGTATGTAGCGGAAGGTAGGGTGTCAAAAGTAATACTTTAGTTAGGGACGAAATCAAAATTTACTTTTAAAAGATAAGCACCTGCCTAGTTTTTGAAGGGCTTTCGACCAAGTCGACACCCTTTCGGGTCGAAACCTTAGTTTGTTTTCAAAAGTTAAATTCTTGCCTTGTTTTACTTAAAGCTTTCGACATAGTCGAAACTCATACTTCCGAAAGGGTCTCTATAAATAGCTTTCGAAGAGGGTACCTTTTTCTTTCAATAGAGCTTTCGACGGGATTGGTTTCGACCAAGTCGAAACCCAGTCGCTAATTTTCCTTTCGACGGTATTGAAGCCATCAATGCTTTCGAAGGGTTATTTTCGTTTTACCTAAGCTAAGCTACTTCCTAATTGCTTTCGATAGGGGTTGAGGATTTTGAAGGCAATGGAGTCGAAAGGGGGTTTTTGAATCTATCCTTCAAAGTTTTTAATTTAAAGGATTGTGCTTTCGACTAGATGGTTCCGGCACCATCAACTTTTTCGCCATACAATTCTATAAGGGTTTCGAAGGAGATACTTTCGTATACAACCCCTTTGACCCAAATGATGTTTTTAAAGAATAAACCCAATGCTTTCGAAAGAGGTACTTTCATTTGTTTCGAAGTTATGTTTTAAAGGACGTTTTGATACCATCGAAAGGTATATTTGGTTTTGAAAGAGAATATTTATTAAGGGCTTTGAAAGGTATGTTTGTTATGTTTTGAAAAGATGTTTTTGCTTTCGACGGAAGTCATCCAGAGGTTCCAAAAGAGATGTTTTTAAGATTTCAAAACATAAATCCAATCTCGATTTAAAGGAATAACCATGGTATAAATAAATAAAGGGTTTTGAAATGAAGAAGTTTTCATTGATTGTAAAGGTTAAAGGGTTTAACCAAGATATGTATATGTGTGTGTGTGTGTATGTAGGATAATAAACCACAGGTGTTTGTATTCTTTGTTGTTATGTATACTTCTTCATATACTTATTCACACTGTTATTAACCCGTTATAGTATTTTGGGGGAAGGGTGGAATAACCAGCTAGGTTGATGCAGTAGTGAATATAACTTAAGAAATGTTAAAAATCTTAATTCAAGATATTGGCATGGGCCAATATGTTTGCATTTAGCCCATGAAAACTGTGTATAACAAATGATATTGGCAGGGGCCAATAGGTTCATAGTCAGCCCATGAAAACTATGATTGGTATTGGCAGGGGCCAATAGGTTTATAGTTAGCCCATGAAAACTATATGCGGATTAAGATATTAACAGTTATTCTATAGGTTCCTAGTTAGCCCATGAAAACTAGGATAAAAGAAAAGATATTGGAGATACCAATAGTTTCTCAGTTATCCCATGAAAACTATGAAATCGGATAAATCGTCCGTAAACATTTAATAGATTAATAGTGACCTTTACAACTATAATTGAGACAAATAGTCAGAATGAATAGGGATGGGTAATCTAGATTTGATTTACATGTTTTGCATATCATTATAATATTTTGAAATACTATGTTTTTAACCATTGTGAATGCAGGAGCACAGTATATGGTTTTATAAATGTTTTAGGATACCAGTGAGGAGAAAACCAGTTCCGTTAAGCGGCGTGGTCTCACTAGATATCTAAATGGTTTGAGATGGTAGATTATTATTCATACCAGGCTTTTTGTTTGACTCGAAGTTTTTGTTTTCCCCTTAAACTCTCGGGTGGTCAATTAATTTTGAGTAGGTTGAGAGTTAAGGTTTGCAGGTATTCTTTTAGACGAATAAAGCTTCCGAAGACGTGCAGGAGGCAAGCTTATTATTATAGTTCTTTTTTTTCCGCTGTGTGTTTGATTGTAAGGGCAAATTGTTTAGTTCCTTATTATATACTTTGATCAACCAAGGGGGCATCTTCATATGTTGCTCTTGGCATATTTTTTATTAATTATATGTTATCTGAACGTGGTCTGCGAACTGGGATTATGTAATCAATTTGGAATATTTTGAAATGGAATGTGGAAATTGTTTGTTATTTAATATTTTTCCATATTCTTGTGTTTCTGTGTATCGATGTATCTAATATCGCCGTATTTGGTCGCCAAGGATTAATAACTATAGATGACTGCAGCATCCGTGGTCGTTAGTTTTGGGCCTCCAAGTAGGGGGATGTTACAGTACTACACCCAATTTATTTAATATGCATCTTTGTAAATGAATATATATGATTTTGCAAATGCCAAATTTATTTAAATATAAATCCTACTCTCATTTTACATATTCTATTTTATTTATCAAAATATCCCAAGGCATCTCCTTCAAAATATAATTTATACACTTCTATAAAATATTATTTTACCTTCAAAATAATATCTCCAAATTGTCCACTTTAGTATTTATAATATTAAGCTTATTTCAAAATTCTATCTTCTACAAAATATTATATACTTACTAAATATTATTATTGAAAACATTTTATTGTCCAAAATAGTGTGTTTGAATGTCTCGTACTAGTGTTTAGGAATCCCTATCGATAACGTTGATTAGTCGCATCGACCAGAATTCTTAAAGCACTCAAAGGGCAATTTAACACAAAAATTATTTTTTATAAGTTATACAGGTACCTTTCGGTATTTTACACTTTCACCAAATATTGCTTGCTTAAAATAACATAATCAGTGTTATTCATGTATATATATATATATATTCTTCATTACAAAAGTTGATCCAATTTAATATTTGCTTTTATAAAAGTTCTTCCAATCCATCTTAAAATTTAAATGAAATAATTCTTAACAAATTTCAACTCCATTGTGCATCTTGGTATTTAAGCGGTTGTACCAATAATTACAATTTTATTTTATATAAAACAAGGTTTTTAATTTCTTTTGCAGTAACCACACCAATGAAGATACATAATGTTTAATAATTAATATCGAGCAGGTTATGAATTTTCAGATGAAAATTCCTACTCAATACTAATTCAACATCTATTTAGAATTCTCAAAACAATCAAACATCCATCAATCAATCAAACATACGCAATTAAAAGAATAACTAATAAATATGCTCAGTGGAAAAACAGTCCATTTGTTCCCGCTGCGCAACTCTGATCATTAACAGATCAAGACACTACAATTCAATCTTAAGCTATCTAAGGTCTAATCTATATTTATTTCTCAAATCCCACATTTAACAAAAGTGAGTTTCAAAATTCAGTAAACTTTCATAACAATAAGTTACATAGTATTATCAAAAAAAATTCAAATACGTCCCAATGATTATTCCCAATAATCATTTATACTCCTATTCCTAAATAGTTCATTAAATTACTAACTATTACAGACCCAAGGGACGAGACTCTAGGTCATCTAGGTCTAGGTCTCGACTCTATGCAATTTATGTTATATAATGTTCTGAATCCAGCTCTGATACCAAGCTATGACGACCCCAGCGCTATTCTCAATTTAGCAAAGAACATTAAAACTAATGTCGTTTGCTAATCCAAGAATACAGTTGGTTAAGGGAGATCAAATGTGAATATATCATTATACTAACACTGGCACGTTTTATTTACCTTTTTGAGGATCTGAACTGAAAATTTGACATGTGTAGTATTAATACAAAGTAATAAACACACCGATTAAAAATATTAAGAACAGTATATAATATAGATAAATCAGAATCAGAACACAGATTGCAACGGACTAACATATAACATATTTCATAATAAGATGTGATTCTACAAAATGTCAATATTGGACTCACTCTAATATACATCGTATATCTCATACACTATATTAGGTACAAAATGACTACTGTATAATATACATGACATAACTACCAAATGTCAATATACATAATGATGAAGTAAACTGAAACTGTCAAAATAGTCTACCCTAAAGCTAACCCGAAATCCAAGAGTCAATGAGTCCCTGTACTTGTAAAGTCTCGACCTGACCCGAGTATTATTAAAAATAATAAACGGGTCAGACTATATCCAAATAAAAAGGTGAGATACTAATATCATAATTATATGACTTAAAATAATAAGCCATAATAATATATGCTGAACAAACAATCATAATAAGACATATTAATTAAATTCACCTCTTTATAAATCCATAAATGACTTAACTCTAAAATAAGTCATCTCAAAATATGCCTAAAAACCCAAAAATCCATAAAAGCGTATCAAACCAATAGATACTGATATAACGATTATGACTTAACAATAACCAAATAAGTCATAAATAAAATATGCCCAAATCAAATACTCAAATAAAGCATATCTAACAAATCACCATTTCGTAAATACATATCAAGTCTTAGTAGGCTATCATCTCAAAATATAGTGATAACCAATTCAAAATTCCTCATAGCCATAAAGGATACAGAATATCCTTACTAAAAATCTCTGAAAAAATAATAATCAATAATGAAATAATAATGGTAGTCATCTATCGGTTTAATATAATGACACGCAATCTATCGAAAGAGACCCGCTATATAGAAAGGAAGCCTACCGAAAGAGGCTGCAGATTAGGAACACGGCTCAAAGAAAAGAGCAGACGTGCAACTAATCTGTCCTATGCAAATTCACCCACCGAAAGAGATGAACATAGTCTAACTGTATAAAGCAAAATAAACTGATAGGTTGTAGTATATATAGACTACGATGCATGTAAAATCTGCCTTCGGAAAGAGACATCCGTATTTACACCATAACAGATCTTCCAAAAAATATCAGCCTACCCGAATCTAAAACTGTATCGATTCTTAGATCGATGAAAATCGGTTATTTTCTCTCGAGGATCTATCGGTCTGAAATCCAAACACCCTAAGATAATACAACTCTAACTGTTAATTATTTTCACTCTAGTAATCACAAGAATTTAACTAACTATCCCATACTAGATAGTAAATTGAAGTATTTACTAAAAACTAGTAATTTCCACTTAAATTATATTTAACAAATTATAATAATAAGCGAGAATTATACGAAATGTCCCCCACAAATCCGACAATTCAATCGTTTATTAAAATTCTTTGTTTCATAGAAAAACACGAAATCCAATAAAATTTAACTCAAGCTCATTCACTTATAATTAAAAAAAAGAGTTAAAAGATCTTATTTAATAATAGAATTTTTTCACTAAAATTTGGAATCTACCAATGGTTTTCATAAAATAATAACTTACTTTATTTTAAAATCTACATAGATATAGATATATATTTATTTTCATAAAAATTTATCAACTTTATAACCTTATAATCATTTCAAGAAACAAGCAGTTGACTTTTAAAAAGTTTGAGAACTCTTCCAATTATTTCTAATAACTTATATAATCAAAATGGGAAATAAGATAATTTCTTTTATAATGTATATATTTTATAAAAGAGTAGTACATTTTATTTTCTTTCAAACATTTTTAGGTTTCCATTATAATTGAGGATATTGGAATAAATAAAAGTCGTTCAAAGCTTGAAATAGAATTTGAATAAATAAATGAGTTAAGAATCATGGTTTAGTAAACTTTCCAAAAACCAATTTTTACCAAAATCCATGAATATAAGAAATCACAATTGAGGTTTTAAAATATTTAAAACCATCTCTTAAAATCATTCATCAAGTAGAGAACCATTTTAATGACCCGAGTCACCCCTTTGGTGAATTACTATCACACAAATAATGCACGAGCATTATATAATCTAGCAACAAAATCAATAAATTTCAATGGTTCTCGATGTACATGTTATTTCATAATCGATTATTGAATCGGATTTAATATTTCAACACACAATTAAACTGACAAACAAATTGAAATCGTAGCAAACAATTCAAGCAATTCAATCATTTACTACTAATTATTATCTAAATTCCCAATCAAACGAGCATGCCAAAGGAATTTAATTGCTTTTAAATATAGATGTGTGAGTTAAATATACTAACTCACCTCAATCATTTGTTTCTGCTCCTCTCCTACATGTATTCAACGAATTTCAACCCTATGCCAAAGTTATCAAAAAGGCATCACAAGCTCTATCATCTGCCAGCGGCCACCTGCTTGATCGACGTGACCATCCCCCGCCGCCGTGCTAAACCTTCACCAGATCATAAGGCTGCCGCGTGCTTGACTTTCACCAACCGCTGTCGATCGAGGCATGACCACCTAGGTCGAAGTTAGCCCTCACGCATGCATAACAAAGTCGCGACCTCCTAGGCGCCGCATGCCCTCTTGTAACAACTCAAAATTTTGGTTATTAGATTTTATATGTTTAATTAATTTAAATATTTAAAAAAATTAAATTTTGGAATTTAATTATTAATTAAAATATGGGAATAATTAAATATTTGAATTGTGAATTTAATTGATTTAATAATTTTATTTAACTCCTTTTAATTAAAAATAATATTGATGAATTCAATTTGTAAATTTATTTACAATATAAATAGATCGGATAAATATCGATAATTAAATATTTAAATATGTGAAATTAGCCTTCCGGGGCATAGTCTCAGATTTTGGCGAAACCAGTTTCATTGGATCCATAATAGTGAATATTACACCATCGAATTTCTTAGAGTTCAGACATATCATTTTGTCGTGCGAGATCGAAACGCGATGAAATTGATATCGAAAATTTAATATAATAACTAGGTCTAAAAACTTATCTTCTGCATACGATCAAATTAGGTCTCAAAACAAGTTCCATTGCATTCGAAATAGGGGTATAATATATAGAACACCAAGCGGCATGCCTTGTTTGGAGTTCGAGATTTTTGGGTATGTTATATTGAATATTTTATTAAATAAAATTAAATTAATATATATATATATATATTCACCATAATCAGGCCATACCCACTGCATACTTGCCCCATACACCCCCATGTACTCAACCATAACCTTCCCTATATTTAGTCTTGCCTGTGAATGAGAATTGGAGCTTTCCCTTTCAAAATAAAACTTCAAAAATTCAAAATGAAATATATACTCAACTAAAAATCACAAAGCTTGTCCCTTTGAACTCGTATAGTGATTAGCTATGATCCTATGTGCTCCGAATTAGTTGCGTCATCATCTTGGGTGGAGGCCGTTCTTGGTTAGTGAGCTAGGGTTTGGGTTTCATTGAGGAGGTGATGGAATTCAGGCATTTGGAGGTTGTAATGGGATTTATCATCGAAAATCGCATCTCGGGTCGAAGTTTGGTGGCCTCCGATCCTGTTTAAGGTGTTCCGATGCTTTTGAGGCAGCGATGTGACCTGTTAGGTCGGATATTGAGGGAAGAGGTCGGAGGTGAAGTCGTGGGGGTACGGATGGAAGCTTGCGTGAAAAGAAAGTCGTCGGCGAAGTCTGTTCGTGGAACAGTGATCCGGAGCTCTGTGTTAGTGCTTTGCCATGCACGCATAAACGGGTTTGAGTGTCAGGTTGTGCACGTTTGTGTTGTGAGAGGGAAGAAGAAGAACTTTTGGCGAAGGGGAAATTTGGTAATTATCATAAGTTGTTTAAATTTTAATTTTAAATTATCGTTAACTTATAAAATTCATATCTCACTCATAAGAGGTCGGATTCGGATGCCCTTTTTGCATTGAACTCATGTCGCCGGCGATGGAGTTGGTTTGGTTTGATTTGGCACAAGTGAAAATTTAGGCTAAAATCGAACGGCCGTTCGGTTTTAGTCCAAAATCGAGACGATTCGGCGAAAACGAAAATCAATGTGAGTTTAACTCACATTAAATTTTATTATGTCATATCAATGATATTATAAATGTTTATTGATTGCTTGGATGTTAATTAAATTATTTGATTGATTGTTTGGTTGAATTTCCATGTGGAAAATGGATGACATATTAAATTGATCGTTATAAACCCATATGATTATCTATATCTTATCCATAACCATTGTTTTGTTGGAAAAATTTGTAGAGAGACCCAAAGGGGGTTTCTTGCCCATAAATTATTTATTTACATCCATATGCTGTTGTTGATAGTTAATTGAAATTAATTTTTGATATTCCATTTAATAGTTTAAATGTCGTTATAGCGATTTTTCGCTATACAGTCGTTTATTAAAATTTATCCCCAAAACCCTATCGTATGAACTTGAGCTTCTGTTTCCATTAAAAAGAATATTGAAAATTTATTGGTTGTTCTGATTAATGATAATTTATATTAATTAATCATTTTAATTAATTAATTTAAGACTATTAACAAATTTAATAAATGATGATTAAAAATTGGTTTATATTTAGATTTAATTAATCATTTTTGCTAATGATGTTTTATACTTAATTAACCGTTTTAACTAATGATTATTTGAGTTTAATTAATTCTTTTAATCAAGGATAATGGAGTTTAATTAATTTATTGAACTGGATTAATTATTTTAATTAATGATAATTGGAATTAATAATCATTTTACTTAATGATATTTGAAAGAAAACTCTTCATTTTAAATACTAATATTTGAATTTAGTTAATCATTTTAATTAATGATTGTTTAAAATTAAATTAATTGTTTTAACTAATGATATTTGGGATATAGTTAAATCATTTTAATTGATGTTGTTTTATAATTAAATAAATTATTTTAAAAAATGATATTTAATTAATCGTTTTAACTAATGAAACATTGAATTTAATTAATCCAATTAGTTTATGATTATTAGAACTTAATTAATTGTTTTAATTAATGGAATTTAAAATTACTTATCATTTTAATAAATGATGTTTGAGAGGACTTATTCGTTTTAACAAATGATTATTTATATTCAATTAATCTTTGTAATTAATGATATTTAAAGTTAATTAATCGATTTAATAAAAGTAATTTATGTAAATTATCTAACATAATAAAATTGCTTTAATCAACTAATTTAAAGTTAAAAAACTGATTTAATAAATATTTTTAAAGTTGATTTACCAATGTTATAAAATTGTTTGGAAATAATTATCTATTTTATTATAGATAATGGATTTATTTATTTAAAAGATATTTTAAATGTGATTAATTATCTTTTGGGATAATTAATATTGTTTAAAAGTTATGAAAAGGAATTGGAACTCGATTATTGGGATGTTTAGTTGGATAACCTTCTGGGTGTTCGGCCTGATGTTGGTTTAGGCCTTCGAGGTTGCGCACTTGGAAAAATTATTCTTTTAACGTCTTAACAATCAGGAACTAATTCTAAAAGTGTTTTACCAAGATGGAAATATGGAAATCAAGCACAAGTTCAGTTCGATTTTAAAAGTAAAAGTATGATTCGTTTATGGAAATGAATTATTGCCGTAAAGCGAATCACTTATAAGAAAATGATTTACTTGTATAATTAGAACTAAACATCAAATAAGTAAACTTGTCGTTGTTTCAAAAGTTAAGAGTAATCATTGAACATGACTTTGAGGAAACACTACCTAGACTTGTCTGGTATTATTGTTAACCGGGAAAAAGTACAAGTTTGAATTCAATGAGTGGTGATAAGTATATAGATTCTAATTTCCATATACGATCATTTTATATCCTCGATAGTTAGAATCTCAACTATCGATTACTTCAGATTCTTTGTTGTTGTCATTCTAAGAGGATTTATAGCTCCGTTGAGCTTTATTATTCTTATCGAAAAATGACTAAAACCAAGGCGCGAAAAAGGGGGGAGCACCCTTCAATTCATTATTGTGCTTCATCATTATAAGACGATTTATCACTGATATTCAACACAGGAAAAAATAAAATCAAGGCGCGAGTGGGAGCCAAGCTATGTGGTTCGCACCCATTAAGGTATGTTCACATCATCTAGAGAGGTTTTGGCATGAATGCATTGATGTGAAATATTCGGATGCTCGTGTGAAGCAGAGTCCAACTTGGAAGTTCCCGTAAGTGATGTGTGTGCTCTCAAGTATATTTTATCTAGAGGTATACTTTCGTGGAAGAGGGAGCACCCTCCTAGTTACGTTGGATAAATTCATTTTACTGATTTGATTTGAACTTTTGAATCGATTTTTCTGTAATTGCAACGGGAAGAGTCAACCACCCTTTACGATGTTTTATTATAGTTTTTATATCCATTCTATCAAGTTTGGATTGTTACCTTATTCTGTCCATTCTATCAAGTTGGGCGGTTACCTTATTTTATCCATTTTATCAAGTTTGGATAGTTACCTTATTTAGTCCATTCTATCAAGTTGGATTGTTTTCCTTGTTCTATCCATTCTGTCCAGTTTGGATTTTACTCGGTTCATTTCCATTTTTTCAATTCTGGTTTAATATTAATTATACTCATTCATATTTGGATTTATTCTTGATATTTATTTCTGCTCTTGCATGTATGGATGTTATTCTTGTGAGGTAAAAACCCGTTCTGCATTAGCGACATGGTCTTACAGAACTTTTATATGTTCCACATTATTCGAGTTATCTCACGCTGGTATTTCCATACTAACCCAGGTGTTATTTATTTATAATGCTCGGGTCAGACCGAGTATTTTTCCCAGGATGTCTTTGAAGTTTTGGAGATCATGGAGCGAGGCTGAAGTTTCACCTATCGTAGTATATTAATTTTCTTCTTTATTATATAGTATACCTTTCGGCATTTGTAAGGTTAGGATTCTATAACTGTTCAGTTGATAAGGTTTATTTTTAACTCAGATATACTCTGCATGTTTGAAGTGATGGTTTCTACTGTCCTTATTATATTATATGTTGTCGATTCCGCTGTGAGATTCTGTTTTTCTCAGTTCTTTGTTCTTTTCTTTTTATTAACCCTAACAATCTTCCCTTTTGTCGATTGGATGCGCGACAATGGAACACAGTGGCAGTTTTTGGTGTCGACTTTCGATGGTCAAAATGGTGGGTCGTTACGGCATGGTATCAAAGCGCGAGGTTAAGCGAGAACCTTGGTTTTGGTAGGGTTTGGCTCATTAGAGATAGGGTAAGCGACACCCTAGAATGAGTTTTAGAGTAGTATATATTCGAGAGCGTATTTGTTAATGTTATAAAAACGTATTATGTTTATTGGTCTGTTGAGTTTTTATGAATTTTGTTCGAGACATGGGGCACCACAGTATCGATAGGGGTTTCTAAACACTTGACCAAGACCAACGGACATGGTATTGAAATTTTTGAAAATTTTGGAAAATTAAATATTTTGCCTAGGATTATGTTCTTTATATATATAAAGGAATAATTTTCAAACTTTATGTAGTTATAAAGTGTGTTGATTTAAATGTGATAATATTTATTTATTTTCATTATTGTTTACTTGGTTATGCTTAATTTAAATAAGAAGCATTGACTATTGTATGTTAATTGCTAAATTGTGCTCGGTTTATTTAGGAGCATTTCTTGTTTTGATTTAAACCTAAACCTTTGTGAATTAATTTTCACAATTTGACTATAAAGGTGTTCGGAGAAAATGTTATCTTGAAAAATCACCTTTTAATAATGGCGGGTTAAGAATTAAACTTTATAAAAAGTTGTTAATTTAGTTTAAATAATGGGATAAAATATTTAGAGAATAAATATTTGAGATAATTGTATTATGATAAAGAAGAATTATTATAATATGAAATGATATTTATCTAAAGGAAATTTTATATAAATTTAGTATTGAGAAATGTGTTTAAAATAAATTTTTGAATCTAAATCCTGGAAGTTTTGAAAATAATTTCAAAAGAATTTTTGAGAAATGAAATAGTTATACTTTTGAAAGTATTTAAAGGTAAAAATATATTGGGAAGTAAAATTTTAAATGGAACGCATTTTCTTTGGCATATTTAGGAGGAAATCATTTCGATTAGCTTTGTGGTAATCTGAATAATCTTCTAAGTGATGATTAGATGTTTGCTCAGGCGAACATTGTGAACATTGTGGGGTACTTGGTAAACTATTCTCTTTATCATTGTACGATCGAAATGAGTTCAACTCCGAATAAACCCAAAGTAATATTTTAATAAATAAGTTGTTTGAGGTTATTATATTTTAAAAAATATATGCAATATGCTTTCAAAGTTGAGTTTTGAAACTAAAAACTGGGTATCAAACTTTTAAGTTCCCTAAAAGGAAATCGGATTAACAATAAAAAGTATTTCTAATAAGAGATTGTTTTGATAAATGAAGTTTTACCCTTAGATAAGATACGAGATAATTTAACACAGATTTAAATTGGTTTAAATTAAATAAGTAGGTTTTGATGAACATTGTTTTATTTAAAACCATATAGTTGCTTAAAAACATCTTAGTAGTGTAAACTACTGGTTGATTGGGTCAACCTGTAAAAAAAATTATTCGTTTTAACACCCTAAGTTAAAAAGGTTAATAGGTTGACTCGATTTTTAAAAAACCATAATTTGATTTGCTCTCCATCAAGACTTTGGAACAGTAAAATGAAATTTGTATGCATTCTCAGGATATAAAAGAATATTATATAAGTAATAAAGTGGAATATGTTATGATTTGAAGTTTTATAAAGAAATGACTTTATAAAATATATTTTTTTTTAAAACTTCGGTGAAAATTTATGAAACAATTCATAAATAATTTTAGTATTGAATAAAATACTAAGTGAAATAGAAAAAATTTAATATTAAGAAACTATTAAAATATAGAGTATAATTTCCCTTTTGTCCGAGTTAGTTTGGATAATCTTTTAAGCAATAACCAAATGCTAATGAGAAAAACTGTGCGCTTAGATAATTATCTATATTTTTGGACAATTAAGAAAGTTTTGAACCTAAGCTAAGGTTTGTATGTTAATCATTCGACATATTGAAACAATGTTAAGTGATAAGTTTTCCCTTATAGAATTTGATTGACTGTTAGAGTTAGTTTATTCTTTCACAGAATTTGATTGATTTGATTGAACTGATTTGATTTGTTGTGTGATTTTTATACCATTATCTATAAAGTTTAAATTTGTAGACAAAGGATTTTGAATTGTTGTTATTAGGATTTAAATCCTGGTGATTTTGGAAAAGGTGATTTTTGAAGATTTTAGGAAAGGAATGATATTTATGCACTCTAGTTGATGTTTTTGGAGGAACCAGAATACCATTGGACGCTCCAGGTTGTTTTGATTCTAGAGTTTCAGCATACTTTATTAGGAGGAGTTCCCTCCTTGTCATTTTGATTTTGCTCTTTGATTTTTCTCGTCTAACAAATTTGAAAAATAAAATTTTGAATTAAAAAACATGGGTATTTAAATCTAAATTATCATTTGAAATTATTGGATGTGTATAATCTATTATAGAATATCTTCTATATTTTGTCCCATATGATTGAGATATGGTTGTCGATTGCGTGTACATTTATATCATGTTAGTTTTGGTATGTTGAGTTACATTATATTGCTTTTGTCAGCCTGATTTCCTTTTACATTTTTGCAAGTACAGGTATGCAAGAGATTTCCATTTGATTCTTGTACACTTGCATTTACATAGAAGACAATAAATTACTTGCCAAAATATAAATCAAACGCAAAAAGGTACGTAATAAATTTAGAAAATTTGGTTTGATTGATGATTTTATGCACCAGGTATCGGAGGCCACTTGGCTTTTGTTTTCTTTGATTGGTTAGGAGCCCGTATAGGCAATTTGTAGTTGTACCGATCGAGCACGCAAGGGAGACGCTGACGAAATTTTTTATGAAAATTTAAGAGTTAGAAAATTTTAAGAATTTTGGAAAATTTTTGATAACTAAAATTTGAACTTTCGAGTTATATCTTGGAATAAATGAAATTGTTGGTATAGCTAAATGAATTAAAAGATTTGAAAATTTTGGAATCTATTCCAAGTAATTGGTTTTAAAAATAAGTTTAATAACTCATTTTAATTAATAGTTTTAAGCTTAAGGGTTTGGAAACATTTTCGTTCTTAGGAATTTCAGGGTCGAAATTCATTTAAGGGGAGGAGAATGTAATTTTCCAAAATTTTGGTTATTAGATTTTATATGTTTAATTAATTTTAAATACTTAAAAATTGAATTTTGGAATATAATTTATAATTCAAATATGGGGAATAATTAAATATTTGAATTGTGAATTAAATGGATTTAATAATTTTATTTAACTCCTTTTAATTAATATAAATAATATTAGTGAATTCAATTTGTAAATTTACTTACAAATATAAATAGATCGGAGAGGGAATTAGCCACAAGGACAAAGTCTGAAAAAAAATTAGACCGAAGGACTCCAAGTTTCTTTTTTTGGCTGAACGAAACTTTGAAAAAAAAAATTAGGGTGAATGACAATGCTAGTTATATTTAGTTTTACACTGCATAAAATGCTAGCTCTATTTAGCATTGTCTTTTAGCTTAATTTTTTTCAAAATTGATCATTCAACCCAAAAAAGAAACTTGTTGTCCCGTAGTCTAACTTTTTTTCAAATTTTGTCCTTGGACCTACTTTCCACTCAAAAAACAGTTTACAATATTTCAACTCATGGGTATTTCTCCTGAGACTACAGTACTATAGCATTAAACGTTAAAATAGTGTTATTGAAAAAAGTTTCAAGGAACATTCCATATAAAATTTTAATTTCATTATTGTCTTTGTCCACTTTACAAGTTTTTCATCCGTAACCACTAACCAGCACACAAAAATGACGCTGACAACATAGTTAAACAGCATCTAAACATAAAACTTCAACGATGACCTTTAGTCCAATGTTAGCAAAATGAGAAATTGCTTGAAAAAAATGTGTGCTTTTTTAGCCCACATGAAAATAATATTTGTAAGCCTTTAAACAACATTCATTTATCAATCTAATTTTTTTAGCCCAAAATGAGAATCCTTTAAACAATATTCATTTGTCAATCTAATTTTTTTTTTATCCAACGTCACATTTTCTGCTATATCAGAACAACAAAATTCATACATAACATCAAAATTAATGTGAGACATACATCTATACAAAAATCAACTTTGTATTTTTTTGCCATCTTTCCACGTTATTCTTAACGACCGTTATGGCATGCGCTTCGCGCGTGAATCATTTTTCCATAAATTATATATGTTTAACTTATTTAAGATGAATGATTTATTCAAATATTTAGTCATATTTTTACGATGAAATCACGTGTAGTTAGTTTGAATTTTTATTCAATGCTTCAACGTCTAATTTTTTGTTAGTTTGAATTTTTATTTCTATCATTAATTAATAAAGATCGAATTTGTAAAAAAAGTTTATTTGTGAGATCTATTTTTTAAGTAATATTAAGATTTGGTAATACTTGTAGATGTGGATTTTGAATTGGTAAAGAAAGTTTATTTATTTGATCCTATTTTTAAGTGATAGTGAGATTTAGTCATATTTATAAAAGAGAATTTTGAATTGGTAAATGAAGTTTATTTATTAAATTCTATTTTTAGATGATATTAAGATTTGATAATATACGTAGAGGAATATTTTTGGTAGTTCACGCTTCCACCAAAAAAGTGTTACAACTATTATTAAAGATTATAAGCATACCAAAAATAGATAAAACGGACAACGTAAATAACTTCTCAAGATAAAAAACTCAATCATGATTATTATTTTATTAAGAATACGTTTTTCTCTTTTGACTACCAGCTCAAAGATGATGTAAATCATCAAAAATATCGAAACACATACTGAAGTATAAAAATTACCTTTTTAAGCAACTTTTCACATTTCTGGTATTAATAAACTGAAAACGATAAGTTCATAAAAATACTAAAACAAGCATTTCAAAACAGAAACAGTTTATGATTTCAAAATGCTTTTCATGTTTCCCAAGTATCAAAAACAAAAATATATAATGGTGTTGACTACATTGGACAATAATGTAAAATTGTATGATTTAAATCGCGATCCAAATTGAATCTCGCCTTTACCGATTCAAAACGAAAAATTGAAAATCGCAGTTGATAAGATCTAAATATAAACTGAAAATATCGTTCGCAAATTTGAATCGACGATTTCTCACGATCATTGAAAAAACCTAACTTTTCACATCTGATCCTTCGCATCCAAAACTGAAGCAACATCTGTTCAATTCGAAAATCAAAAGACAAAACTGAATAATTGTATCTACACGTGAATTTGCTACTTAGTTGTAAAAACCAAATCAATAAGCAATCAAAACAGCACAATTAGATAAAGGGAAAGGAAAACAGAAGAACCTAAATCAGAGAAAGAAAAGAAGAAAAGAAAAATCGATTAATTATTGGCCGCGGATTGAAATGTAAGAAAAGATTTTTTTTCTTTTATAATTTCTATAGTTTCTTTCTATTTCATTTGCTTCATTATTCTTTTTTTGTTACTTCTCACATGAGTCTGCCCGTGTGAACAAATTAGATGTATAAATTATATTTTAATATGCTGAATGGCTTTCTATTAAATGACACGTCTCCTCTTGAAGCTTTTTCTTTTGCATTATTTTAATTATGTTTGTTTGTTAGGTGGTGTGCATTATTTCACTAAAATGTAACAACATGTATCCACTAAGTATTCACATATAAAAATATTAAAATCAACTATCTATGATTTAAATCCAGGTTCGATTCAAAATATGAACATGACCATTTGCGCTTTGAATCCCAAATTGACAACTTTGGTCTCATCCTCACAATTTGTTACACCATATCCTAGTACTCACCACATGGAACATCAAGCTAATCCTTTAGCAATTCCATATACCTCCATCTCTCTTAAATAATCACATCTCTACTTCTCTACTACTAATAATGATAATTCAATGAACTAGGATCAACCGTGTCTTTTTGAAATCCCCAAACTACCCTTGTAACATCCCGCAAACCCGTACCCCTTAAATTGACATTAATCTCCATCAAATCAACTCAAGAAGAACGGAAATATGAACCATTTAGGTTAAAGAAGAAAGAGGTATAAGAAGAAAATAGAAACAACATCAGAATCTCACAAACGCAGCGGAATAAAATATAATAGATAATAACTGATCTTTACACAAAAGAATCTATATTTGTTATACATCCATCATCAGAATACAACATCCGAGTACAATACAAGCAACATTATCATTCAGGACAGTTATAATAACTTGTCCCACATAGAATACACAACATACACAAACACAGCGGAATATACATCATATACGAGTGATACGCCTTGCCATCCAGCTCGTCTCCTGAGCTCCACAGTATCCTATCCTGTATTTGTAATACTCGGTCTGACCCGAGCATTATAATAAAATAACACCCAAGTTAGTCTGGAAAATCAGCGTGAGAAAATCACACTCAATTTGATTATTAAAGTTTCAAAACCCTTTGAAACAAAAGCATCTCGTAAGACCACGCCACAAATAAACATGTCGAGTTTTTACCTTACGATAGCTAAAACACTTTTTATCAAAATCCTTTGATATTATAATAGTGTCTATATACAAATAATTATTCAAATAGTAGAAATTGTTACATCTATTAAATTCCAGCTAATAGGTATACAAACAAAACCGTAAAGGCACGTAGGAAGAATGGATTTCCAACTAATGACTAGGCACTGGGGTACCACCTGTCACAGTACCTGGTCTAGATCAGCGTACCGAGAACCACGCCCGATCCCCTGCAACACAAGACCGGAACTACCCCTTACTGGATAATTCCGAGTAAGATCACCCCGCGGTTGGGATCAGCAACCGCCCACACAGCCGAAATAAAAAGGGACATCTAGACAGGGATGACCTCACCCTAATAGGCGCTACCCACTTAGCCTTGCTGCATAACCCCTGATTTTCAGTCATTCACGGTTGATGAGGTTCGAGGCTAAGCGTTACCTTTTTAGAACCGTTTCACTTAGAATGCTCATCGTCCATCTGACGATGTTTTGAAAGCATTCATCCATACAAGTCTGTCCCGGGTTCGAACGGAACCGAAGGCACTACTCCTACTACATCCATTTTGGAATCACCCAAAGGATTTTTAGCGATTAGCCCTTGCGCTTCACTGCTCCATCTTCGATTCAAACTCGTTTCCCCACGAAAACGTACAAACCAAATCGAAGTGGTTTCGAGAAATTAATCTCGATCCCGGTCTCTTCGAAACGATCAACGCATTGGCCAATATTGATAGTCGGTTATTTAACTATCAATTACATTCACAACCAATCATGAAGCCACAATAACTTCTTCCAAATTATTTATTTATCTCAAATATCTTCGCAAGATATATTTCCACCTTTTAACCCTTTGAAAACATTTTCAAACCGTCTTTCTCTCATGGAATAAATTCCCCAAATAATTTCTATTTCCACTGAAATCACCAAGTACAAATACTTTATATTTTAAAAATAACTTAAAAACACTTTATTATAAAATATACTTTAAACATTTAAATTAAAAACTACTTTAATACTTTATTCAAAAATATAAACCTTAAGAATATTTAAAATTAAACTACTTTATAAAATATAAAACTAACTTTTTATCTTTTAAAACATAATACCCAGTCACCTTTAAATAATTACTACTAAATAAATTTGGAGAATACTTACTTTAAAACTTAAACATTTAAAAATAATAAATTTTCTAAAACATGCTTTTAAAATAATCCTTAAAACTTTTAACGTATACTTAAAAATTTGCTTTGAAAACGTACTTGGCTATCCTGGGAAATACACTTCTCTTTCACATCTTTGAAAATAAATCACTATTTATTTTTTTAACCAAATTTACCCATTCCTTTAATAAATTCCCACCTTGAATTTATTCTTCCAAATATCCACCGATATATTGCTTCACTTTTATAAACCCAGTTTATAAATTTCATAGTCTCATCTTCCTTCCAAAATCCCAGTTCCAAACATTAAATAAATTAACAAATTGATTTCCAAAATTTACTCCATTTTAAAATAATTCCTTTACTTCTCAATTTTATTTCAAAATCCATTAATTTTAGGTTTTCTTTCTTTATTATGATTTAAAATCTTTTAAACTAAAAATATCAATTTTAGGTTTTCCAAAATCCTTCTTTATCCCTTTAAATAAATTTAAACCTTGAATTTTTAAAATAAATTCTTTATTCCCTTTAAAAAAATACACTTGAGTTTTTACATCAATCACTTATTCCCATTTATTCAAAAATCTCATTTCCCATACTTGACATTTTATTTATTAGAATTCAAAAATCAACTTTTATTCTTTTCCAATTCATTCTTTAATTTATCCAAATTTCTATAATTATTTACTTCAAATTCTCTCTTTTATTTTCTTTCAAAAATACAAATCTATATATTTTGATAACTCATAATATCCAAATATATTCAATCAAACCATAGCATCCAACATTTGAATTACCAATATAATCTATCACAGATTATCACATAAACCATGTCATAGAATATTAAACAATCTAAATAAATTTGAGGAATCCAGTTGGATCCCTCAAACCTGTTTCCCTACATCCACAGATGTTAGCACAATACCAATTCCACTTCGAGGTGGAATATCGCGGTATATAGGATTATAAAATATCATCCGCTATTATGCGGTGCATAGGGTCTCATCCGCTATATAATGCGGGAAATCAATCACTCCAATATATATATATATATATACACTATATATATAATATACCACATCCCATCAATTCAATCATTCAACCAAATATTTAAATTTAACCATTTAAATTTAACTTAAACCCAGATGAGTGAGATTAACTCATCTTTGATGTTTGCAATTCCAATCCAAATCTCGACTTGTTTCTTCATAGTTTTAAACCTTGTATAAACATCATACGATTTATTAATATTCGAACAAATCGAAAATCATTTACCGTTTAATAGATTTATTTTAAATTAAAAATTTACTTCTAAACTAACATTTTCTTTTAGAAACCTTTTTGTAACGAAATAAGTTTATTGATCAAATTAATCACTATAGCGCCTTATTTAAAATAACTAATTATTTTATTTAAACTAAATTTCCTAAATAAATAAATTTTAAGTTACAAAAATAATTTAATAAATAGATTTCCAAAATACCTTATTTTATTATTATTATTATTTTAAACAACCAAGCAGGTTTTATATGTATACTTATGATTACAGATGGTTCTACAACATCTCAATATCTCCACATTTTCCCAAAATCATCATATATAATTAATTTCTTGAAACTGTATATATCAACATAATCTGGTTAAGTCCAACTTTATATTAATTCCAACATATTTTCCAAAATCCTTACTGCTGAAACACTTTACTGTATATGTATATCAATATATATATTTATAATATGAAGTTTAAAAACTTACTGTAAAATCAAATACTGTGTTATATATTTTTTCTGTACATATATATAAATTTAAAATCCGGATATATATCTTATTATATATTTTTGTTTACGTTTCCTGTATACATATATATATTTAAATGGAAAAATCTTGCATATATATATATACCTTACTGGAATTGATTTTTTTTCTTTTTCTTTTTTCCTTTTGTATATAAATATACACATATATAAATTGAAAAACATAAACTGTAAAAATGTTTGTTAAATAAATTTTTAAATTTTGAAAGAAATAGAAATCGCGAATACATTACTGCCTTCTGATCGCCAAACAACACGAGCATCAAAACGTCGAACTCCAAGCCTCGCCGACTCCACAACGATGCAGAGCACCTTGGTATCGAATGCGCGCAACCCACGGCGACCCCGAAGCCCACCCTCACCGGCCTCGCCACTCGCGCTGCCGTTTGATTCGAACGACGATTCCGGCTACTCGATTTGAATCTCGAATCGCCATTTGAAGTGAGGTCGAATCGATTTTTGAACGAGGGTTTTTTTTTAAATGAACGACTTTGTGAATTCGAATGGAGGAGAGAGATGCAAATTTGCCAGAAGAATTGAAGGGGTATGCGATTGTTCTTCTTTGGCCTTTTTTTTTGCTCTGATTTTGAATTGAAGGGAGAAGCGTGATTTAAGGATAATGGGTAGCGTAAGTGTAACATCCCAGAATTTATTAATTTAAATTTTTGCGACTTTTTTGAATTTTGAAAATTTAATTTGAAAAGTTTTAAAATAAGTAAAATAATGTGTTAATTTAAATAAATAAAACTCCAAATTCTTTTGAATTTAAATCACTTGGATTTAACATCTTATATATGTATGTATATATATATATATTGAATTTAAACTTTAAAATATATAAAAAATAAAAATAAATATATGAAGTAAAAGAAAATATAAATAAGTATACTTACAAATATAATACAACCAAATATATATCTCAACCCTAGAAACTATGAAAATTTCATAAGTATAATAAATATATAAACTTAAATAGAAAAGAATATGAATTATAAAAATAAAATAGATATATATACAAATTCAAACAATATGATAATCATAGAACTTCAATTATAAAGCATAGCTTAAGATAAAAGAAATAAGTATGGATATCTCTGAACAAAAGAACAAATTACGTATGGATTATGTAAACAAGGGGATGGTAACACAAAAATGTAGATAAGAAAAATATCTCTACAAACAAAAATAAAAAAGTACATACAAAAATTCAAATGGCATGAGTATGTAAACAAGAAAGGAAGCATAGGCATTTAATGAAAATCATATCAGCCTCTATATGGAAGAAAAAAAATCTCTAAAAATGTACAAATAATTTAAAAAGGTATAACTACCATCTTGTTCAGTCCTTTGCTATAAACCTGTGCATTCCTTTTTTTATATACTTCCATATTCTTGTTCGTTCAAACATAACATAGTAAAACTGAGCAAAGAAAAAAAACATATAAACATCATCTTACAATTTCAAACTCAAGATCATTTAACAAAGCAAACAACAACAACCTGGAATTAAATACAACAGCATCATCAACAAACTCAAAGATTGGAACAAGGAAAATGTAATGACCTAGAATTTTGAACAAATTAAATTGAGAATATTTAATTAATTTTAAATATTTGAACGATAATTTAATTTGAATCCCCAATATATCTATGAATTTGGCAATTAAATTTTAAAATTTAGTCTATTGTAAGTTGAATAAAAATTTAAATCTTCAATTTAAAGTTGAAGAAAAATATTTCGAAAGCTTTTAAAATTCGTATTGATATTACCGAAGACAATAGAAGCTTCAGAATTGAATTTGGAAGTGAATTGTTCAGTTTTGAAATTTTATCGTTTAAATTGAATTTAAAAATAGCCGTCCGAGGCGCAGTCTCGGAATTCGACGAAACCAGTTCCATTGGGTCTGTAATATTTAATTATTACCGGATTGCAAATTTCGAAGTAATCAGAATTGTTGTGTGATCATACGAGATGAAAATGCTTAGAAAATAATTATATATTTGAATTTAAAAAAATATATTCACACGTACAAATCATCTTTCAGCCGAATTCTATTCACCATCAACGCAACTTCCCTCAAATCTTGTCCCCCTTTCTCAGCTTTAAGTACGATAACGTCTATTCTTGTTCCCTCCTTCCTTCTTCTGGAAGCCAAAATCGAGCCCTCCTAAATCAATTCGCGCGTTCTACTAATTGAAATATATACAGAGGAAAACATCAGATAGAATGGCCGCTCGATTCTTTTCACTTCTATCCTCCATTTCTTCTATTCAAATCGAGAAGAAAAAAAATATCTCTCGAGCATATCTCCGTTCGCTTGTTCTATTCGAACAAATTTCATTTCAAATCTAAAATTCCTAAAATATAATCGAACAAAGGAAGAATGGGAGCTCGAATCTATCGCGAGGCTTTTCCCTAAATTCTTCGGTTCCGTTCGCGAGACTCAAAAACAAACCTGTCGATCGATATTAGTGGAGAGAGGCTGGGCAGCTCGACATCGCACGTGGTAGGGCTTCGTGATTTGATGGATGCGTGGCTCTCGAATGGGTCAGGGTTGCGAGGCGCTTGTTCGATTTTGGGGTCGGCATCGCGAGTGGTGATCAGCGACGTGGCTGGGATGTCGAGCAGTTGACAGGGGGCAGTTCGTCGAGCTCGAATACGATGTCGCGAGTTGGGTTCATCAGAAAACGCTTGAGGAGATGGTCGCGAGTTAGTCGAAGGTTGGGCTCGACAGTAATGTTCGAGCATCGTGGGAGCTAGGGTTCGTGATACTCGTGGTGGCGATTGGGTGGTTCACGAGGCGGTGGTGCGATCGGGGGTGGTTCGATTCGTTCAATTTGTGCAGTAAAGGTATTATTGTATTTTTAAATTTACAAATATATATATATATATATATATATATATATATATATATTTATATACATGCAGTAAAATTCACAGTAAGGAATTTAGGACCATCTTGTTTTAATTTAATAAATAGGTGGAAGATGATTTTGGGTAATATAAGATTTTAAAATCTTGTAGAGGTTATAAAGATTAGATTTTTGAGATGTATATAGTTTATTTATGCGAAAGAAATTTGTTTTATAAAAAAAAATGGATTTGGTGAATAAATAGTTAGATTAACTTACTAAGTTTATTTTAGATACTAACGAATTTTAATTAGAAAGGGAAGTTAGTTTGAAATTAAAATGTTTAGTTAAATAAATTTAGTTAAAAGAAATTGGTTTAAAATAAAATCATTGGGTAATTAAAATTACCAAACGAAAATTGGTTATTCGTTATCTCGAATATTAACAAATTGTATAATTGCTTATACAAGGTTAAGAATGGAAAACAAGCCGGAAAAGTAATTTGTAACGACCCGTATTTTTACGGATCGAAAAGTTCGTAAAAATCTGGAATTGTTAGCGTTGTTGAGTCATTTCAGATTTTAGGCAAAATTTTGTTCAAGTCCTAGGTCGTAAACGACCTAAGTGATAAGTCGTGACCGGCTTATAGGGTAGACGACTTAAGAGGGTTAACGACCTAGCAGTTAGGTCGTATAGTGGTTTAAGTCGTGTGCGACCTAAGGATGTTGGGGTTAGGTCGTGAGGTGGTTAGGTCGTATGGCAGTTTAGGTCGGTCGAGCGACCTAAGAGTTGACGACTTATCGAGGCTAGCGACTTAGGAGATAGGCAGGTTAGCGACCTAAGGAAGTTAGGTCGTTAGACGACTTAAGGTCAGGCAGCGACCTATAGAAGTGAGCGACCTATAGTAGTTAGCGACCTAGTGGTGAGCGGGTTAGCATGGTTAGGTCGTTAGACGACCTAAGGAGTTAGGTCGTATCCTGGCTAAGTGTTAGGTCGTGTGTGTGTGTGTGTTAGGTCATAGATTCGTTAGGTCACATCCCAGTTGTTCGCGACTTATGTTAGGTCGCGTGGTAGCTTAAGAAGTTAGGTCGTTAGGCCATTAGTTAGTTAGGTCGTAGCCTACCTGTTAAGTCATAAGTCGCGACTGTTGTTAAGTGTTAGGTCGCGTGTTTGTTAAGTCGTAAGTCGTGCATAGTTAGGTCGCGAAGCGCTAAGTCGTAGACAGGTGGTTCTGTTAGGTCGTATAGGCGCGCACATGTGTTAGGTCGAAGGAGAGTTAAGTCGTAAGTCGCAGTGGCTTGGGTTGTTGAGTCAGAGGTTGTTAAGTCGAAGTCTTTAGGTCGGTGGGGTTTTAGGTCGTAGGTCGTGGACGATCTAATTCCGAGTTACGACTTAGGGAGATTTCAGCTATAAATAGGAGGGCTTTGCTCCATTTTTGGGATCCGGATTTCGAAGCGATGAAGTGCTACCATTTTGAGAGCTCGACTTCTACACTTCTTCACTTCTTTTCTCCACTCTAATCTAGTGATTCCTTCCATCCATATTGAAGATCAAATCGAAGATCGAAGAGCTTAGATTGAAGATCTACATTCTTCGAAGAGAGATTTCATCGTTTGAAGCGGATTGGTGATAGATCGAGATTGATCCTTCGCTGTCCAGATCTGAAGCGTGTTGATTTGGGGTTGTTTAGGTGATTTGGTGAGTGGTGATTATCTCTCACACGGATCCAAAGGAGTATATCGGATTGTTGGCTCGATTTGGTGTTAAAATAGTGATTTCCATGCATTTTCTTCATCCTAAGTGTAGATCCATATAGATCCATTATTCATGATGATTTGACAACCATTTTACTAAGTGTTAACCCATGCAAGTTCATTCATCAAGATTATAGAGATATTGTTCATGTTTTCATGCTTATTAGACTTTCAACTCTTTAATTACGAAATTGCCATTATTTTGATAATTGTCTACTTAGATCATATTTGAATGCTTGATTGCTTGGATTAATGTTTGACTTGATTGATTGCTATGAATTAGATGATTGATGATTTGATTTAGACCGAAGATGATTCAAAAGCTAAGAGAAAGGCTCTTGAATTGGGAAAGCTGCTTGTGGCATATGTAGCGGATGATGAAGCTCTTATGCATAGATTTGATGATGATGATGAGATGAGGCTTTGCGAGGATGTAATGAAGCGAAGCATGATATGAGATAGTCTTGGTCTAATCTAGACGGGATCATTCCAAGCAGGTTGATAACTCGGTGATATGGTTCGAGTTTGAGGATAATGGATGCTCGAGAGGCGCTTGAGCTAGTATGGAAATAGTTGTTGAGGAGGATGACTAGAAGGCTGAGATCTCATCGTTGTTGAAGGTTCTAGCATGCTCAAAGCAAGAGTACGTTGGGCAGATTCGATAGTCCCTGAAGGCTATGGATTGGTAGTCAAGTACTCTGGGCAGATTCGATAGTCCTAGGCACGGGTCACGATGACGTGCGGGAGTTATGTCTAGAACCGGGGTTTCCATTAGCCCTTGACGGACGGCTGAAAGAATGTGCCGGTCATTCAATTAACGGTGATATCGAAGCAATGATAACAGTGATAGCCAGAGTCATGGATGTTTGGTTGTATCGTCATTCGGTCTCAAGAGCGGTATTTTCTGGGTGCTTATCTGATCTTGGTTTAGGCCTTGGGGGTCTGTGCTTGGAAAACATCGCCCTTGACTCGAGTGATAATTGCTTTACTTTAAATTGTATGCTCTGCTATGTTTGCTTCTGCTTAGTGTGTGTCTGGGGGATATCACTGTAGAAAGAGGTTGGAGTGGGAGGGTTGTATTCCTATTCCTTTCCTTTATGCTCTTTTGGTATGTTGTTAGTTAATTTACCGCTCACTAAGACTGTTGTCTCAAGGCTTTATGTTTTAATTCTTATTGCCTTGGGCTGTTCGTCCATTTTGGGACGGGCAGACTAGGTAGCAGGTGACAGGTGTTGTTCTCTTCTCACAATGCTGATATCGAAGACGAGCTGGAGGGTTGCATATTATCTTCTTATATGTACTGGATGTTCCGCTGTTTATATAATCTCTGAGTGTTATGTAGTGAGGCTTGATGTATTGACTATTTGGATGCTTGTATTCAACTATTATGAAGTTTTATATGATGGCATTTTATTCTGTAAAGCTTCACTATACATATGTTCTATTGTATTTTGTCCATGCGCTGTGAGTAATACGATAGATTCTGTTATTTTGATCTACCCTGACAATCATCCATGGCTGCCTGGCACACTTTACAGCGCACTATCTCTAGATTCGGTGCAGGGGTTATGGGCGGTCGTCACATTTGGTATCAGAGCATTGGTTAATCGATTTTACCCAACGCTCGCTGACGTAACTACGTATGAGAGACGTAATTGTATTTTGATGGATGATTACTATATATAATATAGTAGCTTAGTAGAGTTTGAGTCCTTTAAGCAGTTGTTTCTCAAGATGTTTGACCATTCCTTTTTTTAGATATTGAGAATGAGTCGAAGAGGTAGACCAGCTACTAGGGAAGGCCGTGCTTTTGAGGGGACTGCTGATTATGCAGCCATGTTCGAAGCTATGATGACTTCGATCATGAGAAGGATGCCAGCTCCAGGGCCATCAGTTGATGTTGGAGTTCAAGTTCAGGCTCCAAGGCCGGTGGATTTTGCTAAGTTGTGCAAAGACTATACCGCTCTTGGAGGGAAGGTTTTCTTGGGAACAGAATCAACCATTGAGGTCCAGAGATGGATAGATGCTTGTAGAAGGATTTTTGGTGATTTGGGAATTGAGGATGCAACTAAGAGGAAGTTAGCATCAAGACAGCTTCAAGGGAGAGCCTCTGATTGGTGGAACTCTTTTACCATCAATACTCCGGAGGAAGAGATTACTTGGGAGCAATTCCAAGTTAGATTTGAAGCTAAGTTCATTTCTACAGCTCAGAAGTCTGTTCTGTTCAAGAAGTTTGTGGAGCTCAAGCAAGGTGGGAGACCAGTTCTTGAGTATGTTTCTGAGTTTGAAGCTTTGTCCAAGTATGCCCGGTCATATATTGAATCTGCATATCAGAAGAATGAGAAGTTTGTGACAGGCTTGGACAGTTATCTTGGGAGGCAGTTGGTGGATCATTTGGACGATTCATTTGAGAAGCTTGTGGAGAAAGCTCTCAGGCATGAGAGTCTGTTTCCTAAGGAAGGATCTGTTGTTGCTGTGACCAGGGAAGAGTCTAAACCCCAGCAGGGTGGAAACAAGAAGAGGAAGCAGCAGCAGCAGAAGGGTAAGGATGGCCAGAAGAAGCCGAAAGGCGAGGTGACTTGCTACAATTGTCAGCAGAAGGGCCATTTCTCGAAGGATTGTAAGAATCCGAAGGCACCGATGAAGTGTCACAACTTTGACAAGCCGAGGCATTTCAGGAAGAATTGTCCAGAACCGAGGAGGGGCAAGCAGATTGTGCAAGCTTATGCTTTGGGAGCTATTCCGTCGTCTTCAAAAGCTCCTACCGCTGAAGAGAAGGGAAAGAGTGTGGTGGTTCAAGGTACTCTTTTCCTATGTGGTGTTCCAGTTAGAGTTCTGTTTGATACTGGACCGTCGCATTCGTTTGTTTGTAGTGAACTCGTAGGCCGGTTAGGTTTGGAACCGGATATCGTTGATAGGCCATTGGTTGTGACTAATCCAGTTGGGGGTTCGTCTTGTTTGTGTATGTTATGCCATGGTCTGATTGTGTCGAGTCATGGTTGCTCTTTTGTTTGTGATTGTTTTGTTCTGAACTTTGCGGGGTTCGGAATCATATTGGGTATGGACTGGCTTAGAAAGTATGCGACAAAGGTTGATTGCGAAAGGTTGGAGGTGACAGTTGAGAATGTGGAGGGGCGAAAGGTTGTGATACGATGTAAGCATGAAGAAGGCGTCTTCATGAGCTTCATGTATTCGCTAGTTGTTCCACGGGATGGACTGTCATCGGTGCCAATCGCAAATGGATTCGAGGATGTCTTTGACGAAGTCAAAGGGTTACCGCCGCATAGAGAGATCGAGTTTCGTATAGATCTAGTTGAAGGAGCCAGACCTGTTGTGATGCCTCTTAGGCGGATGGCGCCTAGGGAACAGCAGGAGTTGAGGGTGCAGGTTGATGACCTTTTACAGAAAGGATTCATTCGGCGTAGCGTGTCCGAGTGGGGTGCACCAGTTGTGTTTGCAACCAAGGCAGATGGGTCGTTGAGATTGTGTGTGGATTATCGTGAGCTGAATAAAGTGACTAAGAAGAAAAAGTATCCATTGCCGAGGATAGATGACTTGTTCGATCAGCTTCACGAAGCTAAGGTGTTTTCTCAGATGGATTTGGCAACGGGATTTCACCAGTTGAGAGTAGCTAAGGATAGTGTGCCGAAGACTGCTTTTCGAACACCATCTGGTTTCTTTGAGTGGCTGGTAATGCCGTTTGGATTGACTAACGCGCCAGCATATTTTGTGGATCTTATGAATAGAGTGTTCAGAGATCAGTTGAACAAGTTTGTACTTGTGTTCGTGGATGATATTCTGATTTATTCCAGAACTGAAGAAGAGCACAAGACACACTTGCGAAATGTTTTGGAAATCTTACGGAAACATCAGCTGAAGGCTAAGTTTTCGAAGTGTCACTTCTGGAAGAGTGAAGTGAGGTTCTTAGGCCATGTTATCTCTGGAAATGGAATAGCGGTTGATCTCGCTAAGGTGGCAGCAATCCAGGATTGGGTTAGACCTAAGAATGCAACGGATGTGAGAAGTTTTCTTGGATTGGCAGGATATTATCGACGGTTTATCAAAGACTTCTCCAAGGTGGCTGCACCATTGACAGGATTAACGAAAAAGAACCAAGTGTTCAAATGGGATGCTAAGTGTGAGCAAGCTTTTGGAATCCTGAAAGAGCGACTGACGAGTGCTCCTGTTTTGACTATTCCTAGTGGGAATGATGAGATGGTGGTTTACACCGACGCATGTGGTACTGGACTTGGAGCAGTGCTGATGTAGAAGGATAAAGTTATTGCGTATGCCAGTCGACAACTGAAGCCGCATGAAAGGAATTACCCGACTCATGATTTGGAGTTAGCGGCGATTGTTTTTGCTCTGAAGATGTGGAGACATTATCTACTGGGAGTTCGATTTGAGTTGTTTACATATCATAAGTCGTTGAAGTATCTTTTCTCCCAAAAGGATTTGAATCTTCGGCAGCAACGTTGGCTAGAGTTTTTGGCATCATGTGATTTTGGTATAGCTTATACTCCGGGAAAAGGTAACGCAGTGGTAGATGCGTTAAGTCGAAGACATGCAGGATTGGGAGCCATGTTTTCAGAATGGAAGAATCTCGAGTATTTAGCTGGATTCAACTTTAGGCCTAGATGCGAATTGGAACCTGAGATGTTGGCAAACTTATCGATAAGACCGACTCTTGTGGAAAGGATTGGCGAGAGTCAAAAGCAAGATGATAAGATTGTCAAGATTATCCGTGAATTGGAATCTGGATTGGATCCAGAAAAGGATAAAGGATTCGAGGTCGATCGAGAGGGTTGGCTTCGGAAGCAAGGAAGACTAGTTGTTCCCGATATAGATGAATTGAGGAGTGAAGTTCTGAAGGAAAGTCATCACTCTAAGCTGACAATTAATCCAGGTGGAAATAAGATGTATCGGGATATGAAGAGAACTTATTACTGGGAAGGCATGAAGAAGGATGTTGGAAATTTTATTTCCAAGTGTATGAACTGCCAGTTGGTAAAAGCTGAACAGAAGAAGCCAAGTGGATTGCTTCAACCATTAGAAGTTCCTACATGGAAGTGGGAGCAGATATCGATGGATTTTATTGATGGACTACCTAGAACAAGGACGGGAAATGAAGGGATTTGGGTCATTATAGATCGTCTGACCAAGAGTGCCAGATTCATTCCTGTTCGATCGACTAGGACTGCATCGAAGTTGGCTGAGTTGTATGTTAAATGGATAGTTCGATTCCATGGTATTCCGAAGAGTATAGTGAGTGATCGAGATCCGTTGTTCACTAGTGGATTTTGGAAGAGCTTCCAGGATGTTTTGGGAACCGAGTTGTGTTTGAGTACAGCTTATCACCCTCAAACAGATGGTCAGACAGAGAGAGTCAACCGAGTTTTGGAAGATCTCCTCAGAGCTTGTGTTTTGGATTTCGGAGGATCGTGGGAAGATCATCTTCATTTGGTGGAGTTTGCATACAACAACAGTTACCAGTCAAGCATTGGTATGGCACCGTATGAGGCATTGTATGGAAGACCGTGTAACTCTCCGACATGTTGGTTAGAGGCTGGAGAAAAGCTGATGCTTGGGCCAGAGATGATTCGACAGACTTCGGATTGCATAGAGATCATTCGGCAACGAATGAAGGCAGCCCAAGACCGTCAGAAGAGTTATGCCGATAAGCGTCGTAAGGATCTGGAATTCGACGTAGGTGATATGGTTTTTGTGAAGATTTCTCCACTGAAGAATGTTATTCGATTCGGGAAGAAAGGAAAATTGACTCCGAGATTTGTTGGACCATTCCCGATCATCGAGCGAATTGGAAAGCTCGCCTACAGATTGGAGTTACCAGAAAAGATGTCGAGTGTGCACAATGTTTTTCACGTATCATATCTACGGAAGTATGTGTATGACTCGAATACAGTGGTTTCTGTTGATAGCTGTGAAGACTTTGAAGTTGATCCAGTCGATAAGAGACCTCGTAAGCCACTTCGTGTTGTGGAAACTGACACGAAACAGCTTAGGAGGAAGGTAGTTAAGTTGCTCAAGATACAATGGAGTGATGATGGTAACGACTGTACGTGGGAGGTGGAAGAGAGGATGAAGGCAGCTCATCCTGAACTCTTCAAGGTATGGCCCTAAGGTGTCGTGTCATCTCACGATATTGTAACTTGTTCTAGTTTTAGAATTCTGCACGCTAAGCTAGAATTGGATGCATGGTTTGTTGATTGCTATGGATGATAGGCGTGCAGAATAGTCTTTGATTGCTTTGTTTGTTTGGAATTTCGGGGGCGAAATTCCTAAGAGGGAGAGAATGTAACGACCCGTATTTTTACGAATCGAAAAGTTCGTAAAAATCTGGAATTGTTAGCGTTGTTGAGTCATTTCAGATTTTAGGCAAAATTTTGTTCAAGTCCTAGGTCGTAAACGACCTAAGTGATAAGTCGTGACTGGCTTATAGGGTAGACGACTTAAGAGGGTTAACGACCTAGCAGTTAGGTCGTATAGTGCTTTAAGTCGTGTGCGACCTAAGGATGTTGGGGTTAGGTCGTGAGGTGGTTAGGTCGTATGGCAGTTTAGGTCGGTCGAGCGACCTAAGAGTTGACGACTTATCGAGGCTAGCGACTTAGGAGATAGGCAGGTTAGCGACCTAAGGAAGTTAGGTCGTTAGACGACTTAAGGTCAGGCAGCGACCTATAGAAGTGAGCGACCTATAGTAGTTAGCGACCTAGTGGTGAGCGGGTTAGCATGGTTAGGTCGTTAGATGACCTAAGGAGTTAGGTCGTATCCTGGCTAAGTGTTAGGTCGTGTGTGTGTGTTAGGTCGTAGATTCGTTAGGTCACATCCCAGTTGTTCGCGACTTATGTTAGGTCGCGTGGTAGCTTAAGAAGTTAGGTCGTTAGGCCATTAGTTAGTTAGGTCGTAGCCTACCTGTTAAGTCATAATTCGCGACTGTTGTTAAGTGTTAGGTCGCGTGTTTGTTAAGTCGTAAGTCGTGCATAGTTAGGTCGCGAAGCGCTAAGTCGTAGACAGGTGGTTCTGTTAGGTCGTATAGGCGCGCACATATGTTAGGTCGAAGGAGAGTTAAGTCGTAAGTCGCAGTGGCTTGGGTTGTTGAGTCGGAGGTTGTTAAGTCGAAGTCTTTAGGTCGGTGGGGTTTTAGGTCGTAGGTCGTGGACGATCTAATTCCGAGTTACGACTTAGGGAGATTTCAGCTATAAATAGGAGGGCTTTGCTCCATTTTTGGGATCCGGATTTCGAAGCGATGAAGTGCTACCATTTTGAGAGCTCGACTTCTACACTTCTTCACTTCTTTTCTCCACTCTAATCTAGTGATTCCTTCCATCCATATTGAAGATCAAATCGAAGATCGAAGAGCTTAGATTGAAGATCTACATTCTTCGAAGAGAGATTTCATCGTTTGAAGCGGATTGGTGATAGATCGAGATTGATCCTTCGCTGTCCAGATCTGAAGCATGTTGATTTGGGGTTGTTTAGGTGATTTGGTGAGTGGTGATTATCTCTCACGCGGATCCAAAGGAGTATATCGGATTATTGGCTCGATTTGGTGTTAAAATAGTGATTTCCATGCATTTTCTTCATCCTAAGTGTAGATCCATATAGATCCATTGTTCATGATGATTTGACAACCATTTTACTAAGTGTTAACCCATGCAAGTTCATTCATCAAGATTATAGAGATATTGTTCATGTTTTCATGCTTATTAGACTTTCAACTCTTTAATTACGAAATTGCCATTATTTTGATAATTGTCTACTTAGATCATATTTGAATGCTTGATTGCTTGGATTAATGTTTGACTTGATTGATTGCTATGAATTAGATGATTGATGATTTGATTTAGACCGAAGATGATTCAAAAGCTAAGAGAAAGGCTCTTGAATTGGGAAAGCTGCTTGTGGCATATGTAGCGGATGATGAAGCTCTTATGCATAGATTTGATGATGATGATGAGATGAGGCTTTGCGAGGATGTAATGAAGCGAAGCATGATATGAGATAGTCTTGGTCTAATCTAGACGGGATCATTCCAAGCAGGTTGATAACTCGGTGATATGGTTCGAGTTTGAGGATAATGGATGCTCGAGAGGCGCTTGAGCTAGTATGGAAATAGTTGTCGAGGAGGATGACTAGAAGGCTGAGATCTCATCGTTGTTGAAGGTTCTAGCATGCTCAAAGCAAGAGTACGTTGGGCAGATTCGATAGTCCCTGAAGGCTATGGATTGGTAGTCAAGTACTCTGGGCAGATTCGATAGTCCTAGGCACGGGTCACGATGACGTGCGGGAGTTATGTCTAGAACCGGGGTTTCCATTAGCCCTTGACGGACGGCTGAAAGAATGTGCCGGTCATTCAATTAACGGTGATATCGAAGCAATGATAACAGTGATAGCCAGAGTCATGGATGTTTGGTTGTATCGTCATTCGGTCTCAAGAGCGGTATTTTCTGGGTGCTTATCTGATCTTGGTTTAGGCCTTGGGGGTCTGTGCTTGGAAAACATCGCCCTTGACTCGAGTGATAATTGCTTTACTTTAAATTGTATGCTCTGCTATGTTTGCTTCTGCTTAGTGTGTGTCTAGGGGCTATCACTGTAGAAAGAGGTTGGAGTGGGAGGGTTGTATTCCTATTCCTTTCCTTTATGCTCTTTTGGTATGTTGTTAGTTAATTTACCGCTCACTAAGACTGTTGTCTCAAGGCTTTATGTTTTAATTCTTATTGCCTTGGGCTGTTCGTCCATTTTGGGACGGGCAGACTAGGTAGCAGGTGACAGGTGTTGTTCTCTTCTCACAATGCTGATATCGAAGACGAGCTGGAGGGTTGCATATTATCTTCTTATATGTACTGGATGTTCCGCTGTTTGTATAATCTCTGAGTGTTATGTAGTGAGGCTTGATGTATTGACTATTTGGATGCTTGTATTCAACTATTATGAAGTTTTATATGATGGCATTTTATTCTGTAAAGCTTCACTATACATATGTTCTATTGTATTTTGTCCATGCGCTGTGAGTGATACGATAGATTCTGTTATTTAGATCTACCCTGACAATCATCCATGGCTGCCTGGCACACTTTACAGCGCACTATCTCTAGATTCGGTGCAGGGGTTATGGGCGGTCGTCACATAATTGGATTGCAAATTAAAAATGTAACGACCCGTATTTTTAACACTTTAAAAATACGAATTAAAATAAAAATTTTGGATAAAAATCCGAAGGAAATAAAATTTTGTGTTGTTAAATGTGAATTATAAGTTAAAATACAAAACTGAATTCTGAAATAACTTATTTGTAAATTAAATATGGATGTTAACTTGTAGTGAATGTAAATAATGAATTGAATTTGATTGTAAGCAATGAAATAAATAAAATGGTAGATTTAATATTGAAGTTATAATATGGAAATCAACGTAAATGAATGTAATTTAATATTACTGTGAATTTAAATAAGATGATAGCTGAAGAAAATGAAAGTAAATGAATTATAAACTATTGATAATAATGTATAAGTAAATAGTTGATTCAATAATGAAAGTGTAAATCGAAACAAAAGAATTCATTTGGAATTAAATAACTTGAATTTGAATTATAATATAATTGAACGCTGAATCTAATATAATCTTTTATATTGGATTTATAATGGAAAACTAAATTGTAAAAGATTGTTAATTACTGTGAAATTTAAAAATAGGATTTGTGAACAATTGAAATTTGATTTAAAAGTTAATAATTTAAAATTGGGAATTTTATATTGGAATTAAACAGTCGAATAATTTATTTTTCGAATATTGGATTTAATTAGGCAATTAAATCGATAATTTAATAAGTTAAATTTCAGAAATAATTGAAAATCGAGTTGAATATGATTGAAAATGATTTGTAAAATTTTATCTTATCATATTGGAGTTATAGGAATGTTATAGAACTTTTAAAATTAATTTTTGAGTTAATTTGCGAAAATTGAATATTTTAATATTTAATTATCGATTGTAAAATAGCTAATTTTTGAACAGTCTCAGAATTGAACGAAACAAGTTCCATTGGGTCCGTAATAGTTAGTTATTACCGGATTTCAATTTTCGTATCAATCGGAATTACGGTTTGACCGTGGCAGCTTGAAACGCATCGAGTTATTTTTAATTTATAAATCGTCGAGTTAAAAATAGTCATTTTTCAAAAAGTCTCGGATTTCGACGAAACCAGTTTCATCGGATCCGTAATGGGATATTATTGTAAGGTTTCAAATTTCATAATTTTTGGATTTACCGTTTGTCCGGTACGAATTAAAACGCATCGAAATCGGTTTAAATCGGTTTAATTTAAATCGATCGTTTATTGCCATAACTCACACATACGATCGAATTAGGTTCCGAAACCTATTCCATTGTGTCCGGAACGTGGGATAAACCCTAGAAACGCCGGTCACCGCGCGTAAATCGGAGTTCGGAAAATCGAGTGAATAGTGATTTTCGGTAAATGTCTATAAAAGGACCCCTTTATCATTTCATTAGCAAAACCCTAACCCTAATATTGCCAGCCGCCACTTGAAAATTCGAAGGCCAGAATTTCACCATCTTCTTCCCTTAATATCTCTCAATCCGTTCAACGAAATCGAAAAATTCCAAAAGCAAAGTTGTAGATCTCGGCGAGCTCTTCAAATCCATACGGAGATGATCAAAATCGGAGCATCGGATCAACGGGAATTTGCATTTAAAGTTCCGTGTTTGTCCTCGTTTTGCGTGCAGCTGAGATGGCCGAGCTCCACCCTATTATAGCTGAAGGTAGCTCTCGCCGAGGCCTTCGATATGGTGTATCCTGATCGTCCTAGAAGTCGTTGTGGTGGGGTGCGAAATTCATGAAGGAGAGGCGGCTTTGGGTTGTCTTCGTGCGTGATTTCCTGGAGCATGCGAACGTGAGTTTGGGGGAGAAGCAAGGGACGGGCTGGATTGCAGGGTGATGGATCTCACGGCTTAGATTGATCTAGGTTGTGAAAAATTAAATTATGTTGTAAATTTATGAATATAAAATCGTGTAACTTCTAAAATTCATAACTTTTTCATACGAGGTCGAAAACGCGCGAAACTTTTTGCGTTGGAATCGTATGGACGAGCTCTACGCGATGCAACTAGATTGGAATCATTTGGAGCTATAGAAAATTTTGAGTTAAATCGAACGCCGTTCGATTTGATTTAAAATCGTAAAATCAAGGTGAGTGTTTTATAACGCTCACAACGTACTGAATATCTTTATGCTAGTTGAATTGACATTATGAAGTGTTATGATTTTATTTGTCGTTGTTAGATATAAATAATTGTCATATAGCTTGTTATCTGAATCAACCATTGAAAAATGAAATAGACAGTTAAATTGAAATTGAAATTGAGTTGCGATTAAATTACCTGACATTGATAACTATGAAACTGCCATGAATTGTATTGACTATTGGATGATGTATTGTGATGGATGTCATTGGTTGATGTTTGAATGTTTGGATGTTTATTTGCTTATATATATACTGTTATGCATACACATGACACTGTGATATAATTTAAGTGACATATGTTCATCCCTGACATTTAATTGAAATAAATAATCACTTGGCCATAGGATAGAAAATTATATACGGACACTGAATTTGGCTAAATTAATAATTTTTGAAATCGTCGTTGAAATTTATTTAAATGTTTTGATATAAAAGTTTTAAATAAAAATCGATTTATAGAAATTGAATTCATCGAAAAATTGAGTTTGGAATGTTGAAATGAATTTTGGTTAAAGGAATTTTGTTAAATAATTAAGTTGAGACTTTGAAATTTGAAAATTGAATATGATTGAATGTCGAAAATTGATTTGTTTAAAGATTTAACTTTTATTCGAACTTTGAATATTTCTAAGAAAAGTTATATGAAATGATATTTCAGGATTGAAGTTAGAATTGAAACTTGGATTCAAAAATTTGTTATTAAAAGAAAATTTGATTTAATGTTTAAATCGATATTTTGAAATTGGATTTGGAATTGAAATTGGAATTTAAATTAATTTGGAATTGAAATTTAAATTCATTTGGGATTGGGAATTAATTTGGAATTGGAAATTAATTTGAAATTGGAAATTTAAAGTGAACGGAATTTGGTTTATTGAATTCGAAATTTATATGGAATCAAAATTTATTCGAGTTGAAATCGGAATTGAATCAATTAAATCGAAATGGACATTGAAATTGATTTGGGTAGGAAATTGGGAAGTTGACCGGTTTGACTTTGGAATTTGTTTAAATGAATATTTTAGTATAATTGATTTAAAATCTATATTCTTTAAATATTGAAATTATTTTGATTTTCAAACTGTTTTACTATATAAACCATTTTTATATTCAAATTATTTTCGATTAAACTATTTAAATATTTTCTATTAAACTATTTTAACTATTTTAATTATTTAAACTACTTTTAAATTACTTAAAACTATTTTCTAAAATTTTCAAGCTGGTCAATAAGGTGAATTGTTTATATTTAAATCTCGAATTTAAATACGAATTGGGTTAAATGAAGTTGCAACCTAAATTGAAATTCGAAATGATTTTGAAATTGAAATGAGATATTGAGGCGAAAAATGATTTTTGAAACGGAATCTTACATTTTGAATAGATATGATGATATTTGAAATGGATTTGATTTTTGAAGCGAATATGATATTTTGATATAAATTATGAATCGAGTTAAAATGTAAAAGAGCCATCGGTGTAATAATACGTAGTTATTGAAGAGACCGGGATCGGATATGGACATACTCTCTGTCGATACCGAAAACCACTTTAATAACTATATTCGTGGAGTGTTGATCCAGAACGAAGTGGATGGTTTTGGTGAACGTGTTGATTTGAAGAAAGAGAACAATATTGGATGACCCCTGACATGACTAAAACAGGAGCCGCGCCGGGCCATTGAGGTTCGCCACCTCTAGCGGACACACTTCTTCGATACCATATCTATTACATTTGTGATTCGATTTGGGTGCACCCCTTGATTTGGGAGTGTTGTTTCGCGGTGTTGGGGTAGCTGCTGGCTATGCTCAACATCAGTCCGGATCACGCAACTACTAGTATCCTAGTTGGTATCGCCTCATGTACCTTGTCATACTGATTATCCTATTCGCGACCACTACGTTATGGTTTGTACCTTGAGTATATGGATTGCCCTCTGGTGACTTCCGGTTTTGGGGAAACTACGGTCTTGTATATGCTCTTGGGAATATAAATGTGTTAAGCGGCGAATGGGCGTTGACTTAACACTATTTTGATACCTTTACTTTACTTTAGACATTATCTATATAGCGTATCTTATTGTATATATAGATAGTTTAACGGATCCTTGAGAGATGGAAAATCCCGTAACATCTCTTGAGTTATTGCACGCACGTTGACACTGGATAGGAGATGTCAAACCCCGTAAACATCTCTGACGCCGTTTACACTCATATTTATTACGATTGATTTAACTTTCATAAGGATATTT
Organism: Allium fistulosum; assembly: GCA_030737815.1. Taxonomy (NCBI): domain Eukaryota; kingdom Viridiplantae; phylum Streptophyta; class Magnoliopsida; order Asparagales; family Amaryllidaceae; genus Allium; species Allium fistulosum. The sequence continues at coordinate 147,315,708 of CM060908.1, read as the reverse complement.
TAGTCCTGACTCGAGTGTTTTGTCTTTTCATTACGCTCGGGTCAGCCTGAGCATTTCAGTTTAGGTTGAAGATCATTTCCTTGGAGGACGGAGACGAAGATTTGGTATATTATCTACTACTATTATATTCATTCCATTCCACTGCATTGTTGTATGATATTTGCTGTGTATGTAACTATGATAAATGTTGTATAATAATAATCAAATGTATTCATTTCAAATGTATTCATTTAATTAACAGCTTCATGAACTGTTATTTTATTATCATACTTTAGCCTTCCGCTGTGAGATTCTGTGTTGTTTCAGTTCCTTTATTTCTTTTCTTTTCTTTTCTTATTTACCCCAAATTAACAATCCTCCATTTTGAATGGTTTGAGTTGACGTGTGTGTTTGATCATCGACTTAAACTGTACAAAAAGGCGGGTCGTTACAAAAAAGCAAAGGTGAGATTTTTCTCACTCAAATAAAATTTGAATTTACAGTTATTGATTGATGATTGCTATTGGATGTGATATTTGATATAGTAGGATATATCTATATATATAGCAATATATACATATTGGCATATGTATATATTGGATTGATTGATTTCCCGCCTCGTATAGCGGATGAGACCCTATTGCGCCGTTAGTAAGCGGATGATTTTTATAAAACCCATATACCGCGATATTCCACGTCGAAGTGGAATGGGTATTGTGCTAACATCTGTGGATGCAGGGAAACAGGTTGGAGGGATCCAACTGGATTTCTCACCAGTATTTATTTATTTACAGATATTGATGTATATTCTGTTATCATATTGATATATGATGTTTGTTGTTGTGATTGACTAATTGGTGCTGTTGCATCATCGGATTCAGTTTTGAAGTTTAAAAATAACGACTTTTACTTTAAAAGGATTTTAAAGTGATTTTTGGAAGTAGACGTTTTATTTAAATTTTGAATTAATAACTAAACGTTCAAACTTTAAAGTTATAAAAGTTAAGATTTGTGAATTATAACCAAAAGGTAATTTCTTTTGAAATAAATAGTTAAGAAATTTATAAAATGGTTTTAATTGGAATTTTTGAATTATAAAAAACGATGTATGTAAAAGATGTACAAGATTGATATTTATAACTTTAAAATGTTGGTATTATAAAACGAGTTTTTATAAGCGTTAAAATGAATTTTTAAGAATTTATAAATAAATGAAATTTATAAATTGTGAACTTATAAATGGAAATGATTTTGTAAAATAAAGGAATTATAAGTATTTAACTTATAATTATGGATTGTTGGTATAAGATTTGAGTTATGAATCGAATTGTTAATAAAGGAGATTTATTAAATTGAAGTTGTTAGAAAATAGAAATAGAATTTATAAACGTTGTTTTATAAATTCGAAATCAATTGGATTTGATAAATTAAATATAGAAGGTTGTTAAAGGAGATATATTCGCGATTTTGGATAGCGAATTATTATTGAAATAAAATGTGTAGAAAATAGTGAAATGTAATTAGTGAAGTATATTCACGATTTTGGATAGTGAATATATCGTTAAGTAAAATGGATAGTTTTGGAGAAGTGACATTAAAAATGAAGTTAATTGTTTTAACAATGTTAAAAATGTATTAACTATCGAAATCATAGATTTCAACATTCATTGTTGAAATAGACGTTTTCGAGCAATAAGGAAATGATGGACTATAACACTGTTGTTATAGTAAATGATTTCCGAAAGGAAATGTTTTTGTCTAGTATTGGGATATATATATATCTATCTTATTTTCGAATCCCTATACTAGTGATTTTGAGTCGTCGTAACGATGTTTTACGTAACATTCGTTTTGACTCAAATAAATGTGCTTAAAAGAATGATTTCCTTAAAGAATGAAATATATACTTAATTTTGATTTAAGTATATCGAATATTTTCAAATGTTGAAAATAAATAGATTTGTGAATTACTTATTATTAAATAAGTATGGAAATGCTTTTCCAATATGAAATGAAATGTTTTTGAGAATTTATCTTCTTAAAGATAAATCGAAAGTGAATATTGAAATCGATTGAAAATCGTATATCAGTAGATATTTGAAAATATAAATTCACTATGGAATTTATAAAAGAAATGGAAATCTGTTTAAAAATAAACGTTGATTTATTTTTGAAGTGTAGAAATTTTATATCTAGTAAAGATATTTTGGAAAATAAATAATTTGGGAAAATTATTTGGAATCTGGTGATGTTGCACATCTTTATTGATAGTTAAATAACCGACTATCAATAATTACCTTGAATGGTATTTGTTGTGAATTGGATGAATTTGAATGCCACACTTATTTTTGAATAAACGCTCACTATTCGGGTTAGCCGGGAAAGGACCATGGGGTCGTATAACCCATTCCGAATATGTGATACGTCGTTATGAATCGCATTTGATGACCGGTGTTGAAGACCGGATATTTTTGAAAACGGAAGGATTACCGTCGAGTTACTCTACATCGGCTGATCTCCGATTTAGAGGTTTTATCACCCTTAGTGACGGGAAGTCCGGACGTGATTAGAAAATTATCCGGATGTGCAAGGGCTTCGTGAGAAGTGCCTTCGGTTCTGTTCGATCCCGGAACAGACTTGTATGGATTGTGTGTCTGACGTTACAAATTGAGATATAAAGCTGATTTCTTTCAAATACATATCTGTTGGTGGCGGAGAATTTATTCTCTTAGCTTAACACCCTTCTCTGAGACGTACGAGCTCAGAGGTTATGTAGTTGAAATTTATCAGCGATATACTCCCAATTTGGTAACGTGGCATGCTGAGTGTTGCTGTGAAATGATCGTTGTTTGATCATTTATGATATGATCGTTTGTTTGATCATTTATCTTTGTGATCATTTCTATGATCATTTGTTTGACCCGAAGCATGGCTTTGTAGAAAGCGTAGCTTTGTGGACGAGACTTCGTCGAGCCTCACACCCCGGAAATGGTCAAAACAGGAAGGATGCAGCAAGGTTCTAGGGAGTAGCGCCCCTTAGTGTATGTCATTCCTTCTGGATAGAGGTGGTATCATGGTATGGAGCCCAGATACTTAACCTATGTTGATACTGCTTATTATGTAGTTTGTTGGAAATCGGGGATCCTCGGGAAGATCGGTTACGATCGGGGGATGGCATACGCGTGTCAGTAGTTACCTATTTTTGCAGAGGTAACCCGGCCTTGTGTTGCCAGAGATCCGGTTAGGTTCTTGGGACGTCATTCCAGAGGCGTTCCTTCGTGGAATAGGAAGTTCCTTAGCCTGACCATTTGTTGGAAATCCAAAGAAACAATATGAGCCTTGTACGATTTCAATTGTATAACCTGTCTCCTCAGGAGGCAGCTATAGCAGGCATAATATAATGGTACCTATGCTGGCTAAGATTTATATTATACTTTCGAAATGTTTTCTACACTATGCACTAGTAATAATATCAAAAATGATTTTATTTTTCGTAGTAAGCATCTTTGACTATCATAAGAAGAAATCTCCTCCAATTCTGCGTTTGCATTGTGTGTGTGGCGGGAGGTCTTATGGTAGTTTCATTTTCCAAAAGCATTGCGAATTGATTTTAAAATATTCCTTTGTTATTTTAAAGATAAATAACTGTTTTACGATCTCACACCAGTCACCATGACTGACTCGGAGTTTATTGTTTCCCTTCTAAACTCTGGGTGCCCACCAATTTCCACACGGGCAGCCTAGAGTTATGTTATCAGGATATTCTGGAGCTTTGGAAGCAAGCTGGATGGCGAAACGTATCAAATATACTTTGTTTATTTATTCCACTGTGTATTCTGTATGAGGACAAGTTATATAACTGTCCATTGTTGCATTGAGATGTATATTGACTCTGATTGATGTATGTAAAAACAGATAAAAAAATTTCTTTTGTTTTAAATGATATTCATTTATCTATTATATATTGTTCCGCTGCGATATGTGAGATTCTGATATTGTTTCTGTTCTGATGTTGTTCTGTTGTTCCCTTCTTCTCTCTTCTTCTTTTCTTTTTCTTCTATCTTTTCTTCTACCTCTTCTTTAAAACCCTCATGCTTCGTATTTCCGTGCATCTTGAGTTAATCAATGGAGATTAGTGTTTAATCAAGCAGTACGGATTTGCGGGTCTTGACAGTTGGTATCAGAGCATATGGTTAAGCGACAACCCTGCTCTGTTGGGTGTTACTCATTAGAGATAGAGTCAGCAGTACTCTAGAATGAGTTTGAGTGTAATAATAGATACGAGCGCGTATTTGTTAGTTAATATAAAAATTGTTTATATTGTGATGATTGGTTTATTGAGTGGCATATGAACCTTCGTCGGCACAGTCTGCAAAACTGTATCGAAGGGGTTTCTAAACACTTGAATAGAACAATTCGGCACAATATTGTTTAAATAGGGTAAATGAGATAATTTTACCCAAGATTATTTTTGTATATAAAAGAAATGATTTTCTGTAAATTATTGTAGTATGTGGTTGCATGGATGTTAGGAAGGTGGTAACATTGAAATGTTATCATTATTATCATTGAAATTGAATAAGAAATTGAAATCGTAACTCCAAAGTTAAGAAATGAATTCTCATACAAATGAAATTTAAGAATATAAGTTATAAATGTGATTTGCAATTTGAAACGGAATTCCAGAGAAGTATTTGGAAATGTTTTGAAAAGAATTTGAAAATTTTGGAGATTTGGAAAGTTTAATTCCTTTTTGGTTTGAAAATGATTTTCAAAGGATTTTGGAAAAATGTTTTGAAGGAATGAAAAGCTCTAAACTCTTTTCGGTCGCTAGAAAATAATTCCGATGATGATCGCGACATCACCGGTGTTCATTTTCGGGTTTCCAAAAGAGGAATTGCTGCCAAATTGTTTTAAATGGAAGTTGTTTGGAAAATTTGGGTTTTGTTTTGGAAATTCAAAGGATAATTTGAATTGTTTTCAAAATGATTTTTGAAATGTTGGTAAGACTCTGGAATACTATATAAAAATATTTATGAAATATTATTAAGTTGATAACTTATACAATTTGAATTGTGATAGAATAAACTTAACTTAAAGGATGAAGTTAAATTAATGTAAGTACAAGTGAATCAATTTAATGAAAGTGAAACTGAAAGTTGAGATTCATTTCAAATTTGTAAGCAATAGAATGGAATTGAATAATTATAAATGAAAGATGAATTAAAATTCATATGGAATTTGAAATCCAGTTTAATATAAGTGGTTATAAACCAAAAATAGTGAATTGAAAATAAAATTTTGGGAATGAATAAATGAAGATAAAACTGGAATTGAAACTGAATGCTGAAAACAAATTTGAATAAAGTGAATTGTAATTTGTGATGAATTAGTAAATGAAACTAATTTAAAATAGTGCAGTTATGAATGAAAGTTAATCGATGAAATTCAATATTCAGAAGTTAATAGAATCCAAATTAGATTGGAATTGTGAATTGAATTCAAATAGAATTTGAAATGTAAAATTGAATGACAATAAATATGTAACTTCGGTAGTGAAGTAAAAATGTATAAGAAGTAAGTATCGAAATTTTGTAATAGAATTGCAAAATGGTTTGAATATGTAACTAGATATTATGGCTAATAGGATATACAGGTGTTATAAAGGAATGGGATTTTAATTTTGAAGATAATTTGAATTGCTCGACAAAAGGTATGTATTTGAGTTTTAATATGAGATTTACTGATTTCTTGTCTAGCCGCTTGGCTTTTTCTTTTCTTTTTGAAATCTGAGAGTCCGTAGGGACGTTTTGTAGTCGTGCCGTATTAGCTGCGCAAAGGAGACGCTGGCGAAATGTTTCGAAAATTTTGGGTGTTAGAAAATTTTGAGGAAAAAAAATTTGAAAGTTAAATTTTGAATTTAAATTTTAAATTTGAATTGAGAAATAAAACAATGTTGTTTTGAAACCTGTAATTGAAGTTGGAAATTTAGTTGAATGATAACGAATCTTTAGTAGAAAGATTTGTTTTGAAAATTTGATAAAACTATTGGATGTTGAAAAATAGTAGACGAGTTAAGGACATTTTTTTTCCTGACTTGTAATTTCGGACGAAATTCTTTTAAGGAGGGAAGTTTGTAACGACCCAGAATTTTGACCAAATTAAATTGAGAATATTTAATTAATTTTAAATATTTGAACGATAATTTAATTTGAATCCCCAATATATCTATGAATTTGGCAATTAAATTTTAAAATTTAGTCTATTGTAAGTTGAATAAAAATTTAAATCTTCAATTTAAAGTTGAAGAAAAATATTTCGAAAGCTTTTAAAATTCGTATTGATATTACCGAAGACAATAGAAGCTTCAGAATTGAATTTGGAAGTGAATTGTTCAGTTTTGAAATTTTATCGTTTAAATTGAATTTAAAAATAGCCGTCCGAGGCGTAGTCTCGGAATTCGACGAAACCAGTTCCATTGGGTCCGTAATATTTAATTATTACCGGATTGCAAATTTCGAAGTAATCAGAGTTGTTGTGTGATCGTACGAGATGAAAACGCTTAGAAAATAATTATAGATTTGAATTTAAAAAAATATATTCACATGTACAAATCATCTTTCAGCCGAATTATATTCACCATCACCGCAACTTCCCTCAAATCTTGTCCCCCTTTCTCAGCTTTAAGTACGATAACGTCTATTCTTGTTCCCTCCTTCCTTCTTCTGGAAGCCAAAATCGAGCCCTCCTAAATCAATTCGCGCATCCTTATCTGTTCTACTAATTGAAATATATACAGAGGAAAACATCAGATAGAATGGCCGCTCGATCCTTTTCACTTCTTTCCTCTATTTCTTCTATTCAAATCGAGAAAAAAAATATATATCTCTCGAGCATATCTCCGTTCGCTTGTTCTATTCGAATAAATTTCATTTCAAATCTAAAATTCCTAAAATATAATCGAACAAAGGAAGAATGGGAGCTCGAATCTATCACGAGGCTTTTCCCTAAATTCTTCGGTTCCGTTCGCGAGACTCAAAAACAAACCTGTCGATCGATATTAGTGGAGAGAGGCTGGGTAGCTCGACATCGCACGTGGTAGGGCTTCGCGATTTGATGGATGCGTGGCTCTCGAATGGGTCAGGGTTGCGAGGCACTTGTTCGATTTTGGGGTCGGCATCGCGAGTGGTGATCAGCGACGTGGCTGGGATGTCGAGCAGTTGACAGGGGGCAGTTCGTCGAGCTCGAATACGATGTCGCGAGTTGGGTTCATCAGAAAACGCTTGAGGAGATGGTCGCGAGTTAGTCGAAGGTTGGGCTCGACAGTAATGTTCGAGCATTGTGGGAGCTAGGGTTCGTGATACTCGTGGTGGCGATTGGGTGGTTCACGAGGCGGTGGTGCGATCGGGGGTGGTTCGATTCGTTCAATTTGTGCAGTAAAGGTATTATTGTATTTTTAAATTTACAAATATATATATATATATTTATATACATGCAGTAAAATTCACAGTAAGGAATTTAGGACCATCTTGTTTTAATTTAATAAATAGGTGGAAGATGATTTTGGGTAATATAAGATTTTAAAATCTTGTAGAGGTTACAAAGATTAGATTTTTGAGATGTATATAGTTTATTTATGCGAAAGAAATTTGTTTTATAAAAAAAATGGATTTGGTGAATAAATAGTTAGATTAACTTACTAAGTTTATTTTAGATACTAACGAATTTTAATTAGAAAGGGAAGTTAGTTTGAAATTAAAATGTTTAGTTAAATAAATTTAGTTAAAAGAAATTGGTTTAAAATAAAATCATTGGGTAATTAAAATTATCAAACGAAAATTGGTTATTCGTTATCTCGAATATTAACAAATTGTATAATTGCTTATACAAGGTTAAGAATGGAAAACAAGCCGGAAAAGTAATTGGATTGTAAATTAAAAAGCAAAGGTGAGATTTTTCTCACTCAAATAAAATTTGAATTTACAGTTATTGATTGATGATTGCTATCGGATGTGATATTAGATATAGTAGGATATATCTATATATATAGCAATATATACATATTGGCATATGTATATATTGGATTGATTGATTTCCCGCCTCGTATAGCGGATGAGACCCTATTGCGCCGTTAGTAAGCGGATGATTTTTATAAAACCCATATACCGCGATATTCCACGTCGAAGTGGAATGGGTATTGTGCTAACATCTGTGGATGCAGGGAAACAGGTTGGAGGGATCCAACTGGATTCCTCACCAGTATTTATTTATTTACAGATATTGATGTATATTCTGTTATCATATTGATATATGATGTTTGTTGTTGTGATTGACTAATTGGTGCTGTTGCATCATCGGATTCAGTTTTGAAGTTTAAAAATAACGACTTTTACTTTAAAAGGATTTTAAAGTGATTTTTGGACGTAGACGTTTTATTTAAATTTTGAATTAATAAATAAACGTTCAAACTTTAAAGTTATAAAAGTTAAGATTTGTGAATTATAACCAAAAGGTAATTTCTTTTGAAATAAATAGTTAAGAAATTTATAAAATGGTTTGGAATTTTTGAATTATAAAAAACGATGTATGTAAAAGATGTACAAGATTGATATTTATAACTTTAAAATGTTGGTATTATAAAACGAGTTTTTATAAGCGTTAAAATGAATTTTTAAGAATTTATAAATAAATGAAATTTATAAATTGTGAACTTATAAATGGAAATGATTTTGTAAAATAAAGGAATTATAAGTATTTAACTTATAATTATGGATTGTTGGTATAAGATTTGAGTTATGAATCGAATTGTTAATAAAGGAGATTTATTAAATTGATGTTGTTAGAAAATAGAAATAGAATTTTTAAACGTTGTTTTATAAATTCGAAATCAATTGGATTTGATAAATTAAATATAGAAGGTTGTTAAAGGAGATATATTCGCGATTTTGGATAGTGAATTATTATTGAAATAAAATGTGTAGAAAATAGTGAAATAGAATTAGTGAAGTATATTCACGATTTTGGATAGTGAATATATCGTTAAGTAAAATGGATAGTTTTGGAGAAGTGACATTAAAAATGAAGTTAATTGTTTTAACAATGTTAAAAATGTATTAACTATCGAAATCATAGATTTCAACATTCATTGTTGAAATAGACGTTTTCGAGCAATAAGGAAATGATGGACTATAACACTGTTGTTATAGTAAATGATTTCCGAAAGGAAATGTTTTTGTCTAGTATTGGGATATATATCTATCTTATTTTCGAATCCCTATACTAGTGATTTTGAGTCGTCGTAACGATGTTTTACGTAACATTCGTTTTGACTCAAATAAATGTGCTTAAAAGAATGATTTCCTTAAAGAATGAAATATATACTTAATTTTGATTTAAGTATATCGAATATTTTCAAATGTTGAAAATAAATAGATTTGTGAATTACTTATTATTAAATAAGTATGGAAATGCTTTTCCAATATGAAATGAAATGTTTTTGAGAATTTATCTTCTTAAAGATAAATCGAAAGTGAATATTGAAATCGATTGAAAATCGTATATCAGTAGATATTTGAAAATAAAAATTCACTATGGAATTTATAAAAGAAATGGAAATCTGTTTAAAAATAAATGTTGATTTATTTTTGAAGTGTGGAAATTTTATATCTAGTAAAGATATTTTGGAAAATAAATAATTTGGGAAAATTATTTGGAATCTGATGATGTTGTGCATCTTTATTGATAGTTAAATAACCGACTATCAATAATTACCTTAAATGGTATTTGTTGTGAATTGGATGAATTTGAATGCCACACTTATTTTTGAATAAACGCTCACTATTCGAGTTAGCCGGGAAAGGACCATGGGGTCGTATAACCCATTCCGAATATGTGATACGTCGTTATGAATCGCATTTGATGACCGGTGTTGAAGACCGGATATTTTTGAAAACGGAAGGATTACCGTCGAGTTACTCTACATCGGCTGATCTCCGATTTAGAGGTTTTATCACCCTTAGTGACGGGAAGTCCGGACGTGATTAGAAAATTATCCGGATGGGCAAGGGCTTCGTGAGAAGTGCCTTCGGTTCTGTTCGATCCCGGAACAGACTTGTATGGATTGTGTGTCTGACGTTACAAATTGAGATATAAAGCTGATTTCTTTCAAATACATATCTGTTGGTGGCGGAGAATTTATTCTCTTAGCTTAACACCCTTCTCTGAGACGTACGAGCTCAGAGGTTATGTAGTTGAAATTTATCAGCGATATACTCCCAATTTGGTAACGTGGCATGCTGAGTGTTGCTGTGAAATGATCGTTGTTTGATCATTTATGATATGATCGTTTGTTTGATCATTTATCTTTGTGATCATTTCTATGATCATTTGTTTGACCCGAAGCATGGCTTTGTAGAAAGCGTAGCTTTGTGGACGAGACTTCGTCGAGCCTCACACCCCGGAAATGGTCAAAACAGGAAGGATGCAACAAGGTTCTAGGGAGTAGCGCCCCTTAGTGTATGTCATTCCTTCTGGATAGAGGTGGTATCATGGTATGGAGCCCAGATACTTAACCTATGTTGATACTGCTTATTATGTGGTTTGTTGGAAATCGGGGATCCTCGGGAAGATCGGTTACGATCGGGGGATGGCATACGCGTGTCAGTAGTTACCTATTTTTGCAGAGGTAACCCGGCCTTGTGTTGGCAGAGATCCGGTTAGGTTCTCGGGACGTCATTCCAAAGGCGTTCCTTCGTGGAATAGGAAGTTCCTTAGCCTGACCATTTGTTGGAAATCCAAAGAAACAATACGAGCCTTGTACGATTTCAATTGTATAACATGTCTCCTCAGGAGGCAGCTATAACAGGCATAATATAATGGTACCTATGCTGGCTAAGATTTATATTATACTTTCGAAATGTTTTCTACACTATGCACTAGTAATAATATCAAAAATGATTTTATTTTTCGTAGTAAGCATCTTTGACTATCATAAGAAGAAATCTCCTCCAATTCTGCGTTTGCATTGTGTGTGTGGCGGGAGGTCTTATGGTAGTTTCATTTTCCAAAAGCATTGCGAATTGATTTTAAAATATTCCTTTGTTATTTTAAAGATAAATAACTGTTTTACGATCTCACACCAGTCACCATGACTGACTCGGAGTTTATTGTTTCCCTTCTAAACTCTGGGTGCCCACAAATTTCCACACGGGCAGCCTAGAGTTATATTATCAGGATATTCTGGATATTCTGGAGCTTTGGAAGCAAGCTGGATGGCGAAACGTATCAAATATACTTTGTTTATTTATTCCACTGTGTATTCTGTATGAGGACAAGTTATATAACTGTCCATTGTTGCATTGAGATGTATATTGACTCTGATTGATGTATGTAAAAACAGATAAAAAAAATTCTTTTGTTTTAAATGATATTCATTTATCTATTATATATTGTTCCGCTGCGATATGTGAGATTCTGATATTGTTTCTGTTCTGATGTTGTTCTTTTGTTCCCTTCTTCTCTCTTCTTCTTTTCTTTTTCTTCTATCTTTTCTTCTACCTATTCTTTAAAACCCTCATGCTTCGTATTTCCGTGCATCTTGAGTTAATCAATGGAGATTAGTGTTTAATCAAGGAGTACGGATTTGCGGGTCTTGACAGAAAATCAAAACTGGTTCTTCTCAAGCCTAGAAGCTCTGTGTTTCAATTTTATTCCATGTGAGTAAACATACTGTTTCGAACATTTAAAAACTGTGCATTTGATTTATGAACAGGTTATGCTTTGCTGTGGATGTTTCTTTTTTTTAGCTCTATATATTTTGTGGTATCTATTCTTCCAAACTCTGGTTACAGAGCAAACAAAAGTAGAAAATTCACCTACCTTCATACAAACATTTTTAACTCAGGATTTTTAAACAAAATAAGTTGTTTAAACTTGAATCACAGCCTAGAATTTGTTTAAAGCTTGATGATGAAGAACTGGACTCTGTAACCTAAGTTTCACAATAAAACAAAATCATATGCTGAATTCAAGTATTTTAAATTATCAATTTGATTTTATAACTTTAATAAACAGGCAAAGATATGATTTTTAAAATGAATATGATAATTTTTAATTAAGTATTCCAAGTGCAGTTCGTATGAGAAGAAAATATGCATTTTGATCATTTTCTGATGATCAATCCATTACTGGAGGTTGAAATTTTGTGTGAAGCAAGGTTGAACATCATTGATTTTGAGAAAATTATCATATAATTTTTCTATTGCATATATTGTTGGATCGAATCCATTTTAGGGTTTTTGTTCAAGTTTTTGGACATGTCAGAAACGAGATGAGTTCGTCTCCTCCGATGCATCGAGCTGCGTGAGGTTCTGGGGAATGGTCGAACGTGGTGTTGAGATGGTGTGGACGGGGTCGGAGGTCTGAGGAACGCTGGCGAGGTGAGTTTGTGGTGGCGTCTGGGTTACAGTTCGACTCGAGATGCTAAAAATTTGATTTCGAATTATTTTCTTCGAGTCGAGTTTGGGTTTTGAACGTAGGGGGTTATCGCGACTTGTTGGAGGTGCTGAAGTTCGCCAGAATGTTGGCGATGGGTTGTGCACGTGTACAATCTGGTGTGGTGTCAGTTGCAATGGGTTTGGGAAAGGAGGCATGCGACTCAGAGTGTTACTCGAGAATTTGGGCCAGAAACTCGAAGTCAAACTCGAGTTATTTTATCATGATATCAGGTGGGTTTTAAAAACTTAAACAAAATTCTGAAAAAAATGTGTCACGGGTAGTTTTTGGCTAGGACTCGAAGCGGGGGTTGTTTCTCTCGGGGGTGACTCGGGGAAGGTCTCGGGTCAAGTCAAAAACAGTAAGAATTTAAGTTTTTTGAAAATTTTGAACATGAGTAAAAAAATTTGTTTTTGAAATAATTATCTGAAATAAATAAAGTATTTTAAAGGCTAAAATTTTAAAGTAAATTTGTTTAAGAAATTAATTTGATAAAATATTTGAAGAATAAATCAAATATTTAAAATTTTAAATTAAAACAAAAATTATTTATAATGATTAAACAATTAATAATTTGTAATTACCTTTTAATTAAGAGTTGATTAATTTAAAGAATAATTAATTAATAAAGATAATTAAGATTTAATAAATTAACAATTAAGAATAAATAAATTAAGCTAATTAGTTAAAGAAAATTAATTAGTTAAGTTAATTAAAATCTAATTAATTCATAGTTAAGGATAATTAATTATAAAATTAAAATTTATGAAGATAATTATGTGGTTAATTCACTTTTAAATCACATTCACCCAAATTAGAGATGATTGACTATCATCAAATATTCTGTACTGAATTGATATTTCTATTGTGATACTGTGATTGTTTTGGTACTGAACTGTGATTTGTGATTTAAATTCTGGATTGATGTGAAAACCCCTTTGCCGTAGAACGGCATTTTTACTTCGATGCGATAGGGTGTCAGATTTCAGTTGTTATCTGAAACCCACATCGAACCCTGAATATGAATCTTTGTGATTGACATACCCACGTGTTTTCAAAATTTATCGATCACTATTCAGTTTAGTCGGGAGAGGACCTTTGTGTCATATAACCCATTCCGAATAGTGATACTTCGTAATGGATAGCATTTGAAGACCGGTGTTGAAGACCGGGTTTTTATGAAAACGATAGGACAACCTATTGATTGTCTCTGCACTGAGTTGCTCCAGTATAGAGATTTCCTAAGTGATGGGAAGTTCGATCGGAATTGTGAATACCCGGATTGCAAGGACTTCTTCGGAAGTGCCTTCGGTTCTGTTCGACCCTGGAACAGACTTGTATGGTTGTATGTCCGACACTACACTTTGAGATATAAAGCTGATTTCTTTCAAATACATTTCTGTTTGGTGGCGAAGAATTTATTCTCTTAGCTTAACACCCTTCTCTGAGACGTACGAGCTCAGAGGTTATGTAGTTGAAGGTTATCAGTGATATACTCCCAATTTGGTAGTGTGGCATGCTGAGTGCTGCTGTGTATTGCAGATCATTTATTGATCAAAGCATGGCTTTCGTTTAAAGCGTAGCTTTGTGGACGAGAACTCATCGGACCTCACAACCCGGAAATGGTCGAAATAGGAAAGATGTAGGAAGGTTATGAGGGTCGCGCCCTTTAGGGTATGTCATTTCCTTCTGGAAAAGGGTGGTATCAGGTTTGGAGCCCTGGTATTTAACCTATGTGGATACTCCGATCTCATTTATCGTGTGATTGTGTGTTTATCGAGGCGCCTCGGATAAAGGTCCCAAATGACCGGGGGATGGCATATTCGTGAGTTACCTAGTTACAGAGGTAACCCGGCCTTGTGTTGGCAGAGAGCAGTTGTCTCTCGGGACGTCCATCCAGAGGTGTACCCATAGTGGCAGTAGGAAGTTCCTTAGCCTGACCATTTGTTGGAAATCCAATTTCCAATACGAACCTTGTACGGTTTTAGTTGTAGAACCTGCTATTTAACATAGCAGCTATAGTAGGCATAGTATAATGGTACCTATGCTGGCTAAGATTAATATTCTATTTTCGAAATGGCTTTCTGCACTATGCACTAGAAATAATATCAAAGAATTTTCTCATATTAAGCATATTTGACTATCATAAGAAGAAATCTCCTCCAAGTCTACGATTGCATTGTGTGTGTGGCGGGAGGTCTTATGGTAGTTTCATTTTCCAAAAGCATATCGGTTTATTTTAAAATCTGTTTATTTAAAGCAACTACTTTTGTTTACTCATACCAGTCCCATGACTGACTCGAAGTTTATTATTTCTTTTCTAAACTCTGGGTGCCCATTATTTCCACACGGGCAGCCTAGTAGCAGGTTTCCGTGCTTTGGTGTTAGCTGGATTTTGGAGTCTCTTTTGGGTTTAGGAGCTATCAGATTTGGGGGGGGCTTTTGTCTTGGATATCTTTTGAAGTGCTTAGAGTTCTGAAGACTTTATCCAAGTAGATGTATGTTGGAACTTTTTGGAAGACTCTGTTGTTGTTATGTTGTGGAGTTATTATCTTCTGTTATTGTATCTATATGTAGTGCTCTAATATGGAAGACATGTGTATTATGATACTCTGATGTAGTAGTGGATATTATGATGATGTTGTATCTTTTATGTAATGTTTGATATTCAGTTTATTTCCGCTGTTTTTATTAATCTGATGTTGTTATAAGCTCCGCCGAACTGAAGTTTGACGTTTGAATATCTGACAGTCGAATACAAGTGAGGTATTTGATGTTGATTTTCGAACGCTGGATTTCAGGATCGTTACATTTGGTATCAGAGCTGAAGGTTGAGTAAGAACTTTAGCTATGGAGTATAACACATTAGATGGCTCATTAGAGATAGGGTGAAGTATACCCTAGAATGAGTATAACCCGAAAACTTGAATTTTTCCTAGTCTATTTCTTTTTACTGCTGATATTCCTTGAGATATTTTATTCGTGGATCTAAATCCAGTTTTTCTTACTAATTACAGATAGTAAGAATGAGCGGACGAAGAGGAAGAGCTAGGGGTCAAGGGAATGCCACAACAGCTAATCAAATTCCCCCAATAGCAGAAGCAGCTTTACCTACTCAGAATCAGCCGAATCTGGCTGACTTATATAAGAACTTCTCGAAGCTTGGTGGTAAGCCGTTTACCGGCAAGGAGTCTATTGTTGAGGCCCAAGCATGGATCAGATCTTGTGAAAGAAGCTTTAGGGGGCTAAAGTTGGAAGACGATCAGATGCGACTAATAGCTTCTTGGCAACTTCAAGAAGAAGCTTTAGCCTGGTGGGAGACAGTCACTGTGGATAAGCCAGAAGACGAGTTTTCTTGGGAGAAATTTAAAGAAGTATTTGAGAAGCGCTATAGGCCATCAGTTGGGATTTCTCATATGTATCAGGAATTTATGGACTTGAAGCAAGGAAGTTTGTCATTTGAGGAGTATCTAAACAAATTCAATGAATTGTCTCGTTTCGGTCCAGAATTGGTGAACACACCTCTGAAGATGAATGAAAGGTTCATTCGTGGGATGAACAAAAAGTTCCACGAAAGGATGACTGGCAACGTTAAAGAGTCTTTTTCTGATCTTACTGATATGGGGTATAGATATGCTACTTTGGATACCAAGAGGTCTCAAAGGAGGGAGGAAATACGAGCAATCCAAATTGGAAAAAGAGGAAGTTTGGAGGCAAGAAACCATGGCAGGGTAAGAAGAAAAAGGAGAGCGACCAGGGAAACACAGCAGAGAATGTTACTTGCTATAATTGTCAAGAGAAAGGCCACTACTCAACTAATTGTACGAAGCCTAAGAAACAAGTGAATCAATTCGTTCAAGCAAAGTCCAAGAAATGTTATGCTTGTCAGGAAGAGGGACATGAAGTCAAAGACTGCCCAATGATGAAGAAAGCACAGGTAGCAAAGGTATACACAGTCAAAGATCAACCTACAACTTCCAAAGCAAAAAAGGGGAAGGGGGTTCTGGAAGGTAACCTTACTATTCATGATAGAATTGTTAGAGTTTTGTTTGATACTGGTGCTACACATAGTTTTATTTCTCAACAAGCTGTAAATGAACTAAATCTTGAACCTGATTTCGTTGAGGAGCCTATTTGCGTAAAGAATCCAATCGGAGGCCCAGCAAACATTTGTCTTCGATGTAGAGATGTTCCTATCTCATATTCTTGTTACCAGTTCCCTATTGGTCTCTTTGTCCTTGATTTTAATGAATTTGAAGTCTTACTCGGAATGGATTGGCTAACGAAATACGAAGCCAAATTGGATTGTAACAATCGATTGATTTCGATTAAAACCGAATCTGGAGATTTTATTGAGATTTCTTGTGAGGACCCTAGTCCTAAAAGAGAAGGGTTGATGTATAATTTGGGATATTCTGAACCCAGTTTGGAGTCTATACCCATTGTTAGAGATTTTCCAGATGTGTTCGAAGAAGTAAAACCCTTACCTCCACACCGAGAAATTGAATTCAGAATTGACTTAGTTCCAAATGCTCGTCCTGTAGTTCACGCAAGTTGCAGGATGGCGCCCAGAGAAAAGGGTGAATTAGTCAAGCAAACTAATGATCTGCTAAGCAAAGGATTAATTCGTCCTAGTGTTTCTGAATAGGGTTCAGCCGTTGTGTTCGTAGCTAAATCGGATGGATCTTTGAGATTGTGTGTAGACTACCGCGATCTCAATAAGCAGACTCTTAAGGATAAATTCCTCTACCTAAAATTGACGACCTATTTGATCAACTACACGGCGCTCGTTTCTTTTCGAAGATGGATCTAGCTCAGGGATTCCATTAGTTACGAATCGCCGAAGATTGTGTTCATTTGACCGCTTTCATGGGTCCTAATATGTTCTATGAATGGTTAGTCATGCCTTTCAGGCTAACCAATGCTCCAGCATACTTTGTAGATCTTATGACTCGTGTATTCCGAGAAGTATTGAATGAATTTGTGCTTGTATTTATTGATGATATCCTAATTTATTCCAAAACCGAGGAGGAGCATTCTGAACATCTCAGAATTGTTTTGTAGATATTAAGAAGGAACGTCTTATTCGCCAAATTTTCTAAATGCCATTTTTGGGTCAAAGAAGTTAAATTTCTTGGCCACATTGTTAATAAAGAAGGAATTTCTATTGATCCTAGCAAGATTTCTTCTATTCTAGATTGGAAGCAACCTACTACTCCGAAAGAAGTTTGAAGCTTTTTGGGTTTAGCAGGTTATTATCGGAAGTTCGTTCAGGACTTTTCGAAGATAGCTAGTCCATTGACTAAGCTAACAATGAAGAATGCAAAATTCAACTGGACTCTGAAATGTGATGAAGCTTTTCAAGAGTTAAAGAAGAGATTAACCACCGATCCTGTTCTCGCGATTATCAACAGGAACCAGGGTTTATCTGTCTATACTGACGCTTGTGGTGATGGGGTAGGAGCAGTATTAATGCAGAATGGGAAGGTAATTGCCTACGCGAGTAGACAGTTACATCCACATGAAAGAAACTACCCAACACATGATTTGGGGCTTTTAGCTGTTATTTTCACCTTAAAGATCTGGCGACATTATCTTCTGGGTAAGAATCTCCTTCAGCTTTCTAAAAGAAAATTTTAAAGTTCAATTTAACTTAATAAACATATACTTAAAGAATTCTTCTTGTTTTAGGTGAAAATTTTGAATTATTCACCGACCACAAATCTTTAAAATATCTCTTCACCCAGAAAGATTTGAATCTGCGACAACAATGTTGGTTGGAATTTCTGGCATCTTATGACTTAGATATTCTGAATACACCCGGAAAAGCCAATATAGTTGCCGATGCCTTGAGTAGGAAGCATGCTATTCTTGCTCACCTTGTCATTGCTCCTACTCTTCTTGAGAAAATCGCCAATAATCAGAAAGAGGACAAGTTTCTTCGAGAAATATATGGAAGGATTCGTCGAAGTGAGGATTCCAGTTTTGGAATCGATAATAACAGGGTTATAAGATTAAAGGGTAGAATCTGTGTCCCTGATATTTCGGAGCTAAAATGAGAAGTTTTAGATGAATGCCACAAGTCTAAACTTTGCATCCATCCAGGAGTTAACAAGATGTACCGTGACATCAAAAGAACTTTCTGGTGGAAGACAATGAAAAGAGATATATCTATATATGTGAGTCGCTGTGTTACTTGCCAACAAGTCAAAAGCGATCAAAAGAAAATAGCGGGTTTACTTCAGCCTTTAGAAATACCGAAGTGGAAATGGGACCAAGTATCGATGGATTTCATCGACGGATTACCTCGTTCTCGGAAAGGCAATGAAGCCATTTGGGTCATTGTGGACCGTTTGACTAAGACAGTCCATTTCTTGCCAGTAAAATTTACCCGCACGGTAGCAAGCTTAGCTGCATTGTATGTGAAAGAGATTGTCCGTCTCCACGGTATCCCTAGCAGTATAGTGAGTGATCGTGACCCGATCTTCACTAGTAGATTTTGAGAGGTATTTCAAGACGCGTTAGGAACAAAACTGAATTTCAGCACTGCTTATCACCCACAGTCTAATGGGCAGACTGAAAGGGTTAACCGAATTTTAGAAGACCTATTGCGTGCTTGTATACTTGATTTTGGTGGTTCCTGGGAGGACCATTTACATCTGGTCGAGTTCTCTTATAACAACAGCTATCAGGCCAGTATAGAGATGGCTCCTTTTGAAGCTTTATATGGTCGTTTGTGTCGATCACCTACATGCTGGATCGAGGTAGGTGATAGACGTGTCCTTTGACCGGATATGATTAAAGAAGCCACTGAAAAAGTTGATTTCATTCGAAAGAAGTTAATAACTGCTCAAAGCCGCCAAAAGAGCTATTATGATCGCAGAAGAAGAGATTTGCAATTTCAAGTTGGGGATTCTGTATTTCTGAAAGTGTCACGATGCGGGGTGTATTGAGATTCGGAAAGACGGGTAAGCTGGCACCGCGGTATATTGGTCCTTTTCCTATTCTAGAGAGGATCGGTTCTTTAGCTTATCGAGTACAGCTGCCCAACTGGTTGTCTGGTGTGCATGATGTGTTTCACATTTCTAGCCTTCGGAAATATGTGCACGATCCAGACTGTATTATTGAAGAAGCTGCTCAGTAGGATATTGAAATCACTCCAAATTTAACGATCAGAAGAGAACCAATCAAGATTGTAGATCGTGATGAAAAGCGATTGAGGAACAAAGTTGTAAAAAAGTTCAATGGAGTGGCGATCCAAAGGACTGCACTTGGGAAACTGAAGATAGTGTGCAGAAATCATATCCCAATTGCAGAGTGGATATCTCGGCTTAAACTGGTAAGCCATTTCTCTATCTTTTTGCATTGTATATTCTTCGTTTGTTTTCTCTCTCTTTCAAATTTCGAGGACGAAATTTTCTTAAGGAGGGGATATTGTAACATCACAGAATTTATCAATTTAAATTTTTGTGACTTATTTGAATTTTGAAAATTTAATTTGAAAAGTTTTAAAATAAGTAAAATAATGTGTTAATTTAAATAAATAAAACTCCAAATTCTTTTGAATTTAAATCACTTGGATTTAACATCTTATATATGTATGTATATATATATATATATTGAATTTAAACTTTAAAAAATAATAGAAATAAATATATGAAGTAAAAGAAAATATAAATAAGTACACTTACAAATATAATACAACCAAATATATATCTCAACCCTAGAAACTATGAAAATTTCATAAGTATAATAAATATATAAACTTAAATAGAAAAGAATATGAATTATAAAAATAAAATAGATATATATATATATACAAATTCAAACAATATGATAATCGTAGAACTTCAATTATAAAGCATAGCTTAAGATAAAAGAAATAAGTATGGATATCTATGAACAAAAGAACAAATTACGTATGGATTATGTAAACAAGGAGATGGTAACACAAAAATGTAGATAAGAAAAATATCTCTACAAACAAAAATAAAAAAGTACATACAAAAATTCAAATGGCATGAGTATGTAAACAAGAGAGGAAGCATAGGCATTTAATGAAAATCATATCAGCCTCTATATGGAAGAAAAAAAATCTCTAAAAATGTACAAATAATTTAAAAAGGTACAACTATCATCTTGTTCAGTCCTTTGCTAAAAACCTGTGCATTTCTTTTTTTATATATACTTCCATATTCGTGTTCGTTCAAACATAACATAGTAAAACTGAGCAAAGAAAAAAAAACATATAAACATCATCTTACAATTTCAAACTCAAGATCATTTAACAAAGAAAACAACTACAACTTGGAATTAAATACAACAGCATCATCAACAAACTCAAAGATTGGAACAAGGAAAATCAAAACTGTTTCTTCTCAAGCCTAGAAGCTCTGTGTTTCAATTTTATTCCATGTGAGTAAACATACTGTTTCGAACATTTAAAAACTGTGCATTTGATTTATGAACAGGTTATGCTTTGCTGTGGATGTTTCTTTTTTCTTTTTTTTTAGCTCTGTATATTTTGTGCTATCTATTCTTCCAAACTCTGGTTACAGAGCAAACAAAAGTAGAAATGTAACGACCCCGGATTTTAATTAAATTTAAATTGATAATTAATTGGATTTTTGAAGACAATTTATAAAATTAATCGATTAAAGTGATGCGAGTTTCCCCAGATCCAAATATATTTCGTATAAATCATTTAAATTTAAAATATTGTATATAGATGTGTATATATGTGAATATATATATATATATATATATTTGGGTATATATGAGTCAATTTGAAATTATAAATATATGTATATATATTTGACTTGAATTTAAATTGTAAATAAATGGTATAAAAAAAATGAAATTATATAAGATATAGAAGTATAAAATAAATACATTGGATAATATCTAATAACAAATAAAAATCTAGAGGTTTGCCTATATTATAAAATAAATATAAGACAATTAATATAGAAGTAAAAAATTGAGATAGAAATAAATATAAAAATACACATTCAAATAAGAAAAGAAAATATGTATGCAACCATGAAGACAAGTTAGAAACCAAATAAACAAAATACAAAGGATAAATTATATTCAAGTATGTAACTATATAAAGCAAAAGAAGACAGCAAGGGAAAATAGAACTCATGTATACTGCAAAGGGATAAGGCCAAAGCAAAACAAATATATGTGTTAGCTTGCAAAGGAAGCCAAAGAAAATCATCTTCATTTTGTACAGCCGAAGGAAATAAAAATGTAAATGGTACAAAGCTAATAAATGCAGCACAAAGGCAAAGTGTCCTTCATCCACCAAGAAGAAAATATCACTGCTAAAAAAAACTTGTACAAACTAATTAAAATACACATCACCCTGTACAAAAACAACTTACCCCGTAATTCGTTCACTTTGCATATATCAATCTCCATCATTTTCATCCTCGTTCCATTCTAGCTGAGAAAACTGAAGTTAACATTATCTTTAAACTAAAAAAAAATTTCAATTTAAACAATCATACAACTCAAACCAGAGAAGTGAATCAAAGAATCAAGAAAAGACTCCAGCTTGCAAATTTCAAAGCTGTTCGACATTATCAAGCTCTGTTCTTCTTCAAACAAATCACGGTGAGCAACCCTTTAACCTTGTCGTTTATTGCTTGAAGTTGCATTTTGAGCTATGATGTGGTTATGCTAATAGGGTGTGTGAATGTGACTGCATGTTGAAATTTATGTGTGCATGTTTATAGGAGAAAAATCACCCCTGTTCTCACTGTAAAGGTTTAAAGCCTGTCCATTTCTTTAAAGGCTTGGTTGTTAAATAAAACATGTCCAAATTTACAAGGTTTTTTAAAATGGTTCAATTTGAAATGTTTAGTAACTATTTAGAAATGGTAAAATAATAGCGATAAATCAAGTTCAGGTTCTTGGGTCTAAACAGTGAGTAAACTCCTACCTAAACATACTCTATTTTGTTGTTTATCTATGCTGTGAGTAAACATACTTCTTTGAAATGGAAATCTTGATAATTGGTCCATGAAAATCTTATGTTGGTTATTGCAAATAAGTTGATCTGTGATGTTTGCTGATTTTTGGAAGTTCTGCTATGTGATATTCTTCAATATTTTTAAAAATTTCCTGAGCAAAGAAATGTAAAGAAACTTATACACCTTCATATAAAACATCTAAAGCTTAGAATTTTTAACTAAGTAGGTTGTTTAAAATTTAAATCATAACCTAGAAGTGATTTTTTTAAAGCATGACAGTGAATATAAATATTGCTTATACAGGTTAAAGTAAGAAAAAAAAATCAATTGTTAAAAAATTAAATGTTTCAATTTGTTAATTTGATTTCATACCTTGATTTAACATACAGAGCTGAGTTTTTAAAACAAAAACAAAGATTTTTAACGAAGTATTTCTAGAGCAGTTTGAAAATGTGATAAGGTTGCATTTTTCTCAATTCCTGATAATCAAATCATTAATAAATATTGAAATTTATACTGAAGCATGCTTGAACATCTGGGATGCTGGGAAAATTTTTGAAATATTTTTCAAATCCAAGAATGGGTCGAACGAGGTGGTTTTAGGGTTTAAGGGTTGGGTGTTTATGGTTGGCAACACGATCGAATTGAGGATTCATGGGCGAATCGGAGTAGACCGGACTTTGAGAAAAGATGAGTGGGATGGTGGCGCAGCTCCAGGCGAGGCGGCGAGGTTCCAGGTGGTCCACGGTGACGGTGCGAGATCAATTTAGGCAATGGTGTGTGTCTGGATTTGGGTTCCAAGTTGAACCCATTAGCTCGATTTCGATTATGGGGTGATTTTGGTTTTTGGGTTGCTCGAACTAGTTTGGGTGGTCGAGGGTGACGTGCTGGTGGCATCAACATTGATCGACGAGGGGCGCCGCGTTTGTGCACGTGTACGTGCAGGTTTGCGTATCTGGGTGAAGCCTTGGGGAAGAAGAAGGTACATGAGTTTGCTCGCGTGTTGCTTCGAGGAGAGCATGGGTGTTCGCTCGAGTCTGGGTTGAACAGGCTTTAAGAAATGGTTACAGGAAGTTTTAAATAAAGGAACTTGATTGTCAAAAGGATTTCTAAGTTTTAAACAAAAGTAAACCAAGTCTTACTTATGGAAGTAAATGGTTTTCAAGAAAAAAAAATTGTTTTAGCAGGGTGTCCAAGTTTTAAAAACAAAGAAATTCGAATTTGTAAATAATTCAAGTTTTTAAAACAAAGATAAACGAGTTTTAAAATATGTAATATCTAATTAAAAGTTATTCATTAACTTAGAAAAGTTTTAAAGAGTTAAAAGTTATATCTGAATGCTTAATTAATTAAAATTGATTTCTAAAGTATTTTTTTTAAAATAAAGTTAAAGATTAAGATTTAGCAATCAATCACGATAGAAATTTATCTTAAGTAATTAAGACCTTGATTAATTAAAGGTAAATAAATGTGTGAAGGTAATTAAACCAATTCAATTATTATTAATAATTTAAGAGTGTTGGTTAATGTAGCTAATTTAATTAAAGTTGATTAAGTGATTAGGAATAATCACTTATTGTAATTCATTAAGAATAATTAATTAAAGGGTAATAAATTAGGGGTTGATTAATTTCTTAATGAACTAATTAAGGGAAAGTAATTAAAGGACAACGGAATAATTAAAGGTTAATTTTTTGATAATTAAAAGTTGATTGATTTATAAATGATTAAAGGATAATTTATCAAAATGATTTGTAATTTATTAATGTTAATTAACCAGGATTAATAATTCATAAGAAATAAATCTGATTTGAATTAATCAGATAATTAACTGATCTTACTTATGAATATTTTGATTTGATTGGATGATGGAATTTTTGATATTTCCTGATCTGTGATGCTTTGTGATATATTCTGATTGTGTGTGATCTGTACTGTAGTTTATTTATCTGTGATATTTATATATCTGTGATCTGTGAATGAACGATAAGCGTTATAGTTTATACCGCTTATCAACTATGTTTCTGTATTTTGATCTATGATGATTGAATGATGTTGCACTACTGTGTGAAACCCCTGGACTACATCATACACACAAATATGGATTTCACGTGGAAATCGGTTAAGTCACAGATGATTTAAATTTAATATTTTTGAAATTGAAATCTTAATTTCAATTGATTTTGGAAATGAATTTGGGTTAAATGTTAAAGATTTTGAAATGGAGTTTTTAAGATGAAAGTTATTCTAAATAACTTAATAAAGTTTCCAATTTAAATAATTTAATTTGAATGTGAATTCAAGAGTTGGAATTGAATTTCATAATTGGAAATTATGGGTAAAAATGTTATAAATATGTTTATATGAAGTTAAACCATTTTAAAAGTATTGGTATTTGAGAAATTGAATCTAACCTAAGAACTTTAACTCGTATAAATGAATCAGATTTCCAAAATGAAACCGTTGTTTTAAAAAGAATAAAAGCTTTCATATAAGAAAAGAAATTCCAGTTTAATTAAAGGAATTTCGAGGTTGATTAAAAAATGGTTTTCCAAGTTATGAATAAATTCTTTTTGAAAGCTATGAATTAAATCTGTTTATTTTTAACAGATTTAAAATGATGATTTGGTTAAACCATTTGAAATGAAATTGTTTTGAAAGCTAATAGTTAAATCTTTGATTTAAAGATTTAGCGAGTTAATCCAAATTGAAATGGAAATCAATTTGAAAATTTATAAATAAATCTTTTTGCTTAAAGATTTGAAATGGTAATTTGTTAAACCATTTGAAAAGAAAATTTGGGTTTAAGTTGTGACTTAATTGAAATCCCAATATCCATATATTTTTAAATATTGCGCTCATTATTCGGTTTAGCCGGGAGAGGACCTTTGTGTCACATAACCCATTCCGAATAATGATACGTCGTATATGGATAGCATTTGAAGACCGGTGGTGAAGACCGGGTATTTGTGAAAACGATAGGATAACCTATCGATTGTCTCTGCACCGAGTAGCTACGGTATAGAGATTTCCTAAGTGATGGGAAGTTCGATCGGGATTGTGAATACCCGGATTGCAAGGGCTTCTTCGGAAGTGCCTTCGGTTCTGTTCGAACCCGGAATAGACTTGTATGGTTACATGTCTGACATTACGCTTTGAGATATAAAGCAGATTTCTTTCAAATACATTTCTGTTGGTGGCGAATAATTTATTCTCTTAGCTTAACACCCTTCTCTAAGACGTACGAGCTCAAAGGTTATGTAGTTGAAGGTTATCAGCGATATACTCCCAATTTGGTAATGTGACATGCTGAGTGTTGCTGTGTGATGTTCATTGTTTGATCATTTGTGATATGATCATTTGTTTGATCATTTATCTTTGTGATCATTACTTTGATCATCTGTTGACCCAAAGCATGGCTTTGTACCAAAGCGTAGCTTTGTGGACGAGACTTCGTCAGGGCCTCACAACCCGGAAATGGTCGAAACAGGAATGTTGCGGCAAGGTTATGAGGGTCGCGCCCTTTAGGGTATGTCATTTCCTTCTGGAAAGGGGTGGTATCATGGTATGGAGCCCAGATACTTACTCATGTGGACACACTTTATTTATTATGTGTGATGTTGTTACCGAGCGCTCGGATAAAGGTCCCAAAGGACCGGGGGATGACATATTCGTGAGTTACCTAGTTACAGGGGTAACCCGGCCTTGTTGGCAGAGAGCAGTTTGTCTCTCGGAGCGTCCAACCAGAGGCGTTTCCTACGTGGCATAGGAAGTTCCTTAGCCTGACCATTTGTTGAAAATCCAAAGAAACAATACGAACCTTTACGATTGCAATTGTATAACCTGTCTCCTTAGGCGGCAGCTATAGCAGGCATAATATAATGGTACCTATGCTGGCTAAGATTAATATTGTATTTTTTGAAATGATTTTGTACACTATGCACTAATAATAATATCAAAAGAGTTTGTTTGCGTAGTAAGCATATTTAACTATCATAAGAAGAAATCTCCTCCAAGTCTGCGATTGCATTGTGTGTGTGGTGGGAGGTCTTATGGTAGTTTCATTTTCCAAAAGCATTGCGGATTTCAATGTTTAAAATTTCTTTGTTGTTTATTTAAAGATAAACTGTTTTTGTTGCTCACTCCAGTCCCATGACTGATCCGGAGTTTATTGTTTCCTTCCTAAACTCTGGGTGCCCACCATTTTCCACACGGGCAGTCTAGAGTTGGGTTTCTCAGATCTTCAGATTGAGTAGATTATCTGGAGCTAGTCAGTCCTTGGACGACTGACATTGCTTTTTGCTAGCTATGGATTGGAGCATTCTATTGGAGGTATTCTATCTGCTGCTGGTGTTATCTATTTTCTTTCCACTGCTATTTCTTGTATCATATCTCTGATGTATATTGATATCTGTTGTATCATTCTGTTGTATCATATTGTCTCAGATTTTGTATCTGTCATTGTATCAATGTTATATATATTGATATATTCTTTTTCTTCCGCTGTGTTGTTATACTTAATGGTGCTATAAGCTCCGGAGAACCAGATTCGGCGTTTGAATCTACGGCATTTTGAGTACAAGTGAAGTACGGGTGTCGATTTTCGAAGGCCGAGTCCGAGATCTTTACAAGAAAATTCACCTACCTTCATACAAACATTTTTAACTTAGGATTTTTAAACAAAATAAGTTGTTTAAACTTGACTCACAGCCTAGAATTTGTTTAAAGCTTGATGATGAAGAACTGGACTCTGTAACCTAAGTTTCACAATAAAACAAAATCATATGCTGAATTCAAGTATTTTAAATTATCAATTTGATTTTATAACTTGAATAAACAGGCAAAGATATGATTTTTAAAATGAATATGATAATTTTTAATCAAGTATTCCAAGTGCAGTTCGTATGAGAAGAAAATATGCATTTTGATCATTTTCTGATGATCAATCCATTACTGGAGGTTGAAATTTTGTGTGAAGCAAGGTTGAACATCATTGATTTTGAGAAAATTATCAGATAATTTTTATATTGCATATATTGTTGGATCGAATCCATTTTAGGGTTTTTGTTCAAGTTTTTGGACATGTCAGAAACGAGATGAGTTCGTCTCCTCCGATGCATCGAGCTGCGTGAGGTTCTGGGAATGGTCGAACGTGGTGTTGAGATGGTATGGACGGGGTCGGAGCTCCTCCGGAGGTCTGAGGAACGCTGGCGAGGTGAGTTTGTGGTGGCGTCTGGGTTATAGTTCGACTCGAGATGCCAAAAATTCGATTTCGAATTATTTTCTTCGAGTCGAGTTTGGGTTTTGAACGTAGGAGGTTACCGCGACTTGTTGGAGGTGCTGAAGTTCGCCAGAATGTTGGCGATGGGTTGTGCACGTGTACAATCTGGTGTGGTGTCAGTTGCAATGGGTTTGGGAAAGGAGGCATGCGACTCAGAGTGTTACTCGAGAATTTGGGCCAGAAACTCGAAGTCAAACTCGAGTTATTTTATCATGATATCAGGTGGGTTTTAAAAACTTAAACAAAATTCTGAAAAAAATGTGTCACGGGTAGTTTTTGGCTAGGACTCGAAGCGGGGGTTGTTTCTCTCGGGGGTGACTCGGGGAAGGTCTCGGGTCAAGTCAAAAACAGTAAGAATTTAAGTTTTTTGAAAATTTTGAACATGAGTAAAAAAATTTGTTTTTGAAATAATTATCTGAAATAAATAAAGTATTTTAAAGGCTAAAATTTTAAAGTAAATTTGTTTAAGAAATTAATTTGATAAAATATTTGAAGAATAAATCAAATATTTAAAATTTTAAATTAAAACAAAAATTATTTATAATGATTAAACAATTAATAATTTGTAATTACCTTGTAATTAAGAGTTGATTAATTTAAAGAATAATTAATTAATAAAGATAATTAAGATTTAATAAATTAACAATTAAGAATAAATAAATTAAGATAATTAGTTAAAGAAAATTAATTAGTTAAGTTAATTAAAATCTAATTAATTCATAGTTAAGGGTAATCAATTATAAAATTAAAATTTATGAAGATAATTATGTGGTTAATTCACTTTTAAATCACATTCACCCAAATTAGAGATGATTGACTATCATCAAATATTCTGTTCTGAATTGATATTTCTATTGTGATACTGTGATTGTTTTGGTACTGAACTGTGATTTGTGATTTAAATTCTGGATTGATGTGAAAACCCCTTTGCCGTAGAACGGCATTTTTACTTCGATGTGACAGGGAGTCGGATTTCAGTTGTTATCTGAAACCCACATCGAACCCTGAATATGAATCTTTGTGATTGTCATACCCATGTGTTTTCAAAATTTATCGATCACTATTCAGTTTAGTCGGGAGAGGACCTTTGTGTTATATAACCCATTCCGAATAGTGATACTTCGTAATGGATAGCATTTGAAGACCGGTGTTGAAGACCGGGTTTTTATGAAAACGATAGGACAACCTATTGATTGTCTCTGCACTGAGTTGCTCCGGTATAGAGATTTCCTAAGTGATGGGAAGTTCGATCGGGGTTGTGAATACCCGGATTGCAAGGACTTCTTCGGAAGTGCCTTCGGTTCTGTTCGACCCTGGAACAGACTTGTAAGGTTGTATGTCCGACACTACACTTTGAGATATAAAGCTGATTTCTTTCAAATACATTTCTGTTTGGTGGCGGAGAATTTATTCTCTTAGCTTAACACCCTTCTCTGAGACGTACGAGCTCAGAGGTTATGTAGTTGAAGGTTATCAGTGATATACTCCCAATTTGGTAGTGTGGCATGCTGAGTGCTGCTGTGTATTGCAGATCATTTATTGATCAAAGCATGGCTTTCGTATAAAGCGTAGCTTTGTGGACGAGACCTCATCGGACCTCACAACCCGGAAATGGTCGAAACAGGAAAGTTGCAGTAAGGTTATGAGGGTCGCGCCCTTTAGGGTATGTCATTTCCTTCTGGAAAAGGGTGGTATCAGGTATGGAGTCCTGGTATTTAACCTATGTGGATACTCCGATCTCATTTATTGTGTGATTGTGTGTTTATCGAGGCGCCTCGGATAAAGGTCCTAAAGGACCGGGGGATGGCATATTCGTGAGTTACCTAGTTACAGGGGTAACCCGGCCTTGTGTTGGCAGAGAGCATTTGTCTCTCGGAACGTCCATCCAGAGGCGTACCCATAGTGGCAGTAGGAAGTTCCTTAGCCTGACCATTTGTTGGAAATCCAATTTCCAATACGAACCTTGTACGGTTTTAGTTGTAAACCTGCTATTTAACATAGCAGTTATTGTAGGCATAGTATAATGGTACCTATGCTGGCTAAGATTAATATTCTATTTTTGAAATGGCTTTCTACACTATGCACTAGAAATAATATCAAAGAATTTTCTCGTATTAAGCATATTTGACTATCATAAGAAGAAATCTCCTCCAAGTCTGCGATTGCATTGTGTGTGTGGCGGGAGGTCTTATGGTAGTTCCATTTTCCAAAAGCATATCGGATTCTTTTAAAATCTGTTTTATTTAAAGCAACTACTTTTGTTTACTCATACCAGTCCCATGACTGACTCAGAGTTTATTGTTTCTTTTCTAAACTCTGGGTGCCCATTATTTCCACACGGGCAGTCTAGTAGCAGGTTTCCGTGCTTTGGTGTTAGCTGGATTTTGGAGTCTCTTTTGGGTTTAGGAGCTATCAGATTTTTGGGGGGGGGGGGGGCTTTTGTCTTGGATATCTTTTGAAGTGCTTAGAGTTCTGAAGACTTTATCCAAGTAGATGTATGTTGGAACTTTTTGGAAGACTCTGTTGTTGTTATGTTGTGGAGTTATTATCTTCTGTTATTGTATCTATATGTAGTGCTCTACTATGGAAGACATGTGTATTATGATACTCTGATGTAGTAGTGAATATTATGATGATGTTGTATCTTTGATGTAATGTTTGATATTCAGTTTATTTCCGTTGTTTATATTCATCTGATGTTGTTATAAGCTCCGCCGAACTGAAGTTTGACGTTTGAATATCTAACAGTCGAATACAAGCGAGGTATTTGATGTTGATTTTCGAACGCTGGATTTCAGGATCGTTACAGTATGGGAGAAAGAGGCTACAGTGCTTTGGAAAGGACTGGAAAAGAGTTGATGTGAGATAATTTCAACTGCAGTTGACTAGTATAAATATTCAATTTAAATTCAAATTCAAACCATTTCGATAAATGCAACTTAAAACTTGACCTCCTGTCGAGGCGTGCCGCCAGGCATTTATAATGTTATACCCCTATTTCGAACGCAATGGAAAAGGTTTCGAGTCCTAATTCGATCGTATGGAGAAGATAGCTTTTGGACCCAGTTATTATATTGAATTTTTCGATATAGATTTCAGCGCGTTTATATATCGTACGCTCACACAACAATTCCAATCACTACGAAAATTGAAATCCGATAATAACACACTATTACGGATCCTATGGAACTGGTTTCATCGAATCCGAGACTATGCCTCGGAAGGCTATTTTTAAATATCGATTTAAACGATATATTTTCAAAACTGAATAAAACACTTTTAAAATAAAATTTTAAAAGTTCTATCACCTTCAGTATTATTAATATGAATTTTATAAGTCTTCAAATTATTTTTAACTGGCTTTAAACCCCAGATTCAATATTTTACCCAACTTCAAATCATTTAATTTAATTATTAAATTACCCAATAAATAGTGATATTTGAAATTCAAGTCAAAAATTAACTTTCTAATATTCAAAATCAATTAAATAATTCAATTTCAAATATTCAAAAATTCCGGGTCGTCACATTCCTCCCCCCTTAAAAGAATTTCGTCACCGAAATTACTAGTTTAGGAAGAATGATTCAATCCCCGTTAACTATTTTCTCAAATCCAAATAGTTTCAAACAACTTTCCAAAATAATCTTTTATTAAGACACACTAACCCTCTTTCTAACTTTCCAGCTTATCCATTAGTTCCAAATAATATTACTTACTTATCAATTCAAATTTAAATTTGAAACCAAATTTTGAATTATCAAATTTTCTCAAAATTTTTCTAACTCCTTAAATTTTCGAAAAATTTTGCCAGCGTCTCCTTTGCGCGGCTAGCTCGGTACAACTACAAAATGTCTCTACGGCCCCCAAATTTCAAAAAAAAACAAAAGCCAAGTGGCTAGATCAGAAAATCATCAAATTTCATACAGAATTTTAAACACATACCTTTGCCGAGCAAATTTCAATTTATGTTCTGAAATCAAAAATCCCAATTTTCTTTTGCTTTTAAATACCTGCACCTTACTAAGCAATACTATCCAATTACAGAATTAAAAATTATTTTATTCACTGCTTTTACACATTTTCAATATTTGCTTTACTTAAGCCCGTATGATGCACATATATCATCCGTACGCAAAACCAAATCTGATCGCTCACTCGATCACACAATTTCACTTCCGAACTAGTATCGTCCACCCGACTTCTTGGTGCAGACTCAGATCTGGTTTCTTGATCAGAAACCGTCATTCCCCTTGCATAGCTGTAAACTATGATAGAGAATATCCAGAATCAATCAAAATCCATATCCAGGGTTCGCCGTCGAAAATCGAGTGAAAAATCCTAACTCAGATCGGTATAATTACCTCGAAATTCTGTGCTCGATTCTGGATCAAATCACTATGCGAATAAAATAATATACGTACATCCTACGTATTAATTCCAATTGATTATCAACTATATCAATTTTCTCTTTTATTCACATTTATTTTGATTTCCATTCACTTATTTACAACCATCCCATTTCCCCATTTCCAGTTCTAAATCTTCATTCAATTATTCACTTAGTATATTTTTTTATCCCAAAATTACTTAGTATATTCTCAATACCAATTTACTTAAGAATTTCATCCTTCATTTCTTAAGTCCAATATAATTTTTTCTTATATTTATTTTACTTCTTCACTGCCGAAGTTTATATTCAAATTGAATTTCAATTCCCTATAAATTTCAATTTGCTTCAATTCGTTAATTATTTCAAATCTAAATACTTTCTCCAATTCTCATTCAGATTTTCATTTTCAATTCTACTTGAATTCAATTTGTCTTCAAACTTTGAATATTGAATTTTATTCACCTTATCTCAACCCATATTTAATTAACCATTTCCTTTTATTAGTTTCACTTACTAATTTATTTAAAATCTCAAATAAAAGTTTATTTGCAAACTTTTTCTTCCTTTAGTTTCTTCGAACAATTTCTTCGATTTCACCTAACATCACATACACAATTTTAAATTAGATTTCAATATTCAGTTTCAATTCTATTTGCTTACCAATTTAAAATCATTTGTCATCGCTGAAAATTTTAAAAATTTTCTAACTCCCAAAATTTTCGAAATTTTTTGGCAGAGTCCCCTTGTACGGAGGAGCTTTTGCAATTTGACAAGAGATATAAATATATATACATCGACCCACACGGTCGGAAAACAAAAAAACAAACAACAGTTCATATTTCCTCTTTTTTTATTGCGTAGGCGTACCTTTATTTAGCATTTTTAAGCAAGCGGCTTATTTATTTAGCATTTTGCGCGATCAAAACCAGCCAAACGGCTTCCAAAATCCCGTACTTACTCAATTTAAACATGTAAGTGACAAATATACAAAGTTTATTAACATTTCACTTAATTTCAATAACTAAACACATACATAACATAAGCAATATACACTAAACACTTTCCATAAGCAAATTTATAAGGTTCTGACACAAATTTAAATGCTTTCAATCAATTCACACACCATCTCACTGAATTCATTCTTATTTCGTTCCATTTAAATGGTTTACACTTCATTGCTTACATTTAATTTATTTTAATCCAAACGAACTCATATTCATTATAATTGATTCAAAAATCAATTTTATTTGCTTCTATTAACTCATCGAATTCTATACAATCTTGTTTGCGTCAACGACGACCATTTCTATGCAAATTCAATGATATTCACTTAATAGAATATCCATTCTAGTTTATAACTAATTTAAATTGATACCAACTCAATCTGTAAGCTTAATAAGAATATTCCATCGAATTTAGCAAAGTTATGGAAGTATACCTTTGTTATTTTCTCTTCTTTAGCTTTCACTGCTAAACGCACTTTCATCTATTTACAATCAATCCTATTCACATTTTACTTTTTAACTCGGGATTATACATTTTATTTAGCCAAGTATATTTTTTTTTATTCCATAAACATTTTAAATAAGATTCCAGAGTTTAAACAATTTCCCAAAATTTCAAAATCACCTTTGAAATCAATTATATCCAATTTAAAAATTTCCAGGCAGCAATTTCTCTCTTGGAAACTTGAAAATGAACATCGATGATGCTGCAGTCATCACCGAAGTTATTTTCCAGCAACCGAAAGAGAGTCAAATGCTTTTATCTCTTTTAAAACCCCTCCAAATATTTAAAAATTCCAAATCTCTCCAGATTTCAAATCCAATTCAAAAAATATTTCCGAAATAATATCACCATTATTTCTCTAAGCCTTTGAAAACCATTTTCAAACCCAAAAGAATTTAAACTTCCTAAAATTCCAAATTTCAAATCCATCCAATTTATATTTAAACATTACTCTGGAATTTTTATTTTCAATTATAATTCACATTTACAAATTCCATTATTACCTGAATTTATTTCCTTAACTCTGGTTATTTTAATTTTCTAGTTAAATTTCCACATAACAATGATAAAAAAATTAATATTATCATTCCTAACATCCAAGCAACCAATAATTTACAAAAACTTTTCCTTTTACATCCGAAAATAATTTGGGGTAAAATTATTTCATTTACCCTATTTTTAAAACAATACTGTATCAGTTTATCTTGTTAAGAGTTTAGAAATTCCTATCGATGACATGGCATCCCACATATCGACCAGAATCCATAAACACTCAACCGATAAATTAACACAGTATAAAACAAATTTTATATTCACCAACAAATACGCGCTCATATCTATTAATACACTCAAACTCATTCTAGAGTACTACTGACTCTATTTCTAATGAGTACTTTCCCACCAGAGCCAAGGTTCTCGCTTAACCTTCAGCTTTGATACCAAGTGTAACAGCCCGCAAACTCGTACCCCTTAAATCGACATTAATCTCCATCAAATCAACTCAAGAAGAACGGAAATACGAACCATTTGGGTTAAAGAAGAAAGAGGTAGAAGAAGAAAATAGAAACAACATCAGAATCTCACAAACGCAGCGGAATAAAATTTTGATAATTCAAAATTTGGTTTCAAATTTAAATTTGAATTGATAAGTGAGTAATATTTTTTGGGACTTATGGATAAGTTGGAAAGTTAGAAAGAGGGTTAGTGTATCTTAATAAAAGATTATTTTGGAAAGTTGTATGAAACTATTTGGATTTGAGAAAATAGTTAACGGGGATTGAATCATTCTTCCTAACTAGTAATTTCGGGGATCGGGTTTGCTACATTACAGCATGATAGGGGGTTCTCGCTTCGTGTTTGGTGGCGAACGGGAGACTCTTACCCCTATATGTCCCTTTGAGGTAGTATAAGGCCTTGGGTTGGTTGCGAGTCGAGAGGCTGGCCGTAAAAGCAAATTCGAGGTACCAATGAAAGCCACGGTGGGTCTGGGATGGTTGAAAAGCCTACCGGTCGCCACTGCCTCGGGTCGTTTCACTTGCTAGGCTTTTCAACCATCGACAGCGGCCACTCTCTGCCGTGGCATATAGTGATACCTCGAATTTGCTTTTACGGCCAGCCTCTCGACTCGCAACCAACCCAAAGCCTTATACTACCTCAAAGGGACATGTAGGGGTAAGAGTCTCCCGTTCGCCACCAAACGCGAAGCGAGAACCCCTATCATGTTGTAATGTAGCAAATCCGATCCAGGGTTCGAACGTAACCGAAGGCACTACTCCTACTACATCCATTTTGGAATCACCCTCAGGATTAGTACCGATTAGCCCTTGCACTTCACTGCTCCATCTTCGATTCAAACTCGTTTCCCCATGAAAACGTACAAACCGAATCGAAGTGGTTTTCGAGAAATTAATCTCGATCCCGGTCTCTTCGAAACGATCAGCGCATTGGCCAATATTGATAGTCTGTTATTTAACTATCAATTACATTCACAACCAATCATCAAGCCACAATAACTTCTTCCAAATTATTTATTTATCTCAAATATCTTCGCAGGATATATTTCCACCTTTTAACCCTTTGAAAACAGTTTCAAACCG
Organism: Allium fistulosum; assembly: GCA_030737815.1. Taxonomy (NCBI): domain Eukaryota; kingdom Viridiplantae; phylum Streptophyta; class Magnoliopsida; order Asparagales; family Amaryllidaceae; genus Allium; species Allium fistulosum. The sequence continues at coordinate 147,279,980 of CM060908.1, read as the reverse complement.
TCTTTCTCTCATGGAATAAATTCCCCAAATAATTTCTATTTCCACTGAAATCGCCAAGTACAAATACTTTAGATTTTAAAAATAACTTAAAAACTCTTTATTATAAAATATACTTTAAACATTTAAATTAAAAACTAATTTAATACTTTATTCAAAAATATATACCTTAAGAATATTTAAAATAAAACTACTTTATAAAATATAAAACTAACTTTTTATCTTTTAAAACATAATACCCGGTCACCTTTAAATAATTACTACTAAATAAATTTGGAGAATACTTACTTTAAAACTTAAACGTTTAAAAATAATAAATTTTCTAAAACATGCTTTTAAAACAATCCTTAAAACTTTTAACTTATACTTAAAAATTTGCTTTGAAACGTACTTGGCTATCCTGGGAAATACACTTCTCTTTCACATCTTTAAAAATAAATCACTATTTATTTTTTTAACCAAATTTACCCTTTCCTTTAATAAATTCCCACCATGAATTTATTCTTCCAAATACCCACCGATATATTACTTCAATTTTATAAACCCAGTTTATAAATTTCATAGTCTCATCTTCCTTCCAAAATCCCAGTTCCAAACATTAAATAAATTTTCAAATTGATTTCCAAAATTTACTCCATTTTAAAATAATTCCTTTACTTCTCAATTTTATTTCAAAATCCATTAATTTCAGCTTTTCTTTCTTTATTATGATTTAAAATCTTTTAAACTGAAAATATCAATTTCAGGTTTTCCAAAATCCTTCTTTATCCATTTAAATAAATTTAAAACCTTGAATTTTTAAAATAAAATCTTTATTCCTTTTAAAAAAATACACTTGATTTTTTACATCAATCACTTATTCCCATTTATTCAAAAATCTCATTTCCCATACTTGACATTTTATTTATTAGAATTCAAAAATCAACTTTTATTCTTTTCCAATTCATTCTTTAATTTATCCAAATTTCTATAATTATTTACTTAAAATTCTCTCTTTTATTTTCTTTCAAAAATCCAAATCTATATATTTTGATAACTCATAATATCCAAATATATTCAATCAAACCATAGCATCCAACATTTGAATTACCAATATAATCTATCACAGATTATCATATAAACCATGTCACAGAATATGAAACAATCTAAATAAATTTGAGGAATCCAGTTGGCTCCCTCCAACCTGTTTCCCTGCATCCACAGATGTTAGTACAATACCAATTCCACTTCGAGGTGGAATATCGCGGTATATGGGATTATAAAATATCATCCGCTATTATGCGGCGCATAGGGTCTCATCCGCTATATAATGCGGGAAATCAATCACTCCAATATATATATATATATATATATATATATATATATACTATATATATAATATACCACATCCCATCAATTCAATCATTCAACTAAATATTTAAATTTAACCATTTAAATTTAACTTAAACCCAAATGAGTGAGATTAACTCACCTTTGATGTTTGCAATTCCAATCCAAATCTCGACTTGTTTCTTTATAGTTTTAAACCTTGTACAAACATCATACGATTTATTAATATTCGAACAAATCTAAAAATCATTTACCGTTTAATAGATTTATTTTAAATTAAAAATTTACTTTTAAACTAATATTTTCTTTTAGAAACCTTTTTGTAAATAAATAAGTTTATTGATCAAATTAATCACTATAGCACCTTATTTAAAATAACTAATTATTTTATTTAAACTAAATTTCCTAAATAAATAAATTTTAAGTTACAAAAATAATTAAATAAATAGATTTCCAAAATACCTTATTTTATTATTATTATTATTTTAAACAACCAAGCAGGTTTTATATGTATACTTATGATTACAGATAGTTCTACAACATCTCAATATCTCCACATTTTCCCAAAATCATCATATATAATTACTTTCTTGAAACTGTATATATCAACATAATCTAGATAAGTCCAACTTTATATTAATTCCAACATATTTTCCAAAATCCTTACTGCTGAAACACTTTACTGTATATGTATATCAATATATATATTTATAATCTGAAGTTTTAAAACTTACTGTAAAATCAAATACTGTGTTATATATTTTTTCTGTACATATATATAAATTTAAAATCTGGATATATATCTTACTGTATATTTTTGTTTTCGTTTCATGTATACATATATATATTTAAATGGAAAAGTCTGCATATATATATATATATATACACCTTACTGGAATTGATTTTTTTCTTTTTCTTTTTCTTTTTTCCTTTTATATATAAATACACACATATATAAATTGAAAAACATAAACTGTGAAAATGTTTGTTAAATAAATTTTTAAATTTTGAAAGAAATAGAAATCGCGAATACCTTACTGCCTTCTGATCGCCAAACAACACGAGCATCGAAACGTCAAACTCCAAGCTTCGCCGACTCCACAACGATGCCGAGCACCTTGGTATCGAACGCGCGCAACCCACGGCGACCCCGAAGCCCACCCTCACCGGCCTCGCCACTCGCATTGCCGCTTGATTCGAACGACGATTCCGGCTACTCGATTTGAATCTCGAATCGCCATTTGAAGTGAGGCCGAATCGATTTTTGAACGAGGTTTTTTTTAAACGAACGACTTCGTGAATTCGAATGGAGGAGAGAGATGCAAATTTGCCTGAAGAATTGAAGGGGTATGCGATTGTTCTTCTTCGGCCATTTTTTTTCTTTTCTGCTCTGATTTTGAATTGAAGGGAGAAGCGTGATTTAAGGATAATGGGTAGCATATGGGAGAAAAAGGCTACAGTGCTTTGGAAAGGACTGGAAAAGAGTTGATGTGAGATAATTTCAACTGCAGTTGACTAGTACAAATATTCAATTTAAATTCAAATTCAAACCGTTCCGATAAATGCAACTTAAAACTTGACCTCCTGTCGAGGCGTGCCGCCAGGCGTTTATAATGTTATACCCCTATTCCGAACGCAATGGAAAAGGTTTCGAGTCCTAATTCGATCGTATAGAGAAGATAGCTTTTGGACCCAGTTATTATATTGAATTTTTCGATATAGATTTCACCGCGTTTATATATCGTACGCTCACACAACAATTCCAATCACTACGAAAATTGAAATCCGATAATAACACACTATTACGGATCCTATGGAACTGGTTTCGTCGAATCCGAGACTATGCCTCGGAAGGCTATTTTTAAATATCGATTTAAACGATATATTTTCAAAACTGAATAAAACACTTTTAAAATAAAATTTTAAAAGTTCTATCACCTTCAGTATTATTAATATGAATTTTATAAGTCTTCAAATTATTTTTAACTGGCTTTAAACCCCAGATTCAATATTTTACCCAACTTCAAATCATTTAATTTAATTATTAAATTACCCAATAAATAGTGATATTTGAAATTCAAGTCAAAAATTAACTTTCAAATATTTAAAATCAATTAAATAATTCAATTTCAAATATTCAAAAATTCCGGGTCGTCACAACCCTTCACATGTCGCCCCCTTTACCATCCGCTTGCTAGCCCACGAAAACAATGTCAGCCTCATTTCCTAATCATCCACTACTTCAACTACATCGATGCAATCCTCCACTACTGCAACTACATCAGTCGACTGTCCACTAACCGAAATCAATTCTAAACCGACGACGATTTCTACGTCTTCTCCAACGAGCTGCATCCATTGCAATTTGTAATTAATTAATTGATTATACTGGTGTGTTATTATTATATGCTTCTGTTGCCATCGGATGATTAGCGATGCAACATAATTATGTTTCTGTGAATTAGTATGGGTTTTTGAACCACCCGCTTCTCCATTTTCCAGTTACAGATAGTCTTCTCTTCTTAAAATTTGCATGTACGACAATAATCTGTCTTTACTTGAATAGCAGTTGGAATGAAATTTTATGTACTATAATATACACAGGTTTGTTTTAACGCTGGACCAAAAATCGGGTGATCAAAATTTATAACACAGGTGGATTTACTTAAATTTTGGATGCTGCACATATTCTACAATATCGAATAGCACATATCTCTACTATTAATAAAGAGAATTCAATATATAGAATTTCCACGGTGTCCTTTTGAAATTCCAGAAATACCCTCTTCTATCAACGGAATCTCATTATCGGTGAACTATCTCTATCACCGTCATCTTCGCGACTACCCATCAACGGATTTCACTATCAATTTGTAACCAACACCGCCAACAACTAATTGAAATAAAAGCGTTGTGACCAACAAAAATTTTGCACTTATATCACATGTCCATCCATTAATTTTTTTAAATAAAAACCAAATATCTTTAGCTATTAGATGGACGTATCGTGCAATTTTTACTAGTATTCTGTAAACCAAACATTCCATCCACCAAAGCTCAGTCACCAATACAGTCGGGATTACATAAAATGATATACTACCTCTGGTGCATGACCCCATCTACTTCTACTGTTACTTCTGCTTGCACCACCAATGCAGGTAATGCTGTAGTTGCAAACGAGTGAAGTACATATCCTAGGATAACTTAGACCCACTACACTCCTCTGAAGCCTAATTTCCTTTTAGTACTTTCCCAGTCCATACTTAATCGCAGGTCCAGCCTACACAACTTGGAGCCAAGCCTAATCATTGAAAAAATATATCAATTTTAGTATTAAAATAATGTTATTCGCAGCTTGCACAAAAATAAAACACATAGCCATAAACAGATGATTTGCTATCCTTATTGCCTTCTGTTATATCCAAGAAAATATCAATTCAGCAGCCATAATGTAGATGAAAAATACAATATGACTTGTTCACCGGACTAAACATACAGATACAGTATTCACAACTTAGACAGTCATATAGCCATAAACAAATGGTTTCCTATCCTTGTATGCCTCGTTAACAAACAGATAATACTGATTTTCATTATTTGAGTGTCAAAATAATAGTATTTAATTTGCTTTCAGTCAAATAGTAAATGGTCATAAAATTTATCAAATGGAGAGCACTTAGAATATGAATATCGCATAACATAAATCAACCATTTATAGTGAAAAATCAATAGCAACTTTCCTAACTTTTTCTTAGCTATCAAACAATGTCCACTGAATCATTCTATGAACCTATCGAACATGAACGCATCTTGTGTCAGAATGCATTAGTAGAGCATTAGCTAAGTTGCAGGTCACATATATACACACACACAAATATCTGTACACACATGCACGCATATATAAAACAATAAAAACCCGCAACTTGGAAATTCATGTACAAAAAGGAATAAGAAGATTCAAATGCCCATTTGTCCTCAATGTGTCCAGTATATTTGTTTTCTTAATTTTTGAGGTTTCTTCAACAAAAAATAATATTAAATAAATAAATTTATAAAATCCTTACTCAATATATATTTCCATTAATAACCCCCTGAAAGATATGGTACAATATTTTGACATTCAATGAAGTAGATATGATTGGAAATGTTAATGATGTATTTGGTATGTCACACTCGCATTTTCTTTCAAGTGTATCATTAGTTCACTCCAGATTAACATAAAGAATGCCTTTTAATTAATCGGGAATCTTGTCTTTTTTATTTTCCTTATAAATCTAAAAGACAATATAATAATCAATCATTAATATAACCAAGTTCCACAACATTGAATTCTTTTTGTCTTAAATAAGTCTTTTGAAGACTTCCATATAACTGAGAAGTTTAAAAACCTGTTAAGAAACATGTATACAACCCATAAAAGATATCATGAGATTCCACTCATTCATCTTAGAAGCACAAATTTAGCGTTAGGATCGTCTCACATGTTGTAAGGATAAATGACGGTTTGAAATTGGAATAGTCTCGCATTGCTAAATAATTTGGAGAAGTGGAGTATAAATATGGATTGGTAGACACGTAACATTGAGGATTCCTTTTGTTACAACAAAGTGTGTGCCAACCCATATGCGTACGTCGCGTGTTGGAGATAGAAAGCTTGGTCCAACCGCCATAACGTAACAGTGGTATCAGAGCCGAAGGTTACGAACTGAACCAGGCGAACAAACAATGCTCTCAAAAGTTACTCCAAGGAGATGTGAGTCAAGGGGAAAACTGTTAGAATTGTCTCGCATGTTGTAAGGAGGAACGTCGATTTGAAATTGAAATAGTTCTGCATCGCTAAATAACTTGGAGAAGTGGAACATAAATATGGATTGATGGGCACGTAACATTGAGAATTCCTTTCGTTACAACAAAAGATGTCTTTTTGATATAGTTTTACATTCATTTTAACCTCTGATCATTACCACTGACAGTAGAACATATGTAATTGATAAGGAAAAGAGTCAAGTTCTCCTCTTCCATATGATCTCTTTAATATAGATTCACATACATTGACTCTTAGTTTGATTAATAATTTCTTGCTTGTTCATCTATTTATGCAGTCTATAACACATAGATTACTCATAGCTAGCCATGGAGGATAACATAATATTCCCAAAATTAAATAAGGAAAAATTATCCTACATAGATTCATCGAAAAAATTATCCAATATAAATTTGATTAGCGACTCATTTTCTCATGACACTGTTAAAAACGAAACTATCATAGTTAATTAGTTAATTTACCATGAAAACAATACACTTTAGCTCAAACTTAACCAATCATTAGTTTAGTTATAAACTATATTATCGACTCAGTATAGAGCTTTGACTCGTTGCATGACTTTGCATACAACATATTAGAAGTGATTTTCTCATTAAGTCTGTATTAAATTATAAGAAATGATTCAAACTAAAGTAAAATTGAAGAGCTGGTCCAAGTAGTTAACTAATTCGACTATCAACTCAATTACATAGCAGTGTATACAACAAATGATTTTCTCATTCAGGCTGTAATTAATTCTCATTCAGTTTGCGATTTGCGATATTAACAGTATCCAGCATTGTGGGAACAGTTACGGATTCATATATTAAACTGAAATCAAATCTTAAAAATCAAAATCAAATGTAAAACCCGCTAAATTAAAAATTGAACAGTTACGGGCAAATCTGCTAAGAGTATAACTCCCAAAAGAACAGTAAAACCCCCTAAATTATAAGCTAAAAATCAGGATCGGGTTATCAAACTAAAAAATATCTGCAAAACTCAGAAGGTAACCCTAACCGAACATGGGATCAGGTCAATCCAAATGATTTCGAACATCTTCTGCAATATAGAAAAGAGGGAGACAAATCAATATGTAAATAGCATTAGAAAAAGGATTTGTTAATGACACTCAGGTAACTTCTAAACAGAGGCTTCCCTTAATAATATATTTAAATATTACCACAATATTCTTTTTATCCTCTTTTACTCTAATTGTCATCCAGTTATCGTAATTTATTGTCTTTCTTTTAATTAAATTTATTAGTCTGTAAATAATGAAGAAATCAAAACTTAATGAAATTTGTATGGGCGAGAATATGATTCCAACTCAAAAAAGTGAACGTTATGTTGGATCTGTTCAACCAATCACCGAGGTAATTTTTTGTTGTTGTCCAGGGTTTAACTAGGGTTTTAGGGCATTATTCGTTTCGGCAGTTGCTTGTCGAGTATCATAGCTTTATTTCAAATGATCGCTGCCGAAACAAATCTTATATTTCGACGGTATTGTGCCGTTTTTATTCCTTTGGTTCTGTACTTTGAATTTTGAAGTGATTTCACCAAGTTTGCTGCATTTTTTCGGAGCACTTTGTCGACATAATTCGTAAAGTTCAATCTTGCTCTATCAAACTGCGAAATTGTATTTTAAAGCGTTTTTAAATATTGGTTTGGAGGACCGCTGTCGAACTGGCGGAATTGAATTTTTTCGAAAGGCCTTTGTCGATCAGTGATTTCTACCGTTTTTTTATTTGTTTTTTTTCTTGCGTGATTGACGAAGCGGTAAAAAAGGGGAGAAGTAAAAAACAAGTTTAAATTGAAAAGAGACGCAATTCTTATTTTAGTGCCTACGTATTACCCTTAAAAAAAAATTAAATTGTGACCCCCTTGAAACAAATTGGAGTGTCACCAACAAACTCCTTAACAAAACATACCTAAATCATGGTTGACGTTCATTGTCGAAGCAACAGTTGCCAAATCAATTAGCAGTTAGCAAAGTGTAGGAATCGTGGCAGAATATGGTAACCCTAGTTTAGTCCTTCGATTGCAATTTGTAGCCGAATGGAGTAGGTGTAGTGTCCAACGGCAAGGGATAGCTTCGGTGATCAGGTAGCGATGGTGGTTGATTGGAGACGACGATGGATTATCGACGAAGAAGACATTGTTGTATAAGTTCAGGTGGTTAGGATTTCTTAGTGGCATGAAATGTGAAAGGGAGAACGGTTGGAAGGTCGTAAGATACGATAATAGATGAAGGGCATTGGAGGAAATCAAAAGGACGCGGTTGAAAACAGTTCACAGAATTCAAATGCCCAGGCGGAACTTAGGCGGACCTTATGCGCTAAGTCGCTAACCCTCATTTAGGGCCTGGAGGTCCTAGATGGGTACTAACTACACCTACACGTCTAGACGGATTTTCACAATAGTAGTTATTATTAGGACATGCTGGTAATGTAGTATAGGATGATCAAACAGGTGTTGTTGGAATGAAACTTTGAATTCATAATTATAATTTTTGACACGTTTGATCCATCAACTACATTCATAATAAGTATGCATTAAGTATACTCTTCCTATGATTTCAGGTTGATAAATCCTAATGTAGTTACACCCACAAGGACTGCAGTAGGGTTGGCCTTTTTCAGTGACTGTTTCCAACACTCTGGCGCTCTACATAAATTAGTGTTTCTTTCGTTTTTTTGGTTCTAATTATTACTACAGTAAATAAATTTAAACTTTTTGCAAACTTCGGATATTTTTGTTCTTGGTTCATATTCAAGTATTTAAGATTCATTTCAATTCCCTCGCTCTTTTTGCCGTAGCTCCAAAATTGCTATAAAAAATTAAGGTACAGAATCTGGTGGATAAACTAAATGATTTGCAAAACTAGAATAGTGCTTAGGATGGATAAACTAAATGAAATGGTGGATTTTTTTTTAACCTTTTCCAATTTTGACATTATCACCGAACTTCAACGCATAGTTATTAATGGCGCATAGCGTAAAAAGACGCGGTGCAAGACACGGCCAATGGTGTGCGTTTTTTTAATTTACTGTGCATGTTTAGAATTTTTTTTATAAATTTAATATATTTAACAATTAATTTAAAAAGTTCAATATAATTAATATTTAACATATGTCATGAAGATCTTTCTGGCATTTTGCAAAAAACATCATCTAATATAATATCATAAACATAGAATTTCAAACATAATAGTCTTTAAAACTAGAACCTAACATAATAGTACCTGTTACCGTGTGTGTGATTTGACAATCATATTTTCTAAATTAATATCCGCATAGCCACATTCATAAGATTTGGCATTTTCCTCGTCTATCTCATATTGATTAACGATTTATTCGATGCAACTATAATAAGAACAGACAATTCTAAGTTTATTGGAGATTAAAAAACATCCATTCAAGACTATTTGTTTGATGCAACAGTAATTAGAACAAATAGTTCGAAGTTCGTTCAAGACTAATTTGGAGAATGCGACAAGATTATTTGTTTGGTGCGAGGGTCGTGATTAGACTTGTTAAGTCGGATTTGAAATCTAGACCCAACTCCGCTGATCTTGATTCTAGCGAGTTGGGTTTTATCGAGTCTAACTTGTATATTTTAAAACATTGAAATGATCCGAGATTCGATTTGGATTAGCACGAATCAGGTCCAATTGGATAATAACACAAAAAATGTGCATGCTTTTTAGTTTTTTTTCTAATCTTTCACATCAGATCGGTTCTTCTATTATTTTTCATCTATTAGATCCGACCTAGGACCCATGGGTTCAAGTCGAGTTTCGAATTGTGGACATTGATTCTAGTTGGCCATCGTAGTCCGATGCAACAATAATATAAATAAATAGTTCATGGTTTATTGGAGATTGGTTCGAAATGTAATTGTATTATTATGTATAAAAAACATAATGCATTCAACCATTGTTTGAAATTAGTTTAGATTGTGAAAACCATAAATTAAATAAAAAAAGAAGCAAAAAGCAATAAAATAGCGAAAAGACGCATCATTTTTGCGCCCATGAGACATTTGGATCAAAAGCACCATTTGCGTCGTCTACCACGCCTTTTCACGTGTGTTGTGTCATACGGAAGAAAGACACAAACACTGTGCGGCGTCTTACGCCACAGCGCGCTTTTCATAACTATGCTTCAACTCATTGTAAAAGATGAATAAATGCAAACAAGTATTCCAAACATCTTTGTAACAACATAAAAGAAATGCTTGACGGTCCGGTTCAGTGTTGCACAAACAACATGCATGAGATATTGAACATGCTTCAATCTAAACATCTCCACCGTATTGAGCTTTTTATAAACAAACACACATGAAACTTCATTCAGCTAGGACTTTACATTTCCACAAAGCCGTGCTGGCATTAGAAAATTTAAACATAATGTAGGAGGATTTAACAGTATGTAGCTCCTCAGTTTCAAGTAGAGCTGTCAAAATTCAAGACAACTCTTTAACCCAACCTTTTAAACCCCTTTTAATAGGGTTGGTTTAAACTAATTCAATTATATTTTGCATTGGGTCAATGTCCATTCAACCCACTTAAAAGACAATACAACCCTGTTTACCCACTTACCCGTTCAAAACCTTAAATTTCCAAAATTTTATTTCTTAAAAATACAAAGTCGACATCTCTGAATCCCTAATTCCATAATCTGCTCGATTTCCTTCAAACAATCGCTCTCGTCTTCAGTCAAAATTGTATGGATCTATCTGTCGCGCTTCTTTAAAACGATTTAACCTTCAACCAATCAAAGGTACTATTTTTCATTTTTCATCTTATTTATGGTTGATAATTGAGTAGATCGAAAGATAAAATCTTAAATCTATTGCATTTGCAGTAAACCTTATCTTTTGCTGCAATTTCTGGATCAATACAACCGTGGAGTTGAAGGTATAATGTTGTAAACCGCAATATTAATTGTCTTCTATTTTTAATTTTCATTTAGTTCTGAATTCAAGCATCTTTGTCGGTCAGCTCCTGCTTTGTTTATATTGTGCTTATTTCTTGCTTCTGTTTTCTTATTTGCCTCCTCTTTTCTTTTACTACTTCAATACTTCAAGTTGTTTTCTTATATTTTATAATATGCCTTGGTAGATATATAGACTGCAATATTTCAATTTCTGATAGCAAACTGGGAAATCAATATATGTTCCATTATGTTCCATTATGCACTAGATCCAAAGTAATGAACAAAGAACGAGTATGTTTTACCAATAACTTTCACTATATGATCTTTCTTAATAAAATTCGTGATGTCAGATATCAACGATTCTTAACAATCTAAAGAAGATAAGCTGAGTACTATAGTATTCATTGGACAGATTGTCATTGTAAACAAAACATACCTACCTTAAATTCATTTTAAAAGGTCACATATATATTCAGCATCAACTCAAAAATAAATGAGGATTCTGAGAACTTCAGTCATTTTATGGCATTCATTATTAAAATTCTCAATCAACAAATGTAGTAAACTGTTCTCGTCGCTGATTAAATAGTGATGTTAGTTTTAGTGATGTTTAAATGCTTAAATGCTCAATTCTCATTTTAAAAATAAGAATAGCAAACTATCTGGCAAGTAAAGATGTGTACTAACATAGACTTTTTTGTTAAATTGAGTGCATGAATAAGTTATTTTGCATCCATGAGTTTGAAGTAGAATAAAGTTTGCATTTATTACCGTTATATACCAGGATTTTTCAACAGCCCTTACTAGACTCTAAGTTTTACAACTAGACTTTGTTCATTGACATTTTAAATTAAATATTTAATTTCGTAGTAAACATAGAATGACAAACTATTTTTCAACCATTTAACTGACATCCTTTATATATTTAACTCACGTGTGGCAATCTTGCATCACCCTGGTAATGTCAATTGGTATTGTGTTGATAGAGTTAGGGTATGCCCTGGGTGCAATTATGTAATTTGTTACATATATCTAACTCGTTGACCAATCTTGTTCGAAATAAAAGTGTTTTCTTCCTATTATATATTTGATATAATATGATTATATTAATTAATTAATTTAATTAAAAGTATATTTAATATCCATAAATGGTATATTTTGTGATAGTAGTTACAAAGTGTTATCACCGTGGGTAATTTATCACAACAAAACAAACATACCATTTTAAATGTTCCTAGTCAAGATGCAGCGAGACTGATATCGATGTATCTGTTGAGACTGGAGCACGTAACGCTCTCCAAATGTTGGACAGTGTATTACTCACGACTGTTGGGGGCACCTAGGGGTTACGTACTAATAGTTATTGGATAACTATTGTAAAGATCCAAAAACTCGGCCTTCGAAAATCGGCACCCGTACTTCACTTGTACTCAAAATGTCGTAGATTCAAACGCCGAATCTGGCTCCCCGGAGCTTATAACACAGTAAGTATAACAACACAGTGGAAGAAATAAATAGATGATATCATATACAACTCCAATGAATACAATATCCAGAATGATATACAACAATGATATCAATATGATACAACAATATCAGAGATAAATAATGATACAGCGGAAAATATATGGGATAACTCCAAATGATCTACAAAAGAGAATGACTCCAACAACTCCAACATCAGCTCGAACCACCATCACGTTGCACCAAGATAAGCAACGTCAGTCCTGATCTCCGATGAACTGAACTAACTCCAGATAATCTACTAAACCTGAATATCTGAAAAACCCCAACTCTAGACTGCCCGTGTGGAAAATTGTGGGCACCCAGAGTTTAGGAAGGGAACAATAAACTCCGAGTCAGTCGTGGGACTGGTGTGAGTAACAAAAACAGTTTATCTTTAAAACAAAGTAAAATTGAATTTCGCAATGCTTTTGGAAAATGAAACTACCATAAGACCTCCCGCCACACACACAATGCAAACGTAGAATTGGAGGAGATTTCTTCTTATGATAGTCAAACATGCTTGATACGATAGAATTTCTTTTCCATATTATTACTAGTGCATAGTGCAGAAAACATTTCGAAAGTATAATATTAATCTTAGCCAGCATAGGCATTCCGCACTTATGCCTACTATAGCTACTATGTTCAATAGCAGGTTACCGCCACATTCCATAGCAGGTTATACAACTAAAACCATATAAGGTTCGTATTGTTTCTTTGGATTTCCAACAAATGGTCAGGCTAAGAAACTTCCTACTGCCACATGGGAACGCCTCTAGCGGGACATCCCGAGAAACCAACCTGGCTCTCTACCAACACAAGGCCGGGTTACCTCTGGGAATAGGTAACTACTACACGAATATGCCATTCCCCGGTCCTTTGGGACCTTTATCCGAGGCCTCGGTAACCAACATCACATAGTAATAAATAAAGTGTGTCCACATGAGTAAGTATCTGGGCTCCATACCATGATACCACCCTTTTCCAGAAGGAAATGACATACCCTAAAGGGCGCGACCCTCATAACCTTACCGCATCATTCCTGTTTCGACCATTTCCAATCTGTGAGGTCCGACGAGGTCTTGTCCACAAAGCTACGCTTTTTCACAAAGCAATGCTTTGATCACAAATGATCAATAAATGATCAACACACAGCAACACTCAGCATGCCACATTACCAAATTGGGAGTATATCACTGATAACCTTCAACTACATAACCTCTGAGCTCGTACGTCTCAGAGAAGGGTGTTAAGCTAAGAGAATAAATTCTCCGCCACCAACAAAAATGTATTTGAAAGAAATCTGCTTTATATCTCAAAATGTAATGTCAGGCATGTAACCATACAAGTCTGTTCTGGGTTCGAACAGAACCGAAGGCACTTCCGACGAAGCCCTTGCAATCCGGGTATTCACAATCCCGATCGGACTTCCCATCACTTAGGGAATCTCTATACCGGAGCAACTCAGTGCAGAGACAATCGATAGGTTATCTTATCGTTCTCGCAAATACCCGGTCTTCAACACCGGTCTTCAAATGCTATCCATATACGACGTATCATTACTCGGAATGGGTTATGTGACACAAAGGTCCTATCCCGCCTAAACCGAATAATGAGCGCGATATTTAAAAATATATGGATATTGGGATTTCAGTTAAGTCACAACTTATTACCCAAAATCATTCTTTTAAATGGTTTAAACAAAGTACCATTTTAAATCTTTAAACAAAAAGATTCATTTTAACAACCTTCAACGGTTTAAACAATTTCCACACTTTAATCTTTTAAACAAAAGATTCATTCACAGATTTTCCAAATTAATTCCCATTTCAATTGGATTAACTCATTAAATCTTTAAAACAAAGATTTTACATATAGCTTTCAAAACAATTCCATTTCAAATGGTTTAAACAAATCATCATTTTAAATCTGTTAAAAATAAACAGATTTAATTCATAGCTTTCAAAAAGAATTCACTCATAACTGGAAAAACCATTTTCAATTCAAACTAGAAATTCCTTTAACTTAAATTGGAATTTCATTTCTTATATGAAAGCTTAGTTTCATATATGAAATTCCTTTAACTTAATTTCATTTGAAAACAATTAGTTTTCATTTCGGAAAATCTGATTCATTTATACGAGTTAAAGTCTTTGGGTTAGATTCAAATTCTCAAAATTATACTTTTAAAATGGTTTAAATTCATATAAACACATTTATAACATCTTAACCATAATTTCCAATCATTGAATTCAATTCAAAATTCAAATTAAATTATTTAAATTAGCAAACTTACCAAGTTATTCAAAATAACTTTTATCTTAAAAATTCCTTTTCAAAAGCTTTAACATTTAACCCAAATCCATTTCAAAAATCAATTGAAATTAAAATTTCAATTTCAAAAACATTAATTTTAAATTATCTGTGACTTAACCGATTTCCACGTGAAATCCATATTTGTGTGTGTATGGTGTAGTCCAGGGGTTTCACACAGTAGTGCAACATCATTCAATCATCAGAGATTAAAATACAGAAATATAGTTGATAAGCGGTGTAACGATAACGCTCATCTTTTCATTCACAGATCACAGATACATAAATATTACAGATAATAATTTACATTCATCCCAGATAAATAGCTATAGTACAGATCACACACAAAACAGAATATAACACACAGCATCACAGATCAGGGAATATCAAATAATTCGACATTCAATAGAATCCAAATATCCATAAGTAAGATCAATAAATTATCTGATTAATTTAAATCAGATTAATTTCTTATGAATAAATTACTAATCTTGGTTAATTAAAATTTATTAATTACAAACCATTTTAATTATTAACCTTTAATCATTTATTAATTAACTTTTAATAATAAATTAATTAACCTTTAATTATAATTCTCAAATTAATCACCTTAATTAATTAATCACATTAATTAATTATTCTTTAAGGTGATTACCCTTAATTACTTGGTTAATCCATCTTTGATCATTAATTTCCCATTCTTAATTACTTTTACTAAGTAATTATTTTTAATTAAATCTTAATCACTTCATAAATTAATTATTCCTTAATTTATTATCTTAATTAATTAACCTTTAATTGTTAATTAATTGACTCTCAATTACTTTTATTAATTACTCCTCAATTGTTAAATAATCAATAACAAATTAATTTACCTTAATTTATTTGTTAAATTAACCTTTAATATTAAGTAATTAGTTAGGTAATTATTCTTTAATTAAACAAATCATTAAATACTTAATAGATTAAAAGATTGCATCTTTCTACCTTTATTAATAACTTTAAAAATGTCTTACTAAATCCTTAATTAATCCAAACTTTAATCTAAGTCATCATTTTAAAACATGAATTAAAAATGTTTAAAAGTTTGAATTTTATTTTAAAGTAAAAACTGTTTATACAACAGACCCGAGACCCGCTTCGAGTCACACCCGAGAAAAATGCCTGAATACTTCGAGTTTTCCCCCAAACAACCCGAGTGACTTCCAAAAATTTCATTTTAAAACTTGAAATTTTGTTTAGGTTTTATTACCCGGTAAAACACAGAAACACTCGAACTAATGCTCGAGTCTGCACCCAGTTTTCCCGAAGAATACTTCGAGTTTCCACTGAGCTTTCTTCTTCTCTCAATCTCGAACAAAACCCAGACACAAACTGACATACGTGCACGTGCACACGAGTTCGCCGCCTCTCCGATCATCACCGCCACCTCCG
Organism: Allium fistulosum; assembly: GCA_030737815.1. NCBI lineage: Eukaryota > Viridiplantae > Streptophyta > Magnoliopsida > Asparagales > Amaryllidaceae > Allium > Allium fistulosum. Next base: position 147,263,657 of record CM060908.1, on the reverse strand, counting down.
ACCAGTCGCTGAAGACACGCCGACCCTTCCCAACTACCCAGAACCTCGATTGACCCTGCACAACGAAATCGAGCAAGTCGGCGACCACTAGAACCCAAAGCTCGATCGACAAAATCGCCCCACGCCATCGCCTCCGATCACCTGAGGTATCACCGCCTCGTCCAAAGCTTCGTCATCGATCCCCACGATGACTCCCCTACTCGCGATCACTTCCAGTTTGCCAATGGCCACGTAATTATCTCAATTCCAACGTTGATCAAAACAGGCGCTTAAACCCTAATTCGAATTCGAATGATCATCATGGGCAACTATAAATTCATTGACTATTTTTCCAATGATCCTCAATCTTCCCTTTACCTCCAGCAATGGTCACGTTGATCAACTCTTCGCCGATCAACAGAATTCACCCAAAACATGTTTTTCATCTAACCCCGAAATTCTCATTCGATACAGCTCTAAAAATCTTGATTTTTCTCTTAAAAATCATCATTTTTTCAGACGATTCAGGTTATATAATCAAATCGAGAAAACTTGATATTCAAATTTTGGGGTGTGATTGATTTTTCAAACATATTTTGTTTATACATCATCAGCAATAAATGATTAGAAGAAGAGAATTTGAATTTTGAACCTAATCTAAGTCTTGATTAGAACAGGGTATATTTGCCTGTATATAGACATGCATACTCAAAATCTTCATATATTCAGACATGCAATCATATTTACACAACCATGCAAGCATATATCACATCATAACTTCATATGTATCAGGCTATCAAAAAATCTAGTCTTTTAAAAAGAAATGTTTACTCACTTTGATTTCCAGGAATGACAAAGCTTCCTTTCTTTTGAAACAGTTTTGAATTTTTGCTAGCTGAAGTCTTTTCTTTTGATCTCTGGAATTGGTATTGGTATATTTTGTTGTTTAGGTTGAATTCTTGTTTAAGTTTTGAATGGTATTTTCTTTCAGTTTTTTTTTCTTTCTTTTTGAACGAACTGGAATGGAGAAGATAATATATGAAAGAAGTTTACAGGGAGATGTATTTTGTTATGTACTGGGTGATAAAATATTGTACAGGTAATATTATTTTGTACAAATGAGATCAGAGATTTTTCTTCTTTAGGTTGCTGATGTGAATTTTTAGTGTGCTTGCATTAATTGGCATTGTACAATACACTCATCTTATTATTTTCTTTCGGCTGTACAAAAGTATATGGAGATGTTTGGTGGCTTGTACATATCTCTTGTGTACTAGAGATGATTATCATGTACAAATGTATTTTTTTATTTGTTCCTTCCTTTGCAAGCTTTATTCATATGTATATGTTTGTTTCTTTTCTCAACCTTATACTTTGTAATATGAAAATTTTCTATTTTAACTTGTTGTTAAAATTTTAGCAATTGTATTTATCTTATACTTCATATACATACATATATACTTTGGTTTTGTTTCATACTTGAATATGTTTTCTTCTTTTGTTTGATGGTATATGTATATTTTACACTTATGTTTTGTAATATTACTTTACAATATAAATAAACTTCTATTCTAATATGTTGTTAAATTTTTTTATCTATTTGTTTGTTTACTTTAGATTTTTTATAGTTATCTTATATATATATATATATATATATATTGATTCTATTCCTAACTTAATATTTATTATGATTAATTTACTTTAATATTTATTATCTTGTATTTAATCTATAAATTCAAATTATTATTAACCATCAATTCTAAATTTAAAATTATTTATTTTTATACTTGTGTCCAAAGTCTATATATTTTATCTAATGTATTTACTTTATACTTTTATATCTTATATATTTTTATTTTTATTTTCAAATCATTTATTTATGATTTAAATTCAAATCAAATATATATGTAATTTCAAATTCACTCATATATGCCCAAATATATACACATTCACATATATATACATATATATACAATATTTAAATTTTAAATGATTTATACCAAATATATTTTAATTCGGGGAAACTCGCATCATTTTACAATTAATTTTACAAATTGTCTTCAAAAATTCAATTAATTATCAACTTAAATTTAATTAAAATCTGGGGTCGTTACAACTATGGAACGACTCACTTGATAGTTTTCTATTGGTTAATATAACTAAGATCAAACAGAAAATATTGATGTGATTGATTTACACAGTTCTCTCGACTTGAGAATGACATGTTTATGTTTTGAACATAATTTTTGTAAACTAAAGTCAGTTTTATAAATAAATAGTTCATAAAGCGTTTATGAATCCCTATTCTATTTGCACTAAGAAATAATTGTTGTTTCAAGATATATCAACTTCATTGTGAAGGAATTTCTTTGAGAAATTTTTGGTAGTTAAATGGAATTGTATCTTATCCATAGATAGAACTGATTATATGAGATGAAGTGAAATTAACTAACCTAAATGAACACATAGCATTAGAATGTCTAATAAGTATTCTCATACATAGAAGCGAAACTATGAGTTTCTTATTAATGTCGAAAATATACATTACCCTCAGTTGTTCAATTAAACTATTAAAATTGTTGACTCTATATGGTATGATGCGCAAATCTGAAAGAATTCCAAGTACACTATCAAAATATGATTTTAGTGATCGTAACCAATGAGATGTGATCCACCAGTCGAGATTGTTTCTTTATTGGAAAGACTAATGTGGTTGGAATTAAATAAGCAATGTTGATAAGAATAATATCGCAAATTTCAATTATTGAAATTACCATAACAGATTCGGTATTCAACATGCTCAAGTTAATTCAGATTTACTCACAAAATTATCGCTCGATAAGACTTGGTGTTTGGTACTTATGTATTGAAACAGATAATTCTAAATAATGATTTAGAGTAAGCTGTTTACACATATTAACCAAAAATGCCTCGAAGTCAGTGGGAGCGATATTGGGTTTGTGAGTCTTTGGATATGATCCAAGAAATGATACGAATGTATCATTTTATAAGCATCAAAATTGAATAAGTGCTTTGATAGAAATATCAAATAGTTTGATTTTCAATCAAAGTGTAGAGGAAGCGTGTGTTCATAAGAAAGAACGTTAAAAGGTACAATGATATTTCTAAACTATAAGTAAAAAACACGTTGTTGATTTTAACAATATGCTTGTATTAAAATCAACTTTAGTTGTTTGAATACTAAATTTTGGATTGTAAATGATGTCTTTTATGGTGACTATAAAAGATATAGGGATTGCCCTAAAACGATATACAAGAGCACCCTATTAAAAGGAGAACATATAAGTTGGATTCTTTATGCATTAGCAAAAGGAATTATCATATAGGTTATGTTGTGTATGATATTGTGTTTTGTTTATGTATTTGATACATGGAGCAAATATAAAATCCAAATTGATATCACTAAATGGTTGTTTGAGGTGTTCTCGCGTATTTATGAAATACTAGAGAAATGTTTATAGAAACAGCGAACTCGTTATGATGGAACGTTTGGACACAAACTTTTATAAGTGATATTGAGTATAACATGTCAGTGATAAAATTCAAGTTAAAATCATTAATTTGAAAATGTTTCAAACTAAAAATGATTGTGGTCGATTCAACGAAATATTGAGAACATTAACTTGAATAGCGCTACAATAAACCAATGTATATAGATATAAATGCACAAATTTATAATTGAGCCAAAGGTGATTCCAAATGTTGAGAATCCCATAATATTATTATAAGATAACAATGTCATGAAATTGGTCATGATATAACTTAAAGCTCACTAGAAGTCGAAAGACATAATTCGAATCATTACACATGATAAAGACAGTTTATCAGTGTTATAGAGAGTTAATCGATAAAGTAGATAATTAAAATATAATAGCATACCCATTCACTAAGGGACTGACCTAATTGGTTTTGAGAGAACTGATTAGAGAAGATGGAATTATATTCCATAATTGACCCTAAGTGCAAGTGGGAGATTGATAGAGTTAGGGGTATGCCCTAGGGGCAATTATGTAATTTGTTACATATATCTAACTCGTTGACCAATCTTGTTCGAAATAAAAGGTATTTTCTTCCTATTATATTCTTGATATAATGTGATTATATTAATTAATTAACTTAATTAAAAGTATATTTAATAGAAAAATCCATAAATGGTATATTTTGTGATAGTAGTTACAAAGTGTTGTAACCGTGAGTAATTTATCATCAGAAACGAATATACCATTTTAAATGTTCCTAGTCAAGATGCACTGAGACTGGATATCGATGTATCCGTTGAGTCTGAAGTACGTAACGCTCTCCAATTGTTAGGCAGTGTATTACTCATGACTGCTGGAGGCACCTAGGGGTTACGTACTAATAGTTATTGGATAACTATGGAACGACTCACTCGATAGTTTTCTGTTGGTTAATATAACTAAGGTCAAACAGAAAATATCGATGTGACTGATTTACACAGTTCTCTCGACTTGAGAATACTGTGGATCTTCAACATGAAAGATCCGCTTTGATTATAGCCAAATCATGGTGTGGCGTCCATCGGGTGAATATAGTTGGGTTGAGTGGAAGTATTGGAAGTGAAACACTATTCAAGAGAGGGATCGTCTCCTCAGCTATATGCGGTTAGTATCACAGTCAACTCAAAGTCTTTGGCCAGAGCATTTTGGTTAATGATAATTGTTATTATTGAACCAAGGACTTTGTATTTAGACTATAAAGTTGAATGTGGATGAGGTTGGAATTTTGACCATTACCAAATTCTTTTAGTCCAAAGTGATATAGTTTTGATGAAGAGAATTGGTGTAAACAAATGTCACAGCCGGGTAACGCTTATTGAACTAAAATTGGATTTTACCGAAAATGAGTAAGCAATAAATTTGGCCATAATGTCACACTACCTGCTAAGTGACATGTGAACGTTAACATTAGAATAGTTCGATGTTAATCGCTGACCAAATTTACACCCAAGAGTTACACAGCTGAAATGATGAATTTCCTTAAGACAGAACGATTTAATTAGTTTATAATTGTTACAAATTAATTAAATTAAATAATATTTATGAAATATTAATTATAAAATTTGAATATGATTTGAGAAATAAATAATGTTATATATATTTATAAAAGTTATAAATATATCGATCGATATACAATATCGACAAGCGATTAGATTAGATTTAATTGCATAGTATTCTGGCTCGGGCGTAGATGGGTTTAAGGCCCATTATTAGGGCTGGAAAATTTTGGTTTTGGGAAGGTCTAGGGGTGGCTAAAATATAGGGATTGGCTTGGAGATAATGGGTTGAGATAAAGTGAGAATGGGTAAAAATGTTTTCCTCGTTTCTCTCTAATACATCCCTGTATATATATGTATGTATGTATGTATGTATGTATGTATGTATCTCTAAAAACAATAACTAACCTTTTTGGCCCCCATTACCTTCAATATTGCTGGTTAAAACATAGCTCTCAATCCACTCCAAAATTTTCAAATATATTTCAAATTAAAATAATAGTATTCGATAGTTAGAGGTCGGTGATTCCGGACTTGCAATCTGACGAATCAAGAACAATAAAAGGAAGTGAAGTCATTGCTTCAACGTGGATTCAAAGGCATCATTAAATTGGTAATTTTAATTCATATTACAGTAATTAAATTATATTCTATGATCCTATAATGAGAAATTTCATATCTATTTAAATATATTGCTACTATATGTTTAGTTAGGTGAGATTTTTGTAAGTAGATGTGGTTATCACAAATCAATTTGGTTATGTGCATAATTTATTTATTATGCTATTTGATTTATGTATAGACAAATGTTGTTTACTATACAAAACCAATTTTTGTCATTAATAATTGTTTTACATATATTTATTAATAAATTCATATATATATATATATTTATATATTAGTGTATATTTCTTTCATAATAACATATATGCATATATAAGATATATATGTGATTAATAAAAAATTTAGTACACTTTTTTATATATAATATGAATTTACAAATTTGAAAATTAATTATCATACATATATTCATATTTTTAAATTAACATTTATTGAATTTTGAATTGTTTATTATATATAAAATAATTACTACATTAAAAATTCAATTTTATATTTTAAAAAAAATATTATTTCATTACAAAACATATAGAAAAAATTTAGGAATTTTTCAAAAAAAATTATTATTTTTAATAGTTAATATTATTTCAAAAAACTGTTTATGATTTATTAGAAATAAGAATTTAATTTAAAAATTCTTCAAAATTTTTCGTAACCTTTCATTCATGATCCTAGAATTTCTAAAATTTTAAATTTTGAATTTTTAATAATATATTATTGTATGTTAAATAATTATTGCCAAAATTAATGTATTTCTTTTTAAAAATAATATTTCAACTTTGAAAAATCTCCATATTTTTCCTAAGCTCTATTTTATGATCTTAGATTTTCAAAAATTGTAAAATTTGAATTTTCATCAATGGATTATTTTATCTAATTATTTATGGATGAAAACATTATTTTATTCATAATATATACAAATTAAAATACTAAAATTATTATGTTTGTAAAATTAAGTTAATTTTGAATTATAAATAATTTTTAATGATTATTCTCTCTCTTTATATATATATATTTATCTATATATAAATGTTTTATGTTCATATATTATATATAATATATTTATACATACATGTGTGTGTGTACATATACATGCACATATTTGGACAACATACATGACATACAAAATGAGCTAATATGTCTGTTGCGATGTAAATCCCAACATCTACATATGGGCATATTATACATTTCATGGATTATTATGTTACACATGCACTCACACTTACATGTATATAATACATTTATGTATAAACTAAATCAAATAAAATTAATTTCATATCTTAATATATTTGAATTTAAATAAAATAAATTATTTTATTTAAATGAAATTTAGAAATGTTCTAATTCAGTTAAACTTCATAGGCCAAATGAAATATCCAATAGGGTAAATTTTTTGAAATTCACCCATAACTTCCGCTGTGAGCTAGTCCAGTTCCAACATGTATGGTGCGAGCAAGCTTAAAAAAGAAAAAAGAAAAAAGAATAAAATTCAAATAAGTTATATGTCTAACCTGTTGCTATCCAAATCTTTTGAGAAGATGCATTAAATTGAATGCATGAATAAGTTATTTTGCATCCATGAGTTTGAAGTAGAATAAAGTTTGCATTTATTACCGTTATAAAGTTTGCAATATTAGCAGAAAGTTGTAGCAGAACGTAACCTGATAACTAAAACATGAATTGAGTACATTGGTCCTTTAATTACAAGTCAAACATAATAGAAAAAGAGACAGCCAGAGACAAATTGGAAGAGGTATTTCAATCACAAGGTCATCCAACAAACCACAAACAAATTCATAATACTAGGCCACTTTCTTTATGACATTTTATGGCTCTACCTAAAGTTGTACATCGATCAACTTGATATATTTTATATGTCATGATGACAAAGACTTGATGACTTTTATATATTTTTTGTAGAAATCGGTGAACATGATAGTCTAACAAGAGATATGGTAGAATTGGAATTTGATCTTGATTTGGTGTGTAGTTCCGCGGGAAGTAAATGGAAACAAAATACTTAATATGATGTTGGAAATATTTTGAAAGGAAGGAAATTGTTAGTGGTGAAAAACGTACATGTTTTTGCAAAAAATGTAAAAGAGAATATATATGTGGTGATAATTATGGGACAAATAATTTGAGGAGACATGTTAAGAAATGCCATGGTATAAATATGGAAGACATCAATAAAGAAACTTTAGTCAAATGAAGTATAGAGATTTAATGACTAAAGCAATTATTCGACATAATTTACCATTTAATTTTATGCAATATGAAAGTATTCGTGAATTGGTTTCTTATTTAAATGATGAAATGGTACATTTATCCAGAAACGCTTCGCGTTCAAATGTTATAAAACTTTATGAGAACGAGAAAGTAAAACTTAAAGCTGTATTAGATTCGTGTAGCGGGAGAGTGAGTATAACGTTTGATTTGTGGAATTTAATCAATACGGGTGGATACATAACTTTGACTGCACATTTTATTGATAATGAATGGAATTTGCAAAAAAGATTGCTTAGTTTTTACCTGTTGCCGCCTCCTTATTCTGGGTCAGCTATATTTAGAAAGATATCAAGTTTGTTGCTTAGTTGGGGAATAGTTGATAAAATATATTCATGTACATTGGATAACGCATCTTCCAATGATATGTTTATTGAATTATTAGGATCATATCTCAATTATAGAAGATCGTTGGCTGCGGGTGGTCAATATATTTACACGTTAGGTGTGCCGCACATATATTGAATTTGATAGTGCAATATGGCCTGAAATCTATTACTACTTGTTTGAGCAACATACCAGAAAGCATAAAATATATTAGGGGCTCTCAATCTAAAAAAAAGTTTTGTAGAATGCATATCTAGTCTTTCTTTGGATAAGACTAAGAAGGGATTACGTCAAGATGTTCCCACGAGATGGAACTCCACATTTATTATGCTTAAAAGTGCAACGCATTATGAACAAGCTCTTTATCACTTGAAACATGTGGATTCTAGTTATACTTATTGTCCATCATTTGAAGAATGGGAGAAAGCAAAGAAAATCATACGTTTTTTTGAAGTTTTCTACAATGCCACTTGCTTGTTTTCAGGGACAAATTATCCGACGGCTAATTTGTTCTTTCCAGAATTTTACTTGGTTCATTTAACTTTAAAAAAGACCATAGAGGGTGATGTTTTTATGTCTTCCATGGCACGCGATATGCTTAAAAAGTTTGATAAATATTGGAAAGAGTTTAGTGTGTTTCTTTCTATCGCTTGTATTATCGGTCCACACTACAAAGTAAATTTGGTCCGATTTTCTTATGAAATGCATATGGAAATTACATAGAATTTGAAAAAGTAAAAAGAAAATTGAAAGATTTTTTCTTTGGATATTCAAAGAAAGTGCAAGAGTCGCCTACTGAAACAAATACTACAAAAGGCACGGAATCTCCATGTTCGTTTACGAGCCCTTATTCACAAGAGCGTGAAAGTACGTTGGAACAATTTGACTCTTATCAAGATTCAGAATTTGCTGGCAATTTAATTAGATCAGAACTTTATTCATATTTAAATGATGGGTTGGTTGATCGCAAAATAGAGTTTGAAGTACTTTCATTTTGGAAATCACAACATTATAAATATCCTAATTTATCCCTTATGGCAAAAGATATCTTCGTTGTACTGGTAACTACCGTGGCTTCAGAAAGTGCTTTTAGAATTAGTGGTAGAGTACTTGACGAGTACCTAGTTCACTAAAAGAAGATGTTGTTGAAGCATTGTTATGTATAAGAGATTGGTTGTATGGCAGTACGATTGTGCAAACAATCGAGGATCTTACTGAAGATATTACAAAGTTCCATTCTCAAGAAGAAGAGACATTAATGCATAGTGTTGGGTATGATTTAAATTCCATTAAATCAAATTATTTAAGTCCGTTGCAGTATGATTCTATAGATTATTAATTTGCATCACAATATTGATATATAATGGATTTATCTTTTCATCTATCTATACCGGTATTAGATATATACACTTATGGTTGTTACTCATTACTTTAAGTAATGAGATCAAAGACAAAAGATAAGAAAAACAGTGAAATTGAATTATTTTTTTAGTTTTTAGATTGTGGAATTGAAAATTTAATCGTGTAACTACTTATAGTTGTTACTCATTACTTGATTTAGGCAGATGAGTTGAGAAAAATGCTTCAATAATTACACTTATGGTACTGCTAAAAATGTTCATGCTATCACTTCTTCGGTATCACTTCTTTTTTATCAAGTTAGTATATATTGCAAGTAGTTATTTTCTTATTTGAATAACTGCACTTTTTGAATTACTGCAAGTAATGTAGAACAACTTTACAGTCTCCAAAATTCAAAGATACAGTAACCTGTTTGCATTTTAAAAATATAAGCAAGTTAACTAATTTCCATCATTAAAAGTCCCAAAATTTTAGTGATAAAATAACATAAAACTGTTCGCATATTAAAAAATGAAAAATGCAAACTGACTTTCATTATTAGAAAATTTAAGTTAGAATGATTAGGCTGCAACTAAATTAGATGATGGTAAATATGTATTTTGGAAAGAAATGGTATGTCTTTAGAGATGTACATGACTCTTTTAAATACCATGTATTTTGTTGGTTCATTTGTGTACTCTTGTTGGTGTCTTAAATTTTGCTAAAACTAATTTTTTTTTTCCTTTTTTTTTCTATAATGTGATTCTATACTCTTGTTGGTTCATGTTTATATACTATAACCTTTTATTTGTATGTGTAGGTTTTTCTAGGTGACTGTGAAGAAGTGTATTGTATGTGCATGATTCAGTTTCGGTAATTTTGAAGGTTTTACTCTACATCTTTGGTTTTATTTTTCGTTTTTATATTTGATGCACTTTCAGATTTAGTGTTATATTGATACAACCGTAGTGTTATATTTGTATCAATTGCAGTGTTATATTGGTATTATTGAGTGCAGTTCTATCACATTCTGCAGTTTCAAAGTTATATTCATGCACTTTCACCCAGCTTTACGTATGATATTTCATGATATTCTTGTTATCTTAGTGCATTTTTAGTGCCATATTATTGTTATTTGATGCAGTTTTATACGGTTTCAATGTTACATTAACGTTATATGACTATATCATAATGCATTTCCAATGTTATATGCAGTTTCAATTTTACATTTTATGTATATCTTGTGATATTTAATGTTTTAAGTGATGATGTTTTAAATGGGTTAAACGGGTTGATCCTAAAAACAAGTGGATTGGGCCTAATTTTTAATTTAATAAACATGGCAAACGGGTTAGGGTCACAAAAGGGTCAGGTCAAATTTGACCCGACCCATTTTGACCCAACCCCACCCATTTGACAGGTCTAACTTCAAAACCCCTCTTCATAACATCCTTAACATTGCTACTAAATTCAAGTGAATGCTTCCAAAAATATGCTTAAAGTTCCATTAAAAACCATTAGCATGTTCATTATAGCAATCCTTCACCAAAAGTTATAATTATACAGTTTTGAAAATTCATTTTGTAAAGAAACATTGGAAAGGCATGTATCTTTACTAAGAACGAGTTATCTCCATAATGATGATATTATAAAATAACTTTCAAAAAATAGACATTAGGCTTAATTTTTTTTCTCGGAAAGGAGATGGATACCTAATATTATGATAACCCTTTATCCATTACTTCCACTAAGCAATTTTGTCATAAATCATCTCTTAAATCTATTTGACGATAAGTTGTAATTTAAGTCGGAGAGATATAAAACACCAAGTCGTCCTTAACTTTTTCCCTTGCTTTTCCCAAACAACCAACATTTAATAGAACGTTTATCTCTATTATCTAGTCTCTACCAACCAACTATAAAAAAATCTCATGGTTTTATCAATTTTACAACTTATTCGATGTCAAGATTTAAGTAATTTTATAATTTATCCATTGATTCCACCAGATATTTTAGTCATTTATCATCTCTTGATTTTGTCAATTTTATAAAAGATCCAGACAAACAAAGAGCTAAAAAAGACATCCAATATAAAAGCAAAGATGCATATATATATATTGAATTGACCAATCTCAATATACCAACCTAAACAACTAATTATCCTTCCATCTAGAAAGCCTTTCACCCTCTTCAAAGTTACCAAGACTAAAAAACCCCAGACCTCCGTCTAGCATTTTATTAGACACCTCTGTTCTATAAAAAAAACGCAATTCAAAAAAGCACTAAAATTGAATTTTTGACTTCAAAACTACGTATACATGCAATATTGAGAATAAAACATCACGCGACCATCTCAAAAAAAAGCGAGAAGGGTGGTAGAAACAACGGTAGAGAAGGCAAGCTGCGATGGAAACAACAATGAGGATAAGTGGCGATGGTGACACTTCGAGCATTTTGAACTAGGGTATGTTTTGTTTGATGTCGATTTTTAATAAATGAAGTATTCTTTAGCTAGGGCAAATAAGGTTGATTTGTTTGATGTCGATTTTAATTCTTGGCATGTAATTGGGCTCTATTTTGTACCAAATACAAAAAAAATTGCTCCTCAATATCTCTGCATGGAGCGTACTTTCTCAATGCTTTCATGGGTTTTTGCCTTTTCTAATGCTTGTGCACCATTGTGCTTTGAAGGGAAAAAAACCTAAGGGAGAAAGCCACCTAAAAATAGAAATGACAATGGGACAAGTTGGGTTTTTTGTGCCTATACATGTCCCGGATTTTTGAAACCTTGCCCAGAGCCGTCCCGTGGACCCGATGCAGGTTCGAATTTTTGCCTCAAACCCGGAACCCGTACGGATCAGGGTAGGTCCACCCCAAGATCCGATGAGGCTCTATGTGTTGACTCAAATTTGTGTGCTAATGTGTGTGTGTGTGTGTATATATATATATATATATATATTTGTAAGAGGGATTTTTAGTAAACGATACATTAAATATCAATGTGTTTACAATGATAAAGGAAGATAATAAAAACGAGGTGTAAGATAAAGTTCAAAAAAAATGTTATTATATAACTATGACACAACTTTATATTATAAAAATTTTATAGCTTATTGAATGGAATTTTATAATATCCATGTCATAAACACTTATATCTAAAAAGATAAACAAATCAGCATTATAATAATAAAGCGATTTCAGGAGATCTCATTAATACGGCTTGGGTTGAGGTCGGTCCGTTGTGCCTGACCTGACCTGGATCTGAAGCTCTGAAGAACGGATCATTGGTCTATCTGATAATCCAATGTGGCGAGTTTTGATGGGTCAAAATAGGGGCGGATCCACTGGGTTTGGACCCTAGACCCACTCCACTGCCATCCCTACTTGAAAATGTTCGAAGAACATTTAAGATTATTTGAATCTTCTAGCTCTCAATACATTTAAAATTAATCCAATCCAATGAATCAAATGCTTCAACGTAATTCAACTTAAGGAGTATAACAAGAATATGATTATTGTAACAATAGGTAATAACCTGTTGAGTAATTGTAACACCATCCAATCCTTTGTATTTAAACCATAAGTACTGTTTTTTCGAAGCACAAATTATTATATACAAGACTTATACATTTGACAAAACTTGAAGATTGAATTCGTATCGAACGAAAGTATCAAATACAGTTTAATAATATCACAGATTCTCAATGCAGAGAAGTTATAATTAGAGACAATGTTTAGACAGATTTACATTGATATATTGTGCAATATTTGAATGTACACATACATAGTGCATATATGACCACCAAAGAGTGCAATATTTAGTGCCAAAATATCTGTAACAACCCGCATATTTATCGATTTTATATTTAAATATTTTATCGATAGTCGGATGTTAGTCCGAAAAGCTACTTTTTGCATACGGTCAAATTAGGACTCGAGACCACCTCCATTGAGTTCAAAATGATGTTTGCGATCTTTTTGAGTATAAACTTCGATATGTTTGGAGATAGTGAAATTTTCGTCACTTTTTGCTTTGAGCTTTTGGTTTGGGCTGAACCACTTCTAAGTCAGTCCCAACCGCCTCCTCTCTTCATTACCTTACTTCTTTTTCCTTATACTCAAGCTTTTACAACAATGGAGAGAGGAATGGGAAATTAAAACTATAAACCCTAGTTTTCTTTTGCAAATCAAGTTCTAGCTCCAAACTAATAGAAGAAGCTTTGGTAAGCCTCCTCTTCTTCTTCTCCAACTCATTCTCTTATCAATTTCAGAAATTCCTAAACCTAACTTAGGAAATGTTTCTCTTTTTAGCCTAGATTCAAGGTTGTTGAGTTGGAATTGAAGTGTGCTTGCTCTTGCCATTTCTCTATAGCTTCTTCTTTATTTGTTTTGGGTTTAAAGGTGAGATTTTTATCTCACATCTTAGTCTATAATTATCTTCGATTGTTAGGTATGAATTCCTAACACTCATTCTTGTGAAATTGATTTTGGTTTGGATTGATTTGGTGTATATTCCAATTTTTGGTGTTTTGAAATCAAAATCTATGAAAATCCTTTTATGGATATTTGGATATTGATATTTGAGGCGTGTCGAAGAGCTGTTAAGGCGGGGTTGTCGCATGGCGTAATTCCTTAGTCGTTGTCGCTCGATCGATCGCTTCCGGTATTCATTTGGCCATTTTTGGTCTAGGTTCAGGGAATGCCCTGAACAATAGTTTCAAACGTCTGAAACGTATGGTTCAGACGTCTGAATATAATACTGGGAATTTTCTTCTCCCAGCATTCAGACGTCTGAATCAAAGTTTCAGACGTCTGAATTGGTTCGTTTTGAACCAGAAAAGAAATAGGCTAAAAAGTGCCTATTTCAGACGTCTGAAGTCAAGGGTTCAGACGTCTGAAATCTGTTCTGGAAAATATTTTATTTTCCAGATTCAGACGTCTGAATCCTTGATTCCAGACGTCCGAATCTGCAGTCTTCTGCCTATTTGCCTATTGAGCTTGAATTTCCAACTTTAATCGATTCGGGTTGATTCCCCTTTTTATTGTTATCATTTATTATCTGCTTTGATGACATTTTCTTCGTGATTACTAGGAGTACCCATTTAGATGGATTCGTTATCGATTTCTTTGGATTTTATTCACGTTTTTGAATGAGAATTTTGGTGATTGATTGTTCTACAATCATTTTTGTGATTTGTCACTTTAAAAATATAAAGGTTTCAATACTAGTAGTAAATATCAAAACTCTTTCATCAAAACGATTTCAACTCTATTTTCAATACCAAACTCGTTTATAAAACCGTTTTCCAATCTACTAGCATATACAAGCCTTTACCTCACTCGGATGAGAAATCTAATTAAACGGCTTAGTAAAACGAGAGGTATGAAACGCTTGCGTTCACTTCGTCGGTTAATTCTTGGACTTGTTCGATTGAACCTCTTGTGACAATTTTCTAGTGAAGATTCACAGCTTGTTCGTAAATATTTAAGTTAAGCAAGTGGTTATGGGACATGAAGCTAAACTCATATATTTACTAGCTTGGTGTGATTGACACTTCTCGATGATCATGACGATCATTTTTGTGATTTGATTTAGACTAGCAATTGTGCGATGTCTCTTTGTCTATGAGGGAGACTAAACCCTGTTTGTGTGATGTTTCACCATCACATATGTGGGGTAGCGTCCCACGGTTTTCGGGCCATTCTTGTGGAGCTTCGGCTCAAAATTAATGGTTAGCTACCATGAGATAGCGTCTCATCTTGTGTTACACGTGTTGGTGAGTTTTCATACTCCCGTCTTGTGATAGGCCTCCCCCCCTTCTTGTGATTTCTGGATTTCTTATGATGATTTCTGGAATTTTGTGCTTCACCAATTTTCGTGATTTCTATTGATAAGTTTTATCAATTTTTGTGCATTGGTGAATTTGTGTGTCATTGACTTGTTATGAATACAAGTTTAGGGCATGATACCCTATTTTATCTTTGAGAAGATTCTTGTGATATTGATTAATATCATGTTGATTTTCAATTACATACTTATAATAGTATGCCATTATGGTTATTACATGTTCATGCCATGTCTTTTATTTTGTACCATATCATCTGATATTTGTAGCTAAACTGATCCATTTATTATTTTCTTATAAATAATACTCGGGTCAGACCGAGATGTTACAGGTGCTTCTGCTTGACTTCTCTTCAGGATTTTTCCGACTTTTGGCTAACTACTTAGATTAGTAGTTTTTGTTGTATACATTTGAGATATAGACTCAGTGATGTATACTTATTCTTTTGTGAAGCTTGTAGCTATTCTTTTGTATTATCGTGGATCTTTTAGACCACTACTCTGATGTACACTTTCATGTGTTATTTATTCATATCTTGTTCTGCCTTTGTGATATGGATGTCTGTGACTGATTGGTGTTATGTTTATTTCTATATTTGTTTCCGAAGATTATATATAGCCACTGTGTGATAGCTTTGAGTTTGTATCGGTATGTCGGAATTCCTCCTTAAATAATATGCATTCTATACACTACGCCATAGATGACCTTCTGCAACACAAAAAAAATGTTGGCTCAGGCCCGAAAAATGTTGCCATAGGTCTATGGCAACACTTTTAGGGTGATGCAATTTTTGCCGTTGCCTTAGACCTCAAAGGCAACATTTTGACTATCTAAGGCAACATAAGTAACATTGTTGCAATAGAACCCTATTTGGGTCTATGGCAACACCCATAGGTATGTGTAGCAACATTCCAAAATATTGCTATAGATATTAACTTTCTGAATTTGTGGGGCCCACAATGTAGGGCATATTTGATTTTTTAATAAAAATAAATATTTATTTAATAAAATGCTATTGCATAGAATTTGATATTTAAACAGTAATTTATTTAAATAAATATTTTATTTCAACATTTGAAATAATACAAATTCCTGACTCCACTATTTTACAATTCAATGATATATAACACTGATATTCACATATACAGATATTCCTCACTACATCACTCAGTTCACTCATTACATATGCAGTTTCAATTTATACAGACACCGACACTGACAAATATATGACGAGCTGAGTGCCGAGCCGAAGGCGAGGCGAGAAGCGGGTCCGGGCGCAGCGCCGGCGGGGGTCCGGGGCACCGCAGTCCCGGTTCATCCGATTTTGGAAGATCGAGCCTTCTTTGAAACGACGTAAAATGATGCACAAATGGTAATTGCAAGCACTACAACAATAAATGAGGCAACTGTAATAACTGGACCAACAGCCACCTTCAAACCGTCAACAACCCCTGCCGAACACTCACAGCACCACAATAAAACTTCTACCAACAATCACCTCTGCCACTCACAACCTGAACATTGTAATCATCAATTCACCATCAAACAGCAGTAATGCATGAAAACGTGCACTAGATTATAAAACTGAACTTGGAGCTCCTAAGTTCAACACTATTTCCCTTAACAACAATTTAAAAATAAAACACTAAAAATTATCTATAAGGAGGATGTATATATACAAGTCTGTGAGTATTAACTAGTAACCGACATGAAGAAAATGATATAATGTGAATTATATACACATGATACCTGCAAAAATATAACTAGAAAATGATATAAGTTCCAAAGGAGCATTTGCACAAACATATAGGGGGCGTACTACCTTATTGAAATTACCAGTACCATTCCCATGCTTATCCTTAATAATGTCATCATCTTGCAATCTATTACCATTAGCAGATTAATTGTTGCGAGAATGACAGCTACATCTCGAGAGCAGTTCGGGTTTTGGGAGAAATTAAGGCGCTAGAAGGGTTTTCAGGTGAAGTGGTCTAAAGGAGAAAGGTAGAGGGGTTGGTGGCGAGCAGGTCTTCTGTTGGAGGCGAGAGCTGATGGCAACGACAGCGGTGGCAAAAGGGGTTTGAACGGAAAACTTTGTTTGGCTTTGGGTTTTGGTGTCGTGACAGGGCTCTGGTTGGAGCTAGATGGTCGCGATGGGTCAAGGGGCTGGGGGTGAGGGTGACAATTTGGTGGCGGAGGCGAATGAGGAAGCAGAAGAAAAGGAGGGAGACAATTTGGTGGCGGAGGCAAATGGGAGGAGGCGACTGGGAGGAGGCGAATGGGAGGAGGCGAATTGAAATGAAAACCAAAAGGGGATCTGAACTTGTTTAGGAGGGAAAACGAAATTTTGGGCCAAATTGCAGTGGTGATCCATTTTAACAACCAGATTAAATGTAGATCGTTGGATCGTATTCACGCGGATTGCTAATTTTATTAATTTTTTAATTTGAATACATCTATTGCAACACTATATAAAAAATGTTGCATCGTGTTACACTTGTTTAGCTAGAGCAACACATTTTTATGGCTAAGGTAATACCAAAAATGCAACGTTGCAGTAGGACCAAAATTTTATAGCTGTCGCAACATTTTAGCTGGCAACACCTTGCAAAAGTGTTGCAGAAGGTCATTTATGGCGTAGTGATACTATCTGACATATCGGTACTCGCACAAAGAAGTTACATGGATGGTCGCTCCTCAACAGCGTTATTCTCCGTGCTAATTGACAACACTACACCGTAGTGTTCTTGGTTAGCGTGGGTATAGAGGTGGGGCGTTACAGCTTGGTATCAGAGCCAAACTTCGGAAGAATGTAGAATAACTTAACAAGGATCATCGTCCTAAGTCCAACTTAGGAGTCGTGCCTTAGGATTTAATTCGAGTCTTCGTACCGATTCATCCTATTTCCTTTTATGTATCCTTGTTTTATCTATCAAGATTTGCTTGATAATTATTTGGAGAATAACTTTTCTTCTTTTCTCTTTCTTAAAGAAGAGAATGTCTAGACCAGGCCGTCCAGAGCCGGACCATCTACTGTTACTCCCCAGGATGGAGTTTTTATGACTGCTCAACAGCTTCTTGATTTAGTAAAGAATGCTCAAGCAGCTGGTCCTAATCAGGAACCTACTCATCCTAAGTCTGGATTTGCACGCTTATGCAACGATTATACCTACTTGGGTGGGAAGCCATTCAAAGGTTCCGAACCTATTATTAAAGTCCAGGCTTGGTTAAGAACATGCGATAGAATCTTTTCTCGCATGAATCTTATCGATCTTCACCGTGTTCAGGTGGCCTCCAGTATGCTTCAAGAGAGAGCATTGGATTGGTACGAACTTCTTATTTCTGAAATTAATGAAGCAGATCTCACCTGGGAGCAATTCCAGGAATGCTTCGAATTAAAATTCGTACCAGAAGTAGAGAAAGTGAAATTGGCTCGACGTTTCATAGACCTTGTTCAAGGTGAATCTTCCGTGACAGATTATGTCGCATCCTTCGAGTCACTATCTAAATATGGGGTTGAATACATCAACACCCCATTGAAGAAGAACCAAAGATTTGTTTATGGCTTAAACAAAAATCTCAAGAAGCCATTACTTCTAAAATTGGAAGTTTCTTTCGATCAACTCATTGATATCGCTCTTCGTCTTGAAGAGGCGGATAGGGAAAGTGATGTTGAAGTGGTGGGTGCCAAACCAAACTTCAACAACAAGAAGAGGCCAAACAAATTCAAAGGTCCTTATCCCAACAAAAAGGATAAACCTGCACTTAAGGCAGCAAAGACTTCTACCCCTAGTAGCGGGCAATGCTATAACTGTGGTTCTAAGGACCATTTTGCGAACAAGTGTTCAAAGCCACGTTCTTGTCGCTATTGTAAGAGCCCGGATCATTATATACATTTATGCCCCAGACGTCAAGGCAATAAGGAGGGAAAGCTTAATGTGGCTTAAGCCCCTGGCAGCACATCTCGCGGTCAAGGTACGTCTCATTCCGTCCTTGATGGCATTATTATATTTCGTGATCAACCTATTAGAGTTCTCTTTGACACGGGTGCATCCCATTCTTTTATATCAAAGGAACTTGTCGATACTTTTTCCTTAAGTGTTGTTGCTCTAATGACTTCTTTAAGAATTGCGAATCCGGTTGGTGGATCCGTAACTCTTAGTTTGCTTTGTGAAGATGTGGAGATTATTTTGTGTGATTTTTCTTTCTGAGCCGATTTGCATGTTATGCATTACTTAGGCTTTGGAATGATTTTGGGTATGGATTGACTTAACCATTATGAAGCTCATATCTTATGTCCTGAGCGGACTATTTATCTCCGACATCCGCAATCTGTAAAACAGATTTCTATTATTCTTAAAGATTCGGATTCCACTTTGGCTACATCTTTATATTCTTTAAATCCTTGTGATGATCATAATGATGATGAGGAAGATGTCATTTCTCGTATTCACGTCGTTCGTGAATTTTTCGACATATTTGAGCCCGTTTTAGGATTACCACCTAAGCGAGCAATTGAGTTCAGAATTAATCTTATACCTGGAGCTCAACCTATTACTCGTCCTCCTTATCGCATGTCCAATAAGGAGAATGAAGAGATGTGCAAACAATTATCTGAATTGGAGACGAAGCAATTTATTCGCTCTAGTTCCTCGCCTTGGGGTGCTTCAGCAATTTTCGTAAAGAAATTCGATGGTACACTTAGGCTTTGCGTCGACTACCGCAAGCTTAATGATCTTACTATTAAGAATAAATATCCTTTACCTCGGATTGATGATCTATTTGATCAGCTTAGTGGTGCTAGAGTATTTTCACAATTGGACTTGGCTACCGGTTTTCATCGGCTTCATATTGCAGAGGATAGTATTCCTTTGTCTTCGTTCCGCACTCGTTATGGATCTTATGAATGGCTTGTTATGCCATTTGGTTTAACGAATACACCGACTTATTTCGTTGACCTCATGAATCAAGTTTTTAAAGGTTTCCTCGATCGATTTGTACTCATCTTTATTGATGATATTCTTGTGTATTCTAAAACCGAGGAGGAACATGAAAAGCATCTTCGGATTGTATTGGAAACTCTTAGGAGCAATCAATTAAAAGCAAAATTTTCTAAATGCCACTTTTGGCAATCCAGTGTGAAGTTTCTCGGTCATATTATTTCCAAATCCGAAATATCAGTGGATCCTTCAAAGATTAAAGCGATTCAAGATTGGAAGAGACCGGAAAGTGTGACAGAAATCCGTAGCTTTCTTGGATTGGCGGGCTATTACCGTCGTTTTATCAAAGACTTTTCTAAAATTGTCGTGCACCTTACTGGCTTAACAAAGAAAGGTGTTAAATACATTTGGTCGGACGAATGTGAAACTTCTTTTCAGAAATTAAACGAACTCCTTTCTGATGCTCCTATTTTTGTTATTCCCAAAGGGAATCAAGACTGTGTGGTTTATACCGATGCTAGTCGCGTTGGTTTGGGTGCCGTTCTTATGCAGAAAGAACGTGTTATTGCTTATGCTTCTAGGCAGTTGAAGCCGACTGAGACTAGATATGCCACACATGATTTAGAACTCGCGGCTATCGTTTTCGCCCTTCGAATTTGGCGACATTATCTTTTGGGAGAGAAATTTATACTTTATACGGATCATAAGTCTTTGAAATATTTATTTTCTCAAAAGGAACTTAATTTGCGTCAACAGCGTTGGCTCGAATTCCTTGCCTCTTATGATCTTGATATTCTTTATACTCTCGGAAAGGGAAATCGAGTTGTCGATGCACTTAGTCGCAAGCAACAAGCGGTTGTTTCCTTGATGATATCTGAATGGAACGATCTCGAAGTTTTATCCACTTGTGAAATTCGAGATCGTGTTTCCGATTTATGTTCATCTCTTGTTTTATGTAGTCTTGAGGCTCGTCCTTCTCTTTTAGACCGCATTCTTGAAGCTCAAAGGCTAGATCCCGAATTGGCTCTTCTTGGCCAAAATATTAAGGATAAAATTGATATTGAAGGTCTGAAAGACTTTGATATTAATTCTCGTGGCGGCATTCGAAAATTTGGTAGACTTATCCTACCAAATATTAGTGATCTTAGTAAAGGTATTCTAGAGGATTCTCATCGTTCCAAGTATTCCATTCATCCCGGTAGTAGTAAAATGTACGCTGATATGAAGCGACTTTATTATTGGGAGGGGATGAAATCTGATATTGCTAACGTTGTTAAGTGTTGCATGACTTGCCAACTTGTCAAGGCCGAACATCGAAGGCCCGGTGGGTTATTGCAACCATTGGAAATTCCAGTTTGGAAGTGGGATCAAATTTCCATGGATTTTATTGATGGCCTTCCCCGTTCTCGTTCGGGTCATAATAGCTTATGGGTGATTGTTGATAGACTTACTAAATCCGCCCATTTTATTCCCGTTCGTCTAACCGAACCGTTCCTCTTCTGGCCAAACTCTTTATCAAAGAAATTGTTAAATTGCATGGAGTTCCTACTTCCATTGTTAGTGATCGTGATCCATTGTTTACTAGTGGATTCTGGAAGAGTCTTCAAAAAGCTTTAGGAACGAAGCTTAATTTTTGCACCGCTTATCACCCCAGTCTGATGGACAAACCGAGCATGTGAATCAAACTCTTGAAGATCTTCTTCGTTCTTGTGTGCTTGATTTCGGTGGAAGTTGGGAAGATCATATTTCTCTTGTCGAATTTTCCTATAATAATAGCTTCCAATCTAGTATTGGTATGGCACCTTTCGAGACACTCTATGGAAGGCCATGCCGATCTCCTTCTTGTTGGCTTGAGACCGGTGAGAAGCTGATTTTAGGTCCAGATTTCATTCGTGATTCCACAGAAAAGATTGAACTTATTTGTCATAGGATGAAAGAAGCCCAGAGTAGACAAAAATCCTATGCCGATAATCGAAGAAGGAAATTAGAATTTTCTGTTGGAGATCTTGTATTTATTCGTGTTTCCCCTATGAAGGGTGTTGTACGTTTCAGTCGATCAGGAAAATTAGCGCCTCGATATATCGGGCCATTTCCTATCACTGAGCGTATTGGTTCCATGGCTTATCGCCTTTTATTACCGACTCAATTTTCTGCTATTCATGATGTGTTTCACGTTTCCCAATTACGAAAATGCCTTCGAGATTCTAATTCTATTCTTGAGTCCGGTGTTGTGGAAGAAATTGAAGTTTCGCCGAATTTAACTTATGAGCAGCATCCTATTCGATTTATTGCTTCGGAGGTTAAACGACTTCGAAATAAAGATGTTCCGCTTGTTAAAGTTCAATGGGCCTCAAATCCTAAGGATTGCTCTTGGGAGTCTAGAGAATTCATCGAACGTACACATCCGGACCTTCTTACTCATGCTCTTTGAGGTGAACTTCTTATTTCAAATTTCTTTTGTGTTAATATGCTTTTATGGTTGTTACTTTCTATTTTTATCTTATATATTGCGAGGATGCAATTTCTTTAAGGAGGGGAGTCTGTAACAACCCGCATATTTATCGATTTTTTATTTAAATATTTTATCGATAGTCGGATGTTAGTTTGAAAAGCTACTTTTTGCATACTGTCAAATTTGGACTCGAGACCACCTCCATTGAGTTCAAAATGACGTTTGCGATCTTTTTGAGTGTAAACTTCGATATGTTTGGAGATAGTGAAATTTTCGTCACTTTTTGCTTTGAGCTTTTGGTTTGGGCTGAACCACTTCTAAGTCAGTCCCAATCCCCTCCTCTCTTCATTACCTTACTTCTTTTTCCTTATACTCAAGCTTTTACAACAATGGAGAGAGGAATGGGAAATTAAAACTCCAAACCCTAGTTTTCTTTTGCAAATCAAGTCTAGCTCCAAACTAATAGGAGAAGCTTTGGTAAGCCTCCTCTTCTTCTTCTCCAACTCATTCTCTTATCAATTTCAGAAATTCCTAAACCTAACTTAGGAAATGTTTCTCTTTTTAGCCTAGATTCAAGGTTGTTGAGTTGGAATTGAAGTGTGCTTGCTCTTGCCATTGCTCTATAGCTTCTTCTTCATTTGTTTTGGGTTTAAAGGTGAGATTTTTATCTCACATCTTAGTCTATAATTATCTTCGATTGTTAGGTATGAATTCCTAACACTCATTGTAACAACCCGCATATTTGACGATTATGTATTTGAATATCTTATTTAAATGTTTTAATCATTAATCGGATTTTAGTCCGAAAAGCTACTTTTTGCATACGGTCAAATTAGGACTCGAGACCACTTCCATTGAGTTCAAAATGATGTTTGCGATCTTTTTAAGTATAAATATGATATGTTTGGAGATAGTAAAATTTTGCTACTTTTCCACTTAAGGCTTTGGTAACCCAAGTTTGACCCCATCTTCTCTTCATTACTTCATTTCTATTTCCTAATACTCAAGCTTTTACAACAATGGAGAGAGGAATGGGAAATTAAAACTCCAAACCCTAGTTTTCTTTTGCAAATAAAGTTCTAGCTCCAAACTAATAGTAGAAGCTTTGGTAAGCCTCCTCCTCTTCTTCTCCAACTCATTCTCTTATCAATTTCAGAAATTCCTAAACCTAACTTAGGAAGTGTTTCTCTTTTTAGCCTTGATTCAAGGTTGTTGAGTTGGAATTGAAGTGCGATTGCTCTCGCCATTTGCTCTATAGCTTCTTCTTCATTTGTTTTGGGTTTAAAGGTGAGATTTTTATCTCACATCTATGCCTATAATTATCTTTGTTGTTAGGTATAAATTCCTATCATCTATTTCATGTTCACTTGTTGTGATTTGAATTGGTTTTGTGAATCCTTCAATTTTGGTGTTTGGGTCCAATTTTATGAAAATCCTTCTATGGACATTTGGACATTGATATTCGGAGTGTATCGAGCAGCCTTTAAGGTCGGGTTGTCGCTAGACGTAAATCCTTAGTTGTCATTGCTTGCTCGATCGCTTCCGAGAACGTTTTGGCCATCTTGGCCTAGGTAAATTTTTGCCCAGATTAGGTCAGACGTCTGGAGGTCAATGCCAGACGTCTGGTTTTGCCTCCTGGTGAAAAATAACATACGGTAGAAAAATAAAAAGGGCAGTGACTAATTTCAGACGTCTGAACTATCGTTCCGGACGTCTGAAAAGATGTCAGACGTCTGATTTATGTTTTCAGACGTCTGGTAGGTTTTCTGGGATATTTCCAGAAACCAATTCCAGACGTCTGGACTTTTCCCCAGACGTCTGAATGCTTTCAGACGTTTGATTCTAGGTTTCAGACGTCTGGATCGTTTTCTGGAATATTTCCAGAGACAAAATCCAGACGTCTGGACCAACCCCTCAGACGTCTGGAAATTCCCAGTTTTGCCTATCTGCCTTATTTTGAGTAAAACTTCCAATGTTAATCGAGTTTTGTCGATCCGATTAGACGTTATCACTTTTACCGACTTTGATGACTTCTTTCTATGGATTTTATGTGAATATCCATTTCTATGGATTTAGTATTGATTTCTTTGGATTTGATTCACGTCTTCGTATGTGAATTTTGATGATTGATTGTTTCTACAATCGTTTTTGTGATTTGTCACTTCAAAAATATAAAGGTTTCAATACTAGTAGTAAATATCAAAACTTCATCAAAACGATTTCAACTCTATTTTATTACAAAGCTCATTTTCCTAAACCGTTTTCCAATCTATTAGTATATACAAGCCTTTACTTCACTTGGATGAGAAATCTAATTAAACGGCTTAGCAAAACAGGTGGTATGAAACGCTTGCGTTTACTTCGTCGGTTAATTCTTGGACCTGTTCGACTGAACATTTTGTGACAATTTCCTAGTGAAGATCTACAGTTTGTTCGTAAATATTTAAGTTAAGCTAGTGGTTATGGGACATAAAGCTAAACTCATATATTTACTAGCTTAGTGTAATTGACACTTCTTGATGATCATGACGATCATTTTTGTGATTTAGACTAGCAATTGTGCGATGTCTCTTTGTCTACGAGGGAGACTAAACCCCGTTTGTGTGATGTTTCACCATCACATATGTGGGGTAGCGCCCCATGGTCTTTCGGGCCGTTCGTGTGTCAAAATTTAATGGATAGCTTCCATGAGATAGCTTCTCGTTCTTATGTTACACGTGTTGGTGAGTTTTCATGCTCCCGTTATTGTGATAGGCCTCCTCCTTATTGTGATTTCTGGATTTCTTATGATGATTTCTGGAATTTTGTGCTTCACCAATTTCTGTGATTTCTATTGATAAGATTTATCAATTTTTGTGCATTGGTGAATTTGTGTGTCATTGACTTGTTATGAATACAAGTTTAGGGTATGATACCCTACTTTATCTTTGAGAAGATTCTTGTGATATTGATTAATCTCTTGTTGATTTTCAATTACCTACTTATAGTAGTATGCCATTATGGTTATTACATGTTCATGCCATGTCTTTTATTTTGTACCATATCATCTGATATTTATAGCTAGACTGATCCGTTTATTATTTTCTTATAAATAATACTCGGGTCAGACCGAGATGTTTCAGGTGCTTCTGCTTGACTTCTCTTCTGGGATTACTCTGACTTTTGGCTAACTACTTAGTTTAGTAGTTTTTGTTGTATACATTTGAGACATAGACTCCGTGATGTATACTTATTCTTTTGTGTAGCTTGTAGCTATTCTTTTGTATTATCGTGGATCTTTTAGACCACTACTCTGATGTACACTTTCATGTGATATATATTTATTCATATCTTTTTCCGCCTTTGTGATATGGATGTCTGTGACTGATTTGTGTTATGTTTATTTCTATGTTTGTTTCCGAAGATTATATATAGCCACTTTGTGATAGCTTTGAGTTTTGTGTCGGTATGTCGGATTTTCTCCTTAAATGAAATGCATGCTAAACTATCTAACATATCGGTGCTCGCCCAAAGAAATTACATGGATGGTCGCTCCTCAACAGCCTTATTCTCCGTGCTAGTTGACAGCATTACTCCGTAGTGTTCTTGGCTAGCGTGGGTATAGAGGTGGGGCGTCACAGCTTGGTATCAGAGCCAATCTTCGAAACAATGTAGAATAACTTAACAAGGATCATCGTCCTAAGTCCAACTTAGGAGTCGTGCCTTAGGATTTAATTCGAGTCTTCGTACCGATTTATCCTATTTCCTTCTACGTATCCTTGTTTTATCTATCAAGACTTGCTTGATATTTATTTAGAGAATAACTTTTCTTCTTCTCTTTTTCTTAAAGAAGAGAATGTCTAGACCAGGCCGTCCCAGAGCCGGACCATCTACTGTTACTCCCCAGGATGGAGTTTTTATGACTGCTCAACAGCTTCTTGATTTAGTAAAGAATTCTCATGCAGCTGGTCCTAATCAGGAACCTACTCATCCTAAGTCTGGATTTGCACGCTTGTGCAACGATTATACCAACTTGGGTGGGAAACCATTCAAAGGTTCTGAGACTATTATTGTGGTCCAGGCTTGGTTAAGATCATGCGATCGAATCTTTTCTCGCATGAATCTTATCGATCTTCACCGTGTTCAGGTGGCCTCCAGTATGCTCCAAGAAAGAGCATTGGACTGGTACGAACTTCTTATTTCTGAAATTAATGAAGCGGATCTCACCTGGGAGCAATTCCGGGAACGCTTCGAATTAAAATTCGTACCATAAGCAGAGAAAGTGACATTGGCTCGACGTTTCATAGACCTTGTTCAAGGTGAATCCTCTGTGACAGACTATGTCGCATCCTTTGAGTCACTGTCCAAATATGAGGTTGAATACATCAACACCCCATTGAAGAAGAACCAGAGGTTCGTCTATGGCTTAAACAAGAATCTCAAGAAGCCATTACTTCTAATATTAGAAGTTTCTTTCGATCAACTCATTGATATCGCTCTTCGTCTTGAAGAGGCTGATAAGGACACTGATGTTGAAGTGGTGGGTTCCAAGCCAAACTTCAACAACAAGAAAAGGCCTAACAAGTTCAAAGGTCCTTATCCCAACAAAAAGGGTAAACAAGCAACTCCTGCTACAAAGACACTATCTCCTACTGATGGGAAATGCTTCAACTGTGGTGCTAAGGGCCATTTTTCGAACAAGTGTTCAAAGCCCCGCTCTTGTCGCTATTGTAAAAGCCCAGATCATTTTATGCACCTATGCCCTAAGCTTCAAGGCAAGGAGGGAAAGTTAAACGTTGCTCAAGCCCCTGGCAACACATCTCGCGGTCAAGGTATGTCTCATTCTATTCTTGATGGCATCATTATATTTCATGATCAACCTATTAGAGTTCTCTTTGATACGGGTGCATCCCATTCTTTTATATCAAAGGAACTTGTCGATACTTTTTCTTTAAGTGTTGTTGCTTTAATGACTTCTTTAAGAATTGCGAATCCCGTTGGAGGATCCGCAACTCTTAGTTTGCTATGCAGAGATGTGGAGATTATTTTATGTGACTTTTCTTTCCTAGCCGATTTGCATGTCATGCGTTACTTAGGCTTTGGAATGATTTTGGGTATGGATTGGCTTAATCGTTATGAAGCTCATATCCTATGTCCTGAATGGACTATTTATCTCCGACATCCGCAATCTGTTAATCAGATTTCTATTATTCTTAAAGATTCGGATTCCGCTTTGGTTGCATCTTTATATTCTTTAAATCCTCGTGATGATGACAATGATGATGAGGAAGATGTCATTTCTTGTATTCACGTCGTCCGTGAATTTTCCGACATATTCGAGCCCGTCTTAGGATTACCACCTAAGCGAGCAATTGAGTTCAAAATTAATCTTATACCTGGAGCTCAACCTATTACCCATCCTCCTTATCGCATGTCCAATAAGGAGAATGAAGAGATGCGCAAACAATTATCCGAATTGGAGACGAAGCAACTTATTCGCTATAGTTCCTCGCCTTGGAGAGCTTCAGCTATTTTCGTAAATAAGTCTGATGGTACACTTAGGCTTTGCGTCGACTACCGCAAGCTTAATGATCTTACTATTAAGAATAAATATCCTTTACCTCGGATTGATGATCTATTTGATCAGCTTAGTGGTGCTAGAGTCTTTTCACAATTGGACTTGGCTACCGGTTTTCATCAGCTTCGTATTGCAGAGGATAGCATTCCTTTGACATCGTTCCATACTCGATATGGATCTTATGAATGGCTTGTTATGCCATTTGGGTTAACGAATGCTCCGGCTTATTTTGTTGACCTCATGAATCGAGTTTTCAAAGATTTCCTCGATCGGTTTGTTCTCATCTTTATTGATGATATTCTTGTGTATTCTAAAACCGAGGAGGAACATGAAAAGCATCTTCGGATTGTATTGGAAACTCTTAGGAGTAATCAATTAAAAGCAAATTTTCTAAATGCCATTTTTGGCAGTCTAGTGTGAAGTTTCTCGGTCATATTATTTCCGAATCTGGAATATCAGTGGATCCTTCAAAGATTGAAGCGATTCAAAATTGGAAGAGACCGGAAAGCGTGACTGAAATCCATAGCTTTCTCGGATTGGCAGGTTATTACCGCCGTTTCATAAAAGACTTTTCTAAGATTGCCGTGCCTCTTACTGGCTTAACAAAGAAAGGTGTTAAATACATTTGGTCGGACAAATGTGAAACTTCTTTTCAGAAATTAAAAGAACTCCTTTCTGATGCTCCTATTCTAGTTATTCCCGAAGGGAATCAAGATTTTGTTGTTTATACCGATGCTAGTCGCGTTGGTTTGGGTGCCGTTCTTATGCAGAAAGAACATGTTATTGCTTATGCTTCTAGGCAATTGAAGTCGACTGAGACTAGATATGCCACACATGATTTAGAACTCGCTGCTATCGTTTTCGCCCTTCGAATTTGGCGACATTATCTTTTGGGAGAGAAATTTATACTTTATACTGATCATAAGTCTTTGAAATATTTATTTTCTCAAAAGGAACTTAATTTGCGTCAACAGCGTTGGCTCGAGTTCCTTTCCTCTTATGATCTGGATATCCTTTATACTCCCGAAAAAGGAAACCATGTTGCCGATGCACTTAGTCGCAAGCAACAAGCGGTTGTTTCTATGATGATATCTGAATGGAAGGATCTCGAGGTTTTATCCACTTGTGAAATTCGAGATCGTGTCTCTGAATTATGTTCATCTCTTGTTTTATGTAGCCTTGAGGCTCATCCTTCTCTTTTAGACCGCATTCTTGAAGCTCAGAGGCTAGATCCCGAATTGGCTCTTCTTAGCCAGAATATTAGGGATAAAACCGATATTGAAGGTTTGAAAGACTTTGATATTGATTTTCGTGGCGGCATTCGAAAATTTGGTAGACTTATCATACCCAATATTAGTGATCTTCGTAAAGATATTCTAGAAGATTCTCATCGTTCCAAATATTCCATTCATCCCGGTAGTAGTAAAATGTACGCGGATATGAAGCGACTTTATTACTGGGAGGGAATGAAATTTGATATTGCTAACTTTGTTAAGTGTTGCATGACTTGCCAACTTGTCAAGGCCGAACATCAAAGGCCCGGTGGGTTATTGCAACCATTGGAAATTCCAGTTTGGAAGTGGGATCAAATTTCCATGGATTTCATTGATGGCCTTCCCCATTCTCGTTCGGGTCATGATAGCTTATGGGTGATTATTGATAGGCTTACTAAATCCGCCCATTTTATTCCCGTTCGGTCGAACCGAACCGTTCCTCTTCTGGCCAAACTCTTTATCAAAGAAATTGTTAAATTACATGGAGTTCCTACTTCCATTGTTAGTGATCGTGATCCATTGTTTACTAGTGGATTTTGGAAGAGTCTTCAAAAAGCTTTGGGAACGAAGCTTAATTTTAGCACCGCTTATCACCCCAGTCCGATGGACAAACGGAGCGTGTGAATCAAACTCTTGAAGATCTTCTTCGTTCTTGTGTCCTTGACTTTGGTGGAAGTTGGGAAGATCATATTTCGCTTGTTGAATTTTCCTATAATAATAGCTTCCAAGCTAGTATTGGATGGCACCTTTCGAGGCACTCTATGGAAGGCCATGCCGATCTCCTTCTTGTTGGCTTGAGGCTGGTGAGAAGCTGGTTTTAGGTCCAGATTTCATTCGTGATTCCACAGAAAAGATTGAACTTATTCGTCATAGGATGAAAGAAGCCCAGAGTAGACAAAAATCCTATGCCGATAATCAAAGAAGGAAATTAGAATTTTCTGTTGGAGATCTTGTATTTATTCGTGTTTCCCCTATGAAGGGAGTTGTACGTTTCAGTCAATCGGGAAAGTTAGCGCCTCGATATATTAGGCCATTTCCTATCACCGAACGTATTGGTACCATGGCTTATCGCCTTACATTACCGGCTCAGTTTTCTGCCATGCATGACGTGTTCCACATTTCTCAATTACGGAAATGTCTTCGGGATTCCGAATCTATTCTTGAGTCCGGTGTTGTGGAAGAGATTGAAGTTTCGCCGAATTTAACTTATGAGCAGCATCCTATTCGAATTATTGCTTCAGAGGTTAAACGACTTCGAAATAAAGATGTCCCGCTTGTGAAGGTTCAATGGTCCTCAAATCCTAAGGATTGCTCTTGGGAATCTAGAGAATTCATCGAACGTACACATCCGGACTTACTTTCCCATGCTCTTTAAGGTGAACTTCTTATTTCAAATTTCTTTTGTGTTAATAAGCTTTTATGGTTGTTACTTTTTATTTCCACCTTATATATTGCGAGGACGCAATTTCTTTAAGGAGGGGAGTCTGTAACAACCCGCATATTTGACGATTATGTATTTGAATATCTTATTTAAATGTTTTAATCGTTAATCGGATTATAGTCCGAAAAGCTACTTTTTGCATACGGTCAAATTAGGACTCGAAACCACTTCCATTGAGTTCAAAATGGTGTTTGCGATCTTTTTAAGTATAAACTTTGATATGTTTGGAGATAGTAAAATTTTGCTACTTTTCCACTTAAGGCTTTGGTTTGTGTTTCAGCTCATTTAACCCAAGTCTGACCCCATCTTCTCTTCATTACTTCATTTCTATTTCCTAATACTCAAGCTTTTACAACAATGGAGAGAGGAATGGGAAATTAAAACTCCAAACCCTAGTTTTCTTTTGCAAATCAAGTTCTAGCTCCAAACTAATAGTAGAACTTTGGTAAGCCTCCTCTTCTTCTTCTCCAACTCATTCTCTTATCAATTTCAGAAATTCCTAAACCTAACTTAGGAAGTGTTTCTCTTTTTTGCCTTGATTCAAGGTTGTTGAGTTGGAATTGAAGTGCGATTGCTCTCGCCATTTGCTCTATAGCTTCTTCTTCATTTGTTTTGGGTTTAAAGGTGAGATTTTTATCTCACATCTATGCCTATAATTATCTTTGTTGTTAGGTATGAATTCCTATCATCTATTTCGTGTTCACTTGTTGTGATTTGAATTGGTTTTGTGAATCCTTCAATTTTGGTGTTTGGGTCCAATTTTATGAAAATCCTTCTATGGACATTTGGACATTGATATTCGGAGTGTATCGAGCAGCCTTTAAGGCCGGGTTGTCGCTAGACGTAAATCCTTAGTTGTCATTGCTTGCTCGATCGCTTCCGAGAACGTTTTGGCCATCTTGGCCTAGGTAAATTTCTGCCCAGATTAGGTGTTCAGACGTCCGGAGGTCAATGCCAGACGTCTGGTTTTGCCTCCTGGTGAAAAATAACATACGGTAGAAAAATAAAAAGGGCAGTGACTAATTTCAGACGTCTGAACTATCGTTCCGGACGTTTGAAAAGATGTCAGACGTCTGATTTATGTTTTCAGACGTCTGGTTGGTTTTCTGGGATATTTTCAGAAACCAATTCCAGACGTCTGGACTTTTCCCCAGACGTCTGAATGCTTTCAGACGTCTGATTCTAGGTTTCAGACGTCTGGATCGTTATTTGGAATATTTCCAGAGACAAAATCCAGACGTCTAGACCAACCCCTCAGACGTCTGGAAATTCCCAGTTTTGCCTATCTGCCTTATTTTGAGTAAAACTTCCAATGTTAATCGAGTTTTGTCGATCTGATTAGACGTTATCACTTTTACCGACTTTGATGACTTCTTTCTATGGATTTTATGTGAATATCCATTTCTATGGATTTAGTATCGATTTCTTTGGATTTGATTCACGTCTTCGTATGTGAATTTTGATGATTGATTGTTTCTACAATCGTTTTTGTGATTTGTCACTTCAAAAATATAAAGGTTTCAATACTAGTAGTAAATATCAAAACTTCATCAAAACGATTTCAACTCTATTTTATTACAAAGCTCATTTTCCTAAACCGTTTTCCAATCTATTAGTATATACAAGCCTTTACTTCACTCGGATGAGAAATCTAATTAAACGGCTTAGCAAAATAGGTGGTATGAAACGCTTGCGTTTACTTCGTCGGTTAATTCTTGGACCTGTTCGACTGAACATTTTGTGACAATTTCCTAGTGAAGATCTACAGTTTGTTCGTAAATATTTAAGTTAAGATAGTGGTTATGGGACATAAAGCTAAACTCATATATTTACTAGCTTAGTGTAATTGACACTTCTTGATGATCATGACGATCATTTTTGTGATTTAGACTAGCAATTGTGCGATGTCACTTTGTCTACGAGGGAGACTAAACCCCGTTTGTGTGATGTTTCACCATCACATATGTGGGGTAGCGCCCCATGGTCTTCGGGCCGTTCGTGTGTCAAAATTTAATGGATAGCTTCCATGAGATAGCTTCTCGTTCTTGTGTTACACGTGTTGGCGAGTTTTCATGCTCCCGTTCTTGTGATAGGCCTCCCCCTTATTGTGATTTATGGATTACTTGTGATGATTTCTGGAATTTTGTGCTTCACCAATTTCTGTGATTTCTATTGATAGGTTTTATCAATTTTTGTGCATTGGTGAATTTGTGTGTAATTGACTTGTTATGAATACAAGTTTAGGGTATGATACCCTACTTTATCTTTGAGAAGATTCTTGTGATATTGATTAATCTCTTGTTGATTTTCAATTACCTACTTATAGTAGTATGCCATTATGGTTATTACATGTTCATGCCATGTCTTTTATTTTGTACCATATCATCTGATATTTATAGCTAGACTGATCCGTTTATTATTTTCTTATAAATAATACTCGGGTCAGACCGAGATGTTTCAGGTGCTTCTGCTTGACTTCTCATCTGGGATTACTCTGACTTTTGGCTAACTACTTAGTTTAGTAGTTTTTGTTGTATACATTTGAGACATAGACTCCGTGATGTATACTTATTCTTTTGTGTAGCTTGTAGCTATTCTTTTGTATTATCGTGGATCTTTTAGACCACTACTCTGATGTACACTTTCATGTGATATATATTTATTCATATCTTTTTCCGCCTTTGTGATATGGATGTCTGTGACTGATTTGTGTTATGTTTATTTCTATGTTTGTTTCCGAAGATTATATATAGCCACTGTGTGATAGCTTTGAGTTTTGTGTCGGTATGTCGGATTTCCTCCTTAAATGAAATGCATGCTATACTATCTGACATATCGGTGCTCGCCCAAAGAAATTACATGGATGGTCGCTCCTCAACATCCTTATTCTCTGTGCTAGTTGACAGCATTACTCCGTAGTGTTCTTGGCTAGCGTGGGTATAGAGGTGGGGCGTCACACTCATTCTTGTGCAATTCATTTTGGTTTGGATTGATTTGGTGTATATTCCAATTTTTGGTGTTTTGAAATCAAAATCTATGAAAATCCTTTTATGGATATTTGGATATTGATATTTGAGGCGTGTCGAAGAGCCGTTAAGGCGGGGTTGTCGCATGGCGTAATTCCTTAGTCGTTGTCGCTCGATCGATCGCTTCCAGTATTCACTTGGCCGTTTTTGGTCTAGGTTCAGGGAATGCCCTGAACAACAGTTCCAGACGTCTGAAACGTATGGTTCAGACGTCTGAATATAATACTGGGAATTTTCTTCTCCCAGCATTTAGACGTCTGAATCAAAGTTTCAGACGTCTGAATTGGTTCGTTTTGAACCAGAAAAGAAATAGGCTAAAAAGTGTCTATTTCAGACGTCTGAAATCAAGGGTTCAGACGTCTGAAATCTATTCTGGAAAATATTTTATTTTCCAGATTCAGACGTCTGAATCCTTGATTTCAGACGTCCGAATCTGCAGTCTTCTGCCTATTTGCCTATTGAGCTTGAATTTCCAACTTTAATCGATTCGGGTTGATTCCCCTTTTTATTGTTATAATTTATTATCTGCTTTGATGACATTTTCTTCGTGATTACTAGGAGTACCCATTTTGATGGATTCGTTATCGATTTCTTTGGATTTTATTCACGTTTTTGAATGTGAATTTTGGTGATTGATTGTTCTACAATCATTTTTGTGATTTGTCACTTTAAAAATATAAAGGTTTCAATACTTGTAGTAAATGTCAAAACTCTTTCATCAAAACGATTTCAACTCTATTTTCAATACCAAACTCGTTTATAAAACCGTTTTCCAATCTACTAGCATATACAAGCCTTTACCTCACTCGGATGAGAAATCTAATTAAACGGTTTAGTAAAACGAGTGGTATGAAACGCTTGCATTCACTTCGTCGGTTAATTCTTGGACTTGTTCGATTGAACCTCTTGTGACAATTTTCTAGTGATGATTCACAGCTTGTTCGTAAATATTTAAGTTAAGAAAGTGGTTATGGGACATGAAGCTAAACTCATATATTTACTAGCTTGGAATGATTGACACTTCTCGATGATCATGACGATCATTTTTGTGATTTGATTTAGACTAGCAATTATGCGATGTCTCTTTGTCTATGAGGGAGACTAAACCCCGTTTGTGTGATGTTTCACCATCACATATGTGGGGTAGCGCCCCACGGTCTTCGGGCCATTCTTGTGGAGCTTCGGCTCAAAATTAATGGTTAGCTTCCATGAGATAGCGTCTCATCTTGTGTTACACGTGTTGGTGAGTTTTCATACTCCCGTCTTGTGATAGGCCTCCCCCCTTCTTGTGATTTCTGGATTTCTTGTGATGATTTCTGGAATTTTGTGCTTCACCAATTTTCGTGATTTCTATTGATAAGTTTTATCAATTTTTGTGCATTGGTGAATTTGTGTGTCATTGACTTGTTATGAATACAAGTTTAGGGCATGATACCCTATTTTATCTTTGAGAAGATTCTTGTGATATTGATTAATCTCATGTTGATTTTCAATTACATACTTATAGTAGTATGCCATTATGGTTATTACATGTTCATGCCATGTCTTTTATTTTGTACCATATCATCTGATATTTGTAGCTAGACTGATCCGTTTATTATTTTCTTATAAATAATACTTGGGTCAAACCGAGATGTTACAGGTGCTTCTGCTTGACTTCTCTTCAGGATTTTTCCGACTTTTGGCTAACTACTTAGATTAGTAGTTTTTGTTGTATACATTTGAGATATAGACTCAGTGATGTATACTTATTCTTTTGTGAAGCTTGTAGCTATTCTTTTGTATTATCGTGGATCTTTTAGACCACTACTCTGATGTACACTTTCATGTGTTATTTATTCATATCTTGTTCCGCCTTTGTGATATGGATGTCTGTGACTGATTGGTGTTATGTTTATTTCTATATTTGTTTTCGAAGATTATATATAGCCACTGTGTGATAGCTTTGAGTTTGTATCAGTATGTCGGATTTCCTCCTTAAATAATATGCATTCTATACTATCTAACATATCGGTACTCGCATAAAGAAGTTACATGGATGGTCGCTCCTCAACAGCCTTATTCTCCGTGCTAATTGACAGCACTACACCGTAGTGTTCTTGGTTAGCATGGGTATAGAGGTGGGGCGTTACAATATCTATCAGGAAAAAATATGGTTGATTGCATTATGATCTTGTATAAGATGTTATTATGATAGTTAAGTAATGCAACGGTCCACAAATTTATCACTTGGATAAATTATATTTATTTTCAAAATGTTGAGATTTGGGTTTAAAAGTAAGAAATAATCATGTTTTCAGTGGTAAATAATAATAGTTATTTTGTTTAGTAAAAATATTTGTGGATCAATTACTGAGGTAAAATATTGATAATTTGTAAATATCATCCTAGGTAAAATATCGATAAAGCCATCGAAAATGGTTTTACCAATAAAACTGCTTTTAAACAATAAGGATCATGCATGGCTCTGGATTCATACACTAATATATGTATTCAAACAAGGTTATAAAATAAAATATTTTATTTTATTTTTTGAAATAAAATGTGTTTATGACATCGACCGTTGATATCATCGGTTTTATATATTTCTTCGGAAATTCAAGTTAAGTTTAAATAATAAATAAATGGGTTTTTATTAACAAAAAAACCTATTATAATTATTTAATAATTATGGTAAAATCTTTTTGATAATTTGTTTACCAAAATAGATAGTTCGTAAGAAAATAGAAAATGTGACCGAAGAACATTTTTCGGAATTTCAGCTTTTCGACACCAAAAAGTTGTCGGGAATGTTGTCCGCCTTTATGCACTATATATACACATATATAGTATAGAATTAATCACATAAAAATACACTTAATAAAATATTATCTTATGTTAATTATGTTTAGGAAGTAATGTGACAAGTCATGGTTTTAAAAATAATAACATATATATATATATAAATATACACTTATATATATACAAAGTACGTACCCATTACCTCGTTGTCTTTTCCTTTCCATCACCATAATTATCAAAGCCTATGCCTAGGGGGAGTAGGTAAGTGGGGATGTGACAAAAGAGGGAGGGTAGGTAGGTGATGTGACCTTACATCATGACATATTATGTATAGTTAAATCTAAGGGTAATTTAGTAAATTCTCTAATTCTTTGCCTATAAATACATCTCTATACTCACACAAATTCATTTATACTCTCATCTCCACCTTCTCTAACTTCCTCCACTAAAATTTGGTGGCTTCGTATGTTAGTTTTAAGTTTTCTTAAAATCAAAAGACTTAAATAGTTTTAAAGATGTAAACTTATTTTTAAACTCTTTCTTCTCCATTTTTCCTCCATTTTATTCGTCCATAACTTCCTCTTGTTTACACTAAATCAATATTTTATTTTATTTCAATCATATGAAATTTCACTAGCTACAACTTTCTATTTTACCACTTTTTCTAATTTCAATCTTAGGTTTGTTAAAATCTTATTTCTTTGTAGTGTACTTTTAAACTCAGAAATTCAAGTCCGAAAATTGCTCTCATTTTTTTGACAATATCTACCTCAAAATAAATCTGATTTGAGTTATTCTTTTTTAAACTGTATAGTAAAGAATTTTCTAAAACTTTTCTTTTGACCGCATTTTCAAAATCTGAGAGTAATATGTCCAATAATCAAGTGGAAGATGACATATTTTTGGGATGATTTTTGGTGCATCAAATGCTCTTCAAGTTTCAAAGATTTACACTGAGTAAAACTATTTTGTTCTAGAAAGGTTTTGACTTTATTATGATGTGTTATTGTGGTGATAATATGATGAGAAAATCGAATGGTTATTACGCTGGTCGATGGTAATTCAATGGATGTTACGTCTAGTATTGAATTTGAGATTTGAATGTTATGTTGTCGAGTTAGTAAGCATATAACCTTATATTTATATGTATGTTTCATTGTGATGTTAAGAGATGGTAGTATGAATGTATGGTTGTGATTTAAGAATCAATTATGTTGATTTGAAACAAAGTTAACAACTTTGTGTGTTGCGATGGACGTGAGATCCGATTCAAAATCAAAACTATGATTTCTAGTTTCAAAGTTTGAAAATGGTTTCAAGTTTTATCTTGGTTTAAGGTTTCAAAAAATTTATGCATATTATTTCAAAACATGTAGGAACAAGAATTGAAGTGAAGTATTTCATTTAATATAAGATAGAGCCAACTGCGCTCATTACGATAGTCGCTATGAATGTAGTTCGACAACAAAATTCACGATTTCCATCTTTAAGTGATTCATTTTGGAATTATTTTGCAAAAAATTTCCAAACTTAATTAGTAACATAAAAAGAGTTAAGTTTAGATAATTGAATAATTTGTTAAATTAATAAATTAATTAAAAGTTATTAGTATTTAGTTAGTAATTAAGTAAGTGATTAAGATTTAAGTAACACTCATGGAAGGTTAATGATTAATTAGTTATTAATAAAGTTGTTAATTAGTGGTTTATGAAGTTAAGAAGTAGTTAAATGGTTAATTATTATTTAATTAATTTAAGTAGGTTAATTAATTATTATTTAATTAAGTGGTTATTAAATTAATTTTTAATTAATTAGGGTTTAACTAATGATGAATTTTTTTAACCTTAACTAAGATACATTAGGAAGTTAATTAGGACTTAACCAAGTTCATTAAGTTAATTAAAGTTTAATTATGAATTAATCTTGATTTAATTAAGATATAATTAGGGTTTAAGCTAATTTAATATACTTTAATTTTTTCAAAGCTATTTTTAAACTTAATCGGTTATTTTTTAAATCAATTTTCTTTTTAAGGTTAATTTATTTCAAATCAAAGGACCTCTCGTCTGGACCACTAAGTAGCCAAATGAATTAAAGTAATGATTATAAAACATTGACACGTTTTATGGGAAGTAAGTTGACTTGTGTTTAGCACAAATATTGAATGTCGGTAACGTGATAAACAAAAGAAAGTTAATTTCAATAAGCGGATCATGATAACCTAAGCATATGGAATATACTTCTATATATACATTTTTCACCGATAATGGATGTATCTATATTTGTAAACTGGACATCTACATATGATTGATTGTATGTTATGTATGAATCCCTTAAATATCTAATGTTAGGCAATACCCATGATATAAATTGGATGAGTAAACCCAAATTTAATGATCCATTGTAGTCATTAAGCCTCTGTTTGGTTTTGGAAAGTTAATATTTCATTTTCTTTTAAAATGGTCTTCAAGGTTATTATATTTTGAACAAGATATTTGAAGAATGATTTGATAATTGCTTTGAATATTATATAAAGAAGTTATGAATAATTTTGAGGTATTCATAAAAGGAGTTTTAGAAATAGTTTTGAATGTTTATAAACAAATTTTATAAATGAGTATGGATGTTTGTAAAGGGAAGTTTTATACAAGGTTTGAAAGTTATAAAGAAGTTTATATAACCGGGTTTGAATATTTATAAAGAGTCTCATTAATGAGTATGAAGATTGATAAATGTTTTGTAAATGGGTTTGGGTTAAAGCAAAAAGGATTTCATGGGTATGGGAAATTTATAAAAGGATTTATTGAAGATAATTACAACAGGAATTCGAGGTTTGGGTTTCTCGAGGTTGACCTTTTAAAAAAATGGTGGTATGGAACATTCGTTCCACACTTAACACCGAAGGAATAGTGCTTAGAGTTATCCTATTCTCCAATTTAAATAATGTAGTTAAATCCATTTAAGAGATTTGGATATGGAGAATCTTATAAATGTTTTGTGAGTATACTTATGTAAAGGAGATAAGTATATGAATGTTGATAAATGTTTGGAAAAGGAGATTTATAAATGAAAATGGTTTTGAGGCTTAGTGATTGCTTTGGGTAATCAAATCTCCAGGTTTTATTGTTGTTATTTGATAGTTAAATAACCGACTATCAAATTTGGCCTAATTTGACTTAGGAAGTATGAATGTAAAATTTGAGTTTCCGACAAGGACTCGAATACTTATTTCTAAAAGAACCGGGAATGAGTCAACCAGAAATTATCAGTTTGGTACGAAGAGACCAAGATCGAATTTATATATTTGAAAACCACTCTGAATCAACATGTACGTTCGAGTGGATGACATCTTGATGATGATTGAAGATGGTGCTCTTTGAAGTGTAAGGGCTACTGCAACTAATTCTAAGGGTGGTTTCAAAATGGATGTAGTAGATTTAGTGCCTTCGGTTTCGTTCAAAACCAGAACGAACTTGTATAGATGAATTCTGGCATTGCATTGACGCGTGGAGGGAAGTGTTAGCATTCCAAGATGGATTGCTATTCAGAAAGGTAAAACATAGCCTCAAGTCCCACCAACTGGGAATGACTAAAACTGGGATATGCAGCTGGCCTATGTGGGTCGCACCCATTTGGGTATATCATCACCCTTCTAGATATATACACAATCATCAATGAATTCGTGTACTTAGGAGCGCTCGGTTATAGGTTGCAAAGCAACTGTGGTGATGATATATTCAGTACTGTGTTGGCAGGGGTTGTCAGGTGCGACCTCGGTACATTTTTCTAGAGGTGTACTATGGCGAGCGGTACCCCAGGAGCCCAGTCATTAGTTGGAATTCAATCTCCAATACGTGCCTTACGTTTTCGATTGTAGAGCCTAGCATATTGGAATGTGAGATGCAAACATTTCAGCTATTTTATCAATTTACTTTCAACCTAGACACTATGATAATATCACTAGATATTTGTATAAAATATTTTGGTTAGCGTAAGGTAAAAAAACCATCCGTTTTTATGTGTGGTGTGGTCGTACTAGATACCCTTTGTTCGAAAAGTTTTTAAATGTAGAAATTAGTTTGGTTGTTACTTGTTGTCGAGTTTTACTCACGCTGATTTACCAGACTGAACCGGGCGTTATTCCACTTGGGTCGAACCGAGCATGTTTTTTCCAAGTTTGGCTATATACTTTGGAGTTGGAGAGGAGCTGGATGGGCAAGACGTATTCACGTATTTTTACTTCCGTTGTTTCATAGAGCCTCTATGTTTGTCAATATGAGGACAAGTTTCTATAACTATTCAAAAATTTAGGATAAGTTTAATGTACTTTGATGTTTTATATATAAATAAAAAAGTTTCCTTTCTGTAAAGATCATGGTTG
Source organism: Allium fistulosum (assembly GCA_030737815.1). Taxonomy (NCBI): domain Eukaryota; kingdom Viridiplantae; phylum Streptophyta; class Magnoliopsida; order Asparagales; family Amaryllidaceae; genus Allium; species Allium fistulosum. The sequence continues at coordinate 147,222,373 of CM060908.1, read as the reverse complement.
TATTATATATTATTCATTGCGTTATGAGATTCTATGTTGTTTTAGTTCTCTATCTTCTACCTTCTTCTTTCAACCTAATAGATCGGTATTTTCGGCACTTAAATGTTCGGCATGTAATACAGTGGACGTATTAGTGTCAATTTTTAAGGGTCGAAAATCAAGTTCGCTACATTTGCTATCAGAGCTGAAGGTTAAGCGAAAACCTTGGCCCTGGTGGGGTAAACTCATTGGAAATTGGGTAAGTGAGACCCAAGAATGAGCCTTAGTGTATTATAAATATGAGTGTGTATTTGTTAGTGAGTAAAAATGTTTTATATTGTGTTGTTTGATCTGTTGATTGGCTTTAGAATTCTGGTCGATGCATTTGGCCAGCGTTACCGATAGATATTTACTAAACACTTGAACAAGTCCAATTAACATAATATTGTTTAAAATTAGTAAATGAAATAATTTTACCTAGGATATATTTTATATATAAAGAAATGATTTCCAAAATTCTATATAGTTATAGATGAGATGTAGAGTTAAATTGGGTTTAGAATAGAATGTCTTTAGTTAAAAGAAAAATCTTTAGATGGCCTTATAAAAATGAAAGGAATGTGAGAATTTTGAATCCCGACGGCTTTGATAAAGATTTAAATGATTTTAGAAAAGTTATAGTAATTGTACTTAAAGAGTTTTTAAGATATAAATATTTTAAAATGGATTAGAAAGTAAAGTTTTCTTTGGACAGTTCGGGAAGGAGTTACGAACTATTTTGTGATAATCGGAATAATCTTCTAAGCGACAATCGAATGTTTGCTTAGGCAGATATGATAGTGCACTTAGTAAATTTTCCTCATTGTCACTATACAATCGAAACGAGTTCAAATCCGAATGAATCCAAAGCTAGTGGATGATTTTATTAAATAACTATTCATCTATAAATAATATTGTTTCAAAGGGGAAATTGTGAAGAAAGAAATATTTTTATGATTAACTAGTTCGAGTGTCTTGGAAATGACTAAAAATGGGTAAGAGATGTGTTCGGATGGTAAACGCTTCTCTTGAGTATTTCTCTACTGAGTAAATGGGATATATAATGCTATTTGGTAGTACCCAGTTCCTTGGCATCATTTTTGAGTTACTCGGGCTATATGTATGCTTTTGAAAGGTTTTTGAAATAAAACTAGGATATTGTGTTCTCGAATCCCTTAAAAGAATAGAGTTTTCAAAATAAAAGGATGTCTTGATTAAGTGCGGGTTAATAAATAAATTTTTAAATTTGTTGAACATCCTAGGTTAAGTAAAACCAATTTAAGATTTGAAATTGCATATACTCTTTTGGATATAGAAGAGTATTATACTAAAATGTTAATAAAATTAAGTAATGTTCTTAAGTAAAATGATGATTCTTTAAAAAGGGTAATTATAATCTTGGTAAGTAGGAAATAATGGGATTGGTACATAGGTTGTACGTAGATCATTTCTCCTTTTCACATAGTTCTCGATCCAAGATTCGAGTACATGACTTGAGGTGTTTCACACCATTCCGAATAGGGATTTACCGCCTAATTTTTTACGGCGAGCATTGATGAGGGTTCTTATATGGAACCAAAGGTTGTATATTATAGTTTATGGCTATGCAAGGAGAACAGATGTTTCTAATTAAGAAACCTGATCAAAGTCCGCACTAGGAATTCGAGTGAGCGATACTAGTTCAGAAGGAAAGTTATGTGTTCAAGTGAGTGATCAAACCAGATTTTTACATAGGAATGATCTATGTACATCATACGTATTGATAAATAGTTTTAAGTATTTATGGGAATAGGGTTGTGGTATAATTTAGGGGATGAAATTCTTTTAAGGGGGGGAAGAATGTAACGACCTGCAAATTTATCACTTTGATAAATTATATTCATTTTTAAAATATTTAGATATGGGTATAAATGTAAGAAATCATCATGTTTTAAGTGGTAAATAATAATAGTTATTTGTCTAGGAAAAATATTTGCAGACAAATTACTGAGGTAAAATATTGATAATTTGTAAATATTGTCCTAGGTAAAATATCGATAACGCAGCCGGAATTCGTATTATCTATAAAACTGCTTTTAAACAGTAAGGATCATGCATGGCTCTGGATTCATACACTAATATATGTATTCGAACAAGATTATAAAATAAAATATTTTATTTTATTTTTTGAAATAAATGTATTTATGACGTCGACCGTTGATATCATCGGTTTTATATATTTCTTCGGAAATTCAAGTTAAGTTTAAATAATAAATAAATGGGTTTTTATTAACAAAAAAACCTATTATAATTATTCAATAATGATGGTAAAATCATTTTGATAATTTGTTTACCAAAATAGATAGTTCGTAAGAAAATAGAAAATGTGACCGAAGAACGTTTTCCGGAATGTTGACTTTTCGACACCGGAAAGTTAACGGGAACGTTGTTCGCCTTTATGCACTATATATGCACATATATAGTAGATAATTAACCATATAATAATACACTTAATAACATATTATCTTATGTTAATTATGTTTAGGAAGTGATGTGACAAGTCATGGTTTAAAAAATAATAACGTATATATACATATACACTTATATATATGCCCAAAGTACATACCCATTACCTCTTGTCTTTTCCTTTCCATCACCATAAATATCAATGCCTAAGCCTAGGGATAGGTAGGGGGATGTGACTAGAGAGGGAGGATAGGTAGTGATGTGACCTTACACATCATGACATATTATGTATAGTTAAATCTAAGGGTAATTTAGTAAATTCTCTAATTCTTTGCCTATAAATACATGTTTATACAAATTCATTTACACTCTCATCTCCACCTTCTCTAACCTCCTCCACTAAAATTTCATGGCTTCTTATGTTAGTTTTAAATTTTTTTTTCAATCAAAAGACTTAAATTGTTTTAAAGATGCAAACTTGTTTCTTAAACTATTTCTTCTCCATTTTTCCTCCAATTATCCGGCCACAAGTTCCTCTTGTTTATATCAAATGAAGATTTTTCTTTTTATAAAATCGTACAAAATTTTAGTAGCCACAACTTTTTATTTTACCACTTTTTCGAATTTCAAGCTTAGGTTTGTCAAAATCTCATTTCTTTGCAGTGTACTTTTAAACTCAGAAATTTAGGTCCAAAAATAGCTCTCCTTCTTTTGACCATATCTACCTCAAACATAATCTAATTTGAGTGATTCTTTTCTATAAATTGTAGAGAAAATAATTTTCTAAAACTTTTCTTTTGATTACCTTTTCAAAATCCAAGATTAAAATGTCCAAAAATAAAGTGGAAGATGGCATATTTTTGGGGTGATTTTTGGTGCATCTAAGGCATTTCAGGTTTCAAAGATTTCCAATGAGTAAAACTACTTTGCTTTGGAAAGGTTTTTGACTTTACTATGATGTGTTATTATGGTGATAATATGATAAGAAAATTGAATGGTTATTATGCTGGTCGATGGTGATTTGATGGATGTTATGTTTGGTATTGAATTTGAGATTTGAATGTGATGTTGTCGAGTTAGTAAGCATATAACCTTATGTTTACATGTGTGTTTCATTATGATGTTAAGAGTATGGTAGTATGAATGTATGGTTGTGATTTAAGAATCAAGTATGTTGAGTTAAAACAAAGTTAACAACTTTGTGTGTTGCGATGGACGTGGGATCCGATTTGAAATCAAAACTACGATTTCTAGTTTCAAAGTTTGGAAATGCTTTCAAGTTTTATCTTGGTTTAAGGTTCCAAAAACTTTCTATATATTATTTCAAAACATGTAAGAGCAAGAATTCAAGTGAAGTATTTCATTTAAAATAATATAGAGCAAACAGCGCTTAAAACGATAGTCGCTATGGATGCAGTTCGATAAAAAAATTCATGATTTCCATCCTTAGGTGATTCATATAAGAATTGTTTTGCAAAAGTTTTCCAAACTTAATTAGTAACATAAAAAAGTTAAGTTTAGATAATTTAATAATTTATTCATGTAATAAATTAATTAAAAGAAATTAGTATTTAATTAGTAATTAAGTAAGTGATTAAGGTTTAAGTAACACTTAAGGAAGGTTAGTGATTAAAAAAGTTTTTAATTAGTGGTTTATGAAGTTAAGAAGTAATTAAATGGTTAATTATTTTTAAATTAAGTTAAGTAGGTTAATTAATTATTATTTAATTAAGTGATTATTAAATTAATTTTTAATTAATTAGGTTTAACTAATAATGAATTGTTTTAACCTTATCTAAGATACAGTAGGAATTTAATTAGGACTTAACCAAGTTCATTAAGTCAATTAAATTTTGATAATGAATTAATCTTGATTTAATTAAGATATAATAAGGGTTTAAGCTAGTTTAATATACTTTAATCTTATCAAAGCTATTTTTAAACTTAATCGGTTGTGTTTTAAATCAATTTTCTTTTTAAGGTTAATTGATTTCAAATCAAAAGATCTCTGGTCTGCACCATTAAGTAGCCAAATGAATTAAATTTGTGAATATAAAACATTGGAACGTTTTATGGGAAGTAAATTCACTTGTGTTTAGCACAAATGTTGAATATCGATAACGTGATAGACACAAAGAAGTTAATTTTAATAAGCGGGTCATGATAACTTAAGCATGTGGAATATACTTCTATATGTACATTTTTCACATATAATGGATGTATCTATATTTGTAACTAGGATATCTACCTATGATTGATTGTATGTTATGTGTGAACCCCTTACATATCTGATGTTAGGCAATACCCATGATATAACTTGGATAAGTAAACCGAAATTTAATGATCAATTGTAGTCATTAAGCCTCCGTTTTGTTTTTAAAAGTTAACGTTTCATTCTTTAAAATGGTCTTCAAGGGAATTCTATTATGAATAAGATATTTGAAGAATGATTTGACAATTATTTTGAATATTATATAAAGAAGTTTTTGAATAATTTTAGGGTATTCATAAAAAGGAGTTTTAGAAATAGTTTTGAATGTTTATGAAAAGATTTTATAAATGAGTTTGGATGTTTATAAATGGAAGTTTTATACAAGGTTTGAAAGTTATAAAGAAGTTTATATAACCGAGTTTGAATATTTATAAAGAGTCTCATTAATGAGTATGGAGGTTGACAAATGTTTTATAAACGTGTTTGGGTTAAAGAAAAAAGGATTTCGTGGGTAAGGGAAATTTATAAAAGGATTTATTGAAGATAATTACAACAGGAATTCGAGGTTTGGGTTTCTCAAGGTTGACCTTTTAAAAAATGGTGGTATGGAACATCCGTTCCATACTTAACCCCGAAGGATAGTGCTTACGGTTATCCTTTTCTCCAATTTAAATAATGTAGTTAGATCTGTTTAAGAGATTTGGAAATGGAAAATCTTATAAATGCTTTGTGAATATACTTATGTAAAGAAGATAAATATATAAATGTTGATAGATATTTGGGAAAGGAGATTTATAAATGAAAATGGTTTTGAGGCTTAGTGATTGTTTGGGTAATCAAATTTCTAGATTTTGTTGTTGTTATTTGATAGTTAAATAACATACTATCAAATTTAGCCTAATTCAACTTAGAAAGTATGAATGTAAAATTCGAGTTTTCGACAAGGACTCGAATACTTACTTCCAAAAGAACCGGGAACAAGTCAATCGGAAATTATCGGTTGTTTGTACGAAGAGAACGGGATTGGATTTATATATTCGAAAACCACTTCTAACCAACATGTACGTTCGAGTGGAAGACATCTTGAAAATGATTGAAGATGGTGCTCTTCGAAGTGCAAGGGCCGATGCTACTAATTCTAAAGGTGATTTCAAAATGGATGTAGTAGAATTAGTGCATTCGGTATCGTTCAAACCCGGAACGAACTTGTATGGATGAATTTTGGCATTGCATTGACGCTTGGAAGGCAGTATTAGCATTCCAAGATGGATTGCTATTTAGAAAGGTAAAACATAGTTCAAGTCTCATTAACTAGGAATGACTAAAACAAGGGATATGCAGCAGAACTATGTAGGTCGCGCCCATTTGGGTATATCATCACCCTTCTGGATATGTACACAATCATCAATGAATTCATGTACGTGGGAGCGCTCGGTTAAAGGTTGCAGAGCAACCGGGGTGATGATATATTCGGTACTATCCAGCAAGGGGTAGGTCGATTATGTGTTGGTAGGGGTCGTTAGGTACGACCTCGGAACGTTTTTCTAGATGTGTATTGTGGCGGGCGGTACTCCAGTAGCCCAGTCTTTAGTTGGAATCCAATCTCTAATACGTGCTTTACATTTTTGATTGTAGAGCCTAGTATGTTGGAATGTGAGTTGCAAGCATTTCAGCTATGTTATCTAGTTACTTTCAACCTAGACACTATGATAATATCACTGGATTTTTGTGTAAAATATTTTGGTTATCGTAAGGTAAAAACCCGTCCGTTTTTTTGTGAAGTGTGGTCTTACGAGATACCCTTTGTTCGAAAAGTTTTCAAATGTAGAAATTAGTTTGGTTGTTACTTTTTATCAAGTTTTACTCACGCTGATTTATCAGACTGACCGGGGCGTTATTCCATGTAATGCTCTGGTTGGACCGAGCATGTTTTTCCCAGGTTTGGCTAGATACTTTGAAGCTGGAGAGGAGCTGGATAGGCAAGACGTATTCATGTATTTTTACTTCTACGGTATTATAGAGTCTTTATGTTTGTAAATGTGAGGACAGGTTTCTATAACTGTCCAAAAATTTAAAATAAGTCTAATGTACTCTGATATTGTATATATGAATAAAGATGTTTCCTTTCTATAAAGATCATGGTTGTATTATATATTATTCGCTGTGTTGTGAGATTCTGTGTTGTTTTTGTTTTCTTTATCTTCTACCTTCTTCTTTCACCTTAACAGATCGGTATTTTCGACACTTGAATGTTCGGCATGTAATACAATGGACGTATTAGTCTCGATTTTTTAGGGTCGAAAATCCAGTTCGTTACAAGTAAAAAAGTGATCGCTAAGAATATTTAATATTAGACATATAGGTTCAGGAATTATCTCAGATTACTCATCTTAAAAATACATCCACTAAATCAATAAATACTCTAATTAAATTGTATAATGTAAAATTCATGTTAATCACATTAAAAAATCATGAATTATTTCATTAGTATAAACACTTATGAGATTCCACATGCCCTTGAGATGTTAATTCACTACAACAAACGTGTTTTTTCCTCTAAGTGTTTCGTAAGCTTGCATGAAGACTAAGATTGTATGAATTTTTATATGCACAAATTACACAAATCTATTAAACAATAGTAAAGCGAAAGAAATTCAAGCTCTCTTATTAATTGTAGAAGCTTTCTCTACTCTCCTTAATCCTCTCTTTAGATATTTTACTATTAAATTTTTATAATTTATCACTTTTACTCTACCAAACTTCTAATGCCAAATTATAATCAAAACATACTTTTAAAATTTTTTATAACTATTCACAAATGCCTTTTTATTTCACTTTTAATATATTACATTTAAGTACATACATTTAAATTAATTAAGTAATTCAAAATTTTAAACCATTTTATAAAACCAGCTAACGAATATTCGATACGTCATGTAAATCCTAAAATATGAATAATTTCAATAGTATATCATACTAGCATCAATATATTAGTAAAACAAAATTTTCATTTGCATACAAAGATATGTAAATCTCATAGCATAAGTTATATACACCAAAAATAATAACAAATTTATTTTATAATTGGTTTATATCAATGAACTTATCATGCATTACACTGAAAAATTATATTTTTAGCTTTAAACATCTATATTTTAAATTTCCATAGTTACAAACCCTTCTCAATTTTCTCCTAATATTTTTTACTCATATCCATGTATTTAACTAATTATGTCATATTTATTTTAAATCACTCAGATAAATTCAATTGACTAATATTTATTAATTCATCTAATAAATCTTAAAATATACCGATTAAGTAGGTATACAACATTCATATATAAGCGAATATGATAAAAGTATTATTTTTATTCATATGTATATATAAAGATATATGAATCGCATAACATAAAATGTAAACACAAACAATAATATATTTTTTAATTTATAATTCATTTATCTCAAAAAAATGTCATACACTGCATTACAAAATTTCGTTTTTTTACAGCTTTCAAATGATAAATTTATATTTTACAATGTGGGTGTGGAAGCACGGATTATCTAATTAAAATTAGGTTATGTAGACATTGTCCTTTTCAACATGATATTAAAACTCACCCAACGCATAACTCAAATTAACGCTATATAATTTTATTTTATTTTTGCAAATATTGAAGTTGTAAACATGACACTCCTACAACAACGCAAAATTTGTGATTAACTACAAAGTAAGAAAAAGGTTTACTAGTTGAAATTTCAAATAATGAATAAAAGTTCATGTGCAGATAAGTTGATTGTAATATGTTCTTCTCAACTACATTTACATACAAAGCTCTTCTTATTTTTTCCCTACTTTCTAACATTCAGCTCCATATATTTAACTAGTTAAGTTGATCGTTGATTTAAAATATTTAAATATATTCAATTATGTAATATTCGTTATTTCATTATAAATCCTTAAAAATATATATACAATATTCATATTAATATTAATGAAAATCCATTTTTTCATCCATATACATAAAAAATACACGTATCACATAGCATCAACTATTTACACATATAGTAATAGCAAACTGTATATATATATATGTATGTGTGTGTGTATTGTGTTTGCTATTACTGAGTTAAGACGGTAATTTCGACAAAAATATGTGGTTAGCGACTCTACATCTTACATCTGAGCTTTGCATGTTATTTTAAATTATAAATTCCTTTATTTCAATAAATTTATCATATAGAACTTAAAAAAATCTATTTTTAATAATAATTAAATTTTAAAGATTATTTTTTAACAAGATTATCGTGTGCAATGCTTGAGTTACAGACTAGTATAATACTGATACATGAGATGCATACGTTTTGAGGAGTGATCTGGAGCTTAGTAGAGGCTGGCTTCTTAAGATCTGTTCTTATTTACCTTATTGAAACATAAAATGAAATTTTTATGCAGTACAGTACTTAATGACTCAGAATTTTATCTCTTTAATCTATATTCGGTTAATGGTTTTAATCAGTAAATAACCCTCTTTTAAAATTTATACCTAATGATAGAAAAATTTATTTTTAAATTCTGTTTACATAAATAGGCAATTCAACAGAAAATTGAAAATGCAATCGAAACAAGCTTTTCAAATTTTTAGTTTTTATTCGAATGACAAGTGTTACGAGTTGTAATACCCTTGTACAAACTAAAAAACACCACTTATATGGCTTAAACATTTTATTTTGAGATGTGTAAATAAAGTAAGGATGATAAGAAAGAAGAAAAAAATGAAAATTTTATTTAAAATTCACAAAAAAAGAGAAAAGATGGATTTGAAGTGAGTTTACATCTAATAATGATTCATTAAGTATGGAAGTGAATTTAGGTACACAAATCATCCAAATATCCAATATATTTTCCAAGGTTTTGTAATTTGAAAAAATGATGGTAAATTTGAAATTTGTTTTACGAGTAAATATGACTTTGGTTTTCTTTTTATATATATCCTCTCCTATTGGCCTACATGACATTTCGAAAACTTCATACTTTTATAGATCTTTTTCAAAATCACATCTTTTAAAAGATCAAAGATCAAAAATTTTAAACTCAAGCTTGATTTACATTTTTTCATTTGTAAATAATGTGGAAGGTGAGATTCTCCATTTCTTGGGTTATTTGATTTTATTTTATATATGATAAAGTTTTTGAAATTTTATTTATAGTTTGGATGATTTTTAAAATAATTTTTCATATTTAAATAAGGGTTTAAACATCACATTTTAGTTTGAAGTATGAGAAATGTACTCGCTAGAAGTATACAAGAAAACAAATTACTTTCTCATCTCAAGGTTTCTAAATTCAATATCTCTCAATTCGTATAGATTTAGCCAAAACCGTCAATTAGAAAGATGTTTATCTTGGAGTCTAGTTTTTTATAAATTAGTCCGGGGTTGTCTCATTAAGCGGTAGGAGAGTTATGTGTCGATAACAGCAAGTGGTCGTATAGAGTTAGTTTTTCGTCGATCACGAAATGTTGAATGGCATATATAATCATGTTCGTACTTGTGAATCATGATTTTTGGAGTTGTTTGCAATATTTTACGGGTTGGGATAGTGTCATGGTCTATAGAAGATCAATTTTGGTTCGAAAATAAAATTCCAGCGATCGTGGTGGTTAGGACGGAGCAAGCGAGGCTGGAGCAACATGGGGATGTGGCGGAGACGGGGAGCGAGTTCCATGGTGTACAATGGCTGGTGGTGACGGGGATTAGCCGAACTAGGATTTGGCCATTTTGTTTTTTTTGGATTCAAACGCGACGTAACAAGCGACGGAGGAGCCCATCGTAATGATCGACGGTTAGGGAGAAGGTGTGGTAGGCTGTTGCGGAGCTGAAAGCGACGATGGCATTGCTGTAGTCGATTAAGGTGCTGGCCAGAGGGGGGTTTGCAAAACCTGTACGTGATTTCAATCTTGGGGAGATGGGTCGAATGGAGATTTTAGCCACCGGAGATAACATTGAGGGTGTTGGTGTAGCGCGTGTGGTCGTTGGAGTTTGTGGAGGGGTTCACGGTGGTGGTCGGAGGCCGAGAGTGACCATGCACGTGCACAAGTGCACATTCATGCACTACCTCCTTAAGCTCAAGTTTTTTTCATTTGGGATGGGATGCTTTAGGTTATATGATTTGGGAAGAAGCTTAGTTTTGGGATGGCTTTGGTGATGGGCTTTGGCCCAAGTTAGTTTAAGGATTTAGTTAATTAAATTTCTAGATTTTAAAGGTTTTAAACTTTAAACAAGCTATAATGCAGCCATTCGAAGCCAGTTTTAAACGGCGGATGTTGACACTGGATTCGCATAATTAAATAGAATACATTAGTACCAGTATTCGTCAGATCTGTTGAAGAGTAAAATATTAATAATTTAATTGGTATAGAAAACAATTGTGTTGATTGAAATTTTATTTTTATCACTGATATTCTGATAGCAGAATAAAACATCATTCTACTATATTTAAATTGAATAGATTATATTGGACATCTATTTAGCAGAATAAATCTCCGTTCTACTATTTTATTAATTTGGATATTTATTGGTATGTTAGTTGGATTGGACAAATGACGAGTTACCCGTCTTTTGTTAACTGTGAATTTTATTACATATTTGATGCTTATTTAAATATCAGTGATATGATCTGAATTGTTGAATTGAAATAAGTGATAGCTTGTCTAAGTGTCAATGTGGTCGCTGAGGGTCTTTTCAAAATTTTGGACAAGGAGAAATGAATTTGGATTTACTTTGGCTTTGAATTATTTCGAAGTAAAGTATTTTCTATATTTAAATGGTTAAGTTAAAATTAATATAACATTTTAAAGTTAACTAATTATGTATTAATGATGTTTAAAAGTTGGAAGTTATTAAATTATTTATTTAAGTTGTTTTAAAGGGTTAATCAATTGTTTTATTTAAGTCATTTTAAAGTTAATTAATTATTTTATTAATGATAACTTAAGTTAGTTAATTATTCTATAATGAGTTTTGAAAATCTTATAATAATGCATTAATAATTCTCAGCTTGAGTTAATTCATCATTTATTTAAAGTGATTAAATTATTAATTATGTATTAAAAATGATTTAAGGTAAGTTAACTATTTACTAATAATTTTTTAAAATTAATAAATTATTTATTTAGGAGGTTTGTTAAGGTAATCAATTTATAATAAATAAAAAGTGTTTAAAATAATAAATTGTTTTATAATGAGGATTTTTTTTAAATATAAGGGTTGTTAAAGTTTTAATCGGGGAGAGATCTTGGATTGTGGAAAAGAAGATTTGGGTTTATAAAATTTTGATTTTATAGGAATTGGATCAATTATATTAATCAACTTATCAATAAAGTTAGGGGTATGCCCTAGGGGCAATTATGTAATTTGTTACATATATCTAACTCGTTGACTAACCTTGTTTGAAATAAAAGGTATTTTCTTCTTATTATATACTTGATATAATGTGATTATATTAATCAATTAACTTAATTAAAAGTATATTTAATAGAAAAATCCATAAATGGTATATTTTGTGATAGTAGTTACAAAGTGTTGTAACCGTGAGTAATTTATCACAATGAAACAAATATACCATTTTAAATGTTTCTAGTCAAGATGCATCGAGACTGGATATCGATGTATCCATTGAGACCGGAGTACTTAACGCTCTCCAAATGTTGCGCAGTGTATTACTCATGCCTGCTGGGGCACCTAGGGCTTACGTACTATAGTTATTGGATAACTATGGAACGACTCGCTCGATAGTTTTCTGTTTGTTAATATAACTAAGTCAAACAGAAAATAACGATGTGACTGATTTACACAGTTCTCTCGACTTAGAGTACTATGGATCTTCAATATGAAAGCTCCGCTTTTATTATAGCCAAATCATGGCATGGCGTCCATCGAGTGACTATAGTTGGGTCGAGTGGAAATATTGGAAGTGAAGCACTATTCAAGAGAGGATTTGTCTCTTCAGTTATATGCGGTTAGTATCACAATCAACTCAAGTCAACTCAAAGTCAAAGTCTCTGGCCAGAGCATTTCGGTTAATAATAATTGTTATTATTGAACCTATGACTTTGTATATAGACTATAAATTTGAATGTGGATGAGGTTGGAATTTTGACTATTACCAAATTTCATAAGTCCAAAGTGATATAGTTTTGACAAAGAGAATTGGTGTAAACAAATGTCACAACCGGGTAACGCTTATTAAACTAAAATTGGATTTTACCGAAGATGAGTAAGTGATAAATTTGGCCATAATGTCACACCACCTGCTAAGTGATGTGTGAACGTTAATATTAGAATAGTTCGATGTTAATTGCTAACAAAATTTACACCCAAGAGTTACACAGTCGAAATGATGAATTCCCTTAAGACCGAACGATTTAATTAGTTTATAATTTATATAAATTAATTAAATTAATTATATTTATGAAATACTAATTATAAAATTTGAATATGATTTGAGAAATAAATAATGTTATATATATTCATAACAGTTATAAATATATCGATCGATATACAATATCGACAAGCGATTAAATTAGATTTAATTGCATAGTATTTTGACTTGGGCTTAGATGGGTTTAAGGCCCATTATTACTGCTGCAAAATTTCGGTTTTGGGAAAGTCTAGGGGTGACTAAAACATATGGAATTGGCTTGGAGATAATGGGTTGAGATAAAGTGAGAATTGGTAAAAAGGTTTTCCTCGTTTCTCTCTAATACAACTATATATATATATATATATGTATATATATATATATGTATGTATGTATGTATGTATGTATGTTTGTATGTATGTATCTCTAAAAACAATTACTAACATTTTTGGCCGCCATTACCTCTACATTCTGGTTAAAACATAGCTCTCAATCCACTCCAAAATTCTTAAGTATATTTCAAATTAAAAAAATAGTATTCGATAGTTAGAGGTCGGTGATTTCGGACTTGCAATCTGACAAATCAAGAACAGTAAAAGGAAGGGAAGTCATTGCTTCAACGTGGATTCAAAGGCATCATTAAATTTGTAATTTTAATTCTTATTACAGTAAATAAATTATATTCTATGATCCTATAATGAGAAATTTCATATCTGTTTAAATATATTGCTACTATATGTTTAGTTAGGTGAGATTTTGTAAGTAGATATGGTTGTCACAAATCAGTTTGGTTATGTGCATAATTTATTTATTATACTATTTGATTTATGTATAGACAAATGTTGTTTACTGTACAAAATCAATTTTCGTCATTAATAATTGTTTTATATATTTATTAATAAATTCACATATATATATATATATACACATGCATATATATATATATTAGTGTATATTTCTCTCTCATAATATATATATATATAATTTAAAAACTTTAGTACACTTATTTATGTATAATATGAATTTAAAAATTCGAAAATTAATTATCATACATATATTCATATTTTTAAATTAATATTTATTGAAATTTTGAATTGTTTATTATATATAAAATAATTATTACATTAAAAATTCAATTATATATTTAAAAAAAATATTATATCATTTCAGAAACATATAGAAAATATTTAGGAATTCTTTAACAAATTTTATTATTTTTAATAATTAATATTATTTTGGAAAAACTGTTTATGATTTATTAAAAATAATAATTTAATTGAAAAATTCTTCAAAAATTTTCATAACATTTCATTCATGATCCTAGAATTTCTAAAATTTTGAATTTTGAATTTTTAATAATATATTATTTTATATTAAATAATTATTGCCAAAATCAATGTATTTGTTTTTAAAAATAATATTTCAACTTTAAAAATCTCCAGATTTTTCCTTAGTTCTATTTTATGTTCCTAGATTTTTGAAAATTGTAAAATTTGAATTTTCATCAATAGATTATTTTATGTTAATTATTTATGGATCAAAATATTATTTTATTCATAATATATACAAATTAAAATACTAAAATTATTATGTTTGCAAAACTAAGTTAATTTTGAATTATAATTAATTTTTAATAATTATTCTCTCTTTCTATATATATATATTTATCTATATATAAATGTTTTATGTTCATATATTATATATAATATATTTATACATACATGTGTGTGTATTATGTAACACATATACATGCACATATTTGGACAACATACATGACATACAAAATGAGCTAATATGTCTGCTGCGATATAAATCGTAACATCTACATATGGGCATATTATACCTCTCACTGATTATTATGTTACATATGCACTCACACATATATGTATATGAACATTTATGTATAAACTAAATCAAATAAAATTAATTTTATATCTTAATATATTTGAATTTAAATAAAGTAAATGATTTATTTAAATGAAATTTAGAAATGTTCTAATTCAGTTAGACTTCATAGGCCCAATAAAAGATTCAATAGGGTAAAATTTTGAAATTCACCCATAACTTCCGATGCGGGCTAGTCTAGTTCCAACACTTATGGATCTAATAAATAAATAATTCTTCTTAATTTTGGTGGTATGAAAGCATTTTTCCTACTTAACACCAAAGGATTAGTTGTTTAGGGTTCATAATAAACAGTGTTTCAAAGGACATTGTTTTGATCTGTTTAAAATGAATTTGAAATAAGAAACCTACTAATATGTTTTGTGAATATTCTTATACCATTGTATATGTATATACTAAAAATGTTTAAAGTACCGAAAGTAAGATGGTTTGAGAATATGCTTATACTGGTGGGATAAGTATATAAATATTTTGATAAATAATTGAAGTATTTAATTAATGTGGATTAATTAAAGAAGCTTAGTGGATCTCATATGGAATTAAATCTATGTATGATTTTTTTTATTTGATAGTTAAATAACCGACTATCAAATCTGTGCCTATTTTTAACTCTAGAAATATTTGGAGGAAACATGAGAATTATATTGTACGATTATCTTTGGAGATGTTATACTATGCGTATAAACTTGTTGTGTTCTTTTAGGACAAATGATAAGGAAATCCATCAGCTAAATGGTTAGAGGGTGTCCTTGCTCTTCTGCATTGTTTGTTTATTTCCAAAACAACTTGAGTTGAGTTTACCGAAAACTATCGAAGGTTGGTTCGAAGAGACCAGGATAAGTACGATTTATCCAAAAAGCACTTCGAACCAACTCAAGCGTTGGAATTTGAAGCATCTTGAAGATGAAGAAACCAAAGACAGAGTTCTTTGAAGTGCAAGGGATACTTGCTACCAATCCTAAGGGTGATTCCAAAATGAATGTATTAAAAGTAGTGCCTTCGGTTTGTTCATATCCTGAACAACTTGTATGGATGAATGCTAGCACTGCATTGCTGCTTGGAGGGTAGTGTTAGCATTCCAAGTGGGATTGCTGTAAAAAAGATAAAACGTAGCCTCCAGCTTCATCAACAGGGAATGACTAAAACAGGAGAAAGGCTTCGGGGCTATGTGGGTCGCACCTATTAGGGTATTGTCTTCACCTTTCTAGATATATACATTTATGGATTTGATTGTGCATGAGAGCTCTCGAAAAGGTTGCAAAAGCAACCGAGGTGATGAACTATTCGGTACTATCCAGTAAGGGGTAAGGCTTTCCTGATTTGCAGGGGTCCATGTGAAGCCCTCGGTACATTTTTATAGAGATGTACCATGGCAAGCAGTACCCCAGTAGTCTTATCATTGTATGGAATCCTTTTCCTTATAAGCTGGACTATGTTGGAATGTGAGGTGCAAGCATACCGGCTATATTCATATTTTATTTTAAACCCTAGACAACATTATTATAATATCATTAGAATTTCTATAAAATGTTTTGGTTGTCATAAGGTAAAATCCGTTCGTGTTTATGTGTGGCGTGGTCTTATGAGATACCTTTATTTTAAAAGGATTTATAGGATAAAACAAATTTCTTGTGATTTGAATTTCTCACGCTGGTTTACCGCACTGATCCGGATGTAATTTTCTTATAATGCTTGAGTCGGACCCATGTATTTTTCCAGAGATAGCTTTGAATTTTTAGGAGCTTCAAGAGTCAAGTTGGATGCCCAGGACGTAATTTTGTATTTTATTTCCATCGTGTTTATTAATTATGTTTTATCAGCGCTTGTAAGGACATGCTATTATAACTGTCCAGACTGGTCATAAGTTAAACTCTGATGTGGTTTGGGTATTGAAAGATTTTCTTTTATACAATAAATTTGGAATATTATATATATTATTAATCACGTTGTGAGATTTTGTTCCGTCTTTTCATTTTCTTTTTTCCAAACAATTTGTCTTTTCGACACTTGGATGCTCAGCATGTGAATATCGTGGATGTATTAATGTCAATTTCTAAGGAACAAAAAGACGGGTCACCACATTTGGTATCAGAGCTGAAGGTTAAGCAAGAACCTTAGTCTTGGTGGGGTAACTCAGTAAGGACAGGGTAAGTGACCCCCTTGAATGAGTTTGAGTGTATTATATACACGAGAATATGTATTTGTTAAAATATGTTTTATATCATGTTGATTTGTCTATTGAGTGGCTTATAAATTCTGGTCGAGTCGTCTGATCAACTTTATCGATAGAGATTTCTAAGCACTTGAACAAGGAAACCGACACAATATTGTTTTTTAGTTGGTAAATGAATTTTTTTTACCTAAGATTATATTTTATATAAAGTGGGATAATTTTCAAACAAATTGATATAATTATTTTGGTTGTTATTAGAAAATGATGGTATTTAATTATCATCATTGTTGGTTTCTTGATTATGCTTGGTTAGTTTACAAGCACCTGTTGTTTAATTGAAATAGATACAAACACCTTATGAATTCGGTTTCATGATTTGACCATAAGGCATACATAAATAAGGTAGGCTTAACTAGTTTACTTGGTTAAAAGGGGAATTCTAATAAAAGAAGTTATGAAAAAAGATGTGATTGATTTATTATATAAAGTGGATTTTATAGAATTGGTTTATAAAGAGTAATTTATTAAGAGAATTTTGGGAATTTAAATTCTGTTGCTTTTGGAAAAGATTTCAAATGCCTTTTGAAAAAGAAATTAATAATATTACTTAAAGGTATTTATAATTATAAAAGTTTCAAAGAGGAATTTTCAGTAATGTATATTTTCTTGGATAGTTCGGGAAAACATCTCGATTAGGTTTATCGTAATCTGCTTCTAAGTGACAATCGGATGCCCGCTTAGGCAAATGACGTAGTGCACTTAGTAAACTATTCCATTTATCATTGTGCGATCGAATGAATTCGAATTCGAACGATCCGAAGTAAAATTAATAAATAAAGTACTTAGGTTATTTAATATGTTTATAATATATATATTCTATTGATAAAAATTTATAGAGCTTAGTATGAGATTCTAAGGAACTTTGTTGTTTGATTTTAGAGGATACCCATAGTTGTGATAAGGGCCCGCATGAGGATTAGGAGGTTGCTTGGTCAGGCTAGGGTTAGTCAAGTCATGGAGGTTCTTGATATCCCTACATCGAAACCTGAAAAAGTGGAGCCGATATAGGAGGAACCTGAAGAGGAGCCAATGGAAGAGGAGCCGATATAGGAGGAACCTGAAGAGGAGCCAATGGAAGAGGAGCCGGAAGAGGAGCCAATGGAGGAGGAGCCGAAGGAAGGTCCAAAGGAGAGTACCTTGAGGAGGAGGAAAAGGAACCCGAGGTATACCAGGATGGATGGTGGATGGGTTATGGAGTGAGGGATCGATGTGAATGGGCTTCTGATGGGCCAAAATCCATAGAGTTATCGTGTCCCCCGGTATAGAATTCTGATGAGGAGGGCTCTATCTGTAGTTAAGTTAGTATCTATATATTCTATGTATCTATATTATGATTGTTAGTTGGATTTTGTATCTTGGGAGATACTTTTTGACAAGGATTGGGTATTACTGGTATGTGTGTTGAACTTATTCTGAAGTGATATTGTTTTTATCCTTTTTTTAAAAAGGGGTTTCTTTTTACTTAGTAAACAGTTAGTAAAGTGGTTAATAATTTTGTTTAGCCTTGATTTTCTGAGTTTAGGTCATGGTGAAATTTCGAGGGGGAAGAGAATGTGATGACCCAGGATTTGATCGCTTTAATCTATGAATATTTAATTTATATTAAATATTCAATTAATGGTTTTAATAAGTAAGTAACATCTTTTAAAATTTATATCTAATGATAGAGAAATTCATTTTTAAATTCCATTTACATAAATAGGTAGGTCGACGAAAAAATGGAAATATGACTGAAACAAGATTTTCGAAGTTTTAGCTTTTACTCGAATAAAAAGTGTTAGGGGTTGTAATACCCTTGTATGAACTAAAAAACTCTTATATGGTTTAAACATTTTATTTTGAGATGTGTAAACAAAGCAACAACAATAAGAAAGAAGAAAATATTGAAAAAATGAAAATCTTATTTAAAATTCGAAAAAGGGAAAAATTGATTTGAAGTGAGTTTACATCTCATATAATTCCTTAAGTGTGGAAGTGAATTTAGGTACATGAATCACCCAAATATCCAACATATTTTCTAAGGTTTTGTAGTTTGATAGATTTGAAAAAATGATGGCAAGTTTGAAATTTGTTTTATGGGTAATTATGACTTTGGTTTTCTTTTTAAATATACCTTCTCCTATTAGCCTACATTTCATTTCAAAATAACTTATTTTCACAAATTCAAAGATCAAAAACTTTAAACTCAAGCTTGGATATGGATTTTTGCATTTGTGAATAATGTGGAAGGTGAGATTCTCCATTTCTTGGATTATTTGATTTTATTTTATATATGATAAGGGTTGTGAAATCTGTGACGACCGCCCTACACCTCTAGCACCCAATACACATAAGAGAGTGTGCTCCCGTGCGTAATCGATATAGGACAATTTCCAAGGATGAAAAGAAAGAAAACCAAACACAGAACCTGTAAAACATCTCACAGCGCACATATAAATGTAATATAACAACTCAGATGTAAAACAAGCTAGACAGTGATATAATCAAATGAACCTTAAATAAGGACATCAAAGCACAACTGGTTCATAGACTATACAAGAACTAAAATAAAGAGTTTATACATCTCACATCTACTAAAAAACCTCTAATATTGTCTTTAATAATACAAGTACCGTCATAGCTACACGATACTGCACAGCAGAATTCAACATCAACAAAATAATGGAATAAGAGGATATACTAACTAGCTACCCATGCCATAGCCTACATCCACTTTCCATTCCTCTTCTGCTCCTATTGATGACTTCACACCTGTACAGACACATGGAATGAAAAGGAAAAAGGTTTCAACTATTTTTGGACCGTGCCAATTTCTATACACCCCAGCCCAGTCTATGGGATCCGGTGGTTATTGCATAGAAAAAGACTGCCTATGTACCCCTTTTGGGGGATCAAGCCCACGTAGTTTCGATTCATGCTCTTCTTCTCCATCCAAAAAGCCGTTAGCACCTAACGACCATAGCATCTATGCAACCATTTGCAATCATCACAGCCAGTGCAATTAAAGAAACCATTGCAATCGCAACCAATACAATCAATGTAACTAATGAAACATTGCAACCATTACAACCAATGCAATCAATGTAAGCAGGAAACACTACTCCTATGCAACCACCAAATGACCAAAGGTACTAACCCACCATGTTATACAATCACAACAACCAACTACACACTACGTAGTAATAATAGTAAATGGGGTATAAGGTATGAACAACCATACCTAACATGTCCCTGCATCCAAAGATTTAGTGCATAAACATAATATATGCTAAACTATCACCACAAGACAATGATATAGGATATAAGGGTATCGCACGGCACATCAAGCACACGACATTGTTCACACAGTCTCGCATTTCTCACCTAAGTGCATTGAATATATGACGATTCATGTGGCACTACTGCAAACCAGTGACTAAACCGAAATCCCTTTCCAGGCATTTCCATAATGGAACCCAATCGTTAATCCATTTCGGTTGTCTCCACAATAGGACACAATTGCAAATCTCACTCGCAAGTCACTATCATTAACTTTCCCTTGTGGATAGCCGACGACTCCCATCATTGAGTCATCATCCTCAAAACACCTCTAGACACCCTTCGTACGTATGTCGTAGAGCTACTATGCCAAAGTATCGAAGCCATCCCATCGTCAACATCGAAGCATTACATCATTGCTTCACTAGTCTCTACACGAAGTCCAAGGCCATCCCGAGTCGTCCCAAAGTCATTCATCCTTACTCCCCATCGACTCATCAAAGACTCCACTTTGCCTTGTAGTTCGTTTATACCATACCCGTAGTCTATAGCTAAACTCCATACTCCACCCGTGCCGGTCCTTCCTACGACCGATACAAGCTAGAAGCAAACCAAAATACACATATCCAAGTCACCTCCCATGGTTCGGCTTCCATCACCGAACTGAATTCTACGCTCGGTCGTCGCTCCGCTTTGCCACCAAATAGATCACCATGACCGGCCATCGAACCAAGCTCCACTACCGATCAACCAATCTTGTTCTATCACCTGACCATCACCCACTGAATAGCCATCCTCGTTCGACCATCGAACACCCTCCACCAGCGAGCAGATTATCTTATTCGATCATCGGACCTCTCCACCATCAAGCCGACACCCATCGAATAGCCAATCTTGTCCGGTCACCGCCCCACCATACCACCGAACTGACCTTGTTGCTCGGGCATCGCACCATTCCACTGTCGGACCAATCCGTAGCCGAACCACCAATGTCGAACCAAGCTTCACTAATAGCAGTAGAGACTTGAATGGAAAGTGGTAAAAAAAGAGTGATTTGGAGGGATGGCTAACCTATTTATAGGCAAAACCCCAAGCACCTCCCTGAACCGATCACTACCGAACCAAAGGCAACTCCTCTCCAAACCCCAAATACACCTTGCACTGACCAAAGTCAAATCTTCAAACGGCCATATCTCATAGCTAGATGATCCAAATCGCTATTATGTCCACTATACGGAAAGAGAAACCATTATATCTTTCCAATGAAAGTGGTCTCGAGTGATAATTCGGCCCTTATTAAAAGCTATAGCTGAAACAAGACTTCTAGAGGAAAAATTATAAAAATAGGAACTAATAGGCATTTCCCAAAGCTATAGAGTCATACGACCTCATATGAATTAAATAATAATATTTTATGATCCTCTGATACATAAAATACGGATCGTTACACTCTCCCCCATTAGGAATTTCGCCCCTGAAATTCCAACACAAACAAGGCAAAGTCATACATGTCTACCATGCATGCCTATCATCTATTAGCAGTACACTCAATTCCTTCCTCCTATAGGAACACTACTCCTATGATGGTACATATCCTCAGTACCACCAAAACAACTCCAAAGTGCATCGTGGACTTCCTTCCTGTTAGAAGACAAGAATATCGCCCACGAACATCAATACAAGCCCACTAGGCTCCAGGCACTCCACTCCGTCTTAAAATGTCATCCACTCACTACACAGATATTATAGGCACTCCTCACTTGGCTTGCTCTTCGAGTGCCACCCTCCTCGAAGACAAAATTCTAGTCCTAGGTCGATATGAAACTCAATCTCTTTACATATCAATAGTCTGACTTGCTCCAGATATTTCCCTTACCATGGGAAATGATGACGAATCCCCTTGCAGGTTCTCGAGAGAACACGCCGAGCTAACCATAACTATACCCTCAGGTGCACAGTCCAGCTCCAGCCTCAGGTCTCCTCCTTTCCCAATCGCCATTCTCAGCTCCTCTCCATTTATTTTATCTCTGTATCTCTTTGACCACTCCATTCCAAATGATATCAAACGCAACGACCCCAAACAAAACGACCACCAACAACAAACATCCACAACTCAAAACTCTAAGTCTCAACAAACCACACGTAAGTCTATCGAACTATCGCCAGGTTTGAAACAACTATAGGTTTGTCTACCGGGTTAGGACACAACCCTAACATGTTCACTAAGTCACTAAATGAAAGGTTCTAACATGTTGATATCAAATAAAACATGTATAGTTATAGCATAAACGTAAAGCATACCTCGGATAATGATGCCATTACCCTTCTCCTTCGCCGACGGAGCACTTGATGAAGCTGGAACAGCATTCAAAGAGTAAGCAGACACAACTTGCTTATTGCTCAATGGTTTCGGACTATTTCTCTTCATGTTCCCAGTCTTATCACAGTGGAAGCACTTCTTTCGATCCTCTCTTTCCCTAGATTGCTTCTCTTTCCCGAGATTGCTTCCACTTTCTCTTGCCGCCCCGCTCACCTACGGCTTTGGCCCTCCTTTAGAAATAACAACCTTAGCTTTTAGTTTCAGATATGGGCTCTTGTTCTCCATAGTTTTCTCTACAACCCTCCTAACGGTGTCATCAATATGGCCAATCATCCAAGTAAATAGCTTTGGGTAAGCAGTCCGCATGCTCTTTACAGACTCCCAAGCTAGCATGCATCCTACTCAAAGCAATAGGGTGTCATCCTTATACTAAACACCTCTCGCCTCCACTAAGCAGGATTAGATCATCATCAAGGTCTTGCACCAGACCCTTCCCGCTACCACTAAGACGAGTTAGATCATTACTAAGGTCTCGCATAACCATAGCCATCACCAAGCCTTCACATCATCACCAAGATGCTACTCTCTCCTGACCATTGCCAAGGTCTTGCTCCACTCGATCATCCATGAAGCCTTGCTCCACCATGATCGTTCCCGGAGTCTCACCCCGCTATGACTTTCTCAAAGTCCACCCTCGATATTACCTTCGCATGGTCTCTTGGATACATGATAACTCACTTTACAACATCTCTGATCGGCGACATCTCATGCCACCGAACTGATCACCACGACTAGAAACCAAAACATGCTCCACCACCGAACAGTTAATCTTGTTCTGTCACTGACCATCACCCACTGAACAGCCATCCCCGTCCGACCACTGAACACCCTCCACCATACCACTGAGCCAACACCCACCAAACAACCAATCTTGTCCGGCCACCGCCCCACCATACTACCAAACTGACCTCCTTGCTCGGGCACCGCACCATTCCACCGCCGAGCCAACACCTAGTCGAACCAACCAATGTTGAACCAAGCTTCACTAATGGCGATAGAGACTTGAATGGTAAGTTGTAACGACCCAATTTTTCGACGCCCGAAAATCGACATCAATACGTCCACTGTATTAAATGCCAAACAATCGAATGCCGGAAAACCAAACCTTTAGGGTTAAAGAAGAAAGAGGTAGAAGAAGAAATAGAAACAATATCAGAATCTCACAATCGCAGCGGAACAATATATAAGAGATAAATGGCTAATCTTTAAAACAAAAGAACTATATATGTTTATACATTACATCATCAGAGTACAACAGTTTCACAATAAATCGGACAGTTATAATAACTTGTCCCCATAACTGAATACACAGTGGAATAATAATCAAATACGGAAGTATGTCTCGCCATCCAACTCGTCTCCTGAGCTCCACAGCAATCCATCCAGAATCTACTGATAACCTGACTCTAGGCTGCCCGTATGGAAAATTATGGGCACCCAGAGTTTAGAAAAGGGAACAATAAACTCCAGGTCAGTCATGGGACTGGTGTGAGAACTAAAAACAGTTATTTGTACAAAAAGAAATCCGTTATGCTTTTTGGAAAATGAAACTACCATAAGGCCTCCCGCCGCACACACAATGCAATTGCACACATGGAGGAGATTTCTCCTTATAACAGTCAAACATGCTTGATACGCGAAAATCCTTTTGATATTATTATTAGTGCATAGTGTGAAAACATTTCGAAAGTATAATATTAATCTTAGCCAGCATACTACCATTATAGTATGCCTACTATATCTACCATGCTAAATGTCAGGTTACCGCCACGTCACATGGCAGGTTCTACAACTGCAATCGTAAAGGGCTCGTACTGTTTTGTTTGGATTTCCAACAAATGGTCAAGGCTAAGGAACTTCCTTTCCGAATGGGTACGCCACTGGAGGGACGCCCCGAGAACCTAACCGGATCTCTGCCAACACAAGGCCGGGTTACCTCTGTAACTAGGTAACTAACTGTCATGAGTATGCCATCCCCCGGTCATAACCAACCTTTACCGAGGAGCCTCGAATTCCAACAACCACATAAGTAAATATGTGGGCTCCATACCAGAATACCACTTTTTATTTTATCCACATAAGTAAATATCTGGGCTCCATACCAGAATACCACTTTTTATCCAGAAGGAAATGTACATACCCTGAGTGGCGCGACCCCCATAACCTTGCTGCATCCTTCCTGTTTCGACCATTTCCGGGGTGTGAGGTTCGATGAAGTCTCGTCCCACAAAGCTACGCTTTTTCACAAAAGCCATGAAAGCCATGCTTTGATCAACCAATGATCAACACTTAGCATGCCACATTACCAAATTGGGAATATATCACTAGTAACAATCAACTACATAACCTCTGAGCTCGTACGTCTCAGAGAAGGGTATTAAGCTAAGAGAATAAATTCTCCGCCACCAAAAGAAATATATTTGATAGAAACCAGCTTTATATCTCAAAGTGTAATCTCAGACATACATCCATACAAGTGTGAGAAATGCGGATTAAGGATCTTAAGGCTAGAATTAACACTAGAGGGGGGTGAATAGTGTTTTAAGAAATTTGTTAATCTTTTTGAGTTTATCTTACTTTGTTAATAGTGTATACACTAATCAGACACAGATATGAACATAGAATCAAACACAAATGCAAATATAAAGTAAAAGCAGTAAAGGAAAGAACACACCGGATTTTATACTGGTTCGGAGTTACCCTACATCCAGTCCCGCAACACAAGTACGGATTTCCTTTCAACAACAATTCAACAATTACAACCCTCGGTTTCAAGGCTACGAGGTACACCCTCCAGAATGACAATCCTCTGGGTAGAGATACTTGATTTTCGGGGCAACAAGTTCACCCAATTGATTTCCAGGGCTACAATCACACCTTTTCTCGCTTAATTGATTTCCAAGGCTACAATCACACCTTTTCTCGCTAATATATTACAAAGAAGTCTATAACTCTGAATAGCACTGAGAACCTTGTAGAGATAGTGATGGAGAATCAAACTAGAAGTAATCGAGTATGATTCAATATTGATTTCGACAGAGTAATGGTATGATTTTGTATTAAGAAATGTGGAAGAAGAAGAGGAGTGAAAACCAGAAAAAAGTGATTAAAAATTCGTTGAAACTGACCCCTATTTATAGAAGATCAACAGCCATGACCATTCATGAAGGGTTATGGCGAATAAACACTTCTTTTGAAATTTGAATTTTGAACTTCAACTGTCACTATGTCGACATAGTGCCTAGGGGCATGTCGACATCCCTCAGCCAAAGTTGATATTTTGAATTTCTATAAAAATAATATTTATCTTATATAAAAACTATTTAAAACTTTATAAATATACTTGAATATAGTTGAAATTCATAAGTAAATATAAAGAACAATATATACATAATTTAACTATAATTTTATATTTAAATCTAAGTATAAATATTAAAAGTTAAATATATTATTTGAAAAGACATTTAAAATCAGGAGTAATTTGACTTTGAAATTAAAGATGTTTTGAGGCTAAAATTATTTAAAATCAGGATAGAGAGTTTTGAATCTTTTAAAAGGAAAGTTTTGAAATCATTTTGAAAACAAGATAATTTTGTAAAATCATTTGAATTAAAATTAGTGGATACAAAACAATGTCCCACTAGATTTTCGTAGGTTCCATCCTACTTAGGGTTCCATCCCTTTAACGGGCTCGAAGTGGATTCCATTCCACGAATAAATTGGATACTAAGATGCCAGTTCTTTTCTACGAGTTTTAACAAATATTCCTAATAAAACAAACTTAACCTTGAACTCTTGATAATCTTGATACTCATGAGTCTTTTGTCTCTATATCTTGAATCTCTATATTGTAAAGTCTTCATTCTTGATACCTGCATGGTTAGATCCTGCATATACATATATATCTAAACTTGTAATGTTAGTATTTATATTTTATAATCTATTCTAAGGTTGTTGTCATCAAAACCATCATCTCATGGACTAACAATCTCCCCCTTTTTGATGATGACAACCTTTGTTTATAAAATATTCCTTCTATCCTAATAACTCCCCCTAAAACTAACAACTCCCCCTTAATCTATGCCTAACTACCCTATTTTATATTTCTCCCCCTTTGTCATCAACAAAAAAAATTTACTCCCCCTTACTCTTGGACTTTAGTACCTGCATTGATAAACTATACAACGGAATATATAATATATAGATTAAGAAATAATGATACT
The DNA here is from genome assembly GCA_030737815.1 of Allium fistulosum. Taxonomy (NCBI): domain Eukaryota; kingdom Viridiplantae; phylum Streptophyta; class Magnoliopsida; order Asparagales; family Amaryllidaceae; genus Allium; species Allium fistulosum. The sequence continues at coordinate 147,195,280 of CM060908.1, read as the reverse complement.
TATGAGCATAATAACTTAATTAAAGACTATATTCATTTCAGTGTATATATATGTTTCACACACCAATCTTCAAACCAAATAAAATCAATCCACACAAAGTATTAATTCAAACTAAATTAAATCAAACAAATTAATTCAGACAAATCAAACAAAGAAAGAAAATTAAACGTTACGAGGAACATCAACCCATCCTTCTTCTCCAAAGATAGGGTCTTGTTTGATGGCATCCCAATTCTCATTATCAACAGATAGAGAAACGGGAGGATGTGCTTCATTATCATCCTTGTGCAGGGAGGAGATCATCCAACGAATTGCATCGAAGTGTCTCTCTTTTGTTCCTTGATCATCTGCATTTGACTCAATTCTAAGTGACGTTGATTACGGAGGATGATAGAGAGAATATTCTTGAATGAATTGAGTGTTTCTTCAAGATTTTCAGATAGATTGTGAATAAGATTGGCCATAATTGAATTAGAGAAAGAAATGAAGGATATAGAGAATGAAAAAATAAATTTCAGTGAAGATTTCTGGAAGAAAAAGGTATATATAGGTGTAGAAATTCGTTTGAAATGAATAGACATTTGGTAGTTATTCAAATTTCAAATTCAAAATCAATAATCACTTCTGACCAGTACATGTCGACATGGTCAAGAGGGGTATGTCAACATACTATAGTGAATTTTGATGATAATTTTATTTTGTGAATAATGATGTATATATATTTCTATAATATACTAACATTTATTCAAGATATAAAATAAGCTAGATGACAGGAAGGAAATTCAATTTCATTGCATAATAGGATAATACAATGATTAAACATAAAGAACTACACGAACATTCGAAATAAAACAAACTAAGACAAATACAACAAGATACTAAAAGATAAAACTAGTTAGAAGATGAAGATGATGAAGATAGTCCAAGTTTCTTGCTGACTTTTGAAAAGAACTTGTTCATCTTCGAAGACATGTTATCCAACTTCTTACTAACGGATCTTTTTAAAATCCGTTGATTCTCCACAATTATCTTTTGGTTTATGAGAAGGGTTTTGTTGGATGGATTGGAAGGATATTCAATACTTTCTAAGGATGTTTCACCTTCTTCTTCTTCTTCTATTTCCATTTCATCCCTTTCTTTTTCTTCTTCCTCTTCCATTTCTTCATGAGCCAAACGCTCTTCCTTTTCGGTAAGAGTCTCATAAGGTTGAAAAATATATGGGATTTTCATGAGAGAAATGTTTGAGATATTAAAAACTTTTCTAGAGACAAATTCTTCACCTTTGAAATCCACTCCAAAATAGTTGAAAATCCGAGTAAGGTAAATTCCATGATATAAAGTGTTTTCTCCCATTTCAAAATTTTTAGGACGAAGTTCATCCAAAATAACTTGCGCCCAATTGATATCATAATTTCCAAAAATAGAAAAATGTGCTTTGCACGCTTTTGAGGTAGGATTGTTAAAATTTCCCGATCTTGGGGTCAAAGTATGTTGTAAGAGAAGATTGACAATTCTTGCTTTAGGACGGAAATTTCGGTTTTTAAATTCAAAGTTTTCATCTCCTTCAAAAATATGATGAAATGTCTCACGATCATGTTCATCGATTTTAAAACTAGAAAGATCCATTCCCGTGCTTTTGCAATTAAGAATGGTACCCAAAAGATCATAATTCAAAACAATTTTAGTGCCTTTGACACTACTCCAAATTTCATTCTCATTTCCATTATAAAAACCATGGTTTAAATTAGCATAGAAGATTTTGACAAGATTAGGATAGCAAACAAAATCATTTTGAGAAGAGTCAATAAGACTTAAAACACCATTGTTTGCAAAAAGAGAATCAATTTCATAAGAAGAAAAATCTTGAAAAATAGCAAATTTTCCAGGATGGACTTTGGCATAATTAGCATAATTGATGTATGCTTTAATTGCCTCCGGATCATTGAATAATTGTTCTTTGATTTTTCTGGAAATTCTCATGGTTGAGGGGTTGCTTGAAGAAGCCATTAGAGTAGAGAGTAGAGAGCTTGAAGATATGAAGAGAGAGTTTGAATTTGAAAATGAAAGTGAAAAGATATGATAAAAGATTGTGAATAAATAGACTTTCAAAGGACATATTCTATGGGCAAAAGGTATCTTTTCAGAGAAATAAATGAAGTGAAAAGGTGGAGGGAAATTCAAACATTTGAATTCAAAATTTGAAATTCAAATTCAGATAGGCATGTCGACATCGTGGTAGGGGCCATGTCGACATGTGCCTTTGAATTTTCATGGCATGATTTTTCCTAAGTTATCTAATACATACACATATATCTATATATATATTATTAATTTCTATATTTCTGAAATATTATTATACTTATAATATATTTCAGAATGTGTCAAAAATAATAAAGATAATAATAAAATAATAGTAAAAATAGAAAATAAAGTTTAAAATTCAAACAACATATCAATTCAAAATCAATCAATCAAACAATCAAGCAACTAATTCTATGCAAGCAATTTCAACCAATTGTATTGTAAACGTGTACCTTTTTCTGAATCCATTTCTTTGAATTCGTCGGAGTCGTGAACTGCAGTAAAACACAAATTCGAATTATCCATCTTCTGATCATCATCACTTGAGGACGAGTCTGAGTCATTTAGAGTAGCAGTAAATGCATGCTTCCGTTTCTTTGCTGGTTCATTGTTCATAGGAGGATTCTGCCTATCTGGATACAGACAGTCTCTTTTGATATGACCTGGTTCGTCACAATTGAAGCATTTGATAAAGTTTGGTATTGTAGTCTGATTACCGAAATTCTTAAAGTTGTTTCTCTTAGAACTATTCAATTTTCTGTACTTCAGGAATTTCCTAAAATTCCTGGTCATAAATGCTATCTCTTAATCATTATCACTATTTGAGTCTGATCCATCGGTCAATGCATTGAATGCCATTGATTTCTTTTCAGATGCTTTGCTTTCTCTTCTCCCGATCATTTGAACTTCAAACGACATTAGATTTCCAATCAATTGTTCTATCTTTAAAGTACTGATGTCATTTGCCTCTTCAATTGCAAGTGTCTTTTGATCCCATTCTGGAGTGAGAGAATTTAAAATTTTTCTGACTTAATCTTCTTCCGAAAATTCCTTTCCCAAAGATATTAAAGAATGCACAATATCTTGAAATCGACTATACATATCTAAAATAGACTCATTAGTATTCATTTTAAATAACTGAAACTAATTTGTGAGCATGGAAATTTTAGTCTGTTTAACTTTGCTTGTTCCTTCGTGAGTTACTTGCAAAGTTTTCCCAATTTCATATGCAGACTTACAAACTGACACTCTATTATATTCATTTCTTTCAAGTGAACAAAACAGTATATTCATTGCTTTAGAATTATTTTGTGCAACAGTCTTTTGCTCAGTGGTCCACTGTGTGCAAAATTAGTTGTGGGTTCAGAATATTCAGTTTGTGTGATATTCCAAGTATCTAATCCTACAGATTGTAAATATATTTTCATTTACATGCCCAATATGCATAGTTACTGCCATTAAAAAGTGGTGGTCTGGCAGTAGACTGACCTTCTACAAATGAACTAGTGTTGGTGGTAATAGCAGTACTAGTGTTAGTAGCCATTTTGAAATTTTTCAAAATTCAGATAAAGAAACTTTTGAAAACCTGGCTCTGATACCAAATGTGAGAAATGCGGATTAAGGATCTTAAGGCTAAAATTAACACTAGAGGGGGGTGAATAGTGTTTTAAGAAATTTGTTAACCTTTTTGAGTTTATCTTACTTTGTTAACAGTGTATACACTAATCAGACACAGATATGAACATAGAATCAAACACAGATGCAAATATAAAGTAAAAGCAGTAAAGAAAAGAACACACCGGATTTTATACTGGTTCGGAGTTACCCTACATCCAGTCTCGCAACACAAGTACGGATTTCCTTTCAACAACAATTCAACAATTACAACCCTCGGTTTCAAGGCTACGAGGTACACCCTCCAGAATGACAATCCTCTGGGTAGAGATACTTGATTTCCGGGGCAACAAGTTCACCCAATTTATTTCCAGGGCTACAATCACACCTTTTCTCGCTTAATTGATTTCCAAGGCTACAATCACACCTTTTCTCGCTAATATATTACAAAGAAGTCTATAACTCTGAATAGCACTGAGAACCTTGTAGAGATAGTGATGGAGAATCAAACTAGAAGTAATCGAGTATGATTTGATGTTGAGTTCAGTAGAGTAATGGTATGATTTTGTATTAAGAAATGTGGAAGAAGAAGAGGAGTGAAAACCAGAAAAAAGTGATTAAAAATTCGTTGAAACTGACCCCTATTTATAGAAGATCAACAGCCATGACCATTCATGAAGAGTTATGGCGAATAGACACTTCTTTTGAAATCTGAATTTTGAACTTCAACTGTCACTATGTCGACATAGTGCCTAGGGGCATGTCGACATCCCTCAGCCAAAGTTGATATTTTGAATTTCTATAAAAATAATATTTATCTTATATAAAAACTATTTAAAACTTTATAAATATACTTGAATATAGTTGAAATTCATAAGTAAATATAAAGAACAATATATACATAATTTAACTATAATTTTATATTTAAATCTAAGAAAATATTAAAAGTTAAATATATTATTTGAAAAGACATTTAAAATCAGGAGTAATTTGACTTTGAAATTAAAGATGTTTTGAGGCTAAAATTATTTAAAATCAGGATAGAGAGCTTTGAATCTTTTAAAAGGAAAGTTTTGAAATCATTTTGAAAACAAGATAATTTTGTAAAATCATTTGAATTAAAATTAGTGGATACAAAACAATGTCCCACTAGATTTCGTAGGTTCCATCCTACTTAGGGTTCCATCCCTTTAACGGGCTCAAAGTGGATTCCATTCCACGAATAAATTGGATATTAAGATGCCAGTGCTTTTCTATGAGTTTTAACAAATATTCCTAATAAAACAAACTTAATCTTGAACTCTTGAACTCTTGATAATCTTGATACTCATGAGTCTTCTATCTCTATATCTTGAATCTCTATACTGTACAGTCTTTCATTCTTGATACCTGCATGGTTAGATCCTGCATATACATATATATCTAAACTTGTAATGTTAGTATTTATATTTTATAATCTATTCTAAGGTTGTTGTCATCAAAACCATCATCTCATGGACTAACAACAAGTCCATCCTGGATCTGAATGGAACCGAAGGCACTTCGAAAGAAGTCCTTGCAAATCCGGATATCTACAATCCCGACCGGACTCCCCATCACATATGGAGATCTCTATACCGGAGCAACTCAGTGCAGAGGCAATCGACAGGTAATCCTTTCGTTCTCAAAAATACCCGGTCTTCACCACCGTCTTCAAATGCACTCCCATTTCGTCGTATCATTATTCATAATGGGTTTTATGACTTAACGTCCTCTCACGACTTAACCGAATAATGAGCGCTTATTTTAAAAACAAGTGGATACATTCAATTCTAAATTAAGTCACAACAAATTTCCACTTTCGATCTTTTAAACAAAAGATCCACCTTTTAAGATTCGATGTGGTTTTCGGATAACCATTTGGAATCCAACCCTCGGTCGCATCGAAAATTCAAATACCGTTTTAAAGGCCAATATTGATAGTCGGTTATTTAACTATCAAATAACATCTATAAACAACCATCAGATTTAAATAATTTCTCAAATTATTTATTTCAAAATATCTTCGCAAGATATAAATTTTTCTACACTTCAACCCTTTTAAAAACAGTTTTGAAATCACTTTCCTCTCGCGGAATAAATTCCAAACATTGTTTATTTCCACTGAAAAATTTGCCAAGACTAAATGCTTTAGATTTTTAAAATAATTTAAATCACTTTATCTAAAAATATATATGCTTTAAAATACTTAGAATAAAAACTATTTAAAACACTTTATTTAAAATACCAGTTATGAAATTTAATAATAATTTTTCACGTAAAACTTAAGCCAAACCAAATTTAAAAATAAAGGTTATTGCATTCTATACAAGTTTTCCAAATAAAAAAATTTAGCCAAATTATTTTTATAAATAAAACGACTTTACAAAATATAAATATTAATAATTATCTTTTTAAATCATAATACCATTTAGCCTTTTAAAATTATTACTACTATAACTAATTTAATAAAATATTTACCTTTAAAATTCTAAATCACTTAAATAAATAATTTCTCAAAACATTCTTTTAAAACAACTTTAAACTTTTAATTTATACTTAAAAGCTCCTTTGAAAACGTACTTGGCTTTTCAGGGAAAATCGCTTTTCTCTCGTAGCTTTAAAAATAAACTACTATTTATTTTTGAAACAAATTACCAGTTCCATTATAAATTCCCACCGTGAATTTATATTTCCAAATATCCACTGATATATATTATTTCTCTTTATAAAACCCAGTTTATAAATTCCATAGTCTCATCTTCTTTTCAAAACACAGCTTCAAACATTAAATTAGTTTTCAAATCGATTTCACAAAACTAACTCCATTTTTAAAATAAATTCCTTTATTTCTCCCAAACCATTTAAAATCAGAATTTTAAATAAATTCTTCAACTTTTAAACAATACTACTTAAGTTCTCAAAATCCATTTATTTTCATTTATTACAAATCTTTTTTCTCCATACTTGAATTTATTCAATAGGATTTCAAAAATCAACTTTTATCCTTTTCCAAATTCCTTCCTTTTATTTATCCAATTCTCTAAAAATTATTTTACTTAAAATTCACTATTTTAATTTCCTTCCAAAAATCCAATTATTATATTTCTGATGTTTTAAAATACCAAAATATATTCGGCTAAACCATAGCCTTTAATAATTTCAATTACCAATATAATCAATCACAGATTATCAATAAATCATATCACAGCATATGAAATAAATTCAAACATTTGAGGAATCCAGTTGGATCCCTCCAACCAGTTTCCCTGCATCCATAGATATTAGCACAATAATTTAAAATACCAATTCCACTTCGAGGTGGAATATCGCGGTATATGGGGTCATATAATATCATCCGCTATTATGCGGCGCATAGGGTCTCATCCGCTATATAATGCGGGAAATCAAACACTCCAATATATATATATATATATACTAATATATATAACATACCAATCCAACTGATAACAACTATCAATCCAAGCAAACAATCAATAATTTAAAATTTAACTATTTAAAATTTAATCGGTAATCCGATTGAGTGAGATGTTCTCACCTTTAACTATGCATGCAACCGATTTCCCTCACGACTATTTCTTCACCATTTTGGACCATACTGAAACCATCTTTAATGCCTCCCCCACCTATCGAAGACGAAGACCACCACGATGCTCGCCCTTCCACGTGCGCCCTTGAACCATCATGAACCCGAAGCTCGTCACCACCTCCTTTGTTCGCACGCGACCCTACCCAGACTGCTGCTCGATTTCGAACCCACCTCGCTCGAGCTCAGCGACGCCCAACCCCACATCGCAGCTGCCATCACTCCTTCAATGAACGTCATTCAGATAATGGGCGACCACCTGCCGCGAAATCCCAATCAAACAAACCCTAGCCGCGCTCGCCACTCGAGCTTCCCCCCTGACGGCCACGTGACTTCGATTTACTATATCGTCTGCCATTTTTCGAGCGATTTGATTTTGTTAAAGAATTTCGTCCCGAAATTACTAGTTAAGAAGAATGATCCATAACCCGTTTATCATTTTCCCAAAACCAAACAGTTTTAACTTTCCAAAATAACTTTTTTTATTAAAGACACTATCATTCTTACTAACTTCCTAAACTCAACCATAAGTTCCAATATTATTCTCAACAATTCAAATTCAAATTTTAAATTATCTAAATTTCTCAAAAAAAATTCCAACTCTCAAAATTTTCGAAAAATTTCGCCAGCGTCTCCTTTGTGCGGCTAGCTCGGTACGACTACAAAATGCCTCTACGGGCCCCCAGATTTCAAAAGAAAACAAAATGCCAAGTGGCTAGACCAGAAAAGCGTCAAATTTTATACATAAATTTAAATACTTACCTTTTTGTTGTGAAATTCAATTTATCTTCTGAGATCAAAAATCCCAATTTCCTTTTTCTTTTAAACACCTGTATATCCTATTTAGCAATAATGTTCAATTACAACATTCAAAATCATTTATACATTTATTTACTATAGTTTCAATATCTATTTCATTCAAATCCGTACGATGTACTTATATCATCCGTACGCAATACCAAATTCGATCGCTCACTCGATCACACAATTTCACTTCCGAACTAGTATCGTCCAGCCGACTTCCTAGTGCGGACTCGGATCTAGTTTCTTGATCAGAAACCGTCATTCTCCTTGCATAGTCGTAAACTATGATAGAGAATTTCCAGAATCAACCAAAAATCCATATCCAAGGTTTGCCATCGAAAATCGAGTGAAAAATCCTAACTCGGATCGATATAACTATCTCGAAATTCTGTCCTCGAATCTGGATCAAATCGCTATGCGAATAAAATAATATACGTAACATCCTACATATTTATTCCCATTGATTATTAGCTATATCAATTCCCTTTTCTTTTATTCACATTTATTTTGATTTTTCATTCACTTATCCAAAAATTCCCTTTTTACCCAACTTTTATTAAATCTTCATCCAAATATTTACTTAGAATATTTTTCCAATTCCAGATTTTTACTTAAGAATTCGACCATTCATTTCTTAAGTTCAATATAAGTATTTATATACTTCTTATATTTATTTTCACTCCACTACTGAAGTTATATATTTTTATTCAAATTGGATCTCCAATTTCCATATGAATTCAATTTACCCTCATTTTAAATATTGAATTCTATTCATCTCATCTCAAATCCATTTCTTTAATTAGTTCCACTTACTAATTTATTCATATCTCAACCACTTTTATTTCCAACCCATTATTATCTTTAGTCCACTCCACTAATTTTCCATTTACTTACAAATTCAAGATGAATTTCAACATTTAGTTTTCAATTTCATTTACTTGCAATTGTAAATTCATTTATTCATTCAGAAATTTATTTCCACCTTAAATTTTATTTGAGTAATCATTTCACTTAGTCTCCTTAGACCTTTCTTTAAATTCACTTTTATTTAACTATATTTAATTATACTCCAATTCAATTTAAATTTTAAACTTCTATAAGTTTCCCAAATTTAATTGCATTTGCTAATTTCTTTTGATTCACCTTAATTAATTAGCTTACCTTCCCACTTATTTGGGTTTTACACTTACTTTTGTTTATCCCTTTTCAAGTTGAATCTTATTCCAACAAATTTCAAATTTTTATAAGTTATCAAACTTATTTATATTCCGTTATATTTTTAAATTCCAAATCCCACCAGATTTTTTTTTAAATCCAATTCAAAAATATTTCCCAAATAATTTCACCATTATTTTTCCAAAACTTTTGAAAACCATTTTCAAATCAAAGGAATTTAATCTTTTGAAATTTCAATCCCAAATCTTTTAATCCGTATTCCAAAAATTACTCTGGCATCTTATTTCAATTTATAAAACTCATTTATAAACTCACACTACAAATTTCATTCTATTAATGAATTTATTTCCTTATCCTTTGGTTATTTCCTTAATTTCTTATTCAATTTCCATACAACAATGATAATAATTCAATATTATCACTTCCTAACAACCAAGCAACCATATACTATAATAATTTATGGAAAATTATTTCTTTTATACACAAAAATAATTTTGGGTAAAATTATTTCATTTACCCTATTTTAAAACAATACTGTGTTGGTTTATCTTGTTTAAGAGTTTAAAAACCCCTATCGATACAGTTGGCCAGACTGCACCGACCAGAATCTATAAACACTCAACCGATAAGTCAACACAATATAAAAATAATTTTTATATTCACTAACAAATACGCGCTTATATCTATTAATACACTCAAACTCATTCTAGAGTACTACTGACTCTATCTCTAATGAGTAATCCCCACCAGAGCCAAGGTTATCGCCAACCTAAGCTCTAATACCACTTTATAACGACCCAATTTTTCGACGCCCGAAAATCAACATCAATACGTCCACTGTATTAAATGCCGAACAATCGAATGCCGGAAAACCAAACCGTTAGGGTTAAAGAAGAAAGAGGTAGAAGAAGAAATAGAAACAATATCAGAATCTCACAATCGCAGCGGAACAATATATAATAGATAAATGACTAATCTTTAAAACAAAAGAACTATATCTGTTTATACATTACATCATCAAAGTACAACAGTTTCACAATAAATCAGACAGTTATAATAACTTGTCCCCATAACAGAATACACAGCGGAATAATAATCAAATACGAAAGTACGTCTCGCCATCCAACTCGTCTCCTATGCTCCACAGCAATCCATCCAGAATCTACTAATAACCTGACTCTAGGCTGTGCGTGTGGAAAATTATTGGCACCCAGAGTTTAGAAAACGGAACAATAAACTCCAAGTCAGTCATGGGACTGGTGTGAGAACTAAAAACAGTTATTTGTACAAAAATAAATCCGTTATGCTTTTTGGAAAATGAAACTACCATAAGGCCTCCCGCCGCACACACAATGCAATCACACACATGGAGGAGATTTCTCCTTATAGCAGTCAAACATGCTTGATACGCGAAAATCCTTTTGATATTATTATTAGTGCATAGTGTGAAAATATTTCGAAAGTATAATATTAATCTTAGCCAGCATACTACCATTATAGTATGCCTACTATAGCTACCATGTTAAATGGCAGGTTATCGCCACGTCACATGGCAGGTTCTACAACTGCAATCGTAAAGGGCTCGTATTGTTTTGTTTGGATTTCCAACAAATGGTCAAGGCTAAGGAACTTCCTTTCCGAATGGGTACGCCTCTGGAGGGACGCCCCGAGAACCTAACCGGATCGCTGCCAACACAAGGTCGGGTTACCTCTGTAACTAGGTAACTAACTGTCACGAGTATGCCATCCCCCGTCGTAACCAACCTTTACCGATGAGCCTCGAATTCCAACAACCACATAAGTAAATATCTAGGCTCCATACCAGAATACCACTTTTTATTTTATCCACATAAGTAAATATATGGGCTCCATACCAGAATACCACTTTTTATCCAGAAGAAAATGTACATACCCTGAGGGGCGCGACCCCCATAACCTTGCTGCATCCTTCCTGTTTCGACCATTTCCGGGGTGTGAGGTTCGATGAAGTCTCATCCCACAAAGCTACGCTTTTCACAAAAGCCATGCTTCGATCAACCAATGATCAACACTTAGCATGCCACATTACCAAATTGGGAATATATCAGTAGTAACAATCAACTACATAACCTCTGAGCTCGTACGTCTCAGAGAAGGGTGTTAAGCTAAGAGAATAAATTCTCCACCACCAACAGAAATATATTTGATAGAAACCAGCTTTATATCTCAAAGTGTAATGTCAAACATACATCCATACAAGTCCATCCTGGGTCTAAATGGAACCGAAGGCACTTTGAAAGAAGTCCTGGCAAATCCGGATATCCACAATCCCGACCGGACTCCCCATCACATATGGAGATCTCTATACCGGAGCAACTCAGTGCAGATTCAATCGACAGGTAATCCTTTCGTTCTCGAAAAAACCCGGTCTTCACCACCGTCTTCAAATGCACTCCCATTTCGTCGTATCATTATTCGGAATGGGTTTTATGACTTAACGTCCTCTCACGACTTAACCGAATAATAAGCGCTTATTTTAAAAACAAGTGGATACATTCAATTCTAAATTAAGTCACAACAAATTTCCACTTTTGATCTTTTAAACAAAAGATCCACCTTTTAAGATTCGATGTGGTTTTCGGATAACCATTTGGAATCCGACCCCCAGTCGCATCGAAAATTCAAATACCGTTTTAAAGGCCAATATTGATAGTCGGTTATTTAACTATCAAATAACATCTATAAACAACCATCAGATTTAAATAATTTCCCAAATTATTTATTTCAAAATATCTTCGCAAGATATAAATTTTTCTACACTTCAACCCTTTTGAAAACAGCTTTCAAATCACTTTCCTCTCGCGGAATAAATTCCAAACATTGTTTATTTCCACTGAAAAATTTGCAAAGACTAAATCCTTTAGATTTTTAAAATAATTTAAATCACTTTATCTAAAAATATATATGCTTTAAAATAATTAGAATAAAAACTATTTAAAACACTTTATTTAAAATACCAGTTATGAAATTTAATAATAATTTTTCATGTAAAACTTAAGCCAAAACAAATTTAAAAATAAAGATTATTGAATTCTTTACAAGTTTTCCAAATAAAAACTTTAGCCAAACTATTTTTATAAATAAAACTACTTTATAAAATATAAATATTAATAATTATCTTTTTAAATCATAATACCATTTAGCCTTTTAAAATTATTACTACTATAACTAATTTAATAAACTATTTACCTTTAAAATTCTAAACCACTTAAATAAATAATTTCTCAAAACATTCTTTTAAAACAACTTTAAACTTTTAATTTATATTTAAAAGCTCCTTTGAAAACGTACTTGGCTTTTTAGGGAAAAACTCTTTTCTCTCACACCTTTAAAAATAAACCACTATTTATTTTTAAAACAAATTACCCGTTCCATTATAAATTCCCACCGTGAATTTATATTTCCAAATATCCATTGATATATATTATTTCTCTTTATAAAACCCAGTTTATAAATTCCATAGTCTCATCTTCTTTTCAAAACACAGTTTCAAACATTTAATTAGTTTTCAAATCGATATCCCAAAACTAACTCCATTTTTAAAAATAAATTCCTTTATTTCTCCCAAACCATTTAAAATCCGAATTTTAAATAAATTCTTCAACTTTTAAACAATACTACTTAAGTTCTCAAAATCCATTTATTTTCATTTATTACAAATCTTTTTTCCCCATACTTGAATTTATTCAATAGGATTTCAAAAATCAACTTTTATCCTTTTCCAAATTCCTTCCTTTTATTTATCCAATTCTCTCAAAATTATTTTACTTAAAATTCTCTATTTTAATTCCCTTCCAAAAATCCAATTATTATATTTCTGGTGTTTTAAAATACCAAAATATATTCGGCTAAACCATAGCCTTTAATAATTTCAATTACCAATATAATCAATCACAGATTATCAATAATCATTTCACAGCATATGAAATAAATTCAAACATTTGAGGAATCCAGTTGGATTCCTCCAACCTGTTTCCATGCATCCACAGATGTTAGCACAACAATTTAAAATACCAATTCCACTTCGAGGTGGAATATCGCGGTATATGGGGTCATATAATATCATCTGCTGTTATGCGGCGCATAGGGTCTCATCCGCTATATAATGCGGGAAATCAATCACTCCAATATATATATATACTAATATATATAACATACCAATCCAACTGATAACAATTATCAATCCAAGCAAACAATCAATAATTTTAAATTTAACTATTTAAAATTTAATCGGTAATCCGATTGAGTGAGAAGTTCTTACCTTTAACTATGCATGCAACCCATTTCCTCACGACTATTTCTTCACGATTTTGGACCATACTGAAATCATCTTTAATGCCTCCCCCACCTATCGAAGACGAAGACCGCCACGATGCTCGCCCTTCCACGCGCACGCTTGAACCATCACGAACCCGAAGCTCGTCGCCACCTCCTTTGTTCGCACGCGACCCTACCTAGACTGTTGCTCGACTTCGAACCTACCTCGCTCGAGCTTAGCGACGCCCAATCCTACATCACAGCCGCCATCACTCCTTCGACGAATGTCACTCAGATCATGGGCGACCACCTACCGTGAAACCCCAATCAGACAAACCCTAGCCGCGCTCGCCACTCGAGCTTCCCCCCTGACGGCCACGTGACTTTGATTTACTATATCGTCTGCCATTTTTCGAGCGATTTAATTTTGTTAAAGAAGATGATTCTCGGTATTGAAGGGAAAGAGGCTCGTGAGTTTTGAACTGCGAATGAGTGAAGGAAAAAGGAATTTGTGGATTTCAAAAGGAAATGGCGGCCATTTTTTTTTTAACAGATATCGATTTTGTTTTGAAGATGAAGAAAGTTTCCGGCTTATTATCTTTTATTGTTTGCGTTAACATCATCATTAATTTAGAGGACGCATGTACACTATGAAAGACACATGCTTTAAGTCTCAATACGTGTTTCAAATGCTGCCACATTGTTAATTGCAATTATATTTAAATTTAATTTCAAATTTTAATTGTCTCGAATTCAAAGCCTTAAAATTTTACATCCTATCAAGGTGTGCCGCCAGGCATTTATAATGTTTAACCCATATTCCGAATGCAATGGAAAAGGTTTCGAGTCCTAATTCGATCGTATGGAGGAGATAGCTTTTTGGACCCAGTTATTATATTAAAATTTCGATATAGATTTCAACGCATTTATCTACCGTACGGCCAAACGAACACTCCTAATATTACGAAAATTGAAATTCGATAATAATACATTATTGCGGATCCAATGGAACTGGTTTCGTCGAATTTCGAGACTGTGCCTCGGAAGGCTATTTTAAATATCAATTTAAACAATAAAATTTCAAAACTGAAACACTTTCATATTAAATTTTAAAAGTTCTATTACCTTCAGTATTATCAATATAGATTTTACAAGACTTCAAATTATTTTTAACAAGCTCAAAACTGAAGATTCAATATTTTTAATCAATTTCAATAATTGAATTCAATAATTTAATTGCCAAATAAATAGTGATATTTGAAATTCAAGTTAAACTAACTTTCAAATATTTAAAATCAATTAAATATCCAATTTCAAATGTCCTGAAATTCCGGGTCGTCACATAAGTGGTAGGAAAAGAGGATGATTTGGGAGGGATGGCTCGCTTATTTGTAGGCAAAACCCCAAGCACCCCCACGAACTGTCCACTGCCGAACCAAGGCAACTCCGAACACGCCTTGCACTTAGAGGCAGAGCCAAATCTTCAAACGGCCATATCTTCTAGCTAGATGATCCATATCGCTATTATAACAACTCTGCGGAAAGAGAAACCATCATATCTTTCCAATGGAAGTGATCTTGGTTTGTAATTCGGCTCCTATCAAAATCTATAGCAGAAACCAGACTTCTAATGGAAAAAATCATCTGGAAATTTTTTGAAAATAGAAAATGTCATTGAAAGGAATTTTCCAAAGCTATAGAGTCATACGACTTCATATGAATTAAATAATAAAATTTTATGATCCTCCGATACGTAAAATACGGGGCATTGCAAAATTTAATTTGTAGTTTGGATGATTTTTAAAATAACTTTCATGTTTAAATAAGGGTTTAAACATCACATTTTAGTTTGAAGTATAAGAAATATACTTAGTGGAAGTATACAGGAAAACAAAGTTCTTTGTTTATACTTACTGTTATGTTTAAAATGTAAAGTAACTTTCCCATCTCAAGATTTCTAAATTCAATATCTCTCAATTCGTACCGATTTAGCCAAGGCCATCGACTAGGAAAATGTTTATCCTGAAGTCTAGTTTTTTTTAAATTAGTCCGGGGTTGTTTTGCCGAGTAATGAGAGAGTTATGTGTCGATAATAGTAAGTGGTCGTATAGAGTTAGTTTTTCATCGATCACAGACCGACAAATAGCCTATATAATCATGTTTGTACCTGCAAATCATGATTTTAGGAGCTGTTTGTAGGATTTTACGGGTTGGGATGGTGTTGCGCTCGATAAATGATCAGTTTTGGTTTGAAAATCAAATTCCGACGATCGTGGTGGTTTGGGGCGGAGCAATTGGGGCTGGAGCAACTTGGGGATGTGGCGGAGATATGGAAAGAGTTGCATGGTGTACAATAGCCGATGGTGGCGGGGATTGGTTGAACTAGGGTTTGGCCATTTTGTTTTTTTAGTTCGAACGCGACACCACATGCGGTGGATGAGCCCATCGTAATGGCCGATGGTTAGGGCGAAGGTGTGGTAGGCTGTTGCGGAGCTGATGGTAGTGGCGACATTGGCTGTAGTCAACCAAGGCGGTGGCTAGAGGAGGGTTTGCAAAACCTATACGGGATTTCAATTTTGGGGAGATGGGTCGAATGAAGATTTCGACCACTAGAGATGGCGTTGAGGGTGCTAGTGGAGCGCACAAGGTCATTGGACTTTGCGGAGGGATTCACGGTGGTGGTCTGAGGTCGAGAGTGACCGTGAACATGCACAAGTACACGTTCGTGCACTGCCCCCTTAAGCTCCAGTTTTGTTCATTTGGAAGGGAATGTTTTAGGTTATATGGTTTGGGAAAAAGCTTAGTTTTGGGATGGGTTTGTTGGTGGGCATTGGCCTAAGTTAGTTTAAGGATTTAGTTAACTTAAAATTTTAGATTTTAAAGGTTTTAAACTTTAAACAAGCTATAACGCAGCAATTCGAAACAAGTTTTAAACCACAGATCTCGACACTGGATTCGCACAATCAACTAGAACATATTAGCATCAGTATTCGTCAGATCTGTTGAAGAGTAAAATATTAATAATTTAATTGGCATAGAAAATAGTTACGTCGATTGGTAATTTTATTTTTATCGTTGATATTCTGATAGCAGAATAAAACACCGTTATTGAATAGATTATATTGAACAACTATTTAGCAGAATAAATACTTATTCTGCTATTTTATTAATTTGAGCATTTACCGATATGTTAGTTGACTTAGACAAATGACGAGTTACCCGCCGTTTGTTTATTGTGAATTGTATTTACATATTTGTTGCTTAATGTAAATATCAATGATGTGATTTTAATTATTGAATAAAAATAAGTGGCATCTTGTCTAAGTTCCAGTGTGGTCATTGAGCCTCTTTACAAAAATTTTGGAAAAGAGAAATGGATTTGGATTTACTTTGACTTTGAATTATTTCTAAATGAAGTATTTACTATATTTGAATGGTTAAGTTTATATTATTATAACATTTTAAAATTAACTAATTATGTATTAACGATGTTTAAAAGTTGAAAGTTATTAAATTATTTATTTAAGTTATTTGAAAGGGTTAATCAACTATTTTATTTAGCTCATTTTAAAGTTAATTAATTATTTTATTAATAATATCTTAAGTTAGTTAATTATTCAATAATGAGTTTTAAAATTTTTTATTAATAATTCTCATCTTAAGTTAATTAATCATTTTATTTAATAGTGATTAAGTTTATTAATTATGTATTAAAAATGATTTAAGGTAAGTTAATTATTTACTAATAATGCTTTAAACCTTAATAAATTATTTATTAAGGAGGTTTGTTGAGGTAATCAATTTATAATAAATAAAAGTGTTTAAAATAATAAATTATTTTTTAATGAGGATTTTTTTAAAATATAAGGGTTGTTAAAGTTATAATTGGGGAAAGACCTTGGATTGTGGTAAAGAAGATTTGGGTTTATAAAACATTGATTTTATAAGAATAGGATAAATTATATTAACCATGTTATGGAACTAATAAATAAATAATTCTTCATAATTTTGTGGTATGGAAGCATTTTCCCTACTTAATACCGAAGGATTAGTTGTTTAGGGTTCATAATAAATAGTGTTTCAAAGGACATTGTTTTGATCCGTTTAAAATGAATTTGAAATAAGAAACTGTAACGACCCTGAATTTTGAACAATTTGAATTGAAAATATTTAATTAATTTTAAATATTTGAATGATGATTTGACTTGAATTTCAAATTATCAGAATGAATTGGTGATTAAAGTTTGAATTTAATCTATTGAAAGTTGAATAAAATTTGAATCTTCGATTTTAAGCCGGTTAAAAATAATTTAAAGGCTTGGAAAATTCATATTGATAATACTGAAAGTAATAGAAGCTTCAGAATTGAATTTGAAAACGATTTGTTCAGTTTTGAAATATTATCGTTTGAATTGAATTTAAAAATAGTCTTTCGAGGCACATTCTCGGAATTTGGCGAAACGAGTTTCATTGGGTCCGTAATATTGAATTATTACTGGATTTCAATGTTCGTATTTATCAGAATTGTTTTATGAATATATGGCGGGTAAACGCGTATAAAAATTAATCGAATTTAAATTTGAATTTCTGTAATAACCGGGGTTTTTGCATCGATTTGATATCATTGTTAAACGATTTCTCTGCTAGCTAGTTGCTTGTAGGAGTTTTGATTTGAATTGAAATTCGTTTAGAAAAATTTAACAATAAAAATTTGTTAAAGAAAATATCTACAAAATAAAGATAAAAAGAAAAAAAATTGTGAAGGGTTAAGTGGGCTTTGAGAAATATATACTGGCCCATACCCATACCCTTGTCTCGGTTAAAACACGAACCCCCCTATTTTTCTCATTCATTCGTAACCCTAAGAAAAAAAAATCGAAGACAAAAAAAAATGGCGGCTTACAAATCGCTCCTCCTCGACAAGAAAAATTAGGGCTTTTGAGAAATCTTCGAAGTCGCGCCCATGTTGATCGGAACAGTGATGTTTTGCGTGTCGCCTGGGTCAATTCGTTCTTCCTTCGCCTCACTCGCTCGCGACCTCTTCGAGAAAAGGTGAGTAGTATACTCACATCTAATTCGAGTTGGTTAAATTCGTTTGCTCATTCTGTTTTCGTGATCTTCGGCTTCGACTTGATTTCATAGATGTTGATAATCTCTGACTTGTTCTTGATTTAGTTCGATTTCGTATATTGTTGATAATTTCTTTGGGGTTTTCTTTGATTTAATCAAATTGGTATAGATTAATACTTATTTTAGTTTTGGTTCAATTATACCATTTTGATGATTTTTGAACTGTTGACTTTGGTCACTCGATTTGTGTAGTGTCTCGGCCCTGACCATAAGTTTTGCATTGTGATTTTTATCTTGGCTGTGCTTGCTATTCTTATTTCTCCGAATTTATTGTTGGCTTTTGAAGCTGCTACCTCTGTCATGTTTTATTATTAGGCTATCACAGTTGTACATGTGCACTTGGGGTTGGGGTGTCAGTATTTTACCACCTACTGTTCACTTGCATATTGTTGTAGTCGACTAGATGTTCTTTTAGCTTCAGCTTGTGGTATTGCATATGTGATGATGCCTGACTCCGGTCGTGGTTGAACTTGCTACTGCGATTTAGCTTTGTCATTTTTTTTTTACGGAACTTAAAATTCAAAACAGATTCAAATCAGAGTTTAGAAGATGGAATTCAAATTTACTTTTGAGATGAATGAAGTTTTATAAAATTTAAAATATCCAAATAACTTTAAAAATGTTCGAGTATATTTTATGCCAGGATTTGAATTCAAATACTTGGGTTCACTGCACTTGAGTCATGTGCTTGTATTGCCCAGTTTCGCAGTTGCATCCCATATATGTGTTTTCTACCTGAACATCACTATATTGGTTTCATGTTGTATTTGGGCCTTACATCTTATTGTTCACTAGTAGTTGACTAGCTGTTTTGGGAGTTCCAGGCTCATTTTATTTTAATGTGTGGTTCATTTTTATAGTCCGACAGTTTTGGAAGCATGTACATTGTCACTTGGCCAGCTTATTTCTTTCCACTATAGTGGCCTTCACTGTTTCCTGGTTTGCAGTCTTCCATACTGCTATGTTGTTTGCATTGACTTCATTTTTCAGTCTGCATTGGTTTGTCTCAGTTGTATCTTGGTTAAGTGCATATTGCTGAGGCTTGTGGTATCATTTGCTATCATTTGGTTTGCATATTTGGTCGTCTGCATTTTTGAGTTTCATCACTGTTTCATTTTTTTACTATTGTATAGTCTGCACTCATGTTCTTGTATAGTCAGTTGTTGTAGTTGCCATCTTGTGGTTGCTACTGTATCGAGCTGTTGCACTGTTCTCTGTTTGGTGCCTCATTTCCATCTTGAGTTATGTTGGTTAGTTCTGTAGCATGTTTGACTTGAATTTGTTGTATTTGCTGCCTTCATATATGTGCATAGATGCTGTAGCCTGTTTACCTCAACATTTCATGTCTCCACTGTTTCACCTGAGTTGAATCCGATGGATTTGACCTTGTGTTGAGTAATGTGACTTTGAATACCTGAGTTGAACCTGTCTGTATATTTGGGTTTGACCTTGTGTTTGATTTGTTTCATATTTCGTATGTGGTTTTGGCGAGGCCGTACACGCGTGCGTGTACGGCAGCCAATTGAGTTTTCGATGATTTTAAAGTGACAATCTCAATTGTCTTAAATGGATTTAGTCGATTTGATAAATTGTTTATTTATCTCTGTTGATGATTTAAATCTGCTGATTTATTGTTAACACTGTTTAGTGTTATATTTTCGTTATCCGATTTCTTTGTTGAAAGAGTCGGATAGACGGGAATTATTGTGACTGTCGTCTATTTAAATTATTATTGCCTATATGCACTAATAAACTGGTTTGAATTAGACTGACCTGTGTATTATTTTCTTTTGAATATAATACTCGGGTCAGACCGAGTATTTTTACAGCTTGAAGATTTTCGAGCAGCGAAGTTAGAGAGAGAGAGTAAAGAACCATTTTTAAATTCAGAAGAAAATTGTATTTTAAGATATTCCGCTGTATCTGTATTACATTGTATAAAACTCTGATGTATATAAAAGATTTATAATAATGAAATAAAGATTCATTTGTTTTAATTGATTGTTATTATCTGTGTTTCTGTGGCTGATTCTGTTTAAACCTTATAAACTAAATAACAATTCGTCTTTTTGAACGTTTCGAGTTGGTTTAATTACCGACTGGAGGCGGTAAAAAGGGGGAATGTTACAGGTGGTATCAGAGCTTTGGTTTACACAAAGCTTAGTTTATGATGTTTAATATGAATAGTTACTAGAAACACTTTAAAAAGGAAACGTTTTTCAAATCCAAAGAAGTATAAAATTGTTTTTGAAATGAAAGATTTTTAACTTAAGAAAAGTTAAATTGAAGTGAGTTGGCATTAATAAATATATGGATTTGAAATTTAACTAAAAGAAAAGTTAAATTGAATTGAATTAGTATCAATAAATATATGATTTGAAATTTAACTAAAGGAAGTTAAATAAATTGAACTTGATTTGATAAATTATTGAGATGGAAATTTAAACTTGAAAGATAAGTTATTATATGATATGAATTGGAAAGTTTAAATTTATAAGTTGTATAACTTATAAAATGAGGAAATTTAAGTAAAACCAGTTGTTAAATGTTTGAACAGTTTTGTTAAGTGAAACAAAATCTGAATTTTGAATGTGATATGAATTTGACTTTAGTACAAGTTAAATAAAATGATTTGAGAAATGAAATCTAAGTTAAGTTAAATAAAATAGAATTTCAAGTAACTTAGAGGCGAACTTAAGCTGTATGGTGAAAATAAAATGCAAGTGAAGATAAATGAAACATGGCTTAAGTAATGTTGAATAAGGTTGAATTTGATATCAAAATGAATTGATAAAGTGAAGAATGAATATGAATTTGAGTATATAAAGGAAAATTCAACTTTAACTGTAAAAGTGAATTTGTGAATATGGTGAGTATAAGAATTCAATCTGAATTGGAATATAAACCAATTGAAATTAAGTATGTTGAACCAAATTGAATGTAAGCAAAGTAAATAAATTTGGTTAAGTTGAATGTGCATTGGTTGCCAGTTGATCGTATAGAAATTCATTAAGTATTAATGAAATTGAATTTATGGAATTTGGAAGCTATGTAAATTGAATTCAAATTGAAAGATAAGTAAATCAAAATAGAATTGATTTGAATTGAAAGCAAACTAATTTGAATATAAATTAGTGAATGTGAACTAATTGAATATGAATGAATGTTAGTAAAATCCAATGTGAATGAATCAAATGTGATTAAAATTGGAAATCGACTCGATGAATGGTTTACTAAAGAACTAGTGATTATTTTGGAAATGGAAAATTGATAAATTTATATAATAGTTTAAATTGGAATTTTGAATTATTATAAACGGCTTAAATTGAAGATTTGAAAAGTGTTGATAAAATATTGGAATTGTATAAGTGTTAAAAATGAAATATTTAATGGATTTCATAAGTAATGGAATTTAAGTTTTATAATTGTGAAGTTATAAAATGAATCGGAGTTGCGAAATAAAAGAATTTATAAGTAATTTACTTGTAAATTAAAATTCTGATATAAAATTGAGTTATAGAAGAAATGGTTAATGAAGTAAATTTTTATGAATTGAAGTCTTTATAAATAGAAATGGAATTTATAAATGTTGTTTATAAATTCGAAACTGACTTATTTTGATAAGTAAATTCTTATAGTTTGTTAAAAGATGTATATTCACAATTTTGGACCGTGAATATATTATTGAAGAAAAAGGACATGTTTGGGGAAGTGATATTTTAAAACGAGTTAATTGTTTTAAAAAGATGTTTTCAAAGCATTGAATATCGAAACCATAGATTTCAACATTCATTGTTGAAATAGACGTTTTCGAATATAAGGAAATGGTGGACTATAACACTGTTGTTATAGTAAATGATTTCCGAAAGGAAATGTTTTGCATAGTATTGGGATTTATATATCTATCTAAATTTCGAATTCCTATACTAATGATTTTGAGTTGTCGTAACGATGTTTTACGTAACATTCGTTTTAACTCAAATAAATATGTGAAAGAGAATGATTTCCTTAAAGATGAAATATATACTAAATTTTGATTTAAGTATATCGAATATTTTCAAATGTTGAAAATAAAATGAATTTGTGAATTACTTATTTTTAAATAAGTATGGAAATGTTTTTCCAATATGAAATGTTGTGAATATATTCCGTAAGGAATAAATGATTTGAAATTCATTTTTGAAGTCGAAGTTGAAAAGTTAAATGAGAATTTGAACAATTTGTTCAATTTGAAATTTTTCAAAAAGATTGAATCGTTAAGTTAAAATTGAGTTTAACTTCGACATCAAAGACAATTTAAGTTGAGCTTTGAATTTCAGATGATGATTTGGATTGTATGTCTAACATTGTGAATTGATGACATAGCAATTGATCTCTATTAAATATATATCTGTTGGTGGCGGAGAATTTATTCTCTTAGCTTAACACCCTTCTCTGAGACGTACGAGCTTAGAGGTTATATATCGATAGACATCAATTCTGTGTTGAGAATTGACGATGTAAGCGTGAAATTCAAATCGAATGTGAAAGTCGATAATAAATGGAATTGTGAATATGAATTAGGTTTTGAGATAACCTTAAATTTCCAAATCGACTTAGAGGAAAATTTTGAAATCCTCTATTTTGTTATGAATATGAGATATGTAAGTTTTTAGAACTTATATATATGAATGCGGTGAATTGAAAACCGTTAGTTTAGAAAGACATTGTTATGGAAATCTTATGTATGTTTACATAGATGTTATATGTACGAAATGGGAAATGAAAGTACTACATATATGATATTATGTTTTCTAAACTGAGGATGTGGAAAAGTACCTTCCATTTATTATTAAAGAAGGTATTGGAACTCTCGATGAGTGTCCATTTGAAATTCGTAGCTACGTAGAATTTTAGTCAGAGTGACTATTTGAATCGGAAATCCTTCGCGATAGTTCATCGCGGTGAGATTAGATTTGATTGATGATGTTAGCGTAATTTGAGGGGCGAGATGCCTACAGTTACGAGCGATTCCACTGGGATAGTGGCGTAACCGCCGAGTAAACTGCAATCTAATGCCAGGCGAAATTTGAGGGGCGTGATGCCTACAGACACGAGCGACTCTACTGGGATAGTAGCGTAACCGCCGTGTGTACTGCAATCTATGGCGACAACCATGGCGAAATTTAAGAGATGAGAAATCTACAGCCACAAGCGACTCTACTGGGAAAGTAGCGTAACCGCCGGGTGGAACTGTAATCCATGGGGGAACGTGCTTTCCATATCCATTTTTTAAAAGAATTTTTTTTTAAGTATTTTCACTGGGAATTGAAGCAAGTATGTTTAGTACTTGGAGATTTTTAGACCTGCGCCTGGCCAGCGTATGCCTAATGTCTGTGAGAACGAAGATGGACTTGTTAAATTTCGAGTTAGCAAGTATTTTCAAACTGTAAATAGCAAATCAATGATTTGAAAGTAAAATTTCAAAATTCCTACTTAATGAACTAAGGAAGAGGATCTTTGTAATGTTTTGAAAGTCCACAGCTTTGAAAGAGATATATATTATATAAATCTCTAATGTGAAGAATTTTAAGTTTGAATCTGAGTTTGTAAATCAAGAATTTAGTAAAAGACTTTTGCGTTTTGATTTTAGAAATCAATGATTGTAGAAATCATTGAATAAAAGAAAAGATAAACAGAACCAGTGAGATTAAACAAATGGAATGAATCATATATTCATTTATTTGTAATAAGTTTTAAGTTTAGAAAAAATTGACTAGAGTATAAATATCGATGAAATTTTAACAACTTTTCCTTTTCGTGGACGAAAAGTTTTTAAGGAGGGGAGTTTGTAACGACCCTGAATTTTGAACAATTTGAATTGAAAATATTTAATTAATTTTAAATATTTGAATGATGATTTGACTTGAATTTCAAATTATCAGAATGAATTGGTGATTAAAGTTTGAATTTAATCTATTGAAAGTTGAATAAAATTTGAATCTTCGATTTTAAGCCGGTTAAAAATAATTTAAAGGCTTGGAAAATTCATATTGATAATACTGAAAGTAATAGAAGCTTCAGAATTGAATTTGAAAACGATTTGTTCAGTTTTGAAATATTATCGTTTGAATTGAATTTAAAAATAGTCTTTCGAGGCACATTCTCGGAATTTGGCGAAACGAGTTTCATTGGGTCCGTAATATTGAATTATTACTGGATTTCAATGTTCGTATTTATCAGAATTGTTTTATGAATATATGGCGGGTAAACGCGTATAAAAATTAATCGAATTTAAATTTGAATTTCTGTAATAACCGGGGTTTTTGCATCGATTTGATATCATTGTTAAACGATTTCTCTGCTAGCTAGTTGCTTGTAGGAGTTTTGATTTGAATTGAAATTCGTTTAGAAAAATTTAACAATAAAAATTTGTTAAAGAAAATATCTACAAAATAAAGATAAAAAGAAAAAAAATTGTGAAGGGTTAAGTGGGCTTTGAGAAATATATACTGGCCCATACCCATACCCTTGTCTCGGTTAAAACACGAACCCCCCTATTTTTCTCATTCATTCGTAACCCTAAGAAAAAAAAATCGAAGACAAAAAAAATGGCGGCTTACAAATCGCTCCTCCTCGACAAGAAAAATTAGGGCTTTTGAGAAATCTTCGAAGTCGCGCCCATGTTGATCGGAACAGTGATGTTTTGCGTGTCGCCTGGGTCAATTCGTTCTTCCTTCGCCTCACTCGCTCGCGACCTCTTCGAGAAAAGGTGAGTAGTATACTCACATCTAATTCGAGTTGGTTAAATTCGTTTGCTCATTCTGTTTTCGTGATCTTCGGCTTCGACTTGATTTCATAGATGTTGATAATCTCTGACTTGTTCTTGATTTAGTTCGATTTCGTATATTGTTGATAATTTCTTTGGGGTTTTCTTTGATTTAATCAAATTGGTATAGATTAATACTTATTTTAGTTTTGGTTCAATTATACCATTTTGATGATTTTTGAACTGTTGACTTTGGTCACTCGATTTGTGTAGTGTCTCGGCCCTGACCATAAGTTTTGCATTGTGATTTTTATCTTGGCTGTGCTTGCTATTCTTATTTCTCCGAATTTATTGTTGGCTTTTGAAGCTGCTACCTCTGTCATGTTTTATTATTAGGCTATCATAGTTGTACATGTGCACTTGGGGTTGGGGTGTCAGTATTTTACCACCTACTGTTCACTTGCATATTGTTGTAGTCGACTAGATGTTCTTTTAGCTTCAGCTTGTGGTATTGCATATGTGATGATGCCTGACTCCGGTCGTGGTTGAACTTGCTACTGCGATTTAGCTTTGTCATTTTTTTTTACGGAACTTAAAATTCAAAACAGATTCAAATCAGAGTTTAGAAGATGGAATTCAAATTTACTTTTGAGATGAATGAAGTTTTATAAAATTTAAAATATCCAAATAACTTTAAAAATGTTCGAGTATATTTTATGCCAGGATTTGAATTCAAATACTTGGGTTCACTGCACTTGAGTCATGTGCTTGTATTGCCCAGTTTCGCAGTTGCATCCCATATATGTGTTTTCTACCTGAACATCACTATATTGGTTTCATGTTGTATTTGGGCCTTACATCTTATTGTTCACTAGTAGTTGACTAGCTGTTTTGGGAGTTCCAGGCTCATTTTATTTTAATGTGTGGTTCATTTTTATAGTCCGACAGTTTTGGAAGCATGTACATTGTCACTTGGCCAGCTTATTTCTTTCCACTATAGTGGCCTTCACTGTTTCCTGGTTTGCAGTCTTCCATACTGCTATGTTGTTTGCATTGACTTCATTTTTCAGTCTGCATTGGTTTGTCTCAGTTGTATCTTGGTTAAGTGCATATTGCTGAGGCTTGTGGTATCATTTGCTATCATTTGGTTTGCATATTTGGTCGTCTGCATTTTTGAGTTTCATCACTGTTTCATTTTTTTACTATTGTATAGTCTGCACTCCTGTTCTTGTATAGTCAGTTGTTGTAGTTGCCATCTTGTGGTTGCTACTGTATCGAGCTGTTGCACTGTTCTCTGTTTGGTGCCTCATTTCCATCTTGAGTTATGTTGGTTAGTTCTGTAGCATGTTTGACTTGAATTTGTTGTATTTGCTGCCTTCATATATGTGCATAGATGCTGTAGCCTGTTTACCTCAACATTTCATGTCTCCACTGTTTCACCTGAGTTGAATCCGATGGATTTGACCTTGTGTTGAGTAATGTGACTTTGAATACCTGAGTTGAACCTGTCTGTATATTTGGGTTTGACCTTGTGTTTGATTTGTTTCATATTTCGTATGTGGTTTTGGCGAGGCCGTACACGCGTGCGTGTACGGCAGCCAATCGAGTTTTCGATGATTTTAAAGTGACAATCTCAATTGTCTTAAATGGATTTAGTCGATTTGATAAATTGTTTATTTATCTCTGTTGATGATTTAAATCTGCTGATTTATTGTTAACACTGTTTAGTGTTATATTTTCGTTATCCGATTTCTTTGTTGAAAGAGTCGGATAGACGGGAATTATTGTGACTGTCGTCTATTTAAATTATTATTGCCTATATGCACTAATAAACTGGTTTGAATTAGACTGACCTGTGTATTATTTTCTTTTGAATATAATACTCGGGTCAGACCGAGTATTTTTACAGCTTGAAGATTTTCGAGCAGCGAAGTTAGAGAGAGAGAGTAAAGAACCATTTTTAAATTCAGAAGAAAATTGTATTTTAAGATATTCCGCTGTATCTGTATTACATTGTATAAAACTCTGATGTATATAAAAGATTTATAGTAATGAAATAAAGATTCATTTGTTTTAATTGATTGTTATTATCTGTGTTTCTGTGGCTGATTCTGTTTAAACCTTATAAACTAAATAACAATTCGTCTTTTTGAACGTTTCGAGTTGGTTTAATTACCGACTGGAGGCGGTAAAAAGGGGGAATGTTACAGAAACCTTCTAAAACGTTTTGGGAATATCCTTATAACATTGTAAATGTATATAATAAAAATGCTCCAAGTATCGAAAGTAAGATGGTTTGAGAATATACTTATACCGGTGTGATAAGTATATAAATATTTTGATAAGTAATTGAAGTATTTAATAATGCAAATTAATTAAATTGCTTAGTGAATCCCATATATAATTAAATCTATGTTTGATTTGTTTGTTTATTTGATTATTAAATAACCGACTATCAAATCTAAATCCATTTTTAACTTTGGAAATACCTAGAGGAAACATGAGAATTATATGGTATAGTTATCTTTGGAGATGTTATACTGTACGTATAAACTCGCTGTGTTGTTCTAGAACAAATGATAAGAAAATATTCCACTTAAACGGTTAGGGAATGATTTTCGCTCTTACGCATTGTCTATTTATTTCCAAAAGAACTAAACTTGAGTTTATTGGAAACTGTCGAAGGTTGGTTCGAAGAGACCAGGATCAGATAAGTATGAATTATTTGAAAACCACTTCGAACCAACTCAAGCGTTAGAATTGAAAGCATCTTGAAGATGATGAAATTGAAGACGGAGTTCTTTGAAGTGCAAGGGTTACTTGCTACTAATTCTAAAGGTGATTCAAAAATGAATGTAGTAGAAGTAGTGCCTACGGTTTGTTCATATCCTAAACAACTTGTATGGATGAATGCCGGCACCGCATTGCTGCTTGGCAGGCAGTTTTGGCATTCCAAGTGGGATTGCTATCAAAAAGATAAAACGTAGCCTCCAGGCTTATCAATCGGGAATAACTAAAACATGAGATATGTTTCAGGGCTATATGGGTCGCACTCATTAGGGTATTGTCATCACTTTTCTAGATTTGTACATTTATGGAATTGGTTATGCATAAGAGTTCGAGGAAAGGTTGCAAAAGCAATCGGTGTGATGAAATATTCGGTACTATCCAAATAGGGGTAGTCGATCCTGATTTGCAGGGGGCCCATGTGAGGCCATCAGTACATTATTATAGAGATCTACCGTGACAAGGACAAGCGATACCTCGGTAGCCTTGTCATTGTACGAAATTCATTTTCCAATAAGTGTTGTATGGACTTAGTTGTGCGCAATTATGCTAGAACGTGAGATGCAAGCATTCCTGCTATCTTCATATTTTATTTTAAACCCTAGATATTATTATAATATCATTGGAATTTCTATAAAATGTTTTTGTTATCGTAAGGTAAAAACTGGTCTGTTTTTATGTGCGGCACGGTCGTATGAGATACCTTTATTTTAAAAGAGTTTATAAAATATAACAAATTCCTTGTGATTTGAGTTTCTCACGCTGATTTACCAGATTGCTCTGGGTGTTATTTTCTTATAATGTTTGGGTCAGACCCGAGTATTTTTTCAGAGATAGCTTTAGATGTTTTGGAGCTTCAGGAGTCGAGTTGGATGTTCAGGACGTATTTTCGTATTTTATTTCCTCGGTGTTTATTGTTTACATTTTAACAACACTTGTAAGGATAGGCGGTTACAGTTGTCCAGGCTGATGATAGGTTAGACTCTGATGTGGTTTGAGTATTAAAGGATTTTTTTAGAGTAAATTTGGAATATTATACATTATTCATCAAGTTGTGAGCTTTAGTTCTGTTTTTTCTTTTTTCCAGATAATCTGTTTTTTCGGTACTTGGATGCTCGGTAGATGAATACCGTGGATGTATTAGTGTCGATTTCTAAGAATCGTAAAAAGGGTTGTTATAAGTACATTGTTTTTTGCATCAACATTTTCTTGGTAATAGTAAAAGTAATGTTTTTGAAGAATTCTATTAAATTTGATTTAATTGCGCTATTTTTTCAAGTACTATTACAGTACACACCTTGAAATTTATATTGAGTATTTCATGTTCATGAATTGTATTTTGTATAGAACTTGCAAGATGTTACTTTTCATCTTTGTCAAAATACAATTCTCTGTTATCTGTATTGGTAAAGAGGACTTAGAACAAAAATGGAGCACTAAACCACCTAGTAGTTAGAAGGTATATGCTTTTTAACATGTTAATGTTTAACGCTTGTTCACTAGGTCGTGGAAAATAGCATGATTAACATCTAGGCCTTTAGCTATCCTGGGAAAGTTGGTAAAAAAAAGTGAGTCGCTGATTGGAAATTTTGTAATAGAACATACAGAGTATAACTATACATAAAGAGAGCCAAAGGGGAGCCGGGGGGATGAAGTGTGTCCATTTCTAAATTGTGAGGGAAAATTAGCTAAGAAGGGTTTGCAAGAAATTACTAAAAGAGAGAGTAGTGGGATGGCATTCTAATCATATTTCCCTAACCCATTTTATTCCAGAATGAGGTGATTTGACCTAGTATAAACAATGTAACCAATTTCTATAGCATATACCCTGATTTTCATTAGTACCCCTTCATGTATGTAATATTTTGGGCATGCATCTTACTTCAGCGTTTTAAATTTCTGTACTCATTATAGATTGTGTAAGATTCCAGTAAGGAGCTAAATAAAATAAATACAATAAAATGTATTTTTGGATTTAAATTGAAATTTTGATGACAAAAGTGTATTTTTGTGAATTAAATAAAGAAATTGAGATTTAAGATGGATTTGAATTCTGAAAAATATTTTAGATGGATAAATAGTTGATATATTTGATAAATGAGATTAAAAAATTATTTTTGGGAATTTTTATTGAATTTAATTCAATAAATTGATTATTGGTTCTATTTGGGGAAAAATGTGAAATGTTAATTTGAAATTCAAATTTAGAATTTGAAATGTGTTTTGTGGATTTAAAAGTCATTTAAAATTTGTATTTGTGGAATAAAATATATTTGTGAGTTTTGAAATTATTTTTAGGAATAAATAATTATTTTAAAACCATTTTATGGGTAAAAGCGGTATTTTAATTATTGAAAAAAAATTATCTTGGACAAATATAAAATTGGGAAATTTTTTATATTGGTTGAATAGTTTTTACAAGTGTTTAATGATTTAAAATAATTAAATTTGAATGAGAAATGACTTTCATATATATATATATATATATTTATATTTATAAAGAAAATGGAATTTCCTTTATTATTTGGGCCTAAATACATTTCAAAGCCCATAAAGCTTAACACCTTCTAAAGCCAGTCAACCCCATCCATTAAACACTCACACCTTGTAAATCCAGCCCACCCACGCCTCCTGAAACCAGCCAAC
This sequence comes from Allium fistulosum, assembly GCA_030737815.1. NCBI lineage: Eukaryota > Viridiplantae > Streptophyta > Magnoliopsida > Asparagales > Amaryllidaceae > Allium > Allium fistulosum. The sequence goes on along the minus strand of CM060908.1, from coordinate 147,164,372 downwards.
CCTATCTGTTATTTCTAGGGATGGGCTCGGGTCGGTTTGGTGCGGTTTGAAGCCTGAACCGCTTCTGCACTGTATCAAACCGTTAATAAAAAATACAAACCATTATACTAATCTTTTAAACGGTTCAGTTTCGGCTCGGTTTAATGTAATACAGTTTGGTTTGAACCCATATTAAATATGAAATAAGAGAATTACTTTCATCAACAATCAATTTACGAAGGCAACTGTGTGAACCTTTTACAGTTAAAGGTTAAAACACACAATGTTATACTGAGATGAAAGATTAGTTCTTAACTTTATGAATATTTCAATTTGACATTCAGCTGCAAGTGAGATTTTTTTAGTATATAAAGCCATCATCAAGTTAATCAATGCATAATCATTAAGTAAAATGATAGAATAAGATTATAATTTGAATTTATCCAAAAAATGAGTTGATAAATATCATACTAAAACTATAACTTCTTTCTTTATGACAACGATTATTATTAATATAAGCTAGAATAGACAATACATCGTTGGAATATAAAATAAGATAGGGGTTTCTTATATTTTTATCATAAGATTACTACTATAAATATCTAGTTCAGTCCGGTTTAATATGGTAGGTTAAATCTTCAAACAACAACAGAACCATATCGATATGGATCGTTCTGATTTGGGATATTTGCTTTGGATAGGAGGTTCGGTGCGGGGTTTCGTTTTTGCGGTTTTTCCTATAACGTTGCGTTCATGCCCACCCCTAGTTATTTCTATCCTTATCTTCATTTGCCCTAAACTAAAAAATAAGGAAAAAAAAGCAAAGGCGCACGCGATGATGCAAGGTCGAAGGTGCACGAAAAGATGGGAGGCACGGCTGCATGTGCAACAGGGCACGATGGCATGTGCGGCTGAGGCGTAGGGTGATGTTGACGTCAGATTGGAGGTGCTTCTAGGCTTGTGACATATGGCTAGGGCTGGCAATGACGTATTGGTACAGTTGTTGGCAGGGCGGAGTGGGGGCAGCGGATGGTTCAACCTTTTTTAGGAGTAACCCCTTAATTCTTGATTAAATGCTATGTGAATTTGTACACTTGATGTGATGATTTTTTTTGTGCTTGTAAATGTTATATTACTGTATGACCGATCTAAGTGTTAATTTGATGATGATTTGATGATGTGTGTAAACCATATTCTTTTTTATTTAATCCACTCAAACAATTTATTTTGCATTGCTTAATGAAATTATATGATTTAAGCGAGATAAACCACTTCATGTTGATTTAATTCACTAATTTGAGATACCTTATCTAGGGCTTTATGGAATTATGACAATTAGTGAGTAAATTATCCTCTCTTTTTTATCAATTTATGTGAACGATTTATTAAATCTTGCTTGAAGAACTTACATGATTTAAGTGAGTTAAATTGTTATTAAGTGATATCTATGTCAAATTCGGATGATTATTTGCTATATTATGAACAAAATAATTAATTCATAGTAAATAAATTTAAACAAAACAATGTATGGTTATTGGTTAGACGAAATGCTTTATACTACGATATTGATTGTATTGGCCGACTGAGATTTGATTGGATTGAGTGATTCCAATTAATTATATGAAATAGAATAACGAGAAGTTAAACTATATTATTTTAATATACTATCGATACTATATTATTTTAATATAATATCGATATCGTGTTAACTTGAACGCCAAAGTATGTTTGGATTGCTAAATGGTAAATTATCGATTGATTTAATAATTTAACTCGTTTTATTATATATTAAAATGAAAGAATATTATAAAATAAAAATAGTTGGGGAGGAAAACATTTATGATACAAGGTTAAATGGATATGTATGTTTACTTATATATTGCATGGCTACTATGGAAAATTGAATTGATCTATTTGCTATATATTGATTGCATGTTATGCATTGGATGATAGTCAAATTCGGAGTGCATTAAGCTTCGGGCAATAAACTAAAGTTGAATTGAATTTTGATTTTTGAAACCAGTTCTGATGATTCTAGCACTTTTGAAACTATTTCTAAAATCGGTTAAAACGGGAATTATATTTTTAAATTTCCAATTTTGAATTTATTTAAATAATTTCGAAATGTTTGATTATATTTGTAAAGGAGTTTGTTTATAGCAAATTTGCAAAAGAAAGATGAGCGAATGACTTTGAAATGATTTTCTTTGGCTTATAATTCGAAATATTTAAAAGATGAACCATGGGTAATTAAGTGTATAAAATAAATAATTTGATATATGGTTTAACTGCTTGATGTATGAAGTTGAATTACTAATTTTTGATCATCATGAACAAGCTACATATTAATTGTTATGGGTTGAAATTGAGTTGCACCGACACAAATGAAATACCTAATTTACTTATGAGTTAATAAACAAGAAATTGGCCAATCTATGTTATGCATTGTATCGCTATGTTATGTATGTTGTGGAGAATGAATTGAACATATTTTGATGCTATATGGTAAAATATCGTTGGATGTATTGAACTACATATAGCGATGCTATGTTGCTATGAAAATAAACAAGTTCATTTATGAATGGCCTCATTATTGCTATATATTGATGCAAGTTGTTTCATTTGTGTTAAGTGGTAAATGATGATCATCCCATTATGTCTTATATAATTAGTGATATTGGATGTACATGTGATATGTTATGTGAGATGAGTATTAAAATCCTGTAAAGCATTGAAACTTTAACGATATTTAGGGTATAATGTCGTTAGTGAGGCCAATGTGAATAAACGCATGAATAATTTTATCGGTACAAGGTGAGGGTATTAGACACTAGTATCCATCTTAGCGGATAGATTTGTGGTCGCAACATGAATTGGGATGATATGGTCCAACGTCATTTTGTTGTTCAGACGATCTGTTGCACGGACGTGACCACATAGATAGACGCACTGCAAACGATGATGATGATGGTAATTGCATTGATGGAGATGAGATGAGACAGGTATGTTGATAACAACACTACAAGGTGACCACCAACGAGAACGAGAGAAGATTGTGCAACAAACATATCTGTGGGGGACCAACAACGTCTGATTGAGTGATATACGGATGAAACATGCCATGATATCTAGTGATTCCAGACCTCGTAAACAAATAACTTGAACAATGTACTTGATTTAAATAACAACCGCAATTCATATGTGGATAAGATGTGATATTCCAGTTAATTGGAGTAGCAGTTGCGAGTCTCATAATTTAGAGTCGTCACATATGTGTTAAAAGTTAAAACCCGTATACGCTTTAACGTGTGGGTTGGGTATTAGACTAGTGAGTGTGTGACATAATTGAGAATTGAAACATATCATATATTGTTATACCTGACACACACATTATGTTATGTATTGATCACAGTTACACTCACACTTAGTTTATAGCCTGACTCTGGGTTTGTTTTGTGTTTTACAATCTCGTGTTAGACTGAGTTAGTTTTACAAATTTGAAATTATGATTATATGTGCTTTGTGGGTTACGACGTGGAGATGGAGCCAGTGACGATGATTGATATTCATTTTGTTTGTATTGTTTAGCTCATATGCTGAGACGGTATGTTTATGTATTAAAACTGAGTTGTATTTAATGACATGATGTACTTGAGTTGTTAGCCATGTATTTGTATGATATGCATGTATGAGATATTATATCAGATATCAATTATGACATATATACAATTATTTTCTTTTATTTGCATCTGATTCTTTTAATTTGGGTTTATTTTTATACGTGTCTCTACTAGTGTTATTCAGTCATGACAACTCGTATATGTTGTTTTATATCAAGATGAGATACATATTATTTCAGTTATATCCAGTATTGTAACATACCTGTGTTATCCCATAGTAGTATGAACGAGATATCGCTTTTTTAGAGTCCTTTAATCTGGTCTATCAGACGGTTAACTCTTTCTGATAGTTGGTTACTGAGAATAGGGCGTGTCACAGAGTGCATGCATGTTAACTTCTTCTACTTTTATTTTTATTTTTGTTTGTGATACCATTATTTGTTGATTGTCAACCTTTTCACATAAAGAGTAAGGTGTGTTGGACATGCCTTCTATAAGTGATGAATAAAAAATAATAATACAGCATTTGTACAATATAATATTGATGTTTAAAACTTAAAATATCAACGCAGCATTCGTAGAATATAGTATTGATGTGGAAAACTTTTATATTTTAAGAGCATTGATGAGAGAAGTATCATGTTTACCAATGCTAACAAAACCACTCTATCAGTCTTTACACTTATGGTGATGCCTTGACATTTAAACTTTCGGCCCAAAGATATATGATTTTTGTGCCAGGAAAATCTGATCAAAGAAAGTATCAAATGAGGTACAATGACTTTGCAGAATTTTGCTAAACCTATAGCCAACTTGGAGTTGCGTTCAAAAATTATGTCCAAACTCATTATTATTTAAGGGGAAATTAATTTAAAGGACAAAAATTTGTATATTTTTTGCCTCAAGGACACAACCTCGATATTTTTACCATAAGGACAAAAATTCTCCTAAAAATTATTCACAAGGACATACATTTTCCAAAATTATTCATAAGGACAACAAAACTGCTACCAAGCTAAAAACTGATACCTAAAAACTGCTATCAATGACTAAAAACTGATACCTAAGGAAAGTTGTCCTTCAGGATAAAATATTGAAAGCCTGTCCTTGAGGCTAAAACGCTGAGAAATTTTGTCCTTGACAATAATTTCCTGATTATTTAACTACTTCAACGCACATAACCCATATGTGTGTGAACGTGATGTTGGTTAGCATTAAGCTGAGCCAATTCATGATGCTTCAAATTACACTGCTAAACTGCTAAAGCAAAGCAAGGATCAGATACTTTAGCTGCTGTTGCAGTTGCAACATTGAAATGTGCATCAGGATTAGCTCATTTGGAAGGGAAGAAGTACAAGCTTGCTGCCGCAAGGTATTCTGCATACACTCTTCTTTTTTTAAAAGCTTTGGATATTAATACTTTGTATGACCAAAGTTTATATCAGTATCCTATAGAGCTTTCATAAGGACATAATTTTTATAATAATGATTTCCCTTCTCCCGTTTCTAGTTTATCTTCGTCATCCATATTCAATTGATATGATCTAGAGAATATTAAAATTTATTATTTATTATTCCTTTCTAAGTACAACTATCAATTCCCTTATATTTTCCAATTTTTCTTCGGAAGATAATGAGCTGCATATATATTATTTTGAAATCCCAACTTTTTAATCAATTTTCTATGCACTGGGATTTTATCAATAAAGCGCTTCTACTAATACTCTACACATCTTTAAATAATTGTTTCAGGACATTGGAGGCTCTAGTCGAATATGATAACGTGTCCCTTAGTATACAAAAATATTATTGGATACCATGTTCTTACCCTATAATTTAACCATTCAAACTCTCGTCTTTATATCCTGAATTTGGAACTAAAAATGCATCGTTTGATTATTATAAAGTGTTACACAGCTGAGATCTATGAACTTCTTTTCATTCAAATGATCTTAAGAAAATGTTTTTGTTAAATTCTGGTGACACTATATGGAGAATTGTAGAGGTTGGAAGTAGCTTCGTAACGGAGAAAATGGTTCGCAAATCGAAGTTCGGAGGTGGAAGTTATAAGGGAAAAGGTTGATTGGTTGAATTGACTCAGCTCAGACGTCCGACCAAAAGAGTCAGACGTCTGAGTCTGTGCAGAATCGATTCAGAACCTTTAGTCAGACGTCTGACCAAATAGTCAGACGTCTGAGTTGTAAGAGAAGTTTTCAAGAAAGTTAAGCCAGACGTCTGAGCTGAAAGAGAAGTTTTCAAGAAAGTTAAGCCAGACGTCTGAGCTGAAAGAGAAGTTTTCCAGAAAGTTAAGCCAGACGTCCGACCTAGTGGTCAGACGTCTGAGCTGAAGATAAACTTTTTCCAGAGGCTTCAGTCAGACGTCTGACCATTTGGTCAGACGTCTGAGGCGACTTTCTGCCTGTTTTCACGTGTGGACTTGGCGTGAAAATTTGTGACAACTGCAGGGGAAATTTCAGAACATTGCCTAGGGTTTCTATTCTCCTATATAAGCTAGCTTAAGGTTCCAGATCTAAAGGGGTGTAAGCGACTGCAAGAGATTAGCCTCCACCAATTAGGGTTTATCAAAACCTAATTTTCTTCAATTCTCTTCTCCACAAATCAATTTCTAATTAGAATTTTGATCATTGTAATCAATCTCTTGTACTCTTCTCATCAATATTAATAAAAGCTCTCTCTTAAAGTGGATGTACACTAACACAACGTTAGTGGAACCACTATAAATCGCTGTGTGATTTACTTTTCGTTATTTCTTTGATTTCTGAATTGCTTGTTTCGGATTGTGATTGTTTTTGGATTGGTTGAGATTGGAATTGAGTTATTGATTGGTTGTTTTTACACTTCTTACCACGATCCCGTCTTCCGCTGTGCTTGTGGGGTTTTGATTTGAGTGGTCTCGAGTTGGAATCCCGACTCCAACATTTGGTATCAGAGCATTGATGTTGGTAGGTGGTTGTAGAAATGCCAGAATCAGATAATACCTCAAGTAGTTCCTCAATGGATAATCCAAGTGGTGTAGCTCCTTATGTACGTAGTTCGTACGCAGCTTCAGGATCACAATTGGTAATAGACAAGTGGAATGGTGATAATGATTTTGAAAAATGGCAATGGAAGATGAAAGCGGTTCTAAGGAGGAATCGGGTGCATCGGGTAGTGTTTGATACACATTTATTGCCAGTGGACATCTCAGATGTTGAGAGAGAGGAGATGGAAGAGTGGGCATTCACTACACTTCAACTTGCTATGGGAGAGAATGTTATCTCTGAAATTAGTGGTGAGACAACCGCTAAGGGTATTTGGGACAAGTTGGAGGAGTTGTATATAAAGAAGTCACTAACAAATCGTTTGATCTTATTGCGAACGTTCTTCACCTATAAGATGAAGAAAGGTACTTCGCTAAAGGCGCATTTGAATACTTTTGATTATTTGATAATGAAGATGAAGGCGGTAGATTTGAAGATTGAGGAAGAGCAAAAGACGATGATATTGTTGTGTTCATTGTCAGATCGTTATACAGGTTTCTCAAATAGTTTGATCTATAGCCGGAATACATTGACTCTTGATGATGTCAAGACGGGTCTTCTTAGCGAGAAGTTGCGGGATCAAATGAAGGAGTTAGGTGATGGAAGTAGTGGTGCTAGTAGTGGTCATAGTTTGTTTGTGGAGAAGGAGAGATATGTGAAGAAGGAGAACCGGGGGCGTTCTAAATCAAGGAACCCCGGTTGGAGAGGAAAGTCGAAGGAAAGAAAAGGCAAGTGCTATATCTGCAAGAAACCCAGTCATTGGAAGAATGAGTGTCCGGAAAAGGAGAAGGCAAAGAAGGAAGTAGCATCTTCATCTGTAGCGGTGGCGAGTGGAGTTGGTGAGGGAGATGTAGATGTTTTGTCGGCGGTAATATCGGATGTTTCAGGTAGCGATTGGGTGCTCGATTCGGGGGCGTCCTATCATATGACGCCAAATAGGAATTGTTTTTCTTCTTACATCGACAAAGAAGGAAATTCAATTATTATGGGAAATGGTGCTATTTGCAAGTCGAAAGGCATTGGTTCCGTGCAAATTAGGATGTTTGACGGAGTGGTTCGTACTCTCACTAATGTACGCTATGTTCTAGGACTTCGGAAGTCTCTTATCTCTTTGGGGCAGCTGGATTCTTTAGGTTGTAAGATCACTATTGAGAGAGATAGCTTGCGGGTTTCGAAGGGGGCGCTTGTGGTGATGAAGGGTGCTACGACTCGTGGTATCTATTTGCTTCAAGGAGTGACTGTAGAAGGTGAAACTTGTATAGGAGTTGATAGTTCTCGTAGCTTGGATGCGACTAGGTTGTGGCATTTGAGGTTAGGTCATGTCTCGAAGAGGAGTTTGGACGTTCTTCGGAAGAGGGAGATGATCGATGGAGAAAGTTTCAACAAGTTAGAGTTTTGCGAAGAATGCGTCATGGGGAAGCAAACTAAAGTTTCATTCGGTGAGGGAAAGCATGATTCGAGAAGGGTTCTTGAGTATGTTCACACGGATATTTGGGGACCGACAACTGTAGCTTCTTTAGGTGGAGCTCGCTATTATATTTCCTTTATAGATGAATATTCTCGGAAAGTTTGGGTGTATGTAATGAAGGCCAAGTCGGAGGCATTTGCAAGGTTCAAAGCGTGGAAGGCACTTGTTGAGAATGAGAGTGGCAAGTCTTTGAAGGTTCTAAGGTCCGACAATGGCGGAGAGTATGTTTCCGGAGAATTTTTGGAGTTTTGCAAGCATCATGGTATTCGGAGGCATTTTACTACACCTGGAGATCCGCAGTCGAATGGTGTTGCGGAAAGGATGAATCGTACTCTATTTGAGAAAGCTCGATGCTTGAGATTGACATCGGGTTTGGCGAAGGGATTTTGGGCTGAAGCTTTGTCAACCGCAGTGCATATTATTAATCGAATTTCGTGCTCAACTATTGGAAACAAAATTCCGAAGGAAGTGTGGAAGGGAAGAGCATTGACTTGAGTTATCTTCGTGTCTTTGGTAGTCCGGTTTATATGCATGATCCGAGAAATGATAAGCTTGAACCTAGAGCTTTCAAGGGGGTTTTGCTTGGTTATACGGATGGAGAAAAAGGCTATCGGATTTGGAATCCAGAAACGAAGAAGGTAGTAAATTATTGTCATGTTACTTTTGATGAGTCGGCGATGTTCAAGGAGAATGTGAGCTCATCGGATGTTCTGGATTTGGTTCATGGTGAATCAAAGGAGAAGGAAATTATTTCCACATTTTGTCCAAGGAGTAGAGAGAGTATAGTAGTTGGATGCTTGCGAGGAGATAGCGGTTGATATTACATCACATAGTCCACAGGGTGCCTCTAGTAGTGTTAGTGATGTACATGATTCTAGAGAAGACTCGGTTCAAGGTGGAGCCGAAGGGATTTTGGGTGATGGTATTGCTACTCGGGTTGGTCGTCGTACTATAAGGCCACCCGAAAGATATACGGTGATTGGAACTATCTTAGCTTTTGTGATAATTTGGACTATGCTCTTCATGTAGTCCAAGATGAGCCGATGGACCTTGATGACGTCATGAAGTCGAGTGATAGCTCGAAATGGATTTGTGCCATGGAGGAAGAGATGCAATCATTGTTGAAGAATCGAACTTGGGATTTGGTTCCACTTCCTAAAGGAAACCGTGCTATTGGGTACAAATGGATATACAAGGTGAAGGACGATGGAAGATACAAAGCTAGGCTAGTGGTTAAGGGGTTTGTACAAAGGAAGGGAAAGGAGTATGATGAGGTATTCGCACCGGTTGTGTGCCATACTTCTATCAGGATATTACTTGCTATAGTTGTTATTCACAACTTGGAGTTGGAGAAACTTGATGTGAAAACCACCTTCTTGCATGGTGACTTGATGCTATAGTTGCTCCATGTACCATTGTCTAGGTGATCATTTTATGCTTGAAAATGATCAAACCTCTTGTACCATTGTCTAGGTGATCATTTTATGCTTGAAAATGGTTTTGATATAAGCATCAAAGATGCTTGTGTTTATTTCAAGAAGTTGATAAATGATTGTTGGGTGTATTTACTCTTGTATGTGGACAACATGCTCATTGCTTCTAAGGATAAGAATGAAATCAACAAGCTAAAACTGAGTTTGCAATCGGAGTTCGAAATGAAGGATCTTGGAGAAGCAAGAAGGATATTGGGCATGGAAATTGTAAGGGATCGAAAGCATTTTGAGTTGAAACTAATTCAAAAGGAATACATAAAGAAAGTGCTTTGCCGGTTTAGCATGGAGAATGCAAAGGCATCAAATACACCTTTACCTTTGCATATGAAGCTTTCGAGTAAAGGATCACCTATCTTAGAGGAAGACAAGACTTATATGGCAAATGTGCCATATGCTAGTGCAGTTGGAAGTCTAATGTATGCTATGGTGTGTACAAGGCCCGATATTGCAAATACCGTCGGGATGGTTAGTCGATATATGGCTAATCCGGGAAAATTGCATTGGGAAGTTGTGAAGCTTATATTGAGATACCTTAGAGGCACATCATCTCATGGTCTTGTTTTTTGCGGTAGTAAGGCGATGGATTGCAAGTTGGTTAGTTATTGTGATTCGGACTACGCCGGTGATAGGAATCATAGAAAATCAACTTCCGGATATGTCTTCACACTTGGGGGTACAGCCATAAGTTGGAGATCTAGATTGTAGACCGTAGTTGCTTTATCCACTACGGAGGCGGAGTTGATAGCCGCGGTGGAGGCGGCAAAGGAGGCACTCTATTTGAAGCGATCGTTGAGTGAATTGGGATTTGAGCATGATAGTATTAATGTTCGATGTGATAGCCATAGTGCTATTCACTTGGCAGAGAATTTGGCGTTTAGCTCACGGACTAAGCATATTGAGGTGAGAGAGTCATTCCTAGTAGCCATGGATGAGGATAAGCAAGTATATCTTCGAAAAGTGCACACAAAGGATAACGTGGCGGACATGTTCACTAAGGCATTGCCAGTTGGGAAGTTCGAGCATTGCTCGAACTTGATTCGCTTGGAGAAGTGCTAGGTGCCACGGGTTGGCACAGTTAAGGGAGGAGCTTGGTGGTAGATGAGGAAGAGTATCGGTAAGAGATTGAGGTTCTATCTTCTGGGTAAGTGCTAGTCTTTGGTGAGATAGCTTAGGATTTGGATGTTTTCCACATTTCATTAGCGGGCGGGGGCTTTACCTGAGCTCGTTGGTGGAGTGCAATGGGCGGTGGTTTGCCGGAGCTTATTGGGAAAGCATTCATGTTTTGATTGAAGGTAGAAGTGATAGTTGGTGCTATCGGTTATCGTTGATGGTATGGTACCATTGGAGTTGGAGATGGATAAAGTGTCAAGGTGGAGTGTTAAATTCTGGCAACACTATATGGAGAATTGTAGAGGTCGGAAGTAGCTTCGTAACGGAGAAAATGGTTCGCAAATCGGAGTTCGGAGGTGGAAGTTATAAGGGAAAAGGTTGATTGGCTGAATTGACTCAGCTCAGACGTCTGAGTCTGTGCAGAATCGATTCAGAACCTTTAGTCAGACGTCTGTGTCTGTGCAGAATCGATTCAGAACCTTTAGTCAGACGTCTGACCAAATAGTCAGACGTCTGAGTTGAAAGAGAAGTTTTCCAGAAAGTTAAGCCAGACAACTGACCTAGTGGTCAGACGTCTGAGCTGAAGATAAACTTTTTCCAGAGGCTTCAGTCAGACGTCTGACCATTTTGGCCAGACGTCTGAGGCGGCTTTCTGCCTGTTTTCACGTGTGGACTTGGCGTGAAAATTTGTGACAACTACAGGGGCAATTTCGGAACATTGCCTAGGGTTTCTATTCTCCTATATAAGCTAGCTTCAGGTTCCAGATCTAAAGGGGTGTAAGCGACTGCAAGAGATTAGCCTCCACCAATTAGGGTTTATCAAAACCTAATTTTCTTCAATTCTCTTCTCCACAAATCAATTTCTAATTAGAATTTTGATCATTGTAATCAATCTCTTGTACTCTTCTCATCAATATTAATAAAAGCTCTCTCTTAAGGTGGATGTACACTAACACAACGTTAGTGGAACCACTATAAATCGCTGTGTGATTTACTTTTCGTTATTGCTTTGATTTCTGAATTGCTTGTTTCGGATTGTGATTGTTTTTGGATTGGTTGAGATTGGAATTGAGTTATTGATTGGTTGTTTTTACACTTCTTACCACGATCCCGTCTTCCGCTGTGCTTGTGAGGTTCTGATTTGAGTGGTCTCGAGTTGGAATCCCGACTCCAACAGTTTTTACTAATTTTATAACGTATTTATTTACTTGTATTATTTTACAGATGCAAAATCATTTATAAAATCATCTTGGTTTATTTACATAATTTTGTTGATTGTTTTTTAGTTTTACCTTTAATAATTTGGCACATATCAATAATAAATGGACAAATGTCAAGTTAATGAACATAAAATTGTACCAAATTATAATATTTGAATTAAAAATAGTGTAATCATTCCAAATTCAAATTTGAATTTCTGCAAGTTTATCAGGATCTGATTACAAACAGCAATTTTGTTTTGACTTCTATCCCTACCATTGTCAGGGTTGGGAGTTTGATCCACGACGGCTACACTCTTCATGTGCCAATTAGCTAGAGTATGGGGTGGGCTGCTTAGAAAAGAACATAGATATTGAACATAAAGCGATCAAAAATAGAATTGATGGAATAGATACTGATATTATATTTTGAACTAAAACAGAATTAAGAAGTAGAATGAGAAGAGAAAGATTGAAAGAATAGAGAATGGCATGTCTCCAAAAATAAACATTTGTTTAGTTTATTCTTTCTTTGTAGGTAAATTTGAACAAATGGACATAGGTTTTGTTCAAGTAAAGCTATGTGATTTTAAACTCGCATTATGCAATGTTTATTCATCATGATGATGCTTGACATGATGATTGACCCAGCCACATATTAGTCATATTTGAGCTAATCTTACATAATTTATAAGCCATAAGATATTTAATATACATGGGTGTTCAATAAATTCCTGGCCTAGAGCTTTAATATACATGGGTGTCCAATAAATTCCTGGCCTAGTGCTCTGCCTAATCGGGCCAACTCTGGCCTGGGTGTAGTTTAAAAATGGTCTGAACATCAAGTTTCTAAAAACCGACTTTGTTCCTTTATTCCTTGATTATGGAACTCTATTATTAAAGTGTTGGCCTAGGGTATCTAGGCACCAAATGTTAGAAAATTTTGGATCAATTTAGAATGAAATAGTGATTGTTAAAAGAAATGAACCATATCGCTTTCAATAAGAAGAAATATATAATAAGTAATTGCGGAAGTCATACCTGATTTCATGAATTAATTAGTTAAAAGAAATAGATGGATCTGATAGAAAAAAGATGGAAATACAATTGTGTGGTGAATTAACTTCTTTGTAGTGGAAACCACCTACACATTTCACTTCGCTTTCGGGGAGATGAGAATTAGTCCCTTAGATTTTATTATGCTACTGGAATTTCAATTGGATTACACATTCCTTTTTACTTACGATGTGAAATTCCAAAAACATGATAAGCTACTTCATGTTTTACATAGTATTCCTATTCTGGCATGCTTACCGGAGGTATTCAGATTAGAGTAGGTTTTCTTAAGGATACTATTAGGAAACTGCTGCGATAAATTGGAGATAGCTAAGCTATGTGTCTTGTACATTATGGAAAACCTTTTCTTTTTCAATCCATCTAGCACATTTCCATTAAGACATATTGCGGCGGTTGCGAACTTTGATCTTTCTTCCTTTGTTCTTTATGATTGAGAAACGGCTACATGACCTACTTGTATATATCATTGGACATACAGTGTGTGATTACTAGTCATGGTACATCATTATGTGCCTTTTAGGAGGTTCTATAGTATTAGTGGTACGAATATAGCCACAACCCGACTTACCCTACTAAAGACCACCAGTTAGCATTATTCTTTCGTAGGATTGTGCATAGTCCGCATAATAGACAAAGAGTATGCGACGGTGAGGCTAGTCATGTTTTCGCTGTTGCATGGAACCAGATAGAGTTACAACGTACATGTTCTGACATCATTTAGCAGTCGTATGATGGATCTCCATATTTGACATACTCTAGTACTTCACAAGTTTGATTTTTGTCAGGTAGACGGTTTTCATTGGTATCATCTTCACATACTGCTGGTTGTATGTGGTATCATGGTGAGCGTTGTTGGTGCTAGATATATGAAGGAAACATAGTTTCTGATGATCCTCATCCTCATACACCATTTCTTAGAGCGTATTCCATGACCTCCTTACAACTTGCAGTGGCAAATGTCTTGTGGGAATCGAGTTACTTCATTATTTCGAACTTGGATTATCCTTAGTTTTGGCGCAGAGTCCACCCTCCACCACCATTTACAGATTTTACACATGGAGGAGCTATTGATTTAGTTGGATCATCCACCATCTGTCCCAATGTTGCACCTCCGATTGTGCAGAACTTATCTCAGTCCATTAAGTGGTATGTTACTCCATGACCTGCGATTCCATGTGGAAGATATGGTTGTCTGTGGTTGTACCTACTTCATCCGGCCAGGATCGGTATGTTGACATACCATCTCTCTTGATCACTGATTATCCAAATCCAGCATCATTTCCGTACGAGGATTTATTTTAGATGCAGGCTTGTCATAAAGATGTTACATACAAAGAGCATATACACAATATAGAGGAGTACGAGTAAAGACTTCTAGATCTGACGACACGTGTTCAGAATTTTGACTGTTGAGGATGAGGTCAGATACCGCCATTTGACCTAGACACATTCCTCGCCCAGATACGACAGTTGATTTGGGTGGTGCTTCTGATTTCATGCATGCTTAAGTTAGTGGGGTTAACCTTGATAGTGAAATTCCATACTAAGACAACGACGATGATTATGAGAATGATTATGGGGATAATAATTAGTTGATTTGTTTAGTTTGTTAGTTTGTTTCATTTATGCACTTGTATTTGAGGATTGTATCACGTGTTCTTTGCATTGGACTATATTGTTTATGTATTTTTATTGAACTATATTGTATTGTACTGGACTCTAATGTGCACTTGTATTGGATTATATCCTATATTTTTTATGTTGTATTCTGCTTGATATTTCATGTGTATCTGTTTGGAATTGATCATAATATCTTCATTCTATCATTTTTCCTTGAATGATATTACACTAGTGTCAAAATATTTGTATGTTTTATACTATTACTATAATCCCAAAATATAGTAAAAATCAGAGTGGATAGAACAAACGATAGTAGATATCTGATCATACGGTACAAACTTCAATAAAAATACGAGTGGATAGTACAAACTATAGTAAATACTAACAATATAGTACAGAATTCAATAAAAATCTAAGTGGATAAGACAAGAGCTATAGTAAATATATAACTATATAGTACAAACTCTAATAAATATCAAAGTGAGAGGGACAAGCTATAATAAATATCAGACCATATAGGATAAACTCCAATAAATATCAATGTGAGGGGGATAATGTATAGTAAATATCCGACCATATAATACAAACTCTAATAAATATATATTAGATAAATGACTAGATTTTCAGATATTTATACAACTCTAAAAGATTATATATAAATGTTATTTTTGCTACTCAAAACACACAAAAAATATAAACATGAATTCAATGAAAATGTTATTTTGCTTCTCTTCTTCCTTCTCTTTGCCAAGTTCTGGTGATAGTCATATACTCAAAGATTGTCAACAAGTAACAGCGTCTAAAGCACCTGAGCTTATCCAGTTCAGGAGATTGAGGAATCTTCCAAACAAGGTGGGAGTGTTTTGGGGCATAAAGATGATCGAAAAAAAGAAATTATCTATCAGACCATGATCGAATAATGACGGAGTATTTTGACGACGATTCATCTTTTGACATGGTGAAGTTCGGATTAAGGCACCGGATGTCCAAAAACATCTTTGAGCGAGTTATGACAAGGTTAGTGGAGAGAAATATATATCTCACACAAAGATATAATAATACATATAGTTAATCGGGTCTTTCACCGCATCAAAAAATAACTAGTGTCTTACGAATGTTAGCTTACGAGGAAAACGCCGGTGGACAATGAATTAGAGATTCTACCGCCAATGAATAATTAAAAGAATTTTATAAAACAGTGGTGTTGGCATTTGGCGTGCAATATATTAGAGAGTCAAATGATAATAATATCAATCGACTATTGGCTATGGGTGAATAACGTACATTTCCAAGCATGTTGGGTAGTTTAAATTATATACATTGGAGTTGGAAAAATTGTTCATGTGTAATGCAAGGACAATACACCGAACATTAGCACAAGGCAGACATGATTTTAAAAGTTGTTGCTTCATTTGATTTGTATATACAGCATGCATTTTTTGGTATACCCAGGTCTTTAAACGACATTAATGTTCTCCATCAGTCTTACTTATTTAGCTCCTCATCTGACAATACTGCACCGGCTTGTAATTACATGATAGGTGATATACAACACAACATTGGATACTACTTTATTGATGGAATATATTCGAAATGGAAAACATTGGTCAAAGATTTTAAAAAGCCTCCTAACAAAAAGGAACTCAAATTTACTGCACAGCAAGCAAGTTTAAAGAAAGATGTTGAGCGTGCTTTTGTAGTTCTACAAGGTAGATTCCAAATTCTGAGAAATGAGGTGTTCTAACATGACACTGAAGTGATATCGAACATAATGTACTGTTGTATAATATTTCACAACATGATTGTTGAAGAAGAGAGGAGTGGTTATAGACTATAGTTGCATAATTACCCAGAACTAGCATATGCTTTTGAGGCTCATCCTTTCAAAGAACCAAACACTTTTGTACAGTACATGAACATAGTTATGGAGCTTAGATATCCCAAGGCTCATTTGGATTTGCGTAGAGAACTAACAGACCGCTATCATCGTTTTGTAGGTAATAGTTGAGTGCTAAGAATATAATTATTACGTATTTATTTGCATTGTTGGGCTTTGTACTAATTGTGAGATTTATTATATTTATGTTTTAATGTCAATGTATGAATTTGTTGAGATTATAAATTTTTATTGCATATAGATTTTGAGGAATGAAACGAAAGCATAAATTAAAACACATAGTAACTAAAACAATTTCAAAACTAGATACATTTTGGTAATCATCCAACATATGTTAATGATTACCTAAAATACATGATAGTACAAACACAAACAAGGACATAACCTAAGAAGCATAATAGTAAACACACCTACGTGGACATTATTCAGGTATTTTGGGTTCTTAGTTACGATTGTTAAGTAGAAGTTCTAATATTCTCACGCTCAATTGCATTTCAAAGGCATACTCAACAAAGGTTTGGTGAGTCCAATTTTGGATTCACTACTGACTGCCAGCTTCGCTTTGGTAACCCTATCAGTTAGTGATTTACCCGACATTATCAATGTCGGGTAAATAACTAGTATTAATTATGTCGGATAAATCAAGGCAATGATAACATATTACCGTTGCTTGCTTATCCAGCATTATTAATGCAGAACAATGCAACGATAATATTTTTGTGACCATTACCTTAAACTCTATAAATTCCTTCTATTTTTACCTTTCGAATACAAACTTTTCCCCCCGTTCCTTCTTCACCATCTCTTAAATGCCACATATCAGTATCACGTTTAATTAGTTTGGCTACTTTCAGTGGATAGATCCATAACTTTGTTGATGTGTTAGAGAGTGCATTTGAAATGCAATCGAGTGTGAGCAGATTAGAACTTTTACTTAACAATTGTAACTAAGAACCCAAAATACCTGGATAACGTCAACATATGTGTGTTTACAATTATGTTCTTAGGTAATTATCGTTCTTGTTTGTGCTTGTACTATCATGTGTTGGATGATTACCAAATTGTATCTAGTTTTGAAATTGCTTTAGTTACTATGTGTTTTAATTTATGCCTTTGTTTCATTCCTCTAAAACTATATGCAACAAAAATTCATCATCTCAACAAATTCATACATTGAGGGTAAAACATAAATATAATAAGTCCCCCGATCAGTACAAAGTCCAACAATGAAAATAAATACATAATAATTATATTCTTAGTACTCAGCTATTACCTACAAAATGATGATAGTGGTCCGTTAGTTCTCTACACAAATCCAAATGAGCCTCGGGATCTCTATGCTCCGTAGCTCTATTCATGTACCGTGCAAAAGTGTTTCGTTTTTTAAAAGGAGGAATCTCAAAAGCATGTGCTAGTTCTGAGTAATTACGCAGTTGTAGTTTATAACCACTCATCTCTTTTTCAACAATTATGTTATGAAGTATTAGACAAGAATACATTATGTCAGATATCGCTTCAGCGTCATGTTAGTACACCTTCTTTCTTAGAATTTGGAATCTACCTTGTATCCAAAGCACGCTCAATGTCTTTCCTTAAATTTGACTTGTTGTGCAGTAAATTTGAGTTCCTTCTCATTATGCGGTTTTTTAAAACCTTCGACCAATGTTTTCCATGTCAGATATATTCCACCAACATGGCAGTATCCCATGTTGTGTTGTATATCGTCTATAATGTAATTACAAAGTGGTGCAGTATTGTTAGATAAGAAGATAAATAAGTAGGACTGATGGAGAAAATTAATCTCGTTTAAAGACCCAGGTATATCGAAAAATGCATGCCATAAGTCACATGAAGCTACAGCTTTCAAAATTATTGTTGCTTTATGATAATGTTCGTTGTATTGTTCTTGCACTGCAAATGGACATTTTTTCCAACGTCAATGTATACAATCCAAGCTACCCAACATATTTGAAAATTCACGTCGTTCACCCATAGCCAATAGTATATCATTAGGTGTTCTAAGATAGTGCATGCCAAATGCCACCAGCACCACTGTTTTACAAAATTCTTTTAAGCATTCATTGGCGGTAGTATCTCTAATTCAGACGTACTTATCTTGCCCATCAGCACTTTCCCCATAAGCTAACATTCATAAGGCATTTATCATTTTTTGATACGGCGAAAGACCTGATTGACCACGCATATTATATCTTTGTATGAAATATATATTTCTTTCCTCCAACCTTATCATAACTCGCTCAAAGATGTCTATGAGTACCCCTTGTAAGTACGTCGAAATAGGAATACTAGATAAAACATGGAGACGGTTATCATGTCTTTAGAACTACTCATTGTAATGTAAAGGAATGTGTAATCCAACTGAAATACCAATAAGCATAACAAAATCTAAATGACTAATTCCCATCTTCCTAAAAGCGAAGTGAAATGTATGGACGGTCTTCCACCATAAAGAAGTTAATGCACCACATAATTGTGTGTTAGAATTTAAGGTCAATTGAACTCATATGATGAGAAATATGCAGGGTTAAGAAAAATACAATGAGATTTCATATGTAAATATTTATCAAAATATAACATACAAACACTACTAGAAAAGGGTTAAATAGCGACGGGGGGGCGACGGCTTCCGACAACTATTTTCCGACGGCTTCTGACGGGCCGTCGGAAGCCGTCGGAAAATCGCGAATTTCAGGCTCCAGCCGAGCCTCTTCTTCCTCATTTCAGCATACGTAAAAAAAATTACCAAATTCCCAAATTCAATCCCCAAGCCTCCAATCACTAATTTCGTATTTTTGCATCCTCCCCGGCTACGTATTCAACCTCTCTTGCTTTCTAGCTCAGGTATAATCTCTTATTTTCGCGAAAAATTCAATTTTTACCCTATTTCTAGATTTGCATAAGTTGATAAATTAGGGCTAATTGGTGATTAAAATTGTTTCCAATAGTGTTATAATAGTTTCTAGCATTCCATGGTATACCTATTTCATCTTTTATCGTGAAATTGTGAAAAACATGTATAATTTGTTGTTGTTCGTGTATATGTAAATCATTGTGTATGCCTTGATTCTACGATTGTATATGTGTGTAGCGCTACTATCATTGTATTGTGTTGGTTGGAATAAGATAAAATGAATGCACGAGCTAGGAGTATTATATTGTGCACGTATTGACTTATGCAAAAAAAATGCATGAGTCTAAATTATAATTGTGTGTATTGAAAAATAACAAAAATGTTAAACCAGTCTTAAGTTGATGTAATACGTCGAATAAATGTGTTAAATTAAAATATAGTTTTGTAAATGTGAACAGTTAGTAAAACTGTATTTTTTCGTAAAATGCGCACATTTAATTAACTAATGTCCCTTAGAGAGTTTTTGGCCCCGTCTGACGAGTGTTGTACATGATCGTTATATAAATAGTCGTTTTTTTCAAAAAACGACCATTTATATTCATCTGGTACAATGTTTGTTGGATTTGCCCTGTATTGGACAAGTGATGAACACAGTAAGCATTTATATTTTGTATACTACTTCGTCTCAAACGGTTCATAAAATTTCGACCTAACTTTTATTTTTTGTTTCATGCGTACACACATTTGTATACAATATAGGGAACAAAAGGGAAATGCTACCGAAATTTTGTTGAATTGTTTGAGACGATGTAATATACGAAATGTAAATGCTTACTGTGTTTGTAATGGGAAGTAGGATGCCTGACCATGGAAAAAAAATATTTTTGTACAAAATTTTGTATCGATACGTTAAAAAATAAAATGTGTCATATTTGAAAATATTTTTTAATTTGTGAAATAGTTCTTTAAATTCAAATATTATACGACCATGAAATGATTGATTATTTTGTTTTTTAATTTGTGACTCATTTTCTCAAATAGGAAAAATGATTGATTATTTTGTTGATCGGAGGAGATGGATGTACCAAAGAAAAGGACTGAGAGGCCCAATAAAATAAGATTTTTATAATGGTATAAACGTATTTGTTGAATTCGCTTTAAGTAATAACAGAAACGATCCAGAAATTCGTTGTCCGTGTAGTAGGTGTAGACATTTGAAGTATTTGTTACCAGATATTGTGGAAGTTCATTTGTGCCAAAACGGTTTCGTACCCGAGTATTATGTTTGGGATCGGCATGGAGAATTTGTAGCAAATACTTCTGTAGAGTCTGAAAGTGTCGTTAACGAAGTAGTTACGACGACCCGCATAGAAAATATGGTCGAAGATGCAGCACGATCAATGTTTTCTATGGTTGAAGTTGACGACAATGATGGAAATGTTGAAGAACCAAATATTGAAGCAAAAAAAATTATGATTTACTAGATGCTGCTAAGAAACCTATTTGGGATAGTTGTAAAAGCGGCACTCAACTGTCAGTAATCGCAGGATACATTGCGATGAAGTCAAAATACAACATCATTGAAGCTGGGTTTACGACTGTTGTACAAGCTGTAAAAAGACATATGCCGCCCGATAATCTAATGTGTGAAAATCACTATTAAGTTAAAAAACTTATGTCGGCTTTTGGTTTACCTTATCAGAAAATAGATACATGTTTAAAAGGCTGCTTGTTGTTTTGGAAAGAAGACGCAAACGTTAGAAGTTGTAAAATTTGTAATCAGGAGAGATACAAACCAAGAAAAAAGAAGGGGAAGGAAGTTCCGTACAAGCGTATGCATTACTTACTCATCACTCTAAGGCTTCAAAGATTATATGCATCTTCTGTTACTGCATCTAATATGAGATGACATAGTGTGAGAACGGAGGAAGATTATACGTTGACACATCCGACCGATGGAGAAGCATGAAAGCATTTCGATAAAACGTATCCAAATTTTACAACGGAGAGTCGAAATGTTTGATTAGGATTATGTACGGATGGATTTTCGCCATTTTCTCAATTTTGTTCTAAATATTCATCCTGGCCCATTATCGTCACACCGTATAATTTACCTCCATGGATGTGTATGAAAACGCAATATATGTTTCTTACTGTTGTCGTTCCTGGCCCCGACGATCCGACACAAGGAATCGATGTATATTTACAACCGTTGATTGAGGAGTTAAAAATACTGTGGAACGAAGGAGTAGAAACATATGATGTGTCCAAGAAGAATTTTTTTCGTATGTTTGCTTCTTTGTTGTGGACTATAAGTGATTTTCCTACCTATGCAATGCTTTCAGGATGGAGTACTGTCGGTCGTCTAGCATGTCCCTATTGCATGGATGAAACACGAGCGTTTTCTTTACCTCATGGTAAGAAAATTTCATGGTTTGACTGTCATCGATATTTTCTCCATGTAAATCATCCCTTCAGAGGAGACAAAAAAACTTTTTAGCTAATAGAGTAGAAACCAGACAACCACCGACGATATGGTCAAGCGAAGACATATATGAACTTGTTAGGGACTATTCAAAGATATATGAAACTGGAGTGCAAACAGACATTGAAGGCAAATCGATTGTTCATAACTGGTGCAAACAAACAATTTTTTGGGAGTTGTCGTATTGGAAACATCTTCTGCTTCGTCATATAGACGTGATGTTTGATAATGTTTTTAACACAATTTTGAATGTGAAAGGGAAGACGAAGGGTGATTTGAAATCAAGACGCGATATAGAAGAATTATGCAAACGTCCTGAGCTTCATATGAAACCAAATGACAATAAAAAACTCAAAGCATGTTACGAATTAGATAATAATCAAGTTAAAGTTGTGTTAAAATGGGTGGAAGGGTTAAGATTTCCTAATGGGATATCATTAAATCTTCGTAGATGTGTTGACTTTAAAAATGGTAGATTGAGCGGAATGAAAAGCCACGACTGTCACATAATGATGGAAAATTTATTTCCTGTTATGTTCAAAGAACTACTGCCGTTAAAAGTTTGGAAGGTAGTAACGGAGCTTAGTATGTTTTACAAAGAGCTTTGTTCGACTACTTTAAAAGTGCAACGTTTACGTAAACTTGAAGTAGATATTCCTATATTGCTTTGCAAATTAGAGAAAATATTTCCGCCAGGTTTTTTTAATGTAATGGAACATTTACCTCTTCATCTCCCATCTGAAGCACGACTTCGAGGTCCTGTCCAATATGGATGGATGTATCCATTTGAGAGGTATGTAATATGTTATCACGTAATTTAATTGAATTTGAAAGATGAAGTTAATGTAAATTAATTTTTCATAGATATCTAAATCATCTGAAGAAAAAAGTGAGGCAAAAAGTACGAGTTGAAGGTTCGATATGTAAATCTTACATCGAAGAAGAAGCTTCGTTCTTTTTCTCTCACTATTTCAGTGACCATGTGAATATATCATTTGAAAGTGTTTCTCGTAATGACGAAGGCGACGAACAAGATTCCTTTCAAGCAATGTTATCTATTTTTAGACAACATGGTCGGCCTTCTGGAAAATGTGTAGAAATATGGCTAGACGATAGAGATCTTCATGTAGCACACACTTATATTCTTCTAAATTGTGCCGAGGTTGCACCGTTTGTTAGGTAATCTGAAATAATAATTTGTGTTTTATTCTTTTCTATAATGCATGTGCGTGTATAACATAATGTAATAATTTGTTTATATATACAGTGTTTATGAACGTGAACATTCGAACGGAGATCTCAGTAAAGAATTTTCCGGTTGGTTTTCAAATTACGTTTATGAGCCGAGAAATTGTGTTGTTGACGAAGAGTTGAAACATCTTGCGATGGGACCAAAAAGAGTGGTCAAGACATATCCAATATATTTCGTCGATGGATATAAATTTTACACCAAAGAATATGGTGCAGAAAAATTAACGAATAATACTGGTGTATTTGTTAAAGGTAGTGACGATCCAGAAAATCACATAAATGATTTTTATGGCGTTCTAACACAAATTTTGCAACTGACATATTTCTCACGACCCGCGGAGGAGGTGTTTCTATTTAGATTCAATTGGTTTAGCAATGTTCCAGGTTCTGGAATTAATGTGCACGAGGATTATAATCTTATCGAAATAAAGCATACATCGCACTATCACAAGTACGATCCTTTTGTACTAGCCAAACAAGCATTGCAAGTTTATTACGCTCCTTATCCGTCTCTAAAAATAGATTAAGCAGATTGGTCTGCAGTTTTTAAAACAAAGGCCAGATTTACATTCGATGGGAAGAATATTCTAGACGAACAAGCTTATAAGGCAGATGTTGAGGAAAATAACGAAATAATAATTATAGACGATCATACAGATTTTGGTGCTTTGATCGATGAATCAAATGTTTTGGTAGAAGCGTTTGACAGTGCAGAGGAAAATATCGTAGAAAACGAGACCGAATCTGAATCAGAAGACTACGATGATTGATAAAAACCCGAATCTGATTTTTTTGCAATTGATGTAACTATGTTGAATTCTTGATGTATTATGAAATTGATGTAACTATGAAACCAAATCTGTACGTTTACCATTGTTTACATGTTTTATGTCATTTTCTTTTGTCATTTATTTAGCAATTTTTATTAAAAATGCAATGTAATCTGCTTATCGTCGGAACATGAGACCCATTATGAATCAAGTATAACACACTTCCATTTCTATTTCCATTTCAGTCATTAATTTAGCAATTTATACCGTTGATGTCATTTACGTATGAAATATATTTCATTATCATGTTATTATTCTCTTTTGAAATGATGTGTATATACGTCACAGGTTTATCGTAATGTCATCTAGAGGTAGGAGCTCTTCCCGATCTTCAGGAGACGATGGCAGTGGTCCATCGCAAGTATCACAGCGTCCTGTAGTTTCTTTAGTACCTAGAGCAGAGGGGTAAGAATTAAATTTTATTCAGCATCTTATTTTTTTTTATATACATACGTACTTATCTGTATCATATTTAAAAACAGGGGGTTCGACCTACTGCTCTCGAAGGTTGTGTTGGATGTTTTAAGAGCTTCTTGGCGGAGTAGGATGAGTGTGTGTTGGTCGAAGTGGGATAAATTCCCTCCTCACATAGTAGAGTGTATTTGGCAGGATGTCCTAATAAGTATATTTTTTTGTTTTCCATTTTTAATTCGTTTTTGTCGTTCCTTTTACTGTTTATCGTTTACAGTTTAATATTCTTTTTGCTTTTTATAATGAAACACTGGCTGAGATGGACATTCAGACAGACGATATGCAGTTGGCACGAGAATATTGGATGAAGAAGATGCGTAAAAACTATAGGGACTCGATATCCGAAATCAAGAAATCAGGTAAGAAACCACGTTGGATGGGGGAGAGCGTATGGCAAGCATGGTTGGGATACTAGGAAACTGACGAGTTGAAGGCAAGTATACTAATTTTTTTTAAATTATTTGACTGGTAGTAAATATCAAAAAATACATGATCGATAAATAATGTATCAAATTTTGAATGTACAGGCAGAGTCGGAAAGAAACTCTGCAAAGAGAAATAAAAATCTCGTCACTCATCGCGAGGGTCGAAGTCATTTCAGCAGTATCGGCAGGAGTTGGTAAATTTACCGAATGCAAATTGTAAATAGTTTGTGCTATATAATTTTAAATGTACAATAATTGTATGTAAAAATCAATTTCAGGAAGCTGAGGCGCATGGTCCCGTGGGCTATATGGACGTGTTTACTCATACGCATGCTGTCGAGCATGTAAATCCGGACGGGACAGTTTCGTATACATGGCAGGACGATAAATCCAGCAAGAGTCATGTGAGCATATTTCATTTTATGCAGTATTAGTAATTGTTCTACTTGTTAAAATATAATGAAATAAGATATGATGATATTAATTTGTTAATGTAGGAAAAGTTTATGGAGTAGCGCTAGAAACTCCTTGCTGATACGGGTCGAGATCAGCTGACGACGGATGAGGAGGATGCTATTTTTGAGTCAGTTATGGATCTATCGGAGCATGGCAGACGATACGGATTTGGCAATCAAGTGGTAAGTAAATAATATATTGGGTATCATATAAGTTTTCAAATTCAGTACATTGGTTTTGAGTCACTTCGTTATGAAAGCATTATGCATAAACTAAATTAAATAACATTATCACACTGCTAATCATTCACATACCTGCACATACACTTACATAAACATGCATAAACTAAATTAAACAACATTATCACACTACTAATCATTCACATACCTGCACATACACTTACATAAACATGCATAAACTAAATTAAATAACATTATCACACTGCTAATCATTCACATATCTGCACATACACTTATAGAGATCACATAGCTAAATTAAATATTTACTACAGGCCAGTAGTCAGAGACGGGGTAGGCAGACTAGAGATCAGATCGATCTAGTAGAGATCGAAGATTTGCGGGCTAGAGTGGCGCAGCTAGAGGAGCAGAACCGTTGGCAGGCCATACAGACCACACAGTTGCTAGACCAGCGTATCGCCGAGTACATGCAGCAGTATGGTGGCCGCTTTCCTTCCTCTGCTGGCTCTGGTTCTGGAGGAGATTGATTGATTGCTTTGGTCGGTAAGTTTTTTTTTTCTGTTTTGTATGATTTGGTAGATGGTGGAGCTTGTTGTTGATTTATGTACTATGTTATTATACACTTAGCTGTTTTGTTGTATAATTATGTGGATGTTGGGTGATGATTATGTGTTTTAACTTAATTTTATGTATTTTTTTTGTTTGGTAAATTGTGCATAGTTTAGTTTTTAATATTTGATTGGAATATCATATATTGGATTCTGCAGAATAGTGTTTGTATGAGAAATGTGAATGGAAGGCTATATCGCAGCAGAAATAAAAAAAAATGCAGCAGATTTCCGACGGCTTCCGACAACTTTTAGGTTATATTTTTCCGACAGCTTTCAGATCAATTTTTTCGATGGCTTCAAAACCGCGAGATCCGTCGAAAGCCGTCGGAAACACTGCAGGCCGACGCCTTATTTTCCTTCGGCTTTTTCCGACGGCCTCCGACGGTCGCCGACGGTTTTCTGCCGTCGGAAAATGCCTTTTCCTTTGTAGTGAAAAGAAAAAAATCCTAAAATTCAATGTCACCTGAAAATCCGATAATACGTTGATCAACATTGACTACTACGATCTTCTGATATAGACGAAATACCAATGCAAGAGACTCATGAGTTTTCCCTTCTTCGCCTATTAAGAAATTATTTTGGGTATTAATTTTATAACCTAAATGTAAAATTGTACATTTTATAAATTACTATGTCAACAAAGTACCAAACCTAAATATAGAACCATACATTATATACCATGTTTTTTTAAGTACACAAACAACAAATCAATTTCGCCATGTTTAAATGTAAAATATTATTTACGATGACGTCGACACGGAATATGTACTTGTTCATCGTGCTAAACACGAAAATTCATCAATTTATTTACATGGTCCTAAGTTTGATCGATATTCGAATCCAAAGCATAGTCTTCGAAACAACTCCCATGCGCCGTCTTCGAGGTGTCGTTGTTCCATCATCCTACACCTTTTCAAAAGAATTAGAGCTAGGAACTTTACCCCATCATTTCCGCTGCCCCCAACATTATAGGAAAATTTACCTCCACCGTGAATAGCACGTAAAATTCTTCTCATTTTGCGTTATATTGTTTTAAAAATGAGGAAGAAAATGGATTAAAAATGAAAAATATGGGATAAATTATAATTTTGGAATGGGTCCTCGGGTGGAAAACTGAAGAAATGATGCTAGTGAATGAAGAAGTTGGATAAATTATACCATTTACCGATATTAATAATGCCGGATAAATGAAAGACTGTGATTGATTTTAAAAACCATACGTGAGACTGTAAATGGATGATAAGTTATCCGACGTTATAAATGTCGGATAACTCACATTCCCAAATGCTTGTTGGGACAAACACTATAGGTTGGTCAGCTAAAATGTACTCCACTGTCGGGAATGTTCTTAGAAAAATAGTGGTTCTATTACTGAGAACCAAGCTCATGTGTATATATAAGATTCCTTCACATTTGTGTATAACGTATTGGCTGCTTTTGTTCTGTTCGAATTTATGATATGTATTTACGCAGGCGCACATGGATCCCCACAATAATATTATTTATGCAAGACATGCAGATCAAAGGAACATTATTGCAGAGAATTTCGAAGTAGAAAAATCAATGATATGCTACTAGAAGAAAAACCGGGTGACTGTTTGATTTCATTTTGTGTTTTGAGTTTTCAACATTCATAACATTCATACGAGGACAACGGAAGATAAATTTAAATTTTAGAAAATTACGACAACGATGAAGGAACGACGGAAAAGATGGAAGGACAACGAAGGAACTAAATTGTTTTTCATTCATTTGTTATTTCTCAAAAAAAAGTTTTTATTTTATATGTTAACATAATATTTTGAACTTTTTTTTTCAAAAATACATTGATCTTGTACATGTTTTCCGAACGAAAATAGAAAACTAAAAATGACAAAACAAATGATGTCATCAGTGGACCATTTTGAGGTAAAAAATTAATTGTCATGCTATCGTAAAACGTTTGTTACATGCTTTTATGTACGGTAGAAAATCGTGGTTAGTTTATGTGGATTTTCAGTTGCTTTGGTAATTATTACGGTTCTTGTTTTTTCTCAATAGTAACGTTTTATTGATATGACAAACTTATATTTCTATGCAATATGTTAGAATGGGTATAAATGTGTTGTCATACTGCTATGTTCTGTATATGTAGTTCTTCCATCAGAATTAAGAGATACAATCACCTGATGATTGAAGTTGATTTTTATCTATGGAAAACAAAAGTAACCTTTTCATCGCCAAATGTCCGAGCATTTTGTAGATACAAGTTTGCAATTTGGTTGGACAGAAAGGTGCAATGTGGTTGGAAACAAAAGCTCGCGTGACTTGTTACTTTATGCTAAATGTACGTTAACTATACATGTGGCTAATCCCTATTTAGCCAAACATGATGTGCAAATTCGGTGCATGTCAAATGCTATATGTGCATGTATGTACGTCTATTGTATTTATATGTACACGCATACCCGTATACGTGTGGGGTTGGGTTTCTAAACCATTTATTCTCTTTTAGTCAACTTTGTTTAAACTGTCATACAGGTGTTATATCTAAGTCAAAGTTCTATATTTAAAACAGAGAGTGGTTATTACAATTTATTTATGCAAATATGCAGGAATATGAAAAATCAAAATTTTATTAAATCCAGTTCGATAAAATATAGTAAAAGAAAATTTTGTGGACTGAAATGCATGGTTTGATGTGGAAGAAATTTCTACGGCGGTGGCATGAGTATAACGAGGGCATGTTGCCACTTTTTGCCTTTTTTCATTCCAGAAAGCAATGAATCCTTAAACAGTTCACGTGATTATTGAAACAAGAAAGAAGCTATCAATTTACCGCTGCAAGTCAAACTCATTGGGCTACGTGTGAGGTGACATCTCTTTCCTTAATATTCTCCAACTACCTTCCCCTTCTTTTGGACCGTAATTCGTATTCTAGTCATATATCATGAATAGCAAAACGAATCAAAATATCCAGGGGGTGTAAAGAATAAAATACCAGGGTCATGGATTATATATAAATTATGGTCGTAGCTAGGGGCCGGAAGAAATTTGTCTGGGAAGCATGAATGCAATGATGATTAATAATGTATCGGGCCGGTCTATCTCTCTTTCAGAGGGGACACGTATTGGTGCCAAATATGAATGGCTTAACTGCGATGGCAGTTAAAGCGAGGGTTGTATAGATAATATAGTTTTTTGCTTGGTTGGTCCAGTGAAACCCAGTACGTGTCCACCTCCCTGTTAATATGGTCCCCTGTTTGTATCGATTCTATACAAACAGCCGATTTGGAGCATCTCGATATGAGAAAGTAGCAAGCTGACGTGGTTTATCACTGTAAAGGGAATTACCAAACAGTTCTCTTACTTTTGTCGATTCTCGGTTAGCACTTGCCTCAGTTGTAGGAGCAAGCGAATTTTCACGTGCATTCCTTTTACAGTTAGCAAATATATCTCCACCTCCGACCTCTGTTTATAATCTGAACATAGAAAATTTGAAGTCAAAAGGAGCATGACCAACATGCTCGGTACCGACTAGAATTGTGATCGGTACCAAGTTAATTTTATGAAGGAAGCTCGTATGTGAACTTGGAGGATTGAAACTTATGAAGGTGCGGGGTAGCTTGTATCTCTGTGACGAGCAAACATGCTTAATATCGACCATAATTATGATTGGTATCAACATGATTTTATTCCATCAAGTTGGCTTCTTTCTTCTTATTCTGTCAAATTCGATCTCTCATCTAATCTTTCATGATCTAGCGACTATGATAGATTAGGAAGTGCTATCATATCCAAGCATGCTTTGTTTTCTAGATAAGAAAATCTTGTAAAAGCACTTGTACTTGTAACAAATCCGTAATCAATAAAATTATCTGGACATATGCACTTGATTTGACCAGCCAACTATAAAAACTTGTGTGTTGTTTTTGCTTGCTTGTATTAGATCTATTCTTATTTTTAATCGATTGGGGTGTTGTGCCGCTTTTTGACTCAACATTTTTTATGCTTCACTAAGAACCGAGCTAATCAAGCGAAAATCTAGTTTAGACGTTTGGATTTCAAGCATCCAGGAGTTAGATCTAGAAGTTAACTGTTGTAAATCTGAAGCTACTGAGATTTGAAAAGGAATCTACATCAAATCTAAAATATATTGCACCTAAGAGCTTCCAAGAAATCTAGAGCAATTACTATAGAAGTTGAAGCTTCACATCACAATAAAGAAACCACTCAACCAACATGTGCTTTATCAGGACCTTCCCTACATGGGTGATGGTGTCCAAAGTTGAATTTGGTAGAATGATGACTTGGATGAATCGGAGGGTGCTTGATAGCCATAACGCTATCTTTAAAAGGATGGAAAGGAGCTTCGCTTTGTTAGCCCAGTAGTTACAAAAGCGTAGGAAGAGTTGTAGGAGTTCATCGTCTTTAAGTTATGAAGAGGAAAGTTCGACCCCATCATATTAGAATATAACAGAAGGCAAACAAAAGTTGAAGGGAAAGGCTGCTGGAATGTTAAGAAGGCAGAGTGGAGGAAGCGGGCCATTTTGGCTATGACCAACATGGTCAGTGCCAACCAAAATTATGTCGATATCGACTATGTCGAAGGTGGGGCCAGGGCGCAACCACTTGACGTTGTTAATTTAACTGGTAGTGAGGATGATTTGCAAGATATCGATAATGACATTGGGTAGAATGTTCTTGCACATACTAATGGTGTTCAAACGATTGTTGCTGAACCGGAAAAACAATATAGGAGATCTGAGCGAATGGCTCCCCAAGAGACTGGAGAGCCTAGACGCGACAAAATGAACCGAGAGCGTTTGTAGAGTCACACTCAGGGCAGTCCCTAACAGTCATCGTCCAACTGTCTAAACCAGCAACGATTCGTAGTGGGCATGATTAAGGGATTGTTGAATGAAAATAAACGTAGAAATAACGACGAATGAGGTTCAACACACAGTAAAACTCCATTCACTGATGATATACTATAAGAGAGTTACCCTAAGAAATTAGTTTTGCTAACGTTGTCGTCGTATAATGGAATAACAGATCCTAGACAACATCTATTGAAGTATGAGTGGCACATGAAGGGTGCCCGAGCAACAGATGCAGTGAGGTGCATATGTTTCCCTGTATTCTTAGAAAGGGTGTCTAAGATGTGGTTTACTAGTCTCATGCCGAAGTCCATATCTTCATTTGAACAGCTTGCTAAAATGGTTATGGAGCAGTTTAGGCTCCACGGCTCGGTCGAAGGACGTGATGTCCTTGTCGAGCATCCACTAGAGTTTCGTAAAGACTCTAAAAGATTTTCTGAAGCAGGTTAACATTGTTGCGACTGAAGTTAGTAATCCAAACGCGGATATAGTTTTGATGGCATTAATCCGAGGGATACACCTAAATATAGAGTTTGGTAGATGGTTAAAGAGAAAACAACCACATAACATGGAAGCATTCCATCGCAAGGCATCCTAGTTTCTGTGCTTGGAAGAGGCAGGCTTGGCCTTTGGACTTATCGATGGTAGAGCATTGAATGAGGTTGTGCATAGCAACGTTGCTATTAAGCAAACCGGTGAGAGCACCGAAAACATTGCAGTGTATGTCATAAATAAATAAAGAAAAATAAACCAAAGAACCAGTGGGAAGAAGTGAGACATTAAGAACCATCCGAGGTACATGAGGCCATGAGATTACTCCCCCTTGAAAGATACTGTGAGAATATCTACCTTGCCATGCAAGGTACATTGAACTATAAGAAACCGCCTCGGAGGGAGGCAATTGAAACTGAACGATGCTCAGAGAAGTACTTTCACTGCCATGAAACTCATTGGCACAATACCAATAAGTGTCAACACTTGAGAGATGTGATTGAGGACTTGATACGGAAGAAGAAGTTGGAACAGTACATGAGTGATTCTCAGGATGCCGGACAGAACAATAGGCCCTAAGGATAGAACACTCAGTAGAACCAGCCTGGGTCCAATGGAGAGGTACATAGGCGATCAAAGATTAGAATTATGATAAACATAATTTTTGGGGGATCACATTCAGCGGAGAAGAGCTGGATTGAGATGGAGCGGTACGGAAGGTCATTGAAACATGTGCCGCAAGAGAGTTATTTTGTTGTCGAAGACGAAGTTAAAAAACAACTGAAGACGATGAATGATGGCATAATATTTCAGAATAGAGATGTTAATGGGGTGCAAGCACCGACGTCGGACCCCATGGTGGTTACGACCTTTGTTGGGCCGATGATTGTACACCGAGTTCTGATTGACTATGGGAGCTTGATTACCATTTTATTCAAAAAGACGTTTGACCAAATAAAGATTAGCCCAAAGGATATAAAGCTATGTGAATCCTGTATCTAATGATTTATCAGAAATGCTAAAGAGCTCGTAGGATGCATTGACTTATCCATGGAAATGGATGAGGGAGACTGCAAGATAGTACATATGCATACTTTTGTAGTTATTGATGAATTTTCAACTGACAATGCTTTCATGGGCTGACCGACCTTTGCTAGTTTCATGATAGCACTGGCTCTATGTGTCTGATGATGAAGTTTCCCATCGAGAATGGGGTTAGAGCTATTCAAGGCAACCAAAACATTGGTCGAGAATGTTATGTCACCGAGTTTAGAGAGGCGAAGCGATGCGACAAGGGAATGGATGCAGATAAGGCTCTTTACATCAAGACTGGAAATGCATAGCAACTACTGCTCAAGCCCTGGCTCAAGTCACATAGTAATTTTCTACAAGCCAGTGAACCCCCAAAAAGATCCAGAGGATGCGAGGGCAGCACCAGCGGAGCTGACGATCAATATCCTGATCGATGATGATGATCCCACTCGGGTTCTCAAGGTTAGATCTTGGCTCGTCTTGAAAATGGAAAAGGAGTTGGTAGGGTTTTTTCGGGAAAACCTGGATGTGTTTGCCTCATTTCGATATATGTGGAATTTCGCCGGAGATAGCATGTCATGCATTGAATGTGGACCTAAGATGCCTTCTTGTGAAGTAGAAGAGACGCAGCCTGGATCCAGAATGATCTACTGCATTGAAAGAAGAAGTGGATAAGCTAAAAGCAAATGACTTTATTCCCGATGCCTTATACTCTGGACGACGATTAAATTATGCGTTGGTTAAGAAGCCAAATGGAAAATGACGAATACGCATCGATTATTTGGCCCTGAATAATGCATGCCTAAAAGACAACTTTCTACTGTCGAGGATCAACCAAATTATCGACTCAATGGCTGGACACGAACTTCTATCCTTTATGTATGCGTAGTTTGACTACAAGCAGATACACATTCTAGATCAGGAGCATATGAGTTTCAACACTGATTTGGGCCTGCATTGTTATCGAGTGATGCTGTTTGGTTTGAAGAACGCTGAAGTTGCTTACCAATGATTGGTAAATAAGATGTTCAAAGATCAAATCGGTTGGACGATGGAGGTTTATGTGTATGATATGCTTGTGAAGTGACAATGGTTGATGCATCACATGGATGACCTCTCAGAAATGTTCGATGTACTTCGAAAGTACGGGAAGAAGCTTAATCCATTGAAATGTTCTTTTGGAGTCACTTCAGACAAATTTTTGGGTTTCATCGTGTACTCAAGGGATATTAAAGCCAATCCAGAGCAGATTTAAGCATTGAAAGATGTTATCACCCCAAAGACAAGGAGGGAAATGCAGATCTTGAACAGAAGGTCGCTGCACTAATTCGATTTATTTCAAAGGCGATAGGAAAGTGTATCATTCTTTGATGCCCAAAAAATGGAAGTTTTTCTGGATGAAGGAATACCATGAAGCTTTACAGAAATTATTAGAACACATGTAAAGACAACCAGTATTATCGAAGCTTTGGGAAGTAGAAGATCTATTTATTACTTGGCAGCATCCGCTCATGCACTGAGTGTGGTCTTGAAACGCGAGGATTCTATAATCCCAAGGTTCGTATACTATATCAGCAAGTAGTTTACCGAGGCGGAAAAGAACTATTTGAAGTTCAAGAAATTAGCGTATTGCTTGTTGATTGCTTCGAGGAAATTGCAACCGTACTTTTAGGCTCATCAAACAAAGGAGCAGATTAATCAGCCCCTGAAGCAAGTACTGCATCGACCTGATACTTCAGGAAGATTGTTGAAGTGGAATATCGAGCCGAGCCAATACAATATAGCGTACCATCCTCGAAGGGCGATACAAGCATCATATGATTTCATTGCCGAGTTTACCATCTAAGATGGAGAAGTGGAAGAAGATATGGTCAAACTATCCATGTGGAAATTATCTGTAGATGGAGCTTCCAATGAACGTAGTTCTAGGGTAGGAGTAATTCTCATGACCCTGGAAGGACGAATGATATGCTAGGCTTTGAAATTAGAGTTTCCGGCAGCAAACAACGAAGCCGAGTATGAAGTATTAATCGGGGGGCTCAAGATAATGAAAGAATTGGAAATCAAGACACTGCACATATTCAACGACTCTCAATTAGTGGTTTGCCAAGTCAAGAAGCAATTTTAGGCCAAGGGAACGAGACTTTCTCCTTACTTGACAAAAATACTAGAACTATTAAACGGTATTGATCATTACACAATTATGCACACTCCCAGATTAGAGGATATGAAAGCTGATTCACTAGTCAAACTGGCCAGTTCTGGAGATGCATAGCTTATGAGACTCGTTCCAATTGAAGTTTTATCGACACCAAGCATCGATTAGATGGATATTGATTAGATCTTGGAGGCTGAGAAAGAAATTGAGTTGTAGATGACTCCACTTAAAGATTATTTGCTGAAGGGAACTCTTCCGAGTGGAAGGAATGAATGGAGAAAGCTCCTGTGTATGGAGCCGCGATTTATTATGCAAGAATGAGTGCTATGTTGAATAGAATTTTCGACCCCCTTACTACAGTGTCACCAAAGATGAAGCTAAGAAGATCCTTTTGGACGTGCATGAAGGAAGCCGTGGTGATCACACCAGAGGGGTAGATATTGGCGAAGAAGTAACTTCGCTATGGATACTTTTGGCCAACAATCAGCCGGGACGCAGCTGATTACACCAAACAATTTGGTAAGCGCCAAAGGTTTACAAAGATATCGAGGGCCTCATCTACATAGTTTATGCAAATGGTTAACCCGCGATCGTTTGAAGTTTGGAAAATTGACATAATCAGCGTGCTACCGATGTCGAAGGGCAAAGCAACGTATGTTATCGTTGCACCGAGCTACGTTACAAAGTGGGCTGAGCGAAAATACTAACCATGATCACTACGAAAAAAGTGATCAACTTTGTGATGAAGAACATCATATGCAGATTTAGAGTCCCATAGAAGATCATTACCAACAACAGAACTCAATTCGAGAGTACCGAGTTCAAAGACTTCTATAATTGGTACTGAATGCAAAGAGCATCTAGATGGTAGCACGCCCGCAAGTGAATGGATAGGTGGAGGCAGCGAACAAGATCAAAAAATCCATTATGAAGAAACGACCGACGAAGACCAAAGGTAAACTAGTAGATGAGTTACCATTGGCATTGCGGGGTCACAGAACGACCCATAAGTCTACAACCGAGCACACTCCATTCGCTTTGGCCTACGGAGTTGAGATCATGGTTCTGATAGAACTGGAAGTCCTTTCTTACTGAAGTAATCTTATGCGACTTATTTTGTATGCTCCCCAAGTCTCCAAGAACAGTATACTCAGGTCGCACTACTTTTTGTATGTTTTTGAAATCGATTTGGACAAAACGATAACTTGTTTCTATCTATACTAAAATGACTAATAACACATCAAGCAATTTCATACGAACATTACACATCATTCAAACATCACATATAAGCAATCTAAACATGATTTAAAGTAATTCTTTCCTTATTTAATTATTTTCGATTCTGAATTTTTAAACATTAATAACTTTTTCATACTAGCTCCGATTGCAAAACATTATGCATGAAAATTGTCCAGAAAATCACTACGAACGCAACATTGCAAGTTTCGTAGACAAATTCGATAGTTTGTGAAAATTCCATTTATACCTTTATTATATTTAAATTTAATTCTTTTATTATATTTTCGGTTAGTTTTTGCGGAGTGTTAGAGTATGCCTTCTTCACTATTAAGAAGTATTAAATAACTTAAGGAAGTTCTCATACATAACGTTGGGTGATCCCATAATGGGCTTGCTTGGGGGTTGAGTTATTAAATGGCTGTTGGGGTCTGCTTCTTCCCTATTCAAGAAGTATTAAATGGTCAGAATTTCCTTTAAAAAATGTAAGGTAATTCCAGGATGGGTCTGCTTCGAGGTTGAGGTATTTCATTTATTTTAGGCGACACGGGTACTTTCTCTTACATCGTTAGAATATGATGGACGAGAGATGAGTCGTTGAACCCAATGTACTCAATAGTTGTGTTGCACTCGCGTTTATAAGCATGGAGTTAGGCTTGTAGGGTCACTATCCTACCGTTAGAGATATACTTAGAGAAGTTTAGTAAGTACGTAAGATATAACACTCATTTGAATGCTTATTGTCATTTTTTAAAGAAAAATGAGTGATCCTCCATAAAGAGCTTACTACTCATATACTATTATTGTAAAACTTGAGGTTTTCAATCAACATACATTGTTGTTCTGACCCTATCTCCGTTACAACCTACATGTTAGATACAATAATGAGTGTGGAGAAAATTGTGGAGACTTTGCGGACAGTTATGTATTATAGTTATCTATTTATGTTGTTATGATGTATCCAGACTATGTACTGACATGCTTTATATACTATTGTAACATTATACTAATGTGGTTTGGTTTTATGAGATGAATACTTACTTTATTATTATATTTTATTCATTGTATTTTATTTCTTTTGTTGTGTGACTCCGAAAGCATAGATACATAGTTCTGCATATTGTTTTGTTAAATGAATTATACCAACCAATATGCGGCTCTGGAATAGACCTATGGTTCGATAGGTTTTTATTGGGTTTATCAAACGTAAACTAGACAAGTTCAATGTATTTTTCGTGGAACCCTCTTGTAAAAGTGGTAATTGAGTGCACGTGTACAAGTCTATAAAAGAAAAGAAAATTATTTATAGAGCGCATGTCATTTGAAGGCAAAAACATGGGATTTTGTGATAGTCCGAAGACTGGATATTCCTTCAGCCGTGCCTTTGATTCAAACTTGAACGAAAACGTACAGTTCAATCGATATTTCAATTCTTTCACTTAATATAAAAAGGGGTACATATTGGAGCGGGCAATAAAAAAAGAAAGCAGGGAATCGTGGATGGTTAAAATGCAACCCAAGTGTCGGGATGATGAAAGATTCTGATCACATGAGTTCAATTAATCATTCAAATCACAGAGTATGACTCCTGCTATTTTTAATGTATGTTATCTGGAACTTCCCATCTTCCTACAACTCTTTTTGATCTTTTAATATCTTATCTGTTGCTCTTTTTGCATAAAAGTACACTCAACGCTGCTTATGTGCTGACACGACGCTAATTTAATATGCTATAATATATTAGTATTATTAATATATATATAATATGGGATTAATTTATAGGTACTTTGTGACTCCTTACAGGTGTAGGGGACAAGGCGTATGCAGATGGGAGGATGAGGTTGCTGGCTGCTCAACTTACACCTGTTTTTCTCTAGTTGAAACGTCTAAATTTTCATATTTTTAATTGTTAAATTTATGAAGTTGTTGGGAAAAATTCGTTAAATCAAATGTTGATCCTTTTATTCTAACGCTGTAAGTTTAGAGACATGAAGGAAAATGGCACGAAGATAGTGCCGTCAATGGATACCCAAAAAATTCAAAATCCGTACGCATCCGTATCCGTATTCGAAAAACAGATAAATATCCGATATTCGAAAAAAAGATAAGGATGCAGATGCGAATATGAAGACATCCACATCCGAATATTATCCGTCCGGTTTTTGCCAAAATAATAGTTTAATTGTGTGTATTTTAGTACAATGAAACATATTTATTTATCGTTTTATCAAATTAGTAGTTTATGTTATATGCACTGTACGCATATTAACTGCTCAAAACTATTTATTATCATCATATTTGTTTATTTTTAACACTTTTATAATCAATGAGATTGAAAAAAATTATGTTAAACTAAATTTTTATGTTTATATTCCTTGATTTATCGGTCATTAGTGTATAGGATAATTATACGAGATCCGTCCATAGTCGCGGATGCGGATAGCCTATATCCGAAAATGAATTAGGATGCGGATGCGAATATAGAACTATCTGCATCTGAAAGCATCTGTTGACAGGCATATTCGAAGATTGTTAGTAGAAAAAAATATCTGAAAATTAGTTCAATATCCATATCCCAAATCAGATAAATGTCTATATCCAGAAAAACGCAAATACAAAGGTATTTGTAGTTGAAAAATACCCATCTTACAATTATAGTTTATATTATGTGTATTTTAATATAATTGACGATATGTATTTCTTTCTATTAAGATATTAATTTACATGTATATATAACATATATTCATTACTCAAAACTATTTCTTATCATCATTTTATTTATTTTAATTTTATAATCATTGAGACTTAAAAAAATTGTAAAATCGAAATTTTTTGTTTATGTCTTTAAATTTATCAATCATCGATGGATATGAAAGTATAAGATCGCTTGTGTCCATAGCTAAGTATACCCGATATTCGAAAATGACTCAGATGCGAATGTAACTGTGGCGCCCCACTATTTCTAACCTTTAAAGTTAGCGACAAACACCGTCCAAATACGCTGCACACTAATATCAGATATAAAAAACAGTGGGACATTGATTATATAATTCAAAATTAAAACTATAGACAAAAGGGGGAAAACCTCACCACTTAATTAAATACATACACACAGATACATACATACATACATACATAGACATACATACATACATACATACACACACACACACACACACACACACACACATATATATATATATATATATATATAAAATCGCATCAATTGAATATCGTATAAGATTCAATACATTAGATATCATCTATATTTTTTAATATATCAATCATATCAAATTTATGAACAATGTAACCATGATACAACATAAATATGCCGAGTCAACAACTAGTAGATATGGCCTATATCCAGACCTCTTTTCTCTCTTTCGCTCCTACCCGCAACTTTACAAATACATGGTATATACAATAAAAGGAAAGAGTGATCAACTACGTTTGTACTGCGCCTAACCTTATAACCTAGAACTCAAGTGAACCGTGGGCTGTTGCATGAGAATAATCTACCTACGTACCTTTGGGATCTAGGCAATGTATTTCTATTTCCTGCTCTTCTCATGCATAAAATACTTGTTAGCACACGATAATAATAACCAAACATCCAACATAAGCAGAATACATCGTATTCTAACATGTCACTGCAACCAACCATCATAAATAAAATATGAGGTAACACTAATAATAGCAACGTGCAACCATCAAAAATCACACAAATTTGACAATACTCAGTGTCCACCTCTAACATCAAATGAATCAACAACATCAACACAATCTAATGTGTATTAATTACTCATTTCTAGTAACGCAATATCAATAGCACAAATGCCAATATAAATTTACCAATTGTATACTGACCACTCCATACTAGTAACACAACATAAAATTCTTCAAATATGCACTAACTACTCTTAAACACAAATATCAAACTTGTCAAATGTTTACTAACTACTCTATATCAATAATAAACATCAATGTCATCAACACAACAAAAGCCATAATAAACTACTCAACATCCCCATAGCAGTAATGGTAAAATATCACATAATTGGTCTTAATGCGATTCCATCTCAACACAATAGACATTCATAGTACTTTCCAACAATTCAAAATAATGTATTTAGGTATATTATTTCCTTTTAAGTATAGAATCATCTTATTATTGTTTATTATGAAGACGCATTTGTTTACTTTATCTCAAAACAGCAATAATTTCTTAAAATGATAATATACTTTAAAAATTCCAATTGTACATGTATTACTTCAAATATCTCAAAACAACAATTTTTAAATTAAAAATAGTAACTTATGTCAAATTACTTTCAAAAACAATAATATTATTACTTTATGTCAAAATAATAATATTTACTCAAATCATTTTATTATCTTTCACAATCAGTTTATTACTCTTTAACTCAAAAATAATAATATTTCGGTTTAAATCTCAAAAATCCTTTCATTATTATATTTGAAGACCAATACCTTAACCCAAAATACTTCAAAAGACATGTCTTTATTATTATTATTATTATTACCCTCAAATATTTCTTATATCTATTACTCAAATAACAACAACAACAACAACAACAATGATAATAATAGTAATAATTTTCCAAAAACACCATAAAAACAATTATACTTTTATTTACTCAGAAGAATACAGCCTTCTTAAAATCACATTATTATTTATAAAATTTATAATTTACTTTACAAACAATAATAAATCCTCCAAATTTACTTTAAAATGGATTTTTCATTATTATTTATGCATTTCCCTAAAAGTTCATAAATAATAGCCTTATGAAACAGTTCACATCAATCTTAATATAAATAATAAAGTATGTAAATAATCATATTTTCCATTAATTTACCTAATTTTCCCAAAGTTATAAAATCTTACCTTTTATTATTAATTAATTATTTTCCTTAAATCTACAATTAACTATTACAAAATATTACCATCAAACAATGCAATAATTAAATAGATAAAAAAACTAAATAACACTATAACATCATAGCAATCATAAAAAGTCAAAACACATATCAATGGATGTTTATTTTTATCGATAAATATTTATTTAATATTTCTAAAAAAATTACGACTATTTAAGTTTACTAACAT
Organism: Allium fistulosum; assembly: GCA_030737815.1. Classification (NCBI taxonomy): domain Eukaryota; kingdom Viridiplantae; phylum Streptophyta; class Magnoliopsida; order Asparagales; family Amaryllidaceae; genus Allium; species Allium fistulosum. The sequence continues at coordinate 147,123,362 of CM060908.1, read as the reverse complement.
GCTTTTAAAAACAGCTCTAAAAGCCAGCAAACCACATGCCTGTTTGGAATTCTGTCACGGATCGAATGGGACAAACCGCACGTGAAACGGAAGTCGTATACAAAAGATATGACAATTAGAAGTTATATGGGCTAAAATGTAAATATTAAATGTCAAGATATTAAATTATGAAATGTATTTATTTACTACAATACTGTCACTTACTCGATCTCCCCCTCTTTGCTTTCTCTGACCAGCCACCGACCCCTCTAGGAGCCAAAACGATGACGCTGACCCATACCCAGAACGCCACCACCTATTAAAATGACTCCCGTCTGATGCCCTGTCCCCGTGAATATTATGGATCAGTGACAAATCTGATTGTGATGATGGTCCTACACCTCCACCATCCAATATACATGTATGGTGTGCTTTAGTAGTGTCCGTTCGATATAGAACGATTGCCAAGTGGTAAAGAACTAAAACAATTATAGAACTTGTCTGTATATCTCTCATCGCATCAAATAAAGTATAATAGTCAATAGATATAAAATAGACGAGACAGTAAAATAACTATATGAACCATCACAGATTAGAGCACAAGTTTAATACATTTATACAAAATCGATCATGGAGTTTATACACTAAATAATAACTCAAGTAGTAAACTATCTCTAATGAGAAGTCAAATACTGTCAAAGCTCCACAGTGTTGTGCAATGGAATGAAGAAATAATAAAGCCAAATATAAGTATATGTGAAATCATAGTATCCTGCTCGTCCATCTGCACAATTCCAAATGTCATCCCATGGCTGCTATCTAGTTTACTCATTTAAGAGTACTTGAGATAATAAGAAGCAAAGAATAAAACCTTGAGTCAGACAACAGTCTGGTGTGAGCGATAAAAATTTCAAACTTCTATGAAAGTCAATACAGTATATATGTCATTGGGTATAGAGAATCATACCTGAATTGTCCCAGCATCCAAAGAGTTAGCACATAACGTCGGTGTATTCTAATCTACTATAATCATTATACGAGTGCACTACACGTCTAAGTACAATGTCAGGTGTTTGGGTATTCAAGTAACAATATATACGTCATGTGACAACCCTATGGTGATAGAACAAACATAGAAAACATAACATCCATCGATGCACTGCATACAAGAAAGCTCGTATGTCCATTCATTCGACATAAACTTAATCAATTTCTCGTTCTCTCGATTCTTGAATCCATGCCACTCCGTAAGGCTTGGAACTAGACTCATAATCATTAAGTCCAAGGTAATTCCCAGTCATGAGAACTGGGCATAATCATAACCCAGGTGGGTGTCCCCACACATCCCCTTTATACGAGCATATTGGAAATTTTCGAGTATCAACGATCCCTTTGCACGTGTCTCTATAGTAAAACACCATCAACGTTCCATTTCATTTATCTCCATAGTAGAACACAGTCACTGTTCTACTCACGAGCTCCCCTCATCGAAATCGTCCTTGTGGATTATCATCACAACTCCCATCGTTGAGCTATCATCCTTAGAACATTTCTAGACACCCATCAAACATCGCATAGTCCCCTCATTAATGCCTGAAGTCTCCATGTCGAAGCATCGTGTTACCATTTTACCATCAAAGATCACTCGTCATTGAGTCGTAACGTCAAAATCAAGCATCGAACGGACGAACGAACATGGCAAGAACACCAAAACATTACCATCGTCCCCACCAAAGTTGGTCATGATTGGCCAACCTTCAAAATGGTCAGTACTGACCATATCATGTCAATACCGAGTTGTTACTAAGTCAAAATTTGACTAAGTACTTTAGCCCCCCTAAAAAGCTCTCATCGTTTGCTACTTTTCCCAGAGCTAAGCCTTTAATGCCCCAAAGTCACATCTTTATTATCTCGAAGCCAAATCTAGACCTCTCGGGTAAAAAGCTCTCGACAGTAAAATACTAGCCAAATTCCACCATCTTTTGCAATACTTCTTATCATTTCCTCAAACCCGGAGTTATTCCCTTGCTCGTCCCAAAGTTTTTGCTGCCAAGTCCCGAAGCAGACTGCTAAGGACCTCATGGTGCCGCCATGCCTCATCGTGCCAAAATTTGCTTTAGTCTCAAAAACATTTCATCCGTAGCGTACCCCAAAGCTTTAACCTGCAAGTACCAAAGCAATGCATCATAATCCTCGAAGTCATCCACCACCGACTTGTTTTTAAAGTTCTAACAAGTTGTTTTTAATCTCACCAAAACGCCATCATTTCTCTTCCATTCGTCATGCGACCAACATCATAGGGTCCTTAAGCTATCATCTCCAACCAAAATCAGTTGTAAGCAATTTCGCTCATCGAATAACTCAAATGATGACCAATCTCAAAAAGCAACAAAATAGATTGAAATACAAGTAAGTGACTTCATACAAACATCACACATCATCCATACTAGCAATCTAAGCATAATTCAAATATCCATATTGATCTATTTCTAGCCATACACATAAATGGCTAGTGGTATGACAAAATGATCAAAATAGATCAAAATACACATTCATCTTTCAAAACCATTTTACATCTAAGTTTGAAAATGTTTTAACATTTCAAAACCATTCAAAAACATCATTTTACCATATTAATCAACATAGAATAATGAGAAGTGTAAAACCACTCACCTAGATCAAATCAAACACGATTCCTAAGTGAAATCCAAAGTGGTACTTACTGAATCTCAAGGTGGGCTAAAGACTAATTCCCATGGAGAATTACCCTCTAATGATGCGATGTAGCTAACTTAAATAAGAAAAAATGGTGCTTTTTTGCTAAAAATGAGTTAACGGAGGTTTGGTTTAATTTGGAAAGTGAGAAAAGCGACTAGGAGTTGTCCCATCTTCCCCATTAAGTACAAATCTTGACATAGGTTAATGGGCCTAATCCGAACATAATTAATACCCACTAATCTGCCCCAAAAATCATTGAACTTTAAACAACCATATCTCTTAGCCTATAAGTAAAAAAAGCTATTATAACTACTCTATGAAAAGAGAAACTATAGTATCTTTCTTCTGGGAGTGGTCTGAACCCCTAACTTGGCTCTTATCAAAATTTATAGGCTTATAAGTTTTCAGGGTCAAAACTATCAAATAACTAAGGGCCACGAATGTCACTATTCAACATTTGCCAAATTTATAACATCATATGGCCCACTATGGTTTTAAAACTAACATTTTATGATACTTTGATATGTAAAATTCTGGCCATTACACTCTCCACCTTTATGAATTTTGCACGTGAAATCCCAATCAATCAAGCTCAAATCAAACAACAGCTACCCCTCATGCCTAACAACTACAAGCAAGTGTATCAAACATCAATCATGCATACATCAAATAACAAGTAAAACATACTCCTATCCTAGCATGTAGAGTACTAAACTACCTTATATTATATCCAAAGTGAATGTAAATGTGATAAACATAAGTTTTAACAAGTGAAGAGCTCCGGATAAGCGACTAATATGCTCTCCTTAGTCTCCCAAGTGCAATCACTCTTGCTTTCACCCTATTGAACCTTCAATAACTCCACTGTCTTCAATATCTCTAGAAGATATTTTTGATAAAATGGAAGTAATTAATCAAATGATAAGCACCTATTTACTTAACATCTTTTTATCGATGATTGGTTCGAAGGAACCGGGGTCAGATTTGGGTGATTCTTATCCGAAAACCACTTTAAACCAATTTATGTATTCGAAGTGTAGACTTGGAATGATAATAAATAGAATGAAGGGCTGCTTGTCATTGACCCTCGGGGGAAATTTTCCATATCATATATATGTGGCAGTGGTATCTTCATTTAATCTTCGATGCAAGGGCCGCTCACTACTAATCCTAGGGATGATTCTCGACGGGATGTGGTAGGAGAGTTCCTTCGGTTTATCCTATTCCTGGACAACTTATATAGATGAATGTCTGACGTTGCATTTCTAATCACATTGATTGATCTCTATAAACATATCATTTGCTTGGTGGCGGAGAAGACAACTTCTCTTAGCTTAACACCCTTTCCTGAGACATACGAGCTAAGGAGTTATACATTTATAGAAATCAGTTTTGTGATCATGGATTGGCAGTGTGGCATTCAAAGTAGGATGTGCTATGTGAAAGGTAATTGTTACCTTAGCCCTCATCACCCGAAAATGGCTTAAACAGGGCATGCCGTGAGGTTATGTGGTTCGTCACTATTAGAGTACGGTCGTCACCTTTCTAGATTACTCTATATGTCGAGTATGTTGTGTATGCTATGGGATCCGGGATAGGTCAGTTACGACCGGGTTGATGTCATATTGGGTTCTATCCGCCACCAAGTTGGGTCTGCGGGTAGATCGGTCAGGCCTGGTGCAGAGGTTTCAAAAGTTTTTGATCCTCGGTACATCGCTCTATAGATGTACTATACAGAAGGTAGTTTCTTACCTGCCATTGTATGAAAATCCATTCTCCAATAAGTGCTTTCGGACTTGATTGTAGAACCTAGTATGCTGGAATTTAATAATATAATAATTTCGGCTAAGATTATGTATATTTACTTGAAAAATGTTTTCAAAAGAAAGTCATTGAAAATAATATTGCCAGATTTTGTGTAGTAAAGATTTTGGTTATCATAAGGTAAAAACATGTTTTGTGTTTATGTGCAGCATGGTCTTATGGGATACCCTTTGTTCTCAAATATCTGTATTTTGAGTTTCTCACACTAGTCCCATGACTGAGCCGGAGTTTATTTTCTTTCCCCTTAAACTCCGGGTGTCCAATTTTTCGGGCAACCAAGTAGTTAGATTGTTTGGAGCATTTTGGGTCTTTTGTTGAAGTTATCAATCACTTTCTGCTATGTCTGTATTTTTGATTACTAACACTTGTAAGGATAGGTAGTTATAATTATCCTGGCTGGTTAATGCTTACGAGTACTCCGATGGAGCAATTTGCAGTAATTGCATGTACTACTCATATGTATAATTATGTGTTGAATACGATGTGAGATTTTATTATTGTCTTCTATCTTTATTTTATTTACCCCATGATAATCCGCCTCTCCGGCACTTTGATTTACGGCACGTGAATACCGAGGATGTATTACTGTCGATTTCTGAGGGTCGAGGAGGTGGGTCGTCACATGTTTGTATGTATATATAATATCCTTTTACTTGTGCACATGTATATTGTTTATATTATACCTTATTCCTTCCGCTGTGAGATGTTGTTATAACCCAGGATAGATAAGCTTTGCTTAATTTTACTCGATGGCACCATCATCCATGGCATTTGTGGATCCAGGTGTCATTTTATGCATGTACCCAGTTTAGTACGAATGGAAGGGTGTCATAATTTAATTTAAGTTCGTCTTTAAGTTGAAAATAGTGAATATTTCTTTAATCTTTACGGGAGATAAAAAATTATTTCCTTGGATGGAAAAAGAAATTTGATTTATGACAAATCTCGATTTTTTCAACAGACAAACTTTCCTATTTCAGTTACAACAACATATGTGTGTACGTGAACCCTAAAATAAAAAAATGCTGTTGGATAGCGATATGTGTCTCTCTCTCATGTACATATACCTAGAGAGAATTCTCATATTTCAATTTTTCATTGGATAAACAGATTGAAATGTTGAATAGAATATAAAATTTTGATGGAGTGTGATCGATGTTAATGTTGTTCTATAAAATGCAAGAAAGAGTATGATATATAGATAGATAGTAGTATCAACATGTAAATTTTAGTATATCTAAACTAAGTTACACAAGTCAAGCATATTCTATACATTTCTCTCCTTACAAAAAACGACGCAAATTTTTTTAAACATGAAACTAAATTTTCAGTGTTAGAAAAGGGAAGCTACATACTAATTAATTGTTCTACCTTTATTCATTTATATAGATAGATGGAGGAGATTCAATTTCAAAAGGCAAGGTCGTCATGCATCCTTAAACCAACCAATAAACCATATTTAAGCTAACCTAGCATCCTCCATCCATCGGGATCAACAAGGCAAAATACAAAAATCACTTGTTTTCCATCGACGATGCATGTTAGCCTAATCTTTGACCTTTAATTACCCTCCAAGGACGCAACCTTGTAGAGGAACCTTTAGGTTTCCGGGGCATTAGATTCTCACCAATGTTTGCGGTACTCAAGCCGACATTCTAGCTTTCACTTTGTCCACACCTACTTACATGGGTGCTTCCCTCTAAAGTGGAACACTCCTCTACCAATGCATTTTGACATCCCAAAGCTTTGGCAGATCACTTAGCCTCATTCATTATCGGTGCAAGAGCACTAGATTAGTGAGTTATTACGCACTCTTTCAAGGGTAGCTGCTTCTAGGCAAACTTAATGTCTATCTCTACACACCTACCTTATTTATCACTGAACAATCATCCAAGGACCATAGTTGGTGATTCGTGTTGTTTCTCTCTCGATGATGAAATACATGCAATTATTTATGGTATAATAATAAGAACCTAGAAAATAGAACCAAAATAGAAGGTCTGGGAAGATATAGCTAAAAAAAGGATTTACACCAAATTTTCATGAAATTTATTATTATTGTATATAAGTCATACGACACGAAGGAAACATAAATAGATTTGCTGAAATTCCTAAATACAAACAAAAGTGAAAGCTGTATAATTTTTACCATTAGCAATTTTCAATAATTAATCATATCCATGGAAAAATTATTTGAACCCTAAAGAGTGGTTCATTTTGTCATTATTTAATTTTAAAACATCAAAATGTGAATGCAAATTTTTGGATGTAAAAGTTGATGTTTGATGTAGAATAGTTAGAAATAACACTTGGAGAATGCTAAAAATTGAAGGTTGATGTCACGTTGATTACGACATTGCATGTTATAAAGATATATGAATAATTAACTAAAGCTACCAAATTTTTTACTTAGATATAAAACCCTTTCCTTATCTCATCGTACAAAGAAAGCTTCAATCCAAAAACTCTTCTCCTTTCGCACATATAACGAATGATTTTTTTTTATGTTTTGCTTCGCATTGTTTTAATTTATCAGTGTTTGCTAAATTTGTAGTAATCAACATATGCTTCAAGCTCTTCGAATAAAAAATCATTATCAACCAATACTTCACTATATGTATGTGTATTCAACCAAAGCATAGGATTCGATGTAGATATGGACATTACCTATGGAAATGATCTACGGTAAAACATAAAGTGCTTTTGGAAAGTACAAGACGAAACGATATGTAAGCGTGAGTAAGCACTATATGAGACATGCATGGTGGAAGAACTTTTCAATGGTATATATAAGTATGTAAAACCGTCCTGTACGATACCCAAGATCAATGCCTAATTCCATCTAGTAGGATTCATGTGCAGATACTTTAACATCTAATGCAAGAATATTGGGGTAAAAGTAAAACAATATAACCTAGAACAACAAATCTATGCTTACATCGTATGATGAAATATAATAATAACACAAATAAAAACTAATAGCACTTATAATCGCTCTAAAATAGAGTTATCTGAGTTGTAACTTTAGACGCATAAGTACTACTGTCGATTATGAACAATTATAACACCATGTCCTACAACGTTGCTATATATATACACACGTACGCGCGCTAATGCATCAGAAATATATATGGTGGATACATCGAAAGCTTTCCGCCATCCTTCAGCTTCAGAACATCAAACCCAATCTTGTATCATCATCACACTTAAATGAGTACCTAAAAATTTAAAGGAAAAGATAAACCTTATTTAGACAGTATATTGGTATGAGAAAACTCAAGTAAAATATCATACATACGCTACATTCAGAGACCATGCTGTAAAACAATGAAAGTATTTTCCCTCTCACAAGTACCACTCCATTTATTCTTAAGTAAATACATATCATAAGTGTAATAGAAATCAAAAAGGTTAATGCCTCTAACTTCCTACTTAATATTCTTCTTACTCAAGCTACTGCTCACTAAATAAAATTTATGTATCTATGCAATCCATTGACTTATCCTAATCGACTCATAAACTACACCTATATATTTTTATTAAGTGTTATACATATGTGTGTGTGTAATTTCAATATAACAAAGGTGAACTAACCCTTAATCAACAAATTGGATATACAACAAATGTACCCTCAATTGGTTTTACAACACATTTACATGTGCTTTTACTAACTAGATATACCCAAAAGGGTAGCATTCCACATACCATTCCATTCATGAGTTCTCTTCAGTCATTCCGATTTACTTTTACACTTTAGCAAAACATTACAAGTAGTGTAAATCCCTCATTTTTAGATTTGAAAATGATTATCAGGATGTTGCGGGAAATCTAACTTTATTTTCAAGCGACAATAAGAGATCAATATTTCTCCTTTCTTACATGCATAAAAATGATAAAGAGCATATCACTTAAAAAAATTCATTTGTCATTTTATTTTAGATTAGACTACCCAATTGTTCCACCATAAAACGAGAATATAATATACGACATAATAACACATGATCGGTATACGAAGATACCACCATAAATGATCATAGTTATGTTTACATCAAAACATCTAAAGTTACAATTTAGTTTATACATAACAAACAAATAATTAATAGTTTTGTCTCTTGTAGTTTCTCCTTCGGTTATTCATAAAAAAACATGATCTTCATGAAGCCTCCAACCCTTAGACTACTAAAATGAGTACCAAGGGTTTAAGGAATAAATTCGAGCCAAACATATGTCTAGCATGAATAATACTAGCCACATATTTCATAGTTATATACGATACATAGCGAGACAATGTTAGATATGATACCTGATTTCATGACTGAAGAAGATGAAGCTATTAGAGAAGTAGCGACAAGGAGGAGGCTGAAGCCCTAATTACCCTAGGTGCGGTAGAAGGAGCGATAGCCAAGAAGGAGAAGCTCGTGCAGAAGGAAGCTAAAACCCTAGCATGAAGTGGCGGTGCTGGGTTTTGGTTCGGTGATTTTGCCAAACGAAAAAGGTCGTTCGGTGGCAGAGGCAGTAGAAGTGGAGCGGCAACATGAATTTGGGGGAGTAATATTTTCATTCGGTAGTGAGGAATGTTTTGGAACGGTAAATATGGATGTCGAACCAGTATTTTCGTTCGGTGAGGAGTAGGCATACCAGTCCAAATGAGCTGCTGATTGCCGAAACAAGTTTTAAAGAGAACGCTGAACTAAAGCATGCCGCTCCAATGGGAATACTGAACCAAATATTTCATTCAGTGCTCCGCCGAACCAAGTAGTGCCGCTTCAGATGTTCGGTTCGGCGATTGAGACATGCCGGTCCAGGTTTGAGACGTTGAAGGCCGAACCAAATTTTTGGTTTGGTGTTAGAGCATGCTGGTCCAAATCATACCGGACCAAACCATGTGTGCTCTTTGTCGGTCCAGATGGATGTCGAACCAAACCCCAGGGCTGCTATATAACAGCTACCCCTTCTCATATCTTCACTTTATAAATAGTGGAGCATCTGGACAACAATGACAGCCATCCTAGAGAGCTGAAACTCTATAGAATTTTGTATGTATTGTTAATTCTTCTTATGTATAGCCTCCAAAAGTGAATCAATCTTATAACTCTAATCTTTCAGTGATTAATAAAATCTCCTCTTCCCAAGTGGATGTACACTGCCTCATGGTAGTGGAACCACTATAAATACCGGTGTTATTTATTTTTCTACATTGCATTGATCTGTGACTGACCGTTTTGGTGTTTATCTCTGTTTGTTTCGTCTCACTACAATCACGATCCAGTTGTTTTCCGCTGCATTGGGTTTTTTATTTTCTTAGACTGATCATCTGAAGGGATTTTCCCCAACAGTCTGGTATCAGAGCTGCAAGGTTGATTGAGGAGTGTTAGACGCTATAGCAGGAGATGAAGCGACTCCAGTTGTTACAAGACCCTATACTAGAGGGATGTATATCGCGTCAGGATTACAATTGTCAATTGAGAAATGGAATAGGGATAAAGACTTCGAGAAGTGGCAATGGAGGATGATGGTTGTTCTAATAAGGAATGAAGTTCATCCAGTAGTGTTTGCCTCTGAGGAGTTTATGGCTGACATCTCAGTCGCGGAAAGGAAGGAGATGGAGAAATGGGCATTTACTACTTTACAACTAGTTATGGGAGAGAATGTTATCTCAGAGATTAGCAGTGAGACCACTGCTAGGGGAATTTGGACCAAGCTAGAAAATCTCTACTTGAAGAAATCTCTGACTAACCGTCTGATATTACTGAAGACATTTTTCACCATGTAGATGAGAGAGAGTACTTTGGTGAAGGAACATCTTAATTTCTTTGATGATCTCGTGATGAAGATGAAGATTGTTGACTTGAAGATGGATGAGGAGTAAATGGCAATGATTCTTTTGTGTTCTCTTCTAGAGCGTTACACAGGTTTCGCTAACAGCCTTATCTTCACTAGAAACACATTGACGGTGGAAGATATGAAGTCGGGCCTTCTATCGAGGGCTTGAGAGATCAGATGAAGGAGATAAGTGAAGGAAGTAAAGGTGGAAGTAGTAGTCATGGCCTGTTTGTTGAAAGAGGTAGAGAAGATAAGAAGAATTGGCACTCTAGAGGGCGTTCCAAGTCTAGGAAGCCCAGTAATGGCAGGAGAGGAAAGTCTAAGGACGGGAAGTGCTTTATCTGCAAGAAACCTGGTCATTGGAAAAATGATTGTTCATATTTGAAGAAGAAGGAAGAAGACGGATCTTCATCATTTGCGGTGGAGAAATCTGTATCTGATGATGTGTTGTCTGCAACAGTATCGGATGTCTAAGACCACTGGGTGCTGGACTCGGGGGCGTCTTTCCATATGACGCATAATAGGGATTACTTCAATTCTTTTGTTGGACGAGAGGGAAGCTCTATTCTTATGGGTAATGATGCTAGCTGTAGAGAAATGTGTGAAGGTACAGTGAGGATCAGGATGTTTGACGAAGTGATACGCACTTTGACAGGTGTCCGGTATGTTCCAGGTCTTCAAAAGTCCTTAATTTCTTTAGGACAATTGACATCTTTGGGATGCAAGGTAACTATCGAGAAGGATAGTCTGAAAGTTTAGAGAGGCGCACTAGTTCTTATGAAAGGAGATGTGTTATGAAATCTGTATTTGCTGAAAGGAACCACAGTTCTTGGAGAGTCATGTGTTGAAGTAGATAGTTCTTGTGCATTGGATGCCACAAAGCTTTGGCATCTCAAGTTGGGTCATATTTCAGAGAAGGTCTTAGAGTTGCTTCGAAGACGAAAGATGATCAAAGGAGAAAGCTTCGACAAGATGGACTTTTGCTAGGAGTGTGTGTTAGGCAAGCAAACTAAAGTATCTTTTGCAATTGGACTCCATAGATCGAGGCGAGTACTTGAGTACGTGCATACAGATGTTTGGGGACCCGTTACTACTCCTTCTCTTGAAGGAGCAAATTATATTATATCTTTCAATGATGATTTTTCTCAGAAAGTATGGGTGTATGTGATGAAGGCCAAATCAGAAAGTTTTGAGAGAAGTTCAAAGACTGGAAAGCGCTTGTTGAGAATCAATCTGGTTCTAGGTTGAAGGTGCTGAGATCTGATAATGGCAGTGAATTTGTATCTAGGGAGTTCCTCGACTTTTGTAGACAACATGGCATTCAGAGACATCTCACTACACCCGAAAATCCGCAATCCAATGGGGTTGCACAAAGGATGAACATGACTTTGCTGGAGAAGGCTCGTTGCTTGAGATTGACGGTGGGCTTGTTTAGAGGCTTTTGGGCTGAGGCATTATCAACTACGGTGCATATCATAAATCGAATTCTGTTCTCAGCCATAAATGAGAAGATTCCAAAGGAGAAGTGGAGAGGTAAGGCAGTGTATCTTGGTTACTTCCGAATTGTTGGTTATTCTGTGTACATTCACCATACAGGTGATGACAAGTTGGAGGTTAGAGCATACAAGGGCATACTAATGGGATACACCGATGGTATCAAAGGGTATCGAATTTGGAACCCTGTTGATTGGAAGATTGTTCATTTCAGATATGTTACTTTTGATGAGTCTGCTATGTTCAATCCGAAGGAGAAGCTACCTACCACATCAGAAGATTTTGATAGGCCTAAGGAGATGGAAGAAGTTCCCGTGTTCCATCCAAATAGTAGAGTTGTTGTTGATGCTGTCGAGGAAAACACGGTTGATGAAACATCATAGGATAGTCCACATGTATCTTCTAGTAGTGCTGGTGATGTGCATGAATCTAGAGGAAGTTCAGTTCAAGGTGGAGCTGAAAGGAGTTTAGCGAAGCAGTACCTACCCGGGTCAGTCGTAGGACTATTAGACCGCCCGAAAGGTATGGTGGTTGGCAGTTTGCAAACCTTAGCCTTGGTGATTAGTTTGACTTTGCCCTACATGTGGTTCTTGAGGAGCCGCTTGACCTTGATGAAGCTTTGAACTCATATGATAGTTCGAAGTGAATGTGCGCTATGGAAGAGGAGTTAGAGTCGTTGAAGAAGAACAAGATTTGGGATTTGGTACCACCTCCTCAAGGAAGCCGAGCCATAGGCTGCAAGTGGGTGTTCTAGGTGAAGGATGATGGGAGATACAAGGCTAGACCAGTTGCTAAAGGATTTTTACAAAGAAAGGGATTGGAGTATGATGAGATATTCTCTCCAGTAGTGAGGCATACGTCCATCCGCATTTAGCTCGCTATCGCCGCAGCTCATGACTTGAAGCTGGAGCAACTGGATGTGAAAACCGTTTTCTTGCATGGAGACTTGGATGAGACCATCTACATGAAGTAGCCAGAAGGATTTGTTGTTGATGGGAAAGAAAATTGGGTTTGTAAATTGAAGAAGTCATTGTATGGACTTAAGAAGTCGTCTAGACAATGGTACAAGAAGTTTGACTCTTTTATGCTTTCACTTGGTTTTGATCGTAGCATCAAAGACGCTTGTGTGTACTTCAAGCATTTAAAGAATGGTAGATGGGTGTACCTACTATTGTACGTGGATGATATGTTGATTGCTTCCAAGGATAAGGCTGAAATCGATAGTTTGAAGCTAAAGCTAAAAGCGGAATTCGAAATGAAGGACCTTGGAGAAGCAAAGAAAATTTTGGGTATGGAAATCCAAAGGGATAGAAAGCTAGGACTTTTGAGCCTCACTCAAAAGGAGTACATTCGAAAGGTGCTTGCTCGGTTTAGCATGGAAGGGGCAAAGACAATCAGCACACTCATGCCTTTGCACATACAACTTTCTAGTAAAGACTCTCCGATCTCGGAAAAGGACAAGGCTTATATGATGAAGGTCCCATATGCAAGTGCAATTGGCAACTTGATGTAAGCCATAGTCTACACTAAGCCTGACATTGTACAGGCGATTGGATTTATGAGTAGGTTCATGGCAAAGGAAAGACGTATTGGGAAGCAGTGAAGTGTATCTTCAGATACCTTAGAGGAACTCCAAACCATGAACTTGTCTTTGGCGGTAGATGAAGTGATTTTAGCTTGGTTGAATTTTTTGATTCCGACTATGCTGGTGATAGAGATCGAAGGAAATCAACCTCCGGATATGTTTTCACCATTGGTGACACATCGATCAGTTGGAGAGCGAGGTTGCAGACAATTGTAGCTTTGTCCACTACAGATGCAGAGCTTATAGCTGCGGTTGAAGCAACTAAGAAGACGCTTTATTTGAGGCGACTGTTGTGTGATTTGGACTTCGTACATGAAGGCGTGGATGTGTACTGTGACAGTCAGAGTGCCATTCACTTAGCTGAAAATCCGGCATTCAGCTCGAGGACAAAGCATATTGAGGTGAGAGAGTCGTTTCTTGTCTCGATGAGTGAAGAGAAGCTAGTTCGTCTTCAGAAGATTCACACAAAGGAGAATTTAGCAGACATGTTTACCAAGTTGTTGCCTGTTGCTAAGTTCGAGCATTGCGCAGACTTGGTTCGGTTAATGAAGTGCTAGGTGCCACGGGGTGGCACGGGGGGGGGGGGGGGAGGAGTTGAGATGGTTCATGGAGACATTTGTTTTCATGGTGGATATTTATAGGTTCTACACGGACTAGGTGCTTCGAACACTTTGTTGATGAGTGATGGCCTTGCCGGAGTTCGTTGACAGAGTGTAATGGGTGATGGCATTGCCGAAGCTCATTGGATAAATATCCATTGCTTGGAGCATGAAGGTGTAGATGGAGTTGGAAGGCTTGTTTGGAAATTTGGTATCAAGGGGGAGAGTGTTAGATATGATACCTGATTTCATGACTGAAGAAGATGAAGCTATTGGAGAAGCAATAGCAAGGAGGAGGCTGAAGCCCTAATTATCCTAGGCGCGGTAGAAAGAGCGATAGCCAAGAAGGAGAAGCTCGTGCAAAAGGAAGCTAAAATCCTAGCATGAAGTCGCGGTGCTGGGTTTTGGTTCGGTGATTGTGCCGAACGAAAAATGTCGTTCGGTGGCAGAGGCAGTAGAAGTGGAGCGGCAACTTGAATTTGGGGGAGTAATATTTTCATTCGGTAGTGAGGAATGTTTTGGAGCGGTAAATATGGATGCCGAACCAGTATTCTCGTTCGGTGAGGAGTAGGCATACCAGTCCAAATGAGCTGTTGATTGCCGAAACAAGTTTTAAAGAGAACGTCGAACTAAAGCATGCCGCTCCAATGGGAATACCGAACCAAATATTTCATTCGATGTTCTGCCGAACCATGTAGTGCCTATCCAGATGTTTGGTTTGGCGATTGGGACATGCCGGTCCAGATTTGAGACGCTGAAGGCCGAATCAAATATTTGGTTCGGTGTTAGAGCATGCCAGTCCAAATCATACCGGACCAAACCATGTGTGCTCTTTGCCGGTCCAGATGAATGCCGAACCAAACCCCAGGGCTGCTATATAGCAGCCACCCCTCCTCATATCTTCACTCTATAAATAGCGGAGCATCTGAAAAATAATGGCAGCCATCCTAGAGAGCTGAAACTCTGTAGAATTTTGTCTGTATTGTTAATTCTTCTTATGTATAGCCTCCAAAAGTGATTCAATCTTGTAACCCTAATCTTTTATTGATTAATAAAATCTCCTCTCCCCAAGTGGACGTACACCGCCTCACGGTAGTGGAACCACTATAAATACTACTGTTATTTATTTTTCTGCATTGCATTGATCTATGACCGACTGTTCTGGTATTTATCTCTGTTTGTTTTGTCTCACTACAATCACGATCCAGTTTTTTTCCGCTGCGTTGGGTTTTTTATTCCCTTAGACTGATTATCTGAAGGGATTTTCCCCAACAGACAACACTGTAGCATGGAATGAATTATCCCCCACTAGTCTTCTTATGTTTTATAAAACTGATTTCTTTATATACTAAGGTATCGATCTTGGGTTTTTTGTATGAATTTTCATGTCATTGTCTTTTCAGTTTATCTCTATTAAAGAAAAAATGTGCTCTCGATATGTACCTATACGTGTATTCCTTTTACCAAAAAATTTCATTTATAAATATCGTAGGTGTTTACCATTCATTTTTCACAACACTTACAAATACCGAATAACCCTACCATCATTTACTGAAGTTATACATACATACATGAATGTGTGTGCGCGTGCATGTGTGTATAAACAAATCAAAGGTCCTCACCGTTTGTCATTATCTTTCACTTACTAAAACCTACACACACTTAATTGGCTTATATCGAGAGCCTACTCATATCGGTATATCTTTTCTTGCAGATTTACTGCCATTCACCTCGGCTTTAATTCCTTCACATAGGTTATTATAGTTCACCCTAGTATTATTTTACCATCTACGAAAAAATAGAACTTAACGAAGCTTATTTATCATTTCATTATTAGTGTTCACCTCTCTACATCAATGAGCATCTCTACTCTGTCTAACCAATGTACTCATATCATTCCCTCTCCGATCATATCCCGTGCACTAAGAGTTCTGACTATGTTAATTAGGACAATTTTTGGTTTTATGCTTCAGCAAATATCATATTTTGGTTTTAGGCTTCAGCAAAAACTAATTGTCAAAGTAGGCCTCATTTAGGTTTTAACTTAGGCAAATATAGAGTGCGCAAGTGTTAAATTTTTTTAACTATACCTTGCGCATTTCATAAATGCGCAAGCTATATTTAATGCTTGCACACTTATGGAGTGCGCAAGCTCATTTTTGAGCATAAAATAGACAGAGAGCACATATCTGAGTTCATTTATCAATATTTCTACTTTCTTCTCCAAACCCTCCCCATTTCCCAATTCAAACCCATTTTTCTTCCATATCCAAATCCACAAACACCTTATTAACCAAATAGTTGCTAAACTATATATGGAGTCATCTTCTTCATCGTTACAAAAAAGGTAATAATTCATGTTTTTGAAAATTAAGATGTAATTTTACTATTGTTGATGTTGTTGAAAATGAAGAGTTATTGGTGGTAGTAGTGTTAATTATTAGACAATGGTGTTGTTGTTGAATTAGTTGTTAGTGTTTGATGAACTAGGAAACCCTATTTAGGTAGTAGTAAATTAAAAATCCTAATTTACACCTTAATTGTCTACTGTTTATTATGACGGTAGACATTAATGATTGGGAGATAGACGACGAAACATTGATGAAACATTTTGATGAGGTTGAAGGGAAAATCGGAGTTGCAAGTTCAAGTCATATTGACTTTGATGTCGATCATGTTCTGGAAACAAAGTTCGAACCAGTACCGCGTAAATTCCATTCAGGATCATCAACCTTACACGCTCGTTTATGTGAAGTTGTTTCTGCGGAAATGCCCAGTCATCAACGTACAGTTTGCGGAAATTTGCTGACGCCTATACATCATGTTGATCCATCCGTGCCAAGGGGACAATGACCATGTCCAAATTGTTAGAGCATCTCCAAGCCAAATGGCTTGTAGTGTGAACTAAATCCTATGTGTCAAGTATTGTTCACAATTGTATAAGTAAAATAATTAGACATGATATTGAAAATAAAACATCCACTCCAATGTTAACTTCTTTGTAGAAACAACTTTGCCTACATGTCCCAATTATATTATAGATAAATAATATTTATTTGTAAAATAATATTTTTTATTTATATTTTATTGTTCACAATATGAAGTGGAATGTCTAAAACTAGACATTTCACTTGACAATGTCTATTTAATTTTATGCCAAGTCAGCATGACATTCTAATTAACATTGGCATTGGAGAATACAATTTAAATAATTTGATGTTTTGATGATGTGTAATTGATATTACATTGTATTTAGACAAGGATTGGAGATGCTCTTATTGCGGAGATATGTGTGTAGTGGTTGTTTGCAGAAAGGAAAAGAATGTTGGACGAAGATTTTTCGGGTGTAGTTCTTACAGCGAACATAGATTGAATCCTCGTGAATATGATTGTTGCAATTATTTTAAATGGATTGATCAGCCCCTGTGCGAAAGGGGACTTGAGTATGCCCACGAACTGCAAGCCGAAATAAGTCGTTTGAAAAGTGTGAATGAAGAACTAAGGACAAACAGTAGAAGGCCTAGAATGTGGTAGATGTTTGGGACTTGGTTAAGTTGTCATATTTGGATTTTATGTTGAACGTTGTATTTGTAATATGTTGTTGCGAAAATGTTTCTATTTGTTGTAACCCGTAACATGTGCATGGTATATAGTTTATTATGTTGTTGAAATTCATTTGATAGTGTTGACTTTAATGATGAAATATATAGGTTACGTTATTATATTAATTTGCTTGTTTGGGTTTTTTAAAGATTGAGTTGACTACTTTTGGTTGAAGATTGCCTGCGGAAGAAAAATCTACTTGGAAAAAATAGGTAATAATTCATCAAATTGATGTTTATAGTTATGTTAGTGAACAAAAACTATGAATGTGGTATTGGAACTTATTTTGCAGATAATGTCAAAGGTTCCGACTATATTTTACTTTGATGGCGAATTGTTGGTTGATGATGAAGGTAAACCTAGATATGTGGGCGGGAAGCGAAAAGGATCGATAATAAAAAATCATTGTAGTTTCGAAGAGCTTAAACAAAGGGCATTTGAAGTGATAAAAGCAAATCATGTGATATATGATTTAAAATTAGCGGTGAAATGGGTTCGGGATGATGGTGCATCCGCTATTGATTTGGAAGACGACGATGATTTGAACTCCACCTGTTCAGTTGGAATGAGTGTGATAGAAATCTACGTTGTGAGAGTGGAACATGAAAATGTGGTTGAAACACAAGCGCCATTAATCTCTGGGGATGAGTATATGCACACCACACAGTTACAAGAAACACAATGGTCGGCGTATCCGTCGTATCTTTCAAGCCATCAAGGTGGAGAGTTTACAAACTTACTTCATAGGTACAGCAGAATGGCTGGAGTCTCTTATACTCAAGAACAAAATATGATGCAGAACGCTATAAATCCAAATCAGTCGCAAGCGTTTGAAAAGTGAGTACTATTATACGTTGGCACTTGTATTTTGACTTACGTTAATGCAAAATATATGACCTTTGTTTTTTGTATTCCTAGTGTCGAAGATGCATTTATTGGTTGTGATGACGATGGTGCCGATGATCATGTTCTTACTCCACACGAGATTTGTGGACAATTGGATAGCATGGAAGTAGCTTGTGCGGATGATGAGGATAGAAATTGGATCCATCAAATGGAAGTTGACAATGATGCAATCATATATGCAGACATTGAGGAGGCTGATGATGTAAATGCGGAAGAAGAACAGATCACATATGAAGAGGCTCTAGCCGATGATTTATGCACGGCATCAATGATGGTGAAATCAATAATGGAAAATTGTCAACTAGACATGGAAGTTTTTGGAAGAGAATGTGCGGAGAAAGGTCCACGAGTTGGGTTAATTTTTGAAAGTAAGCGGAAGCTTGTTGAACACTTATGTGAATGGGCGATTAAATGTTCAATTTTGTTTCAAGTTCTGAAATCGCGTGCAAATCAATACACGGTCCATTGTGATATGGAAGAAACATGCCCTTGGTGAGTTCATGCAAGCCTTTCGGTAAGAAAAAAATCAAATTGGTGGAAGATAACTACATATGGCGGCGATCACACTTGTTTAAATGCAACCATCAACTCAAACCATCGACAGGCAACTGCTAAGTTTATATGCAGCAAAATACTTCCGTTGATTAAAGCTGAAACAAACATGACTGCAAGAACTATTCAAGAGACAATGCCCAACATGTTTCGTATTAAAGTGAGTTATTTTCGAGCCTGGCACGGACTGCAGAATGCTGTTGCAAAGATTTATGGCGATTGGGATTCGTCGTATGCGGAATTGCCGAAATATCTTAGAACCCTACAACATACCAACCTCGGAACCGTATATGATGTTATTCATAGTCGTGGTGTTTTTGATGGTGCTTTTTGGGCTTTCGGACCTTCTATTCAAGGCTTCGACCACTGTCGACCCATATTGTTTATTGATGGCACTCATTTATACGGGAAGTATTTGGGTACATTACTAGTAGCAACTGGGGTGGATGCAAATCAAAGGCTATTTCCTTTAGCTTTTGCTATTGTACAAACATAGTCGTGGCAAACATGGAGTTGGTTTATTCGTTGCATATGGAATTATATTCCATCCGTACGTACTAAATGTATCACATTTATCTTGGATCGTATGAAAGGAATTCCACATGCGCTTAGAGAAGCTTGGCCAATTGAACATCATCATCACTTTTGTATTCGTCATATTAAAGCAAATTTCAAGAAAGTGGGGTTTGGCACGGATGAGCTACAAAATTTATTACACGCATGTGCCATGGCATCGGAGGTCGTAAAATATAATGATCTTCGAAAACAGTTGAAGAATGTAAATCGAGATGCCAATGCGTGGATTGAAAGAAGTTTGAAAGACCAAGAATCAAGCTGGACTCTTTGTCATGACGGCGGAGTAAGATTCAATATGATGACGACCAACGTTTCCGAAAGCTTTAACGGTGTGCTCAAAGGAACTAGGAATTTACCTGTTAGATCATTGGTTGCACGTACGTTTCATCGACTGAACCATTACTTCGTCGAACGACGAACTCAAGGGGAAGAGTGGACGTCGCAGCTTGCACCAGGTGGGAAGCATTAGCACGGAGAAGAATGGAAGAATCAAGGCTTATGTCTATAGAGAGATATAGCTTCGTTGAATGTCAGGTGAAAGATGTGCATATGTTTGATTATACGGTGAATATCGAAGATAATGTTGCCAAATGTTGATGCAACTTGCCAACATTAGATCATTTTTCGTGCTCCCATGTATTAGCGGCTTGTTCACGTGGTTCGGGTGGTGCTAATAGAGCGTATTTTGACTTAATCTCCACGTGGTACACGAAGGCTATGTATTCCGCAGCTTATGCTCCTTTATTCCACCCTGTACCAGATAGTCGACATTGGAACGTCTACGATGGTCCAATTATACAACCACCGCCTGTGCGCAGAAATTCGGGTCGTCCTCGGTCTACTTGAATAAAAGGTTTCATGGATCCGCCATCTTCATCCGGCCATAACAGATGTAGCAAATGTCGTTCTATTGGCCACAAGAAGAAAACTTGTCCGCGTTGAATTGTAATAGAAATAGAATGTCTATGTTACTGTACGACTTGTTGAAACTTTTTTGGATGTTGTGGCATGCTGTTGACTTTGTTATGTGATGGTGTTGTCATTCGAATGGTGTTTGCATGTTATATAGAATGTTGTTCATACTTTTTGTGTGAAATTGTGTGATTTATGGTGTTGAAACAGCTTTCTGTCTCGGACAGGGCCAAAAACACGCTTGCGCATATATGGAATACGCAAGCTATATAGCTTGCGCATTCCAGAAATGCGCAAGCTATATGTAAAATATAACCTGCGCATTCCGAATATGCGCAAGCTTAGAACTCGGTTATTTGCAGCATTCCGCCTATGCTACAAAAGAGCAAATGTGGCATTTGCGAATTGCTGTAAATAACCCAAAAATGGCTTGCGCATATGTGGAATGCGCAAGCTATATTGACAATATAGCTTGCGCATTCCACAAATGCGCAAGCTATTTTTTGGGTCAGTTCCAAACAGAGAGCCGCTCTGCCACACTGCAAAACCACAAATGGCAAAACTGAGATCCTGCACACACCATTCCATTAACAATACCATCTTAAAACAAAATAAATAACACGATCCAACTGACAATTGAAAATCATCCAAAAAAGGTTGAACAGATCATACAATAACATAGAAACATACAAGTCAACAACCCCTAACCCAACCCAACCAAAGAAACAACAACAATAAAACCAACACCGTCAATCACGAATCCGTCTAAGCTCAAGTGGTGTCTCTCTTCTTCTTCTTCCGTTTGTACACGATGGAAGCCGATCCTTGGCCTTCTTCGAATGTAGGAGCGGGTGTCGAAAGCGGAATTTCTTGTTGTTGACTTGGCCCAAAATGAGTTCTTCTTGTTGAATTTTCCACTACGGTGGCTCTTGCGCATGCTCATATGTCGACTATCCAACATATCTGAATTGTTGTTCTCCTTCATGCCAAACGGGCCATTCAGCATGAGTTTCTCCATCGGTGTATTGCTCCTCTACCTCAGGCCAAGCGGGCCATCCAGCTGTAGTTTCGCCATCGGGAT
This sequence comes from Allium fistulosum, assembly GCA_030737815.1. Classification (NCBI taxonomy): domain Eukaryota; kingdom Viridiplantae; phylum Streptophyta; class Magnoliopsida; order Asparagales; family Amaryllidaceae; genus Allium; species Allium fistulosum. Next base: position 147,101,710 of record CM060908.1, on the reverse strand, counting down.
GTTGTGAAGCATCCCCCTCTGCATGTGCCTCCTCCCATTGGGCTTGTCCACCCGCTACTGTGGTATGTGTCTCCTCTGTACAACGTGGTGACTCTTCTACAATTCGCAGCGGCTTGGCCGGCCTTCTTAGCTTGTTCCAACCCAAAATCGTGTCAAGTATTCGTCGTAGGTCAATGCACTTGCTTTTGACCTTGTCCGGCTCTATATGACTTTCTTCTATTTCGCCCACCACATCCGAAGCGCTGTATATTCCGCTTACCTAAACCATAAGTCATAACAATGCATTAATATGACATAAAAATTGAACTATACAAAATTTGAAATTACAACACTTACCACATCACGTTCTAGAGGAGCACGGGGAGTGTACGCAACCAACTTCCTTGCCGACTTTTTAAGAATATAACGATGAGTAATTCGCCAATACCAATACTCGAACTCGCTCAAAGGTGTCGGAGGCTCGCATGCTCGTTCGGGACGATCAATTCTTGATTCCCAAATAGCAATACTTTCCTTCAAAAATGCCATCCAGCTAGTGGGTTCTGGGTCAAGGGGGACGATAGGATCGGGAATGTGCTGATAATCAAAGGAAAACTGTCTCATAACCCGATCGGATGCATACAACTCAAAGTCTAAAAATAGAATCAGTCGGCTCTTAGCAATCCAACCGGCGAACGAATACTCAATTTTCGAATGTCCAAACTTATACACTAATGAATATGGTTCCATGTAACCGCATCATCCGCCAACAAATCCAACTCATTACGGTAAAACTGTACATTTCTTGGCGTCTCACGCCAACTCCTAGCACAGTTCCACCTAGCCTTGAATGGAAGATACAGATCTAAGTCGGTAGGAATTCTAATAGACGGTCGTCCAATAGTAATATGCGACCATGACCTTAGTTGCAACAACGTTGCAGAATCCCCTAAAACTTTTCGACGTTGCAAGGCAACGTTCGACAACTCACTATACAAATAGCAGAGAACAACACTACCCCAAGAATGGTAACCACAGTCAGCCAAATCATCCAAAAAAGATAAAAATTTCAAACTTAATCTCCCTTTCGAATGATCGGGAAATAATTGGCAACTCAAAAAATACAATATCATGGCGCGAGTGCGGCGAAGTATATCTAAATCGGTCGCCCCTTCGGGTAGTGGTTCGGAAAATTCACTTTTAAACCAAGTCATTGATAATTCACTTTTAGACTTAACCGCCTCTCTATGCGGAAAAATTACCAAGCAAGTCATGAGCCAATTCGATGTATTCGATATCTAAATTTTGCAAACATACCGGGCGACCGTCTGCTTTAAGACTGAAAAGAAAATGCACATCCGCTAGAGTCACTGTCATCTCCCCAACTCTCATATGAAACGTATTTGTTTTCGGCCTCCATCTATCGCATAAAGCGGTAAGAAGGTTATGATTGAGCCGAATGTAGTCGATTTGCATAGCTTTCCAAAATCTGGAGATTCGTAGATTCGGCTCCAATTTTGGATCTTTATAATCGATCTCCTTGAGCTTGCTCGAATGATCGCATATCTTCACAGTTTCAACACCCTGGAATGTATAAACAAATTAAAATTAGGATTTCATTTGCATTCCCCGGTTTACCAATATCGAACATTTAACGCTATTAATGTGTCGTTTTGGCTCCTATGGTGTTCTTGAAAATAGAGAACACTTCTATCTTCGAGTCCAGGAGACAATTCTACAAACAACAACAACCGTTTATCAATACAAAAACTATGTACAAAGTTAAAGTTTTGGCTATATGAATACTTCAAATCCTTTTGCATTTTTAACAAAGAAACTAACAATATGAGTACATTCACATCGACATCATCAACACTACCTCTTCCGCTAACAACAACAATGATTTCTACCGTAGTAATCAAATTATAATTACCTCTAATCAACGTAGATGAAGAGCTTGCTTCCATTTTATGCACAATCGAGTGGTTGTTTGAAGGAATGGATGAGGAACAATGTTTTTGAGTTAATATATTTGGATTTGGAATGTTGGAAATAGAAAGAGTTTTGGAAAGAAAAGAGATAGAAGATATAATAAGCTCAGATTCAGCTCTGTCTATTTGATGTTCGAAAATGAGCTTGCGCATTTCAAAAGTGCGCAAGCTTTAAATTAAAGCTTGCGCACTTATGGAATGCGCAAGCTCCAAGTAATTTTTTTTTTGATTTGCGTCTTTCAAAAATGCGCAAGTTATAAACTAAACGAGACATGTTTTGGCAATTAGTTTTGCTGAGGCTAGTTCTATAATTTGTTTTTTTTTGTGCCTTGATCGAAAAATTTTCCTGTTAATTATTATTTAAATGTAACAATTTTTCAAGAAAATACTTCCACCATAAAAGAATTAACCAACTCTACAATCTTCAAATTTCAAACGCAACAAATAATTCCAACGACGTAGAATACGCAAAATACTTTAAGAAGTGTTTTTCTAGTCCACGTTGAAAATGCAAGTTCCTTAAATAAGAACAATATGCAAGTTCCTTGAATAAGAACAATATGTCCAAATGTACACTCTAAGTTTTAGCTAATACACTACGCCAAATATCCACCACAAACAAACATTTTTCTTTTCCTAAACAGTGATCAACAAGTAACGAAGAACAAATCATTTATGACTGATGTTTGGCCATGTGTGCTAGCTCACTCGCTCTGTAAAAAGGCTACGAAGGTGGGCATCATAACTAAACGCAACAAGAAATATCATGAACAAGAAAAATATAAATTAATCCAATCTAAGGGACCTAAACTAAAAAGACCCAAAGAGTATAATATTCTTAAAAAACTCAAATAAGATCACACAACCACATCAACCAAAAAAAGTCCAATTGTTGATAGTTCTGAGCAAAGCAACAAAAAAAATATAATGGAGTTTGAAGAAGGATTGCTAAAAAGATTCAAAGACTTAGAAGCAAGTCAAGACAAATTAAGAGAGCAGTTAGGTGTAGTCTTAGGTGAAGATTTCATACTCACCACTCAAACAAATAAAACAAAACTCAATAGTAATGATATTAGCAAAAAGATTGATGATGATGATGAATGTGATACTGTAATATTGCCTGGATATTTTAGGAGAAATCCCTATCAGAGTGTTCTTCAGCATATTGGCCATGCTATTTATGTTTTCAGACCTGGTGCTGGAGATATCATTTTCTGGTAATCTCTTTAATCCTATATTTTGATTGAGTGCGTATGTGTGTGTTTCTTTTTTCTTTGGTAGGAATTCATGATTCAAGTTATTTTTGGTTATTGGAACTTCAAATTTTGAACTTGATTTTTGATTCAATCAAGTTTGCGCAATTATAGCAATTGCTATATTTGCAATCAAGCTTTTAAAGCTGCAATGTGTACTTCTTTTGGTTTTTCTTATAGGATATTTTTAAGTGATAAATAATTAGTTTAGTTGGGATAACGAGCAACTACTTCAAAGCGATTTAGATGTTTGGCTATATAGGTGTTATTTGATTCAACTTTTTTGTTTATGCCTGCTTTTTAGCTTGTTACTGAAAAAAGGAAAGCAAAAATTTGGATAAACTACCTTTTTCTTTGGGAAAAGTTGTGATTCATAGCTTTGCCAACAAAAAAGTCATGAAAAGACAATTCAAAATTTCAATTTAAACATCAAATTGGATTGTTATGTTGTTCTTGGAAAGATTCTCATATGGCTTGTTGGTACATCAAATTATTAAAGAAAAAAAAAGAAGTTAGCTTAATTCACCTTGTTTTCCATTAGGCAATCAATTATGTTTCACATCAAAATTTTGATAACATTTCGAAAATGCGACCTTCTTAATCAGGAATCAATCAGCAGAACATCTATACGGGTGGAAAGAGTACGAAGCACTAGGCCAAACCATTGTGCCTTTTCTTATAGATCAAGAAAACGATGCATATTTCAAAAACATCTTGAAAAAATTAAGCCTAGGTCAAACATGGTCGGGTCAATTTCCATGTAGAAAAAGATCCGGACATGTGTTTACAGCACTTATTACTGTAAGTCCACTGTATGAGAACACAGAGCTTATCGGTATAATCATAGTATCAAGCGATAGTGCTATACTAAATGACATGAACAATGAAAACTCCAATGCTTATTGGAATGGATATACTACTAACCAGCAAAAGGAAAGCATGAGAAATTTCGAAGGGCGAAATTCACAGTCTGATATTGCCTCATCTGTATATAATCTGGTATGAAGTTTTCATTAATCTAATGATTATTTGGCTAAAGCACTTCAAATAATATTTTTACCTGAACAGGCCTCAAAAAAATTACATAGCATTCATGCATATAATAACAAGGAGGGTGATAATCGCCATGACATATTTGGAAGTTTGTGCTCGAAGAATTCAGGAGTATTATCAGTAAGCTGCATAATTCTATAATTCGTAATGAGATTTAAGAAGAATAAGTTAATGAAAGAGTTACTTTATCTTTCAAAAATAAAAACCATGAACAACTGTTGATTTGAATGCATCCAGGCCTCAATTACCATCTTCAGATTGCGTTCAGGGTATGGAGGGGAGTACAATTACGTGGAAAGTTTAAAATATAATCATCATTCTAACTATGTATGTACTGTTTTCTGTATATTTGGGGGAACAATTAAGTATTATATTATATTATATACACTAATATGTATCCTACCATGTTAGATGTAAACATTTTCATTTTCCTTTGTTCTTAATTTTTGATATGCTTGGCAGGCTACAAAACTCCTATCCAAATTGACGGTTCGTGGAAATTCTGCTGATTTTCAAGAAACGGTTAACAGTTCTCAAACTAATACGGTAAAAATATCCATATGCTATTATTATTTGGGGTTTTGGACCAAAGGTCCATATTCTCAAAGTCCATGCACAAAAAGTTCCTGCTGATAAAACCATATAAATTAGGTTTCTGTTTGTTATTTTTTATCAAATTATCCATTTTCAGAAAATCGGCCTAGCATTGAAATCAAGGGCAGAAGTAGCATAAATTAGTCAAAAACTAAAAATAGGGACCTAATTTTCATAACTTTTTTGGGAGAGACTTTTCTTCCATCATGTTCCAATTTTAGGGAGTTAGCGGTCATTCCTTGTTATTATTTTCATACATAAATAAAAGGTGTATATTTGATTATAATACCTGTTATTTGATTTCCTTCATTACTGCAGGAGGCTAAATCTTCTCCAATTGTACCAGATAACTTCGCCAGTTGCAATGGAAATCGGAATCAGACATCAAATAATTTGAAAATTGTAAGTGATTTATACTTAGAACTTAATGTTTAAAGAGTTTGTTTTAGCATTTAAGGCTCTTTTTGTCATGATGTAAACACAAATAATAATTTTCGAAAGTAAGAAACACAAACATAAGGACCATTAGGTGCTGTCGGCGTACAACATGCAGATGTACACTGGGTACTTAAGCTAACATGCAGAATATATGTGTTTTGTATGTGATTTCAAAGCAAAGCAGACTTGACAATATTCAAACTAATAAGTCGCCTAAAGGTAGCTAATCTGGTCAAGAAAACACTGAAATGCAAGTTTCAAGGATGACAATAAATCTCTTTGCTAATTGCCTGGAGTATATATAATGGAACATCAGGTTTACTTAGATTTTTCATTATTTTTATTTTCATTTCTTTAAAATAATAAGAAAAGAAAAACACACTTATGAGTTTTTTGATACTGGTACATGACATTGTCACTTGAATAACATTAATTAAAGAATATTTGTGACAGGGACCGGAGAACAGAAAAAACTACAATTCAGGTTCATCTAATGGACAATGTTCAGAAAGAGGTAGTACTTTGAAATCTAGAAATGGTTTCTCTAGTAAAAAGAAGAGCCGCAACATTAGTAAGCGGATGGAGAAATATAGAATCAATTAAATCTTTTGAGGAAAAGTGAAAAATGCGGTGTTACGAATTTTTATATTATTTTCATTTCCATTGTAGGTCGGGATCAAAATAGGAAGAGCGGCGAAGAACAAGTTATTGAAAACTCGCAAGTTGCACTGTGGAAGGAACGGAGATTGAAGAAGCAACATGAGAATAGTGGAACTTCAGTGTCGGTAAATAATGCCAAAACCGATAGTTGTAAAGATTCGATATTATCATACGTTGAAAAAAGTAATATGGACTTCGTATGTGATATTCATTGGGAAGACATCCTTATGGGAGAGGAAGTAGGGCAAGGTAATATACATATGGCACCTTGAATTATATATATACACATAAATACACGCCACACCGCCACACGTACGTATATACACATACATACACACACGTAAATATTTTTTATAACAATAAATTGGATTTATTCATGAGAAATTTTAGTAGACACAGTTATGCTTTTCAGATTCCTTCTATAATATGCTATACAGTGAAAATTCTTATCGTTTTATTTTCATCTATCAAAAAAACAGAACTTGCCAATGACTACAAGTCTAGTAACTTCCACCCAAAAAAATAATAATAATAAATAATAATAAAAGAAGACCTGAATTCAGTTCACAAGGTTTTCTATTATATATCAAATCTACCTATTTTATTCACTTTATACATTTTCAGGTTCTTATGCTGTTGTCTACCGTGGAGTTTGGAACGGATCGGTAAATCTTTTGTCTTCTCTTTACCTTGAAATATGAGGTCAATCTGTCCATTTAAGATTATTGCACAAAGAACAGATAAACTGTCAATTTTCTCCTTTGCAACAAAGTACTGGAAAAAATCGATTTTTAAAATTGTTTTTTGATCAGGATGTTGCCATAAAAGTATATCTTGGAAATGATTATCAAGAAGGGCATCTTTTGGATTACAAAAAGGAGGTATGTAACCAAAAAGAACTAAAAAGTTGTTGAAAGTTGTAAGTCCATTGTTTATAAGCTTATTTTCAGATTGCTATAATGAAAGGACTGAGACATCCAAATGTGTTGTTGTTTATGGGAGCAGTATATTCACCCGAAAGGCTGGCCATTGTCACAGAATATTTACCAAGGTAAAATATAAACTTTTAAATTCAATTAACTCCAAAAGTTGTATTTTATTTTTCTCATGTTTATTATGTTCCAACTTACAGGGGCAGTCTGTACAGAACATTACATAGGAACGGTCAGAAACTCGACTTAAAACGCCGATTAATGATGGCACTTGATGTTGTAGGTCTCTTCATTTAACTTTGAAACATATATTTGCAATTGTATATGACTAAATATTTATAAGAAGAGTTTCTTGTGTGTAGGCTAGAGGTATGAATTACCTACATCGGAGAAATCCTCCAATTATACATAGAGACCTGAAATCTTCAAATTTACTAGTTGATAAAAATTGGACAGTTAAGGTACTTTTTCTTTTTCATTTACTTTAAGGAAAATAAATAAATTATGTATTACATGGGATATAAAAGTAGAAATTTACAGGTTGGAGATTTTGGCTTGTCATGTTTTAAAATCTCAACGTTATTGACTGCCACATCCGGAAGAGGAACGGTAAGAACAATGAGCATACGCATGCATATACATACATACATGTACATACATATGTGTGTGTTGCATGCATGTATGTATATATGTGCGCACGCGCACAGACAACACACACCCATGTGTGTACATGTTATAGAGCATTTGATTGTATTTCATTTTTCTATGCAGCCTCAGTGGATGGCACCGGAAGTTCTAAGAGGGGAATGCACCAATGAGAAGTAATATTCACTGTCTTCTCAACTATTAAATTTAAAGTAATACATGTATATTAGTAATATTTGATATCTGGATCTAGTATAACACATGTATTTCTCGTTGTATAACATATGTAATTATTTTGGGTGTAAGACATAATTCAGTGATATAACCCATTTTTCTTTGTGGTACATCACACAAGTAGATTGTTCTAGTAAAACACATGATTTTTTATTTTACAGTGTTAAAAAAAATATTGAGGCCGCCATATGTTTGCCAATATGAAAATTAAAATCGGTTTAAACTGAAACAGATCGGACGTGTTCAGCTTTGGAGTGATATTGTGGGAACTAATGACGGAGTCCATACCTTGGGCCGACCTTAACCCTCTTCAGGTATATATACACACGCTCATTTAATCACTGTTTGTTGTTAAATGGATTATTATATATAACATTTAACTATTTATTATAATAATTTATTTATTTTGTAAAAGGTTATTGGAGTAGTGGGATTCATGGATAGACGATTAGATCTTCCCGACAAAATGGATCCTCGTGTCTCTTCGATAATTCGTGATTGTTGGAATAGGTTTGTTTGTCTTCTGAAACATATTTATCTTCCTTTTCTGTTTTCTCCTATTCTATTTCTGTCTTTCAAGCAAGTTCGAGTCAAAATTACATAATTCATAATCTCATGTACGAAATAACGACATTTGAATTTGTAAGCAATAAGTTTTCTTAATTAGTAGTAAAAAGATTTACATAATTGTCGATATTGTAAAAAGAAAGTAGATCTTATAAATTGTTATTTGGATGCAGTGATCCGAGCAATCGGCCATCGTTCGAAGAGTTGGTAGGCAGAACATCGAATTTAATATGTGAAGTGTCACCAACTGCTCCTCGTAAAAAAACAATTCGAAAGATTTCTGCAATGGAAACAATAGCTACTTGACCGAGCTGAATTTTTGGATGTTTTGAAAGCCAAATTGTTGTTTTTTCCGAATATGTTAGGGGAAAAGCTAGGGGGAGTACTTGTAATTTAGTAAATGCTGTAAAAGTATAAAGAAAATAGAAATTTTTCTTCACAGTGATAGTTTGTCATATGCAGAATTTGATAGCATAACAAAATGGCATTTCTCACATATGTCATAACTTATGTACAGGAACTGAGAATTGTAAAATGTGAGCAAGTGCTCCTGTATAAAATTAATGTTAAAACACTAGTACAATGTAACTCTATATATCTGTTGTTGTATAGTCATTATGTGAATCAAAAGAATGGCATCATTTAAGCACAGTATAGCACTCTGTAGATTTTCAATTTGCGCATCTCCATCTTGAGGTGCGTATGCAGCTGAGGTGGTGACACCAGTGGCACCAGTCGTTTCCATCTTTGCCTTGAAAAATCATTACCAAACCCACTGTCAATCTGCACATTGTATTTGATGTACATTAACATCTAGTTAACTGTATAATAATATATATTATCATAATATAACTCTACAAATTGTATGAAAATATCATAAATATGTTACTACAAACATAAAAGACTTCTAATAGCATCTCTGATAGCGAGTACCGATATGTAAAAAAATGCTATTTTAACCGAAAATTGCCTCCTAAAAGATGGTTACAACTTGTGATCTTACAGAAAATTCAGCACCACCGTTACAAATTTATAGGCTTATAGCTGTAGCTGAACAACTGTTTAGCATACCTTTAGATGCTTGTTTAAACATGCTTTTAAATGTTGAAAGTCTGTTAATAAACAAGCTCCTAATTCAGTTTTTGTCTGGGAAAATTGAACGGTTCAACTTGTAGTGTTATAAATTTGCAATTTTCAGCCTTTTGGGGATGTATGAGACGCTCTAAACATAAAAAAACTGATAGAAACCAATAAAAAATGGGCAAACTTTTATTTTTCTTAAAAAAAACAATGAAAATTGAGAGGCTAGAAAGCTTACCCTGCTATAAGAGCCAGAAGACTAATAACACAAAATATGTACTGATAAACTTTATACTTGGATTTAACTCGGATTGCAGGGGGAAGGCGCTGCCTCTCAAACCAGCCAAACTGTGGTCTCATTAGCAATACAAACCCTAATAAGAACCCAGTTATAAAACCTCCTACATGCGCAAAAGTATCAACACGTGGCAAAATCCCAACAGCCAAGTTTATTGCGATGATCACTATAAGAGTTAGCAAAGCTGCAGCCTGAAAAAAAATGCATATTTACAAACACATGAGTTGGTAATCTGGCAAAGAAACTGAACTTTTTTTTTTGATGCAACTGTACTTTGTTTGTATATATAGCCCAGTTTGTAAAGAGCTCAGACAACATTGCTCCAAGGAGTCCAAATAATGCACCAGATGCACCAACCGAAATACTGTTTCTGGTAAATAGAGTTGAGAGGATGCTACCACCAAATCCTGATATAAGATATATTGCACCAATTCGAACTGCAATATAGCATTATAGAATCATAAGTACATTTTACATATGCATATAAGCCCCAAAACAAATTATGACCAATTCGGACAAATATCTACGAGGACGCTCTAAAAAAATACATATTGTTTGTATTCTCCCGATAAAGCTATCTAAACTCTAATATGCAGTTATCCAACACCAATGTTGAAACACATTTCAACCAAACAATGGTCGATGTAATGCCATTTTAGTTCGAATATCAACGAGTTCATAAATTCAAATTCAGTGATGCTGAGAATCCAACAATGTACAGGCTTGATAACTTGGTAATAATCATATCTCATGATACATAATTAAAGAAAATGTAAAATGAGATTAGTAATAAGAATAAAGCGTACTAAACCCAAATTGCTGCTCAAGTCGGACTCCTATGAAAACCAAGCTTAGCATATTTGCCACTAAATGAACAACCCCAGCATGCAACCAAATACACGTAACAAGCCGCCATCCTTCATGCTCATGCACTACTTTATCCCAATTAAGAGCTCCCAATTTTTCTAGCCTGATATATTGAATAGACATTCAGCGTTTCTTACAATTAGCACAATAATAAATAAATTTTTTTTAATCAATAAACAAGAGCAAGTACAGTACTGCTATACACAGGCAATCGTGACATCTTAATCGAACATACTGATTTTTAGTTCAGTAAAGCAATTCAATTTCCATGCTTTCGTATATTTATAATGGTTTCTGAGAAGGCGTACCATCAGAACTTTGAGCCTTAATATTATTTTTCAACTGAATACGTGTAACTTAACAAATAATAATTTTTGGCATACTGTGCTAATAGTAATTAGAAAGTTATTCCAAATTGCTATAAACAAATGCAAGTAAATTTTGTTGATATCCTAAATATGATATATCTTGATGACCTTGCATTTTTAACCACATTCTACATGTTTTCTACATTACATTTCATCATCACTATGCAACTATAACCAAGCTATATATGTATATAATCTAAAGCTGTTCGGCTGTGTCACACAAACATCCTTAAAACTTTAGGTCACCCATGAATTACTGGTTTAACAATGGATATTGATTTCAAAGAAACAGCACAGACAACAAAAAGCTATTGTTGTAACAACACTTTTGTGTGGTCTACTGATGTATGTTCTAGATAAATACAAAGTTAAATCGATACCTTTTGTAATTCAAGCCGCAGAAATATACAATTGCTAAATACTTAGTAGGTTGATACACTATTTTATCCAAAAAAAAAAAAAAAAATTCATCCAGATTCATGTTAATGCTCGGATTCTGCCATATTTACTTCAGAGTTAAAAATTTAATTTCCTCAAAACAATGTTTGTTTAGCCTCCACCCATAAGGTATAAGATCAAATCTACTGATCTTAATATACTGGGATCTTCTTTAGCTAGTATGTTTAAAATTAGATATAAACTACACCAAATTTACCCAACACGAAATCATTACTCTACTGGTGCACAGTAAACAACAAAAATTGACAAAGTTAGGTAACTCTTTAACTTTCCACCTAAACACTAAATTATAGCTAACAAAGTCTACAGCTTATAGTATAATAAAGTTGGGGTGGAACAAGGTTATGAATGATATACATTTCCAAATGACCAGTTCCATTTCGAATATCAAAAATATAATAATGATCTCTCTAAACCAAACAATTACCAATACATCCATCAAATACCATGCATAAAAGCAGCCACAAGGTTGAACTCAATATTCAGCTTCTTTACCATCATAGCATATGGAATATAATCAAAATTATGTTTCTATAAAATTAGAAAATTTGCCTAGATTATGACCAAAATTCCTGTTTTATCATTCATAACATTTTCATACAAGTTTGCCAAAATGATAAAAACAATACCAGTAAAAAGAATGGACAAAAAACTCACGTATAAGAAGAAGGACCAAACAAAGGATTCTCTCTCAAAGGCTGGAAAGAAAACCTCTTCAAAAATGGAGCAACGCAAGGACCAAATCTCCTGCTATTAATGTTAACAAGAAATCGATTATTATTGTAAGGGCAATTGTTGACTCCCATCAGCACAACGAACATCGCTACGTTGGCAACGACGATCATGGGGACCAGCCATGGCGTCCATTCCCTCTCCGCCCTCATCTGCGGTTCGTAGTAGAACGGTGTCGTCGAATTATTATACGCCGACGCGCTTGGCTTTCCAATTTGTTCTGAATTCGTATTGTTAATTGACATTGCCTTTTGAAGAAAATTTAAACTTGTTGTCGAGGAAGAAGACGGTAAGAAGGGGTTTATTTATTAATGGCAATTGTTGGTATCGTTTTGTTTTTGGTGGGTAGTAGAAATTGGAACGCGGTTTTGTTTGTGAATAGAGCTGGAAATAAGAAGGAAAGTTCGGTTTTCTTTTTTTCTTTTTCATTCTGTACTTTTTTTTTTTTTTTTCCTTTTTCCCCTTTTTCCTTTTTTGGGCCATGTTTAACAAAGTTAATATTTGCACTGTATTCCTAGATTTAAGTGTGAAAAGCATATGATACGTTTACAGAATTAATGAACTTGTGTGTAAATTCATCATATGTGAAAACGAGATCATAAGTGAATATGTGAAAAATAGGATTCAAATAGTGAATTTGAATGGAAGTAAGATGAAGTTAATTAATCATTTAATTACATAGAAGGTTACTTATCATGTTTAACAAAGAAACAAATGTGTAAATGGAATTCTTTCCATGTAAGAAATTAATTTGGTATTCAAAGCTTTCAAATTGGATGTGTCATCCTATTATTTTATGATATCGGTAGAAGAATCCGTACCGTTTTTCAAAAAAAAAAAACCTCTTTCCACATCGTAAATTGAGTTTTGAAAGTATATGCCAAAATATGATAACTAGACTGACAAGTAGAACAGAGACGTCCAAACTCTATTTGAACATAGTCTAGAATGAACGAACTGAGACACTTATTATCTCTAATGTTGTTAATGTAAACACCGTTCACTGATACTTATACATCAAATTTAAACACTAAAGACAACGAGTCGTTGGGTAAACAATTTAAAACTAATTAGCTTTTGAGAAAAACACTTCAACCTCGAAGCAGAAAAACCATTAATATATTATAAAACAACCAATACAACATATAATATATCCACATTTTGCATATATGTTCATTAAATACATTAACCATAAGTAAACACACATAAATTGAAGTGTATCTAGTAGACAATATGTGAGTATGAGCTATAAAAAAACGTGTTTCTCTTTTTTCTTTTTTTCTTTCTTCAGTCTAACCTGCAAACCTAAATAGCATATACACATGTGCACCCTAGTCTAATCGGATTGCATCCTCACAAGGATGCACCCCAATCCGAAAGTCAGTGGTCTCGGGTGAAAATAGACTACATATTGTTGAAAGTTTACCACTACAAAGGGAGGTCCATGGGGTGGCAACCCCCTAAGTGGGGGTGCGAGAACAACCCCCCCCCCCCCCCCCGCTGACAACGATCGACTTGGTCAGCCAGGTCCCAGAGATCCAAGAGACAGCGTCCCATGGGGGTGTAGAGGCAGCCCCTATCCGAAACACGATATATCTCGTTATTTTTGAATTTGAAGTCAAACAGCAAACGGTTATGACCGTTGAGACTAAAAGATGTTTGTTTATTTCAACAGTCACCACCAATAGAAGCATCATCCCTATATATACACGACAATACTTCGTCATCTAAATATAACTTCTTTTATGCTTTCCTGAATCAAAAAATTAATACAAGTATCATCTGACCATTTCGAGTGTTCTTCCGATTTGTGCAAGTGATCACAACTTGCATAAACTCACTCTAATGTATCCCGAAAGAGCATTTTTTTACAATTCCCTATAATCCGAGATAGGGGCGAAAATTCTTGAAAGAAAGCAATTCAATCGTGTTTTTGAGTGATATATCTACACCATTCTACAACACACACATACTTTTTAAGGATCAGACTCATGGAGTTCTTTTTTCTTACTACTATCACTATCATACATGACCCTGCTCTTCATGTCAAAGTGAGAATGAGCAAGGTCTAAACACACTGAACTCAATATGTCATCCTTCACCCGCTTTCAAACTTGTTAGCATGTACGATAGTACATTACCAACAGTCTATACATCAATATAGTAGTAAATATCACCAACCCTCATGTCAAATCCAATCAAGTACCACAAATGTCGGAATGATAACACATTATTAAAATAAAGGCAAATGTCACACACACTTCCTATCTACATCAAATGTAAATACCAAATATCAAGACAACTCACAAACACAATGTTAGTTGCACAATCTCAACACAAAAATATACATGTTATACAATAATTCAATGAGAGTATGTTGTACCATTATGGTATAATCATCCCTTTGACATTAAATCATTAAGAATAGTACACTCACTAAAAACTAAGATAAAAGTGTTTTATTCTTATAGCCGAAATGATGAGGGAAATTAAATACCTAGCCACTTCAGCTTATGAATATGTATGTTTTATTTTATACAAATAACTATTAGCTGAAGGTATTAAATAGCAAATGATCATGTTATTACACTGTTTCATGCTCAAATAATTGACAAAATGCAGGAGTTCATATGCCAAGACTCGGTAAATATTCATAAAATATTTATAGGTACTCAGCAAAGTAAAGGAAGCTAAACTTAAGAGCAAGCGTCCTGGTTACATGCGCTGTCGATACGAAGAAATGAGTTAATCTTAGTTATTTAATGATGTCCGTATCAGTAATCGGGTAGATTTACGGAAGAAAGTGATAGGGATCAGCGAATAACGCATCGTCAATCTACATCATTCAACTTGTAACCCGATTACGAAAAGTAAAGTATCTCAATCACAACTCTCCAACCCCCAAGTCAGCAATCCATGGTAAAAAGTCTCCACAAGTGCCTAAGATGCAAACATATTATAAATATGAATCTCACAACAATCAACAAGCAATAGTTTAGATACTAAGACAAACAGTACTTTTCTAAATTAGTGAAATATGAAAAAAAAATTTAATGGCTTCCATTATAATTTTTTATTTTTGAAAATAACTATAAATTAGAAAACTATCAACAATGGATGCAAGGGTATTTATGAAACTACTATAAATAATGGTATCTTAATTTACTGCATTTACTTTCATCTTTTACTTTTTATGTCGACAATTACTTCAGTTATGTTGCTTGCTACATCAATTTAACTCAAAATTTGAAGCTTTCAAACACTTAAGCCAGAGTAAGCACTTTTGGCTCTTACTCAAAAGAGAATTCGTCTCCTTCGATATATAAGCTTAATGTCACTGTAATTACTTTATGACTCGAAGTTATAAATCTCTAGCTAGAGTAAATTTGGTTAATCAGCAACTGTTATCGATTGACTAAGTAATTTTAGAACTTAACTTCATAATTAAATAAGGACATTATTAGGGTATTAACCGATGATCTAGTCCTAGATGTCTAAGTGTGATAGTTTTGATGAAAAGGCAAACATGCACAAATATCGTTGCATAAGGGTACATCTTTAAAATGATTATGAAGTAGTACTTCAGTTAGATGATCGATAAGCACAAGAATTCATGACATTTACTGTGTTTCAACAAAGGTCGCACAAGCTTTGATATTTAAATAGTTTAAATATTAACCAAAGACCAAAGTAACACCTATGAGTCACACAACAATGAATTTTAGCATTGGACCTAAAAGATAAAATATCATAATTTATAATAATTATAATTTATTATGGAGTTGGTTTATGTATATAATTGTTATGTATGTACATGTGAATGATTTAATTTTTTAATTTACCAAAATTAATTGAGTTAAATATGTATAACTATTGTATATATTTAACTTAATTTAAATAAGTAATTTAATTAATTAAAATTGGCAACATAAAATATACAATGTATACATTAGATGCTATGTATTGATTAATTAATATATATTAATTAATTTAGATATGCATGCTCCTATGATGGTAAAAGGAACGATCAATAGTGTTTGGTCCAAAGGAAGAAATAAATGGATATAATATATGTATGTGTGTGTGGTATATATATACATTAATACCTGAATCAAACATATCCATAATCTCTCCTCTTGAATGATTCACATACTTTCTAATAGAAAAAGTCTTCATGTTCTCCTCAATTAAAAAGAAAAGTTTTATTCTTCAACTTCTTTTCATCTTCTCCATTTGAGCATTTTAAGCTTGGCCTTATAAGCCATAACTAAAATGGAAAATAAGTTTTCCAAGGTCAATATATAATTTTGATGTGCCGGAATTAGACACTTTCATTAAGGTGATTTGCTATATCATAAATTTAAATATGTCACCAAAAACTTTTATATTTTATATATTCAGCCATGAAATAGACCCAGTTACCCTCTCCCCCTCTCTCCCACACACAAACAAATATGTATATATATTGAATTGAGATATACAATTATATCATTTATACATATATGTGTATAATTGGTTAAAATGTTTATATTGAATTGAGATGAATCTATATAAGATATGTTGAAATGGTTAAGATAACGACTAAATTAAAAGTGAGTAGATCACCTCCAATCTATTTGAAATAAGGAAATGATGTTTATGATGTAAATTTAGAGGCAAGCTTTAAGGTGAATTCTTTAAGGTGAAAATAGGTAGTTTATGACT
The DNA here is from genome assembly GCA_030737815.1 of Allium fistulosum. Classification (NCBI taxonomy): domain Eukaryota; kingdom Viridiplantae; phylum Streptophyta; class Magnoliopsida; order Asparagales; family Amaryllidaceae; genus Allium; species Allium fistulosum. The sequence continues at coordinate 147,084,856 of CM060908.1, read as the reverse complement.
GTAAAATGATGTTACTGAAAATCAAAATTTAAAACATTAATCTAATATTTTTATTGGAGATAGAATAAAGTGTTTTAAACTTTTTGCGAATTTTTGGGAAGTTTCTCGTGATATTCCTAATTGATATGAATTAAACGTAAGGTGGTAAATTACCGTAATTAAAGAGTTAAATAAGGAATTTATTTATTTATTTATTTATTTAATGAGAAATTAAATGGAAAAATACTTATTTTATAAATTTTACTATTATGATAAATAAAAAATGTGGATTCGACAAGTGTATATATAAGGTCAAAAAGGTTACATTTTGTTAAGTTATAAAACAGTTTTCCATGTTGATTATATATATATATATATATTATAAAATTCATATGTAGGTCAAATATATTAATTTATATTATATTTCAAAATGTAAAAATATATATCGTATACATATAAGTTAATATGTATGTATATATTTATCTTAGATACATACATACAAACACACACATACTGTAACAAACTGGATTTTCGACCCTCGAAAATCGACACTAATACATCCACTGTATCACATGCCGAGCAATCGAATGTCGGAAAACCTGATTGTTAGGGAAAAAGAAGAAGAAAGAAGATAAGAAGAAAACTAAACAACACAGAATCTCACAGCGGAACGAATAATCTATAATATATCACAAGTCTTTACACAAAAGCAAAACTGTAATATGTATATAAACAAACATCAATCAAAGTATGCTAACCTATTTCAACCTGGACAGTTATAAAAGTCTGTCCACACAATTGCTGATAACACACAAACGAATACAGCGGAAAATATAACCATCTACGTGAATACATCTCTAGGCCTTTAACTCGTCTCTTAAAGCTCCAAGCATCCAAACTAATCTGTAATATACTCGGTCTGACCCGAGCATTATAATACAATAACACCCGAGTCAGTCTGAAAAACCAGCATGAGAAAACACACCCAACTGGATTTAAAGTTATAAGAAAATCTTTGAAATCAAAAGTATCTCGTAAGACCACGCCGCACATAAACGTGGACGGGTTTTTACCTTACGATAACCAAAACACTTTTACAGAAAATCCAATGATATTATAATAATGTCTAAGGGTTCAAAGTAAAATATTAAAATAGCTGAAATGCTTGCATCTCACATTTCAACATAGTTGGGAACAATCAGATCCGTACCATATCATAATGTTAAGTGTGTGACATGCTATCTCCAGTAATATCCCATACATATCATAATGTGCCCAAGCAAACATGTCTAGATTGGCATGGAAAAAAGTTATCATTTCCTTTTGCATCTTGATTCCAAGCTGTGAACCAGCTTTTCAAGACCCAAGTTGGGTCGTCCATGTCGATAGAGACAGCTACCGCAATCTCCGTCGGTGATGTCGCATTTCCCCCGAACTCTTCTTCTTAAGGTCCATAGCCTTGTCAAAATGACTATGGTCCCTGAGCTAGGGGGTGCTATGTAATTGCTATGCTTGCGGTTCACGAATGTGGGGAGTCTTCCCTACATCCTTCCCATTTTCACGGCGCTTCGATTCACGTAATTCAGCAACATAGCGTTCTCTTATAGTGCTTTGGTCTCCTCATATTACTCCTATTCTGTTCTCCATTGGTAATTACATTATGAGAGACCATAGAGCCAAAGCAATTTTGAAGTCAGTGAGGTTTGGTCGGCCCAAGGAAGTATTATAAGCAGAATACTTATCAATGATTACAAATATCTGGATGAGAACCACCCTTCGTTCTCCTTCTTCGAGTTCTACAGGTAAGTCGACAGTTCCAACTGGCTATTTAGGTTCTCCCGTAAATCCCTGAATCATGGCAGGCGGTCACATCCTTTATGCTTATTTTCGTCTGTTCAAATGTCTTTTGGAATAGAATATTGACTGAACTCGCACTGTCGACCAAACCTCGATGTACAACTGCTGGACCGAGCCCAACCGTTACTACCATTGGGTCAAGAGTTGGCTCTTTAATGCCTTTATTGTCCCAATTTCAGAACATGATGTCATCGGTAATCATTCTTTGTTACTTAGTCGGAGCTTCGTCTTCAATGTCGTAGCAACTCTCCTTAAGGGAATGCTTTAGAGAACTGGCATATCGTTCCATTTTACCCCAACTCTTCTGCGTTGGATGAGGTCCTCCAATGATGGTGTTTATAACTAACCGTTGATCCATTCATCTGGACCCTTCTTCACTGGGTCCGGACTAATTTCCTTGAGTGTTCGATGCTTATGGTCCAATAGGATGATCAGGATTTTGTGGTTTCTTCACGTACTACTGGAGCCTATTTTTCCTTATTAATTCCTCAATCAAGTCTTTCGGATGCCAACACTCATTTTTGTTATGCCCGTAAGTCTCGTAAAAGCGGCAAAATTTCCCTGATCGCTTTTACTGCTTGGACGCTTCCCTCTTAGGCGGTTTGTTGTATCACTCAGTTCCTTAAGTGGTAAGATAGATGTTTTCCAAGCTATCATTCAACAGTGTATAGTCTTCGGGCCTTAGATTCCTTAGATGCTTCCCTCTTGGGCGGTTTGTTGTAACGTCCTCTATCTTGAGGCCTGAAATTAAGCGCTATAGATGCTGCAATCATCCATAGTATTAATTTCTGGTGACAAAATGGGATTAGTTAATAGTGTCATTAACATCAGAAGCACTAGAATATGAAGTATTTCAAACATGATTTCAAAACAAATTTTCTCAATTCATTTCCAAGATAATATTTCATATTCAATATGTAATCCCAAACGTTTCCTAGGTTCAGATAAACATAATTATTACAAAATACTCCAAGAGCAATATATGAATATGCCTCTGGGTTGATTAGTGTTACTAATAGACAGTTAAACTTTCTGCATTATATAATATCATTCAATACAACGGAAATATATAGATGACTTCTAAATAGTTAGCTCTGTCTCCTGCACGTCTTCAAAAGCTTTATTTGCCAAAACCTACTAAACCTGAAAACCTTACTCCCGAACTACTCATCCGAGTACTCAAGAGTTAAAGAGGAAAAACAAAAACTTTGGGTCAAACAATAAGTCTGGTGTGAATAATAATATGTCATCTTAGTTAATGGATATCTAGTGAGACCACGCCGCTGAATGGAATGGGTTCTCCCCTTTTAGTATCCTCTAAATATGTGTCAATCATAATTTTTCTCTTGCAATCACTACAGTTAAACGATAATAGTATAAACATATGCATGCATGCTACATGGTTAATCATGGGTAATCTGTCAAATCCATGGACTATCTGTCCCAACTTTAGTTTTCATAGGGTAACTACCAACCTACATAGCTGACTCGGGCCTACAAGATATACCAACTTTCCTAACTGACTGTTAGAAGAAAAATGGACGATCTATTCAAGTACACTTATCTTAGTGTTTACCCGACTATTTGTCAATCTCATAGTTTTACTAAGCTTACTATGAACCTAAAGGTTTTGCAGGTCAACTTATAACATATCTTATCTTTATATATTCCTTTATGTGCGTAAACCTACTTTTAGTCTTACCTTTAACAAAGCCGCACTGGAATTTCAGACTTATATCAATTAAGGGCTAATAGTTGAAGTATATGACACTACCCTACACCAGTCCCATCTAGTTTTCTAATCTCTGAGTCAAATTTATCTTATCAAAATCTATCCAAAAGTGATAAGAGTAATAATCCTTTAGTAAAATTCTAGGCTAAATACCCTTTTTTATTTCCTTGAAAACACTTTTTTGTAAATGATTTAACCCTTGAAATCATATTTAAAACAAGGAAAATTATAGCCCTTTACTTTATCGAAAATATTATGCCAAGATATATATATATGCTCTTACAAAATAAATTTTCTAAATTTCGAAATCACTTAGAGGTTATCTTACCTCGAAACCATAGGCTATATAGCCAAATTTTGATAAAACTATTAAATTGTTAATGTCGGCGTCGATCTCGCTACTAGGGTCATCGCCCCTCCTCAATACCAAAATATGTTAAAGTCTTTTATTTATAAAACATAAGGTCATAGGGCCGACATTATATATGTCGCACTTCATAGAGTGTCGATGTCATAGGGTATAAAACTCGATCTGCATCAACATAGATTCAAGTCTTTATCAAAGTCGACATTGATTACATTCGGCGTCATTAAGGCCGAAGTGAAAATAAGTGGCATTATAGCCTTCTTCGAAAACATGTTACAAGGATTAAGGTTGGCAATCATTAAAGTCAAAGTGATAAAACACGGCGTCATTATAGCTGATATAAAACAGTGGCGTTATCGCCCTTATAGAAAAACACGACCTCAATAGGGTTGAAGTAGATAAAACATTGTATCATTGCCTTATGGCCATTATAGTTGGCGATGTTATAAAAATAGACGGTGTCAAAATGTTTAAGAGAAATAGGCGGCATTATACACGTCGAAGCTCATGACATCGATAATATCCATGTCGACATCGACTCCAATCCTCCTGAAACCATTCCATATCATCTAGGATGATATCCTATATATTCATTAAGGTCGGCAACGTGTAACAATGACATCATGGACTTTGGAGATAATGACTTCGGCATGACAGTGTCGTAAATAACCTAAAAGCTGCTATTTTGCTATTAAAGTAATTTCTAACATCGTATTAATTTTTCAAGTCATTTGGCAGTCATATGATAGGTTTTCTAACTCAAACATATCACTTAATTACATAAATAAATTCCATAAATTCATCAATAAGCATATAATCATCCAAACAATCAAACATGACATAATAATTATCAAACACTTCGGGTTTAATCCTAAAACCGAAATGAACAAACATGCTAAGAGATGGTTATCATTATTCATCTTGAATGGTTAAAGAAGGTTGAGATTTGTATTTTGATTTGATTCTCCTAAGTTTTGATCTTTCTTCCTAGCTTAACTTCTCTTGATACCTTGTTAATTGTCGGCCTTGATCCTTTAATTTCGTTTGTAAAAATGAAGTGAAGAACGAATTTAGAATGGAAGGGTTATATTTAGGAATTATACTCTTTTCCTATTTTGTCCTCCTCATATATCCTCCTTCTTAATAACGTTTTAATTAATTCCATTATTTCATTAATTAAGGCTCGACCCATTTAATTACCAAATCTCAATCTCCTTTTCATCCGACATTATTTTATTTTATTTATCTAATTAAATATCCTAAATAATGTTAATCAAAATTAGAGGTGTTACACTATCATTCAACGATGTATAGTCTTCAGGCCTTAAACTCCTCGGACGTTTTCCATTCCTGTCACGCTTACCAGAATTCTAGTTCCTCTTTTTCTTAATGGCATTTTGTCCTACACTTCCTGTAGCTGTTGCAGAACTGTTTCCATCCTGTTTAACTACAACATTGCTTTGGATCACTTCTTTCGGTTGCTCATCGACGGTTCTTCCTTTAATCATACTTGCCTCTTCCAGCCTTAGAAACTGGTTTGCCTATCGATTAAATTCTTCCATGCTAGTTGGTTGCTTCATTTTAATCCATTAATCAAAATCCATATCTCGATGAATAGCCCGAACCAAAGTCATAAATACCATGTCTTCCTTTGGATTGCTCACCTCAGTAACCGTGACGTTAAACCATTTCAAGAAATCTTTTAATGACTCAATGGGCCCTTGGGAAAAGCCAAATAAAGACATCACGTCCTTTGGTCGTGTAGTGTGAAGTCTAAACTATTCTAGAAAATTTCTTGTTGACTCAATAAAAGTGGAAATAAACTTCGGTGCGAGTCTCGTAAACCACATGAAAGTGACTCTTTCCCAAAAGATAGTGAAACACCTGCAACGAACGACATCCGTAGCTCTAGCTCCATCCATATGCCATTTGTATTTAAAAAAGTGTTGTTTAGGGTTCGTTGTTCCATTGTACGATGGCATAGTTGGCATAGTGAATCTTTGGGGATATTCTTCTCTCAGGATGCTCGCGGTAAAGGAGGTTTGGCTTGGCGCAGAACCCCAGTCTACATTTTTCCTACTCATACTTTCCTCCGTTTATCACTTAATCATGTCGGCGATGTATTCTTTGCTAGCACGGTTATCTACAGGTCAACTGTCAGGAGCTAGCCAAGTGTTTGACTCTGCAAACGACCTTTGTTTTCCAACTGAAGCCTAGGTTCTCCATTCTCCAGGAGAACCACTCATGCAGTGTTTCATTGGTGTGCGGTTGGTCTTGCCACGACAGTCTGAGCTCTAGCTCCAGCGTTGTGTCCGCTAACACCAATATTTAATCCTAAGTCTCCACCATCAAGCTGCATATCGTCTTTGAAGTTTGAAACGAGCACGGCGTCGCCTTTCTGAGGAGTATTCACCCTAAATGTTGGGTTGGCACCTAGTTATTTTGGCTCGGTACCGTCCTATATCATTATAAGGAGAACCCCCCTACTTCCTCCTGCAGCATCCCCTGCAACTCTGGCGGTTGCTTCCTTCTGTCTTTGCTTTTCATCCCTCCCGTTTAAGCCAGAAACAGAGGAATTTTCTTGTTCTATTGCAAGAGAAGTTTCCTTTCTAGTTCTCTTTGTTGTTGGTGGCTGCAAAGTTAGCAACGCAACCATCTTATGCATGAGAGCTTTCTGACTATCAGTAAATTTTTGTTTAAGATTGTTGTTAATTTGATTAAGCTCTCCTTTAGTAACAACTTCTTGTTGAGCTGAAGATCTAGGTATCAAAAGATTGTGCTTCTTGCTTCATTTTAGGGTGTCCCTTGTGTTTTCGTAGATCGATGATTTGTTTTGATGATCGTTCCCTCATAACTTAGTTTGTTCTGTAGTTCACAAGGGCTAACTCTTCAATTCTTGAGATTGGTCATCCAAAACTCTATGAAATCACTTGGGCATGCATGGAAGAGCTAGAGAATAACTTATGTGAAGTTGGAGAGGTTGGATATGGACAGGTATAACTCGGTATCGAGTTATAGGCATAGGTCGGCACCAAAATTTCCTCTTAGCCTATTTTTGGCCGAGATTTTCCTAAACTATTTTCTTAGTCCATTTGAGTGTGCCTTCCAGATTTTAAGTTGTTTTGTCTTCGTTTCGACGTTCTAACTTCCGTTAACTTCTGCTCGGTTAAAAACCCAATTAACAAGTGTTATTGACTATGTAAGGAGATGAGTATAACTCATTACATCCTATGTCTATATACATTCAATGTATACTCCTTTAAGTCTATAGGTTTTAATTTATTTAAACCTCTCGTTTTCTTTATGCATATTATATATATATATATATATTAAGTTATTATAAAATTTGTAATTCATTGTGATATATATATAATAGTATGTATCCTTTTAATAAATAAACATTGTAATTAATTACAAATATAACATTTATATTTATATAAAATTAACATAATTTTAAATTTACTTATTTGTAACCTTATTTAATATAACATTTACCTATACATATACATATATATATATATATATAACTTTATTATTTAATAACTGTATTATAATTTTATAATTGAAAATACGAACTTCAAAATAGTTTGACATTTTAAAAGTAAAAGGAGGATTTAACTTCAAAAAAATATTTTTTTAAATGAAATCCATGTAGATATAATTATTGTCTTTTTAAGAAAATTTAAATTTAAAAACATTTTATTTATAAAAAATGTTTTTTGCTAAAACTCGAAAGTATGTAATATTTAAAATCTTTTCTAATGCGTAAATATGTATATATGTGTGTGTGGGCGTCTATAATGAAATCCTTTTTTAATCTGAAACCGATGAAAAAGTATTTATTTATTTATTTATATTAAAACCAAATATAATTAATTGATAATTTAAAATATAAAATATTTGTCTATATAATTAATACATGAGATATTCTATTTTAACTTAGCTGTATTAACTTATAGAAGACTCTAGTCGAGTCGTTCTGTGATTGTTCAAAACAACCACAAGTATGTACCCACTTGGTGTTCCCAACGGTCATGAGTAATTCACCGTCCATCGTATGGAGAGTGTTGCATACACTCTTAATGGATGTTTTGATATCCTTTTCTCACTACATCTTGACTAGGAACATTTAAGGAGAAAATGCTTAAATATTGATTCAATGCTCATGGTTATGAACACATTCGCAACTGCAATCGATAAAGTACTTTCTTTTAAGGATTTTCTACTTATATATGTTTAATATATTATTATCATTATTTATATCTCTATATAATAACATATATAAAAGAAATTAAAACCATAAGCATATTTCATTTTGAACAAGATTCTATTATAAGAGTCAAGTTACATAATAAAATACATAATTTCTTTTAGGGTGCACGATTAACTCTATCGTCCCTCTCCATTTTACGCTTTACCTCTATAAGATGAATCGGTCCCTCGAGCATGGTCAATTAGCTCTTCAGTTCAACAATGGTGGCCTCTTTATCGACCATAGCCTTCTTCACTGTCTCTTTTACCGCCTATGTTAGCATGGCCTTGTTCTTCACTGATATGAATCGTCTTCGCTTTGTCATGTAACCATCTTCGCTCATGCACTTGCTCATCACATTTAGATTTCAAACCTACAAACTCCCCCGTTTACCAACACAGCCCCGGCCGCTGCAGTAAATGATAAAGTCCAATTACAACACTATACAAATTGATGGAGTAACTAAGAATTACCAAATTAAACTTATAAATAAATGTGCTTTGTGTCCTAGCTGATCACGTTAATTTCAATTGATGGATATCTCTTGGTGGTAGGGTGATGTCGGTTCATGATGAGACTCTAGCCATATAACGGAATGTCTCGAGAATGAGAGGGAATGTAACGACCCGGAGTTTTCGACCCCAAAAATTTCAGATAGTTAGGAAAAGAAGAAAGAGATAGAAGAAGAAGAAACAGAAACACAACACTGATTCTCACAAAACACAGCGGATCAAAATACAATATCAAATAAAATAACAGTTATACAAGGAAAAACTGTATTAGTTAATTTACATCAATACATCAGAGTTACAACATTTCACAATCACTGGACAGTTAAAATAACTTGTCCCAGATAAACAACAATATATCACAGCGGAATACACTCCATACGTTCCTGCCATCCAGCTCGCCTCCTGAGCTGCAGAACGTCCTTACTTGAAAATCTGTAATACTCGGTCTGACCCGAGCATTACATCAAAGTAACACCCGGGTCAGGCTGGAAACCAGCGTGAATAAACCCATATAATTTGAAATACTAAGTTCAAACCATAAAAGAAAAACCCGGGGTAACTCGTACTTCACTACGAGTTCATTACTTGTTATGCTCAACACTTATTTCACAAATCAATCCCTAAGTACCCTTACTTAGTTTTTAATGGTCCAGTTTACTTAAATTATTCCATTCCAGCCTATTGATTTCACATAGCAATCTATAAAGAATTATTGTAGATTACTAATCGAAGTGGTTTCGGGTATTTTCTGATACCCGACCCCGGTCTCTTCGAATCTAATATTATCTTAAATACAAAACTGTTTAAGTTTAAACAATTCCATTTATATCCAAAATTTCATATTTACATAACCATTCATCACAGATAGACAAACCATATTATCACAGTTCAACCCAAACATATCATATCACATAGCATCACAAATCACATATCACATATATCAACTAATCTAAGGCGTACAATATCATTCAATCATTCATAAGCAAGATTAATTTGTCACACCATTTCTAATTAATTTAAATAAATTAAATTAATTACTCCAATCACCTTTTAAATCATGCTTACTTAATCATTAATTAATTACAAACCATTAATTAATCATCCATTAATTACCCATTAATTATCCATAATTACTTCCATTAAGTAATTATCCCATTGGTTAATTATCCTCAATTAATTAACCTTTAATTATTAATTAATTTAACCTTTAATTACTAATTAAATTAATTAATCCTTAACAAATTTATCCTTTAATTACTCACATTAATCAATTCTTCTTTAATTAAATTACATTAATTAATTATTCTTTAAGTAATTATCCTTTAATTACCTTCATTAATTAATTATCCTTAAATTAATTACCTTAATTAATTAATCAAATTAATTATCCTTTAAGTAATTAAGTAATTAATCCTTTAATTAATTACATTGAGTAATTATCCTTTTAATTACATACATAAATTAATCACCCATTAATTAATCAAGACCCTAATTAATTTAAGATAAATCCCTTTATCTTAATTAATTACATCATTTAAATCTTATTAAATTAATTACTTGAAATTAATTATACAAAAATCACTTGAAACCCTTTTCATTATCTTTCTTAATTACATCATTATATTTTTGAAAACGATCAGAAATTTAATAAGATAATTAACTTAATACATAATTATATAAACCAAATCAATTTTAAAAAAAAATTAACTTTAAAAATTCAATCCTCGAAACTTGTTGAAAACCTGATAAGTACTTTGTTTTGAAAACTTTGCTCAATCTTCCTACTTTTGCTTTTCAAAACTTGTTCATTCTTTTACTTTATTTTTAAAACTTGGTTAATACAAACTTAACAAAATACCCGGGCCCAAAGCAAAAATACTCAAGCCATTCGCGTTCTCGTCTTCCTTCGAGACAATCCCTCAACGACTTCGAGACAAGCCCGAGCCAAACTCATCTTCCCCAAACTCGAAACACACAGTCACAATCATCAGATACAAATCGATACTCGTGCACGTGCACATCGCCTCGCCGTCGCTCCGATTAATGCTGCAACCTTCGTCAAGTCGTCGACGACCAACACGACCCAAACTACCACCCAGAACCACGAACTACCTTATAGAATCGAAATCGAACAAATTTCGAAACCCATCAGGAAGAACCCGATCACCAAACACCCCATATCTCCCATCTCTGACCACCGGAGACCACGACCCTGTGCCTGAACCTTCGCCTGAGTCTCATGCATCGATTCCCCCATCACCGATCACCTCCGGTTTTCCCAAGGCGATGCAATCGCCTCGAGATCGATGACGACCAATACTGGTCGTAAAACCCTAATTCGATGTCGTACGGCCACCACGACGTTCGAGAACTCCACCAAGTATTTTTCTCGTGACCGACACCATCCAAGCTTCCTCCATCCTCGATCACGATGACCATCTCCCCTCCGATCACCAGAAATCGCCAGAAACCCCTTTCCCGTTCAACCATGAATTTCTACTCAATACTAAATTAAAAATCTTCATTTAACTTTTAAAAATCATGGATTTTGAAAGCGATTTAGATGATGTCGGTGAAACTTGAAATCATGACATTCGAATTTGACATGCTTTTGAATTTTTACTGTATATTCAAATTTTCCAGAAAAACATAAACTAATAACACTTAGAAATATTTTTAAAGTTAAGATCTTGTTAATTCAAACAAATTTTGTTTAAACATCTAATCCTGAAAGGGATTAGAAGATGAGGATTTAAATTTTTAATTTGTCAAGCCTGAAACTTTAAACAGAGAGGTTATGTACATATATGCTGGCAGGCATACACTAAATACTCACATATGAAGACATGCAAAACATGAATTACATCCATAACTTCAAGGATTATTACGTACATCAAGAACTAAACTGGGTTTAAGTTTTTAAAGAAGTAGTTTACTCACAGATAATGTTGAACAGAGAACACTGCTTTTGAAACTGCTAGCTTGCTTTTGAAGATCTTGTCTGTTTCTTGAGTTGTTTGATTTGTTTTAAGTTGTGAAATGGCAGGACTTGGTATATATTTTTCTTTGTTTTCCTTAGCTTGTTCTCGAATGGAAGAAAATGAAACAAAGGCAGAGGTACTGAGGTATATAAGAGAAAGTATACTACTGCTCTTTGTTGTACCCAGCAAGCTTCTTTTCTCTTCTTTTTTTTCATTTAATTTTCTTTGGTCAGAAACTTGCTTGACCTGACTTGATTTTGATTAATTGTTTTGTACGCTAGGATTTGATGTTGTTCCCCTTTTGTTTACAAAAACTTCTATATGAATTGATATCTCATATATATTTTTATAACCTGTACACATACTTTCTACACGCATTCCTTCATATAGGCACATATATCTACTTATTTACTAGTATATTTTTAATTATCATCAAGCTTATGTATACATAGATATTTATTCTATCCTCCATCATGAAGCTTTTACCCTGCACTTACATATATAAAGATCTTATATGCATAACCTATGTATTTACTCACATGTTTTACCTTCTACTATATATATTTGAGTACACGTGCTTATATACATGTATAGATATTTTAGTATTTCATAAGCATTGTTTCCAATTTCTTCATATACATTATATTCATATGGTCTTATTTGCTTATATATATTTATATATTATCAACAATTAAAGCTTGTATATATTTTTCTATGGGATTTAAAGATTTTATAATGCAATATTCAATATAGTTTTTAATTCAATTTATATATATTCCAGATATCTTTAATTGTCAGAATTTTATTTGTTCGACTAATCAAAACTAACATTTCAATGATCTAATTCGGTTAATTACCCATTTAACAATCGTTAAAAATCTGGGTCGTCACATTCCTCCCCCCTTTAGAACTTTTCGTCCTCGAAAAGGAACGAAGTGAGAATTTTAATTTACTGTGTATTTTAGTTAAATTATTATTTAAACATTTTTAACCCTTTTACTCCTTTATTTTAAATTTTTTAAAACACCTCTAAAACAACATAATATAACCAAAATAGCTTTTATATAAAAATACTTTTTATAACTCGATGTCTCAACCAGTCTATCCTTGTTCTCATAGAAATTCAGTCATACGTTGATCAGGCGTAGGACTGAAAATCTATAAGTACTTAGCAGACCCATTTCAACACCTAGTGAAAATACTTGAAAAATAATTTTATTGAAAATATCGAAAACATTTTTGAAAATAGAGGAAATATCTTTGGTGAGAATGCTCTGGAAATCATCACCCCCATCCATGGTCGCAGTTAACCCGATGGTTACGTTGCCATCCTGGTAAAATCCATGGATAACTGTTGGCCTCCGTGCCCCTCGATTACACCATGGAACCCGCTACAGATCGCAGTTATACCCGGGCTTTACGTTGCTATCACAGCAAAAACCCATATAACCGTAGGCATCAGCGCCCTCGAATTTCGCTGTCAAAAGAATGAAACTCCTCCACTCGACCATAGATCGCAGCCTACCGATGTTACGTTGCCGTCCCGGCAAAATCAAGTGTAGACTGTTGGCACTCATCCTCCACACGATTTTCGCTATGGTCCACACAGTAGATCGCAGCGGCATTGAGTTACACTGTCGTCACAGCATAAACCAAATGCCCCTGTAGGCATCAGCGCCCTCGACTTTCGCTACCCAACAATCCTCAGGAACTAGTTTGTCCGGACTCCTCACAGGATCAACTTTAGAACCCCCCCTTAGGGCTCAAGGCAGTACCACCTTGTGGCACTCCTGAGAAGTTCATTCAAGGGAGCGCCTTTTTCCCCATAGCCACTTCAAAACACTTTATACTATATATATATATATATAGTATTTCCAAATCATACACCAAGTATGAATCTCATATAAATCTCCTTTCTCAAAATCGATTATTCCAAAATCGATAATTCGCAAACTAGGTTTCCAAATTCCAAATTTGATTTTCCTTAAAAATCAAAGCCTTTCCAAATTCAAAGGTTCCCAAAAACCTTTTCCAAAATCATTTTCACAAAATCCTTTATATATACGTATATATATAATAACCTTGGGAAATTTTTGAATCACTTCATGCTTGTATAAATTCACTTTTATACTTCAAATACTTTCAAAACCTTTTTTCTCCTGGCAATAGATTCATTGAGGGGAGTTTACCATATATAACAAAGATATATAACTTTGTTTATCCCGAATCAAATATTCAAATTTTGATTACTCTTTTGTAAAGTCATTTACCATATTGCTTACTTCCATAAAGTAAATTTTAATCATAGGAATATTCAATTCCCACTTTATTTCATCACATATTTCACAACATATACTTTCCATTTCAAAAACCATATTACAGTTCTTATCTCCAATTTCAATATCAATCTCATACAAACCCGTACGATGTACACATATCATCCGTACGCCATACCAATTTGATCGCTCACTCGATCACACAATTCCACTTCCGAACTAGTATCGTCCACCCAACTTCCTAGTGCGGACTCAGATCTGATTTCTTGATCAGAAACCGTCATTCTCCTTGCATAGTCACAACTATGATAGAGAATATCCAGAACCAATCAAAAATCCATATCCAGGTTCGCCGTCGAAAATCGAATGAAAAATCCCAACTCGGATCGATAATACTATCTCAAAATTCTGTGCTCGAATCTGGATCAAATCACTATGCGAATAGAATAATATACATACATCCTACGTATTTATCTTCATTGATTATCAGTTAAATCAATTTCCTTTCTATTCATTCTCACTTGATTTTATTCACTTATTCACATTTTCATAAATCCCCATTTGGATTATCACTTCAATTCTTATCTCAATTGGGTATTTAATCAATAACAGTTTGAACTCCGACCAGTTTATATTTAGAAAATAGCTTGAAAATTTTAAAAATAGATAAGTAGTTGAAAAATAATTATTAGTTTGTAAAATAGCTGTAAAACAGTTAAGTAATTGTAAGATGGTTGAAAATAGTAAAATAATTACAAATTAGTTGTAAAATGGTAACTAGTTATAAAGTAGCTAGAAAGATAGTAATTAGTTTATAAAATAGTTGTAAAATAGCTAAATAGTTTCAAAAGTAGTTGTTAAATAAATATAAGATAGTCTTGGGATTTAAAAAGAAAAGTTGTATAGTAAATAGTTAGGAAAATAGATTTAAAATAGTTTATATCAAAATGATTTATTTAAAAATAGTCCAGAGCCAAACTGTTCAATTCCCCATCAATTTAATTTAAGTTTCCACTTTCATTTAAATTGACTCAATTCTAATTTGAATAACTTCAATTTCACTTAAACTTCATTTATCCCCAATTCAAGTTGAATTAACCTCAATTTCTTTCCAAATTCAAATCAAATTCCATTTGATTTTAAACATATTTACTTTAATTACAATTCCAAATTATTACAATTAATTTAGACTAATTTCAAATTGAATCCACTTCAATTTCAAATCATTTCAATTTCTATATGAATTAATCCCAATTCCCATTTGAATTTGAACTCATTCAATCTTCAATTTTATTTCAAATTAATCCAATTCAAATTTCACATTTGAATTTTATACTTATCCATCTTCAATTCTAATTAATTCACACTAAATTCAATTTGAACTAATGAAATCTAAATCTCAACCTTAAACCATCTCGAATTATATAAATTCGAGTTAAATTTCAAATGTTGATTTAACCCCTTAAATCAGATTAACCTTTATTTTTAAATCAATAATCCAAATCTTTAAATAATTTAATTCTGAGTCCAATTCTCAAAATTTCATTTTAAATTATCTTTACTTAACTTATTTCAAAGTTCAAATAAGAGTTCAAGACAGTTTTAATTTACAAATTCAATTATTCAAATTTTCAGTTCAAGGTAATTCCATATCCTAAATTTCAAATTAAAGTTTAATTTCCCTTTTATTACAATAATGGATATATTACCACACTTCATTCCTCATTTATTTAAACAAATCCAATTCACAATTTAAAGATTATTAATAACAATAGGACGATATCATCCAATTTATTTTAAAACATCCACCCATTTCCAATTTCAGATCTCAAACCCATTTTGAGATCACACAAACTCCCAATTCAAATTAACCATTTAACTCCCCAAGTTAAATCTCAATTTCATCTTGAAATTTCCAATTCAGGTTGCTTGTTAACTTATTTAACTTCCCAAAGTTAAATTCAATTTAATTTCGTTAACCTTACCCAATTTGAATTCCTACTTTAAATTTTAAACTTCACATTAATAATCTTATAAGTTCAAAAACTTATCACCTTGGGTTTCACATCTCATTCCAAATTTAAAACTCAACATTTAGAGTTTATTTCAACCCATTTTTTTTATATTATGTATATTCCTCATATATACATATTATTTCCTTTACACTCTAAGTTATCCTTAAATTTTAAACCACCTTTGGTTTTAGTTCAAACAGTTTCCTTTAATGCTTTCAAACAACTCTTATTTTAAAATAAGATCACATTCAAAATATTCTGAATAATACTCTTTATTATTTCTATTAACATTTGAAACAATTTCAAAGCTTTTCAATTTACATCCTTTCTAATTTACAAGTTATTCACATGTAATGGTTACTTCCTTAAAACATTTATTTGATTATTGGAAAACAATCATCCTATTTAAACTCAATAACCTTTTTTTTGGTTTGAAACCATTTTAATTCATCTTATTTGTATAGTTCATTTTATCCAATCCTTATTTGGATATGTGTGTGTATACATATATATATATGTTACTTAATTTCTTATTTAATAACCAATTATTGCTTTATAAATATGATATAAGCTTTTATAAAATCATACAGTTTTTAAAACCATTTTTAAAACCTTTATATAAGAAAATAACAAGTACGCTCTCATATATATATATATATATATACACACACACACACTCAACTCATCCTAGGGTAATACTAACCCTATCCCTGATGAGTAAACCCACCAGAGACAAGGTTTTCGCTTAACCTCGCTCTGATACCAAATGTAACGACCCGGAGTTTTCGACCCCGAAAATTCCAGATAGTTAGGAAAAGAAGAAAGAGATAGAAGAAGAAGAAACAGAAACAGAAACACAGCACTGATTCTCACAAAATGCAGCGGATCAAAATATAATATCAAATAAAATAACAGTTATACAAGGAAAAACTGTATCAGTTAATTTACATCAATACATCAGAGTTACAACATTTCACAATCACTGGACAGTTAAAATAACTTGTCCCAGATAAACAACAATATATCACAGCGGAATACACTCCATACGTTCCTGCCATCCAGCTCGCCTCCTGAGCTCCAAAACGTCCTTACCTGAAATCTGTAATACTCGGTTTGACCCGAGCATTACATCAAAGTAACACCCGGGTCAGGCTGGAAACCAGCGTGAGTAAACCCATATAATTTGAAATACTAAGTTAAAACCATAAAAGAAAAACCCGTGGTAACTCGTACTTCACTACCAGTTCATTACTTGTTATGCTCAACACTTATTTCACAAATCAATCCCTAAGTACCCTTACTTAGTTTTTAATGGTCCAGTTTACTTAAATTATTCCATTCCAGCCTATTGATTTCACATAGCAATCTGTAAAGAATTATTGTAGATTACTAATCGAAGTGGTTTTGGGTATTTTCTGATACTCGAACCTGGTCTCTTCGAATCCAATATTATCTTAAATACAAAACTGTTTAAGTTTAAACAATTCCATTTATATCCATAATTTCATATTTACATAGCCATTCATCACAGATAGACAAACCATATTATCACAGTTCAACCCAAACATATCATATCACATAGCATCACAAATCACATATCAAAGATATCAACTAATCTAAGGCGTACAATATCATTCAATCATTCATAAGCAAGATTAATTTGTCACACCATTTCTAATTAATTTAAATAAATTAAATTAATTACTTCAATCACCTTTTAAATCCTGCTTACTTAATCATTAATTAATTACAAACCATTAATTAATCATCCTTTAACTACCCATTAATTATCCATAATTACTTCCATTAAGTAATTATCTCATTGGTTAATTATCCTCAATTAATTAACCTTTAATTATTAATTAATTTAACCTTTAATTACTAATTAAATTAATTAATCCTTAACAAATTTATCCTTTAATTACTCACATTAATCAATTCTTCTTTAATTAAATTACATTAAGTAATTATTCTTTAAGTAATTATCCTTTAATTACCTTCATTAATTAATTATCCTTAAATTAATTACCTTAATTAATTAATCACATTAATTAATTATCCCTTAAGTAATTAAGTAATTAATCCTTTAATTAATTACATTGAGTAATTATCCTTTTAATTACATACATAAATTAATCACCCTTTAATTAATCAAGACCCTAATTAATTTAAGATAAACCCCTTTATCTTAATTAGTTACATCATTTAAATCTTATTAAATTAATTACTTGAAATTAATTATACAAAAATCACTTGAAACCTTTTTCATTATCTTTCTTAATTACATAATTATATTTTTGAAAACAATCAGAAATTTAATAAGATAATTAACCTAATACATAATTATATAAACCAAATCAATTTTTAAAAAAAACATTTAACTTTAAAAATTCAATCCTCGAAACTTATTGAAAACTTGATAAGTACTTTGTTTTGAAAACTTTGCTCAAGCTTCCTACTTTTGCTTTTCAAAACTTGTTCATTCTTTTACTTTATTTTTAAAACTTGGTTAATACAAACTTAACAAAATACCCGGGCCCAAAGCAAAAATACTCGAGCCACTCGCGTTCTCGTCTTCCTTCGAGACAATCCCTCAACGACTAAGAGACAAGCCCGAGCCAAACTCATCTTCCCCAAACTCGAAACACACAGCCACAATCATCAGATACAAATCGATATTCGTGCACGTGCACATCGCCTCGCCATCGCTCCGATCAATGCTGCAACCTTCGTCAAGTCGTCGACGACCAACACGACCCAAACGACCACCCAGAACCACGAACTACCTTATAGAATCGAAATCGAACAAATTTCGAAACCCATCAGGAAGAACCCGATCACCAAACACCCATATCTCCCATCTCCGACCATCGGAGACCACGGCCCTGTGCTTGAACCTTCGCCTGAGTCCCATGCATCGATTCCCCCATCACCGATCACCTCCGGTTTTCCCAAGGCGATGCAATCGCCTCGAGATCGACGACGAACAATACTGGTCGTAAAACCCTAATTCGATGTCGTACGGCCACCACGACGTTCGAGAACTCCACTAAGTATTTTTCCTGTGACCGACACTATCCAAGCTTCCTCCAGCCTCGATCACGACGACCATCTCCCCTCCGATCACCAGAAATCGCTAGAAACCCCTTTCCCGTTCAACCACGAATTTCTCACTCAATACTAAATTAAAAATCTTCATTTAACTTTTAAAAATCATGGATTTTGAAAGCGATTTAGATGATGTCAGTGAAACTTGAAATCATGACATTCGAATTTGACATGCTTTTGAATTTTTACTGTATATTCAAATTTTCTAGAAAAACTTAAACTAATAACACTTAGAAATATTTTTAAAGTTAAGATCTTGTTAATTCAAACAAATTTTGTTTAAACATCTAATCCTGAAAGGGATTAGAAGATGAGGATTTAAATTTTTAATTTATCAAGCCTGAAACTTTAAACAGAGAGGTTATGTACATATATGCTGACAGGCATACACTAAATACTCATATACGAAGACATGCAAAACATGAATTACATCCATAACTTCAAGGATTATTACGTACATCAAGAACTAAACTGGATTTAAGTTTTTAAAGAAGTAGTTTACTCACAGATAATGTTGAACAGAGAACACTGCTTTTGAAACTGCTAGCTTGCTTTTGAAGATCTTGTTTGTTGCTTGAGTTGTTTGATTTGTTTTAATTTGTGAAATGGCAGGACTTGGTATATATTTTTCTTTGTTTTCCTTAGCTTGTTCTCGAATGGAAGAAAATGAAACAAAGGCAGAGGTACTGAGGTATATAAGAGAAAGTATACTGCTGCTCTTTGTTGTACCCAGCAAGCTTCTTTTCTCTTCTTCTTTTTTCATTTAATTTTCTTTGGTCAGAAACTTGCTTGACCTGACTTGATTTTGATTAATTGTTTTGTACGCTAGGATTTGATGTCGTTCCCCCTTTTGTTTACAAAAACTTCTATCTGAATTGATATCTCATATATTTTTTTATAACCTGTACACATACTTTCTACACGCATTCCTTCATATAGGCACATATATCTACTTATTTACTAGTATATTTTTAATTATCATCAAGCTTATGTATACATAGATATTTATTCTATCCTCCATCATGAAGCTTTTACCCTGCACTTACATATATAAAGATCTTATATGCATAACCTATGTATTTGCTCACATGTTTTACCTTCTACTATATATATTTGAGTACACGTGCTTATATACATGTATAGATATTTTATTATTTCATAAGCATTGTTTCCAATTTCTTCATATACATTATATTCCTATGGTCTTATATGCTTATATATATTTATATATTATCAACAATTAAAGCTTGTATATATTTTTCTATGGGATTCAAAGATTTTATAATGCAATATTCAATATAGTTTTTAATTCAATTTATATATATATTCCAGATATCTTTAATTGTTAGAATTTTATTTGTTCGACTAATCAAAACTAACATTTCAATGATCTAATTCGGTTAATTACCCATTTAACAATCGTTAAAAATCTGGGTCGTCACAGGGAACCTCCACGTACTTAGTTGGAAAACGATAATCAGCTTCCCTTATGGATCTCATCATTTATCTATGGTGTCTACGTGCAATCCTTCATGCTCCTCGGCCTCCCCTTTTGTCTGCACTATCTTTTTCTCGATCATTATGAGTCGTTGCCTCTACAAGTGTGCAACTCACTTACAATGGTCATCTACTCCTGGCTAGGAGTAAGGGTCTGTACGATCGATGTAATTAGGGGTGTGAGTTCGTTGTAATGGTGTAACAAATGTACATATCCAAGGACGAGTGAATACTCTCCAATTCTGATACCAAAAGTTGAATTTTGCTAAGTCTAGCACCAAAATCCGGGTAGACTGACATAATTTGATGACGAGTTGTTCCATGTTATTACAATAAGGTATTTCGAAAAGAGAGAATTAGAGAAAACGACAAACATAACAATTTTTTTTAGATTTAGGCCGCTAGTTTAAAATTTGAAGAGAAGCAAAAACTTCATCTCCGAATCCAAATTCCCTTCCAGCTTATCGTCACCGCTTCAAAACAACGTACCACTTCATTACAGTAGCTGCCCCCTACTGCGCCATCTCAGGGACGCACCATTACGCTGCCCGCATCTCATCCATCTTGTCATCTAAAACTCCACCAATCTCGTCATGGTTTAAGCACATCGATATGTCCAACCCAAAACCTAAGTCACGAACACAACAAGATGCCACTACCGCACCACTATGGCACACCACATCACCAGAACTCGAAGCATCATCATTGATCTGAAGTAACAAAAACAATCAATAACAAACTATAAATGCTAAATTAAATTAGCATTAAATCAACTTAATACTATATTTGTCTCTTTATAGTTCATAAAATGCTGATTTAAAGTAGCATTAAATTAACATAATGCCATATTCATTTTATAGATAAAAAAGAATGTTAAATCAAACTAGCATTTTAGGTTAAAAAATGCTAAAATAAATTAGCATTATACGCATAAAATGCTATATTCATCTTTTTTGTAGTTCAAAAAATGCTAAATTAAACTAACATAAAATCAATGTAGTGCTTTATTCATTTTTTGTAGTTTAAAAAATGATAAATCAAACTAAAGCTCTGTCATTTTTATAGTTCAAAAAATGCTAAATTAAATTAGCATCGTATACCATATAGAAAATGCTATTTATATTCACCTTTTTCGGCCTTTAATTTTTCAAAATATATTGACGGCCACCAGCATCCGTGTCTTCGCTACCACCATCATCAATACCATGGCTCTCCACCATGCTTCGTTATTGCACCGTCGACCCTCATTTTCATCACGACCAACCACCGTTGCCATCCCAAGCTACTGCCACCTCATTGCCTTCCAAGTCTCATCCGCCACCACATCACCTGCCAAGCCTCCATCATTTCAATTACATCGAGATTAGTTTGGTGTTGCGATGCATATTTGCAAGAAGTTTGACCTTTCGAATGAAAGAGGAAAAAAAGAAATGCAGTGCCCTTGCATTAAAAAAAATTCTTATGTTTATCCTTATCCCTGTTTACCTCTTTCAAATATATATTTATTTAAACGTACATAGACCACCAAATTCTGAATTCAATAATTTTCTATTTTTCTATTTTAATTATATAACGATATATATAAACTAATACAACTCTTCGTGCTACGATCGCAGTTGAGTATGCGGAAAAAAGAATCAGGCGAACCAATTAGTGGTGGTTGCGTAGCTGGTTTCATATATACAGTTTGTTTGCTGATAAATCAACAGAGCCACTAATCACCACATAATTAAAGAACCAAATAATGTACAAGAGCGAGATAAGACACTGATAAATGCGTATAACACTTTAACCTGGTAAAAACACACAACCCACGCTCCAAATTTGAGATGCTACATAAAAAGTCTACTACCGTAAGAGTACCATTCAAACTTTTCAAATACAGCACTAAAAGAGAATTCTACAGAACGGTATGAATTAGCTAAAGAACAAATAATCAAGGAGCTTTAGCACTCTCCCTAATCAAAGCAAACTTAGCCAACAGTCCAGATAGTTGAAGCAGCGAACCAACTCCATCGCAAATTCTCATATGAGCAAATCCAGTTTCCTGCACTCATCAAAATGCAATGAGTAACTCAAAATTTGAAACTAAGACCTTTTCCAATTTGCAGTTTTCATAACAATCAAAATGTGTTTGGTTAAGTATTTCTGTAAGTATTTCTATAAACATTTTTCCTCTTCTCCTACATGTAATACATATTGAAAATGCAGAATTGAAAATACAAAACTCAAAGTTCAAAATAAATGGACTTAATTTTCTGAAATACAAAAAACTGATGAATATGAAGTACCTTCAAGAATTCAAGCTTTAGGTACTCGGCCATATCATAGTTTTTAATGATTCGAAATAGGGTGGTGATAATGTCAGTGGGAGAGTAGCCTAAATCATAAAGCTCTTTCAGGCCAGCACATGCATCATCGAAGTTACCACTAAGCACATTCCGGATTATATTCTTCACATGTAAAGGATGAGGCTGGTCGCAAACCTGAATGGAATAGAAAATCATGTAATGTAACAAGTTTTTGAGTATTGTTATTAAACTGAAAAAGAAAAAAAGAAGAGGTTTTTGTTTTGACCTTGAAGACATTTGCCTGATTTACAAACCGAAACCCACTGAATGTAGCTTGCAAATTGTTTAAAGCCTGCCTCATATCACCATCTGCAGTGAATATGATGGCTTCTAGGCCGTCTGGTGCATAGGCAACCTATATATGTCAAATAATGATACTGGATCATTTAGATGGAAATATACATTCCAGTAAGGTTGCTAATAGAATTAATATCTTTGAAATAATATATACATACGGAGTAAATGACATTTCAGGAATATAATGTGATGTGTTTAACCTTTTTTTGAAAGGAGTATGAGCATGCGCGCATGAACACGCGCGTACACAAAATAAAAAAACGAAAAAAAAACAGAGGGAGAGGGAGAGGGAGAGGGAGGGAGGTGCATTTAAGTGTAATTTTTCTCTGTTTAGATACAGAGGTTATTCCTAAAGAAGTTGCAGAGCTATTTGAACCAGTAAACAGCCTCCCGAGATAATAACAAGCTAACACGTATCACTCTCTTATATAAATTCTCCCAAATTCAAAGATACCAATAAACCATACACTTAAATAAGCCTTGCTGTTGAGACAAAAACATAAACCTTAAAACATTATATCTTACAGGACGAATATAGTATCATTTTAGATCTAGGATCAGTACTCAAAATGCACCAATTTTCATTTGTAATTTCTTAATACATTTAAACCGCACTAGACTGTTTCTACTTACAAATGTTAACTATTATGTAGACCTGTATTTTTTACGAATATAACATAAGTTATGTGTTAATAGGCAGACAGTTATTTGTGCCCAGTTGGCATTGATCAGGTAGAATAATCCAAAGTTTTAAAACTCGAATGAGTACTCAACCGTTTTTGTTCCCGTGGGGCAGGAAGTAAGCCTCGAGGCATTGATGCATAAATTTTTGAAGTAACAATTAAACGAGCGACATATCAATGAATTATTCATAAAATAATACTAAATTTCGAGAAAACATAATGCATTTGAACTATTTCAATTCAATAATCCAAAGAATTAAAAAAAATCAATTCAATATTCTAAAGAACAGTTGCTAATTTATTAACATGATTTTTTTATATTGAACATACTATTGTTTTACCTTTACCGAAGAGAAACGCATAACTAGCACTATGTATTTTAATTTTCATATAACTTAGCAAAAATGAAAAGAACAGCAGCTTCCAGTTATGTGGCTTCTCCTCCTTTCTTCTACACTCCTCTCGTTTTTAGTCTTAATCATTTTTTCAGAAAAAAAAGATAGTAAATTACCGACCTTCGAATCGACCATCAATTCCAGAGACTGAATCAAATCGATTCCATTTCTGGAATTGATATGGAACATGGATTCCATAGACTAGAATCTAGTCGAATCAAGAAATGGAATTGAGTAGATTCCAGACATGGAATTGATAACCCTTAAAATGCACGCCTCGCGGTGCAGAATACGTTTCATATTTACGCATCATGGAGGCGAGGCATGTGTTTTTGGGGTAAACCTTTTTTTACCAGCACGTTAAGGCCATTTCGTTGAGGCCTCGCCTTGAGATGTGCCTCAAGGTTCTTAAATACATTAGTATTAACATAAAAAAAGAGGAGATAGTCTTAACAAAAAGTTGGTTGCCCAGTATTTATGAACAATGCAAGGATTTATAATTAAAGTGATAGGTGAATAAATAAATAAATAAAAATCTGAGATGAAACTGGTTTGCAGAATAAAAATGACTGTCAAATTAAGATTCTGACACATCAGTTCATTCCTATTTATAAAACAAGTTTTCTATATGCAAAAGGAAGGTACATGAAAGTTTGCATGATTATACTGCTGCGCATATATAAATGAATAAGTTGGCATCATGTGGTAATTATTTAGCATAAATCGAAAATATGGTCTATTAGAAATATTTGTTCCTGTGTGATAAAATATATTCATTGTGTGATGCTAAATCACTCTAATTTATATTTCAGGTTCAATAAACACTCCCCCCTCTAACTTGGTATTAACATTTCACAGATGAATTGTTATAAATAAATAAAATAAAAAGATTTAAGCCCCCTGAAATATGTCACTACCGACTACACAAATGAGATGTAATACCACTACCAACTATACAAATGAGATGTAATACCACTACCGACTACACATAATGCAAGGTACATCCATTGTACATTCCCCACATTTCCATACTGCTAGAAATGATCCAGACTTGTTTTATAAACATAGTTATTATTTAAGATAATTCACAAATATATCTATCTACCTTTCAAATTATTAATGAGGAACGTGATAGATTCATTTAAGGATGATGCCCTGTGAGATGATTACATTCATTAATAATTTATCTTATCCTACCAACAACAATCTGCCAATCTCTTAAATAGACATTTGGGCCTCAAGAAAATAATGTAAGATGAAATGCTTAAATAGAGCTTTTGAAGTAACTGAAAATTCTCTTCAAGACAGCTTAGACAATAACACAAACATACATTGACGTATTTAAGCATACAATATTTGTTCTCTGTTGCTCCAATAATTGATTTTGCACCCAGTTGTAGCCTAGGAAATTATACATTATTTCTCAAGAAGAAAGCATAACATCAGGACTGAACTACACCATAAGAAAGTGAAACGCATCTTTAAGAGCGTTAACAAATTTACCTAAACTAACATAACATATCAAAACACACATTAGAATAGCAAAGAAATATATTACAAACAGTTGGTAATCAGGATGTCTGACAAAAAATAAACAAATAGACAAACAGAAAAAAGGAATCTAACTACTAATGCGGAACTTGGATATAGCGAATATTTAACTGAATGAGCTAAAGCCTAAAGGTGCTGCAGTAGTTTTTATATACAGAATAAGACAACTTAGGCATACAGGTGTCTAGACTCCAACTGCAACAGTGATTTTGGCCTGAGATTTATGGGTGAAGATAAACTTGTGTATGATGTGCGGTTAATATAGAAGTCTAATGCAAATTTAAACTTGCAAATAACAAGGATATGTACAGATTAATCTGTGAATAAGCAACAGCAAGTGCACCTAAGACACATATAAATGAAATAAATTTATGTTGTTCAAAAGCCATAATGAGTACTATAACACATTTTCAGAATTATTCGTACAAGCATATGCACTTGTGATCTGTATGATATATGGTTAAGCAAGGGAGTTATTTTATGTTAGGAATATGCAAATAACAAGGATACAATTGTATACAGGATAAGATAACAAACGGATATTGATCTCTAGACTTGAATTGCTACAGTGATTTTAGCTTGAGATACCTTAGTGAAGACCATTGTTTTAAAAGGCAAAAGCGTACACGAGATCTTTTCGGGTCCGTGAGGCAAGCCTCGAAATGTCGAGGCACAAGCTTTTTGGGTTAAAAACGCAAAACATATAACGAAATTAAAGATAGAATAGCATTGAATGTCAAACATTAAATAAGAACCATTCGAAACAATTCAAACTAAATACAATCATCCATAAGCATTTAAAACTAAATCCACATAAATTGCAAAAGATCAAATGATATCTTCATCTTCATCGAATAAATATTGATTCCAGTTCTGGAATTGATGATATCGTAAATGTAATTATTATTATTTTACCTAGTTGATGATTTCTTTCTTTCCTGGTTGTTGATTTCATTTCTACTAGAATGAGGTAGGGTTTTGGGTGAGTACATAGGAATTAAAATCACATAATTTTTTTACACTCAAAAGGCTTGCCTCGTCTGCATGAGGCGCTGAGGCTCATGTTTTTGTGTTTTTTACACCTCAAACCGTTGAGGCGTACGTCTTTTGAGTAACACGTTTTTGGAACTACACTTTGAGGCTTTTTTTGTCTACAACTTGCCTTGAAGCGCACCTTGCGCACATTTTTTGAAAACATTGTTGAAGACTAAATTGTGTATGGTATATGGTTTATTGTGGAAGTTTAATGCACTTTAAACTTGCAGATAACAAGGATATGTACGGATTATGCTGGGGTTCAACGTAAAACCAGATAGAATTCAAACCATAAAGCTGACTACGCCTAAGATATGTAAATGAACAAAATTTAAATGTTGATCAATCTATGGTACATTTTGAGATTTACTGGTACAAACATATGCGTTTGTGAATGATATGCTACGTGGTTAAAGATGGAAGTTAGTCTCATGTTAGATATGTGCAAATAACAAGGGTATCTGCTCATCTGCTGGATCTGCAGGAAACCAGCGTCAAACTTAATGCAAAAGAAAATCATGGGGATTTCCCCTTTTTTGAAACTGTTCATACATGTTGGGGAAAATCCCTTCAGATGATCAATTTAAGGGAATAAAAAACCCAATGCAGCGGAAAAACAACGAACTTGATCGTGATTGTAGTGAGACGGAACAAACAGAGATAAACATCAGAACAGACAGTCACGGATCAATGCAATGCAAAAAAATAAATAACATCAGTATTTATAGTGGTTTCACTACCGCGAGGCAGTGTACGTCCACTTGGGGAGAGGAGATTTTATTAATTACTGAAATATTAGAGTTACAAGATTGATTCACTTTTGGAGGCTATACAAAAGAAGAATTAACAATACAAACAAAATTCTGTAAAGTTTCGGCTCTCTAAGATGATTGTCATCATTATCCAGAATCTCTATTATTTATAGAGTGAAAATATGAGCAGGGATAACTGATATATAGCAGCCCTGAGGTTTGGTTCGGCAAATCTGGTTCGACAATGGCATTTGGTTCGACAAAGCCCATATCAATCTGGTTCGGCATCTCCACTTTAAGTCTGGACCGGCATTCCCAAATACCGAACGATATATTTCGTTCGGCATCCATCTGGTTCGGCATGCCATCGAACGAAATATTTCGTTCGGCATTATCCCCTTCATTGCACTAGCCACCGAACGAAATAACTTCCTTCTTGCCTTCACTGCCACCGATCAAGATATTTCGTCCGGTCCTCCTTACTGCCGAACGAAACATCACCGAATGAAACTGCTCCACCGAACGAGATTACTCGTTCGGTCTTCATAGCATCAACGCCGAACGAACTTCACCTCCACCGGACGAACTCCACCGGACCAAATCTTTGGTCCGGCATCTCCTCCACCGAACCAAATATTTGGTTCGGCATCTTCTTCTCAGCATTGATGCAAGTGATGCCTCCATCGAACAAAGCCACAAAGCACTGTGACTTCGCCTCTCCTTCACCGCACTTAGGATTAGGGCTTCTCCAAGCTTCGTGAGTATCTCCAATGGCCTCATCTTCTTCAAATTCGAAATCAGGTATCAAAACTAACAATCTCCACCTTAATACCAGATTTTCAAATAAGCCTTTCAACTTTATTTACACATCCATGCTCCAAGCAATGGATAATTACCCAATGAGTTTCGACAATGTCAACGCCCATTACACTCTTTCAATGAACTCCGGCAAGGTCACCGCCCGTCAATAAAGTGTTCGAAGTACCCAGTCCGTGTAGAACTTATCAATCTCCACCATGAAAACAAACGTCTCCATGAACCATCTCAATTCTCTCTCACGCCACCCCGTGGCATCTAGCACTTCATTAAGTGAATCAAGTCCGAGCAATGCTCAAACTTAGCAACAAACAACGACTTGGTAAACATGTCTGCTGCATTCTCCTTTGTGTAAACTTCTGAAGACAAACTAGCTTCTCTTCACTCATCGAGACAAGGGACGACTCTCTCACCTCAATATGTTTCGTCCTCGAGCTAAACGTTAAATTTTCAGCTAAGTGAATTGCACTCTGACTGTCACAGTACACATCCACTCCTTGGTATACGAAGCTCAAATCACACAACAATCGCCTTAAATAAAGCGCCTCCTTAGCTGCTTCAACCGCAGCTATGAGCTCTGCCTCTGTAGTAGACAAAGCCACAATCGTCTGCAACCTCGCTCTCCAACTGATCGATGTCCCACCAATGATGAACGCATATCCGGAAGTTGACTTCCTTCGATCTCTATCACCGGCATAGTCGGAATCGCAAAATCCAACCAAGCTGAAATCTCTTCCTCTGCCGCCAAAGACAAGTCCAGCTATGGTTTGGAGTTCCTCTAAGGTATCTGAAAATACACTTCATTGCTTCCTAATGCGTCTTTCCTGGATTTGCCATGAACCTACTCACCAATCCAACCGTCTGTGCAATGTCAGGCTTAGTGCAGACCATGGCATACATCAAGCTGCCAAATGCACTTGCATATGGGACCTTCATCATATAAGCATTGTCATTTTCCGAGATCGAAGCGCCTTTACTAGAAAGTTGTATGTGCAAAGGCATGGGTGATTGTCTTTGCCTCTTCCATGTTAAACCGAGCAAGCACCTTTCGAATGTACTCTTTTTGAATGAGGCTCAAAAGTCTTAGTTTTCTATCCCTTTGTATTTCCATACTCAAAATTTTCTTTGCTTCTCTAAGGTCCTTCATTTCGAATTCCGCTTTTAGCTTTCGCTTTAAACTATCGATTTTAGCTTTATCCTTGGAAGCAATCAACATATCATCCATGTACAAGAGTAGGTACACTCATCTATCATTCTTTAAATGTTTGAAGTACACACAAGCGTCTTTGATGCTACGATCAAAACCAAGTGAAAGCATAAAAGAGTCAAACCTCTTGTACCATTGTCTAGGCGACTGCTTAAGTCAATACAATGACTTCTTCAATTTGCAAACCCAATTTTCTTTCCCATCTACAGCAAATCCTTCTGGCTACTTCATGTAGATGGTCTCATCCAAGTCTCCGTGCAAGAAAGCGGTTTTCACGTCCAGTTGCTCCAGCTCCAAGTCATGAGCTGTGACTATAGCGAGCAAAATGCGAATGAACGTATGCCTCACTACTGAAGAGAATATCTCATCATACTCCAATCTTTTTTTTTGTGAAAACTCTTTATCAACTAGTCTAGCTTTCTATTTCCCATCATCCTTCACCTTGAATACCCATTTGCAACATATGGCTCGGCTTCTTTAAGAAGGTGGTACCAAATCCCAAGTCTTGTTTCTTCTTCAACAACTCTAACTCCTCTTCCAAAGCGCACATCCACTTCGAACTGTCACATGACTTCAAAGTTTCATCAAGGTCAAGCGACTCCTCAAGAACCACATGTAGGGCATAGTCAAACTGATCATCAAGGCTAAGGTTCGCAAACTGCCAATCACCATACCTTTCGAGCGGCCTAATAGTCCTACAACTGACCCGGGTAGGTACTGCTTCGCCTAAACTTCTTTCAGCTCCACCTTGAACTGAACTTCACCTAGACTCATGCACATCACTAGCACTACTAGAAGGTACCTGTGGACTATCATGTGATGTTTCATCAACTGCGTTTTCCTCGACAGCATCAACAACAACTCTACTATTTGGTTGGAACATGGGAACTTCTTCCATCTTCTTAGGCCTATCAGAATCTTCTGATGTGGTAGGTAGTTTCTCCTTCGGATTGAACATAACAGACTCATCAAAGATAACATGTCTGGAATGAACAATCTTTTGATCAACAAGGTTCCAAATTCGATACCTTTTGATACCATCGGTGTATCCATTAGTATGCCCTTGTATCCTTTAACCTCCAACTTGTCATCACATGTATGGTGAATGTACACAGGACAACCAAAACTTCGAATGTAACCAAGATACACTGCTTTACCTCTCAACTTCTCCTTTGGAATCTTCTCATCTATGGTTGAGAACGTAATTCGATTTATGATATGCGCCGCAGTCGATAATGTCTCAGCCCAAAAGCCTCTAGACAAGCCCGCTGTCAATCTCAAGCAACGAGCCTTCTCCAGTAGAGTCATGTCCATCCTTTCTGCAACCTCATTGGATTACGGATCTTCGGGTGTAGTGAAATGTCTCTGAATGCCATGCTGTCTACAAAAGTCAAGGAACTCCCTAGAGACAAATTCACCGCCATTATCAGATCAGCACCTTCAACCTAGAACCAGATTGATTCTCAACGAGCGCTTTCCAGTCTTTGAACTTCTCAAAACTCTCTGATTTGGCCTTCATCACATACACACATACTTTCAAAAAAAATCATCAATGAAATAGATAAAATACTTTGCTCCTCCAAGAGGAGCAGCAACTGGTTTTCAGACATCTGTATGCACGTACTCAAGTACTTGCCTCGATCTATGAAGTCCAACTCCAAAAGATCATTTAGTTTGCTTGCCTAACACACACTTGTGGCAAAAGTCCATCTTATCGAAGGTTTCTCCTTTGATAATCTTCCGTCTCAGAAGCAACTCTAAGCTCTTCTCTGAAATATGATCCAACTTGAGATGCCAAAGCTTTGTGACATCCAAAGCACGAGAACTGTCTACTCCAACACACGACTCTTCAAGAACTGTGGTTCCTTTCAGCAAATACAGATTTTGAAACACATATCCTTTCATAAGAACTAGTGCACCTCTCGAAACCTTCAACTATCTTTCTCAATAGTTACCTTGCATCCCAAAGATGTCAATTGTCCTAAAGAAATTAAGGACTTCCGAAGACCTGGAACATACCGGACACCTGTCAAAGTGTGTATCACTCCGTCAAACATCCTGATCCTCACTGTACCTTAACTCGTTGCTCTACAGCTAGCATCATTACCTATAAGAATAGAGCTTCTCTCTCGTCCAACGAAAGAACTGAAGTAATCCTTATTAGATGTCATATGAAAAGACGCCCCCGAGTCCAGCACTCAATGGTCTGAGACATCCAACACTGCTATAGATAACACATCGTCAAATACAGACTTCTCCACCGCAAATGATGAAGATCCGTCTTCTTCCTTCTTTTTCAAATCCGGACAATCCTTTTTCCAATGATCAGGTTTTTTGCAGATAAAGCACCTCTCGTCCTTAGACTTTCCTCTCCTGCCATTACTGGGCTTTCTGGACTTGGAGCACCCTTTAGAGTGTCAATTCTTCTTATCATCTCTTTCTCCTTCAACAAACAGGCCGTGACTGCTACTTCCACCTCTACTTCCTTCACTTATTTCCTTCATCCGATCTCTCAAGCCCTCAGATAGAAGGCCTGACTTCACATCTTCCACTGTCAATGTGTCTCTAGCGAAGATAAGGCTGTTAACGAAACATGTGTATCGCTCCGAAAGAGAACACAAAAGAATCATTGTCATTTGCTTCTCATCCATCTTCAAGTCAACAGTTTTCATCTTCATCACGAGATCATCAAAGAAATTAAGATGTTCCTTCACTGAAGAACCATCTCTCATCCGCATGGTGAAAAATGTCTTCAGCAATATCAGACGGTTAGTCAGAGATTTCTTCAAGTAGAGATTTTCCAGCTTGGTCCAAATGCCCCTAGCAGTGGTCTCGCTGCTAATCTCTGAGATGACATTCTCTCTCATAGCCAGTTGTAAAGTAATAAACGTTAATTTCTCCATCTTCTTCATTTCCACGACTGAGATGTCAGCCGTCAACTCCTCAGGGGCAAACACTACTGGATGGACTTCATTCCTCATTAAAACAGCATTCATCCTCCATTGTCACTTCTCGAAGTCTTTATCCCCATTTCATTTCTCAATTGTCAATTGTGATCCTGACGCGATATACATCCCTCTAGTATAGGGCCTTGTAACAACTGGAGTCGCTTCATCTCCTACCATAGACACTCCTCAATCAACCTTGCAGCTCCGATACTAGACTGTTGGGAAAAATCCCTTCAGATGATTAGTCTAAGGGAATAAAAAACCCAACGCAGTGGAAAAACAACGAACTGGATCGTGATTGTAGTGAGACGGAACAAATAGAGATAAACACCAGAACAGACAGTCATAGATCAATGCAATACAGAAAAATAAATAACACCAGTATTTATAGTGGTTCCACTACCGCGAGGCAGTGTACGTCCACTTGGAGAGAGGAAATTTTATTAATTACTGAAAGATCAGAGTTACAAGATTAATTCACTTTTATAGGCTATACAAAAGAAGAATTAACAATACAAACAAAATTATGCAGAGTTTCAGCTCTTTGGGATGGTTGTCATTGTTGTCCTGAAGCTTCATTATTTATAGAGTGAAGATATGAGGAGGGGTAGCTGCTATATAGCAGCCCTGAGGTTTGGTTTGGCAGATCTGATTCGGCAATGGCATTTGGTTCGGCAGATCTGGTTCGGCAATGGCATTTGGTTCGGCAAAACCCATATCAATCTGGTTCGGCATCTCCACTTTAAGTCTAGACCGACACTC
Organism: Allium fistulosum; assembly: GCA_030737815.1. NCBI lineage: Eukaryota > Viridiplantae > Streptophyta > Magnoliopsida > Asparagales > Amaryllidaceae > Allium > Allium fistulosum. Next base: position 147,051,483 of record CM060908.1, on the reverse strand, counting down.
CCAAATATCGAACGATATATTTCGTTCAGCATCCATCTGGTTCGGCATGCCACCGAACAAAATATTTCGTTCGGCATTATCCCCTTCATTGCATTGGTCACCGAACGAAATAACTTCATTCTTGCCTTCACTGCCGATCGATGCACTACCACCGGTCGAGATATTTCATCCGGTCCTCCTTACTGCCGAACGAAACATCACCGAATGAAACTACTCCACCGAACGAGATCACTCGTTTGGTCTTCATAGCATCTACACCGAACGAATTTCACCTCAACCGGACGAACTCCACCGGACCAAATCTTTGGTCCGGCATCTCCTCCACCTAACCAAATATTCGGTTCGGCATCTTCTTCTCAGCATTGATGCAAGTGATGCCTCCATCGAACGAAGCCACAAAGCACCGCGACTTCGCCTCTCCTTCACCGCACCTAGAATTAGGGCTTCTCCAAGCTTTGCGAGTATCTCCAATGGCATCTTCTTCAAATTCGAAATCACATATCAAAACTAACAATACATATTGCACAATGCACAGCACATTACCAAAATTTACCTTCTCAGCCTCCACCACAAGCATAAGACGACCAAGAATCTCTTGATCAGATAACCTCGAAAACCGAACAAGTGCACATCTACTTTGAATTGGCTCAATGATTTTAGATGAAGTGTTACATGCGAGTGCAAACCTAGTAGAATTTGAATAGATTTCCATTGTTCTCCTTAGGGCTTGTTGTGCTGCGGAAGTCATACTATAAACAATATACATAACTTCACTGGTTAAAAAATGATCAAACAACATCATAATTTAAGCTCGTATATAAGCATATAAAATAGCAGCAAATTACCTGTCAGCTTCATCAAGAATTATAATCTTGTGCCGACCAGGGGGCAGAGTAACTTTCTTCTGGGCAAACATCTTAATCTTGTTCCTCACGACATCAATCCCTCTACAACACACAAATCATATTCAATTCTAATATCATTTACATTCAAACAAATCTAGTCTAAGCTAAAACTATATGGGCGAATACCTGTCATCCGAAGCATTGAGCTCGAGTACAGCCTCCTTGCAATTAGGACCCAAAAGCTCATGAGCAAGAGCTAAAATACTCGTAGTCTTCCCTGTCCCAGGCGGACCCTTTGAACAATCAAAATATTCGAAATCATGAGTCGAAGTTACGTGGTTGCAAAATCAAACCGCAAATGCGAAGTTAATAAGTACCGATAGGATGATATTAGGCATGTTGCCTTCGCGAGCAATGACTTGGAGACGGGAGATCGCGTCCGTGTTTCCGACCACGTCGTCGACTTTTGTCGGACGGTATTTCTCGACCCATGGAATTTCGTAGTATGTTGTCGTGGACGAAGATGAGATGTTTTTAGACGAAGGAGTAGCAGCAGCCATTGATGCGATTTAATTACTTAATATTGAGATTGTTTGGAGGAAGAAATGCGAGGTGAAACCCTTGTAATGGAGGGAAGATGAAGACAGTTCTGGGGATTTTGTAAAAAGTCGTGAGTAATTGGGCCGGCTTTAAATTTATTGACCGTTTGGCAAATTCTTAAAAAAATAAATTCATGCAACCAATTTTCCAATCACAAATGCTAAAATAACCGAATCTGATTTTATATAGCTGATCAATTCCAGACGGATCATTCTATTCATACCAAAAAATTACTTAGTAGCCCCATCTTAATTTTTTCTTTTTAATAGTTGGATAAAATTTACATGTTATCCAACATTTCGATCAGGCCATGTTCGAGCGGATCGAACCGATCAAGCAGAAATTCAGAACGATAATTGCTAAACTTGAATATCAAACAGAATCAAAAGATAAGATTGCCAACATACAAACCACCTTCCAATGTGGTTCACGCACCATGTTGTTTCAAGTAACAGAACCAGAGCCCAACATTCAAGCAAAGTTATGAATCGGTACCAATCCACGCCTATGGATCGGTACCAATCCCCACTTTTTGCCCAACACCACTTCGAATCCACACAAACAAAGCCTAAAAATCAAGTGCAACCAGGACCACAAAGTGAAACCAGGTCATCTCAAGGAACAACAAACCAAAATCCATCTAAGTGATGGATCGATACCGATCCATCCCTATAGATCGGTATCGAACCATAGAGCTTCACCAGAAAAGCTCCAAAATCCTTCTACTTCCATATGTTGTTGGTTACAACCCTTTCCAATCCTCAGAATATCGATTGCATGCAGTTTATCATCGATCTCTTCGAGCACTTAAAGTCGGGAACTCCATTCCTCCACCGATTCATCCCATTTGCCTTGAAACAAGCTTCTAGCAGTGTAAAAAAGATGGAAAACATGAAACTACCGACAAGTTGCCATAACACAAAGCATTGGAAGCTATCTATAAAGCTATCTTATGGATTGGTACAGACCATGCCAATGGAACGGTACTGATCCATCAGAACAGCTGACGTGGCCATGTTTCTTCGAGTTGAATTGCTACTGGGACGTGAGAAACGTGGTGTAGATCATGGAGGAGCATATCTCGACAAATTACAATTATAAATAGGAGGCTCGGAGCTCATTTTGGGGGATCCTTTTGGCTTCTTAACAAGTTTCCATAATTCCCTTGTAACATCCGAGGATCTCTACCGATCTATAAGAATTGTACTTGTAAACAGCCACCAAATCAGTGGTAAAGCTAAGTGGATATAGGCAACGATCGACCGAACCACAAAACTTTTCTATCTTGTTTTTATTTGTTTTCTTCACCCTTTTCTTTACAATACTCATTTGGGTCTTAGTGGCATTTTTGGTTCGAACATGTTGATGCTTCTACCGAGAAGATACTTGAATTCAGCGATTTGAAATTTAAGAAAGTTCAGAATGACGAAACAATATACTAGGAAGACCGCTGCTGGAGGAAATCAACAAGGGGCAGCCAAGAGGCATCCTCATAAGCTCACTCCTCATCCATCTACATAACTGGAGATAAGATGGAGACCATGATGACGGAGATGCAGAACCGAATGATAGCCCGCCAGAAAGAAATGATGGAAGGATTCTTTAGAAGACTGGGAAAACCTGGAACAACCAGAGTTGCTTTGGACAGAACCAGAGACCAAAGGCGTAGATGCCTTTGGAAGCGGAATGGAGCAAAGTGGGGCAACCCTCAAAGAGATGTTGTGGGTCAAAACTGAACCTCAAGCACGGATCGATACCAATCTCTAAGGATATCAGGGCATGACCGACTTAAATCCAAGACTTTGGGGATGCTTAAGTGAGGGATGCTGCTGAACAATAAAACTTGAATCAAAGTACGGAGGTGCGAAAAGAGGAGTACGTGCCAAAATTTCCACGTAGAAACGAGGAGCATAACGAAAATGTGGAATGGAGACTCCCGTTAAATGATGATGATGATAGGATTGCTGAGATAGTTAGACGAGCAATGAGAAGCGGACCACCAGACCAGAGCTTGGAAGACAGACCAGGAATCCATTCACTCCTAACATCTGGTACGCAAGGATTTCACCCGATTTCAAGCTGCTAACACAGGAGATGTAAACCGACCCAACGGTACATTTGATGAGGTACATCAGATATATGGAGGTGTTGGTTGCATCTGAAGAAGTGATTGGACGGTGATTCCCTTTGTATTTGACAGACCTAGCGGCATTATAGTTCTGATAACTGGAAAACGGTTTCTTTGGCACATGGACTTAGCTAGTGAACAGATTCATAAGGCAATTCAAAGTGCATATTTCACGACCGAAGAACGTAATAATATTATCGAGCTTGAAGCAAAGGACCGGAGAGACTTTAAGAAGTTTTCTGAGTAGATTTAACACAACAGCTGTTGCGGTTCATAGGCCATGTCCATCAGTGGTTCTGAAGGCGGCTGTTTCTGGAGTTGCTAGCAAGATAGATTTCAATATTGTTTTGGAAAGGGATCCACCGACGGATCTCGCATAATTTTATCATGAGGCCGAAAGATACTTATGTCAAGAGGAAGCTAAAGCTGCAAAGGAAGAAGTTATGTCCTAGATGATGGAGGACCGTTTGGAGCGGGATTGGTAAAGGTAAAGGAAAACGAAAGGTCGATAACGGCTTTGGAGGACCAAAGCGGTAGAGAAGAGAACATAAACTTTCCTTAAATAGAGTTGAACGAAACCCCAGAGAGGATTTACCTCAATACTGAGTGCAAATGCCCTACCAGAGACTAATAGGGAGAGAACCCACCGATCAGGCGAGAAAATCAGGAAAATACTGCTTGTTCCATGAGCTAGACGAACATGAGATGAATGATTGCAGGCACTTACGTGATCTAATCGAGAAACAGGTCGGAAATAACCAATTACAGTAGTTTGTGAGAAAATAAGATGCGGTAGTGGAGCAGGAGCATCCATAGATGGAAATGACCTTGGATCAAGGTGAAGGATGGTCATCTCGTGGTTGGGATGGTAGAAAACCAGGTTCTTGCACTTTATTCTTATCTTAAATAAATGATATGGTATTACAGTCGAGCCACTTACTCATGTATGTGACATCGATCGGTCTTCAGGCACGCTCTGAGTTGGATGCTAGGCTGCAATGCCTAGTGAGGCAGTTGTCATGATGTTTGACTTAATGTTGTTAATGTTTGGATTTGAATCCTGTAAATGAATGCTTTATTTTTTAAATCCACTTGAATATGATGATCGATATTGATCATGGTAATCCCATTCGGAGAGATGGAGAGCAAGTGGATTGGACTTACATAAAAAGTAAGTCACCTCGTCGAAGGGCGAGTGGATGGGCTTGCTTGACCGTTGGGTCCCCTTGTCGGAGAGTGAGCAGATTGGACTCGGCAAGGATCCGGAGAGATCAAACTTGAGAATGGATGACAAACGATCTGGTAAGATCGAGAAACGACCTAGATTGGTCAAACCTTAGATTGGATGAGAAATAATCCGACGAGATCGAGAAACGACCTAGATGGCACAAATCCTAGATTGGATGATTAAACGATCCATAGAGATCGTGGATTTAACTATCGGCCTGGAATGGCCACGGATTCAATTAACGATCTAAAGAGATCGTGGAGTTAACTATCGGCTCGAAAAGGTCACAGATTCCATTGACGATTCGAAGAGATCGCAGATTTAACTAACAGCCCTGAAAGGTTATGGATTTTGCTAACATTCCGAAGAGACCAAAATTTCAACTAACAATCTGGAGAGATCAATGATTGAATTAACAATCTGGAGAGATCGATGATTGAATTAATGATCTGGAGAGAATGATGATTGAGTTGATAATCCGAAGAGATTGATGGTTAGATTAGCAATCCAGAGAGATTAAGGAACGATCCGAAAAGACCAAAGAACAATCCAGAGTGATCAAGTATTGAATTGGTCATCGAATACATGGACCGTGGATCTCGAAAACTAGACTTTGGTTTTGAATACTACTTGACCCATAACAATTCGATAACGATTATCGAATTGAGCCACTGATGTTGACATGAGGTTGTTAAATCCCGGATGAACGTGGGACGATTCTGATTAATGATGTTTGTATGATACAACAATTCTGGGAAAACATGGAATGATTATTTGTAACTAACACTCAAGCAAGGATTCAAGTCCTTAGCTATTGTAGTCTGGAATGATCTTTGATTTATAGGTGAATCCAAAGGAACATGATGATTCACCACAGCTCGATCGGCTGATAGCCACAAAACCCAACTACTAATGTTGCATCGACTTCGATATCTTTTCTTGAGCAAGGCACACATTCCATTCGCAAGGTGTGCTTTAGGGGGCAAGAGTTATCTAGCCTTTTGGTCAGGCCATATTCTAATGGATCGAACCGATCAAGCAAGAATCCTATAGAATTTAGGACAACCTCACATCATTACAAATATTTATCATAAGGATATCTCGCATCAATAAAAGTATACACAACTGCTAGTAGCCTCAAAGTGAAGGGCAGAAATCCGTCATATAATTCTATTGACCTCACATCCCTATGAATTAGCCACAAATCAATTACTCGCCATACACACACACACACACACTCTCTCTCTCTCTCTCTCACATCTCACCGTTTCATAAATAAGGCCTTATAAGGAATCTTCCTCATTACGCCTTAAAAAAATAATTAGGCTATATAAGAGTTTCCTCTTATTTTTCACCTCACAATCAATTACCTTCATAATGGAGGAAATAATGTAAATAAATGCCTAATTAACTGCGCTATATACGCAATAATTATATGTTACATAAATAGAGATAAATAAATATTTGCGCCTAATAAGTTCTGAACGCATGGATTTTATGCTCTAAACTAGCGTCAAATGTCAATTCCCTAACCAAATATTATTACAAGTCATTTTTCTTCAAATTCCCAAGATTTCATGAGATTCTAATATCCAAAAGAGGGAATAAATATTCATAACCAAAATTGCAATAATCTACTTGTAAATAAAATAAAAACTCAATTTATTACACCAATTCAATGGAATATCTTAAATAATAAGAATTGCAATCTAAATTCCATATTCTATTCAACTCATCTTTACAAAGAAACATATAAGAATAAGTGGTGTAAACTACGAGCATGATTCGTAATCTAAACCCTTATTTTATTGAAGAATCACAATTTGACCCGACGAAGAAGGAGAAGTGGAATAGACTATGAAATTATCAAAATTTGCGTAAACGAAACAAATTTCATCAAAGTAATGTAAATGTTAACCCAAAAAATGGATTAACACCCTAGATTGAGCGTGAAAGTACCAGCCCTGTTTATAAAGGCAAATAAAATAGAAAAAGCAATAGTAAATCGCAGAAAAAGTAAAGAGACAAAATATTTTTATAGTGGTTCGGCTATTAATGAAGCCTACGTCCACTTTACAGCTTTTATTAATCAACTGTTGTTGCAAGAGAACTTGAATTACAATATGACTCTTTTTCTTTAAGTTAGATCAAGCCACCCATGTTAGAAACAAAGGGAGGATCTCAATTGTCTTTAAATGGCTGTTGTGTGGACAAAGAAGAGTGAAGAAAAAATAGTAGAGCTTCAACAGAGATAATATTAGGAACCCCTTTTCTGTTGAAGATATGATGGTATTTATAGAATTTAGAGAGCACTTAGGTCGGAACCATTGCACAAGAAGCCTGTACTCATCCATAGGAAGAAGCATAAAAAGTTTGGAGTGATTCTGAGCTAACTTTTTGGATTGGTACCGATCCAATTGGATGGATCGATATCGATCCAAAGAGTTGTGAAATTTTTGCACTACTTCTATCCAGTTGGCTTCCCTACTTACTTGTGAGGCTCTCCATGTAATTTTATAGCTTGTTGACTTGTTTTGATGATAGCTCACCCATGGGTTTAACTGAACTGTAGTCTGAATCCGATAAGTCTTTACTTCTCGAACTCGAATGCTTGGATTGTTACCAAACTTGGTAGATAGGCTTAGTAGAGAGGTAGAAACATAATGTAAGTGGTTTAGAGGAACCACAAGCCAATATTTTGGATCGATACCGATCCAGTTGGGTTGGATCGGTACCGATCCAAAGAGTTGACATATCTTTGGGTCAAGCTTCCAAGGTTCCTTCGTCTTGTACTGTTAGGCCTTCCGGTCAACTTTCGAGTCATTCTATCTTAATCTGAATGTTCTAACTCCTTTTGAATTCTGTTAGGTTAAAAACCTTGTTACATTTGCCCCACCAGAGTACGCTTTCATTAAAGACAAGGTGTGTTCTGGAATTGTTTATCTTTGGGTTTCTTTTTTAAGAAGTTTCATTGGTCACGTCTGGTTATCTTGAAAGCTACCTATGATGCACCGGCTAACTGTCCAGTTCTTAATGGAAATCTCCATTATTCGTAATTGTGGAGTGATCTTGATTTGATAATTTCCAGAATGAATACAAACATCGAGTAAGTCGCATGGGAAAGATTTGAGATTATTTGGATCAGTACTGATCCAGTTGGATTAGATCTGTACCGATCCCAGTACTTAAATAATTTTTGGGATCTTCTTTCTTCCATTTTATACGAGCCGACCCCCACCAATTCATATCATTTCTACTCGATCCAATTCCTTGCCTTCCAGCCGATCCCATCCCGTCCATACCCTAGCCTACCGATCTGATCTCTTCGTCCACCCGAGTGACGCCGCCCTCGATCTGTGCTCCCAACGCCATCAGCTGCCCCCCCAGAAGCCTCCATTATTGTGATTTCCTCTAATTCGAGGTGTCACCGATCCGACCCATCAATACCTTAGTTTGGATTGCCTTGCATCAATGATCAGATCACTCTTCTCCATTTTGAAGGTTGGTGATTTGGATTTTGGTGCATTATCGGCGGTTGGTGGTGAGGTTGCGTTAGTGATGGATACAGTGGAAGATTCGAGCTGATTGTGAGTTTGTGGAAGAAGATAGTAAATTGAGTCTTGAACTCCTCATGGAATGAAGCTAGGGTTTTGCCCCGGAGCTCGACATGTTTTGCTATCTTCATCCATAGAGTCGGAATTAACTTACATCGAGTTACACAGTCGATCCTGACATAGTGTCTTACGGATTGGTTTTGGTTTTTCCGATAGGTGATAGTAGCTTAAGGTAGCATCTTGTATGTAGCTCATGCTATTATCACTTGCCAGAGAACTAAAATCGACTTATGTTGAGAATTCTCTACTCGATTCGAACCCATCGATCTATAATTGCTCACTTTGGATTGATCGTGTCATTGCACAATTGATGTACCTGGAATAGGAAGGGCTTTCTGTGTTGCTTTGGACAACATATCCATTATTGATTGTTGATTGATGATGGATAAGTATAGAAGAAAAGAAATTAATAGGTGTTATAGATCGCTTTTTCCGGTGTGAGTGAGCCATACACAGAATGGTTTGTACATAGCGTTCAGGACACCGAACCCATTCTCACTTAGGTTACACATCACACACACCTATGGTTAATACTTGGAATCCAATCAGTAGTTGGTACGCATCAATTATCTTCTGAATTTCAAGTATCAACTACGCTAGGGCCTATAGTTTATGGATTTGGTGCACCCGATTGTTTCGAACATAAGCTTTCTTATATATGGAATGACGCACAAATCTTCTGTTGAATATGCGTATATATGATTTTTGTTTGAAAATAATAAACATATATATATTCATTTAAATGTATTTGTTATTGTACTATTTTATTTTCACAGATTAAATAAATATTTGCCGAATAAAATAAATAACATGGAATTTAAATTCAAACGGATATTTTATTCAAACAGATATTTTATTCAAACAAATATTTATTACAATTTTGAATAGTACAAATTCAAGCTCTCGCTATATAAATACACAATTTTGACTACAATACAAATTTGACTACATCACGATTCACATTTACATTTGACCTCACTACATATCACTCGTTCACTCAACTCGTATTTTATCTTCAACTTCATTCCAAATTGAATCCAGCATCTGAGCAAATCTGCAAAAATATACACTGACGCAGTAAAATTGAAAATAAAATATTTTTGCAGTATAAAATAAAATGTGATTTTGAAAATTTTATTTGCCTCAGTTATTTGGGTTGTTCGTCATCATTTAAATTTGAATTCATCATACACGAACAACTTGTGACATGCACAGTGTATCACTGTACATGCCATAAGGCCGTGCACACCGATATACACTTGATAAATGAACAGGGACAGGTGAGCACAAGGTCAAACCCAATTAAAAATCGGGTTCAACTCAAGTCACGACACGAGCACAAGGTCAAACCCGAGCTGTTAGCTGGATTCAACACAGGTGCAATTCAAAATGAAAATAATTCTCGAGTGAAACAAAGACCACGCAAGCTACATACAGTCTCAAGTTAAAGACTGCAACACTACAACAACTACGAGTGATCAAACAATACAAGTGCAGACTATACAAAAGTGAAGACCACATGAGCTAATGAACACAACATCATCAAAGACTGGTGCAAGCTCAACTAAATCAGATGTCCAGACTAAAAAAGACTGGTGCAATTCGAAACTGCAAATACCAAAGTGAAGCAAGAAGATAACAAAGATACGAATGCAAGTTTTAAAAGCACATTAGAGAAACCCAGACTAATGTCACACAGCAAACGAATATGAACATCAACACAACAGTTTGAAACTACACAAGTGACTCAATGCAAACTCAAACTCGAAGGAACAAGTCAAGCTACACAATGAGTGCAAACAAGTGAAAAATGCAAACAAGTCACATATACAAGGTACAAGTCATGTAGCAGCAGTGACAACACAAGCTTAGCATGTACATGAAGACCAAATGAAGACTGCATATACATGAATCAGACCAACAGAAACTAGACCAACATCAACATGATTCAAGTATATAGGAACCAGACCATACGAAATCATGGAACAACAATTAACAGTCTTATCAAAACCAAAGGTAAATTAACAAGTTTTATCAAAGCAGCATTTTTCAAATCAATGCTACAGGGATGAACACAAATGGCCACAGTCGAGCACAAAGAAAAATCAACATCGTCAAACCAGAATCGAAACCGTGGTGGCCAAGAAACAGAGAATTCAACACCGTGTCAACCAAGCAAAATATATATGAATTGGAACAAGTCAGAATCAATCTCAAGCATCCAAGCAACATCGACCGGCCAAGCAAGAGCAATTGACAAATTCAAATAACTCCAAACGAACGAAAATACAGGGGATCGAACCCTATATAAACACTAACATCATCGGCAGTTTTAATTATCGAGTTCAAGTGAGCCAAAAACTAGAAAAGAAAAAGGAGTAAATTACATACCATAGTTTCGATTCGAACTCGACTAACTGGAAGCGACCACGAGGCAATTTGTAGAAGCAATCGAAGAATTGGGAATGACTAGTAATTGATCGGCGCTCCAATTATCAAAGCCCTTATTACAGAGCGAAGAGGAAAAACGAGGTCGCCATTTTTACAGAGGCAAAGAGGAAAGATCAGGCCGAAGACATAAGAGAAAAGAAAAGGGATTTCTTTTTAATATTAATTGGTCCGGCCTTCCTTATTTGCTTTGGAATTTTAATTATTAAGGCCTTTTATTTTTAAATTAGGGTTTTGATTTTTAAATTGTTTTTAAATTGTATTTTTCTTTTAATCTTCTGTGTAATTTCTAGTCGTGTGACTAGGGGACAAACTACGTGGCGTAGTTTGAGAATTCGCAACTCGGTGGCTGAGTTGTGGTAGGGTTTTGAGCGTAGAGTTAGGTAAGTCGATAGCGGGTGTCGTGAGTTTACGTGTGTAAGCGTCTGACTATCTAATTTCTAGTAGAAACCTTGGGGGCAGCACGTAGGCAGAGTTTTGCCGAAGCTGGGTAAATCTGTGTGTTCTGTTTTTATTCTGCTATTATCTGTGCTGCTATTATTCTGTGATCTGTGTTGAAATTATTTTATAAACTTCCGCAATAATTTTTATAATTGATAGTATCACCCTATTTACCCCCCCTCTATGGTAAAATCGATCCTACAAGTGGTATCAGAGCTAGGAATAGAAGTCAATTTTTGTTTCAAAAATTCAATTTTTCAAAAATCAATTTTTGTTTTAAAAATTTGAATTTTTAAAATGGCTTCTTTTAATAATGCTTTTGCTGAGGGTCAGTCCATAGTTAGACCACCAATTTTCAATGGTGAATATGCTTACTGGAAAAATAGGATGGAAATTTTTCTGAAAACAATTGACGCTTGGGATATTGTTGAGACAGGGTATAAAGCACCAACTATAATTGTAAATAATCAGGAATAAATAAACCGAAGGACAAATGGACAGAGCTAGAAAATAAATTACGAAATGCTAACGCTAAAGCTATGAATTCTATTATATGTTCATTAGATCAATTTGAATTTAATCGTGTCTCACATTGTTCTACTGCGTAGGAAATATGGCACACACTCGAAGTAACTCACGAAGGAACGTCTCAAGTCAAAGAATCTCGCCTTGCCATGCTAAGCAGCGAATATGAGAACTTCACAATGGCAAAGGAAGAAAATGTCAAAGGGATGTACGGACGACTTTCCAATATCGTATACAAATCAAAAGCTCTTGGAAAATCATACACAGAGTTGGAGATAGTCCGAAAAATCCTTAGAGTCCTTCCACGGAGTTTTGAAGCAAAAGTCACAGCTATTCAAGAGTCAAAAGATTTGAAACAACTCAAGGTTGAAGAACTCATCGGAAATCTCACCACTTACGAGCTAGAGATGAAATTCAAGGAAGAGCGTGAAGGAGGAGACACTTGAAAGAAATCAATAGCTCTTAAAGGGACAACTGAAAGTGAAGATGATGATGATGATGGTGAAGCAGAACTAGCACTATTAATAAGAAGATTCAAAAAGTGGAATCGCAAATATGGCAATCCGGCCAAAAATCATCAAGTAAGGAGCAGAATAAAAAAGCACTAGACAACCCGGAAGAGCAGAAAGTCATTTGTCACAAGTGCAATAAACCTGGTCATATCAAGCCAAATTGTCCCCAAAATCGACTCAGCCAAGGAAAGAAACTGAAAAGGAGAAGTTTTGCAGCTACTTGGGATGAAAGCGATGAAGATGGAAGTAATAGCACTGCCAGTGAGAGTGAAAAAGCAAATTTGTGTCTTCATGGTGAAATAACTGACAGTGATGATGACGAGCCAAGTGAGGTATCAAAACTTACTCATTCGGAATTACTTATATATTTTCACGAGGTAAATGGGTGCTTTGAACATCTTAGGGAGAAATATGCTAAAATTGAATCACAAAGAGATAGTTTGATAGAAGCAAATGAACAGCTTGAACAATTAGTTAAAAATTATCAAAACAAGTGCCCTAAGTGTGACAAGTGTCTATTGTTTGAAGAAGAAATTAAAAAATCAGAAATTAATATAAAATCACTTGAAAATGAAATTCCGACTTTAAAAGAAAGTGAAAACACAAGGAGAGAAAATTCTATTAAAAGGTGCACTCAATTATTAAACGAAAATGAATCTCTCAAAACGCAAGTCCAACAATTGACTACAACTTTGGAAAAAATTTCAAAAAGCGAAAAATCATTAAATATGCTATTAGGAAAACAAACAGTTAACATTGATAGACAAGGACTTGGGTATATTCACCCTGAACGTACTAATGGAAAATTTAATCAAGTAAATTCTAAGTGCACAATTTGTGGAAAAACTGGACACAATCACAATATTTGTTGGCATAGACCCAAACACGTGAAAACTATACCAATTTGGGTTCCAAAAGGCACAAATATAAAATACCTTAAAGTTAAACAAATCTGGGTGCCGAAAGGAACATATATAAACAGTTTTGGGTCTCCACAAACATATTTTTCAAAATCTGTTGCCACTAACAATCATGGACCTATAAAAACAAATAGGTCACTAAACTCTCTTCTTGTGTAGGTATGCTGGCAGGCTAAGGAACAACAGCAATGGTACTTGGATTCTGGCTGTTCCAGGCACATGACAGGCGACAAATCAAAGTTCCTTAGCCTAGAAAAGTATAGAGGTGGCAGAGTCACAATGGGTAATAATGAAAAGTGTAGAATTGTCGGTAAAGGTAAAGTAGGTAACAATACATTTACCTTAAATGACGTACTATATGTTGAAAATCTGCACCACAATTTGATATCAATCAGCCAGCTATGTGATAAAGGTATGAATGTTATTCTTGACTCTGACTTGTGCAAAATTGTTGACCAATCATCAAAAGAAATCTTATTTTCAGGTAAGAGGAAAGGTAATATATATTCTCTATCTTTTGATGATCTCACCTTGATAAAATGTTTGGTAGCTAAGGATATAGAAGTAAATTTATGGCATAGACGATTAGGGCATGCTAGCATGAATTTGTTAAACAAATTGAAAAGAAAAGATTTGGTAAGAGGGCTGCCATCACATGATTTCGAAACAGAAATTTTATGTAAAGCATGTACCTTGGGAAAACTTAAAAAATCATCGTTTCATGCCAAGAACAATGTAAGCACTTCTAGAGTTCTTGAACTAGTTCATATGGATCTATTTGGACCTAACGACATTGCTAGCTTAGGTGGTAAGAAATATTGTTTTGTGTTAGTTGATGATTACTCAAGATAAACATGGGTATATTTCTTTGCTAAAAAATCAGAAACTTTTTCTTACTTCACCAAATTCACGAAATTAGTTCAAAATGAAAAAGGAGTTTCTATTATTTCACTAAGAAGTGATCATGGAGGAGAATTTGAAAATTATGAATTTGAAATTTTTTGTGATGAAAATGGATTTAGACATGAATTCTCTGCCCCACGTACTCCACAGCAAAATGGAGTAGTCGAAAGAAAAAATCGAACCTTACAAGAGTTGGCTAGATCTATGATAAACGAATATGAACTACCCTTGACTTTTTGGGCAGAGGCAGTAAATACAGCTTGTTACGTAATGAATAGAGTCATGATTAGGCCAATTCTTAAGAAAACACCGTATGAACTATGGTTCGGCAAAAAGCCAAACATTGCATATTTCAAGGTTTTTGGTTGTCCGTGTTTCATTCTTAATACAGGTGATCAACTGGGAAAATTTAAGGCAAAAGACGACGAAGGGGTGTTCATGGGATACTCATCCAGAAGCAAAACCTATAGAGTATACAACAAAAGGACAAGAACAATCGTGGAGTCAATCAATGTGAAATTCAATGAAGGAATTGATGATCAAAACAAGGAAACAATCAAAAGCAATGTAGAAGAGGAGAATGAAAAAGATGAAAATGAAAAACCAAAAGAAACCACAACCACAAAAGAAGTCCAAAGAAATCTGGATCCAGAAAAATTAAAATTCAAAGCAGATCATCCTCCAGAGTTGGTAATTGGAAATCCTATTGCAGGTATTCAAACTCGTTCCTCCTTTAGAAATTTGTGTGATCTGTGTCTATATAGTGGATTTATTTCAGAAATAGAACCCAAAGACATAGATACAGCTCTTAATGATGAAAACTGGTTTATGGCTATGCAAGAAGAGCTAAATCAATTTGAGCGAAATGATGTTTGGAGTCTAGCACCTAGACCTAAGGATTATCCAGTCGTTGGAACAAAATGGATTTTTAAAAATAAATACGATGAATCTGGAAATGTGATTAGAAATAAAGCTAGACTAGTCGCTAAAGGATATAATCAAATTGAAGGAGTTGACTTTGATGAAACTTTTGCACCAGTAGCTAGACTAGAATCAATTAGGATATTGTTAGCTTTTGCTTGCTACAAAGGATTTAAACTAAGACAAATGGATATTAAAAGTGCTATTCTTAATGGAATTTTAAAAGAAGATATATTTGTTGAACAACCAGAAGGTTTTGAAAGTCATGAATATCCTAACCATGTATATAAGTTTAAAAAGGCATTATATGGATTAAAACAAGCTCTTAGAGCTTGGTATGAATGCCTTAGTACTTATCTTCTTGAAAATGGGTTCAAAAAGGGCTGTGTAGACACCACACTATTTTTGTTGCATGAAAACGATGATCTTTTGATTGTTCAAATATATGTTGATGACATCATTTATGGTGCTACTAACAATTTGTGGTATGAGAAATTTGAAAAAGTTATGCAGGAAAAGTTTGAAATGAGCTTGGTTGGAGAGTTAAAATTCTTTTTAGGATTTCAAGTCAAACAAGCGACAAAGGTACATTCATTTCTCAAACAAAATATATTAGGGAACTTGTCAACAAATTTGGATTAAAGGATGCTAAACCAGCAAGAACCCCCATGAGCACAACAATAAAACTTGACAATGATGAAAAAGGTAAGGCAATTGATCAAAAGCAATATAGAGGTATGATTGGATCACTCCTTTATCTTACCGCATCTAGACCTGACATCATGTTTTCTGTCTGCTTGTGTGCATGATTTCAATCTAACCCAAAAGAATCTCATTTAAAAGCTGTTAAAAGAATTATAAAATATTTGTTGCACACCCCACGGTTTGGTCATTGGTATCCAACAAATGATAATTTTGAATTAAAAGGATTTTCAGATGCGGATTATGCTGGAAGTCTAGTTGATAGAAAAAGTACTAGTGGAGCATGATTTATGTTAGGACATTCATTAGTTGCATGGTCAAGTAGAAAATAGAATTGTATTGCGTTATCCACCACAGAGGCAGAGTATATTGCTCTAAGTGGTTGCTCTGCTCAAATCTTATGGATGATACAAACTTTGCAAGACTATGGTCTAAATTTTAAGCGTGTACCACTAATGTGTGATAGCAAAAGCGCAATTGATCTCACAAATAATCCTGTACATCACTCACGAACAAAACATATAGATGTTAGACATCGTTTTATTAGAGATCATATTTCCAAGGAAAATATATGCATAAATTTCATTTCAACAGATTCTCAATTGGCAAACATTTTTACAAAACCCCTACCAGAAAATAGTTTTTGTAAACTACGTCTCAGCTTAGGTGTTTTAGAAATTTGATTTTCTACTTATTTAACAATTTTTTTCTCTCTACTAATTATCGAAAAAGTAAATAGTGATTGAAAAAATGATGAGTGTTGATATTAATCATATATTATAATTCGAGACAGTATATTTAGTAAATTTCTTTAGAAATTTAAACAAGAGTTATAAAAACTTTTTATTGATAAATATTCCATGACCATTTTTATTTCTATCATATTTCTATCGACCATCACTCATCAAAATCCAATATAGTATGTCAATATGTGGTATTTTAAACAGGAATCATTTGTTTTTCATTTTATTATATTTTTAGCAAATAAATATATCCAAAGTATTCACTCTCATTTAAAAGTCCTCACGGTTATGCATGGGTTAATTACTCGGAATTTTTGACTATGTGCTTCCATACTCATTTAAAAGTCCTCACGGTTATGCATGTATGGAACGCATATCAAAATTGATTGATTAAATAAACAAGTTGATTCTAATCCCATTTAAAAGTCCTCACGGTTATGCGTGGTTAGAATATACTTGAATTCATTTTTAAAAAAATTTGGAATACTACTAATCTCATTTAAAAGTCCTAGTGGTTATGCATGGTTAGTAGATATTCAAATTTCCTGAAATAAATATACCACAAATAGACACAACTATATGGTTTATATGATGAAATCATTCCTTCACTCTAAAGTGGAATATGCGTCAATCAGATTATTTATGATTTTTGTTTGATTTTAATATTGAAATTTAATATTTATACTCGACTGAGCATTAATATTGTATTAATCTCTATCACTTCATCTCTATTTTTTTAACACTATTATTCTTTTGCCGATAACAAAAGGGGGAGAGAAAGGTTAAGGTTTTGGTAAATGAAGCTCAAACATTTTCTAATTGCATCAAGGTTCATTTGAATATTTCTATTCTCATGCATATATGAAGGGGGAGTATTGTGTAGAGAGGGAGCATTCAAATAGGGGGAGCAAACTGAATAATCAAATACATTTAATATATTCAAAATCTTAAATATATGTTTGTTATCATCAAAAGGGGGAGATTGTTGAATATGCATATATATGATTTTTGTTTGATGATAATAAACATATATATATATATATTCATTTAAATGTATTTGTTATTGTACTATTTTATTTTCACAGATTAAATAAATATTTGTCGAATAAAATAAATAACACGGAATTTAAATTCAAACAGATATTTTATTCAAACAAATATTTATTACAATTTTGAATAGTACAAATTCAAGCTCTCGCTATATAAATACACAATTTTGACTACAATACAAATTTGACTACATCACGATTCACATTTACATTTGACCTCACTACATATCACTCGTTCACTCAACTCGTATTTTATCTTCAACTTCATTCCAAATTGAATCCAGCATCTGAGCAAATCTGCAAAAATATACACTAACGCAGTAAAATTGAAAATAAAATATTTTTGTAGTATAAAATAAAATGTGATTTTGAAAATTTTATTTGCCTCAGTTATTTGGGTTGTTCGTCATCATTTAAATTTAAATTCATCATACACGAACAACTTGTGACATGCACAGTGTATCACTGTACATGCCATAAGGCCATGCACACCGATATACACTTGATAAATGAACAGGGACAGGTGAGCACAAGGTCAAACCCAATTAAAAATCGGGTTCAACTCAAGTCACAACACGAGCACAAGGTCAAACCCGAGCTGTTAGCTGGATTCAACACAGGTGCAATTCAAAATGAAAATAATTCTCGAGTGAAACAAAGACCACGCAAGCTACATACAGTCTCAAGTTAAAGACTGCAACACTACGGCAACTACGAGTGATCAAACAATACAAGTGCAGACTATACAAAAGTGAAGGCCACATGAGCTAATGAACACAACATCATCAAAGACTGGTGCAAGCTCAACTAAATCAGATGTCCAGACTAAAAAAGACTGGTGCAATTCGAAACTGCAAATACCAAAGTGAAGCAAGAAGATAACAAAGATACGAATGCAAGTTTTAAAAGCACATCAGAGAAACCCAAACTAATGTCACACAGCAAACGAATATGAACATCAACACAACAGTTTGAAACTGCACAAGTGACTCAATGCAAACTCAAACTCGAAGGAACAAGTCAAGCTACACAATGAGTGCAAACAAGTGAAAAATGCAAACAAGTCACATATACAAGGTACAAGTCATGTAGCAGCAGTGACAACACAAGCTTAGCATGTACATGAAGACCAAATGAAGACTGCATATACATGAATCAGACCAACAGAAACTAGACCAACATCAACATGATTCAAGTATACAGGAACCAGACCATACGAAATCATGGAACAACAATTAACAGTCTTATCAAAACCAAAGGTAAATTAACAAGTTTTATCAAAGCAGCAGTTTTCGAATCAATGCTACAGGGATGAACACAAATGGCCAGAGTCGAGCACAAAGAAAAATCAACATTGTCAAACCAGAATCGAAACCATGGTGGCCAAGAAACAGAGAATTCAACACCGTGTCAACCAAGCAAAATATATACGAATTGGAACAAGTCAGAATCAATCTCAAGCATCCAAGCAACATCGACCGGCCAAGCAAGAGCAATTGACAAATTCAAATAACTCCAGACGAACGAAAATACAGGGGATCAAACCCTATATAAACACTAACATCATCGGCAGTTTTAATTATCGAGTTCAAGTGAGCCGAAAACCAGAAAAGCAAAAGGAGTAAATTACATACCATAGTTTCGATTCGAACTCAACTAACTGGAACCGACCACGAGGCAATTTGTAGAAGCAATCGAAGAATTAGGAATGACTAGCAATTGATCGGCGCTCCAATTATCAAAGCCCTTATTACAGAGCGAAGAGGAAAAACGAGGCCGCCATTTTTACAGAGGCAAAGAGGAAAGATCGGGCCGAAGACATAAAAGAAAAGAAAAGGGATTTCTTTTTAATATTAATTGGGCCGGCCTTCCTTATTTGCTTTGGAATTTTAATTATTAAGGCCTTTTATTTTTAAATTAGGGTTTCGATTTTTAAATTGTTTTTAAATTGTATTTTTCTTTTAATCTTCTGTGTAATTTCTAGTCGCGTGACTAGGGGACAAACTACGTGGCGTTGTTTGAGAATTCGCAACTCAGTGGCTGAGTTGTGGTAGGGTTTTGAGCGTAGAGTTAGGTTAGTCGATAGCGGGTGTCGTGAGTTTACGTGCGTAAGTGTCTGACTCCAGTTGACCCCGTCGTCGATCACACTCCTGCTAACTTCAGAGTCTTGCTTGGTCCTTTGAAGAAAGCCCCTTAAATCGTTACACATAAGATGTTGCGAAGCATTTGCTCGCAATATGGTATCCTAGACGATGACGTGCTTCTACCATCAAGAGGGGAATTTGCTCATAGGCCACCTTCTGGATATGTGGCTTGCCATCGATATATATGTATGTACGGTGCATTGCCTCATTCAGTCATTTCTTAATGGCAACGCTTCAAAATATAGGGCAAGCCCCATTCTAAATTCTTCCAAATGGGTACGCCATGCTGACATGCTTATATGTTCTGTTCATGCGGGAGCTTAATCGTGCCTCGAGCTTCGCCGAGTTGCAGTATCTCCTGTTATTCAAAGAGAGAGAGGCTTACCCATCACTCATTTATATTGAGGTGCAACGTAGCCGGAAACTTATACATGATCTTTCTAGCAAGGTTCCCTCATTCAAGAATCGGTTATTTTTCGCTAAATGTCAAAGGGATTCACCGGTCTATGGCCACGGCGGGTAAGTCTCTTTTACCACACTCGGAATTTCCTTTAATTGCTAAAAGTCTTCTGAACGATTGCATATTCTTCGCAGTTCTTCCGAAGATTAACAAGGATCTGACACTTGGCACTATTCTTAGTGCCCTAAAAGCGGTCGATGCTTAAGAGCACACAATTAGGTTCTTGCTCACAGACGAAAATCTCCACCGGTGTGGACTTTTACACCCTGGGAGGTCTGTTTGTTAGCGCTCCTTCCCGCTCCAGAGCCCGAACCCGTTCTGTTTTCTCTTCCCATGATTCTAGTAAAGAAGAAGATGATGAGGAGGAGGAAGAAGAAAGTGACCCATTCAATGGGTTAGAGAAGACTTCTGAAGAGATCCACGTTCAAGTCGGGGTTGATTAAGTCCACTCAAAATGCCATCGATCCCAGAGGAGAAAGAAGAAGAGTTTGTTCAACGGATAGGCAAGGCTCCGTTGATTGAAGGGAAGGAGGAAGGAGAGGTCAGTGAGGGACACACTCTAAATGAAGAAGAAATAGATTGGGATATTGACAACGATGAGGGTGATGTCCACTTAGGCGTCAAGGCCTTGGAGTTGAGCCCCAAACATACTCCCTCACCTCCATTAAAAGAACATATTGAAAAAGCTTCTCCCAAGAATAAACCTGCTGCCAGCTCCTTGTCGGAAGGTGTCGATATTGATTTGGGAGACATTTGAGTGACATCTTTGTGAATATGGGTGACTTGATGGATGAATTCACTTCGAAGGGGTTGCCTTCCCAGCTTACTCAGATCATCCCTACAGGAATCAATGTCCCGACGTTAGTCGATAATCGATATGGTTTGTGTATTCTACTGGGGTCATTAAACCATAGCATACACTTCACTAGGATCATACACTTTTGTATTTTTTTTTTCTAGGATGTTTCAGCTTATTAAATGCCTCTTTCCTAAAGTTGTTTTATCATTTGCTGTATAAATCATGTCTCGTGGCTTCTACAGTGATCTTGATCGAGTATTAGAGTCTCAACGTTCGCAGAGACACTCTTCAAGCACCATGCTTCTCGAGAGACCAACGACGAGAAGAAGAGGAGGAAGGATAGGGAAGCGAAAGAGCGCCGTTGAGTTGAGAAAGATCAAGACCGTGATCGAGAGAGTGGTTATGGGAGAGGAAAAGCCCGACCGAGCGGGAAGATTTGTCAAAAAGGCCGAAAAGAAACCAAGAGCGAGAACCTGTTCCGCAGCTTCCTACTTCCACTGGGATAAGCGTTCCTGCTTTCGGTGTCGTCACCTCCTCCACTCATGCTGCTATGTCTGCCTCTCTTCCAATTTCTAGGCCTGCACCTTATCTTCTCCCCGCTAGTCCCCCGCATCTCAAGCTGCCTTCCCTAACTTGTTCTTAAGGGGGGTTGTTTTGGACAAGCCTAATTTGAAATCAGTTCGTGCTAAATCCTATTCACCCCATCTTTAAAGCGGTTTGGAGCAAGCAAAGCTGTGGGAAAAATTATGCATGCAGCTGTCCACTATCAATCGAAATAACTACTAAGAAATTCTCTCGTTAGAGTCTAAATAGGATGAGTACGAGAAGCAGCTCGTAGGCTATGATGCAGAGATTGGGAGTCTTAAGAGAGAGAGAGGGATGACGCCCTCAAGAGAGAGAGCAAAAATACTTCTTTGTTTAAAGAACTGAAATAATCCACCGACCGGGCCATCCTCATATTCAGAGATGAAATAATGAAATGCCACACTAATGAGGTAGCCTTAAAAGAAAAGCTGATGATAAGCGAGACGATGGTTGAAACGCAGAAAAAGCCATAACCAAACAAGCTCAAGAAATAGCTTCTTTTCGCAAGCAAGTTTCAACTTTAGATGCTAAGAAAAAGTAGCTGGCAGTGGAGAAGGCTAACACGGAAGCCAGCTTTTTAGAGTTTCAAGATACCTTCACAAAGAAGATGGAAGGATTGGATGCTAGAATTTTGGGATTTTATATTAACTCCATGCTGCATCAAGGGAGTCTTAATTACTTGGGTCCATCGTTCCCCCGTACGCTTGCTGTAGTCTGAGAGTAGACCGTGGCCCGATTTTAAGACATGGGTGGTGGTTACACTGAAAAGGAGTTGGTTTAGGCATACCTGAATGAAGAATCAAGCCAAGCTTTAGTAGAGGGCCAAGAAATCTTCAGACTAGAGAGGGAACAGGAAGCCATCGATGTCGCGGATGCCGCTAAAGGTGTAACCGAGCATTTTTCTTCAGGCCTTAGTGAGCCATTTTCTCATATTCGAGCCGTTGAGGGGACCATTCCTACTTCTCCCATAATTGTGCAACCGTCAAAGGAAGGTAACGACGGAGGTTTCAAAGTTGTGGCACATGAGCAGACCCCCGTAGTAGGTAATTTCCTTATCTCTCCCATGCTTGAAGACTTCCAATTTATGCCTGATGAAATTGCCGAGATAAGCATCCTTTATTCTGATATCATAGATCAACCCTCTCTTCCTTCCAAGTTACTTCCTCGTCATGATGCTGGATCTGCTGCCATTCTAACCACATCAGTCATCGTCTCCACATTTGGCTTGCAACCCAGTTCGCACTTTGAGCAAATTGCAGGGCTGCATGGCATGGATGACCCCTCCGTATCTCAAGAGGAATGCTTGGTAGCTACTGATATATGGAAGCAGGTGGATCAAGCTAGCCAACCAAACAAAGCAGAGGTCGAGAAGCTGATGACCGAGCTGTAGATGACAGCGGTAAAGAAGGAGAAGATTGAAGAGCAGAAAAGTCGTCAAAGAGTTCTCTCAGATTCCGCAAGCATAAAACCAAAGGAGGGTCCACCAATGGCCCTGTTTTGGAGAGCGAGATCGCCCCTAGAGGAGAGAATCCTGATAATTTGCCGATCAAGGGTGGAAAAGGCGACAGGAGAAGCGGTGATAAGAAGTTGTGATTTTCAGATTTTCTTTTTGCTTTTTGCTTTTTGTACAAGTGCAGAGTCTGCACTTGGCACTTCTTTTTGTTGTTGTAATAGTGGTGTTTGTGCTTTTGTTTTTTTCCTTTTCTTGGCCGATATTGTGCGGGCATGACCCTTGCTGCTTGTTGTTGCACATGAAAAATATTATAAGTAATATAACTATTGAAATTTTGATTGCAACTTCACTTGTCCACTTATCTATATTTCATGATTCATGCACTTATGCCACTCTTTTTTAGTCCCGTAATTACTGCCAAAATTCTTTGTTTAGAGTAATAGAACTGTGAAGTATTTGCTGCTTAGTTGAGTGTTGGTGTGTGTGCGCCCCTAGTTCATGGGGCTGTTTATTCCGAAAACTTGATACGAGATTGGGTTCCCCCAGTCAAGTCCATACTACAACTCTTATCTTTGGGAGTTTCTGTCTTGAGATACTTACGAAGCTCTTTAGCGGCCTCACGGCGAGTAATTAATGCACTCAATTTATTTACATATTTAAATGATTCGCAATGCCGGAGCAACAATGATTACTCAGGATTTTGCTAAGTGACTCCATCGCGATGCTAACGTTCAGGCTATCACGCACACATATCCCTCCTTGGAGTGCTATTTTCTTGGCTCTAGGGGCTATATGTGATCTTTTGCAATATGAGAATTCCTTGTCTTTGGATGTAATTTTGCTGGTCTGAGTAGTAGGGTGCGGATTACGAAATGCATACAGTGGGATCAAGGCTTGCCTGGTCGTAGTTTTGCGAAGCAGGAAGAAATGCGCGACTTAGGTAACTGTGTTTGCTTGGATGTGATCCCACAATCCAAGAGGCGGTGCACAGCTTACGAAATGTATGGCTTTGATTTTGGGCCTTTCCAGTGTCTCCGAAGCAACACCGATTTTTAGAAGGCCGGGATCGAGTTTCGTCGATCCAATGGTTTGAGTCGATTTGCTTTCGTCGACTCAGTGGGTAGATGGGGCATACTTGAGCATGGTTCCACTATCTCAAGCAGCGATTGAATGGTTTTGAGTCAATTTGACCCCATCAACTCAGCAGGTTACTTTTGTGAACACAGTTTTATTAGTTCGGAAAGCAAAGTAATTTTATTAATAAAAGTTGGGCAAGTTCTACCTATTTACAATGCCTCCGGTATTTTGGGATGGCTTATTTGCAGGAAATAGGAAATACATAAGATAGTCTTAGATAAAGTAACGATGCAGCAATTACTGTTCCAAGCTCGGGGAATTTGGGTTCAATCAATGGTTGTTAACTTGAATGTGCCAACCCTTAGCTTCCAGCTGATCACATAGGGCCCTTCCTAGTTTGATCCAAATGTTCCTGGTACAGAGTAGACTCGTTTAAGGACAATGTCTCCCACTTTGAAAGTACGGTTATAGACTTTGAAATTGAAATATCGTGCGACCCTTTTCTGGTGAGCAGCAGTCCTTAACTTGGCTTATCCCTCTTCTCATCGACCATATCAACAACTCGAGGAGGAGCTGATCGTTTTGCCTTTGAGTGAAGTTTTGCCTTCGATGAGAGGGGACTTCTAGCTGGATTGGGATCATTGCTTTTGAACCATATGCCAGGGCAAGCGGAGAGTGCCCAGTTGCAGATTTATGCGTTGTTCTATAAGCCCATAGAGCCAGTGGAAGTTCGTCAACCCAATTTCCTATAGCCTTAGTTAGCCGCTTTTTGATGGTGGACTTGATGATCTTGTTCATTGCTTCCACTTGCATGTCTGCCTATGGATGTGCAACAGCGGAAAAGCTTTTCTCGATTCGAAAGTGTTTGCAAAAGTCTTTGAACTCGACGCTTTTGAATTGAGTCTCGTTATCCATGATGATTTTTTGTGGCACTTCAAACCTGCAAATAATGTTTTTAGTGACAAAATTAATAACTTTCTTTGTGCTAATATTGGCCAGTTGTTCCGTTTCGGTCCATTTGAAGCAATATTCAACAGCAATGATAGCACATTTTGCTCCTCCTTTTGCCATTGACTCCAACTAGATCGATTCCCCAGATCACGAATGGCCATGGGCTGACCATCTATGTCAACTGTCGAGAGAGTTCTTTTAATCTTGTCGAATCTTTGGCATTGGTCACACCGTCTAGCATAATCTGCTACATCACAGTTTACTATTGGCCAAAAATACTCATATTGGGGAACTTTCTTTGCAAGGGTTTACCCTCCAGTGTGATCTCTGCAGTCGCCTTCATGAACTTCCCTGAGTATTCTTCTGGCTTCGTCGTTAGTCACACCCCTGAGCAAAGGGGTAGAGAATCCCCTTCGATAGATTCCCATCCCGTACTACAAACCTAGTGCCTTTCGAAGAAGCTTTTTTCGTTGATTCTTTTCTGCTACCTCTGAGCAGGCGGTCCTTAATCAGTGTCATCCACGTTTCTGGTTCTTCGGTTGTTTTGAAAATCCAGTCAATATCCATCTCGCTTATGCTTGGACTGTCAGAGTTTCAACTAGGACTAGCCCCAGTGACCGAGCTTCTTCAGAACTGTCCAGTTTGGCTAGATAATTCACCTTCGTATTTTGTTCCCTCGTGATATGAGTTATGGTGTAATGTTCGATGTCATTTAGCAGTTCCTGCACTTTAGATAGATACAGGGTGAGGTTCTCTCCCCGAGCTTGGTATTCGCCTTTCACCTGGCAGACGACTAGTTGAGAGTCGCTATAGATGTGTACGAACTTTATCCCGAGTTCCTTCACAACTTTCAGTCCGGCTATCAATGCTTCATATTCCACTTTGTTATTTGTAATACCAAGCATAAGGCATAGCAAACAGATCGTCCTTTGGGAGTTTCAAGCACTACTCCTGCCTCCGAGCAGAAGGTGTTAGATGCACCATCGACGAACAACTTTCAACATGTCTCCAATTTCAGAGTAATTTCTTCTTCGTTATCTCATATCGTAAACTCGCCAATGAAATCTACCAGCGCCTACCCGTTGATCGCCCTTCAAGGGTGGTAAGTGACTTCATATTGACTCAATTCGATGTTCCATTTCATAAGCCGTCCCGAGGTCTCGGGGCAGTACAATACTTGCTTCAAGGGTTTTGATCTGTTACTACTTGATCAGGTATGCCTGGAAGTATGGCCATAACTTTCTGGATGCGATCAAGAGGCAATATGCTAGTTTTTCCAATTTCGGATAGTTCTTCTCGGCTCCAATAAATCATTTATTGATATAATATATGGGTCGCTGGACCTTAGCTTCTTCTCGTATGAGTACGGCACTTAATGCATGGGGCGAGACTGCTAATTAGATGTGTAAGTATTCTCCGTCTACCGGCTTAGATAGGATTGGTGGGTTTTCCATATGTCTTAGTAGCTCCTCGAACGCAGTTTGACAAGCCTGATTCCATTCAAAGTTTTCTTTCCCTTCTTTAGAGTGTCAAAGAATGGTATACATTTGTCAGTTGCTTTTGAGATGAACTAGCATGCTGCTACAACTTTTCCATTCAAGCTTTGTAACTCCTTCTTGTTCATTGGGGCCTCGACTTCCCATAAAGCAGTAATTTGTTCAAGATTTGCTTCGATGCCTCTGGCGCTTACAATGAATCCAAAGAACTTTCCGGAGGCTACCCCGTAGTGACATTTGAGTGGATTGAGTTTCATTCCATATTTGCAGAGTATTTCAAACATTTCGACAATGTTGTCCAAGCGATTTGTGGATATGCATGATTTAACCAACATATCATCTACATAGACTTCCATAGTTTTCCCGATCTGATGCTTGAACATGGTGCTCACTTGGTAGATGGCCCCAGCATTCTTTAAGCCGAATGGCATCACTTTATAGCAATATAATCCTAGGTCATAATGAAATTGGTGTTTTCCTAGTCAGGTTCATGCATCATGATCTGGTTGTACCCGAGTAAGCATCCATAAATGATAACAATTTATGTCCAGTCGTCCCATCCACGAGGTGATCGGTTCTAGATAGAGCAAAGCTGTCTTTTGGGCAAGCCTTGTTTAGGTCCGAGTAGTCAATACAAGTTCGCCATTTCCCATTGGATTTCTTAACCAAGACCGGGTTAGATACCCATTCGAGGTAGGTTGCATTATGGATAATACCATTCGCTATCGGCTTATCCACTTCTTCTCTTAACGCTTTAGACCATTCGAGTCCCAAGCTGCGCCTCTTCTGCATCACTGGTGTATACTTGGGATCAATAATAAGTGCATGGCATGCAATCTGTAGCAAAACCCTACATATATCGAAATGTGTCCAAGTGAATACATCCAGGTTGGCACCAAGAAATTTGATGAGTTCCAGTCGCATCTTGTTTCCAAGATGTGATCCAATTTTCAGGACCAGTGTTGGGTTATCCATATCGACTGGAACATACACCATCTTGGTGCTACCCGTTCCTCCCCTGAACTCTTCTTTCTAGGGTTCAAAGCCTTATCGAATCGGCTATGGTCCCCAAGCCAAGGGACTCTGTAGTTGCTATTCGGTAGGTTCATGAATGTGGAGAGTTCTCCCCATATTCTTTCCTTTTTCTTTCCTTCTAGACTCGCGTAGTTCAGCGATATAGCATTCTCTAGCGGCACTTTGGTCTCCTTTGATCACCCCAACTCCATTCTCTATCAGAAATTTCATGGTCAGACACCACTGAGATAACGCAATCCTAAAATTTGCCAAAACGGGCCATCCCAAGAAAGCATTGTAGGCAGATATTTCTTGGACAATCTTAAAGGTCTGGCCAAAGACGACTCTTCGGTCACCTTTCCCAAGTTCTACGGGTAAATCAGTTGTTACGACAGGTTGCCTTAGTTTGCCGGTTGAATCCCTGGATCTTTGTTCGGTAAGTGGATATGTCTTTCATACTGATCTTCGTCTGATCAAATGTGTGTTTGAAGAGGATATTTGTTGAGCTGCCACTATCCACCAATACTCGTTGGACCATGGCTAGTCTGATGCCTCCCGTCATGACCATGTGGTCGAGGGTCAGAGCTTCTACTTCTTCTGTGTCTCGATTCCGGAATACTATGTCATCGTTCAGGGTTCTCTGCTTCTTGGGAGGAGTTTCGTCTTCGATCTCGAAGCTCGAATCTTTCAAAGCATGTCTTAGTGAGCTTACATATCGCTCCATTTCTCCCCAACTCTTCTATGCGGGATGAGGTCCTCCAAATATTGTTCCGATGTTGAGTCTCTGATCGGTCCGTCTGGATTCCTCTTTGTTGGTTCCAGCTTGGTTTCCCCGGTCTCTAGGAGCTTGGCGTGCTGCAGGCTGGTTAGGATTTTGTGGTTTCCTTACGTACTGCTGGAGCTTGTTTTCCCAAATCAGCTCTTCAATCAGGTTCTTCAAATAACGGCACTCATTCGTGTTATGACCATGTGTTTCATGGGAGTAGCAATATTTCCCAAAACACTTTTGCTATTTAGTTGCTTCCTTTTTAAGCGACTTCATGTACTCTTCCGTCCCTTATGTTACAAGGTAGACATTTTTCGAAGTATCATTGAGTGGGGTGTAGTCTTCGGGCCTCAGGCCATTAAGTCGCTTGTTACCTCCATTTTTCTTGTTGGAATTCTGGTTCTTCCTTTTCCGGTTCCCATCCTTCCCCGCATTTCCTACTACGGTCCCAAAGGAATTTGCATCTTTGTTAACTGCCATACCATTCGGCCAATGTTGGTTGGTTGTAGGTTAGCAGGTTTTCCTTCGAGCTCTTCTACCTTTTTCAATCTCAAGTACTGATTTGCCTTTCAGTTAAAGTCCTTCCTAGTGGTAGGTTGTTTCATTGTGATCCATTTTTCGAATTCAGAGTTGGGATAGATAGCGCGGACCAGGGCCATGAAAGACCATATCTGCGTTTGGGTTACTTAATTAAGTCACCGCGGTGTTGAAATGACTCATGAAGAATTTCAAAGATTCACTTCGTCCCTGTAATAGGATAGCTAAGGACATCACATCTTTTGGTTGTAATGTGTGAAGCCTAAACTGATCAAGGAATTTTGTTGCTAATTCATTGAAAGCGGAGATGGATCTTGGTGGAAGCCTGGTGAACCACATGGAAGTGATCCCCTCTAGGAAGATTGGAAAACATCTACATCGAATAGCATTTGAAGCATTTTCTCTGTCCATTTACCAACTGTACTTGTACAAGTGAGGTTTCGGGTCTCTAGTTACATCGTAAGACGGAATAGTCGGTATAGTGAACTTTTCAGGGTACCGTCCATTCAGAATGTCATCAGTGAAAGGAGTCTGGCTTGGAGCGGATCCCCATACATCATCTCTTCTATCCTTACTTTCATCCAGTAGGCGCTTGATCATGTCTGTGATAAATGCCTCATATGTTCGGTAGTCCATGGGTTGGCTGTCAGTGACTATACCAAGTGTTTGATTTTGCAAACAATCTTAGTAAGCGGGCTGAAGCCTAGGCACTCATGTCTTTGGGAGAGCTATTCCCTCGGAGTTTCGTTAGCTTGCGGTTGGTCGGGTAGGGGCAGTTTGGATCTCCCTACCGCTATTGAGTGCATTAGTGTTTCCTTCCAACATGTCATCGTCAAGTTGCTCACCATCTTCTGAGTCGGAGAGATCCACTGCTATATCTTCCTATTGGGTTTTCGCCCCTAGATTCAAGTTCATAGTAGGTTTCTTTGCAGTTGGTGGAGTGCTTACATTTCCTTCTACAGTGATTCCTGTATGTCCACCTACTACTCCTTTTTGCTGCTGCTTTTCGTTTCTCCTGTTTAAGCCAGAAACAGAAGAGTTTTCCTACTCCATGGAAACCGTGGGCTCTGGCATGGTTCTTGGAGCAGCAAATGATTGCAAGGTCAAGAGGGAATTTAATTTGTCCATAAGAGCTTTTTGGCCGTTCTCCATTTTTTGATTAATTTCATCAACCATCTTATTTAGTTCATCTCCAGTGACAACTTCATGCTGGATAGAAGATCCCGGCACCTGATCTCCTGTGTTTGCTCCAGAATTTGCTCTGGTTAATGGATTATTGACGCCGTTAACTTCAACTTGCTGAGGGTTGGTTTCTTCTCCAGCTATTACAGCTTCTATGGATCTTTCGGAAGTAGTTCTCTTTCTTCGTTGTGCCATTGATTCTTAGTGGCAAATCTTCTAAGCAGATATTGAGGATCTAACTTCTGGACTTGTCTGATCCAAAGTAGAAGCTAGATCAGAGCCTGAGTTGGATTCTTAGTGAAAACACCAAAATTTTAACTCGAAAAATGGATCAACACCCTGGATTGAGCATGAAATCACCATCCCTGTTTATCAAGGTAAATAAAATAGAAAAAGCAATAGTAAATCGTAGAAAAAGTAATAAGATGAGAAATTTTTATAGTTGTTCGACTGTTAATGAAGCCTACGTCCATTTTATAGCTTTTATTGATCAATTTCCGTTACAAGAGAGTTTGGATTACGATATGATTCTTCTTCTTTAAGTTAGATCAAGCCACCATCGTTAGAAATAAAGAGAGGATCTCAACTGTCTCTTAATGGCTGTTGTGCAGGAGGAGAAGAATAAAGAAAAAATAGCAGAGCTTCAGTAGAGATTAGGTTAGGAACTCCTTTTCTATTGAATATAGGATGGTATTTATAGGATTTAGAGAGCACTTGGGTCGGAACCATTGCACCAGAAGCCTATAGTCGTCCATAGGAAGAGGCGTAAAAAGTTTAGAGTGATTCTGAACTAACTTTTTGGATCGGCACCGATCCAATTGGATCAATCCAAAGAGT
Source organism: Allium fistulosum (assembly GCA_030737815.1). Taxonomy (NCBI): domain Eukaryota; kingdom Viridiplantae; phylum Streptophyta; class Magnoliopsida; order Asparagales; family Amaryllidaceae; genus Allium; species Allium fistulosum. Next base: position 147,020,603 of record CM060908.1, on the reverse strand, counting down.
TGTGCAATTTTTGCACAACTTCTATCAAGTTGGCTTCCCTACTTGCTTGTGAGGCTCTTCATGTAATTTCATAGCTTGTAGACTTGTTTTGATGATGGTTCACCCATGGGTTTGACTGAACTGTAGTTTTAGTCCAATAAGTCTTTACTTCTCAAACTCGGATGCTTGGATTGTTACCAAACTCGGTAGATAGGCTTAGTAGAGAGGTAAAAACATAATGTACGTGGTTTGGAGGAATGACAAGCCAGAATTTTGGATCAGTACCGCTCCAATTGGGTCCGAGCGGTACCGATCCAAAGGGTTGGTGTATTTTTGGATCAAGCTTCCAAGGTTCCTTTGTCTTGTACTTTTAGGCCTTCCGGTCAAGTTTCGAGTCATTCTGGCTTATCTGAATGTTCTAACTCCTTTTAAATTCTGCTGGGTAAAAAACCCGATTAATAGTAAATAATTGGAAATCTCAGCATAGAATTGACATATCGAAACAAAAAGAAAATTTAAGGGATTTTATCTATCATATTTTTGAAATCCTAAAATACCTATGGCATATTCAAATTTGAAAAGAAATATACTAAAAAATTGCTGAAAAGAAATACTAAGGTTTCCACTCACAGAATAGCCTTAGCTTCACCTTCCTTGGATTTGCATGCCTCATGATCTCTTCCAGAATATTTCTCTTTTGATATAAACACACACAATAGGAAAAAGGTATATATATTTATTAGATTCAGAATAGTTGGAGGAGAATAGAATAAGAATAGGTTGGAGGAAGAAGAAATAAATAGAAAATAAATTGGATTCACACCTAAATTCTCTACGGAGTTTCTGAATCTAATTTGGAGAGATAACAATGGTAGAGTTTTGCTCTTGTTCCCAAAATATTTATAGATAAAAGTGAAAGGTCTAGGGTCTAATTTACAGTGGTTGGAAACGCACCAGAACCGTTGAATGAGAACATATTAAAAACCAATAAATCTGAAACGTACAACTCATCAGAATACGCTCTACAATAGGGAAGTGGTCGACCCCCATGCTCCAAGCGGTCGACCTCTACGGTCGACCCCTACGATCGACCTCTAGGTCGACCCCTTGAAGTGCTGGGTCGACTTCTTCCCTTATTTTGGGAACGTATGTATTTTATTTTACCGTCGCTTGATTATTTATTGATTTCATACCCTAATTAAATTTTAACATTAATTGCTAATTTTTAATGTTACTTAACCCCCAAGTCTAGTCACAATTAATTTCAAATTTCAAATTAAGGAACTAATTATTTAAATCCTATTCAATTTACTTTAAATTTGAAAACTTCCAATGCTTATGACTTCTTCGTTCGAGCTCTGCTTCCAGCATATTATATTTGGAAATTAATCAGCATTTCGCCACGAACGCAATAGTATAACTTTCATGGTCAAATTCTAGCTTTTATAAAATTTCCATTTTCTACTATATCACATTTAATTTAATTTACTCCATTTATTTGTGGTTCATTTTACGGGGAGTTACATTCTTCCCTCCTTAAAAAGGATTTCATCCTGAAATCTTTTAAAGGGCGAACAGCATAATGCGCAATAACATCCATTTTATACAACCAAGTTATCTACACAACCATCTACTCAACCAATAGTGTAATGTGATTATGTACTGCAGACATACTAAAATGAGTTCAATCCTAGTCAATCCCAACATGAGTATGTAATCGTGTCATGAAAGTATGTATGCAAATATCCTAAACATGCATAAAAATTTGTACATGAGTGTAAAGTGGTTGTGAAAAATGTAGCAATCATCTCCTACCATCCAATCTAGCAATCACAATGCAACCAAAATCCTAATTTTGGAGAGAAAATTTTCTAGAGAAAGGTTTAGGACGAAGAGTCCTCATGCCCCCCATCGGATTTTCTCACCATTGGTTCGAACCAATCTAATTCCTTATTGCGGAGCCTTCAATTCCATGCTCTACGATGCACGCAGTGGCATTGGATGCTATCGGGTCTGTCTTAAAATCCCCTAATTGATCAGGCCCTACTACAATTGCTATGCTATGAAGGTATTTCCTCAATTGCAAAAACATCATGGACTCCAGCTAATTTAAAAGTTTCTTTTTTGTTTTTTTTCATATTGGGAGAAGGGCCCAATAAATCTGGTGCCTACTTTCCAACTACCCAAATCGTACAACCTTCATAGGCTGCCTAATCAATTCTGACTTTCCAAAGTCTCGCAATACAAATCTGGTCCCAATAGAATCTGTCTGTGGTTTCCTACCCACAATTCAGTGACTTGCATGGCCTCCCCAAAAAAATGCTTCAAGGGTGTCATACTAATCATCCATCAATGACTATAATCGTACATGAATTCTACTAAGGGTAAGCGCTACTCCTAAGGTCCTCCGAAGTCCAAGATGCAACTCTCAACAAATCCTTCAAGTTCCCATCCATTCCTTCAGTTTGTTTGTCGGTCTTCAATCGGTAAGCAATGCTTCGATTCAACAAAGTTCCTAAAGCTACTAGCAAACCCCTCCAAATTTGCTAGTAAACTAAGGGTTCCTATCACTAACAATGCAAAGCGCAACTCCATAAAGCTATGTTGGATTGTTGCGATTTCACCATTTCTAATGGAAAATTTCTGCCACCTTCTTTTTAATTCTTGATCAATAGAAAATTCCATTCTCATTCCTATACATTTTCTCTTTTCCTTGCATGGTGGCATTTTGCGAGCTAAATCTCTTATATCTCCCAAAATCTAAAGTTTTGGGATCGAAACATTTACCCACTTTAAGCTGCTAAACTAATTTCCTTGTTAACTTCCATTTTTACCTATGGTCTAACACTAGTTAAATGTTCCTATAAAATTCCTTTATTTACTTTGCTTTCCATCATATATCAAGTGGTTTAAATCCCATTCATAAAGTCTACACAGGAATAAAATAGGGATATATCTTATACCGCTTCATCCACTTTTCCAATAACTAAGGAAAACAATTAGCAACTATAATCCAAGAACTCCAAAAGAAATTTTTACTGGAAGTTGCCATTTATCAGTTAATATAAATGGTGTTGAGGTCCTAACGCCCTTTTCTAAATTATGATGGCCTATCTTTAATATTTCATTCCATTGCTACCCATTTTCTTAATTTACCCTTCTTCTTTTTCGGTTTTTAATAAATACGGTTTATTTATTGCTTCGATTAGTATCCATAGCAGCTGATCATTACTATTAGAATTGGACCATTTCCAGTTAATCATTCTTCAATCTTTTAACCTTCTTCAGGTTTCCAAAATCCATTCATTACTCAAATTTCTTTCTTCCTCAAGTGCAATATCAAGTTTCCTTAATCAGTCCCCATTAGATCACTTTTCCTTTCATTAATTAAAAATTTATTGCCCATTAAATTTGTAATTAACATCCATAGATCCTAATCTGTCAGTTACTAACTAATACGCATATAGCCATAATCTATGCTAACTATATATATAGTTGTTTAGCATAGTTGTACAATATCTTTATTTAACTACTAATTCTACAACTAGAATACTCGCTTCCATATTTTAATTCATCGAAGCTATCCTTCCAAAAAGATTACTGTCATAAATTAACCACAATTAAGATTTCTATTTTTTTTTGAAATTATAAGTAATTATTTCTTTTCTTTTTATTGAAATAGACAGTGTAAACTATGGAAAAGAATATCCATCTCTTACACATCTCTTTCTTTTCTAGTACTTGTTACTTTAAACAATGCACTTTTATACAAATTTTTGGGAATTGGATAATTTATGGAAATTAAACGGAAATTGCTCCAAAATTAAAATATAGAAATTCAAATTATATGGGCAACCTAATTCACAACCCAATTATAGATCTGGAAAGTCTTTACACTTTACCAACTTTTTCAAATAGATGTTTGGGACTGACTTCAAATTTTCAAATCAGGTTGTACACTATATTTCTATTTTATTCATGTCCTAAAAACATTAGTCTAACCCACCAAGGTCATGATCTGTATTTACTCCATAAAATTTATAAAATCAAAACTTTCGCACACAAAATAAGATATCTTTATAAAAATAAACTTATTTTAAAAACAAGTATTTATTATTTCATTTCTTACAATACTCAAAATATGAAGCATTAAATTCAATATCTTCATCTTTGAAAATGTAAACTTTAACAAAAACCTTTACCAAAGATTCAAAATTCTTTTGTTCCTAAATAGGAATAAAATAATCTCAATTTTTAAAACTTTCCTTATCAAAACTTTTTTTCCTTAAAAGTTAGACTTTCTAATTTATTGTATTTAAAATTTTCTTGATTTTTCAAAAAGAAACTTATGAAAAACTTTCGTTTCAATAGCTTACTAAAATATGGATTTACTCCTTTTTAAAAATAGGATTTTTAACACAAAATATTCAAAACTTAATTATCTTTCCAAAATAATATGTTAGACTGTTTTTATTTCAAAAAGTTTTCTAGCTACGGGAATTATCGTTTACAATATAGTAAAATCTTTCACAATCATCATTTCAAAATAACAGTTATTTCCTTTTAAAGCATACAATAATATTATTACCTTATTACTCAAAATATATTGTTACTTGATGAAATATATCTCGTAACTTTGCTCAAACACTCTTAAAAAAATTTACAACACTTTTCTTTATCAAATCCAATATTATTATTCAAATAAAATTTGTATTCAAATTAGGAAAAACATACAAAATTCTCGTCTTTACATAAATGCTTCTCCTTATACAAAAATATCTAACTTATTTATCAATCATCATTTAAATCCAATCAATGGTCAAAATACCTTTTATAACTTTATAAGATAGACGAATAGACGGAGTAGACAAACATAACTTCTATGTTACTCTATTACTCTTTTCAACATCTCATCTACCAGAATTCACAATTCTATTATTACCTAAACTCCAGCCATTATTCTCTTCATCTCCTTATATGAGAATGCTCTCCTTCCTATACCATTAGACATTTCTTTCTTCCTATTTTATATTTCTCTATCCCAAATAAGTGTTATTTCTATCTATAAACCCCTAAAAGAGTTCTAAAGAAAGAACTTTTAGGTTTATAGACAAGAAAAATAAAAGGATCAAAGAACCAAAAATTGAAATCTTTTAGATTAAAAAGGCTAACAAATGAAATTTTTTAAAGTCATTAATTTACAATTAAAACCATCCACCATTTTATCTTAAAGAAATCAACCGCTTTTAAAAATTACATTACCTTTTCAAACTTTTCTAAAGCTAATGGTGCTATATTTCCAAAACTGTCTAAAACCATATTTATATTTCTAAAAATTTCCAACTTATACAGCCTCTAAGAAGTTGTAGAGGGAGGAAATTTCATATTTATTGCATAGGAAATATAACATAGAAAAATAGAAGAATACAAAAACAAGGAATTTGAAAGCTTTTCTAATCCAATCAAATTTTAAATTGAGAAGTTAATTAATGATTTTTTTTAATTTCTCAAGTCACCAAAAATTAAAATCACCTACCAAAAATGTTTCACCACCCATTTTAAATTAAAAACCTCTTTTCAAATTTTTACAAAACAAACGGTGGTATAATTTAAAATTAATCTAAAATCACTTTTATCTAAAATTTCTAACTTACAAGATTTTCATTTCAAATTCTTTTGAAAGGGACTTTCGAAATTTTCAAGGGGTCTTCGAAGAAACCTTTTTATCAAATTATGTCCCAAAAGATAGGATTAAAATTTGTTCTTTCTTTTAAACCTTTGTAATCTACCCTTTAAAAATCTAATTTCCTCCTAATGGTGATAAATGTATTCCTTCTTATAGAACTTTGCTCCTTTCCTTACTTCCACATTTTATTAATACATAACACCTTCATTTGTTACCCCCATAAATGTTAATTTGTCTGTATTAATTGTCAGCCCAGCGGGCGTTCCCTTACGGTCATTTATTTCCTATCAACCTTTCCATCTATGATTCATATCCCCGTTATCTTAACACTTATAAGGCCTATAATGATAAGGAACTCTAGGTCCTACAAAGAAGTATAAATTTAACTCTACTTATTTTCCAACTCATAGTTGCTTCGTCCACCCTTCTGAAATATGGTAACAGCTACTTCTATAGTCGGAATTTATAGAGTTAAGCATAAATTCAAAATAAGTGTGTGTGTGTGTGTGTATGTATAGTTGACACAAAAATGGGCATCAACACCTAATATAATTTAGTAGAGATTAAATGAAGAATGAAATTAAAACAGAGCAAATATCGTAAATGAACACATAGATTTTTATAATGGTTCGGCAATCTTAGTCTATGTCCACTTCATATTTTTATTGGTCTTGCACTTGATTATGATTACAAGAGCATTTGGATCGGTTAGGATCCATCAGTACAAGAATAAAGAATAAAAATGGAAGCCTTTTGAGCAGAAAGAAGGATCCCTTTTCTAACGTTATGCTTGCTGTATTTATACAAAAAGACGTGCATGGATCAGACTGAAATTTCGGTAGAAGGTTCAGGAGACCAAGACGAGGCCACCCAAAATTTCCAGGCCCATAATAAGGATCGGTACTGATCCCTATTAGTGTGTCAAAATGGGCTACAATCCCTATGAGGGCTACCCCATGATGTTATCTACTTGCTCCCTAAATTTAGTGCAATTCCGACATACTCTTTGTGAGATATCGCATTTTCCGTGAAGTAGTGTTGCTTGAATTCTAATTTCTACCGATCCCTCTAAAGGGAGTTATGCTGATCCCTTCAACTTCATCCAACTGGAATGAGATCCCTACCATATGTTGTAGTAGGCTTGTACTTCAAGTTTCATGTTAATTAGATGAGTATAACTTGATTTATTGCTCGATCTTTAGTGCAATGTGAGTTGTCTCTTGATTCTAGTTGATCCCTTTGGAGGGAAGAGGGCCGATCCCTCTTTCTTCGTCCTTTTGAGATGCGATCCCTAGGGAAGGCTCCCTAGGGTCCTCAAATCTTGTTACCAAAGTTTCATGTGTAATGGATTTGTAGAATCTGAGATATCGATCGATCATCGTTTAATTGAGCCGTGGAATCGATGCGATATGATCCATAGTGTTGAATATGGATCGTACCTGATCCACCTTTGGGGAGTAGTGAGCTTTCATGCTTCTGCTTCACTACTACTTCATATTATCAACTATGCTTGATTTTTGGACCCCACAATCATCCCTCTGGGCTACTAGCCTTGATGACAGTCGAGTCTAACTTGTCCAGTTTGTTCGGATATAGCCGAGTCAAAATACCGAATAACATTTGCCACCAAAGTACGTCTTGTTGCGTATATGACATGCTTTGAATCGAAGCAAGTTAAAGTTGCTAGAAAGAAATCATCCAGTTTCCTAAATAGTCGCTATACTTCCATTGAATTATCTTCCCAAAGTGTTGTATCTCTCTTTGATCGTCATGAAGCTTGGTCGATTTCCAATAATATAAATTCAGGATTGTACTCCATTAGTTGCTATCTATGTCCAGTTCTACAGGGCTAGTAAGCTTTGGCTATCTAATCCAGTCTTTTCTTTAATAACTCTAGGTGAAAATTCAATTTCTGTTGATTTCAAGAAATCGAATTTTTTTAATATACACGTGCACGTTCAGGTACACGTTCTTATCATTGGCTCCGGATGCGTTTGTACGCTCACGGGTCGTCACCAATTACTTCTAGTTTAACTGCAATTAGATTGCAATTCCTTGTTTATATATTATTTTATAATGAAATAGGTGTTGTAATAAGTCATTCGATGAGAGAGGACTTCAAGTTCTATAGGGATGACGGCCTCGGAGCCGTAAGCAAGGGCGAATGGAGTATGGCTAGTCATAGAATTATGGGCGGTTCTGTAAGCCCATAATGCTGTTTGGAGTTCGTCCACCCACTTGTCTCTAGCCTTTTACAAACATTTCTTCAGAATGGACTTTATGATTTTGTTCACAACTTTAACCTATCCATTTACTTGAGGGCGAGCAACTGCCACAAATCTCTTTTCAATATGATGCCGACGGTAGAAATCTTTAAATTTAGCGCTATCGAATTGGGTTCCGTTTTAAGTTATGATGGTTCGTGGAAGACCAAAATGATAGATGATATTCCGGACAATGAAATTGATTATTTTCGTTGTCGTTATCGTGGTTAAAAGTTCTGCTTCAGCCCATTTGGTGAAATAATCAACTGCTACGATGGCGTATTTCGCACCACCTTTAGAATCGGCAAAAAGTTGATGTTTGTCAATACCCCAAGTGGCAAACGGCTATGGACTGGCCACTTGTGTAATTTTTGTCGATGGGGCTCTCAGAATTTTTGCAAACATCTAGTCGCATTGTCTAGCGTGATTAGCTGCATCTCGATTGACAGTTGGCCAGTAATACCTATAGCGGAGTATTTTCTTTGTTAGGTTTTCCCCTGGTGTGATCACCACATTTTTCTTCATGGACTTCTCTCAAGACTCATTTGGTTTCATCAAGGACGATACACCGAAGTAGGGGAACGAAGAAACCCTTTCTATACATGACTCCTTCTTGGAGGATGCAGCATGAAGCTTTAGAGAGGATCTATCATTTTTCAATCCTCCATCAAGGAAGGATCCCACATTGTAGATAGTATTTGAGAGTCGTCCATGAATCCTTTTCGGGCTTTGTCTCCAAGATCTAGTCGTTCTCCATCTATGGATGCCTGGAATGTTAAGTACTTCAACCGGGATGAAGTTTTTTTTACTACGCATCCCCAAAACTAGCTAGCTTAGCTAGTGACTCGGCTTTTCATTTTGTTCTCTGAGGTTGTATGTAATGGTGTAATACTCGATGTCAGCCAGTAGCTTTTGGACCCATTTAAATAAGGAGCAAGATGCTGCCCCTTAGCAAGATAATCTTCCCTGATTTGGCATACTACTAACCAAGAATCACAAAAGATATGTAAAGTTTGTACTCCCAGTTCTCTAGCAAGTTTGGGCCTGGCGATCAAGGTTTCATACTTAACTTTGTTATTTGTTGTAAGGAAGTCGAGTTTCAAGGCGTAGCAAATCGATCGTTCCTTAGGAGTCATTAACACAACTCCAATGCCGAAAACCTATCATTGGAAGCTCCATCCATATACATTTTCCATCGGTTGGTTGGTTCTCCACTGCTCTTCGGATAGTCATCTGATGTAGTGAATTCAAATATGAAGTCTACTAATGTTTGTCCCTGGATAGCTCTCCGAGGGAGATAAGTGATATAGAATTGGCTTAGCCCGATATTCCATTTGAGCAACCTTTCAGACGTCTAAGGTTGCTGTAGGACCTATCGTAAAAGCTGGTTGGTGTAGACGTTGATGGGGTGAGCCTGGAAGTAATGGCGAAGTTTTCATGATGTAACCAACTGGCAATACGCGAGCTTTTCCAACTTTGGGTAGTTTCTATCAGCACCTGTCAGTCACTTGCTAACATAATATACAGGCTTCTGGATCTGATTCTCTTTACGTAATAGTGCGATGCTTATGGCGTGTACCGACACGGCTAAATAGATGTATAAATCTTCTTGATCCAGTGGCTTGGATAGGAAGGTAGGTCTCTCTAAGTAATCTACCATAACTTGAAATGTGTCAACGCAGTCTTACGTACATTCAAAGTTCCTCTTCCCTCTTCTAATCAAGTTAAAGAAAGGAATACACTTATTGGTGGCCCCAGAGATGAAGCGGCTTAGGGCGGTAACCTTCTCATTTAAGATTTTTACCTACTTAATCATCTTCGACACTTGGATGTTTCAAATTGCTTGAATCTTCTCGGGATTGGCTTTGATTCCGCAAGAGTAGACGATGAAACCCCGAAATTTTCCTGATGCAACGCCGAAAGAGCATTTCAAGGGATTTAGTTTCGTTCCATATTTTAGTAGAACACTAAACATCTCTGCTAAGTCATCGATGTGGTCATTTGATCTTCGTGACTTCACAAGCATATCATCCACATATACTTCTGTTGATCGCCCGATCTGTTCTTTGAACATCCTATTGACCAGTCTCTAGTAAGTAGCTTCAACATTATTTAGTTCAAACGACATCACAATATAACAATATAGCCCTAAATCGGTAATGAAGCTGGTGTGCTTCTGGTCGGGGACGTGCATCCGGATCTGGTTATATCCGGGGTACACATCCATAAATGAAACCAGTTCATATCCAACAGTTGAGTTTACCAGCTGGTCGATCCTCAGAAGTGGAAAGCGGTCTTTCGGGCACGTCCTATTCAGGTCTGAATAGTCAACGCATGACCGCTACTTTCCATTAGCTTTTCTCACAAGAACTGGATTGGATACCCATTTTGGGTAGAGGGTATCATAGGTAAACCTATTGTTTTTGAGTTTATCCACCTCCTCTTTAAGTGCAGCAAATCCCTCTGGATCCATGCCGCGTTGCTTTTGTTTCACTGGGGCATGCCTTGGGTCGATATTCAATGCATGACTCGCGATAGTCAGTGAGATCACATGCATGTCAGAATGGGTCCAAGCGGACACATCAAGATTCATTCAGAGAAAGCCAGCTAATTCCTTCATCATCGTTGCACTGAGCTGTGATTCGATCTTCAGTAACCGTGATGGGTTGCCATGGATCACAGTATTGAGCTATTGCAGTCAATCTTTGGATGATCACACTTCCACCCTCGGTCTCAGATTGATAAAGGTACTGCATGGACGGTCGAGTCTCATTCTAGTCGTGTTTATACTCCTACCTAAGCTCCAAAGACTTAGAGTTGATCGATGAATGGTCGGTTTATATTCATCTTGTTTCTCGATCGTGCCCTCAAGTCTGGGGCATACGTCGATAAGTAGGAAGACAAGTTATGTCCAATCGGTTATTGATACTCTCCCTACCGGATCTAGGGCTAGGATCAGTGTGCAGATGGTCGAGCCACGTCCGTTTTGTATTGCTCTTCTAGTTGGATCATGGTAAGAGTTAACGAATGAACAGTCACATCACATTCATTTGGAGCTGGACAGTCAGTTATGTCCATTTTGATTCATATTCTCCCATCAGATCTAGGGATAGAGTTGGCTCAGGTGCAGTTGGGTCATGCTCATCCGGTTTCATACTCCTCCTAACAGATCGAAGGAGGGTGCTGGAGAATTAATGATCAAGTCGCAATCATTCGTGGTTTATTCTCCTATCCATGCTCTAGTGACCAAAGTTATTTGATGGACGTTCGGGTCACATCCATTTATGGTTGGTGCGGATCGATATTGACCCTCGATCTGATGGTATGATATAGTCTGTCATCCATAACTTCAGATTTCATTCCGATTGGTTTTGTATTGAGGCCTCCTTGCAGTCGTTGCCTTAAGTTGTAAAGATCACCCAGCCAGAGCTATAGTAAGATGTCATACTCAACTTTAGTAGTTTGTACTCTCGTTCCCATTATTAGGTTAGCAGAATTAGTTCATGGACGATCGAATTCCATCCGTAGTGGGTTTATACTCCTCCTATCGAGTTCAGGTCGGAGTTTATGGAATATTGAGTGGTTCAACAACACTCGTTTATTTGTTTATACTCATATATGCACTTTGGGGATAAGAGTTAGTTGGCGGGTGGTCGAACCGCACCCAATTTGTGTTTATACTAGTGTCCATGCTTTGGGGACCAGTAATGGGTGGTCAGTCACACCCGTTTGATGTTTATACTCCGGTCCGTGCTCTAGGGACCAGAGTTGATCGATGGACGGTTGAACCATGTCCATCTTTTTGTGTTTATACTCCAGTCCACACTCTGGGGACCAGAGTTTTATGATGGGTGGTCAGTCATACCCGTTTGATGTTTATACTTTGGTTCGCGCTCTGGGAAACAGAGTTGATCGATGGACAGTCGAACCACGTCCATCTTTTTGTGTTTATCCTCCAGTTTGCACTCTGGGGACTAGAGTTCTATAATGGGTGGTCTATCACACCCATTTGATGTTTATACTCCGGTCCACACTATAGGAACCAGAGTTGATCAATGGACGGTCGAACCACGTCCATCGTTTTGTGTTTATCCTTCGGTCCACACTCTGGGGACCAGAGTTCTATAATGGATGGCCAGTAACACTCGTTTGATGTTCATACTTCGGTACGCGCTCTGGGACCAGAGTTGTTTAATTGACGGTCGAACTGCATCCATCCTTTTGCTTCGTACTCCTCCTGACAAGTTGAGGGAGAGATTTTTTGGGTGGATGATCAAGTCACATCCACTTCAAGCTGTAGTCGTGTCCATGTGTTGAGGGTGGTGGTTGATGAGTAGGTGGTCAGTCACGCCTACTTTAAGTTGAGATTTCGAAATGTCTCCTGTGTCCAAGGCAGGAGTTAATGTATAGACGATCAAATCACGTCCACTTTAGTTGAACTTCGGTCGTGCTGAGCTTCGGGAGAGGCATAAGTATTTTGGCGAACTTCAAATATGAGCTGGGGAGTGGATGGTTGGGTTGCATCCACTCCAAGTCTTTCTTTGGTCTCAAAGTCAAGTGTGGAGGTTGATGAGTGGATAGTTAGTCATGTCCACTTTGTATTAGATTCTGACCTTGTCAGGCTCTGAGTATGGCATAGATGTTCTATCAAAATTGAAGAGAGTAGGAAGTGGATGGTCGAGTCATGCCCATTTTTCATTTCGAGTCCTTGCCCCCAAGTCAGAGGCATATGGTAACTTATGAGCGGTTGGATCACGCTTGTCTTAATGATCCTCCAAAGGTTCGATCATGGTCTGTGGAGGTTGGTTGGCACCTAAATCTAATACTTGGTCACCTACATCATTTGAATAGTTCAAGTTAGTCATAGTTCGCAACATAATTGAAAATGAAATAAATCTTATTAAAATGTGAAGCAGAGTTGAAGCTCGCTATTCCACTTTGCCCCAACCCTTCTCAACTAGAAGTCGACCGTAGGTAGTCCAATTGATAATCAAAGGTCATTATTGGTAAGTGTCGGATGTTCCATACCCGCCGTTCTACGGCGCTTGCACATATTTTTGAAGCTTTCCTTTACAGATCTGCTTTCCGATCACATCTCGAAGGTGTCTACAATCACTGGTATTATGACCATGTGTATCTTGAAATATACAACATTTCCCAGATTTCTTCTAGGTTTTGGTGGACTCTCTCAAGGCTGGTTTCCAGTACTGCTTCGAGTCGTGAGTCTCCAAGTAGATATTTTTGATTGAATCATTCATAGGAGTATATGAGTCGTATTTTGGGATTCTAGTTTGCCTCCTAAAATCCAAGTCCTCATCTAAGGCCTCAATGCTGCCCTCTCTTTCACTTCCTTTAGCCAACCGGCCTGCATCGTGCTTTCTCCTAGTCTACTATACCTCCTCCTTGCTTAGGTTCTGGTTCACTTTGTAACATAAATGATTCAAGGTTATATGTGGCTCTCTAGGTAACCAATCACCAAAGTGTGTCTTGGGGTCGATTCACGTTATCAATGCCATCAGTATGATATTCTCACTGGAATTGCTCACTTTAGTGACAGAGGTGTTAAATCTCTACCAAAAGTCTTTGAGCGGCTCGCCTAGGGCTTGGGACAAGTTGGGGAACTCCTTAGCCAACTGATTAAATAAGGAGATGGACTTGGACGGTGATCACATAAATCACATGATCGATCGCTACTCCCTCGAGGGACATGGGAAAGAATCAACATTTAATTGCGTTCGTCGCTCTGGTGGAATCCATAGGCCCTTCCTTTTTCATGAGATGCTCTTTGGGGTCTGTTTTTCCAAAATATGCTGGTATAGTTTTCATGTTGAATCTCTTGGGATATTCTGCATATTGAATGGCTTCGAATGGGCTTTAACTGGGAAAAATGCTTTAGTCGTCGTTATATGGTCCGTTTTCAAGTTACGGCTATTTGTAATGCTTGTGAATGTTGTATGCATGATTGTCCAACGTGTGACAGATTGGTGATAACTTACTTCGAGTCCGACCCAAGAAAATTTGCTATTTGCTTGGAGAAAATCTTTGTTTTACTCGAGTTTGACCTTGGGCCAAAACTTCCTAGGTTTGCTTCAAGTTGAATGGGCAACTACTATAGGTTCGACATTGATGATGGATAACTATACTTTGAAATGATATAATAAGCGACGTAGGGCGATCATCACACAAGCCATCATATCATAACTAACAAGTCAGGCGTTTGGAAGATGGTCAGTTGAGAGCAGTCGTAATCTACCCTAGAAGCCTGATCCAGTAATCGATCCTAGTTCATGTCATATCATCTTGGTTCACCAGCCTTTGGGTGCACCGTTTGAGTAGCAGTTCCTTATCCATTCCTTGGCTACAATTTAGCAGCTGCCGCTTGATCCCCTATGCCCTAGCCAGTCATAGGATGTTAGGGAAGTAGATAGAACACACCATCTTTAAGTTGAGTTCCGAATCTAGAATGCGGGGGCACTTCGCTGTGGATCGGTATTGAGTATGGCTATCAGCTGAGGGATCGGTATAGCTTGAGGGATCAGTATTGAGCATGGCTATCAACTAAGGCATCAGTATAGCTTGAGGTATAGGTATTGAGCATGGCTATCGGCTGAGGGATCGGTATAGCTTGAGGGATCGGCCATTTTGGCCTTGAGAGTGGGATCGGTCATCCTCTAACTTGAGTGCAAACTTCAACATCTGATCCCAAGATCTTGCATACATGAGTGAATCTGATTCCTTCCAAATGGACATGAACACATGAATAACTCTAAACAAGAATACTAGCATAATCAAATCCTCCATAAACACAAGAAGTAGACTTAGTTCCTCTAACCATGGCTATCAGCTTCCTTTAGATTTCCTTCAAATCTGAGTAGAATAGGAAGTTTGTAGGTTAATAACTGGATCTATCTCGCGGATATGGGAATCCACAAGTAGATGATGAGATCCAATCAAGCTGAGAATTCGATTCTTAGTGAAAGCATCAAAATGTTGACGCCAAAAAGGGCATCAACACCCAATAGAATCTAGTAGAGATTAAATGAAGAATGAAATTAAAATAGAGCAAATATCATAAATGAACACAGATTTTGTAACACCCCTAATTTTGATAATAAAATTATATAGGAGATTTAATTAAAATAAATTAAATATAATAATGTAGATAAGGAGATTGAGGTTGATTAATAAATATGTAGTGGCCGAGCTTATTAAATTGGATGAACTTAAGCGCTAACTTAATAAACTTAGGGGCATTAGGGTAAATAGCCGCCCATACTTTCCCCCTAATACTATTTTTCCCTTAACCATACACATTCATTTTATCATAAGCAAAACTAAAAACGTAAACAAGGAAGAGCAAGGCCGACCATTAGGAAGAAGAGAAGAAGAGAAAAATCAAAGTAAAGTTTAGGATTCAAGCTAGAAGAAACCAATCTCAATCAATCTCCAATTTCCTTATCCAATCTAAGGTGAATAATAATCACTACATATTTATTTTTTGTTTTATAATCATATGACTTTGGACTATGAGTAGATTCGTTTTTATGATATATTGAATGATGATATGCTTGATTTATGATCTATTTGATTTAAACAAGATTGTTTAAAGGAGTTTTTATATGGTTTTAGGTCAAAACCGAGATCTTATGATGTTTAAATTACATGGGAAAATTTTATGTTATGAGAAACATGATTTTGGAGTTGGGTTTCAATTTGAGAATTTTCCAGGCCATGGAAAGATTATTATGAATTTTAAAGGAAAATATGGTTATTTGGGTTTATAAATTTATTTTGGAAAATATATTAAGAATTTGGGTCTAAAATTTTGATTTGTTAGATAACATTATTAAAGTGAATTTTTGGATTTTTTGGGGATTTTTACTAAGTATTTAGTAGGGAAATTAAATTATTTTAAAAG
Source organism: Allium fistulosum (assembly GCA_030737815.1). Classification (NCBI taxonomy): domain Eukaryota; kingdom Viridiplantae; phylum Streptophyta; class Magnoliopsida; order Asparagales; family Amaryllidaceae; genus Allium; species Allium fistulosum. The sequence continues at coordinate 147,004,756 of CM060908.1, read as the reverse complement.
GAGGACCTAAATGATTTAATTGTTTTGTTAATAGGAAGGGTTTTAGATCTGAGAAAATGTAGCAAATTTTAGTAAAATAATTTGAAAGTTTAAGATAGCCAACCAGATGTTTACAAGTGGGCAAGTTAGTTACAAAAGGTTTACTTTATTAGGTAAAAACAGCATTTTGCTCAAAAAAGGGGTTCCGCCTTCTTTGGAAGGACCTTTCGACTCAGAGCTTCCACCTCCAACCTAGTCGAAACCTTCTAGGTCAAAACCAGTAAACCAATACACATGGTATCATTTAGATGGTACGTAGTGGATTGGAGAAAGGTGGAAGGTAGGGTGTCGATAGGTAGCTTTCAAAGGGGTTGGTTCCTTTGTTTTATTTTGATTTAAAATAAAAGCGCTTGCCAGATTGTAAATGGGTTTCGAAGTAGTCAAAACCAATGGTTTTGAAAGGGGTATTTCAAAGAGGCTTTTGAAAAAGAGCCGACACATATGTTTTAAAGAAGTAGCCTCCGAAGGAGTTACTTAGATTTTGTTTAAAGCTTTCGGAAGGGGTAGTTTCGACCAGGTCGAAACCCTTCTGAGAATTGATGACCTTTCGATGGTATTGAAGACTTCAATGTTGTCGAAAGGTTCATTTGTTTTTATAAAAACAAGCCACTTCCTAATGCGTTCGAAAGGGGTCAGGGGTTTCGAAGCTAACCTTCAATTGTTTTACCCAGATGTTTTAAAGCTTTCGAAAGGATGGTTTCGATACCATCAAACTTCTCCAATACTTATTGAATTAATGAATGGTTTCGAAAGAGATGCTTTCTCCTAGGTTCACTTTGACCCAAAATAATATTTGAAGTATAAACCTAATGCTTTCGAAAGAGGACTTTCAATGGTTTCGAAGGGTAACCTTCAATGGTTTCGAAAGGAAGTAATGGTTTCGAAAGGAAGTAATGGTTTCAAAAGGGTACTTCCAAATGGTTTCGAAGCTATGCCTCTATACTTATATGATAATACTTTAACATGCTCGAAAGGTTTCGAAAGAGATGATTTAAAGTAATCGAAAGGCAGGAGCCTAATGTTTTAAAGGTAGATCTTGATTCTTTCGAAGGAGGTCATCCTACGAGGTTGAAAGCAAGGTTTCGAAGATGTCGAAAGGTTTTAAAGCCCAAATTCCAATTTTTAAAGGAAAAAACTCATAGTTAAATAAAGGAGTTTTGAAATGACTTTATGTATGTTAATTTGAAGAAGTATTGCCTTGATAAAAATGTATAAGTCAAAGGGATTAACTATGTTTATATGAAATGTATTTCAAGGACCTTAAACCCACATGAGTGGTATTATTAAATTGTTACGTTTGCTTCTTATGAGTATATTCACATGATAAAGAACTGATAACTGTATTTTGGGGATAAAGGGGTAGAAGAACCAGCTAGGTTAACCCAGTAGTGAATATAATATGATTAAACTCGTGAATGAGTAGAATTGCATCCAATGAGTCAGGGAGACCAAAGTATAGGATGTCTAAATCATGTAGTTATTAGGGGTAACCAACAGGTTCATAGTAAACCCATGAAAACTATGCATTAAGGTAGGTTGGCAGAGGCTAATTGGTTTGTAGTGAACCCATGAAAATGATATTTGGATTTAGAATTGACATCAGTCGATAGGTCCTAGTCAACCCACGAAAACTAGGATAAGAAAGAAGTTAGCGGAGGCATCAGTAGGTTCCTAGTTAACCAATGAAAACTAGAACGAGAAGTGAGTTACTAGATAACTCCATAGGTTCCTAGTCAACCCATGAAAACTAGGATAAGGGATTAGTTATTGAGATGACTAATAGGTTCAGTGGGACCTATGAATTAATTAAGTTAACTGGCAGGGGCCTATAGGTTCTTAGCGATCCCATGAAAACTATGAATTAGGAAAGGGTGTCCATGTGTAAGGAAAAGTTTATTAGTAAACCCATGAAAACTAATTGGTTAATAGTGACCCTAAAAACCATAATTACGACAGGGTGTCAAATTTAAACTGGGGATGGGTAATCCAAATTGTTTTCATATATGCATATCATCATAATATTTTGAAATGTATGTTTTAACTATTGTGGATGCAGGAGCACAATATATGGTTTTATAAAGGTTTTAGGATACTAGTGAGGGGAAAACCCATTTTGCTAAGCGGCATGGTCTCACTAGATATCTAAAAGGATTGAGATGTTAGATTATTATTCATACCAGGCTTTATGTCTGACTTGAAGTTTTTGTTTTCCCTCTTAAACTCTTGTGTACTCAATTGATTTTGAGTAGTTTGAGATTTAAAGTTTTCAGGTTCTCTTCTAGATGAATAAACTTTCGGAGGCATGCAGGAGGCAGTTAGTTATTTAGAGTTTTCTTTTTCTGCTGTGTATTTGGATGTAAAGGCAGATTTATTAGTCTTTCTATATACTCTGATCAACCAATGGGACATCTTCATATGTCGCTCTTTGCATATGTGTAAAAATTATATTTTGCTGAACGTGGTTAACATTTATGGGATAGTGCAATGAACATCAAACGTTTTGAATGGAATGTGGAAATGTGTTTTTGATTTGTTAAAATTTTCCATATTCTTGTGATCTGTGTATCAATGTATCTAGCACCGCCGTATTTGGTCACCGAAGATTAATAACTATGGATGACTGTAGCATTCGCAGCCATTAGTTTTGGGCCTCCAAGTAGGGGGATGTTACAAGTTGGTATCAGAGCATAGGTTTATGAAACTTTAAAAGAAAAGTAAAACCTAAAAGCTTTTTGAAACATAATCCAATGAATTTTAAAATATGACCAGGGTTGGGTTAACGCTATAGTAACGTACTTGTATTTGATATATAGGTATATATCTAAGTATGTATTCCCCTCTCTCTTAGACCATTCTTCTGTATCTCACTAAGGATCGTATGAAGATTTACTAGAAAGAGGATATGGAAGCAGGAAATAGAAGAGGAAATCTAGGTGGAGGAAGCACCACTATCAATGGAAATGCTTGACCTAATACCAGGAGGAACCAAGGTCGACAGGCTAATGCTAACCAAAATACTAAAGCCAACGTAGGTGCTGGAAATCCACCGGTAGATACGAGGATGGTGTATCAGTTGTTGGCTAATCTTTTGCAAGCAAGAGCTGCTGGAAATGTTGGAGGCGCTAATCTTGTAGCTCCAGTTGGATATAATTATGCTAGGCTGAGTAGAGACTACACTAGTTTGGATGGAAAGCCATTTGTGGGAACGGAGGATGTTGTTGAAGTTGAGAATTGGCTTTTTGAACTGTGAAAGGATCTTTACTGGTTTAGGCTTGGATGATGGAGAAAAGAGAAGGCTAGCTTCTAGACAGTTGCAGGGTTGGCGCTTCATTGGTGAAATAGCGTAACAGCTGGAGTACCGGAGGAAGAGATAACATGAGTTGATTTTAGAAGAAGGTTTAAGCAGAGGTTCTTGTCTGAGGTTGCCAAATCGGTATTGATGAGGAATTTCATTGATCTTATTCAAGGAGATATGTCAGTGATCGAGTATGCTGCTAAGTTTGATGAGCTGTCTCGATATGGATATGCTTTAGTTGGCACTGATATAAGAAGGAATGAGAGATTCATTCGAGGATTGAGGCCAGAGCTAGGTAGAATAACCATAACTAATGTCAGAGAGCCTTGTAATGTGGTGGTGGAGATGGCCATTCTCCATGAGGAGGTGCTTGCTATGTTTGTTAGGGAGAAGCCAGTTGAGTTCCAGGGTCCTCAGGGAAAGAAAAAGAAATTCTTTAAGAAGAAAGGAGCCCAGAAAAGGGATTCTGCCAAGAAGGCAAAAGCTGATTTGGTGTGCTATAAGTGTGATAAGAAGGGTCAATATGCTCACGAGTGCCGGACAGGCAAAGGGAAGAAGCCTGTAGAGAAGAAGAACGTGAAATGCTTCAACTGCCACTAAGTTGGGCATTACAAGAACCAGTGTCCAGAGCCAGTCAGGGTGGAAAGAAGGAAGGTTTTTGCTATTGGACCACCATCTTCTTCTAGGCCTACTACAACAGAGAAAGGGAAAACTATGATGGAAGGTACGCTTTTGATACAGAGTATACCAGTTAGGGTACTGTTTGATACCGGTGCATGGCATTCATTTATATCATAGTATTTGGTTGATCGATTATGTATAGAACCCATATACCTTGTTACTTCCTTAAGGGTTGCGAATCCAATAGGAGGGTATGCAACTCTAGGGATGAGATGTGACCAGTTAGAATTTGATTTATTAGGTCATAAGTTTGCATGCAGTTTGTATGTTTTTAATTTCGTAGATTTCGGGATCATTTTGGGTATGGATTGGTTGGTAAGTATGAGGCTAGGATATTTTGCCAGGATAGGGAAATATCATTGAGGCACCCAGATAGTCGTAACCGAATCATCTTCTCAGTGGAGAATTCCAATAAGAGTGTTTGTGCTTTGTTAAGTGCCATGGAGGTTGGAAAAGAGTTAGGTCAGGTTCGAGTGGTAAGGGAATTTGCTGATGTCTTTGAGCCAGTCACATGACTACCACCGAAACGAGCTGTTGAGTTTCGGATAGATCTTGTACCGGGAGCTGAACCTGTCAGTAGACCACCTAGTAGGATGACACCAATAGAGATGAAGTAATTGAAGGTGCAGCTAGTGGATCTTGAAGGAAGGAATTTTATCAGACCAAGCAGTTTGCCTTGGGGAGCGGCCGCGGTGTTTGTGAAGAAACCAGACGGGTCGTTAAGGATGTGCATCGACTATTGTAAGTTAAATGAAAGGACGATCAAGAATAGATACCCTCTGCCGAGGATAGATGATATGTTTGATCAGTTGAGTGGAGCCAGAGTGTTCTCCCAGTTGGATTTGGCGACAGGGTTCCATCAATTGAGAGTGGCGGAGGATAGTATTCCTTTGACCGCATTTCGACCTAGATATAGTTCGCATGGGTGGTTAGTGATGCCGTTTGGATTGACGAATTTACCTGCTTTCTTCGTTAACTTAATGAACCGTGTTTTCCGAGAGCACTTGGATAGGTTCATGTTAGTATTCATTGATGACATTTTGATATACTGTAAGGATGAAAGAGAGCATTAAGATCATCTTAGAGTTGTGTCAGAGACATTGAGGCAGAATCATCTGAAGGCGAAGTTCAAGTGTCATTTTTGAAAGAAAGAGGTTATGTTACTTGGTCATGTGCTTTTAGAGAAAGGATTATCAATCGATGCAGATAAGATTGAAGCTCTCAATAATTGGAAGATACCAGAGAGGGTAACCGAGATCAGGAGTTTTCTTGGACTTGCTGGCTATTACGGGAGATTCATTAGGGATTTCTCGTGGATAGTAGCACTTTTGACTAAGTTGACCGGGAAAGATGTGAAGTTTGTTTGGTCCGACAAATATGAGGAAGGGTTCCTTAAGTTAAAGCATTTGATAACCAATGCGCCAGTGTTAGTTGTTCCAGATGGTAACCAAGGGTTGGTAGTATACACTGATGCATGTGGGACTGGATTGGGAGCAATGTTGATGTAGAGGGGCAAAGTCATTGCTTATGCATCTAGGCAGCTTAGACCACACGAAGAAAGACATCCTACTCATGGCTTAGAGTTGGCTGCCGTAATCTTTGCGTTGAAGATTTGGAGGCATTATATCTTAGGAGAGAGATTTGAGTTGTATACCAATCATAAGTCATTAAAGTATTTATTCTCTCAGAAGGAGTTGAATATGAGGCAGCAGAGGTGGCTGAAATTTTTGGCAGCTTATGATTTCGGTATCGAGTATACTCCTGGGAAAGGAAACGAGGTAGCAGATGCTATCAGTAGGAAACATCAGAATGTGGTATTAGCGATGTTGGCAGAATGGAAGGATCTCAAAGCCTTGGCCAGTTGCGGTGTGCAGTTGAGATCTACTGCTAGTTCTAGTCAGGGTACTGCCATGTTGTCTTGTTTAGAAGCCCAACTAGTGCTAATCTAGGGGACAACTTCTAAGCAGAGAGAATATCCAGTTTTGTCCGAGAGGATTTGAAGCCTTGAGGTTGGATCAGAGGTTGATGACCTAATGGATTTTAGTCTTGACCAAAGAGGATGGTTGAGAAAGAAGGGACAGTTATGCGTTTCGGATGTAGAGAACTTAAGGAGGGAAGTTTTGGAGGAATGTCATCGATTGAAGCTTACGATTCATCCTGAAGGGACCAAGATGTATCAAGATATGAAGAGGAGCTTCTATTGGGAAGACATGAAGAGGGATGTTGGCTTGTGGGTTAGGTAGTGTGTTAACTGTCAACAAGTGAAGGCCGAACATCAAAAGCCGAGTGGATTGCTTCAGCCTTTAGACATTCCAGTCTGGAAATGAGATTCGATATCGATGGATTTTATAGATGGATTGCCAAGGTCGAATATGGGAAATGAAAGCATATAGGTTATAGTAGACAGATTGACCAAGAGTGCCCATTTCATCCCAGTCAAATCAACCCGGACGACACCTATTTTGGCTAAGTTATTCATGAAGAATATAGTTAGACTTCATTGGATTCCTAGTAGCATAGTCAGTGACAGAGATGCATTATTCACTAGTGAATTTTGGAAGAGTCTACAAGAAGTATTAGGAACCAAGCTCAAGATGAGTACCACATATCACCTACAGACAGATGGGCAGATAAAGAGAGTCAATAAGGTACTCAAGGATTTATTGAGAGCTTGTGTATTAGACTTTTGTGGATCTTGGGAGGATCACCTACATGTGATTGAGTTTTCCTATAATAATAGTTATCAGACTAGTATAGGAATGACACCTTTTGAAGCTTTGTATGGAAGACCATGCAAATCACCAGCGTGTTGGCTAGAGATTGGAGACAGATTGGTCTTAGGTCTAGATTTGGTTAGAGAGGAGTCGGAAAAGATTGAGATAATCCGAGGATGGATGAAGGAAGCTCAATCCAGGTAGAAGAGTTATGCAGATAAGAGACATAAAGACCTAGAGTTCTCAGTGGGAGATAGGGTTTTCATTAAAGTATCACCGATGAAGGGTGTGGTACGATTTGGAAAGTCAGAAAAGTTAGCCCCGAGATATGTTGGACCATTCCAGATCATAGAGAGGATTGGAAGGCTCGCGTGTAGAGTAGAGTTGCCGAGTAGTTTGGCAGGTATCCATGATGTATTACATGTGTCTCATCTTTGTAAGTATATGCATGATCCGGAGGCTACTATTTCTCAGACAGAGTTGGAGGACTTGGTAGTAGAGCTTGATTTGACTTTTGTCAGACAACCAGTTCGGGTTGTAGCGAGAGATGAGAAAAGATTGAGGACCAAGACAGTCAAGTTGGTGAAAGTTCAGTGGAGCGAAAACGAGAAGGATTGTACTTGGAAGACAGAGGACATGATTCGAGATGCTTATCCTGATCTGCTTTGATGGTATGTCTATATTAGACTTATATAGATTAGTTGCTAGTCGGGTAGGCTAGTATGGTTGTTAGGAGATGTTACAGATGATTGTTATGGTTGCTATTTAGTCCTTACTGAATTTCGAGGACGAAATTCTTTAAGGAGGGGAGCCTGTAACACCCCTAATTTTAATAATAACATTATTCAGGAGATTTAATTAGAATAAATTAAATAGAATAATGTAGATAAGGAGAGTGAGGTTGATTAATAAATATGTAGTGGCCGAGCTTATTAAATTGGATGAACTTATAAATGGTTAAGTGCTAACTTAATAAACTTAGGGGCATTAGGGTAAATTGCTGCCCACACTTTCCCCCTTATACTATTTTCCCCTTAACCATACACGTGTTTGAGCCAAAATTGGTCAAAAACCCCAGAAGTCGTGAAAGCACCAGTGTTTATACACAGATCCACAATATTCAAACACAGATCTCGGATCTAAATGAAGTAGAGAATAAAAGTGAAGAAATAGCAAAATTAAAATGAAAGAAAGCAAGAAAGAACACAAGGTTTATAGTGGTTTGGCTATCTCCGGCCTACGTCCACTTTGAATCAATTCTTTTATTCCTTTTGTATTGAGATTACAATTACAAGCCTTTGAATATCAATGAACAAAACAGCAGAGTTTCAGCATCCAGAGCAGAAGAAGGCCCCTTTTTAGTTGCCATAAGACCACTATTTATAGGTGTAGATCCGAAATATCCGCCTCAAAACCTGGAATACCTTTTCTCACGCACAGGTGGGCCCACCAGATCGATCCAGGGTGATTTTGGATCGATCCATGCTCAATTTGTATCGATCCAAAAAATGGTCCAGTCGAGTTGAGATCGATCAAGATCATTCTTGAGTGCATAAGGAAGCTCCTGTGAAAATTTCGTAGCATTTGGAATTGTAGAATGAGAGTTACGATCGATCCAAGTTTGTGATTGCAAGTAGGTTGACGAACTCGTATTGATACAAATGCAATTCATATCGATCCTAGAGTTCGTATCGATTGTTGTTGGATCGATGACGTGGAGTGGTTATCGCGTGTAGATCCATTTTTCATGCTCGCTGACCGCTTCTTTTGCCTTGACCTTCTTCGTATCCATCAGTCGCTAAGCCTTTCGTATCCATCGCCCATGCCTCTATTCATGTAACGACCCGTATTTTACGGATCGAAAAGTTTGTCAAAATCTGGGATTTTCAGCATTTTCTAGTTGTTTCAGATTTTGGTTGAAATTTGCCTAAGTCCTAGGTCGTACGCGACCTAGAGGTTAGTTAAATGTTGTTGGCAACTTAGGAGATAAGTCGTGAGCGACTTAGAGAAGGTCTGCGACCTAAGGGGATAGGCGAGTTAAGAGTTAGGTCGTAGCCAGATTAAGTGGTAGGTCGCACTGTCTTGAGTCGCACCTAAGTGTTAAGTCGTTCAGGTGATAAGTCGCGAGGTGGTTTAGGTCGTGGACAGTTTGGAGCGACCTAGTGGTTCCGAGTTAGCATTGTTAGGTCGGCAACGACCTAAGAAGTTTGGAGATAGCTGTGTTGCGACCTAGTATCTTGGTATGACCTATAGGTTAGCGACCTAAGGAGTATACGACTTAGGGAAGTTAAGTGGTAAGTCGTAGACGACTTATAGGGGCAGCGACCTAAGGAAGCTAGGGGATAAGCAGGGAGCGACCTATAGTAGTACGCGACCTAAGGGTTAGCGAGTTAACAACCCAGTATGTTGCGACCTAGTGGATAGCTTGTTAGCATAGTTAGGTCGTTAGGCGACCTAAGGAGTTAGGTCGCATAAGTTGTTAGGTCGCATGGGTTGGTAGGTCGCGTGAGTTGTTAGGTCGCTGGGTTTTGTTAAGTGTTAGGTCGTAACCTCGTTAGGTCGTAGGATGGAGAGCTCTGTTAGGTCGCTAAGCGCGTAAGTTGTTAGGTCGTGCGTGCGATAAGTCGCTGGGTGTTAGGTTGAAAGCGACCTAGAAGTTGAGTCGTATGTGCGCTAAGCTTCAGTTGTCTGTTAGGACGTGCGCATTGTTAGGTCGCTGGGTTTGGCCATGTGTTAAGTCGTAAGGTTTGGGCAAGTCTTTAGGTCGGTTGGTTTTAGGTCGTAGGTCGTGGACGACCTAACTCCGAGCGACCTAGGGAAGATTTCTGCTATAAATAGAGGGGGTTGTTCTCACTTTTTGGGATCCGGATTTTGAAGCGACGAAGTGCTGCCATTTTGAGAGCTCGACTTCTACACTTCTTCACTTCTTTTCTCCACTCTAATCTAGTGATTCCTTCCATCCATATCGAAGATCAAGATTGAAGATTCAAGAGCTTAGATTGAAGATCTTCATCTTTTCAAGAGAGATTTCTTCGTTTGAAGCGGATTCGTGATAGATCAAGATTGATCCTTCGCTGTCCAGATCTGAAGCATGTTGATTTGGGGTTGTTTAGGTGATTTGGTGAGTGGTGATTATCTCTCACACGGATCCAAAGGAGTAGATCGGATTGTTGGCTTGATTTGGTGTTAAAATAGTGATTTCCATGCATTTTCTTCATCCTAAGTGTAGATCCATTGTTCATGATGATTTGACAACCATTTTTGTACATGATTAACCTATGCAAGTTCATTCATCAAGTTGTAGAGATAATTCTCATGTTTCATGCTTGTTAGACTTTCAACTCTTTAATTACGAAATTGCCATTATTGTTATAATTGTCCATTTTGCTTATATTTGAATGCTTAAATACTTGGATTGATGTTTAACATGATTGATTGCTGTGAATTAGATAATTATTGATTGGTTTTAGACAAGATGGTCGAAGGTGATTCGAAAGCTAAGGGAAAGGCTCTTGAATTGGAAAAGCTGCTCGTGGCATATGTAGCGGATGATGATGATGTTGAGATGAGACTTTGCGAGGATGTGATGAAGCGAAGTATGATATGAGATAGTCTTGGTCTAATCCAGACGGGATCATTCCAAGCATGTTGGTAACTCGGTGATATGATTCGAGTTAAGGATAATGGATGCTCGAGAGGCGCTTGGGCTAGTATGAAAATAGTCGTCGAGGAGGATGACTAGGAGGTTGAGATCTCATCGTTGTTGAAGGTTCTAGTATGCTCTAAGCAAGAGTACATGGGGACGCCCAAAAGACTAAGTTGATGGTCAAGTACTCTGGGCAGATTCGATAATCCTAGGCACGGGTCACGATGACGTGCGGGAGTTATGTCTAGAACCGGGGTTACCATTAGCCCTTGATGGACGGCTGAAAGAAGGTGCCGGTCATTCAATTAACAGTGATATCGCAGCAATGATAACAGTGATAGCCAGAGTCATGGATGTTTGGTTGTATTGTCATTCGGGTTTTAAGAGCGGTATTTCCTGGGTGCTTATCTGACCTTGGTATAGACCTTGGAGTTGGTACTTGGAAAACATCGCCCTTGACTCGAGTGATAATTGCTTTACTTTAAATTGTATGCTTTGCTATGCTTGCTTCTGCTTAGTGTGTGTCTGGGGGCTATCACTGTAGAAAGAGGTGGAGTGGGAGGGTTGTATTCCTATTCCTTTTCCCTTATGCTCTTTTGGCATGTTGTTAGTTAATTTACTGCTCACTAAGACTGTTGTCTGACTCAAGGCTTTATGTTTTAATTCTTATTGCCTTGGGCTGTTCGTCCATCTTGGGACGGGCAGACTAGGTAGCAGGTGACAGGTGCTGTTCTCTTCTCGCGATGCTGATATCGAAGACGAGCTGGAGGGTTGCATATTATCTTCTTATTATATGTACTGGATGTTCCGCTGTTTTGTATTCTCTGAGTGTTATGTATTGAGGCTTGATGTATTGGCTATTTGGATGCTTGTATTCAACTATTATGGAGTTTTATATGATGACATTTTGTTCTGTAAAGCTTCACTATACATATGTTCTATTGTATTTTGTCCATACGCTGTGAGTAATACGATAGATTCTGTTGTTTTAATTTACCTTGACAATCGCCCATGGTCGCCTGGCACACTTTACAGCGCACTATCTCTAGATTCGGTGCAGGGGTCATGGGCGGTCGTCACATTTGGTATCAGAGCATTGGTTAATCGATTTTACCCAACGCTCGCTGACGTAACTACGTATGAGAGACGTAATTGTAATTTTTGATGGATGATTACTATATATAATATAGTAGCTTAGAAGTGAGTTAGTCCTTTATGCAGTTATTTCTCCAGATGTGCTAATCATTCCTTTTTATAGATATTGAGAATGAGTCGTAGAGGGAGACCAGCTGCTAGGGGAGGCCGTGCTACTGAGGGGACTGCTGATTATGCAGCTATGTTCGAAGCTATGATGACTTCGATCATGAGGAGGATACCAGTTCCGGGGGTAGCAGTTGATGTTGGAGTTCAAGTCCAAACTCCAAAACCAGTGGATTTTGCTAAGTTGTGCAAGGACTATACTGCTCTTGGAGGAAAGGTTTTCTTGGGAACAGAATCAACTATTGAGGTCCAGAGGTGGATAGATGCTTGTAGAAGGATTTTTGGTGATTTGGGAATTGATGATGCAACTAAGAGGAAGTTGGCATCAAGGCAGCTTCAAAGGAGAGCCTCTGATTGGTGGAACTCTATTACCATCAGTACTGCGGAGGAAGAGATTACTTGGCAGCAATTCCAAGCTAGATTTGAAGCTAAGTTCATTTCTACAGCTCAGAAGTCTGTTCTGTTCAAGAGGTTTGTGGAGCTCAAGCAAGGTGGAAGATCTGTTCTTGAGTATGTTTCTGAGTTTGAAGCTTTGTCCAAGTATGCTCGGTCATATATTGAATCTGCTTATCAGAAGAATGAGAAGTTTGTGATAGGCTTGGACAGTTATCTTGGGAGGCAGTTGGTGGATCATTTGGACGATTCATTTGAGAAGCTTGTGGAGAAAGCTCTTAGGCATGAGAGTCTGTTTCCTAAGGAAGGATCTGTTGTTGCTGTTACCAGGGAAGAGTCTAAACCCCAGCAGGGTGGAAACAAGAAGAGGAAGCAGCAGCAGCAGCAGAAGGGTAAGGATGGCCCGAAGAAGCCGAAAGGCGAGGTGACTTGCTACAATTGTCAGCAGAAGGGCCATTTCTCGAAGGATTGTAAGAATCCGAAGGCACCGATGAAGTGTCACAACTGTGACAAGCCAGGTCACATCAGGAAGAATTGTCCAGAACCGAGGAAGGACAAGCAGATCGTGCAAGCTTATGCTTTGGGAGCTGTTCCATCGTCTTCGAAAGCTCCTACCGCTGAAGAGAAAGGAAAGAGTGTGGTGGTTCAAGGTACTCTTTTCCTATGTGGTGTTCCAGTTAGAGTTCTGTTTGATACTGGAGCATCGCATTCGTTTGTTTGTAGTGAACTCGTAGGCCGGTTAGGTTTGGAACCGGATATTGTTGATAGGCCATTGGTTGTGACTAATCCAGTTGGGGGTTCGTCTTGTTTGTGTATGTTATGCCGTGGTCTGATTGTGTCGAGTCATGGTTGCTCTTTTGTTTGTGATTGCTTTGTTCTGAACTTTGCGGGGTTCGGAATTATTTTGGGTATGGACTGGCTTAGGAAGTATGCGGCTAAAGTTGATTGCGAGAGGTTGGAAGTGACAGTCGAGAATGTGGAGGGGCGAAAGGTTGTGATACGATGTAAGCATGAAGAAGGTGTCTTCATGAGCTTCATGTATTCGCTAGTTGTTCCACGGGATGGACTATCATTAGTGCCAATCGCGAATGGATTCGAGGATGTCTTTGATGAAGTCAAAGGGTTGCCGCCGCATAGAGAGATCGAGTTTCGGATAGATCTAGTTGAAGGAGCCAGACCTGTTGTGATGCCCCTTAGGCGGATGGCGCCTAGAGAACAGCAAGAGTTGAGGGTGCAAGTTGATGATCTTTTGCAGAAAGGATTCATTCGGCGTAGTGTGTCCGAGTGGGGTGCACCAGTTGTGTTTGCAACCAAGGCAGATGGGTCATTGAGATTGTGCGTCGATTATCGTGAGCTGAATAAGGTGACTAAGAAGAACAAGTATCCATTGCCGAGAATAGATGACTTGTTTGATCAGCTTCACGAAGCTAAGGTGTTTTCTCAGATGGATTTGGCAACGGGATTTCACCAGTTGAGAGTGGCTAAGGATAGTGTGCCGAAGACTGCTTTTCGGACACCATCGGGTTTCTTTGAGTGGCTGGTAATGCCGTTTGGGTTGACTAACGCGCCAGCATATTTTATGGATCTTATGAATAGAGTGTTCAGAGATCAGTTGAACAAGTTTGTGCTTGTGTTCGTGGATGATATTCTGATTTATTCCAGAACTGAAGAAGAGCACAAGACGCACTTGCGTATTGTTTTGGAAATCTTACGGAAACATCAGCTGAAGGCTAAGTTTTCGAAGTGTCACTTCTGGAAGAGTGAAGTAAGGTTCTTAGGCCATGTTATCTCTGGAAATGGAATAGCGGTTGATCCCGCTAAGGTGGCAGCAATCCAGGATTGGGTTAGACCTAAGAATGCATCTGATGTGAGAAGTTTTCTTGGATTAGCAGGATATTATTGACGGTTTATCAAAGACTTCTCCACGGTAGCTGCACCGTTAACAGGATTGACGAAGAAGAACCAAGTGTTCAGTTGGGATGCTAAGTGTGAGCAAGCTTTCGGAATCCTGAAAGAGAGATTGACGAGTGCTCCTGTTTTGACTATTCCTAGTGGGAATGATGAGATGGTGGTTTACACCGACGCATGTGGTACTGGACTTGGAGCAGTGCTGATGCAGAGAGATAAAGTTGTTGCGTATGCTAGTCGACAACTGAAGCCGCATGAAAGGAATTACCCGACTCATGATTTGGAGTTAGCGGCGATTGTATTTGCTCTGAAGATGTGGAGACATTATCTACTGGGAGTCCGATTCGAGTTGTTTACGGATCATAAGTTGTTAAAGTATCTTTTCTCTCAAAAGGATTTGAATCTTCGGCAGCAACGTTGGCTAGAGTTTTTGGCATCGTATGACTTTGGTATAGCTTATACTCCGGGAAAAGGTAACGCAGTGGCAGATGCGTTAAGTCGAAGACATGCAGGATTGGGAGCCATGTTTTCAGAATGGAAGAGTCTCGAGTATTTAGTTGGATTTGACTTCAGGCCTAGATGTGAATTGGAACCTGAGATGTTGGCAAACTTATCGATAAGACCTTCTCTTGTGAAAAGGATTGGCGAGAGCCAAAAGCGAGATGATAAGCTTGTCAGAATTATCCGTGATTTGGAATCTGGATTGGATCCAGAAAAGGATAAAGGATTCGAGGTCGATCGAGAGGGTTGGCTTCGGAAGCAAGGACGACTAGTTGTTCCCGATATAGATGAATTGAGGAGTGAAGTTTTGAAGGAAAGTCATCACTCGAAGCTGACAATTCATCCAGGTGGAAATAAGATGTATCGGGATATGAAGAGAACCTACTACTGGGAAGGCATGAAGAAGGATGTTGGAAATTTTATTTCCAAGTGTATGAACTGCCAGTTAGTAAAAGCCGAACAGAAGAAGCCAAGTGGATTGCTTCAGCCATTAGAAGTTCCTACATGGAAGTGGGAGCAGATATCGATGGATTTTATTGATGGACTACCTAGAACAAGAACGGGAAATGAAGGGATTTGGGTCATTGTAGATCGTCTGACTAAGAGTGCGAGATTCATTCCTGTTCGATCGACTAGGACTGCATCAAAGTTGGCTGAGTTGTATGTTAAGTGGATAGTTCGATTCCATGGTATTCCGAAGAGTATAGTGAGCGATCGAGACCCATTGTTCACTAGTGGATTTTGGAAGAGCTTCCAGGAAGTTTTGGGAACCGAGCTGTGTTTGAGTACAGCTTATCACCCTCAAACAGATGGTCAGACCGAGAGAGTCAACCGAGTTTTGGAAGATCTCCTCAGAGCTTGTGTTTTGGATTTCGAAGGATCATGGGAAGATCACCTTCATTTGGTGGAGTTTGCATACAACAACAGTTACCAGTCAAGCATTGGTATGGCACCGTATGAGGCATTGTATGGAAGACCGTGTAACTCTCCGACATGTTGGTTAGAAACTGGAGAAAAGCTGATGCTTGGGCCAGAGATGATTCGACAGACTTCAGATTGTATAGAGATCATTCGGCAACGAATGAAGGCAGCCCAAGACCGTCAGAAGAGTTATGCCGATAAGCGTCGAAAGGATTTGGAATTCGACGTTGGTGATATGGTTTTTGTGAAGATTTCTCCACTGAAGAATGTTATTCGATTCGGGAAGAAAGGAAAATTGACTCCGAGATTTGTTGGACAATTCCCGATCATCGAGCGAATTGGAAAGCTCGCCTATAGATTGGAATTACCAGAGAAGATGTCGAGTGTGCACAATGTTTTTCATGTATCGTATCTACGGAAATATGTGCACGACTCGAGTACGGTGGTTTCTGCTGATAGCTGTGAAGATTTCGAAGTTGATCCAGTCGATAGAAGACCTCGTAAGCCGCTTTGTGTTGTAGAAACCGACACGAAACAGCTTAGGAGGAAGGTAGTTAAGTTGCTCAAGATACAATGGAGTGACGATGATAACGACTGTACGTGGGAGGTGGAAGAGAGGATGAAAGCAGCTCATCCTGAACTCTTCAAGGTATGGCCCTAAGGTGTCGTCTCATCTCACGATATTGTAACTTGTTCTAAGTCTTAGAATTCTGTACGCTAAGCTAGAATTGGATGCATGGTTTGTTGATTGTTATGGATGATAGGCATACAGAATAGTCTTTGATTGCTTTGATTGTGTGGAATTTCGGGGGCGAAATTCCTAAGGGGGAGAGAATGTAACGACCCGTATTTTACGGATCGAAAAGTTTGTCAAAATCTGGGATTTTCAGCATTTTCTAGTTGTTTCAGATTTTGGTTGAAATTTGCCTAAGTCCTAGGTCGTACGTGACCTAGAGGTTAGTTAAATGTTGTTGGCAACTTAGGAGATAAGTCGTGAGTGACTTAGAGAAGGTCTGCGACCTAAGGGGATAGGCGAGTTAAGAGTTAGGTCGTAGCCAGATTAAGTGGTAGGTCGCACTGTCTTGAGTCGCACCTAAGTGTTAAGTCGTTCAGGTGATAAGTCGCGAGGTGGTTTAGGTCGTGGACAGTTTGGAGCGACCTAGTGGTTCCGAGTTAGCATTGTTAGGTCGGCAACGACCTAAGAAGTTTGGAGATAGCTGTGTTGCGACCTAGTATCTTGGTATGACCTATAAGTTAGCGACCTAAGGAGTATACGACTTAGGGAAGTTAAGTGGTAAGTCGTAGACGACTTATAGGGGCAGCGACCTAAGGAAGCTAGGGGATAAGCAGGGAGCGACCTATAGTAGTACGCGACCTAAGGGTTAGCGAGTTAACAACCCAGTATGTTGCGACCTAGTGGATAGCTTGTTAGCATAGTTAGGTCGTTAGGCGACCTAAGGAGTTAGGTCGCATAAGTTTTTAGGTCGCATGGGTTGGTAGGTCGCGTGAGTTGTTAGGTCGCTGGGTTTTTTTAAGTGTTAGGTCGTAACCTCGTTAGGTCGTAGGATGGAGAGCTCTGTTAGGTCGCTAAGCGCGTAAGTTGTTAGGTCGCGCGTGCGATAAGTCGCTGGGTGTTAGGTTGAAAGCGACCTAGAAGTTGAGTCATATGTGCGCTAAGCTTCAGTTGTCTGTTAGGACGTGCGCATTGTTAGGTCGCTGGGTTTGGCCATGTGTTAAGTCGTAAGGTTTGGGCAAGTCTTTAGGTCGGTTGGTTTTAGGTCGTAGGTCGCGGACGACCTAACTCCGAGCGACCTAGGGAAGATTTCTGCTATAAATAGAGGGGGTTGTTCTCACTTTTTGGGATCCGGATTTTGAAGCGACGAAGTGCTGCCATTTTGAGAGCTCGACTTCTACACTTCTTTACTTCTTTTCTCCACTCTAATCTAGTGATTCCTTCCATCCATATCGAAGATCAAGATTGAAGATTCAAGAGCTTAGATTGAAGATCTTCATCTTTTCAAGAGAGATTTCTTCGTTTGAAGCGGATTCGTGATAGATCAAGATTGATCCTTCGCTGTCCAGATCTGAAGCGTGTTGATTTGGGGTTGTTTAGGTGATTTGGTGAGTGGTGATTATCTCTCACACGGATCCAAAGGAGTAGATCGGATTGTTGGCTTGATTTGGTGTTAAAATAGTGATTTCCATGCATTTTCTTCATCCTAAGTGTAGATCCATTGTTCATGATGATTTGACAACCATTTTTGTACATGATTAACCTATGCAAGTTCATTCATCAAGTTGTAGAGATAATTCTCATGTTTCATGCTTGTTAGACTTTCAACTCTTTAATTACGAAATTGCCATTATTGTTATAATTGTCCATTTTGCTTATATTTGAATGCTTAAATACTTGGATTGATGTTTAACATGATTGATTGCTGTGAATTAGATAATTATTGATTGGTTTTAGACAAGATGGTCGAAGGTGATTCGAAAGCTAAGGGAAAGGCTCTTGAATTGGAAAAGCTGCTCGTGGCATATGTAGCGGATGATGATGATGTTGAGATGAGACTTTGCGAGGATGTGATGAAGCGAAGTATGATATGAGATAGTCTTGGTCTAATCCAGACGGGATCATTCCAAGCATGTTGGTAACTCGGTGATATGATTCGAGTTAAGGATAATGGATGCTCGAGAGGCGCTTGGGCTAGTATGAAAATAGTCGTCGAGGAGGATGACTAGGAGGTTGAGATCTCATCGTTGTTGAAGGTTCTAGTATGCTCTAAGCAAGAGTACATGGGGACGCCCAAAAGACTAAGTTGATGGTCAAGTACTCTGGGCAGATTCGATAATCCTAGGCACGGGTCACAATGACGTGCGGGAGTTATGTCTAGAACCGGGGTTACCATTAGCCCTTGACGGACGGCTGAAAGAAGGTGCCGGTCATTCAATTAACGGTGATATCGCAGCAATGATAACAGTGATAGCCAGAGTCATGGATGTTTGGTTGTATTGTCATTCGGGTTTTAAGAGCGGTATTTCCTGGGTGCTTATCTGACCTTGGTATAGACCTTGGAGTTGGTACTTGGAAAACATCGCCCTTGACTCGAGTGATAATTGCTTTACTTTAAATTGTATGCTTTGCTATGCTTGCTTCTGCTTAGTGTGTGTCTGGGGGCTATCACTGTAGAAAGAGGTGGAGTGGGAGGGTTGTATTCCTATTCCTTTTCCTTTATGCTCTTTTGGCATGTTGTTAGTTAATTTACTGCTCACTAAGACTGTTGTCTGACTCAAGGCTTTATGTTTTAATTCTTATTGCCTTGGGCTGTTCGTCCATCTTGGGACGGGCAGACTAGGTAGCAGGTGACAGGTGTTGTTCTCTTCTCGCGATGCTGATATCGAAGACGAGCTGGAGGGTTGCATATTATCTTCTTATTATATGTACTGGATGTTCCGCTGTTTTGTATTCTCTGAGTGTTATGTAGTGAGGCTTGATGTATTGGCTATTTGGATGCTTGTATTCAACTATTATGGAGTTTTATATGATGACATTTTGTTCTGTAAAGCTTCACTATACATATGTTCTATTGTATTTTGTCCATGCGCTGTGAGTAATACGATAGATTCTGTTGTTTTAATTTACCTTGACAATCGCCCATGGTCGCCTGGCACACTTTACAGCGCACTATCTCTAGATTCGGTGCAGGGGTCATGGGCGGTCGTCACAATTCATATCCATCAATCAATTCGTATCGATCTATGATTGATCGATACGAAATGCCTTCCCAAACTCCTTCAATTTTCGCTTCGTGTCCATGCTCTATTCCCACTCTTGCATCAATCCGAATATCCTATTGAAGTCATATGACTTCGTATCCATCCAGCTACCTCATCCTTCATATCGATCTGAGTCATATTCTTGTCCATGCTGTTCGTATCGATCCTGATTTCCTCCTTCGTATCGATCTATAAGGGATCGATATAAAATGTCCATTTAAGTCTCTGAAACTGTTGCTCCATTCTTCGTATCAATCTCTGCCCTGATCGATATGAAGCATGCCGCCTTCCTTTTGCCGTGTCTAACCAAATCGATGCACATTGCATCGATACGAAAGCCATCGATCCCACACACCCATCTGCTCCTCGTATCGATCGGAGTTCCCTTTCCTCGTATCGATCTCTATGGATACGAATGCCATCCATCTTGATCGATACGAATGGATCGATACGAACCATTTTCCATGAACTTTGATCCATCCATAACTTAAGCATATAACTCTGTTTGACCTGAAATTCGAAACATAGCCTTTCCTAGCCTTGTTTATCATTTCCAATCGATCCCACCTTGATTAGAGCTTGGTCCAATTTTTATGGTATCGATCATAGCCTTGTTTCCAATCGATCTCCAATCCTGGTATCCATCCTTTTTAGCTAATTTGTTGATATCCCAGCTTTGACCAAAAGGCGGGGTAACATTTGCCCTCCCAAAACATGCCTTGCAATAGGAAGGCGTGTTTTGAATAGCTTCAAGTACAACATCCAAAGCCCACATTCCATCCATAGCCATACCATCCGATCCATAATCCAATCCACTATCAAGCCATTCTATCCAAGCGCCACAACCATATCCTTGTCCAAATCCGTGACTGCTCCGAGTCGATGTCCGATTCCAAATCCAGTAACCAATTCCTTAGCCAATTCCATAGCCATCCGAACCCGTCAACCGAGCTGTAATCCGTCCATATCCAATAACCAATTACCAAATCCATGACCTCTCCGGGTCGATATTCAAATCCGTAGACCTCGCAGGGTCGCTTTATCCTACTCCGGCCTCGACTCTCCGGTCAAGGACTTTTTTATGTTCTCTGGCCTCAACTCTTCGATGGAGGACTTTTATATTCTTCGGCCATCGACTCTCCGGTCAAGGACTTTTATATTCTTCGGCCTCGACTCTCCGGTCAAGGACTTATATATTCTCCGGCCTCGACTGATCGAGGACTTTTATATTCTCCGGCCTTGACTCTTTGGTCAAGGACTTATATATTCTCCGGCCTCAACTCTCCGGTCAAGGACTTTTATATTGTGTCCGAGTCCATTCCATCGCTCTCCGTTGAAGGGACTCATAACTTGCGATTACTGCCCCATCTCTTCGGTCGAGATCGTAATCGCGTGACCTGTATTATTTATTACATTAATCCAAATCCACTCATCACAGAGTCAAATTAACAAAATAAAAGTCTGTACAACCAGGAAAATCTAAATAAATGTCTGTACAACCAAGGAAGAAACCAAAGTTTGCAAAAAAAAAACAGAAAGAAAACAAGATTTCATAGACTCGAGCATCATGGTTTATCATCATCTCAAAGCATGCCTAGGGACCGTCCTCAATCTCGTATATGTGTAAGTGACTTAGCCATGTTACTTCGAGTTCTATTACTTATTCAAAGTCATAAATCCATTCAGTTGATAACAAGCTGACGATGCCTATATCTAGTGCCATCTTCGTTCGAGGTGGGCGGTGGCTGCTCCTGTTCCACTGCCATATCTCGATTCCTTATGTATTGCTGTAAATGGCCATTCCTCATGTGCTCCTCAACGATGTCCTTCAAATGCCTATAGTAGTTTGTGCTGTGTGGAATAGGCAATGCTTTCCTGATGCCTGCTCGTATTCAGAAGGTTCCCTTTTTGCCAGCCTTCGATACGGGAGGCGCTCTTGAGTGTCCAAGTAAATCCTTTCCAGAGTTTCAGTTAAGTCCGTGTAAGAAGAAAACTTTGACTCCCTCCGTGGCCTTTTCTAAGTGCTACCGTTTTCATTCATTTTCCTTTTGCCTCTATCGTCTTTGTTTGAATCCTCTCTGGATGGACCTCCACCTTTCACCACATAAGCTTCAGCCTCTGTCCCTTCTCTTTCAACATGTGCATCTTCTTGCCTTAGAAATCTTTCCGCTTCATGGTAAAACTCCCTGAGATCCATCGGTGGATCCCGCTCCAGCGATATCTTGAAATCTGAATTATCTGCAATTCCTGAGACTGCCACCATCAAAACCATTGATGGATTAGGCCGATCCACTAAAGCCACTGCCACATTGAATCTGGTTAAGAAATCCCTAAGTGACTCTCCCTTCCATTATTTCATCGATGTCAAAGTCATCACGTTTTTGGGTCTGACTATGTGGACCCAAAATTGCCTCATAAACCTCTCAATCTGCTCCGTCCATGCGCCAATAGAGCCACTCTCCAGCTATCTGAACCATAATGCTGCTATATCCGTCAAATACAAAGGGAAGCATCATGCCATGACTTCCTCCGATGCCCCCAGCACTTCCATGTGTCTCATGTACATTGTCAAATGAACAGCAGGATCCGTTCTCCCATCGTACATCTCCGGCGTTGGTAGTTTGAAATCCAGTGGGTTCCTAGCTTGCCTGATCGTAGGAGCAAAGGGACTCCTATTCACATCCTCCAAGTCTTAATTCACTAATCCTACCCTCATAGCCCGTCTGATCACGTCCGCTAATCTGTCGTTGTCATCAAGCGGTAGCCTCTGCTTGCCATCTCCAACCTGCCCCTCGAGTTCGCGAGGGAATCCTGATGCCTGTCTTTCTGGATGAGCATTCATATCCCGGTCAACTCCAAATTGCACGGCGCTGCCTGGTATCCTTCCTGGAATGTAGTCAACAAGATTCGGGGGCATGCCCCCTAGCACAAGAGCTGCTCCCGATGGTACTACTCTGTCCTGCATCCTGTTTGTTGCATTTTCTCAGTCCCGATTCTAAACTGCCTCTGCTTCTGCTTCTCTAGCTTCGTGGATCTGAACTCCAGTAGCTCCAGCTATTCCTGCATGTCCAAACTATCTGAGAAGGTTCTGCATCATTTCCTCCTGTCTTTTCAGCATCGTTTCCATCTCATCTCTAGTGATGAAGATTGAGGCCTGATTAGCTCCTGAGGAAGCCTCATGACTTCCTTCATGCGGACTCATTTCCGTCCTTTATCTCCTTGTTGATTGCTTCTCCATGGTTCCTTCTAGATCTGATCCATTAGCTCTCCAAATCTGAACTCCAATTCCGGTGTAATGGGTGCTAGTCCTTCTCAGTGAAAGCACCAAAGTGTTTGTGCCAAAATTGGTCACAAACCCCAGAAGCCATGAAAGCGCCAGTGTTTACATAGAGATCCACAATATTCAAACATAGATCTCAGATCTAAATGAAGTAGAAAATAAAAGTGAAGAAATAGCAAAATTAAAATGAAAGAAAGCAAGAAAGAACACAAGGTTTATAGTGGTTCGGCTATCTTCGGCCTACGTCCACTTTGAATCAATCATTTTATTCCTTTTGTATTGAGATTACAATTACAAGCCTTTGAATAGCAATGAACAAAATAGCAGAGTTTCAGCATCTAGAGTAGAAGAAGACCCCTTTTTAGTTGCCTTAGGACCGCTATTTATAGGTGTAGATCCAAAAATATCCGCCTCGAAACCTGAAATAACTTTTCTCATGCACAGATGGGCTCGCCAGATCGATCTAAGGTGATTTTGGATCGATCCATGCTCAATTCGTATCGATCCAAATTGGTCCAATCGAGTTGAGATCGATCAAGAACATTCTTGAGTGCATAAGGAAGCTCTTGTGAAAATTTTGTAGCATTTGGAATTGTAGAATGAGAGTTTTGATCGATCCAAGTTTGTGATTGCAAGCTGGCTGACGAACTCGTATCGATACGAGTGCAATTCATACCGATCCCAGTCTTCATATCGATTATTCTTGGATCGATGACATGGAGCGGTGATCATGTGTAGATTTATTTTTCATGCTCGCTGACAGCTTCTTTTGCCTTGACCTTCCTCGTCTCCATTAGTCGCTAAGCCTTTCGTATCCATCACCTGTGCCTTTGTTCGTATCCATCAATCAATTCGTATCGATCTATGATTGATCGATACGAAAAGCCTTTCCAAACTCCTTTAATTGTTGCTTCGTGTCCATGCTCTATTCCCACTCTTGCATTGATCCGAATATCCTGTTGAAGTCATATGACTTCGTATCCATCCAGCTGCCTCATCCTTCGTATCGATCCAAGTCATATTCAAGTCCATGCTGTTCGTATCGATCTTGATTGCCTCCTTCACATCGATCTATAAGGGATCAATACAAAATGTCCATCTGAGTCCCTGAAACTGTTGCTTCATTCTTAGTATCGATCTTTGCCCTAATCGATATGAAGCATGTCGCCTTCCTTTTGCCGTGTCCAACCAAATCGATGCACATTGCATCGATACAAAAGCCTTCGATCCCACGCAACCATATGCTCCTCATGTCGATCCAAGTTCCCTTTCCTCGTATCGATCTCTATGGATACAAACGCGATCCATCTTAATCGATACGAATGGATCGATATGAACTAGTTTCCATGAACTTTGATCCATCCATATCTTAAGCATACGAACTCCATTTGACCTGAAATTTGAAACGTAGCCTTTCCTAGCCTTGTTTATCATTTCCAATCGATCCCACCTTGATTAGAGCTTGGTCCAATTTTGACGGTATCGATCATAGCCTTGTTTCCAATCGATCTCCAATCATGGTATCCATCCTTTTTGGCCAATTTGTTGATATCCTGGCTTTGACCAAAAGGCAGGGTAACAACACGTTCATTTTACCGTAAGCAAAACTAAAAATGTAAACAAGGAAGAGCAAGCCTGGCCATTACGAAGAAGAGAAGAAGAGAAAAAATAAAGTAAAGCTAAGGATTAAAGCTAGAAGAAATTAATCTCAATCAATCTTCAATTTCCTTATCCAATCTAAGGTGAATAATAATCACTACATCTCTATTTTTGGTATTATAATCATTTGACTTTGGATTTAATGGGTAAATTCGTTTTTATGATATATTGAATGATGATATGCATGATTTATAATCTATTTGATTTAAACAAGATTGTTTAAAGGAGTTTTTATATGGTTTTAGGTCAAAACCAAGATCTTATGATGTTTAAATGCCATGGGAAAATTTTATGTTATGATAAACATGATTTTGGAGTTGGGTTTCAATTTTGAGAATTATCCAGGCCATGGAAAGATTATTATGAATTTTCAAAGGAAAATATGGTTATTTGGATTTATAAATTTATTTTGGAAAATATATTAAGAATTTGGGTCTAAAATTTTGATTTGTTAGATAACATAATTAAAGTGAATTTCTATATTTTTTGGGGATTTTTACTAAGTATTTAGTAGGGAAATTAAATTATTTTAAAAGGAGCACCTAAATGATTTAATTGTTTTGTTAATATGAAGGATTTTAGATCTGAGAAAATGCAGCAAATTTTAGTAAAATAATTGAAAGTTTAAGATAGCCAATCAGATGTTCACAAGTGGGCAAGTTAGTTACAAAAAGTTTACTTTATTAGGTAAAAATAGCCTTTTGCTCAGAAAAAGGGGTTCCGCCTTCTTTGGAAGGACCTTTCAACTCAGAGCTTCCGCCTCCAACCTAGTCGAAACCTTCTAGGTCGAAACCAGTAAACCAATACACATGGTATCATTTAGATGGTATGTAGTGGATTGGAGAAAGGCAGAAGGTAGGGTGTCGAAAGGTAGCTTTCGAAGGGGTTGGTTCCTTTGTTTTAAAAGCGCTTGCTTATTTATAAATGGGTTTCAAAGTAGTCAAAACCCAATGGTTTTGAAAGGGATATTTCAAAGAGGCTTTCAAAAGAGAGCCGCCGCTTATGTTTTAAAGAAGTAGCCTCCGAAGGAGTTACTTAGATTTTGTTTAAAGCTTTCGGAAGAGGTAGTTTTGACCAAGTAGAAACCCTTCTGAGAATTGATGTCCTTCCGATGGTATTGAAGACATCAATGTTGTCGAAAGGTTATGTTGTTTTTATAAATACAAGCCACTACCTAATGCGTTCGAAAGGGGTTAGGGGTTTCGTGGGCCTTCGTTTCGGAAGGGGTTTCGAAGCTAACCTTCAATTGTTTTATCCAGATGTTTTAAAGCTTTCGAAAGGATGGTTTCGATATCATCAAACTTCCCAATACTTGTTTGATTAAAGAATGGTTTCGAAAGAGGTGCTTTCGCCTAGGTTCACTTTGACCCAAAATAATATTTTAAGTATAAACCTAATGCTTTCGAAAGGAGGACTTTCAATGGTTTCGAAGGGTAACCTTCAATGGTTTCGAAAGGGTACTTTCAAATATTTTCGAAGCTATGCTTCTATACTTGTATGATAATACTTTAACATGGTCAAAAAGTTTCGAAAGAGATGCTTTAAAGTATTTGAAAGGCAGGAGCCTAATGTTTTAAAGATAGATCTTGATGCTTTCGAAGGAGGTCATCCTATGAGGTCGAAAGTAAGGTTTCGAAGATGTTGAAAGGTTTTAAAGCCCAAACTCCAATTTTTAAAGGAAAAAAATCCATGGTTAAATAAAGGTGTTTTGAAATGACTTTATATATGTAAATATGAAGAAGTATTTCCTTTATAAAAATATATAAGTTAAAGAGATTAACTATGTTTATATGAAATGTATTTCAAGGACCTTAAACCCACAGGAGTAGTATTGTTAAATTGTTGCATTTGCTTCTTCAAATATGAGTATATTCACATGAAAAGGAACCCATAACTGTATTTTGGGGATAAAGGGGTAGAAGAACCAGCTAGGTTAACCCAATAGTGAATATAATATGATTGAACTCCTGAATGAGTAGAATTGCATCCAGTTAGTTTGGAAGACCAAAGTATAGGATGCCTAAATCATATAGTTATTGGGGGTAACCAACCATGAAAACTATGCATTAAGGTAGGTTGGCAGAGGCTAATTGGTTTGTAGTGAACCCATGAAAACAATATCTGGATTAAGAATTGACATCAGTAGATAGGTTCCTAGTCCCCCATGAAAACCAGGATAAGAAAGAAGTTAGCGGAGGCATCAGTAGCTTCCTAGTCAACCAATGAAAACTAGAACGAGAAGTGAGTTACTAGATAAATCCATAGGTTCCTAGTCAACCCATGAAAACTAGGATAAGGGATTAATTATTGGAATGACTAATATGTTCGAGGGGACCCATGAATTAATTAAGTTAACCGGCAGGGGCCTATAGGTTCTTAGGGATCCCATGAAAACTATGAAATAGGACAGGGTGTCCATGTGTAAGAAAAAGGTTATTAATAAATCCATGAAAACTAATAGGTTAATAGTGACCCTAAAAACTATAATTATGACAGAGTGTCAAATTTAAACCGGGGATGGGCAATGCAAATTGTTTTCATATATACATATCATCATAATATTTTAAAATGTATATTTTAACTATTGTGGATGCAGGAGCACAATATATGATTTTATGAAGGTTTTAGGGTACTAGTGAGGGGAAAACCCATTCCGCTAGGAGGCGTGGTCTCACTAGATATCTAAAAGGATTGAGATGTTAGATTATTATTCATACCATGCTTTATGTGTGACTCGAAGTTTTTGTTTTCCCCTTTAAACTCTCAGGTACTCAATTGATTTTGAGTAGTTTGAGATTTAAGGTTTTTAGGTTCTCTTCTAGACGAATAAAGCTTCCGGGGGCGTGCAGGAGGCAATTAGCTATTTAGATTTTTATTTTTCCGCTGTGTATTTGGATGTAAAGGCAGATTTATTAGCCTTACTATATACTCTGATCAACCAATGGGGTATCTTCATGTGTCGCTCTTAGCGTATGTGTAATAATTATATTTTGTTGAACGTGGTTAACATTTTTGAGATGGTGTAATGAACATCAAATGTTTTGAGTGGAATGTGGAAATATGTTTTTGATTTGTTAAAATTTTCCATATTCTTGTGATCTGTGTCAATGTATCTAGCACCGCCATATTTGGTCACTAAAGATTAATAACTATGGATGACTGCAGCATCCGTAGCCGTTAGTTTTCGGCCTCCAAGTAGGGGGATGTTACAGATTTTTATAGTGTTCGGCAATCTTGGCCTATGTCCACTTCATATTTTTTGATCTTGCACTTGATTATGGTTACAAGAATGTTTGGATCAGCTAGGATCCATTAATACAAGAATGAAGAACAAAAATGGAAGAGCCTTTTCAGTAGAAAGAAGGATCCCTTTTTTGAAGCCATGCTTGCTGTATTTATAGGGAAAGACGTGCATGGGTTAGACTGAAATTTCGGTAAAAGGTTTAGGAGACCAAGACGAGGCCACCCCAAAATTTCCAGCCCCATCAGGGCCCAAATAGGGATCGGTACCTATCCCTATTAGTGTGTTCAAATGGGTTGCAACCCCTATGAGGGGTGCCCCATGATGTTAGCTACTTGCTCCGCAAATTTCATGAAATTCCGACGTACGGTTTGTGAGATATCGCATTTTCCATGAAGTAGTGTTGCTTGAATTCTAATTTCTACCGATCCCTCCAAAAGGAGTTTTGTCGATCCCTCCAACTTCCTCCAACTGGAATGATATCCTTAGGGGGTGTTCCATATTTTGTAATAGACTTGTACTTCAAGTTTCATGTCAACTAGATGAGTAGAACTTGAGTTATTGCTCGATCTTTGCTGCAATATGAGTTGTCTTTTGATTCTAGCCGATCCTTATGGAGAGAAGAGGGCCAATCCCTCTTTCTTCATCCTTTTGAGATGTGATCCCTAGGGTAGGCTCCCTAGGGTCCCATATCTTGTTCCTAAAGTTTCATATGTAATGGATTTTTAGAATTTGAGATATCGATTGATCATCGTTGAATTGAGTTGTGGAATTGATACGATACGATCCTTAGTGTTGAATATGGATCGTACCCGATCCATCTTCGGGGAGTGGTGAGCTTTCATGCCTCTTCTTTACTACTGCTTCATATTATCATCTATGCTTGATTTTCTAACCCCCACAGTCATCCCTCTGGGTTACTAGCCATGATGACAGTCGAGTCTAACTTGTCTAGTCAGTTCGAATATAGTCAGGTCAAAATACCGGTAACGTATGTGTGTGTATATAGAGTATCAGTTTTCAAAAAAAATTTGAAAACCCTTTTTCAAAAATAACAAGTACGCCACTTATATGTATACTTTTCCCATTGATTGGGTAACCTAGGCTCTGATACCAAATGTAACAACCCACCTTTGAACAGGCCTAAATTTCGACCCAAAAAAGGCTCATTGAAACTTAGATCCATTCTAAGGTAAGTTGATCTATTGATCTAAGAAAATAACACTATAGATCCATAACTAAGCTTTCAGAATTCGCAGTGGATGGAATAAAATATAACAGAAAAATGTACCCATTTATTTCAAAACCATAAAAATGTCATAATACAAATTCCATAAAAACTGTAACATAATACACGGGTACACATAAAAGAAACAATAATAAATACTACCATAATCCAAGCTTCTCCATCTTTAAGCATCATCACCATGATCACTCCGTCCTTAACCCGTGTTGTAATGAGGAGAGAGTAAGTGTTTGGTGAATAATTCGGGTGATGACCACAGCATCATCAATATTCATTTTCCATTTTCTAAGTAATGGATTGCTACCATTGGAGTTTTGCTTTGGTAAAACTAGTTTTGATTTTAAAATTCAAAAGTATGATTTGAAATACAAAAAATTATTTATAGTATTGTTTCAAAAATAATTTGAAATCAGAACAGGGTGTTTAAACTCTGAAAATTTTCATATAGGTGTTTTGTGAAAATATGAGAAAAAAAGTTTCACAACTTATAAATTTGGAGAACTAGTAAGTTAAAACAAATTTTTTAAAGTTGTTGAATATAAACGTTAAGAAAACTAAATCTGAAATTGAACTAGGAAATGAAATTTAACTTAAGTTAAATAAAATGAATTTTGAAAAGGAATTTGACTCAAGTAAAGGTAAATGAAGTGAATTAATGAGAAGAGTTAAGTGAAATTGAATTTGATTTGTAATGAATTAATGAAATGGACATAAACTTAAGTTATGAAGTGATAATAAACATAAGTGGTTGTATAAAATGTTTATAATAGACTTAAGTAAAATTTGATGGAATGGTTCTTAAGTGATATTAATATTGAAAGAAATATACTAAGTAATAAATGAATGTGAATAATGATTATGAAAGCGAATGTAAGGATCTGAATAAAAAGAGAATGGGATATAATAAGAAACCAATCAAAATAAATACATAAGTTGTACGTAGACTATTTTATTCACATAATCATTTGATCCAGATTTGAATATACGATTTCGAGACGACTTACATCGGTCCGAGTTAGAATTCTTCACTCGATTCTTAATGGCGAACGTTGGATATGGATTTTTGATTGATTCTGATATTCTTTATCATATTATATGGCTATGCAAGGAGAATGGCTGTTTCTAATCAAGGAATCAGATCTGAGTCCGCACTAGAGTGGTCGTGTGAATGATACTAGTTCGAAAGTCAAATTGTATGTTCGAGCGAGCGATCAAGTATGGTTTTGCATACGAATGATATATATACATTGTACGGGCTTTAATAAATTAAATGTTGACATTAGAAAATGCAAATTGATATGGTTATGAATTAATTGGATGAATATGATTTGTTTGATGATTTCTCTTGTCACATTTACTACATTTGCATATAGTTATTATATAGTACATGTTATATATTGATATTACTCTCCCTATACTTGTTCTCAGTGGTTGTTGAGGGATTAGTAGGTGCTGACGTCATATGCTTAGCGTTTGGAGATTGATTGTACATGCTGGCTAATACTAATAAAAGGTACACATCTCAAATTACATATCATACTTTTATATTTTTCCCCATGGAATGCCTCATCCTTGAAGATGAGATGTATATTTGTGATTATATATATATATATATATATATATATATATTATAAAAATTTCCGATCGAACCGCAAAAAGGAGACGCTGGTGAAATTTTCTGTAAACTTAAGGCGACAATTTTTTTTTTGAGAATTTTGGAAAAATTTTGATAACTAAAATTTGATTTGAGTTATAACTTGGAATGGTATTAGTTAGAAACCTATGAATGGAATTAAAGATTTAGAAAATGTGATAACAAAGTTTCAACAAATTGATTTTGGAAAAGTTAAAGGTTTAAAAGCATTTGGTAATCTATTTCAACTAATTGATTTTGAAAAGTTAATGGGTTTTGGGCATTTTTCTTACTTGCTAATTTCGGGGACAAAATTCTTTTAAGGGGGAGAATGCAACGACCCATAATTTCAGTCATTCAAATTTGGAATATTTAACCGATTTTAAATATTGAAAACTAAATTTTATAAGTTATATAACTTGAATTTAAAATATAACAGTTATTTGAATATTCGGAATTGTTTAAATAATTGAATTTTGAATTGAATACGAATGAAGATGATTTCAAAAGTTGATTTAAATTCTATTTGAATAAAGATGAAGATAACAAACTTTTAAATTTGAATTAAAAGTGAGTATACTAGTTTTAATAATAATTGTTTTAATTAACGTGTGAAAATAGCCTTTCGGGACACTTTCTCGAATTTTGACGAAACCGGTTTCATTGGATCCGCAATAGTGAATTATAGTATGCCATTGAATTTTGTGGCGATCGGATGTATCGTTTGGTCGTGCGAGTTCGAAACGAGTAGAAATTTATTAAAGGAACTTAAATTAATATAATTTGATTTTGAAAAGCTAACTTCTGCACATAATGGACTTGGATCTCAATACTAGTTCCATTGTGTTCGGAATAAGGGTATTACATATAGAACGCCAGGCGGCATGCATAAATTGGAGTTCAAAAATTTAACCTGTGTATAGTGTCATCAAAATTTTCTATAAATGGACCTTAAAAATTCTCATTTGCAACTAAATAATTCTTCTTCAGCCACCACTTATGTTTAATGGTCGAAATCTACCAGCCTTTCTCCCTTAATTCCTCATCAACCACTCAATAGGTCGTCGTGGCATGTAAAGGGAAGTCATAGAGCTCGATGAGCTCTACATAACGTGTGGTTGGATAGTCCAATCATCGATGATTGGAGTCGAGATCTGGCTGCGTTCGTATGACCTAGGGCTGGATATGGAGCGCGATTCATTCGACCAGGCATGCCATGGTTGGGTTGGAGGTGCAGCTTCAGATGGCGGAGATGTTGGTGACATTTGATTGTTCTCCGATAGGGCGATGGAGGTGCGAGGATCAATAGAAGTTCGGCGATGATAGGTTCATGACCACGAGCCTGGAAACGAAGCATGTACGTGATGGGGAAGAAAGCAATCAATGGCCATGATTGAGTTTAAGGGCGATTAACATTTATTTTGTAATTAAAGTATAAAATAATTATATTGTTAAAATCGAATGTTTCTAAATTTTATAACATTTTCATACGAGGTCGAAATTGAATGCGACAAGTTGCGTTGCACTCATTACAACGAATATTACGTTTTGGAGTTGGATTGGATGGATTTGGAGCTAGTAGGAATTTGGGTTAAAATTGAACGCCTGTTCAATTTAATCCAAACCGGAGCACTTTGGTGATTTTTGGAATTTCTATGAGTTAACTCACCTCTATGGCCCACTTATATTTTTATATAAGTGTGGATAATTTTATTGTTGATTGTTTGTTGACTGTTTGGATGATTTACTATTGTATTAGTTGGTTTGGATATATTCCCGCTCCTAGAGCAAATGAGACCCTATTACGTTCCCATGTATGAGCAGATGGCCATTTGTATACGATCCCGCCTCGAAGTGGTTGATTTATATTTTATGATTGTATACTGTATGTGATGCAGGGGAATAAGTTGGAGGGATCCAACAGGATTCCTCACACTGTTGATTTTACTTTTCATATATATTGTGTTGTATGATTCGTTGGATGCCATATTTGATGACATTGATATGGTTTCCCTTATCTAGTGCTTTAGTAGCACTTTTTGGATTTAAAAATACTATAAAATAACGATTTTGATTTAAAAGGAATTTCAAAGTGATTTTGAAAGTATATATGTTTTAATAACTTTCAAATTATAAAAAGAATGAATTTATTTTAAATAAATAATGATGATGATTTTTTATGATTTAAAATTTATAGTTTTGAGAAATACTTTCAATGGAGATTTTCGAATGGTTTATATAAAGGATTTATAAAAGTGATATTTTATAAATAAAGGAATAAATTTATAAATGGAGTTTTTATAAATAGTTTATGAATAGATTTATAAATGGATTTTATAAATAAAAAAGATTTATAAAGAAATTGATTTATAAGTGAAATTTTATAAATAAAGAGATTTTAATTAGAAGTTTTATAAAATAGAAGTGAAATTTATAAACATAGTTTATAAATATAGAAATGATTTAGGTTGAGATTTAAATATGGAGTTAATCATTTTAAAAGCGGTTTATCTTTTAAAGGAATGTTTTGAAAGTGATATTTCCAACTGGAGTTTAAATAGCCTTTAAAAATGATTTAAAATGTGTTAAGTGACGAAAACATAGATTTCAACATTTATTGTTGTAATAGACGTTTTCGAGAAAGTGAGAAAGGCATGGACTATAACACTGTTGTTATAGTAAATGATTTTCGAAAGGAAATGTTTTATATAGTATACGGGATTTATATATATATATATATATATATATATATATATATATATATATAATTAATAGAATCCCTATACTAGTGTTTTAGATTGTCGTAATGATATTTCATGCAACATTCATTTTGACCCAATAAATTGTGTTTTGACCTTCCATTGTGAAATACATGAATTGGTTCTTATGATCGAACTAAAGCTTGGTGTTATAGGAAGCATTGCTTCTTATACTTAACAACATTCTGAGGCATATGAACTCGAGAGTTGTATAGTTATAGATATCTATTTACCGTGTCTCCAAAATGGTAGTGTCATCAAATATACTTATACCATGAATATAAGTATATGGAAATGTTTTTCAATATCGAATAGTTGAAATGGTTTTGAGAATATATCTTTTTAAAGATAATTTGAAGTGAATATCTGGAAAGTGATTTAATTAAGAAAAGATTAATTAAATGGGCCTAGCGACTTCTTATATGCTAGATTTTATTTGTTGCTTTGATAGTTTAATAACCGACTATCAAATTTGGCCATTTTTGATTCCTTGACTTGATGTGGGAACTGATTAGTCATGCACTTAGCACAAAGCCAACTATGTAGGCTTGATTATCGTTTGGTTTTAATAATGTTGATTCATGTAGTGCGGAGTGACTATGGTACTCCAATTTACTAGGCTTCCTTCTTGGCTGAAGAATAGCAAGTTGAGAGTTGGAAACGTGATAAGTCTACGAGACTTGGTTTCTATATGAGGTTGAGGGCCTCTTTATCGTTGTTAATCAGGAGAGACCGGGATTGGATGTATCCGAAAACCACTTTGGACCAACGTACGAGTACAAAATTGTAGGTTGATAATGATGATTTTTGAAGATGGAGATCTTCATGATGTGGGCTACTTGCCACTAGACCTACGATGCATATTATTTATATGGTGGCAGCAGTCCCTCGTTATGAAAATCTTCGATATGCAAGGACTTCTCGCTACTAGTCCTATGAGTAATTTCCGACAGGATATGGTCGGAGAGTTCCTTCGGTTTGTACTGTTCCTGGATAACTTGTATGGATGAATGTCTAGCTTTGCATTTCTAATCAGATTGATTGATCTTTATAAACGTATCATCTGTTTGGTGGCAGAGAAGGAAACTTCTCTTATCTTAACACCCTTTCCTGAGACGTACTAGCTTAGGAGTTATACGTTTATAGAAATCAATTATTTTATTATGAATTGGCAATATGACATTCAAAGTGGAATGTGCTATGTGAAAGGTAAATGTTACCTTAAGCCTCATCATCCAACAATGGCTTAAACATGGTACATTGTAAGGCTATGTGATTCGCAATCATTAGGGTATAATCATTACCCTTCTAGATTACTATATATATGCAAGTATGTTGTGTATGCTAGGAGAGCTCTCCGATAGGTCGGTTACGACCGGGGTGATGACATATTCGGTTTCTATCCAGGCCATTATGAGTTCCAAAAAGGGATAGACCAATCTTGCTAGATGCGGAGGACTATTTATGTATCCTCTGTACATTCCTCTAGAGATGTACTGTACGGAAGGTAGTCCCTTACCTTGCCATTGTATGGAATCCAAACTTCAATATGTGCCTGCCATTTTGTTTGTAGAGCCTAATATATCCGGAATTTAATAATGGTAACAATTTCGGTCATGATTAATATTATTTGTATACTAGATACTAGTATAATATAACAAAATTTGATAAGAAATGTTTTGGTTATCGTAAGGTAAAAACCCATCTGTGTATGTGTGGCATGGTCATACAAGATACCTTTGTTTTGAAAAGTTTTTTTGATAACTTTAAAATTTAGTCGAGATGTGTTTTCTCACGCTAGTTTACCAGATTGATCCATGCATGTTCTTCCCTTTCAATGCTCGGGTTAGACCAAGCATATTTACAGTTTTAGATTTGGATGTTTTGGAGCTTCAACAGACAAGCTGGAGGTCTTCAGGTCGGATTCATGTATATGTTTATTTTTTTCCACTGCATTGTTGTTTAAATTATGAACATTTGTGAGGACAGGTTGTTATAACTGTCCAGGCTGATGGTTAGTGATTTGTTGTTGTACTTTGATGGATGTATGTATATTACAGTTTCTCTTTTGTAATGATCACTGATATTATATTATATGTTGTTCCGCTGCGATTGTGAGATTCTGTGTTGTTTTAGTTTCTTCTTCTCTTCTTCTTCTCTTCTTCTTCTCTTCTCTTCTTCTTTCTTCTTTGTTTCACATAACTATCAGTCTTTCCATTCAATTTGGGTTGGACATGTGTGGTTTATTGTCAGCTTAAATTAAGCGGATTTACGAGTTGTCACATAGGTAAAAATAGGATAAAGCACACTAAGAGTCACTGCATAAACCCATCTAAGAACATGATAATTGATCATCCATTACTGTTGTTTTAGCCCACCGATTCCCTTCTAGTCGCACCTGAAATGAAATACTACAGCAGCCCAGATCGAGTCCTTATCATAAGTGAGCTCAGTAACACACACTAAGCATCCATGTTATACAACCAAGTTATCTACTCCACTAAAAGTGTAATATGATTATGTATGTAAGCTTATCATAAGTGATCTTAGTCCTAGTGTTAATGCAAGTGTCGTGTTATATAGGCATGTATGCAAACATCCTAGATATGAAATAAGTTTTCTATATGAGTAGAAAAGAGACAGTGAAAAGTGTGGCAACAATATCCTAACATCTAATCTAGCAATCACGATGCAACCAAAACCTAGATTTGATGAGATAATGTTTACCAGTGAAAAGCTTGGGATGGGAAGTTCTCATCTTCTCTTTAGTTTCCCATGTGCTTTCCGCTGGGTTATCTCCCCATTGCACTCGAACCAGCCTAAGTTCTTTGTTGCTAGGCTTCTTAATTTCATGCTCCATAATGCATGCGGCAGCATGGGATGCTATCGGCTCCGCCTTAATGTTTCCTAATTGATCAGGCTCTTCCATGGTGGTTGTACTCTCAAGGTATCTCCTCAAGTGTGAAACGTGAAAAACATCATGCGCTCCTGCCAACTTTTTCGGTAGCTCTACATAATATGCAAGTCTTCCAATTCTTTCCAAAATTTGGAAAGGCCCAACGAATCTTTGTGCCAACTTTCCCAACTTCCCAAATCTCATGCCTTTCCTTAGAGGGGAAACTTTAACAAACACCATGCGTCCTACCTCAAACTCCAATTCTTTCCTTCGCCTATCCATATATAACTTCTGGCGATCTCGTGTGGCCTTCATTCGCTGCCCAATTAATTCTACCTTTTCCGAAGTCACGCAAAGTAAATCTGGTCTGAGTAGAATTTTATCAGTTGTTTCCACCAACAATTTGGGAATTCGCCTGGCCTCCCGTACAATGCTTCAAAGGGTGTTATGCTAATCATCGCTTGGTGACTATTATTGTATGCAAATTCTACTAAAGCTACGCACTACTCCCAGTGTCCTCCAAAGTCCATGATGCAAGCTCTTAACATGTCCTCCAAAATCTTATTCACCCGTTTAGTCCGACCATTGGTTTATGGATGGTAAACCATGCTAAGATTCAACGAAGTTTCTAAAGCTGTCAGCAAACTCCTTAAAATTTGCTAGTACATAAGGGGTGCCTATCACTAACAATGCTAATTGGAGTTCAATAAACTTGAACCAACTCCTCGATGTAAATTTGTGCTAAAGATGTTGCGGTCCTATTGCCTCTAATGAGAATAAAATGGGTACTTTTAGTGAGTCCGTCCACTATGACCCAAAAACATCATTGCCCTTTTGATCCCTAGACAACCCATCTATGAAGTCCATCGATATATGCTTCCATTTCCAAGTTAGAATATTTTACGGTAATAAAAATCCTATGGGCTTTCCTTGCTCAGCCTTTATCCTTTGGCACGTCAAACATTTGGAAACAAACTCAGCTACCCTCTTCTTCATCCCTAGCCAATAGAAAATTCTCTATATATCCTTATAAATCTTATCTTCTCTGAGGTGAATGATCATTCTTGAATGGTGACACTCCACAAGCTAACATTTATTTTTTCCAAAATCCTAAAGTTTTCAAGATTGAAGCGTTCTTTATTACTAGTTACTAACCTAATTTCCTCATTAACTTCCAGTCTTACTTATAGTTTATCATTTCTTAGGCGTCCTTATGAAATTTTCTTATTTACATTGTTTCTCAATATGTATATATTTATCCGGCGGTCTAATCTCATCCATAAAATCAACCTAATGATAAAACATG
This sequence comes from Allium fistulosum, assembly GCA_030737815.1. Classification (NCBI taxonomy): domain Eukaryota; kingdom Viridiplantae; phylum Streptophyta; class Magnoliopsida; order Asparagales; family Amaryllidaceae; genus Allium; species Allium fistulosum. The sequence goes on along the minus strand of CM060908.1, from coordinate 146,967,601 downwards.
AACATATCTTATACCTTAATGTACACTTTTCCAATAATCAAAGGGAGACAACTAGCGGTTACAACCCAAAAACTCTAAAAGAAAATTTTGCTGGAAGCTGCCATTCATCATCAAATGGTGTTATTGATGTTGTGGTCCTAACACTCCTTACCAAATTAAGATGGAAATTCTTAGTATGTCATTCCATTATCATCCACCTTCTTTAATTCTCCTTCTTCGTTTCTAATAAATGCGGTCCATTTATTACTTTAGTTAATATAACCAATTATGGGTGTGCATCCACATAAATGTCATATTAAATTCCCTAATCAGTCCTCATTTAATCCCTTTTAACTCTCTATTAATTACAAATTTATTACCTATTAAATATGTAATTAATATCCATGAATCCTAGTCCTATACTTACTACGCTATTGATAACTAATTTGAATATCATCGTAAATTACGCTATTTATATATTTTTATTTTTAAATGTTAAGCACGGTTATACATATTTATTTATCTATCTATAATTCTAACTATTAATTTCTAAACTAAAACATTTCTTTCTACATTTTATTTTATCAGAGTTGTCTTTTCAAAAAGGAATACTATTATAACTTTCCATAAATTAACCAAAAATGAGATCTTTATTTCATTTGGAATTATAAGAAATTATTTCTTTTCTTTTATTGAAATAGGCAGTGTAAACCACAGAAAAGAATATCTATATCTTGCAAACCTCTTTCCCTTTTTGGTATATCCTTTGTTAATTCAAACAACACACTTTCATACATATTTTGAAATTGGATTATTTATGGAAATTACACGGAATCTGCCCCTAATAATCAAAATATAGAAATTCATATTTCAATTCATATAGGGCAACCTGATTCACAACCCAATTATGGATCTAGAATATCTTTACAACTTTACCAACATTCTACAATTAAATATTTAAGTCTGGTTTCAAATTTCCAGATCAAGTTGTACATATTATTCGTATTTTATTCACATTCTAAAACCTTTACGTTGTCTTACCTAGGTAGTGATTCCTATCTACTCCATATAGAAAATTTGGTTCAGCCCTCACCATTCTTTGTAAAACTAAAATTTTACAATCATGAAGTACCTAATCCTAAACCTTTATCACTAAAAATATAAACTTTGAAACCCTTTTTTATCAAAAATTGTTTAGCAAAATAATTTCCCTTCTCAAAGACTTTCTACCTCAAAGACTTACTTCTTTAAAAGTAGGATTTTTAACCCAAAACATTCAAAAATTCAATTATTATACCAATTAATCATTTTTTTAGAAACATCTTCTATAACTTTAAACAATGAAAAACGAAGCAGACAAGGATAACTTCTATCCTATCATTTTTCTATCCTACTCCTATTATTTCCCACCTATAGTATTCCTAATGTTATTTCTCCTACCTAAATGGCTTTTAATTTAGCTATTACTCTCTATATTTTCCTCATATAAGAATGTTCCTCCCATCATAGTAACCAGGCATTCTTATCCTTCTATTCTCTGTACCTTAATTTAATCAAGTATCATTTCCATTTATCCACCCCTTTAAAAAAAATTATTATTGTTATTTTAAAATGAAATTTACAAATTTAAAGAAGGAAAGACCATCGAGCTAAACCTATGCTCTATTTTTCATTTAGTTCAAAAATGAAAAAAACCCTATATAAAAATCTTCAAACAAAAACTTTTTGACTCATCAATTTTAAAATAAGGATTACCAAAACCCTTTTTAAGCAGAAATTTTTGACTTAACAAAATTTTATACTATGAATTTCCAAATTTCCTCGCTTTTCTAGAACAACTACTTCCTAATAAATCATTTGAAAAATCCACTCAAAACATTTCAAGGAATTTTCCAAAAACCTTTTACCAAATTCTTTCATATGGGGTTGGATTTAGGAATTGACTTTAATTGTTCTTTCTTTTGAATTTTCTTCCCTGCTCAATCTTTATAAAAATTTGGTTATCTTCTTATGGCGGTTAATGTATACCTTCTTATAGGAACTTGCTCCACTCCTTCACATCTTGCTTCACCCCTATCATTTCTTACTTACGAATGCTTACAACATATAGGTTCTTATCTTCCATCTATTTAGATGAAATATATGTCTTCAATCGGCAATCCATCGAAATCTATAATCATAAGGAAGTCTAGGCCCAATAAAGGATTCGAGTACCATTCAGCTTTTGAGATGCTTTCGTATGTTGCGGTCATGCTCTTTTTGGTCCACTTCTTATGAAACAACCTTTGCCCTATGGGGTAATCGGGGTAGGAGCATAAGTTTAACTCTATTTAATTTTTTCCAACTCATAGTCACTCGCCCATCCTTTCGAAATATGGTCGGAACAAAGTTATGGTGATTGGAAAATTACATACTTTACCCATATCATTAATTTATGCCGATTGATTTCCATTTAAGTGTTATGTTTAGCAATTACAACTAATCGGTTTAATCTTATATGCACATACGATATACCTAACCTAACCTTCTTCAAGGTATAACCCTAAATGTTTACTACCTAAACCCCGACCACTTGATACATCAATCCCCAAAGCGGGCCCTCCTCAATGCAAACGCTAGTTAATCGGTTCTAGCTATAGTGATCGATGACACCTATATACGACTTTATAATTTATAATTTAATATTTGTAATACTAATGCATCTCAAAGACTCATCTAATGGTTAACTAGCCTACCTCCGATAAAAAATATTTCATCTAACCATCTACTTTAAGGTTTGTGCTCTCTTATACGGATTTTATAAAGTACGAAGCAAAATCTGTCAGGGAATAACCTAAGTCTTTGCTACCACTTGCTCGAGATCGCTGGTAGTCATAGCCTATATCCCAGATCTACCACTAAATACCGGTACAAATACTGACATAGCCCATCGACCTTCCATAAATGACATCTCGTTTGTGAGAAATGCAGATTACGGATCTTAAGGCTAGAATTAACACTAGAGGGGGGTGAATAGTGTTTTAAGGAATTACTAATTCTTTTTGATTTTATATTAATTTGAACACAAATGTATGCAATATTCAGACACAGATATGATCACAGAATCAAACACAGATGCAGATATAAAGTAAAAGCAATAAAGGAAAGAACACACCGGATTTTATACTGGTTTGGAGTTACCCCACATCCAGTCCCGTAACACAAGTACATATTTCCTTTCAAAATCAATTCTTACAATTACACCCTCGATTTCAAGGCCACGAGGTACACCTCTCCAGATTCACAATCCTCTGGGTAGAGATACTTGATTTTACGGGCAACAAGTTCACCCGATTGATTTTCCAAGCTATAATCACACCTTTTCTCGCTCGATTGAATACAAAGAAGTCTATAACTCTGAATAGCACTGGGATCTTGTTGAGATAGTGATAGAGAATCAAACCAAAGATGATCCAGTTAGATTCAATGGTGATTTCGGCAGATTAATGGTAAAAATGTATATAAAGAAATGTGGAAGAAGAAGAGGAGTGAAATCAGAGAAAATATGAATGTAAATTCGTTTAAAACAGCCCCTATTTATAGTAGAACAATAGCCATGTCCATTTGTGAAAGGATATGACGAATAGACACTTCCTTTGAAATTCAAACTTTTGAAATAAACTGTCACCTTGTCGACAAGGGGTCCTTGGGGTTGTCGACAAGCCTAAGTTATTTTTGGTAATTTGTTTTTCTTTGAAAATAACTTCTATCTTGCATTAAAACTATTTAAACTTTATAAATATACTTAACTATAGTTAAAATACATAAATAAGTATAGAGAATAATATTTTGGTATATATAAAATTTTACTATAATTTTATATTTAAATCTAAGTATAAATATTAAATGTTAAATATATTATAATTAAAAGATAGTTTAAAACCAAGGATAATTTGATATTGAAAATAAAGATTATTTTGAGGCTAAAAGTATTTTAAAACCAGGATAGATGTTTTTGATTTAAAAAGGAAGATTTTGAAATCATTTTGAAAACAAGATATAATTTTGTAAAACATTTGAATAAAAGTTAGTGGATACAAAACAATGTTCCACTAGATTTTTCGTAGGTTCCATCCTACTTAGGGTTCCATCCCTTTAACGGGCTCGAAGTGGATTCCATTCCACGAATAAAATGGATTTTAAGATGTCAGTGCTTTTCTAGGAGTTTTAACAAAATTCCTAACTAAATTACTTATCTTGAAATCTTGAACTCTTGATAATCTTGATACTCATGAGTCTTGAATCTTGATATCTTCGATCTTGAGTTCATCAGTTCTTGAATCTCTATACTGTACAGTCTTCATTCTTTGGGACCTGTATATATATCCTGCATATACAAATATATCTAAACAATAATATTAGTATTTATATTTTATAATCTTATTCTAAGGTTGTTGTCATCAAAACCAACTTCTTAGGGACTAACAATCTCGCCCTTTTTGATGATGACAACCTTTGTTTATAAAATATTACTTCCATCCTAATAACTCCCCCTAAAACTAATAACTCCCCTTAATCTATGCCAAACTATCCTATTTTATACTTCTCCCCCTTTGTCATCAACAAAAACTAACTCCAAACTATATAACTCCTCCTTATTCTTGTACTAAAGTACCTGCATTAATAAAATATATAATGGAGTATATAATAGATAGATTAAGAGATAATTATACTGATAGACATGATAACTAATCAAAGATCATATAAGTATCAATGTGTTTTTATACATATTATGTTTTGCACACCAATTATCAATCCACACCAAACCAAATCAAATAAAATCAAATCAATCCAAGCAATCAATTCAAATCAAACAAAGCAATCAAATAAAATCAAACATTATGAGGAACTTCTACCCATCCTTCTTCTCCAAATATAGGATCTGCTTTAATGGCATCCCAATTTTCATTTTCATTGGCGAGAGAGATTGGAGGATGTGCTTCATTATCATTTTTGTGCAGGGAGGAAATCATCCATCGAATTGCATCGAAATGCTTTTCTTGCTCCTTGATCATCTGCATTTGACTCAACTCTAAGTGTCGCTGATTACGAAGAATGAAAGAAAGAATATTCTTGAAAGAATTAAGGGTTTCTTCAAGATTCTCGGTTAAACTATGAATTGGATCGGCCATATTTGAGTTTGTGAGAAGAAATATAGATAGAGTAGATAAGAAATGATTTTGAGTGATGAATTCTGGAAGAAATATGTATTTATAGGTGTAGAAATTCGTTTGAAATGAATAGACACAAGGTAGTTATTCAAATTTCAAATTTAAAATGAAAAGTCATTTCTGACCAGTTCTTGTCGACAGGGTCTCTGGGGGGTTGTCGACAGGGGTCAGTTAATTTTGATGACTCATTTTGATTTTGTGAATAATTGTGTGTGTGTGTATATATATATATATTTATATAATATACTAACATTTATTCTGGAGATAAGATAAGCTAGATAACAGAAAAGTAATTCAATTTCATTTCATAATAGAATGATACAATGATTAAACATTAAGAACTATACGAACATTCAAATCAAAACAAACTAAAACCAATACAACATGACATGAAAAGGTAGAACTAGTTAGAGGATGACGAAGATGAAGATAATCCAAGCTTCTTGCTTACTTTGGAGAAAAACTTGTTCATCTTGGATGACATTTTATCCAATTTCTTACTAACAGACCGTTTAAGAGTCCGTTGATTCTCAACAATGGTCTTTTGATTTTTGAGTAAGGTTTTGTTGGTTGGATTAGATGGATAGTCAATACTTTCCAAGGATGTTTCACCTTCTTCTTCTTCTTATTCTATTTCCATTTCATTCCCTTCTTCTTCTTCTTCTTCTTCCTCTTCCATTTCCTCATGAGCCAAACGCTCTTCCTTTTCGGCAAGAGTCTCATATGGTTGAAAAACATATGGAATTTTCATAAGAGAAATGTTTAAGTGATTAAAAACTTTTCTTGAAACAAATTCTTCTCCTTTGAAATCCACTCCAAAATAATTAAAAATCCGAGTGAGATAGATTCCATGATACAAAGTGTTTTCACCCACTTCAAAAATTTTGTGACGAAGTTCATCCAAAATAACTTGCGCCCAATTAATATCATAATTTCCAAAAATAGCAAAAAGTGCTTTGCAAACTTTTGAAGTTGGATTGTTAAAACTCCCCGATCTTGGGGTCAAAGTATGTTGTAAAAGAAGATTAACAATTCTTGCTTTTGGTCGAAAGTTTCGATTTATGAATTCAAAGTTATCATCTCCTTCGAAAATGTGATGAAATGTCTCATGATCATTTTCATCGATATTAAAACTAGAAAGATCCATTCCCGTGCTCTAGCAATTGAGAATGGTACCCAAAACATCACAATTTAAAATGATTCTAGTGCCTTTGACACTACTCCAAATTTCATCATCATTTCCATTATAAAATCCACGGTTGAGATTTGCATAGAAAATTTTAACAAGATTTGGATAACAAACAAAGTCATTTTGTGAAGCATCAACAAGACTAAGAATTTGGTTGTTTGCAAAAAGAGAATCGATTTCATAAGTAGATAAATCTTGAAATAAAGCAAACTTTCCGGGATGGACTTTTCCATAGTTAGCATAGTTGATATATGCTTTTATAGCCTCCAGATTATTGAAAAGTTGCTCTTTTATATTTCTGGAAAGTCTCATTGTGGAAGGGTTGCTTGAAGAAGTCATTAGAGTAGAGAGTAGAGAGCTTGATATTTTGAAATAAGAGTTTGAATTTGAAATGAAAGTGAAAAGTTGTGATAAGAGATAGTAAATAAATAGATTCTCAAGGGACAGGTTCTTTGGTCAAAAGGTGACTTTTTAGAGACTTGAATGAAGTGAAAAGATGGAGGGAAATTCAAACATTTGAATTCAAATTTGAATTTCAAATTTCTGTACCCTTGTCGACAACGTGGGGGGGCCTTTGTCGACAGGTGTCTCTGAATTTTCATGATTTATTTCTCTTAAGTATTCTAATATATATATATATATATATAATTTTTAATGTCTATATAATATCTGGAATATTACTAGAATTATAGTATATTCCATAAAATATTATGATACTATTTAAAAATAAAAATAATAATAAAATAATAGTAAAAATATAATAAAATAATAATAAAAAATTAAAATTCAAATGACACACCAATTCAAAATCAACCAATCAAACATCCAATCCTAAGCATGCAATTTCAACCAATGTATTGTAAACGTGTACCTTTTTCTGAGTCCGTTTCTCTGAATTCGTCGGAGTCGTGAACTGCCGTGAAACACATATTTGAATTATCTGTTTTCTGATCATCATCGCTTGAGGACGAGTCTGAGTCATCTAGAGTAGCGGTAAATGCACGTTTTCATTTCTTTGTGGAATCATTGTTTATAGGAAGATTTTGCTTATCTGGATGCAGACAGTCTCTTTTGATATGGCATGGTCTGTCACAGTTGAAACATTTGATATAGTTTGGCACTACATTCTGATTACCAGAGTTCATATAGTTGTTTCTCTTGAGATTATTCATCTTTCTGTATTTCAGGAATTTCCATGTCATAAAGGCTATCTCTTCATCATTATCGCTGTTTGAGTTTGGTCCATCGGTCAATGCATTGAATGCAATTGATTTCTTTTTAGATGCTTTGCTTTCTCTTCTCCCAAGCATTTGGACTTCAAACGACATTAGATTTCCAACTAATTCTTCTATCTTTAAGGTACTGATGTCATTTGCCTCTTCGGTCGCAAGTGTCTTTTGATCCCATTCTGGAGTAAGAGAATTTAAGATTTTTCTGACTTGATCTTCTTCCGAAAATACCTTTCCCAAGGATATTAGAGAATGCACAATATCCTGAAACCTACTATACATATTTGAAATAGACTCATTAGGATTCATTTTAAATAATTGAAACTGATTTGTGAGCATGGAAATTTTGGTCTATTTAACTTTGCTTGTTCCTTCGTGAGTAACTTGCAAAGTTTTCCAGATTTCATATGCAGACTTACAAACTGACACTCTATTAAATTCATTCCTATCAAGTGAACAAAACAGAATATTCATAGCTTTAGAGTTATTTTGTGCGACGGTCTTTTGCTCAACAGTCCACCGTGCAAAACCAGTTGTGGGTTCAAAATATTCAGTCTGTGTGATATTCCAAGTGTCTAGTCCTACGGATTGTAAATATATTTTTATCCTACATGCCCAATATGCATAGTTACTGCCATTAAAAAGTGGTGGTCTGACAGTAGACTGACGTTCTACAAATGAACTAGTGGCAAAGGTAATAGAACTAGTGTTGGTAGTAGTAACAGTACCAGTGTTGGTAGCCATTAAAAATCCATCTCTGTTTGTTGGCCATAAAAGCAAATTCGGGGTACCAATGTGTGCCACGGTGGGGCCGGGATGGTTGAAAAGCCTACCAGTCGAGATTGGCCGCTGTTGATGGTTGAAAAGCGGGCTGTTACCCCTTTTCATCAATGGACTCCTAACGTATACGAAGGAGTGCGGTTCGCTCAACAAATTCCTACCTCTATATCTATCTCTGCGATTTTTGGAGGCGCTAATGAGCACATTGAACTATCCATGTGGCTGAGAGCCCTCACAGCCAGGCACAACGACGCAATTATCAGGGGCGCACTCATAATAAATATAGAGCCTTTAATCTTATCCTTGCTTCTATTATGAGTATGTAAATGTTTAGCGCTTATTTTACTTGAGAACACTTTTACTACAGTCGGACCTCTGTACAATGTCATAACCATGGCACCCGATAGTGAAACTATAGTCCCCACTATCTTCGCAGTACAACCTTTCTTTCTCAAGCGAACTCGTTCTAACCGTCAAATAAACAAACTAAACTTGGTCGTGAATTTATTTTATTTATCTATTTTGCCTTAAACTTGAAATTTGACTTACCTTAGAATCCATGCCAACACAAATGTAATAAAGGGAATAATATTGGCCATTGTAGTAGCGAAAGTAGCAAATGAAGAGAGTCGCAATCCCATATAGTACACGTTCTGATGAAATATGCTTCTAAAGTGAAAAACATGAGACATTATTTTTGTTCACTTAGATAAAATGAAACCAAATGTTAATGCGGCAAAACAGCCGAGTGATAATAATTATTTTTACTAGAAAACTATTTTGACAAGAAGGTTTTGGATACTACTATAACAAACCCAGTGCCACTACGTTGAAAAAAATAATAGCATGATTTGAGTTAGAGCATTCCTTTCCAAAGCTACATCAAATGGAGCTAGGATAAGGGCAGCTAACATATGGTGGCAAGCAATGAGTGTGAAAGTGCTCATCCCTGCTCAAAAGTGCAAACTTAGCAATGACCATCATTGTGGCAAGCCCACAGTGAATTGTTTCAATCATGAAGATACATGGATTTGTTTTATGCCATAGCCCAAAAATGCCTTCTCTTGTATTATTGTCCATTGATTTAGGAAGGCTTTTGTTGCTTGATATGATAAATGATAACACTAATGCTTTTGTTAGCTTATTTATATTTTAATTTGTACTTTACATCAAATAGGCATACTATAAGTGGGATAGGGAATATGAAAAAGATATTTATCATTTTTTCTGTTAAAAGGCAATAGATATCTCCCACACTATGAAGCCACTTGTTTATAGTGCATATTAAGTTGTTTGAGGAATGACAGCTTCTTTGGAAACTTGGATTTTCTAAAATTGTAGTTGAAGCTATAGCTTGTCTATGATCTAAGCATGTTCCATATTATTAGTAATGGATGAAAGACAACACTCTTGGGTTTTTAACATTTAATGTAGTGTGTGTAAGATTGCTTACGTACCCTCTTTTTTGTGGAGTTGGAAATCATATTTACATACTGATTCAATAAAAAAGATTTGAATTTTTTACACAAAAGTCTAAGTGCAAGACTAGTCGGCTGATCGATATTCATTAAAAATGTACCAATTTCCGTTTTACAATAGTCTAAGCGCAAAGATTAAAATTCTATGTAGGATGAGGAATAGTTGGCTGATTGATATTTAGTAAAAAAATGAACTGTTATAGATGCTATAGATTATGTGCTGCATCTCAATACTTAATATCTTCAAAAGCTTCCTTGTTATCCATATTTATTCTCCTATAAATTGTTTAATAGAACTCATCTGGCAACCCTTTAAGGAATCTGAAGAAGAAGCAAGTGGAGCTATAATATTTTTGATATCATCTTCTACTATTTTGCTGCTACTATACTTTCTCATGTCTAAGTAGGCTATATGGTTCTGGTCGGTATATTTTGCTTTGGTAATACTATAGTAAATTCACAGCTTCATCATCTATTTATTGGCATAATTTGATCTTTAAACCAACCATCTCATTACATTGTGCGGCTTCTATTAACTTTTCAAGGTTCTCATACTTGCTTAGTAGCACTTATTTCAAAGTAAGTTCTTGCGAAGTTTGTTTGAATACCATTTTATCTTTTGGAAGTGATTCATTTCTTAAATGCGAAAATCATCTTGAACTCGAATAAAATACACTATCCCTTCTTTAAATCAAATTTCTTTTTATATTTGTATTGGTATTTATAGTAGAGTGCAACCTTTTCAAGTTTAGGATAATATTTATGCATTTAAGCAGAAAATGAATATGAATTCCTATTTTAACATATATATCTTACTAAAAGAAGTTTCAAGCAGTGTATTTAGAGTTTGTGGTGAAACAAAAATGGATCTTCCTTTCCTTGGAGAAGCGAGTATATTGTCTATTGTTTTTTTCCTTTTGCGCTACATTTGCTATATTTTGGACTGCACATCAAGATGCTTCATATGCATAGCTTTTTCAAGGTTTACTTGTAAGATGTATACTTGCTTCTATTCTTTATTCGTCTAAATTTTTGTTAACAATAAGATGAACTTATTTTCATCTACTGAGATAATTTGAACAATCTGCATTCCTAGTTTAACATTATCATTTTTCATGCAGATTCCTTTAGCAAAAGTAAGATTGTTATAGGTCATGTTGATGGTTAGATTAACTTTTCTTTCATTTTCAGGGTATGAACTTAATGATATCAGGATTACGAGTTGATAAGTTACCAAATATCAAGGTAATATGTAGTGACGCTAATTATAAATTGGTAAACTTAGTGGATATGCTTGAAATTTTATACGTTCCTTTCCAAGTTGCTATTGTTCTGCTTTGTTGTGCCTTCTTCTATGACATTTTCTGGGTTTTCATTTCACCTTTCATTTTCAAAAGAAGCGTAATGGTTGAAGTAAGCATGCGATTGCCTTCTCCTGATGGATTAGGCGTGCCACTCAGTATGCAATTGCCTTCTCTTGATGGATTTACAGATGCTTCATCTGCTTCCCAGGTATATCACTAATTTCCTGCTGAAATTTCATAATGGTTAAATGCTAAAAATACATGGTAAAAACCGATCAATCAGCTAATGTTTTCTGAATTTCATTTAATATGCTTTTACATAAAAATAATATATGCTTTCATAGAAAATGCGATAAATGTTACAAGAAATTTATATAAATTAAATAAGTTTATAATATTAAATTAACTAATTTTATAATAATAATTATACCAATAATAATAATACGTTAATAAATATTAAAAAGTTAACTAGGTATATAAAAAAGTAACCGAATTTATATAATAATACTAATCATCAACATCAACATAAATTAACTAAGAGAATAAAAATTAACTTCGTTAATTAAGTTTTACAAAATTAATTAATTTTATAACACTTTACTAAGTCTATAATAATAATAATTTAACTGATGTTTATGAAAATTAACTAAGTTTATAATAATAATAATAATAAAATATAAAATATTAACCAAGTTAACCATTTTTTATATAAAAGTAACTAAGTTTAGAATACTAATAATAAATTATAAAGTACTAACCAAGTTAACTAAGTTTTATAAAAAATAACTAAGTATATAATAATAATAAATTATCAATAAGTTCTATATAAATTAACTGTTTATTATAATAATAATGTTAATAATAAATTATAAAATATTAACCAATATAATGAACAATATAATGAATTATAAAATTAACTAAGATGACATAGATATAGGAGCCGATAATTTTGAACAATATAATGAATGCTCCGGACTTATCAAGGCGGTGAGAGAACCGAGGAACTATGCAGTCCGGGAATAGTTTTATAATAGTAGTAATAATAATACTAATAATAAAATAATAACTATAAGTTTTACAAAAGTTAACTAAGTTTATAATAATAATAAATTATAAAATATTAACCAAACTAAGTTTTATTAAAATTAACTAAATTTATATAATAATAATTAATTAATTAGGCTAGATGTTCGTTAGATATTAAATTTTATTTCTTTTACTAGCATTTGTTTGGGTCGAATGATAATAAATGAACAAGATTTACCAAGTTCATATAATATAATATAATAATAATAATCAAAATTAACTGTGTTAATAACAACAACAACAACAAATTAAGTATAAGTTTTACAAAAATTAACTAAGTCTATAATAATAATAATAAATTATAAAATATTAACCAAGTTAACTAATTTTATATAATAATAATAATCAAAATAAATTAACTAAGATTATAATAATTAACTTCCTCAATTATGTTTTGTAAAAATTAAATAAGTTTATAAAAAATAACCAACTTCCTAATAATAATAATAATTTAACTAATGTTTATGATAAATCACTAAGTGGGTAATAATAATAATATAACTAACAGAAGAATAGGTACAAGGAAGAAGTTGCAAAATAAATTATAATAATTTAACTAATGTGTTCTTGTGCAAGTTTGGGTGTGTGTGCAGTTTGGTGCATGTGTGTATGTGCACCTATATTATTAAGAAAAAGCAAACACAGGCTGTTGTAATGCAACATGCAACAAGACATTATCTTCATCCATCTAAGAAAAATTTGATGTTTAAAAAGTTATGTAAATCTTCATCCATCTAATAATAGAAGGTACTACCAATAACCTGTAATTTTCATCATAATTTTATATAATTATTTTCAAATTGTTCTGAATTTTCAGGAAGTACTACCAATGACCGAAGACATGCATGAAGAAAGGCTTTGAGCAGTTCAAGTTCTTAGTGATACATTTGGTACTTGTAGACGTTAACTTTGAGCTGTGTTGTCTTTTGTCATCATGAATATGTATTGAATTTGGTAACTCATGTATTGAACTTATTTTTTGTTAGTTGATACTTTATTTTGTTATCATGAATATGCGTTACATTTGCTGATTATTATATTTTTTTTGTTCATACATTGTTCAAATTGTTATCTATTTAAAGAAGATTCATTTTGATTGTGCATCAAATATATAGTAAAATAAAGCATAGCTCCTTAAAAGCGTTATAACTAGGGCTGTCAATTTCCTACACGACCCGAAACACGACCCGAAACCAGCACGGAAATTAGCAGGTTAACCCGACCCGTTAATTTGGCGGGTCATTTTCGGGTCAACCCGAATTTGACCTGTTTATAAACGGGTGGGTTTCGGGTTGACCCGCTAACCCGAAATTGACCCGTTAACAAACCGTTTATACTTATATAGCTTGACCCGACCCGTATACGACCCGACCCGACCCGTTTATGACCCGTTTGTACCTTATACGGGTTGACCCGACCCGTTTACGACTCGTTCCGACCCGTTTACGACCCAATTATACCTTATACAGGTTGTTTACGACCCGTTTACGACCCATTTACACCTTATACGGGTTGACCCGACCCATTTACGACTCGACCCGTCCCGACCCGACCCGATCCGACCCGTTTATAATCGGGTTACACGGGTCGGGTCGGGTCAACCCGTTTATAAACGGGTCGGGTTCGGGTTGAGCTTTTCTGACCCGTTTAATAAATGGGTTGACCCGACCCATTTAAAATCAACACGAACCCGACTTGACCCGACCCAAACCCGACCCGACCCGACCCGTTGACAGCCCTAGTTATAACTATATGACCTAAGTGCTATAAAAAGAAAATGCAATGTATGAGGTTACCGTCAGAGGATAGCAGCAAATAGGCGTTATTGTATCTACACATTTTATAGCGGTATATATATGCTGTAAATGGATGTAGAATATACTATAAACATGTTGATACATAGCGGCTACTTTATGCTATGAAATCATGCTCTTTTATAGTGGTTTTTTTTGTGTGTTATAAATGTGCAATTCTTTTTATAACATTTCGATATACTGCGTTTATCAAACCGCTATAGTTGTGTTTAATAGCGGCTATATACCGCTATAAAAGATTGTTAGTGTCATATGCACGAACACTTCCATGGCTTCTAATTTTATTTCCAAAGTAAAAAACTAGTGAATACACTTTCAAAAATCAAGTTAAACTCCTCACTTCACTTCCAAAAACCACTCTACTAAACAAGACCTTATACCCCCATATTTCCACCATGGTCGAGCCCCATATGATCTAGGCCAAACCCAAAAGCCCACAAAAGGTCCACTAAATCAAATCAACTACATAGGAAAGCTTAGTTCTAGTGTTGTTTGAAGAGTTAGTGCGATTTCGATTCAAGTTAGTAAGCGTTTTGGTGAGTGAAGCTTCCATTTTTGAACCATAAAGTTTAAACTATATTCATGTTCATATTTGTCGCTATTAAATGCTTTTGTATAGTTGTGGTAATGGTTTGATTGTTGGATTAGTTTGTTGCTTGAAAGTTAGTCGCTTTGGAAAGCTAGTAAGCGAATCATTAGTTATATGAAAATCTAGTAATTAAACTAATTCTGTTGTAAATAAATGCTCGATATATGTTGTATTATTGTAAATCATGTATGTATGCTCATTTCTATGTTATGTGATGTATGGTTGTGTTGCAAATGTCATATGCTTGAATTCTGAACTGCTCGTATAGCGATAGTCGCTATATCGGCACTTTCGGAAAATCACCTTTTATAAAAAATATTTGGTTTCATTATCGTGCTTGGAATCATTTTATAAGTTAAGCGAGTTTTTGATTAATGACTTTTTCAACAATAATTAATTATTTTAATAATGATTATTTAATTTAATTAATTATTTATTTAATTAATAAGGATTAAGGTTAACTAATTAACTTATTAATGGTGTATTTTACATTTAACTAATTTATTAATTAATCATTTTTAATATATCATTTTATTTAATGATGTTTAAGGCTAATTGATCTTTTGATAATGATGGATTAAGGTTTATTAATTTACTAATTAGTGATGTTTTTAATATCAATCAACCCTTTTAATTAATGACTTTTAAAAATTAATAAATCTGTTTAACCTTAAATAGTCTTTCCTTAAATAGAGTTTTAAATTTATTTATCACTTTTAAATAATGATATTTAATTATTATTTAACTTATTTAATTAATTATATTATTAATTAATCAAATTAATGATGTTTAAAAGAAATTTATCTTTTTTTAATTAAAGGTTATTGAAGTTAATAAATCAACTTAGTTAGCAAAGTTTTAAATGTTAATTAATCAATGAAATAAGGATGTTTTAAGTTGTTATATCCTTTTTATAATGTTGTTTCAAAGTTAGTAAACTCTTTTAACAAAGTGTTGTAAAGCTAATACTTGTAACGTGAACCCAAGTATGAATTCGGGTTTCTAGAAGAAAATGTTTAAATTGTTTATGGAAATGAATTAATTTCTGTAAAAGCGATTCACTTATATGGAAACAATTTATTTGTATAATTAGCACTAAACATCAAAGAAGTAGACTTGTCGCTATTTCGAAAGTTAAGAATAATCGTAGGACATGACTTTGAGGTAACACTACCTTGACTTGTCCAGTATTATTATTAACCAAGAAATAGTACAAGTTTGAATTTGATGAGTGGTGGCAAGTATACAAGACTTAATTTTCATATACGATCATTTTATTTCCTCGGTAGTTGGTTTCTCAGTTATCGGTTACTTCAGCTCCTTTATTATCATCATTCTAAGACGATTTGTTGCTCCATTGAGCTTTATTATCCTTTGTCGATAAATGAATGAACCCAAAGCACGAAAGGACGTCCGTCTATGTGGAGTTCCTCCAATTAGGGTATTTTCACATCTCATTTAGATCGAATTCTTTTGCGCATTTAGATGTGGAATATTCGGATTCTCGGTATAGTTTGGCAGGGTCCGACTGTTTACATTTTAAGAAGTGTCGTAGAGTATATAGCTTCTTAGAAGTATATTACTAGACGTATACTTCAAGGGTGGTGCACCTTCCTAGTCATTTGTTGTCGATTTTCCTTTTCTTATTTGATTTGAACCTTCAAAATTGTTTCCTTATTTGCATCGGGAAGAGTCAACCACTCTTCATGGTGTTAAATTATTTATCCATTCTTTACATTTTGATGTTGATTTATATGAGAGTAAACTCGTTCCGTGTTCATCGGCATGGTCTCACATGTTTGTGTTTAGTTTCACACATATTATTTAAAAAGTTTTACTCATACCAGACATATCGTCTGACCCGAGTTGTTTGTTTTCCCTAAACTCTCGGGTACTTATTTTATTTGAGTAATCTGAGAGTAGCAGGTTTTTTGTTGGGCTCTTTTAAAGACACCGTCAGAGTAGGAGGCTTTCATCTTCTTTGTTATCTAATCCATTGTATTATCTAGTTTGTGTAAGTGCATTTTGTTTCAGCATATGTAAATGCAAGATGTTATAACTGCCTAAGATGATTCGTTGTACTTTGTATAACTCTGATAACTCCCTATTAAGGAGTAATCTGATGTACTATTAACTGTAATGCTTTATTAGGTGTTCCGTTGTGAGGTTTTCTATTATGTTCTTTATTTCACCCCACGACGATTCATATTTCTGATGCTTGGGCCACGGCACATGAACACCGAGGATGTGTTAAGTGTCGTTCTTTGGAATCAAAAAGGTAGGTCATCACAATCGGATATGTCGACCACATATAAGAAAGGAAAAGAAAAATATAGTCACATTATTCGACATACTCAATACTTGTCCAAAGCAATTTTATAGATAGTTGCTCCTAACTTGCCTTATTCTCTATATTACTCAATAATATTATTTGTAATATTCTTGGGTAATATGGGTATAAAGGTGGGGTGTTACAGTTGATATCGGAGTAGAGGTTCAGAACAATATTGTATATAAGAAACACGAATCTTTGGCTTAGACAGACTTAGTGTCCCGTCCCTTGGGTGTGTCGGTTAGAAATTAAGATTTATTTCCTATTTAGAATAGAATTATAAATAATTATAGGGAATAATCATTGGGATGTATTTGTGGCAATTTTGAATAACATTACAAATTATTTTTATAAAATAATTTTAAAAGTTAAGTGTTTTGTAATGGTGTTCGAATCCTTAGTGATCAGAGTTGCGCAGTGGAAGCTAATAGTTTCCGCTGAGCACAATAACTCGTTGTTTATTTATATTTGATTGAATATTGTAGGCTTGGATGAATGGTTGCATATTTTAATTGTTATTGACAGATTTCCATTTGTATGAGAATTTAAAATTTTACAAATCTTAGGATTACTTTTTTTGTTAAGTTACATGTTGAGTGTTTTTTGAAGTCTAGTTGAGACGTGGATGTCACAGTGTCGATAGGGATTCCTAAACTCTTTGATGAGACAGCGGGACACATAAATTTGGAGTAAATTTGACTATTTTAAATAACTATGAATGAGTTGAAAATAATATTTAAGAATGAAATAAAGTTTTATTTGAGTTAACTATTATTTTGAAATCAGATAAATATTTTGGAAATTATATTTACATACATATGTAATAACTTTTAGAAGTAAAAGGATATCTGTGAAAAGTATGTATACATGTTTATACGAATGTGATGATATTAGAAAAAGTATCTTGAAGAATGATAATATTTTACAAGAAAATATTATTAACTATATGGTTATGTAACGACCCCAGATTTTAATTTAATTTAAATTAATGATTTATTGAATTTTAGAATTTAATTAAGTAATTAAATAAATTTTGGATAAAAATTTGTAAATTTAATTAGAAAATTGGAGCGAGTTTCCCCGAATACAGATAAATTCTATATACATCATTTAAAATCTTAAAAATATTGTAAATTTGTATATATGTGAACATATATTTATATATTGGATTTGAAATTAAATCTTCAATAAATGGTTTTAAAATATAAAATAAGACATTAGTAAATTCTAACAAACAACATATAGTATAAAATAGAAACTTATTTACATTATAAAGTGATAGGATTTTAAAAATAAAAAAAAGCAAATCAAACAAAAGAAAAGAAATTCAAATTTAATTTAAACAAAGTACAAAACAAATAAATGCAAGATCCTAAGTACACTTAAACAAAAGACAAGTATGTAGACTAGAAATAAACATAAATTGGATAAGTATGGAAGCTGCCAGGCAAATAGCAAAAAAAAAGTATGTTATGAGTAAAGTAATGCAAGGCAAAGAAGTACACATGCATTTAATACCCCACCTTCTCTTTGCTCAAATATATCATCTCAGCCGAGTTTGAAAGCTAAAAACAAAGTATAAAAAGAAAATACAAAACAGAAAAGAATATGCAGGCAAGAAAGGAAAAGGAAATAAATAAAACAAAGTATAGGTGAATAGCTTGTAAAGATAGCCATCATGTTATCTCAAAACATTTACAGCCGAAGTCAAGAAGAAATAAACAAAGGTAAATGTACAAAGCAAATATCTCTAGCCCATACCTCTAAAAACACTGCACCTATGCTATTGTACAAACATACATACCCTGTAAACTTAATTCTTTTATACCTCAACCTTCATTTCAATTTCGTTCCTTCCAACTGAAGATAGAAAAAAATAATCAAGTACCAGTTCAAC
This sequence comes from Allium fistulosum, assembly GCA_030737815.1. Classification (NCBI taxonomy): domain Eukaryota; kingdom Viridiplantae; phylum Streptophyta; class Magnoliopsida; order Asparagales; family Amaryllidaceae; genus Allium; species Allium fistulosum. Next base: position 146,948,714 of record CM060908.1, on the reverse strand, counting down.
ACAAATCAAAACAAATTGAAGTAAAATGCAAAGCCATCAAAGGAAAAAAAATATACAGGAAAATCAAAAACTATATAAACAACAGAAAATCAGATCAACAACTCAATCAAATAAGAGAGTCAAGCTAGAAGATTTCAACTTGCAAATTTTCAAACTCGGTTCTTTCATTCTGGAAATACTGTGAGCAACTCTTCTTATTTACCTCTGAGTAAACATCATATGAAAGTTTAGTCAGCTAATTAGTGAATAATATATGTCTTTATATAAATATTTTTCTTCTTTGCTTAAACTCTGGGGGTATACAGAAGTATATGCATTTTTTCTTAAAGTATCAAGTATTCAAGAATTCTCTGTTTGTTTCGCAGAGTATATGACCACTAAAAAATTCAATATCTCACAATCTACTTAGAGTTATGATGTGATGTCAAAAGCAGAGTTGTGGATTAAAGTAAGAACTGTGATCTAAAAATAATTTCATGAAGTACAAACGTATACCAGAGGAAAGATTTATATTTTTCCAGAGAATACTTAAAAAACGGGAAATTTTGGATTTAACAAATTATTGAATCATGTATATAATTTGAATCCTTAATAAAAATTAGGATTTTTAATGCAAGTTTGGTAATTTTTAATATCATGGTTGAAGAGCAGTTTGAATATGAAGAAGAATTGCATTTTTGCCAAATTCAGTTGATACGATAAATTTTGATTATTGAAATTTCGTATAAAGCAAGATTGAAGATGATTTATAACAGGAAAAATGCTAAAATAATTTTCGAATGCATAGATTTTGGGTTCGAGATCGAAGTAGGGTTTAAACTCGAAAGGTATACGGTCTGGAAAACGTGGTAGTTTCATCGTCACGAATTGACCGAGCTTCACGAGAACTTGGGGGATGATGGCGTGGGGTGTTGTCGTGCTAGGGCCGGAGTTTCAGGGCGTCAGGTGGTCGTCGTTGGTGGGGCGAGGCGTTTAGGCTGATGGGTTTCGAGTTGCAGTTCGATGAAGAGGTGAGTTTTTTATTTCGAGTGTCTTCGATCGAACTGAGGTTCGATTTGGAATTGGCAAAGGTTTTTCGACTTGCTGGTGATCAAGGCGATCACCAGAATCGCGCCGAACCACCGTGCACGTGCACGGTGGTGATGATGTGTCAGTGGAAAGAAAATGGGGAGGACGTGGTTTCTGGAGAGAAAACTCGAAGCATTCGAGTGAAACCATCGGGGAGGTGACGAAGAGGTTTTAGGACTTGAAAGTTAAAAAGAAAAAAACCAACAGAGATTTGAAAGGGAAGAGAAGAAGAAATAGAGAAGAAGTATACGAGAGGAGAAGAGAGAGACTCGGGGAAGAGACGAGAAGGACCCGAGTATTACTCGAGTGAAAAATAGGGTTCGCTCGGGTTACTTTAAAAATGGGTTTAGCCCAAATTAAAATTCGAGTTGTACTGTTAAGTAAAATTTAGTGTTTATGAATAAGGACTCGGAAACATTTTGTTTCCTGTTTTAAACTTACCCAGATTTAAACTAAAATGAATTTGGCTTTAAAACTCTTTTAAATTTCTTTTATAAGGTATGTATTACTTTGACAAGTAATTATAAGGTTCACAAATTTGATTTAAACTTATAAAAATAAATTGGTATTTATTTTAAACCTTGAAAAAAAATGGATTGAATATAAATGTTTTCGATATATCTATAAGTGATAATGAAATAATTAGGATAAATTAATTAAAGGTAAAGCAATGATTTAAAGAGTAATTGATCAAATTGATTGGTAACTAATTAATAATTATAATTGAACTCATAAGTAATTAATCTGATTTAAATAAATCAGATAATTAAATTGATTCCTACTTATGAATATTTGGATTCTATTGATTTGATTGTTTGATATCCCTGATATATGATGCTTTGTGATACATCCTGATTTATGTTGTACTGAACTGTAATTTCTATTTCTGTGATATATTACTATGTGAATATGAAACCCTTGGTCCGTAAAACGGAATTTGGATTTCGATGCGACAGGGAGTCGGATTTCAGTTGGTTATCCGAAACCCACATCGAATTATAAAAGTGAATCTTTGTGACTGTTAAATTTATTTTATCTATGAATCTGTGAATAAAGATAAGCGTTATTGATTTTACCGCTCATCGATATATCTGTGATGATTGATGTTGCACTATTGTGTGTGAAACCCCTGGACCACACTTTTACACACACAAATATGGATTTCACGTGGAAATCGGTTAAGTCACAGATAATTCAAATTGATATTTTTGAAATTGAAATTTTAATTTCAATTGATTTGAAATTAGAAATTTGGGTTTAAATGTGAAAAGCTTTTGAAATGGAATTTCAAAGATAAAAGTTATTTTGAATAACTTAATCAAGTTTTGAAGTTTAAATAATTTGATTTAAACTTAAAATCAAGATTTGAAATTGAATTATATGATTTGAAACTAGGGATTAAAGATGTTATACCCGTTATATAAGGGTTAAACTATTTTAAAAGTATTGATTTTGAAATGTGAATATAATTCAAGGGCTTTAACTCGTGCAAATAAAATTGGATTTTTCTGAAACGAAAACTATTTGTTTTCAAATAATAACAACTTTCATATGAGAAGTAAACTTCCAATTTGTGTTGAAAGGTTTCAAATTTAAAATGGAATTGAAATGTTTGAAAGGCTATGAATGAATTTGTTTTGAAAGCTATGAATTGAATCTGTTTATTTTTAACAGATTTAAAATGATGATTTGTTTAAACCATTCGAAATGAAATTGTTTTGAAAGCTATAAGTTGAATCTTTGTTTTAAAGATTTAACGAATTAATTAAATTCGTAATGGAAATTGTTTTGGAAAATCTATGAATGAATCTTTGTAGAAAACTGGGTGAACTTCGTGAAATAAATCTTTTTGTTTAAAAGATTTGAAATGGTAATCGATTGAAACCATTTAAAAAGAAATTGAATTATTAAGTTGTGACTTAATTGAAATCCCAATATCCATATGTTTTTAAAATATTGCGCTCATTATTCGGGTTAGCCGGGAAAAGACATTTGTGTCATATAACCCATTCCGAATAATGATACGTCGTATATGGATCGCATTTGAAGACCGGTGTTGAAGACCGGATATTTACGAAAACGAAAGGACAACTCGTCGAATGTCTCTGCATCGACTGACCCCGATATAGAGATTTTATCACCCTTTGTGATGGGAAGTCCGGACGGGATTGGGAATACCCGGAATTGCAAGGGCTTCGTAAGAAGTGCCTTCGGTTCTGTTCGAACCCGGAACAGACTTGTATGGATACATGTCTGACATTACACTTTGAGATATAAAGTCGATTTCTTTCAAATACATTTCTGTTGGTGGCGGAGAATTTATTCTCTTAGCTTAACACCCTTCTCTGAGACGTACGAGCTCAGAGGTTATGTAGTTGAAATTTATCAACGATATACTTCCAATTTGGTAATGTGACATGTTGAGTGTTGCTGTGAAATGATCATTGTTTGATCATTTGTGATATGATCATTTGTTTGATTTTATATCTTTGTGATCATTACTTTGATCATTTGTTTGACCCGAAGCATGGCTTTGTGACAAAGCGTAGCTTTGTGGACGAGACTTCGTCGGACCTCACACCCCGGAAATGGTCAAAACAGGAAAGATGCAGCAAGGTTCTAGGGAGTAGCGCCCCTTAGTGTATGTCATTTCTTTCTGGATAGAGGTGGTATCATGGTATGGAGCCCAGATACTTAACCTATGTGGTTACTGCATTATTATTATTATGTGGTTGTTGGAATCGAGGATCCTCGGGAAGATCGGTTACGATCGGGGGATGGCATACGCGTGTCAGTAGTTACCTATTTTTGCAGAGGTAACCCGGCCTTGTGTTGGCAGAGATCCGGTTAGGTTCTCGGGACGTCATTCCAGAGGCGTTTCCATGTGACAATGGGAAGTTCCTTGGCCTGACCATTTGTTGGAAATCCAAACTCCAATACGAACTTTGTACGGTATTAGTTGTAGAACCTGCCATTTACGTACGGTGGTCACCACTGTTTAGATGGTAGCTATAGTAGGCATACGATACTGGTCGTATGTTGGCTAAGATTAATATTATACTTTCGAAAATGATTTCTACACTATGCACTAATAATAATATCAAAAATGATTTGATTTTTGCGTAGTAAGCATGTTTGACTATCATAAGAAGAAATCTCCTCCAATTCTGCGTTTGCATTGTGTGTGTGGTGGGAGGTCTTATGGTAGTTTCATTTTCCAAAAGCATTGCGAATTGACTTTAAAATTCTTTTGCTATTTGTTTTTAAAGATAAATTGTTTTTGTTGCTCACACCAGTCCCATGACTAATCCGAAGTTTATTGTTCATTTCCTAAACTCTGGGTGCTCATAATTTTCTACACGAGCAGTCTAGAGTTTGGTTTTTCAGATAGTCAGATCTAGTAGATTTTCTGGAGCTAGTTCAGTCTTTGGATCGGACTGCACTTGCTTATTCTTGGTGTATCGTTATTGGGAGTTCGAGCTACTGCTGGAGTTCTCTCTTGAAGACTGTCTTAGAGTTATTTGTTCCGCTGCTGATGTTAGTTATCTATTTTTTTCTTTTCCACTGCTATTTGTTGCATCATATCTCTGATGTATATTGATATTCATTGTATTACTCTGTTGTATCAGATATTGTATATCAATGTATTATTCATTTTATTCCGCTGTGTTATTTACTTAATGTTGTTATAAGCTCCGGCGACTCGGATTTGAACGGTCGAATCTGCGGCATTGTAGTACGATGTGAAGTACGGATGTTGATTTTCGAGCGGGCAAAACCCGGGACGTTACAGGTTATTTAAAAAGGAAAGTATTATTGAAGTTTTGATAACAATATTTGGTAAATGACTTGAAAATAAATATTATTATTTGTGAATAATAAACTATTTTGTGGAAAGAAATTTTGGAAAATAAATTTAAAAGAAATTTTATCTATGTGTATATATTTGTTTAAATTTTTTTAATGGCCTAGAAAATTATAAGGGAATTTTTGAAGATAAATTATATGTATTAATTTTAGATGACGGTTGCAGCCACAATGCCTTAGTAATAGCAAAGATCGGTCGCGAGGCCATGTTTATTTCACGATAACATTGCAGCCATGTTACTAAATGATTCGCTATAAATAGATAGTGAGACAACATCATTAAATTATTTGATATTTTTAAATTGTGAATGTTTATTTTTAAGATGTATGTTAAGAAGAAAAGTATGTGATATTTTGATTTGTTATGTATATCATTTTATACTTTAAATGGATGTTAGCTTTTATATTCGAGCCTTTGCTATAAGAGGTTGAAATAAAAGATGTAAGTAACCGTGTTAATAAATTTTGGAAGTTCAAAATAAGAAATTAATTGAAATCTAAGAGATGGATTAAATAAATAAGATTTGGCATAAATAACTACCATAAAAAGCTATTTTATTCTCTTGAAAATGAAACTTTTGAAAAGAATTATTTGGAAGTAATAGTTGAGAATTTGAAATTGGAGAGTAAAGGTAAAATTTTAAATTATTTCCCATTCTTATTCCAAGGGGGTTAATCGAGTAGATGTTTTTTATGTTGACAAGCGAAGAGCTTGCCTTAGTTAGACTTGCAAAGAGCAGTCATTTGTGCAGACAAGTGAAGCGCTTGCTTTTAGTATTTGACATATGAAGCACTATCCATAAATCTCTTGTATACTTGATGATTGTTGTGATTTTGAGTTGATTTCCATTTTGATTGTGATGGTTGTTAAATTTGGCATGACATATTAGTAAGGATGTTTCAAACTTAATTAGCTTTACAAAATAATAATGAGATTATAGAAGTTCATTTGTAAGGCAAGAGAAGAGATTCTGATAAATGAGTTTGAATTTTAGTATAAAGATATGAATTATACTAAATTGAATTTTCTTTTTAATCACAGGAAGTCTATGAAGATTCATTGAATTATATCTTTTGTGAAGAAAAGAAAATTTTATTGATTTGAGAATATATGTAAATCTTTTCTAGGAATTAGTTTTCCTAGCTTATGAATTTAAAATATAAGATTTGGAATTGAAAAGAAATTAAAAGTTGAGTTTTAGTTGAAAATTTGTAATTTTTCACGTTATAAAAAATGAATTCTTGGAGAAATGAATTCTTTTCAACAAAATGAAATTATGTAGTGAGATTTTAAGATGAAAACAAAGGAAGGCTTTATATTATTTTCACATTCTTATTCTAAAATATTTAAACAAGTTGAATATCTTTTAAACATCTTAATTATTTAGTATTTTAAATTATAAAAAGTGTTATCTTTTAGAAGGAAAAAAGTGTGTAGCAACCCGCCGTTCCGTACTCTTTGAGAAGACAATAATCCACACTTGTCCATCCCAAATTGCACGAAAGGGCGAATAACTAGGGGTGAAGAAGAAAGAGATAGAAGGTACAGAAACAACAACATAGAATCTCACAAACGCAGCGGAACATAATATAATATATAATAACAGATCATTATACAAAAAAAACTGTATTAGTTAATATACATACCATTATCAGAGTACAACAGTCAATAACCAATCTGGACAGTTATATAACTTGTCTTCATATACATAACTCACACAACGGAAATAACCAAGTACGTGAAATCCAATATCCACTATGATCCTGTACGGTTTTGATTGTGCCCAACTATGTTGAAACGTGAGATGCAAGCATTTCAACTATTTTCTAATTTACTTTCTATAGACACTATTATAATATAAGATGATTTTGATATAAAATGTTTTGGTTATCATAAGGTAAAAACCCGTCGTGTTTATGTGTGACGTGGTCTTACGAGGTACCTTTGTTTTCAAAGGATTTTGAAAAATAGTAATAATTCAAATTGAGTGTGTTTTTATCACACTGGTTTTCCAGACTGACTCGGGATTCATTTTACTATAATGCTTGGGTCAGATCAAGTATTACAGATTCAGGTTAGGATGCTTTGGAGCTCAAGAGACGAGCTGGAGGATTTTAGACGTATTTCTACAATGACTGGGATACTGAGGTACCACCCATCACGGTACACCTCTAGAAGAATGTACCAAGATCGTACCTAATGATCCCTGCCAACACAGGACCGGCCTACCCCTTATTGAATAGTACCGAATATGTTATCACCCCGGGTGTTCCCACCCTAATCGAGCGCTCTCTTTTCCTGCATAACCATATCCATAATTTATATATAATATTTCCGAGGGTATCTAGAAAGGTGATAACATACCCTACTTGGATGCGACCCACTTAGCCCTGCTGCATCTCTCATGTTTTGGTCATTCCCGGTTGGTGAGGCTTGAGGCTATGTTTTACCTTTAGAATAGCATTCATACTGGGAATGCTAACATTGCCTTCTAGGCAACAATGCAACGATAGCCTTCATCCATACAAGTTATCCTGGGTCTGGACAAACTGAATCTCAAGATCAGCGTCTCCCTTATCTCTGAGATATCACAATTAGTACGCACAAACCGGATCGAAGTGGTTTTCGGATAATTAAATCTGATCCCGGTCTCTTCGAAACAATCAATGAATTTGGCCAAATTTGATAGTCGGTTATTTAACTATCAAATTACATCCATAAGCAAACACTAGGCCTTATTTTATAAATCTTTCCAAATATTTATTTCAAAATATCTTTACAAAGATATATATATATATATATCTAAATTTCTTCCAATATTTAAATATTCGAAAAACAAATTCAAATACTTATATCCATAACAGGATAATTTCAAACCATCTCAATATGTAGAAATATTTTCTTCCAATTTCATTTAAAATTCAACACTTTGAAAATATTTCTATCAAAATAAATCTCGTAGTTAAAATATTTCAAATCCTTCCAGTCCAATATTCAGGAAACATTTATGTATATATTTTCCTAAAACTAATTTATTTCCAACACTTAGGAAATGATTCCATTTTTATTCCCTATTTCTCGAAATCTTTTACAAGTTATTTGTAAATCCCTTAACTCGCTTATAACAAATTCTATAAGTTTCCAAAATTCATTAATTTATTTCCTTTAAAATTTCCAAAATCGATTATACTTGTCTATAATCTCAACTACTCATTTCTAACTTCTTTTATGAATTCTAATTCATTTTCGAAGTTTCTGTATTTAACACTTTGGGAATTTTCCTTAGGTTCCCAGAATTTCCATTTTAAAATTTTCCTTACAATCACCTTCTTTAAATAACTTAGTTTACAAATCCGAGAGTATTTATAAACAAATCTCAACCACTTGCCTTTAAAATCCATAAATAAAATAATAAGTAATTATTAAAGTATAATAATTTATTTTTATAACATGTTTTAATTAATTATTTAAAATATTAAAACATTTTAAATAAACATCGATAATTCAATTCAAATTCATTTTTAAATAAAACCAATCGATTTACAAAGCTTATTATAAAAACTAGAATTTATTTCAATTATTATTACATATTTGAAAAATTCACTTCCGAGGTATTTCAATAATAACTAGCTTTTAATTACATAGTTTAATAAATAATATTTCCTTTTAAAACAAAACTTAGCTTCTTAATAAAAAAATATATTTTTCTTTAAAAATCCCAATAACCGATTTAATTTATAAATCTCTCGATTCACAACACATCGATTTCATCCCGATTCCCTAACCATTCTCACTTTCCAAAATAGAATCCACTATAATTTCCAAAACCTATTTTCATATCTCGGTATACATTCACATTGTGGAATTATATTCCAATTTATCAATTGATTTCATTTCCTTTACTTATAAACATCATTTATAAACTTATAACTCCTTTGAGTTTCACTTGTTTATAAAACTAATCCCATTCATAAAATCTCATTTTATAAATCCATTTCTTAATAAATCCCATTTATTTCACAATTCTATTCAAAATATCAGTTTCAACTCCTTTTCATATTTCCCAAAAATATCATTTAAAAATCCATCATTTAAAAATCCTCTATATAAATTATTTTAAAATCTCTGTTTAAAATATTTTTACGAATAGTTAAATACAACCCAAAATCAATTATTGTTTTATCCCACATCAATTTCTTTAAAAAAAAAACACAAATTCCGATATAAATATTTTTATATTCAAAATCTCCTTTTAAATCCTTTCAAATTCCAAAAATAATATTTATGGTATTTACAATACCAAAAGTTAGGTCAGTGCTACTATAGCATCCAATAAAACAAATCACACAACAATCCATAATAGATTATCAATCCACATCATATATCACTATATATGAAAACAATCAATATATATTTGAGGAATCTAATTTGATCCCTCCAACCTGTTTTCCCTGTATCCACATATGTTAGATAACATAAAATACCAATCCCACTTCGAGGGGGATATTGCGGTAATATAGGGTCATCCGCTATTATGCGGGGCACATAGGGTCTCATCCGCTCAAACGGTGTGAAATATATCCAACTACTAATATATATACTATATATATATAACATCCAACTGATAATAAATATTATCTATTCATCCAATCAATCTAGAAATAATTTTAACTATTTAAATTAAAGCCAATTATCCAAATGAGTGAAATTTACTCACCTTGATTTTTAATTTGCAATCCATTCCAATTTTAATTTAATTCCATACTGTAGCTCACATCATTACGGATCCAACACCGCTGTTTTGCAAAATTCCGACCTCGTACAAGCAATGTACGAATTATATAAGTTAACGAGTTTTTTATATTAACTAATTATACCTTTATTAACTTTAATTAAAAATAATTACTTTACCTCTAACTTAACCCGTCTTTCCCTTTCCAGTAGCTCAATCTACCGATAACCCTAATTAAATTGCTAATCCATGTGAAAACATACAGTTGAAACCCATGCCCTCTGTCGATTGCGAAATCATCAGGCATTGCTCGTCTCCAGGTCGCCGCCCATTCCCACTGTCGCATTCCCCTATATGCCACTGCACCACCCAGAATCTTGGCTACAAGTGCGGCTCGACCTCCCACACTCAAAAACATCGCCTACTACGCGATTGCCCCCAAAAAAACTACCATGGATTGTCGCGCGCGAGCACCATCATTGCTCTCCCCCTCTCGATGACTTACCCCCTAGGTTGCCTCGCTTGATCGCTACTTGGAACTACTTGCGCTTGCCTCCATACATGATTGAATTCGTGTTTTTTTTCTTTTCTTTTTTTTATTCGAATCGATTTTTTATAATGAATGAACTCGAGATATTTTTTTATTTTTCTGAAAGAAGTTAAAAATGGAATACGCGATTATAAAAGGAAACAGTTGCTTATTCCAAAAGAATAGGGTTTGACTTAAACAATTTATAATATTATTTAATTATAAAGTATCTCGTTTTAGCAACTTAAAATTCCAATCTCCTACCGAAGTATGCCGCTTGGCATTCCTAATGTTATACCGCTATTCCGAACCCAATGGAACAAGTTTCAGGACCTAACTCGATCGTATGTGGAAGATAGCTTTTTAAATCGACTATTTAAATTAAATTCAATTAAATTATTTCTAGGCGTTTTTGGATCGTACGACTAAACGGTAAATTCAAACGTTACAAAATTTGAAATCCGATAATAATACACTATTACGGATCCAATGGAATTGGTTTCATCAAATTCCGAGACTGTGACCTGGATCACTATTTTAACGCATCGATTAAATCAACGATTTCAAAAATTGGTGATATCACTTGAAAATTCCAGTTTTAAAAATTTATTAACTTAATTATAATTCCAATATAATTTATATCAACTTTAGAAATCATTTCGATTTATATCCAACTCAAATTCTCATTATTTACCCTTTTCGTATTACGATAAATCGTTATATTTGAAATTTAAATTCAATTCTACAATTTACACCAAAACTTCCATATAACTAGTAATTAATATTTCAAATTCCACATTCAAAATAAATCAAATGTTCAAAATCAAATGGCTAAAAATCCGGGTCGTTACAAAGTGAAATATTGGAGTGAACTTATTTTCAATTTAGAAAATAAGGATGACTGATATGTTGACCTTTCAATTTTGTAAACTAATATGTTGAGTAAATTATTGTTTTACATTAATGGAGTTCAGTTAAAACAATGGTTTTATTCTAGTGATGCTTGTTTAAATTTAAATAATGAAGTGGAAATCAAAAGTTGAATTTTTGAAAATATATTATAGACTTTTCTCTGAATTGGAAATTGCAAGGATTCAATTTTTTTAAGGGGGGAAGTCTCTAACAGCCCAGATTTTTGGATTGATTAAATAAAACAAAATAATGATTTAAACCGGAGAATTTAAATTATTAATCTAGAGCTTGTATTTTGTATAAAAGCTTATTTGTTTTATAATGATTGATTCTAAATATTATGAAATTAGAAAATGAAGAAATTCTCTAAGTGATACAATTCACTTTAATAATTATTATTTGGATTTTATTTCAATTTTGGTAAATAGAAATATAATTGGTATTTTTAATGACATCAAAATAAAGATGTAAATTTTACATTGTGTTGTGTAAAGTTTTACTTTCATGAAGTAATGATTATACTTTAGAAATAACTAAAAGAGGTAAGAAATATTGTTTTATTTTCCTATTGGGTTTAATTTAAATCCTAAGCCCAATAACCTTTTTTACTAAAGAGAAATTCTCCTCTTTTCTGAACTGTACGTTCGGTCACTAAAACCAGTAAGCAGCAAATAGAAAGAAGAAACTAAGTTCCTCCCTAAACCAAGAAACAAATCAACAAATAAGAAGAAGAATTTATTGTAAGAAAATCCAATATAATTAAGGTAATGATTTTATTCCTATTCTAGATTTTTTGTATGTTTAATTCTCAGTTTACAGTGTTTGATTTGGTTGCTTTTTGGTTTCGGGTTTGAGTTAATTCTAGGGTTTGCTAAAAATGAAGAGTTTGGAAAATCTATTTGGGGATTTAAGGTGAGTTTACACTCATACAATCTATCTCTAAATTGTAGATGCATGTGTAGGAATTCTATGCTTATTGATTGAGAATTTATGTCGTGAATTTTTCTTCTACAGTTGAGAACCCTATAGATTTATCTCTGTCTGTTTATTGTAAAACCAGTTATTATGTTTAATAGTTCACCAATATTCCTTGTTTTGATTTCTATAATGGGAGTTATATGCATGCTAGTTTTTAGAGTTGTTATTGCAATTTTATGTTGCTGGAAAGCGATGAACTTGCGCCGGAGTAACCAACCACCATAGGAGGGAGAGAATACAACCTAGAGCTCAGGCTCCATGTCGCCACCAGTCGGCTGGTGGCATATGACAGGTCGACCGGTCACTAACCTAGAACGTTAGTTCAAGGTTTTGGTGCTCCTTCCTATCTCGTGTTTGCACTTGTATTGCTTTACTTGCCATGTTGATGATTTTTAGATGTTTTATTTTCTGATTTCTGATGTTGGATTCTCCAATTTGAATGATTCTTTAATTCAATGACTTTTGAAGTGGTTTATATGTAAATCTACTTAATATATGTATAGGTTGAATACAAGTAATTTGCAGAGAAGTATATTTTAATTTACCACTAATTTCCATATCAAATCTATTTCTTTTATAAATGATTTTCTTATAAGTAATTCTATATATATGAAATAAAGTTAGTGAATTTAGTTATGTATTTAAAGTATGGATTTGGAAATATAGGCTTCGGTTATTTCTAAGCAAAGGTTCATTTACTAGTTTGGCTTTGAAATATAAACCTATATTGTTTCTATATAAAAAGTGTATATCAATATATGGCTTTTAAAAGGGATTTAGGAACAACTATAAATATATAAATATGTTTTGCAATCTATTTGAACTTATAGTATATATTTTATCAAGTGATAAATATATATATATATATATATATTGAATAATAATTGAGTTTATGGATTTTTAAAATGAATAATTTGGAAGTAAGTACATGAATAAAGTGTTTTAGAATTCAATTTCTATATGATAAAATTATATTACTTGCTTTTGAAACCAGAAACTCATATTAATTCTTGTGGTGCTTAGTCTTTGTTATTTTTATGCTATTTGAGCATTTTCGTGTGATTTTTGAGTTTATTTCTTCTTGCAATTTCTACTTTCATTTGAATGAGAAATTTAATTAAATGGTTTAGTAATACAAGTGGTATGGAATGCTCGTATTACTTTGTCGGTTAATTATTGGACTTATTTGATTGAAAATTTTAGTCGAGTGGGATTTATAGTCACTTACTAAATATTAAGTCTCGCAAAGTAGTTATGGGACATTGGGTGAAACTAATTAAGTTATCAATCGAAAGTAGATTACACTTATCATGTGGAGTTTACTAACTTATAATAAATATTTGAGTAAACCCGAGTGGTTATGAGACATGCGGTCATTACTTGAATGATTACTATTTGAAAGTATATAACACTTATTTGTCAAGTTTTCATACTCGTCCTAGGGTGATCTGTTTATGCAGATTTATGGGTTTTCAAGCCCATCTTGGGATACTCGTTTATAAGCGACTTATGATGGGCGAAGCACTCATATCTTGGGTTAGCGCACGAAGTGTGTGTCTCTTGTGATGATTTGCAAAGTGCTTATCTATATTGCTAGCTTATGAATTTGACTTGCGATGTGCTTATCTTATTCAACATGTGGAGTGCATGTCAATCTGTGTTAGCATGCAAAGTGCGTGTTTATTATTATAAATTATTAAATGCTTGCTTTTATTGGACTTGCGATCGGCTTGTCGTTATGATTTGTGACTTCCTTTTTTGTTAAGTCTTTTGGGTTTTGACTTGCTTTCAAGCAGTCTTATATTTTCTAGAGTTGATTTGCTTTATGCAATCTTTTGTGTTCTTGAGTTTCCGAAGTGAGTTCCTTATTACCATATATGAGATGATTGCTATTGGTGGGCATGAGAGTATTTGATAACATGGTGATTTGGTATTGTGATCTTTTATTTGTGTATGGCATATATTAGATAGTTATTATTATGGCTTGTGTTTTATGTTGGTTTATTAGTGAATGGTCTAATGGTGAGACTTTTGATGCTTACTGTGATACACAATTTGGAGTTATATATCTTTGATACTGTGCATGCTTATTATTATATGTTCTTACCTTTTTGATATCTAGAGATAGTCTGACCCATTTATTTTATAATACTCGGGTCATATCAAGACTTGACAGGTACAAAGACTCGGTGACCTTGGATTTGGACTAGCTAGAGTTGATATATGGAGTATTACCTTTTTGATAGAGTTCCCTTTTTAGATATTAGCCTTATTTGTAGACTTGTGTTATGCTTGTCTATTGTATTGACTTGAGAGGACTTGTATATTCTTTTAGTCTTATCATAGTTTATGCAAGTATATGTTTGTCTATGTAAGTCTAGTATTTCATTTTGTAGACTTAAACTTTAAAGAAGTAATTGATGTGTTTTATTTCCATTGCGACATTTTATTTTGTGTTGTATATTATGTTATGTATTGTTCTAAATTATATTAAACCTTTGTATTATTGTTTTGCACCTGTATCAGATATGTTGAATTACAACTTGTAAGAAAGGAAAAGAAAATATAGTCACATTATTCGATGTACTCGATACTTTTCAGAAGCAGTTTTACAGATGGTCACTCCTAACCAGGCTTATTCTCTATATTACTCGATAATATTACTTATAATATTCTTGGGTTATATGGGTATAAAGGTGGTGCATTACACCGGCTTCCTAAATGGTTCGGTATTCTGAGTAGCCAGATAGATGTTCTCTATTGAGTTGTTCAATTTAGTGTAATTATCATACTTGGGACCTATGAAATGACTCCTTTTATCTGGCTTTCCCTTCTTTTCCCCGTCATTGTTCCGTTTTCCTCCTTTGTTCTAATTACCAACTTTCACATTAACATTCCTAGAGCTTCCTCTTGATTGCTTTACAATAATATTACTTTGAATCGGCTTATTTGAATTTCCAGCATCAGTCCACCATGGATGCTTACGTGCATCCTCCCGATGCAAAATCTCATTAGCTTTTCTATAAAAAGCTTCCATTATCGACGGTGGCTTTCTTTCTATCCTATCCCCAAAATTCGAGTCGGAGCGAACTCCTCTGCAAAGCGCCATCAGTACCATATCTTCCTTTGGATCCTTTATCTCCATTACGATCGTGTGGAACTGGCTCAAATAGTCCCTCAACAACTCTCCTTCAGCTCGATAAATATTAGATAATGACATCATGCGTTTCGAACGTGAGGTGTGAAAATGGAACTGCTCCATGAATTTCCATGACAATTCTACAGTGATAGCCCCCAAACACACACTAAGCAGAAGCAAACATAGCAAACATAGCAAAGCATACAATTTAAAGTAAAGCAATTATCACTCGAGTCAAGGGCGATGCTTTCCAAGTACAAACCCCCAAGGCCTAAACCAAGATCAGATAAGCACCTAGAAAATATCGCTCTTGAGACCGAATGACGATACAACCAAACATCCATGACTCTGGCTATCACTATTATCATTGCTTTGATATCATCGTTAATTGAATGACCGGCTCTTTATTTCATCCGTCCGTCAAGGGCTAATGGAAACCCTGGTTCTAGACATAACTCCGCACGTCATCGTGACCCGTGCCTAGGACTATCGAATCTGCCCAGAGTACTTGACTACCAATCAGAAGCCTTCAGGGACTACCGAATCTGCCCAATGTACTCTTGCTTTGAGCATGCTAGAACCTTCAACAATGATGATATCTCAGCCTTCTAGTCATCCTCCTCGACGACTATTTCCATACTAGCTCAAGCGCCTCTCGGGCAAACCATTATCCTCAAACCCGAACCATATCACCGAGTTATCAATCTGCTTGGAATGATCCCGTCTGGATCAGACCAAGGCTATCTCATATCATACTTCGCCTCATCATCATCATAGCAAAGCTTCATCTCAACATCATCATTAAATCTATCCATATGAGCTTCATCATCTGCTACATATGCCACGAGCAGCTTTTCCAATTCAAGAGCATTTCCCTTAGCTTTTGAATCATCTTCGGTCTAAATCAAATCATCAATCATCTAATTCATAGCAATCAATCAAGTCAAACATTAATCCAAGTAAACAAGCATTCAAATATGACCTAAATAGACAATTATAACAATAATGGCAGTTTCGTAATTAAAGAGTCAAAAGTCTAACAAGCATGAAAACATGAGCAATATCTCTATAATCTTGATGAATGAACTTGCATAGGTTAACATGTAGTAAAATGGATGCCAAATCATTATGAACAATGGATCTATATGGATCTATACTTAGGATTAGGAAAATGCATGGAAATCACTACTTTAGCACAAAATCAAGCCAACGATCCGATATACTCCTTTGGATCCGTGTGAGAGATAATCACCACTCACCAAATCACCTAAACACCTTAAAAGAAACCCACTTCAGATCTGGATAGCGAAGGATCTAACTCGATATATCACCAATCCGCTTCAAACGATGAAATCTCTCTTCGATGGATGAAGATCTTCAATCTAAGCTCTTGGATCTTCAATTTGATCTTCAATATGGATGGAAGGTAATATGGACCTCAGCGGAAGCCGAGTGAACCACATCATAGCCACCCCTTCTTCGAAAATTGGGTAACAGCGACACTTTACAGCATCGGAAGCCCTATGTAATGCCCCACCTCTATGCTCATAATAACAAAGAGTATTAAAAGAAATACTATCTATTATTATGAAGAATAAGGCTGGATAGGAGCGACCATCCGTAATTGGCCTTACACTAATATTGGTTATCTCGGTAGGAGTGGTATATACTTTTTATTTTTCATCTATTATTTATTTACTCCCATCGACATATCCAATTATCAGTATAAAACAAACTACGATAGTTCATAATAGTTTAGGACATTAGATATAACAATAACACAGATAATATAATTGCGGAGCACAGATACAAACAAAAGTCTCATATATATATAACTGATGTCAGTTAATACATAGTTGACACAATACATATGATACAACTACAACTGTCGACTCTAGAAGTTATATATACACGTACATTATCGACTAATATACATGAATACATATCGTTCTATACAAGGACACGACTACTACAAAAGATGTGAAAAGTCTTCAAATCCCGAACAGCAACTCAAAGAGGGAAATCTACCACCTGAAATAACTCGGGTCTGACCCGAGTATCACATTCAAAAGGAAAATAATACCCAGGTCAGTCTAATTCAAACCAGTTTATTAGTGCATATAGGCAGTAATAATTTAAATAGACGACAGTC
The DNA here is from genome assembly GCA_030737815.1 of Allium fistulosum. Taxonomy (NCBI): domain Eukaryota; kingdom Viridiplantae; phylum Streptophyta; class Magnoliopsida; order Asparagales; family Amaryllidaceae; genus Allium; species Allium fistulosum. Next base: position 146,931,336 of record CM060908.1, on the reverse strand, counting down.
ACAATAATTCCCGTCTATCCGATTCTTTAAACAAAGAAACCGGATAACGGTCAATATAACACTTAACAGTGTTTAGCAAAAATCAGCAGATTTAAATCATCAACAGAGATAAATAAACAATTTATCAAATCGACTAATTCAATTTAAAGCAATTGAAATTGTCACTTTAAAACCATCAAAAATTCGATTGGCTGCCGTACACGCACGTGTGTACGGCCTCGCCAAAACCGCATAAAAGATCAATGCATCACAACACAAAAGAAATATCAATTCAAAATTGTCGATTCTGGGTGGCTGCAGTGCACGCACGCGTGCACCGCCTCGCCAACTCGAGTGCGCAGATAGCAAACACTGCAAAAGATAATCACTGCATCAATATTTTTGGAGGCAGAACAAAATAGCCCAAGCAGTACACAAAGGCAACAAGATAGCTTCACAATGCCACAATGAAATAAACTAATATCAACAATATTTGGAATGAATGCAGAAGGTAATGCGAAGACCAGTGATGAACACAGGGTCAAGAGTGTCAAATCTGGACAACAAGAATACAGACTCAACAATTATCACAATGCAACTAGAATTGTCTTGAAAACAAGTGATTCTAGGAGACATAAAAAAAATCGATGTGCACAGGGAATCACATGAACAAGCCCCAAGCCACTGACCGGAGTCACTGAATACAAAGGACATCTACAACAACAATGGATGCAGACCAACCAAAGAACATAAGACCCACTACAGACCAGACTACACAAAGGTTCAAGTGAATCGAGTTCAGATATGCAACTCAATATAGCAACACAGTGAACTGCAGTGAAACTACAGTAATGACCAAAGCCAGACATAATGAAGTCGAGCAAGTCGAACTACCACAAGTGATCGGGAGGGAACATGATCAGCAGACCAAAGTCCACGCCATAGAAAAAACATTAAGAATGCAGACGACCAAATATGCAAACTAGATAGCGATGACTGGACAGGTGAAGTGAAAAAAATCAAAGAAATACAACTTAATATGAATCAGTGAAGCAAGCATTGGTCGAGCAGACAAAGCTCAGTAAAACTCAAGAATGTACACAAGTTTGACCAAAGACCCAAGAACAGCAAGTAAACAGTGATTAAAGTGTGAAACAGATGTGAAGTAGGACTTGAAGTATAACAGTGAACATCACCAGAATCAAGTGCAACCAGACAAGATAGTAATGGCAGTGAACAGGTACAAGTACAACAGTGAATCATCTACAGGTTCAAGTGTCTAATGAACCAGACTACAGTGAAGGCAGAGACCAAACAACTTCAAATGCAATGCAATCATGATCAAAGAACAAAGAAACAAAACTGCAGAGAAGTCATCAGAAGTTCAAGCAATATCACAGGTGATGAACAATAGGAATGGTATCAAGTTCAATGCAACATGATGCAGCAACATTATAGATAGTGAAGATCAAAGTCAGGTATCAACATATCATATATCAATGTCAAGGCCATAGTCAACAACCAGTTCAAACAAGTTCAACATCACAATGTCAGAATATAGGCAGTGGCAACAAGGTCATGGACAAAGTCAGACCGAAGGCAATTCTCAAGTAGTTTGACAAAGAAAAGAATTCACAGTATAGTCGAAATCATGGGACAGTAAGTTAAGTAATACCAGTAAACAAAAACATCAACTACATGAACAAAGTCAAAGTCGAGATGAACAAGTCAGGCTGTATGAATACTAGACCAGAGAAGTTAAAATGATCAACTATCTACACAAGTATCAATCAAACCAGCAAGTCAAAGAAGCCAGAAAATCACGTTAACAAGTTAGGATGGAAATTCACGAAATCGACAATACCAGAAATCCCAATCGCAAGCATCAATTTCTCAAACAGCCGAAAAATCGCAAATTTGAACAATTTAGCACAAACGAAAATCACAGTGCTCGAATTAGATGTGAGTAGGGGGATTTACTCACCTTAGATCGAAGAGGTCGTGAGCGAAGGAGCCACGATCGAAGGAAGAACGAACGAAATCGAAGAACGAAGCCGCCTCGAATTTGAACGAAGCCCTAAATTCGCCAGATCGAACGAGAGGAGAACGAGAAACGAGGCCAAGCCCTAAAATTTTGAGACGCCACCACTTTTTTTTTTCTTCGATTTATTCTCGGGCACGAATGAATGAGAGGGGATGGGGATGTCGTTTTATCAGAGAAAACGTGGTATAGGTATGGGCTGGTATGGAGAAGGTATGGGTTAAGTATGTTGTTATTTTATTTATAAAGCCCGCAAAATTCTTTTAACGAATTACAAAAGAATTTTCAACTCGATTAAAACTTCAGCTGAATTAAACAAACAATTTAAGCGTCACATAGACGATAGTTAATTGTTATAAAATCTCGGGTTGTTACACCCTAGCTGAATCCATGTGCCATTCCTATCATATTAGGTGTTGCCTACAATCCGTTGTTCCTCCGTACAAGGACATCATTGGCATGTTGAATCTCCGAGGATATCTCGCGTGAAGGATGTCCTCTTTAATGGATTGCGACTAGCATAAGTTCTCTAATCATCATTAGTTCTGCATTTATTTTCACTAACCAATCTCCAATCTCCTAACCATGTCCTTCAAATTGTTCGAGTCAATGGGTTCGACTGAACGGTGGCAATTGGGTCCTGCCCTGATTGTTCGGTACAACGAACGCTCTTAGGAAGATGCTTGATACCTAGGCACCCCAAACTCCAAGGGACCTATTCGTCCAGCATTCCCTCCTGTTTCATTCCCATGAGCTACATCATCAACAATATTATGATTTACCAGATGTAGACCTTCAATGGCGCGTCCAGGGATAACTTCCACACCGCCTTCCAGAGGGTGGGCCCTGGGCCCACCATTTTGGGGTCGGTACCGAGTCCCAAGTGAGGGTTGGTACCGATCCCTGAATTTGAGCTTGGGGTCCGTCCTCTTCCTTGTACAAATGTTCCAACAGCGTCATGAGTTTTCTTCTGCCTTCCTACCCTTCATCTTCGCTCGAATGAAGAAGAACTCTCTCATTCTAAGCTGGAATCCCTTCTACTCCATCTGCAACTATTTTGAGTCAACTCATTCAACAGCCCCAAGCTCTATTGCATCATGTTGTTTATCTCCTGTTGGCTAGCTTGGAATCTGTCTTCCATTCGCTTCGTCATCATATCCATCTACATTCTGGTCACAACGTCAGTTATAGTCTAGTTCTGAGGTTGAGTTGGTTAGACAACTCCATCTCCTTGTTGAGGATCCTGATTCTCAGCGTCACTTGTGGTAGCTTTGGTTGTTATGGTTCGAGTTTGGAGTTCCATCCTTGATTGGACTATGGCAAAAAGATTCACATAGATTTGTTGGAATTCCGAGTTGTAGAAATCAAAAAGAAAGAAAAATTGGATCTACCTCTTGGATATGAGGAAATACAATAGTAGATGATGGATCCAAATGACCTGAGAATATGTTGTCTCAATGAAAGTACTAAAATGTTCAAATCAAAAATGGCACAAATAGCTAGGAGTTATAGAAGAGAATAAAATATGAAGAAATATAAATGAAAACTAGGAAAGAAACCAGACCAATCTTTTATAGTGGTTCGGAAAAGCAAGGCCTACGTCCACTTTAAAGTTTTATTACTTATTTCTGATTTGGAGGTGGAAGTTCTTAGGGGGTCGGTATAACTCCAACTCTTAGAATTTCAGAGTTACAATAATATAAGAAATAATGGAACTAGAGCCCAAAAGATCTTGATAAATGAGCCCTACCCATCTATTATAGAGGTAGAGAGCCTAAAATCTCATCTAAAATATCTCTAAGCCATTGTGCACGAATTTGACCAATTCTCCCAAAATAATAAGCACCATCATAGTAATATCTCAGAGTCGATACCAATCCCCAACCATTTTCGTTGTCTTTGACTTCTTTCTTCGGATCATCTTATGGTTTGCTTCGAGATTCCATAGTTGTTTGCACCAATAGTAACTTGTTTTTGAGCCCTAATAATGGAGTTGTAGGAAAACAAAGTTGTAGTTTCAAGTGTTCATGGAGATTGATGGAGAATTGCATTGACTCAATAGAACAAATTTGGAAATAGGGCCTTGGCATCATGATAGACATGTAGGCAAGAGATGGGGTCCACCCAAGATGAATTTGGGAGTAGGTACCAACCCTATATAGGGATCGGTATCGATCCCCAACTTGTGGGATCCCATGGTTCTATTGTTTTTGATGGTTTTGGCTTTGACTTTGTGACTCTATCTGTGCTTAGTTTTTAGACTCCTGTGTTATCTCTTTGGGCTTTCCGCTTTGATAACTCCAAGTTATATCTGTCCAGTTTATCCGAATTCTGCCTGGTTAAAAGACAAGATAACAGATTCTAAATTAAACAATTAATTAATTCAACTGTGTAATAACAAAAGAAAATTTTGTGGAAAATCAAATATAGATTGAATAATAATTTCAAAACCAACAACAATATCAATACACCAAACAAATCATATATAAGATGGATCGTATATCTAAATGACAATACATAAGAGGTTTAAAATAGATCCAACAAGTGGCAATTTAATATAAATATATGCATGTTAAGTCTTGGTTAAACATTATGAATGCGTATAAATAAAAAGAAGGAAAACCTAAAAACCCTTTGTAACACCTTGATTTGTGATATCTCCTCAGTTCTCTAAGTAGATCCACACCCAGCTTTGCTAGAAAAGAATGAACCACTTAGATTTTATTTTATATGATGCTATCATTTGATTTAGTATTGATTTTTGTTTTGGAAGGATGGATTAATTTTTGGCCATTGCTATGGAGAGGACAGAAAAATAAAATGCGAAAGAATGAATTAGAATAAAATTAGAGATTTTGTATTATATAAGAATGAAGCTTTCAATTAAAACTTACTTATTAATCCCTTAATTTTATCTCTCTCTATCACTCTTCCTTCCCAATATATGGTCGACCATTAGGCACTAAGTGGCACAAAATATCCACAAACCCCCTTCGTGCAGTTATCATTTATTAAACCCATTTAAAGTTACACCGACATCATATATGCACATAAATGTAACTTTTATACACGCATTCAAATAATTACAAACAACTCCTAACATCAAATAAATTAAATAATATAAATATTTCTTAACTATTATTTAATTTATTTAATTTACAACATTTTATAAATTAATTTTTATGCAGCATTCACTAATACGACTATGTGACTCAGAGGTGTGAATTTATTTGGAAATTAATTTGAACAGTTCAAATATTGATGTTCGCATGTCACATTTGCTAGTGGTGTAATAGTTTGGTCGAATTCAACACCTTCAGACCTTTCTAGTAAAATCAAATTTCACATTTTTTAAAGCGGTCCCTTTTAGATTTGATTATTTACATAATTTATTTTCGTCGACACAATATCACTTTAGAATTCATGGAATTTGATTTTGATCAAAATTCTAATTTCAACCTTATTCAACTCAATTAGTCCTTAAACAAAGTCCTTGGTTCAATAATAGCATTTGTCAGTAACCGTATTAATTTGGCCATAGATTTGGACTTTAAGTTGAAAAAAGTTGATTGTGACACTAACCTCATACAACCGAGGAGACGAATTCTCTATTGATTAGTGCTTCATTTCTAATATTTCAACTCGGACCCAACTATAGTCGCTTGATGGATTGTCATGCCATGATTAACTATAATCAAAGTGGAGTATTCACATTGAAGTTCCTCGGTATTCTCAAGTTGATAGAACTATGTAACATTATCACTTTGAGATTTTAAGTTCGACCTAATGAAGAAACATACTCCAAAAATTTCTAAATTATAAAGGTAGTTTATCAGCATCATAGAGAATTGATTGACAAAGCGAATATGTATGACAATATATCATATCCGTTCACTAAGGAACTAGCTTGACTGTTTTGAGAAAACTAATCAAAGGAAAGGGATTGAGATTTCGAAGTCGACCCTAAGTACAAGCGGGAGATTGAAAGGGCTAGGGGTGTGTCCCAAGGCCAATTATGTAATTTGTTACATATATTTAACTCTATAACCAGTCTTTTTTGTAATTAAGGTGTGTAATTTCTATTATATATTTTGTTATATAATAATATAATTAATTAAGTAATTACTTTAAAGTATTTGGTAAGAAATTCCTTAAATAAAATGCTATGTGATTATAGTTACAAATAGTTGACATCTTGAGTAATTGATCATAAAATGAAATGACATTTTCTTTTAAATATTCCTAGTCAAGATGTTCCAAGAAAAGGATATTGATTCACCTATTGAGACAGAGTGTGTAATGCTCTTCAAATGTTGGGGAGTGTATTACTCATATCTATTAGGGGTTCAAAGAGGTTTCGTACTTGTCGTTATTGGATAACTATGGAGTGACTCTTCCAAGAGTTTCTTGTTGGTTATCTCAGTATAATGGTGTTACACAATTCCCTTGACTTTAGACTACTATTGAACTTCAATGTGAATACTCCACAATGATTATAGTTAAATATGGAATGCGATCTATTGATCGACTATAGCAGGGTCTTAGTTGAAGCATGGGAGGTTAAGAACTATTCAGTAGAGAATTTATTTTCTCGATTGTGTCAAGTTAGTATCACGATCAACTGTAGTCAATTCAAAATCAAAATCTCTGGCTGTTGTAGTACAATTAATAATAAATGTTACTATTAAACCACTGACTATGTTTTTGGACTAACTAAGTTGAATGTGAATAATATTGGAATTTTGACCAATACCAAATCTATATATCCTAAAGCGGTATATTTTGACAAAGAGAACGTGTGTAAATTATCATTACTAAATGGAAGGTAGTATAAAATATGATTTTAATGAAATGGCCCATAAGAAATCAATTCTATCAAAATGGCGTAGCTATAGTTGATAGAGTTAGGGGTATGCCCTAGATCCAATTATGTTTTGTTATATATATCTAACTCGATAACCAATCTTGTTCGAAATAAAATGTGTTTTCTTTCTATTATATACTTGATATGATATGTTGTATTAATTATTTAATTCAAACAAAACTATTTTTAATAGTAAATGCATAAATGGTATGCTTTTGTGATACAATTACAAAGTGTTGAAACCATGAGTAATTTATGATAATGAAATTAAACATACCGTTCTAAATATTCCTAGTCAAGCTGTATCGAGACTGGATATCGATGAATCCATAGAGAGTACATAACACTTTCCAAATATTGGGCGGTGTATTATCCATAACTGCTGGGGGCACCACGGGAATATGTACTGACAGTCATTGGATAACTATGGTATAACACTTAATTGTTTTCTATTGGTTAATATAAATAAGGTCAAACAGAAAATATCGATATGACAAAATTACACAGTTCTCTTGACTTGAGAATGCTGTTGATATTCACTGTGGATGCTCTACTTCGATTATAGTTAAATCATGGCACAATTCCATCAAACGACTATAGTTGCGTCGAGTGGAAGCATGGAAGTGAAAAACTATTCAAGAGAGGATTCATCTCCTCGGTTATATGAGGTTAGTATCACGGTCAACTAAAGTCAACTCAAAATAAAAGTCTTTGGCTAGAGCAATTCGGTTAATAATTATTACTATTGAACCAAGGATTTTGTGTTTTGCACTATAGAGTTGAGTATGCATGATAATGGAATTTTGACCATTACCAATTCCATAAGTCCAAAGTGATATAGTTTTAACGAAGAGAACTGGTGTAAATAAGTGTCACTGCTAGGTAACGTTTAATAAAATAATATTGGATTTCATCGAAACCAAGTAAGTGATAAATTTGGCCATAATGTCACACTGATGAGTGACATGTGAACATTAATTTTTGAAAGTTTTATATCAATCGTTGACCAAATTTACACATGTGTTACATAACCGAAATGTTGAATAATCCTTTTACCATTTGATTTAATTAACTTATAAATTAGTATAAATTAAATTAATTTTATAAAATTTTATTTGGTGTATTTTGAGCAATATTAAACAATGTGTTTATAATAGTTATAAATATACCTACCGATATACGGTATCGGTATACAGTTAAATAAGATTTAAAAATTACATTGAATTTTTTTCGGACTTGGACCAGATTTGAGGTCGATATGGGAAACATATTTTTGGCTGTAGGATGCATGTTTGGGTGTCGATATGATGGCAATTAAAGATTTTGAATGGTTAAAAGAGTGGAATTGGTAAGATAGAGATATTAGGATGTGATCCACTTTTCTTTCCCTTGACTTCCTATTTATATGCCACCGTTTACATAATTTAATTTTACACGTTTTGTCCTCCTTCCTCTCTGACAATTTCCATCAGCAACCATTCTCTATAAGCAACAAAGTCCAACTATAAAATTACATCAAAACTCTTTGATTCGATCATCAGTGGTAAGTCTATTCAGGAGCTAGTAACTTTTGATTTGTGGACGGATTCAAGGGGATCAACTCAATGTTTCAACATGTATGCAAGGGATTTGGTGAAAGGTAAATCTCTATTTCATCTTTGTTATATCACATTTATACGATATATTATTTATGTGATGGGATGTTAGGTTATATTATGGATCCTATATATCAAAATGATGTCACAAATTGGTTGGGTGTATATTATTGCGTATATATAAATAATTATTTTGTGAATGTTTATTATACTTAATGCTCACAGGAAAAACGAATATTTTTTTATTTATATAATAAAATATTATTATAATTGATTTCGGTAAACTAGTAATTATTTCTAAGATTACAAATCATATATTACATGTTTGAAATTTTATAAAATTTATTTATATAAAATATAGATTCAGCACCAAGAATGAAAAAAGGTTTTCCTATTTTGAATAAATATATTTAATTATTTATTTAACCAAAAATTGATTATGAAATTTAAAATGATTATATATATATATAATATAAATAAAATATTATGTAACATGTATTAAACATTAAACTTTTGAAAATAATATTTACTTTAGGTTTTATCATTATTTTATGATATTTTTTATTTTTAAAATGTTTTTATCAAAAATTGAAAAGAAATTAATTATATATATATAGCCGAGAGCAAAATTTGTAGAAATATTTTTTTTAAAAATTAATTTTATTATTTATATTAATGTATATATATACCAAATTATATATATTTACATGTATTTTATAAATCAATTTAAAATAAAATAAAATATTATTTATTAAATTATTCATGGCTTTCATGTTATATTATAAATACATATACATATACGTACATACGTACATACATACATATATTGTAACGACCCGCCATTTTGGACCATTCGCGTCCATTATAAGTGTATAGGTAGACACTCATGCCGGAGTTGAATTGCTCAAAATACCGCGTTGTTAATTTAAATTTGGCAAAACTGAACATATACAGTAAATAGATATAATCACAGATCACAGACACAGAGTAATAAATGCAGCGGAAATAAAAGAGATAGTAGTTCATGAAGCTACTATATGAATATATAAAATACATCAGAGTTTACAACAGAAGAATAATACAATACATCAGAGTTAAACCAGAATGCATCACTGGAATCATCGAATACAGAAAGCCGGATAGATAGCTGGATCTCCAAGCGAAGCTCCAACTCCAAAGGTGAGTCTCAAAAGCTGAACCACTCAGTCTGACCCGAGCGTAAAGCAACAACACAAGACACTCGAGTCAGGATTAACATTCTTATATTAATAAATCCAACTCAAGTGAAATAGCAATTGAAATACAAGTAACTCAAAGGATGTTTGGAATAACCATCCTTTAAGGATCCGTTAAACTATCTACTAGGTAGTAATGTACGCTAAGTAGATAATGTCTATCAGTAATATAAAGATATCAAAGTAGGGTTAAGCAGGGCCCATACACCTCTTAACCTGTTTATTCCCAAAAGCATATACAAGACCGTAGTTTCCCCAAAACCGGAAGTCACCAGAGGGCAATCCATATACTAAAGGTACAAATCAAAATCGTAGTGGTCGCGAATAGGATAATCAGTATGACAAGGTACATGAGGCGATACCAACTAGGATACTAGTAGTTGCCTGATCCGGACTGATGTTGGGCATAGCAGCTACCACCCCAACACCGCGAACAACACTCCCAAATCGAGGGGTGCACCCAAATCGAATCACAAAAGTAATAGATATGGTATCGAAGAAGTGTGTCCGCTAGAGATGGCGATCCTCAATGGCCCGGCGCGGCTCCTGTTTTAGTCATGTCAAGGGTCATCCAAAATCGTTCTCTTTCTTCAGTCAACGCGTTCATCAAAACCATCCACTTCGTTCTGGATCAACACTCCGCGTATAATTATTAAAGTGGTTTCGGTTCAGATAGAGAGTATATCCATTACCGATCCCGGTCTCTTTAATAACTTTCGTAATTATTACACCGATTGGTCGTTTATATATTTCAAAACCAAATCAATTTCAATTTCAAATAGAATTCGTAAATCAACATTTCATTTGTCTTTCGAAAACCAATTTCCATACTTTACATTTCAAACTTTCAAATTATCATTTCAAAATCTTATAATTCAATTTCAATTTCTATTTAAAACAATTCAAATATTGATTCAAGTTCGTATATAGGTTTCATTTCGAAATCATTTAAATTAATTTAATTTAACATTTAAATCAATTTAAAACTCATTTATCGGTTTCATTCAATATTCATTAAGTTAATTATTATTCGAAACAATTTTTATTAAATTTCCAATTCATTTAAATCCATTATTTAAATTCAACTTTCTTATTTCAAAACTTACAAATTGAATTAAATTAAATTCATCAAATCACTTCTTTCAATTACAAGTCTTACATTAATTCCAAAATTATCACATTTTCACTTCCTGTTAAAGAAATTCAATTTCACTTATTTACTTCTTAAATAATTTTCCAAAACTTACTTAATAAAGAAACTCAATTTCAATTATTTTCGAAATAAAATTCACTTATTCAAAAGTTCAATTTTTCTTATTAAAGAATTCAATTCAATTTAATCATTAAATAATTCAATCTTATTTAATTATTAAATAATTCAAAACTTAATTTTTAAATAATTTCAAACTTAATTATAATTTCAAACTTAATTATTAAATCATTTCAAAGTTAATAATCTCAAACTTAATTATAATTTCAACTTAATTCAAATCATTTCTCAAATTAAACGACTTTCTTCCATCAATTACATTGTTAATATTTTATTTCATATTTTTAAATATTAACATTTTCCTTTCATTAAAATTCAAATTTCAACTTCATTTCAAAACCATATTATTTATTCAAATAAAAACTTCATTTATTTTTAAATCAAATTATTGACCAATCGGGTTTTATTTAATTTCCTATCCTAGGTCAAAGTTCAAATTTGGGTATTTATCATTTCAACCCGATTCCAATTCAATTCAAAATCAAAACATATCAAAGGGAACTTGCAGTGTGATAACTGGGATGGTGTCAAAGTAAATAAACAAGCAATAACAACAACCAATATCATTCCAATAATCAATTCAATAATCCCGAAATAACCGTATTAATTCGCATTGTTATTTGTACGAATTAATATAATTATTTCTAGAATCTACACTATCATTTCATGTAGATTAAAGATTATTACATTACGGTTTCACTTGTCATCTATTGCAATTTCATCCATCATCAATTTAACAACATATATTCAGTGGTTCAAAATGTAATTAAACAAATCCTACGTGTCAATAAATTCAACAGTTAAGGGGTCATATTATACAAATGTCAGTTAATCAAATTTAACAATTAATTATCCTATATCAAGTTCAATTTCATACTATTTACCATTTTAACATTAACAATTTAACGTCCAAGATAAACATCAACAATCAATCAATTATCAGCCAAACTGTATTATTATTGCATAAATAATTAACAGATAATGGTGTCAGATGTCACAGGTGAACTGATACAGGTAATAGCATATAAAACAGTGTAATTAACTAACAACAGCATATTTCAATTGTCGTTTCAATTGAAATCAAATTTAATAAATAAAAGAACGTTAATCGTGAGTGAGTGCTCACCTTTCGAGGCTAGAGAAGATAGTCACTGGGATGGAAGCGAATTGTGGATCCAAACACGAATTCCAAAGCAAAACAGAATTGGTACGAATTTGACGAGCAAAGCCGATAGTTCAGAATTGACGAAATCAAATCAAACTGGGTAGATGAAAATCAATGGTATAAGAGATCTTACTTTTAACTATATATATAAATCAAATTCCATATCCGAGTGTAATAAGAACAATAATGAAATATACACATAAAACTCCATGCTTTATCTTTTACAAATCAACTGATATATATCTACAAACTATATAACTATATATATACAACCGATTATATAACTTACACACATTAAAACAATTATATATAAATAACACTTATACATAGACTTATATAAAAAAAAAGTAAAATGTGTGAAGACTAACCTATATCTACGTACCGTGCAGACCATATACACACATATGCAGGTTACATAATATCTGCATTACTTGTAAAAATCAATTTTCTATTTAGAGTTTAATAAAACAATATATTTAAACCCCCATATATTCGAAAACAATTTAATATAGGAACCAAAAGAAAATAGGAATGCAGATCACTAACTATGCAGATTTCACCTAAAATGACATATGTAAACCAGATGTAGGCCCCCTTTCATATGCAAACAATATCTGGGCTAAACGTATATGTAATAGAGAACAATGTTTTGCAGACAACCCAATGTTTGTGCTTGTCAAGCAATTTTATGCAGACCTTGTCAATATGCAAATAAACAATTTTTTTTTCAACTTATATATACTACTGTGACAACATCCACTAAACTATAAACAGTATATACACACAAAATTTCAACATATAACACTATTATAACCCATATTATAACAACTTATACAACTATAATATCATATAAGCTATACATAAAAAAAATGTAATATATAATACTGTGTATATATATATATATAAATATACGAACTTGTGCTCTGCACGTACACTGACTGGAAAGAAATACTCCAAAATCTCATATAGATACTTATTATATATAAACTAATGTATATAATAACTAACGTGCAAACACACACATATATTATGTTAAATCAATACGTATAACAAAATGGATACACTCGGATACGCATATAAAATGACTAGTAAAACTTCATATAAATACAACACATATGCGCATAAATGGTGGTACAGATAACTTGTAAAATAGAGTATAAATACTATTATAAATAATAAAGCTTAGTTATACATATGCAGACCAAACCTTGCAAACCACTATAAACCAATTCTATCTTTAAAACAGTACAATATCCAAATTGAATGCAAAATGATATAAGCAACGTATACTAACATATAACATAATAGATGAGTTATAAATAGACACGTATATTAATATACTTATTATAACAACAGTATATATATAAAAAATATAACTAAACTTATATCTAAACTATACAACCCTTATAAAATTATTCTGTGACAACTTAACAATAAACTTGTATATAAGCTCACATGAGATCTCGGCAGGCGATGGGTGGCTTTACGTGGAGCTGACGAGGTGGCGGACTCGATGGAGGAAGTTTGGGTGATTCGCTCATCAAAGACATGAGGCGTTCATGTGGAGGACGGGCGACATGGGTTCAAGATGAGGTTGGCAACTGATGGTCGGAAGGCGAGCGGGTGGACGGTGATGGAGGGAGACGAGAAGGTGGTGGGAGGAAGAAGACGTGGGAAGGTGGGTCGGCGGGTCAGTGGTGTGCTGGCGGGTCTGGGCTCGGTTGTCGAGGAGGGCTGCTGGTGTGTGTAGGTGATAGCGTTCTTGAGAGGGAAGATACGGAGGAAACCACCCAAAGAAATGAATAGTGTATGAATTAATATCATTATCATTTGTGTGTTCTCCAGCTAATTGAAAGGGTGAGAAGAACCGATGATTACATAGGAAAGGTAGAATAGTAAATGACTTGTCATCAATATCTAGGAATATTAAAGGTTAGGGGTGATTACACGGTGGAATATAGAAGGACGGATCGAAATCAAAAGTTTGAATTTTGTACCGGTACGGTTAGGCGTTACGCAAAGTGCAACGTACAACGGAACTCCGAATTTGACAATCGAATATACCGTAGAGATCGGCACGACGAGACGATCAAAACGGTATATAGAAATCAGTGGTACGATCATCCGATAAAAATCGATATCGGTACCAGAATGCTGCATTTTGCAGAAAATAAGAACGACGGAGCAATAGATGTCCGAATTTGGAAAAATGACAAACTGACATCTTGCTCAGAAGATGGTTTAGAATTTTCCTATGTAAAAATATTTAGGTTTCGGAAACATTTTATTTTCACTGCTTTTTAACTGATTAAATTGAAGTGAATTTACGCGCGAAATAAATTTTCATATTTTCGGACGAAAATTTACCAGTTGCTATGTTTAACTAGACGTATTCCAAATGTTAAATTTTTTTTTCAAAATTTTATCGTTTGAAATTTCGCAAAATTTCAACTAATTACGTTATTAAACAGTTGAAATTTTACGGGTCGTTACATTCTCCCCCACTCAAAACTTTTCGTCCCCGAAAAGGAACGAGGTAGGAGAATAGAAACAACCAGGAAGAAAAACAGATTTTGAAATACAAAAACAATTAATTTAAACCATATAAATTCAAATTTAAATTAATTAATATTCAATAGTTTGATTTAATCCATTTGATTTCACTTAAGTGAAATCAATCTTAATTATTTCTAAATTCATTATCTTTTTATCCAATTATGTTTAATTAACAAATTTCTAAACCCACAAATTAGAATAGTCATTTAATAAAATCATATTTATTCATCAAATTTAATTCTTCTTTATTCCAAATTATTATTAAGTCTATTTTACTTAATATATCTTATTACATATATTTAAACCATATAAATTAATTTAAACCACATAAATTTCACCTAAATTAATTTATATTCATTAATTGATTTTAAATTCAAGGTATTTCCATAAGTTGATCTAATTTCAATTTATTAATTAACCTTCAAAACAAAATTTATTTTTCAATTATCTTATTATTCTATTTATCTCTATTAACATTTTATAATTAAAATTTAAGTGTATAACATTTGTTATAACCACTCGAATTTTATTTATAAATTCAATTTCTATTATATATTATCCAATTACATATTCAACTTCTGAATGATTTAGGTAAGTTGTTTTAGAATGCAGTTGAATAATATACAAATGAAATTTTCCCAATTCAATTATTCAAGTTTAAATACTTATTCCAAATTTTGGTTTATTTGAAATTAAAATCATCCCTTAACAAAATTTAAGCATTAGATTTCCGATTAACTTTAAACAATTTAGAGATATATATAATGTATTTATATCAAATCAAATTAAATTTTAAAATAAGATACTTATATATATGTAAATCAAAATATACTGAAGAAATTCAAATCAAAATATTTTTCAAAACAAAACCGTAGCAAAACTACAAAATGGTTTCTCCACTTCGAAACTCGAAAATGAAAGTCGATGATGCGGCCGCCATCACCGAAATTATTTTCCAGCGACAAAGAGAAGAGCACTGATTTCAACATTTTAAAAATTCTTTGAAAACGATTTCTATTCGAAAGTACGTTCAATAATATACCTTAAATTTTAAAAACCAAAGTTCGAAATCACCGGAAACTAAGTTCTCAAATTTCTGAATTAAATTCATTTCAAATTCCAAATCAATTTATAAACCGTATTTATAAATTCATTTAGAATAATAAATGATAATCAAATATTATCATTTCAAACAAACAATTTAATTAACCTATTAAATTCCAGAAAATTTTAACTTATATTTTTACAATATAATCAAACAAATTTATTTCATTTTCCAATTTGAAAATAATATTGTGTCTGTTTGCTCTGTTCAAGTGTTTTGGAAATTCTATCGATAGCGTTGATCAGACGAATCGATCGAAAATCCAAATCACATCAACAACTCAAACAACACAATATATAAAACATTTTAAATATTAATTTACAAATACTCTTCCTCGCTCGACGATTCAAGAATGGATTTTAAAGCAAGGGTAGAGATTCAAATTTTGATAGAAATCAAATCAAAGAGAATTTTTGATTCGAAGATAAGTCCAAAACGGAAGATAAGATGATTTAAATAACAAATAAGAAGACGGATGAGTTTATATAAATCGCGGGCAACCTTGACCGGATCAACCGTGACTTCAAGAATAAGATCGATGCTGAATTCCGAGGTAAATCGACATTCGATCTCAAGAATTAGAATTCAGATATAGCAGGAGATAGATAGCATCGTAAACCGAGGATACAGAAATCTTCGGTGAATCAATGCCTATTATAAAGGAGTTTCGCTCCTTTACGAATCATTCGAAGATTGGTGAGACCGCCGATCTATTATAGATATCATTTGAAGTGGAGTTATGTGATGCTCCAGAATAGAAAGAAGACGAATAGTGAGGGACACGAATGAAATTTCGGAACCGAGGGGAACGTTCCAAAATTCAAAGGAATTGAGTCAAAGGAAGAGATTGAAACTCGAATGAGAGTGATTCTGTAAATACATTTACCCTATATGTTAAGTTTTGCCTAGAGCTACCAAAGCTCTGATACCAACTGTAACGACCCGCCATTTTGGACCATTCGCGTCCATTATAAGTGTATAGGTAGACACTCATGCCGGAGTTGAATTGCTCAAAATACCGCGTTGTTAATTTAAATTTGGCAAAACTGAACATATACAGTAAATAGATATAATCACAGATCACAGACACAGAGTAATAAATGCAGCGGAAATAAAAGAGATAGTAGTTCATGAAGCTACTATATGAATATATAAAATACATCAGAGTTTACAACAGAAGAATAATACAATACATCAGAGTTAAACCAGAATGCATCACTGGAATCATCGAATACAGAAAGCCGGATAGATAGCTGGATCTCCAAGCGAAGCTCCAACTCCAAAGGTGAGTCTCGAAAGCTGAACCACTCAGTCTGACCCGAGCGTAAAGCAACAACACAAGACACTCGAGTCAGGATTAACATTCTTATATTAATAAATCCAACTCAAGTGAAATAGCAATTGAAATACAAGTAACTCAAAGGATGTTTGGAATAACCATCCTTTAAGGATCCGTTAAACTATCTACTAGGTAGTAATGTACGCTAAGTAGATAATGTCTATCAGTAATATAAAGATATCAAAGTAGGGTTAAGCAGGGCCCATACACCTCTTAACCTGTTTATTCCCAAAAGCATATACAAGACCGTAGTTTCCCCAAAACCGGAAGTCACCAGAGGGCAATCCATATACTAAAGGTACAAATCAAAATCGTAGTGGTCGCGAATAGGATAATCAGTATGACAAGGTACATGAGGCGATACCAACTAGGATACTAGTAGTTGCCTGATCCGGACTGATGTTGGGCATAGCAGCTACCACCCCAACACCGCGAACAACACTCCCAAATCGAGGGGTGCACCCAAATCGAATCACAAAAGTAATAGATATGGTATCGAAGAAGTGTGTCCGCTAGAGATGGCGATCCTCAATGGCCCGGCGCGGCTCCTGTTTTAGTCATGTCAAGGGTCATCCAAAATCGTTCTCTTTCTTCAGTCAACGCGTTCATCAAAACCATCCACTTCGTTCTGGATCAACACTCCGCGTATAATTATTAAAGTGGTTTCGGTTCAGATAGAGAGTATATCCATTACCGATCCCGGTCTCTTTAATAACTTTCGTAATTATTACACCGATTGGTCGTTTATATATTTCAAAACCAAATCAATTTCAATTTCAAATAGAATTCGTAAATCAACATTTCATTTGTCTTTCGAAAACCAATTTCCATACTTTACATTTCAAACTTTCAAATTATCATTTCAAAATCTTATAATTCAATTTCAATTTCTATTTAAAACAATTCAAATATTGATTCAAGTTCGTATATAGGTTTCATTTCGAAATCATTTAAATTAATTTAATTTAACATTTAAATCAATTTAAAACTCATTTATCGGTTTCATTCAATATTCATTAAGTTAATTATTATTCGAAACAATTTTTATTAAATTTCCAATTCATTTAAATCCATTATTTAAATTCAACTTTCTTATTTCAAAACTTACAAATTGAATTAAATTAAATTCATCAAATCACTTCTTTCAATTACAAGTCTTACATTAATTCCAAAATTATCACATTTTCACTTCCTGTTAAAGAAATTCAATTTCACTTATTTACTTCTTAAATAATTTTCCAAAACTTACTTAATAAAGAAACTCAATTTCAATTATTTTCGAAATAAAATTCACTTATTCAAAAGTTCAATTTTTCTTATTAAAGAATTCAATTCAATTTAATCATTAAATAATTCAATCTTATTTAATTATTAAATAATTCAAAACTTAATTTTTAAATAATTTCAAACTTAATTATAATTTCAAACTTAATTATTAAATCATTTCAAAGTTAATAATCTCAAACTTAATTATAATTTCAACTTAATTCAAATCATTTCTCAAATTAAACGACTTTCTTCCATCAATTACATTGTTAATATTTTATTTCATATTTTTAAATATTAACATTTTCCTTTCATTAAAATTCAAATTTCAACTTCATTTCAAAACCATATTATTTATTCAAATAAAAACTTCATTTATTTTTAAATCAAATTATTGACCAATCGGGTTTTATTTAATTTCCTATCCTAGGTCAAAGTTCAAATTTGGGTATTTATCATTTCAACCCGATTCCAATTCAATTCAAAATCAAAACATATCAAAGGGAACTTGCAGTGTGATAACTGGGATGGTGTCAAAGTAAATAAACAAGCAATAACAACAACCAATATCATTCCAATAATCAATTCAATAATCCCGAAATAACCGTATTAATTCGCATTGTTATTTGTACGAATTAATATAATTATTTCTAGAATCTACACTATCATTTCATGTAGATTAAAGATTATTACATTACGGTTTCACTTGTCATCTATTGCAATTTCATCCATCATCAATTTAACAACATATATTCAGTGGTTCAAAATGTAATTAAACAAATCCTACGTGTCAATAAATTCAACAGTTAAGGGGTCATATTATACAAATGTCAGTTAATCAAATTTAACAATTAATTATCCTATATCAAGTTCAATTTCATACTATTTACCATTTTAACATTAACAATTTAACGTCCAAGATAAACATCAACAATCAATCAATTATCAGCCAAACTGTATTATTATTGCATAAATAATTAACAGATAATGGTGTCAGATGTCACAGGTGAACTGATACAGGTAATAGCATATAAAACAGTGTAATTAACTAACAACAGCATATTTCAATTGTCGTTTCAATTGAAATCAAATTTAATAAATAAAAGAACGTTAATCGTGAGTGAGTGCTCACCTTTCGAGGCTAGAGAAGATAGTCACTGGGATGGAAGCGAATTGTGGATCCAAACACGAATTCCAAAGCAAAACAGAATTGGTACGAATTTGACGAGCAAAGCCGATAGTTCAGAATTGACGAAATCAAATCAAACTGGGTAGATGAAAATCAATGGTATAAGAGATCTTACTTTTAACTATATATATAAATCAAATTCCATATCCGAGTGTAATAAGAACAATAATGAAATATACACATAAAACTCCATGCTTTATCTTTTACAAATCAACTGATATATATCTACAAACTATATAACTATATATATACAACCGATTATATAACTTACACACATTAAAACAATTATATATAAATAACACTTATACATAGACTTATATAAAAAAAAGTAAAATGTGTGAAGACTAACCTATATCTACGTACCGTGCAGACCATATACACACATATGCAGGTTACATAATATCTGCATTACTTGTAAAAATCAATTTTCTATTTAGAGTTTAATAAAACAATATATTTAAACCCCCATATATTCGAAAACAATTTAATATAGGAACCAAAAGAAAATAGGAATGCAGATCACTAACTATGCAGATTTCACCTAAAATGACATATGTAAACCAGATGTAGGCCCCCTTTCATATGCAAACAATATCTGGGCTAAACGTATATGTAATAGAGAACAATGTTTTGCAGACAACCCAATGTTTGTGCTTGTCAAGCAATTTTATGCAGACCTTGTCAATATGCAAATAAACAATTTTTTTTTCAACTTATATATACTACTGTGACAACATCCACTAAACTATAAACAGTATATACACACAAAATTTCAACATATAACACTATTATAACCCATATTATAACAACTTATACAACTATAATATCATATAAGCTATACATAAAAAAAATGTAATATATAATACTGTGTATATATATATATATAAATATACGAACTTGTGCTCTGCACGTACACTGACTGGAAAGCAATACTCCAAAATCTCATATAGATACTTATTATATATAAACTAATGTATATAATAACTAACGTGCAAACACACACATATATTATGTTAAATCAATACGTATAACAAAATGGATACACTCGGATACGCATATAAAATGACTAGTAAAACTTCATATAAATACAACACATATGCGCATAAATGGTGGTACAGATAACTTGTAAAATAGAGTATAAATACTATTATAAATAATAAAGCTTAGTTATACATATGCAGACCAAACCTTGCAAACCACTATAAACCAATTCTATCTTTAAAACAGTACAATATCCAAATTGAATGCAAAATGATATAAGCAACGTATACTAACATATAACATAATAGATGAGTTATAAATAGACACGTATATTAATATACTTATTATAACAACAGTATATATATAAAAAATATAACTAAACTTATATCTAAACTATACAACCCTTATAAAATTATTCTGTGACAACTTAACAATAAACTTGTATATAAGCTCACATGAGATCTCGGCAGGCGATGGGTGGCTTTACGTGGAGCTGACGAGGTGGCGGACTCGATGGAGGAAGTTTGGGTGATTCGCTCATCAAAGACATGAGGCGTTCATGTGGAGGACGGGCGACATGGGTTCAAGATGAGGTTGGCAACTGATGGTCGAAAGGCGAGCGGGTGGACGGTGATGGAGGGAGACGAGAAGGTGGTGGGAGGAAGAAGACGTGGGAAGGTGGGTCGGCGGGTCAGTGGTGTGCTGGCGGGTCTGGGCTCGGTTGTCGAGGAGGGCTGCTGGTGTGTGTAGGTGATAGCGTGCTTGAGAGGGAAGATACGGAGGAAACCACCCAAAGAAATGAATAGTGTATGAATTAATATCATTATCATTTGTGTGTTCTCCAGCTAATTGAAAGGGTGAGAAGAACCGATGATTACATAGGAAAGGTAGAATAGTAAATGACTTGTCATCAATATCTAGGAATATTAAAGGTTAGGGGTGATTACACGGTGGAATATAGAAGGACGGATCGAAATCAAAAGTTTGAATTTTGTACCGGTACGGTTAGGCGTTACGCAAAGTGCAACGTACAACGGAACTCCGAATTTGACAATCGAATATACCGTAGAGATCGGCACGACGAGACGATCAAAACGGTATATAGAAATCAATGGTACGATCATCCGATAAAAATCGATATCGGTACCAGAATGCTGCATTTTGCAGAAAATAAGAACGACGGAGCAATAGATGTCCGAATTTGGAAAAATGACAAACTGACATCTTGCTCAGAAGATGGTTTAGAATTTTCCTATGTAAAAATATTTAGGTTTCGGAAACATTTTATTTTCACTGCTTTTTAACTGATTAAATTGAAGTGAATTTACGCGCGAAATAAATTTTCATATTTTCGGACGAAAATTTACCAGTTGCTATGTTTAACTAGACGTATTCCAAATGTTAAATTTTTTTTTCAAAATTTTATCGTTTGAAATTTCGCAAAATTTCAACTAATTACGTTATTAAACAGTTGAAATTTTACGGGTCGTTACATATATATATATATATGTTAAAATTATTTTATTATCCAATATTCAATTAATTTAGTGATTTAACTAATTTATATATATATGTATATCTATATACATTTATATAAATATAAATCTTATAAATGTTTTATTTAATATATGTATATGTATATATATTTATATTGTATATTTACTTATATACAATTATTGTGCAAACACATATTCCCTTTAGAAATAAAAATTGAATACAAGAGGGGCTTTCATGTCCGTTACGGTGTAAATCCCAACATCTATACACAGGCCTGTCAATCCATGTACACATTCTGTTGCACATGCATATACACAAAAATGTATATATGATACACACATATATATAATATAATACAAATTATATACAAAATAAAACTTTTTTTATAAATTCAAATAAAATATTAATTTTATTTAACAGAAAATTTAGACAAGTTCAAAATGAATTAGACTACATAGGCCCATATAAGATCCAAATAGGTAAAAAGGTTGAAATTTACACGATTACTTTGCTACATGCTGGCCTAGTTCCAATAATGGTATTATAGCCCAATAACCTATATGGTTTAGATTAGTCATGTTAGAATTAATGAATTAAGCTCATAGCCTAGGTAGCAAGGTGTCTAGAAAGGAACTTTCGAAGGATTGGGTTTGGGTAATCAAGTACTCTACCCTGTCTGGCTACTAGTTTGGCCCGAACAGATATGTGAGCCCAAAGGTTGCCCCTAATAGAAAAGTCCCAATTTAAATTGGGCCTTAGGATAATTTTTTAAAAAAGATATACATATTTTAAATAGTTAAATTTAAAATAAGATATATATATATATATAATAAAAGTTGTAATATAATGAATTTTTTTGAAATGTTATGAAATAAATTTCAAAATATTACTTATTAATAAGACTAATAAAATAAATAAATTAACAAATAAAGTTAAATAATTAAATATATATATACACGTATAATATATATAATGATATTTGTTATGTTATCTTGAATTATTTAAGACAACATGAGTGTGTAAGTACAAAGAATTCAAAAATTAATAAAATTTAATTAAAATTATTTAATTAAATAAATTAATTAATAAACTAAATACATACATACGCATATACATGTATACATACATACATATATGTATGATATATGTGTATTACTATAAAGATTATGGAATATAAATATTTAATATAATATGTTATAAATAATATAATTATTAATTAAAGTATAAATTAACTAAATGAGTTAAATAAGATTTAATTAATATAATGTTATAAAATATTATATAAATTAAATAAAGTATAAAGTTTATATAATAATAAAACTTATATAATATAAATGTATAAATTAAAGGTGGAACTTTAATGAAACCTTAAATAGACTTAAGGAATAAATACATACGTAAAAGTACATATACCATGATTTCAAATGTGTTCGACATTTGTGTCACGATGGTATTTCATATGAAATATATTATTCCATAAGTTGATATCACTCAACTAAATATATTAAAGATTATGAATCTTTATTATAATTGTTGTCCACTACCATGTATATACTAATAAATTACTTGCATACTCTCTTATTGTTGAGCAAACTCCAGGCAGAGATGTTATGTGTAGTATTATTAAATATTGACTAGACAAGGTAAGATAACTATATGCATTTTTTGAGCAAACTCAAGGTACATATATTATACTTAGGCCGTCGTGAAATGGTAGGTACGGATGAATAATTTCTTTCGATTTGTTGAGCAAACTTAATGTTAGAATCCTAAAAAAGATGAGTCCTAACACCCACTAGTGAAGTCAAAAAACTTCTATGCTTCATCTTAGGTCTTGGAGAAAATAAAAGATTAGTGGGAACTTATTAAAAAAATGAAATAGTAACATTAACCTTTCTAATATTGTAAGAACATCTGCTGTATATAGTTATACTAATTGACATTGATAAATTTGTGCAATTAATATAATTGATAAAATGTTTATCAATTAAAATATACAAATGAACTGAATTGATATTGAAAAATAGAAATATAGAATATACTTAACAATAAACTTTTTGCATGTTGACCCATGCAAACGTCTAATTATACAACCACTAAATACATTCGTAATTTTGTCACTTACGAGTTCACTTGCCTGAGACTATGTGTCTTCAGTGAATTTTGAACTCTAAAAGTAACACAAGAATATGGATATTTGATCCATATTATATGGTGAATAGTCATAATTCATAATGTACGAAACCTTAATGAAATTAGTTCATTGAAAGAAATAAGTAAACTAAAGTGTGAGATCGTGTATTCAAACCTTAATGAAATTAGTTCATTGAAAGAAATAAGTAAACTCTAGTGTGAGATCGTGTATTCAATGTGACTGATTATAATAATGACCTTGTTGTGTTAAATGTAACATTGGACAAAAGGGTACAAGATAGATCTAAGAATTTGATCATTGAAATGTCAGTTTGATCAGTTTACGTAAAGTAAAATTTATTTGATATCCTTCAAAGTTAAGGATCACCAAATGCACTTTTGTAAAAAGTTCATTATGATATTATGGTAAGATTTCCTTTGAATGGTTCGACCGTTTAGAAAGGAAATCAAATGTATAAGAGTGCATGGAACCTATGACATGGTTAGGATGAAGAGACCGAATGGTCACTTTTGCTTCATAAAGAAACATCGAAATTGTGAATTGTAAAATAATAGTTTGTACTTAACATTGGTATGAGAAATAAAATTTCTATTCAAAAATGTATTTTCAAATTGAAATTATTTTGTATGAGATTTATTTCTTTGAATTTAAGATACTTGATGTAAAAATTCTTGGTTGTAAACCAGTTATGGTAAATGAAATAAATAGCCTATATTAATTAGTTGAATGGAGCTTCATATTTCGTATGCTATTATAGTAATGGGAGAAATAGTGGAAGCATGTCAAATAACACTATTGGTCACATCAAGTTACGAAAATTATTTTCGTAAAATATACCAAACATTATTTATGAAGTAATAATTGTTTTTTAATGTTTGTTGCAAATAGACATAGTTTTATTTCAATATGAATACTTGTTACAAAAATAAAACCATAGTGCTGGTTTTGGTGATTTGGAAAATATAGAAGTATCTAAATTTATTTGCAATTATTTTGGAATTATGAACTAAGCCACGGTTTTAAGAAATAAATTTTGAATTATACTAGTAAATTATATCTCAAATAACTATTTTGGAACCATGAATCATATAGTACTAGTAAATTATATCTCAAACAATTAAGGGCAAAGCACCCATTTTGTGGGAGCATCATAAGAGTTGATGAATGATAAGGAATAATACATATAGATGTATGCAATCGAAAGTCAACTAATTCCAAAACGGTTCCATGTATTTCATTGTATTCACTGATGAATTATCACAAACATGAACATGTGTATTTGATACACATGTGGTATGTTAATGATGAGTTCATAGAATATAAAACAGAATAAAATAAAATAATGTACAATAGAACATAAAATTGATTCGATTTGATCAAATAGGTGGTATATTGGAAAGAGTTTCGAATGTAGCCAAGAATGAATAAAGATTCTATCTCAAAAGTCACTCCTTTGTGTGATACATAATGATATATCGATAAAGAGTAATCAAACTTTATTGAACAAAGTATAATTAATTGTGAGTTAAATTGAGTTCAACTTCTTTCTATAAGGTCGTATAATTAAAAGTAGTACACAAGGTTAAAACTAATTTCATCTAAATAATAGTTTTTGAAATCATACTAAGTAAGGGTTTGTAAGAAATCTCTACATATCCTAGGCTAAGGGGTTGGCAGTTTGTGCTAGTCGAAAGGTTGCATGTAATAATTGCACTTGAGGGATCTTGTATGGATCACCCCAAAAGGAGTTTAGAAACGACTGTCACTGGATGGCCTATTTATGTTTGGGACATAAGTATTATAAATTAAGACCAAACTAGTTTTATATATAAGGCAATTTATAAAGTGCTTATGGATACCCAATACATTGGACCAAGAAACAATGTTGTTTCAATAAATACCAACTTCATAGTGAAGGAATTTCTTTCAGAAATTATTTGTAGTAAAATGGATTTGGATACGATCTAAGAATAAAACTAATTATGAGGGATGAAATAAAATTAACCAAACCTAAAATGAACACAACTCGTTAGAATAATTATTCTTGTGCATTGAAGAGAAACTATGAGTTTCTTATCAATGTTAAGAATAAATAATCCTTAGTTAAACCATTAAGAGTATTAACTCTAAAATATGGTATGATGCGCAAATCCAAAATGGATTCCAAGTATGTTATCAAAATATGATTTTGATTCCTATACCCAAAGGGATATGATCAATCGGTTGCGAATCTGTCTTCAAGAACAAGACTAATGCAGTTAGAATAACATTAATTGGTGAAATTAGCGTAATAGATTCATTATTCAACATGCTCAAGTTGATTCAGATATAATTATTGCTTAGTTTGACTTTGTTTTTGGTACATATGTTTTGAAATGAAAAATTCTAAATAGTGATTTAGAACAGACTATTTACACATAACAACCAAAATGTTTTAAAGTCAGTGGAAGCAATATTGAGTTTGTGGATTTTTTGGATATGAACCAAGAAATGATATGAAAGTATCATTCTATAAGCATCAAAGTTGAATAAGTATTTTGATAGAAATATCAAATAGTTTTGTTTTCAGTCAACATGCAGAGGAAATGTGTGCTCATAAGAAAGAACCACTAAAAGGTACATAGATATTTCTAGACTGTAAGTATATAACATACTGCTGATTGTTAATGATATACTTATGTTAAAATCAGTAATAGTTCCTTGTTTGATACTCGTTATTAGATTTGTAAATTATTTATTTTATATTAAGTATAATGAATGTTGGGAAGGTCCCAAACGATATGCATAAACACCTTATTTAAATGTTTAATAAGAAACATGTAAGATGAATTCCTTATACTTTGGCAAAAGGAATTATCATACATGTTGTATTGCCTACAATATCATAGTTTACTTTTGTATTTGATGCATGAAGCAAATATAAATCTAAATTAGGATCACTAAATGGTAGTTAAGAGTATTCTTAAATATTTACAAAATACTAGAGAATTGTTTTTAGAAATAACGAACTCCTTATGAAGAATGCTCAGACTCGAACTTCATAAGTGCTATCGAGTATAATGTATCGATATTAAATTCATTTTCAAATCTTAATTAAGAAGCTTTAAGTTAGAGATGTTCCAAATGAAACATTGTGGTTGATTCAATGAAAAGGCTAAGTACAACATCTTAAATAGCATCACAATAAAAGCAACATGTGTGTCCGTGCATGCACAAATTTATATCTGAGCTAAGGGTGATTCCAAGTATTAAGAATACTAATCATTGTTATATGGTAACAATGTAATAATAAGAGCTCACTACAAGTCAAGAAATATACTCTAAATAGTTCCACAAGATAAAATTAATTTATCAGCATCGGAGAGAGTTGACCGACTGAGTAGATAATTAAACTAACATAGCAGATCTATTCACAAAGGGTCTAACTCGATTAGTTCTTATCAAACCGATTGAAGGGAGGATATAGAGATTTCAAAATTGACCCCAAGTGCTAGTGGGAGATTGATAGAGTTAGAAGTATGCCCTATGGGCAATTATGTAATTTTTTATATATATCTAACTCGATAA
Organism: Allium fistulosum; assembly: GCA_030737815.1. NCBI lineage: Eukaryota > Viridiplantae > Streptophyta > Magnoliopsida > Asparagales > Amaryllidaceae > Allium > Allium fistulosum. The sequence goes on along the minus strand of CM060908.1, from coordinate 146,903,532 downwards.
CCAATCTTGTTCGAAATAAAAGGTGTATTCTTTCTGTTATATACTTGACATAATGTGTTATATTAATTAATTAATATAATTGAAAGTATATTTAATAGAAAATCCATATATGGTATGTTATTTGTGATGGTAGTTACCAAGGGTTGTAACCATAAGTAATTTATCACAATGAAATTAAATATATCATTCTAAATATTCCTGGTCCAGATGCATCGAGATTGGATATCAATACATCCATTAAGACCCGAGTAAATGCTTTTCAATTGTTGGACAGTGTATTACTCATGACTGTTTGGGGGCACCAAGGGTTATGTACTGATAGTTATTGGATAACTATAGAATGACTCAATCGATAGTTTTCTGTTGGTTAATATAAATAAGGTTAAATAAAAAATATTGATGTGACAAATTTCCACAATTCACTGGACTTGAGAATAATATTGACCTTCAATGTGGAAGATTCGCTTTGATTATAGTTAATCAGATACGATGTCCATCGACCGACTAGTGGATCAAGTGGAAGCATTGGAGTGAAATACTATTCAAGAGAGGATTTGTCTCCTCGGTTATATAAGGTTAGTATCACAGTCAACTAAAGTCAACTTAAAGTTAAAGTCTCTGGCCTGAGTGGTTGGGTTAATAATAACTGTTATTATTGAACCAAGGACTTTGTGTGTTGGACTATATAGTCGAATATGGATGATATTGGAATTTTGACCATTACCAAATTTCATATGTCCAAAGTGATATCGTTTTAACAAAGAGAATTTGTGTAAATAATTGTCCTTAATGGGTAACACTTAATAAAATAAATTGAATTTTATCAAAACCAAGTAAGTGATAAATTTGGCCATAATGTCAAACCTGCTAAGTGACATATGAATGTTAATATCTGAAATGTTCATTATTAAGCACTGACCAAATTTACACTTAAGAGTCACACAACCGAAACGTTGAATAATCCTTTTACCATCTGATTTAACTAATTTATAATTGTTATATATTGACTAAATTAATATTTATGAAATATTAATTATAAAATTTTATTTGATGTATTTTGAACTATGTTAAACAACGTGCTTATAATAGTTATAAATATACTGATCCATATACGGTATCGATATATGGTTAAATAAGATTTAAAAATTTCATTGAATATTGTTCGGACATGGACCTGATTTGAGGCCCATATGGGCATGATATTTCCAACGGTAGGATGCATGGTTTGGGTGGTCATATGGTTGCAATTGGAGAGATTTGAAGGGTTAAAAGAGTGGAATTGGTAAGAGAGATATATTAGGATGTGATCCACTTTTCTCCCACATGACTTCCTATTTTTATACCACCATTTACACAAATTTATTTTACAGGTTCTGTTCTCCTTCCTCTTTGATAATTTCGGCTAGCAACCTCATCTCTAAGCCCCAAAAATCATAGTAAAAAATGTACAAACTGGCCTTTTCGACCCTAAAAAATTGACACTAATACATCCACGGTATTCACAAGCCAAACATCCAAGTGCTGTAAAGACAAATTGTTACGATGAAAGAAAAGAAAAGACAGAATAGAATCTCACGTCATGAAAAGTAATGTACAATGTAAAAAAGATCTTTACAAAAAGAAAACTTTAATATACATACATCAATCAGAGTAACTAACCCATCGACAGCCTAGACAGCTATAACAGCTCACAATGCTGATAACTACAAACAAGTTATGTGGCGTAAAATAAAATATGTGAATACGTCTTGGAGGCATCCAGCTCATCTCTTGAAGCTCCAAAGCATCCATAACTATAACACCCCATTCCGGCACCCTTATTCGATGTCGAAGATGCTACATCCAAAAATATGGTGCTATCACAATAGTATCACAACTTAGCAAGAGTATGTTTGAATATAAAATCATTCGAAGTACATGATTTTCAGCGGAAGTAATAATATACATTCATATCTTCATACAACATGATCACATAAGATCCAAAAGTCTAGCCATCACATATGTATATTAAGTACATAAAAGAGATAACATACATAATATAAGTCTTTACTTCAATGCATCCAACTAACTTCTAGGGTCGAACTACTAACCATCTAAACTTGAAATATTTAAGTGTTAGCGTCATGAGCAACAAAGACCTAGTGAGAAAGCTATATAATCCATAGTTTTCAAATCATGTCATATTGGGTCGTATTATAAGGATTTTCAAGTTTATCATCAAGTAATTTCATCGGCACAATACTATATTAAAAAATTTCAAAATGATGTTCAAAATAAATTTTCTAATATTATCAATGGATGAATCAAACAAGTTTGCAATAGTAATTTTGGTATGAGATTCTTTTGTCAAAACTAAGATCGTATTCATGAATCTAAACCGCACACTCAGTTTGGGTTTGATCCTAGGATATTTTATCCTATCGCGGTCGGCATCCGAACACAAAGTAAGGACGTACTCTACTTGTTGCAATACCAATATGTATCATTGAGTAATAGTGCACTACCCAAAATTTATTGTCTTATATCGCACATTAGAGGGTAACCATCACTGATGAAATGATCCGTAAATACTCTTTCATCAGTAGAAGTAAAGTATTCTCTCAAAATACATTTATATTTTGCAAATCATCCTCCAAATAGGCCACCCTTTTCTTTTGAAAAACCCAAACATTCAACTTAGGAAATCATTTAGAAGGTATGAAGTATGAAAGTTTTATCTAACAAAATTATCTTTTTCTAATCATTTAATGGATCTCAAAATATTATGTGAATCAAAAGTTATGGTGGTTGCATTGAAAAGTGTCGAATTTGAATTATAAATTATGTCCAAAACATATGTCATTTTGAAATAGGTTTTTGGGATAGTAAACATTCAAAATTTAAGGTGTACAAAAATAAATGTTGTGGATAATAAAACTAGCTTTTGAACAGGATAAATATCGACAAAATTCATTGGCGAAATCAAAAGTTATGGTCAATATACTACGGTGTTTTTGGATGGTCCTCCTATTCATTTCTACTTAGGAATATACTCGACTTTGTAGCTCGATTTCAGTTATTAAGATGTTCGAATTTGAAAATGACATAAACATAAAGGTTGTAGTTCTTTGAGTTAGCTTTCCATAACATTAAAGAAATCTAAATTTTGAATAAAATTGCAAAGGTTATGGCCGAATTACTAAGATATATTTAAACAATTTTGAGCTAACATTATCAATGCTAAAAATTTTGGAATGAAATTAATACATATATTTAAATGACATTTCTCACCCCAAATGTTGTGTAATCTTTGATTTAATCCTCTTGGTTCTCCTTATTTCCCTTAGCTCTATATGCTTTTACTAAATTTATTTTTGAGATGGAACTTTGTTTGAATTTAGAGGAAAGAAGAGACGTAAGGTGATTTAGGAAAGAAGAAAAGGAAAGAAAGAAGAAAAATTGATGTGCTCTCTCCCTTGTGTGTGGATGTGTATTTATAGATTAACAAAGCTTCCAAGAGAAGATACTAAGACAAAGCTTCCAAGAGAAGCTAAGAGAAGCTTATCAAGACAAAGCTTTCCTAAGAAGATAAACAACAAGAAGTGTATTCATGAGGCCAAGGTAAAATTAGCTTCCCCAAGAAGACAGTAACCAAAACAAAGCTTCCAAGTAATGCTATTAAAACAAGATCCACTAATGTGGTACTCTACTACATAAATTCACGTTTGCGTATGAACCATGAACATAAATAAAAATATGAATTTTTAAATGAATTAAATATAAATTCGAAAACTCAAAAATTATGGGTTGTTGCATTCCGCTCCTTTTAGAAAGATTTCATCCTCGAAATCTAAGTTTTAAACAATTCTGGACAATCTCTATGGATCTCTGGCTCCACTTCCTAAGATGCTTCGTCTTCATTAAGATGGTTCCATTGTACTTTTGCTAAGGAAATTTCCTTCATCCGTAGCTTTTTAACTTTCCTGTCAAGAATTCAAACTGATCTTTCAACGTACTTGGTACCCTTTTAACTTCAATGCCACTCAAATCAACCACATGAGATAGATCAAGAATATACTTTCACAACATTGGTATATGAAAAGCATTATGAATATCTAATAATTTCTCAGGAAAATTTAGTCGGTATGCAACCTTACCTACTCCCTCGGTAATATGAAATGGTCTGATAAATCTAAGTGATAACTTTTGCCTTCTTATTTCCAAATTACATTGAAGAAACCTTAAGAAGAACTTAATCCCTCACTTCAAATCCTAGATTCTTTATTCTATGCTCCACATAACTTCTTTTCCTACATTATGCAACTTGTAATCCTTCACTTATTATTAAAATTTTCTCCGTTGTTTCTTTTACTAAATCTGGGCCGAGAAATTCACTATCTCCAACTTTTGCCCAACATACTGGTGAACGAAAAGGTCTTCCATATAGAGCTTCATATGGGGCTATATCATTACTAGCATGATAACTATTGTTATATGAAAAATTCTATTAGTGGTATATGAGTTTCCTATATGGTTTCAAATTCCATTATACAGGATCTTAACATATTTTCTATGACACGGTCTACCCTTTTAGTCTGTCTATCTATTTGTGGAAGAAAGGTTGTGGTTATGTTTAGTGATGTACCTAATGCTTTTTGAAGACTTTTCCAAAATCTTGAAGTAAATCGTGAGTCTCTATCTGAAACAATTGTTACCGATATAACATGTAGTCGAACAATTTCTTTCAAGTAGATTCTACTCAGTTTCTCCATTGAGTAGGTCATGTTGTAAGGTATGAAATGTGCCGACTTTGGTAGACGATCCACCACTACCCATACTGCATCATGATCTTGCCTTGTCATTGGTAATCCAATGATAAAGCCCATTGTTATATGCTTCCATTACCATTTAGTGATAGGAAGTGGTTGCAGAAGTCCTGTTGGTCGTTGCTACTCAGATTTTATTTATTGACATGTAAAACATCTTTCCATGAATTCAGCAACATCCTTTTTCATTCCATTCCACCAAAATTGATGCTTAAGATCCATAAATATCTTAGTGCTTCCAGGGTACACTGTAAGACTTGAGCGATGCGCTTCACTTAGAATTTCAGTTTTCAATTCAGCTTGATTTGGAACACAAAATCTATTCCTGAATCTAAAACTCCATCTTTACCAATGTTCTAATCTGTAGATTCTTTATCCATCATTTTCATAAATAATTATTTTAACTCATTGTATTGTTCTTAGGCTTGTAAGATTCTACTTATTAGAGTTGGCTGCATATTAAAACTACATAAAAGGGCTACTTTGTTCATCATTGCTCCCTTAATCGTCCTTGTGCAAGCATTCATTTTGGCTAGGGCTGTCAATGAGTAACCAAAAAATCCAAAATCAGCCCGTATCCGTATATGAAATATGAAGAATTATCCGATATCCAAAAAATAGATACGGATATAAATGTGGCCATATCCATATCTGATAATTATCCGTCCGGGTTTTATCAAGATTATAGTTATTTTTTATATATTTTAGTACATAAAATGATTGTCGTTTACCATTTTATCTAGGTGAAAAAATTAATATGTATATAAAAATCAATTTTTACTGCTTAAAATTATTTTTCTTAGTGTATTTATTATTTTTTATATGTTTAGTAAAAATGTAGATTTAGTGGTTATGAACCGTTGAAGAATATCCGATAAATATCCATCTTCATCCACGGATATGGATATCTGATATCCAAAAATGATTTCGGATACGGAGATGGGTATGACACTATCCGTATCTGAAAGTATCCATTTACAAGCCTAATTTTGGCTAAAGTCTCTAGAGCTCTCCCTTCTCTTATTATTAAACTAGCAACTAAGCCATAGGGTATTCGACTTAGTGCATCTGCCACTGCGTTTGCCTTTCCTGAATGATAATGCAATGTAAAGTCATAGTCCTTTAGAAATTCCAACCATTTCCTTTATCTCATATTTAATTCTTTTTGGGAAAACAAATACTTTAAACTCTTATGGTCTGAGTATACATAGGATTTGTTCCCCATAAATAATGCCTCCAAAATTTTAAAGCAAATACAATTGGGGCCAATTCTAAGTTATGAGTTGGATAATTGACTTTGTGTGGCTTTAGTAGATGAGAGCGCGATAACTTTGTCCTCCTACATCAATACACATCCTAGTCGTTATCCATATGCATCAGAATATACTTTATATAAGACTCCACTCCTTGACGAGGACAAGAATGATTCTTTGGTCAACCTTTTCTTTAGCGTTTCAGCTGCCATCTCACATTTTCAATTCCACATAAACTTGGTTTTCTTACGAGTTAACTTGATTAGTGGAGATGCTATCATTGAAAAATCTTGAATGAATCTTCAGTAATAACCAGCTAGTCCTAGAAAACTTCAAACCTCTGATAGGATTGTCAGAGGGTTCCATTTTTACATAGCTTCAACTTTTGTTGGGTCCACTCTTGTCCCATCTTTTGAGACAGCATGTCCAAGAAATTTCACTTCCTCCAACCAAAATTCATATTTACTTAGTTTTACATATAGTTGATGCTCTTTCAATGTTTGGGGACATGAACACAAATGGCTTTCATGTTTCTCCTTTGTCTTAGAGTAGGTTAGGATACCATCAATAAATACAGTGACAAATTGGTCAAGGAATGGGCGTAATACATGGTTCATTAAATCCATAAATACTGCTGGGGCATTGGTAAGGGCAAAAGGCATTATCGAGAATTCATAGTATCCGTGTCTTGTTTGGAAAGCTTCCTTAGAAAATATTGTAGCTCCTTGAAGTTAATTAAATAAATCATCGATTCGAGGTAATGGGTATTTTTTTTTTAATTATCATCTTATTAAGCTCTTGGTAATCAACACACAAGCAGAATGTTCCATCATGTTTCTTCATAAATAACACCGGTGCTCCCCATGGAGATTTTCCAGGTCTTATAAATCCTTGATCCTCTATCTCCTTAATTTGTTTCTTTAATTACTAATTTTCTACATGAGCCATATGATAAGCTGCTTTAGCAATGAGGGTGGCACCAGGGACTAAGTCGATACAAAAATCAGTTTCTCTTTTTGGTGGTAATCCTGGTAAATCTTGAAAGACTTCTTTGAATTCCTTTACCATGGGGATTTGGTCTACCAATTTACCCTTATCCTCAATATTGATATAAGCTATATATCAGATATAAAGGCATCTTATAACATGGTTAAATAAAGGCTTCATGTTCGCGAATAGTAAAACTTAAAGTTTTGTCATGGCAATTCAATGTGGCCTAATATTAAGAAAGCCAATCCTCCGAAATATGATATCAAAATGTACCATTGGAATGATAATTAAATTGGCCATCATATCCTTACCCCTAATGTTAAGGATATAGTTCTTACATATACTCTTGTGTTTAGTATATCCTCCCACTAAATTGTCTACTACTGTAGGGCTTAGTAGTTACTTAATGGGTAATCCTAACTTAGTAGCAAACATTGCGAATATAATAGAGTATGTAGCACCAGTATCAAATAAAATTATAGCTTGAAAGATAAAAAGAAGTATGGTACCTTCCCCCTTAGCTTATTCAGCAACTACTACATATACTCTTCCTTGATTTCCTTGTTGCATCCTATTATCCTTTTTTGGCTTCTTGTAGTTTCAACTAATGTAGCGATCCTAAAATTCAAACATTTCATCTTCGAATATCGAAATGTTTTGAAATATGATTATGTGTTATAAATATGATTTTATAACCTTGTTTAACATTATTTAATAAATAACTAATGATGAAAAACTTGTTTTTGAAAATTGTTTACAAAATTTATTCATGAAAAATTGTTAATGTGATCGAAAATCGATTTATCGGTAAACAGCTTTTTGATCGAAATAATTTTTCAAACTCTTGTGCATTTGAATAATGATCAAATGAACACATTAATAACTAATTAACATACACATCTCTTCAAAAAGCTTGGAAAATTCTAGAAGATTCTATTAGGATAAGAGACATTATCATAAGAGTGGTAAAATGGTAATTAGCATAAATAAGAAATGACTTAAAGGAGAAGTGATGGGAGCCGACTCTTCCATGGCATGAAGCGGGGTTGAAGGCAAGCCTAAGCAACGCAAAATGGAGCCTGTATAAAGAGAGGCATACCTTTAGTTACCATTCACAAATTCACAAAGCTTTGAGTTGGAAAATCCATGTCTTCTTCTTCCTCTTCATTTCATAAAGCAAAATATTGGTATATCAAATCTAAATTACTTCAAACCTAGAGTGAAGCCTTACCACCACATGATAAAACCTTTTGCCAGTTGGATTGTTAAAATGTGAAGCACACCTCTTCCCTTACCCTAAGGCTGTGAGCAATATAGGAGCACTGGAGGCTAAAGGCACGACAAAAGCAAGAGAGGAAGGGAAGGAAAGGAGGTTGCTAGCTTGGGTTTGAACTTGGGTTCTTGGATTCTAGTTGTTTTTTGGATAAACGGTGAGCTAACTCACTGTTTTGATTGGAAAATATCACATATATATTATGATGTTTGATTGTATTAATGTTGTTGAATTAATATGGACATATTTGAAAACATTGATTTTGATTCTTGCTTTGAAAGCAAGTGGCATACATATAGATTTAAATAGACTTGAACGGAATTGAATGGACTTGTATGACATATAGAAACGTCTTGGAACAAGCATAAGGTTGTAGTTGAACATAGGTTTGAAAACAAATTGGATTTGAAAGTGCAGTTATAGCGATAGGCGCTATAGATGCAGTTTGGAATTGCCTTGTTTTTTACAATGTTTATGAAACTTTGTAGAGAGATACTTAGGGGTTCCTTTTTATATGATTTATATGTATATTTGTTTCAATTAAAAGTATAGATAGTAAAAAGTTAAGTAACATCTCGAAAACGACCAAAACTGCACTTGTGCAAAACTGCCTCATTTAGACTTGATTTTTGGACTTAAAAGGGTTTGAAAAGATTTTTAAATTTAAGTACTTCATTTCATTCTTTTTACAAGTATTTACTAACTATAACTAGAGTATTTTACAAGTGGTTTGAGGTCTTTATGAACTTTTAAGAATTAATTGTAAATTTTTAAATAAGACGTTTTTATAATAAAACATGTCATTTTCAAGTTTTAAGGAAAATTGTAAAGTTGTTATTTTCAAGCAATATTTTGGATAACTATTTTGAAACCTGTTATAAGTATTTCAAGTATTTTAAAAGTATATACAAATATTTTGGAAAAGGGGTTGGAATTGCTTGGTGCCTAAATGGTTAATAATTTAATTAGTTGTTTTAAAAGTAATTAACTATGTTTAACATGAAAAGCCAACGAAGTAAGGCTTATCTATTTATGAGAGTTGAGATTGATGTTGAGTAGGGATGGAGCAAGAAAGCTCTAACCTACCGGATTCCCTCTTGACTGAGGAATAGTAAGTCGAAGAATATCGAAAACGTATTAATCATGTTGATTTCTTATTATTTATGGAAATCATTAATACTATACTTCACACAAAAATTCGATGAGGTAGACTTATCTATTTGTGAGATTAAAGAATGAAGTGTCTAGGCCAGGCTTTATGCAACCGGTGGTTAAACTTAGCTAGCTTCACTCTTGGCGAGAAATAGTTAAGGTGGAATGTCGAGGACGAGTTAAGTGTATGAATATTGATTTGTATAAGCAATTGTTTCGACTAGGTAATTAATTAGTGGATTATCGAACTTGACCAAATATTGACTTAAGTAGTAATCGAAAGACTTTGCAATTTCATACCAATATGAACCCCCAGTGAGGAGTATCAGTGCGAAATGCCTCTAGCTTTCACTTACTTATGAAAGAACTAGAATTGAGTTAGTCAAAATTTCATTGGTTGGTTTTGAAGAGTCTAAGATTAGTAAGTGTTTTACATATCGAATACCACTTTAAAACTATTATATAAGTTCTTTGTTTTAAAAGTGGTTGAAAAAGGGAATCTATGTGGAGATTCGAGATCTGTTCTAGATGCTTGAATCCATGTAGTGATTCATGGTATGTTCGAGATATAGGAATCCATTTGGAGATTCTTGTTTTGTTCGAGTGGTGAAGACTCATGTGAAAGATGCCCAACGTAACCTCGATATCGGAAATGACTAAAAACAAAGTAGGATGCACAACCTGGGGTTAGCGACCCTTGTCAGGGTATTATCAACTCCATATCTAGAGATACTTATTGATTGTTGGCCAGCAGAAGTTAATGATATTTGATTCACATTGTTCATGTTTATGTTTGGATGATGGGCCGCTTATGTTTACCTAAATGGTGTATTTTATCTGGATAGATACGATGCTCAGAAGGTACTTTCTGATCCTTATGTAGGAGATTGGATTTAGCGTCGACCGAAGAGATCTCCAAGGAAAAATCCACTGTGCGAACATACCTTAGCATTTTTAAATGTAACCTAAATATGTTGTGGTATGACCAATGTAAGCATCATAGCTATTTGATATGATTATATCCTAGACCTTAGACATTTTCTATCATATCACTATATGAACTTAATGAATGGTTGGGTTTTAGAGGGGAAAACTGTTACAGGAATCTGTATGGTCTCAATAATTATCATTACAAGTATTCATGTATATGAGTTTTCTCAAACCAGACTTATGTCTGATGCTTGGTTTTGTTTCCCTAAAATCCTCATATACTCTTTCGAGTAGGCCGAGTATGGTAGGTTTTACCTTGAACGCTTTGGAGTTCAGAAGATGAGTTGGAGGCTTCCATTATCTATCTATTTCTATTTTTGTTGTTCCATTTTAGCTATGTATATAACAACGTTCTGAGGATAGGCAGTTATAACTGTCCAGGCTGATGATAATACTTAGGTTTTGTAACTATGAAATTCCTATATTCAGAGTAACCCTTTGTACTATTTTTTTCATATTATATATTATTGTTCCATTGTGAGATTCTGATGTTGTGTTCTTCCTTTCTTATTATATTTATTTTTCTTTTTACCTTAACTTTCTGTCTTTTTGGCACTTGGGTGTTTCACACATGAATACAGTGGATGTATTTGTGTCGACATTCGAGGGTCGAAAAGTCGGGTTGTTACATTTGGTATTAGAGCCCAAGGTTGAGCGAACACCATAGCTTTGGTCGGGTATGGCTCATTAAAGATAAGGTAAGAAATACCCTACAATGAGTCGAGTGTATACGAGAGTGTATTTGTTTCTGTAAACTTATATCTTTTTTAGCTTTCCTTAGAAATAATCTCTTTCTTTCAAATACCTCTAACCTTTCATATCTTCAATATATTATGTTATGTTCAGGTTGTACATCATGATTACTCGAGCTATAAATGCTCGAGGAGGTAGAGGTAGAGGTGGTCATGGTAGTACCGTCACAATTGGTGAGATCGAGCATCAAGGAATGTTGCTCCAGTCAGGGAACCAAGGGTGGATATTAAAGAGGAGGTCGTGTAGGTTAGGCCTCGGGTGAATTTTTCTTTGCTTTGCCAAGGAGGCTAGGAGGCTAGAAGGTAAGGAGTTTGGTGGTATAGAGACGATCATAGAAGTCTAGAATTGGATCAAATTATGTGATCGAATATTTGAGGATATGGAGCTAAATGATTCAATGAAGCATCAATTAGCATCACAGCATCTGATGAACATAGCCATGGATTAGTGGAGTTCTATCACTACTTATGTCCAAGAGAATGACATCGCTTGGGCCCAATTTAAGGAGAGATTTGAGGTAAAGTTTGTACCAGAAGACGAGAAGACTTTGTTGTTTAGGAGCTTCCTCGACTTGAAGTAGAGGGCTATGATAGTAGTGGAGTATGATAACTGATTCATTGCCTTATCTCAGTTCAGGCCTAATTTGGTAGATATGCCATTGAAGAGGAATGAGATGTTCATCATAGGGATGCACCCAGAATTTAAGGGTAATATGACAGATCACATCTTGGGGTCTTATGTGAATTTGGTGAACATGGGGTAAGGTTTGAGAGCTTAGCACCAAAGCCATCTATTGCTGCACCAGTTGGGGACAACAAGTGAAAGTTTCAGCCGCTGAGAGATATTTCTAGGGTAGTTTGTCATAAGTATTGAAAGAAAGGGCACTTTGCTGCAAATTGTCGATCAGGTAGGTGAGGGCAAGTAGCAAAAGCACCGTTAGTAAAGAAACCAATTGCTAAGGTACCAAAGTTAGAGCCACAGATGGCCAAGGCCAAGTTTTCACAAAGAAGCTGCTACAACTACTGTGACGACCGCCCATGACCCCTGCACTGAACAAGGAAATAGTGCGCTGTAAGGTGTGCCAGGCAGCCATGGACGATCACCAAGGTAAGTTAAAACAGCAGAATCTATCGTATTACTCACAGCGCATGGATAAAATACAATAGAGAATATATATAGTGAAGCTTCACAAAATAGAATCTCATTAATTAAGCTTCATAATAGTTGAATACAAACATCTGAATAGTCAATACATCAAGCCTCACTACATATCACTCAGAGAATTATACAAGCAGCGGAACATCCAGTACATATAGTAAGAATATAATATGCAAGCCTCCAGCTCGTCTTCGTCATCAGCATCGTCGGTAACTAAGAACAACACCTGTCACCTGCTACCTAGTCTGCCCATCCCAAAATGGATGAACAGCCCAAGGTAATAAGAGTTGAACATAAAACCTTGAGTCAGACAACAGTCTTAGTGAGCGGTAAATTAACTAACAACATACCAAAAGAGCATAAAGGTAAAAGGAATAGGAATCCAACCCTCCCACTCCACCTCTTTCTACAGTGATAGCCCCCAGACACACTAAGCAGAAATAAACATAGCAAAGCAGACATTTAAAGTAAAGCAATTATCACTCGAGTCAAGGTCGATGTTTTCCAAGTGCAAACCCCCAAGGCCTAAACCAAGATCAGATAAGCACTCAGAAAATATCGCTCTTGAGACTGAATGACGATACAACCAAACATCCATGACTCTGGCTATCACTGTTATCATTGCTTCGATACCACCGTTAATTGAATGACTGGCACATTCTTTCAGCCGTCCGTCAAGGGCCAATGGTAACCCCGGTTCTAGACAGAACTCCGCACGTCGTCGCAGCCCATGCCTAGGACTATCGAATCTGCCCAGAGTACTCGACCACCAACTGTAGTCTTTTGGGACTATCGAATCTGCCCAGCGTACTCTTGCTTTGAGCCTGCTAGAACCTTCAACAACGATGAAATCTCAGCCTTCTAGTCATCCTCCTCGACGACTATTCTCATACTAGCTCAAGCGCCTCTCGAGCCAACCATTATCCTCAAACTCGAACCGTTTCACCGAATCATCAACATGCTTGGGTCGTTACAATACTAACAACCTAAAGACAACAGCTTTCACGAATCTTTCGATATGTAAAAATACGGGTCGTTACAACTACCATCAATAGGCCATTTTGCTAGGGAGTATTCGATCCTGCAAAAAGGGGAACAACCTCGAGCTTACGCACTAGCTTTAGCACCTTCCACTTCTATCGTTGTAAAGGGGAAGCAAGTTTTGAAAGGTATTCTATCTATTTTTAGTATTTCAGTTCATGTCTTATTTGATACCGGTGCTTCTCCTAGTTTCATTTCTCATACTCTTATTGATAGATGAAACTCGAGCCAGATATAGCCTTAGATTCTATTTGTGTGTCGAACCCGATTGGGGGCTCGACCAATCTTAGTACAATCTATTTAGGAGTTCTGATTTCTTTCTTCGATCAAATCCTTGCGATATGTATGTTCTGGGTTTTCGGGGCTTTGATGTTTTCCTTGGGATGGATTGGCTATCTCAGAATCATGTTATCTCGGACGGTGTTAAGCATACTGTGTCACAAATGAAGGGGGGTAGAAGAAACTAGTAGTACCTTGTGAGCAACCTATATATCTCTCTTACGAGTAGTTTTCTTTATTCTCTAGATGTGGTGGAGGAGGAGTTAGGTTCGATCATTGTTGTTCAGGAGTTTGAGGATGTCTTTGAAGAGGTGTTCGGTTTACCACCTTACTGAGAGATAGAATTTCGCATCGATTTAATGAAGGATGCAAAACCTATCATGTTGCCCATTCGTAGGGTTTCCCGAAGGAGAGGTTAGAACTAACAAATCAAGTTAGTGATTTGTTGTAGAAGGCTTGATCTGACCAAGTCGTTCGAGTTGGAGAGCGCGCTATGAAGGTGGACGGCTCCTTAAGACCATGTGTAGATTATAACAAGCTCAACGAACGAACTATTAGGAACAAGTATCCTTTGCTTAGGATAGATGACTTGTTCAGTCAACTTCATGGAGCTCAAGTGTTTTCCCAAATTGATCTTGCTACATGGTTCCATCAGTTGAGGGTGGTAGAGAAGAGTGTACCCCTGAGTGATTTTAGATCCGACGAGTTTTATGAGTGGTTAGTAATGTCAATCGGCATAACTAATAGTCCAGCATATTTCATGGACCTATGAATCGGGTTTACTGAGATGTGTTGAATAAGTTTGTCCTTGTATTTATCGATGATATAGTCTATTCCAAGAACAAGAAGGAACATTCGTGCCATCTAAGGAATATTCTAGAAATACTAAGAGAGCATGTTTGAAGGTTAAGTTCTCGAAGTATCATTTTTGTCATTCAAAAGTTAGGTTCTTAGGTTATGTTGTTTCGACGGAGGGTATTTCTGTTGATCCCGCTAAGATTGTGGCCGTTTAGGACTAGAAGAGACTAAAGAGCACAACTGATATTAGGAGCTTTTTGGGTCCAGCAGGTTATTATAGGAGATTCATATAGGATTTCTCGAAGATTTCCTCTCGCTTAACGAATTTGACGAAGAAAGATGTCAAATTTGTGTGGACTGGTAAATGCGAGCAAGCATTCATAGTGTTAAAGGAAAAGTTGACTTATGCTCCTGTTCTTACTGTGCCAGATGGGGGTGAGGGTTTGACATTTTACACTGATGCGTGTGGAACGGGTCTAGGTGTTGTGTTAATGCAGCATGGGAGGGTTATTTCTTATGCAAGTCAGCATTTCAAACTGCATAAAGCAAGGCATGCAACTCATGACTTGGAGTTGTTAGCAGTGGTATTTGCGTTAAAGATGTGGAAGCATCATTTGTTAGGTGAAAGGTTCAAATTATATGCGGACCATAAATCTTTGAAGTGTCTTTTTACAAAAAAAAAGACTTAAACATGAGGCAACAATGGTGGTTGGAGTTTCTTGCAGCCTGTGATCTAGAATATTATACACCACGAGGAAAGCTAATGTTGTAACTGATGAGATCAGTAGGAGGTATGCATTTTGACAAATGTTAAGGTTCGTCTGACTTTGATTAGTCGTATCAAAGAAAATCAGCTCAGAGATCTTTATTTTCTTAGGGATTCGAGGTGGATGGCCATGGCATTTTGAGAATGAACAGTAGGTCATGTGCCCTAAATTTTGATGGGATTAGGCAGGAAGTTCTAGAAGAGAGTCACCATTCTAGGTTGACGATACATCATGGGGTCACTAAGATGTATCAAGACATAAAGAAGAAATTCTGGTGGGAGGGCATGAAGTGGGATGTTTCTATCTTTGTAAGTAGGTGTACTAACTACCAACAAGTGAAAGGTAGTCACGAGAAGACGGCTGGACTGCTTCAGCCACTCGAGATTCCTAAGTGGAAGTAGGAGAAGATTTACATGGACTTCATCGACGGATAGCTTAGGTCTAGGAGGGGTAACTAAGCTGTGTGGGTTATTGTGGATTGGTTGACCAAGAGCATGCACGTCTTACCTGTTAAGGCTATGAGAACAGCTTCTAGTTTGACTAAGTTATATGTTAAGGAAATCGTCAGATTGCACGGTGTTCCTTGTGATATCATGAGTGATAAAGATCCGATATTCACAAGCCAATTCTGAAAGGGTTTACATGAGGCCTCAGGGACCGAATTCAATTTGAGTATCGCTTACCATCCGCAAACATATGGGCAAATAGGAAGAGTAAACTGGGTATTTGAGGACTTGCTTAGAGCATACATTTTAGATTCTAGGGGTTCGTGGGAAGAACACTTACTACTTGTTGAGTTGTCATATAAGAACAGTTATCAGACCAGTATCGGAATGGCACCATTTGAAGCATTGTATGGAAGGCCTTGCAAATCTCCATCGTGTTGGTTAAAACCTGGGGATCATCTTGTGCTTGGGCCAAATCCGAGAGGCATCATATAAGGTTATAGAGATTTGAAAGCGAATAAAGGAAGTGCAGAATCGATAGAAGAGCTTTGCAGAGGAGAGGTGCATAGACTTGAGTTCTCAATTAGAGACTTTGTGTTTTAAAGGTTTCTCAATGAGAAATGTAGTCCGATTTGGAAGGACAAGGAAGTTGGCTCCTCAATTTATAGGACCATTCTCGATTTTGGAGAGGGTTAGTACACTCGCATATAGGGTCGAGTTACCTATTAGGCTATCAGGTGTGCACAATGTATTTCATCTGTCGCATTTGCATAAGTTTGTGCATGATCCTTTGATGATAGTGGAAGCATCGCAGTAGCAGGACTTGGAGATTGAGCTAAATTTGACTTTATTGAGACAGCCTATTCATATTATTAATAGAGATACGAAGCGATTGAGGACTAAGGTTGTGAAGTTAGTCAAGGTACAATAGAGCGAGGATGCTCGGGATTGTACGTGGGAAACAGATGATAGGTTGAAAGAATCCTATCCAGATTTGTTCTTAAACTAGAGATTTCTGATCATAGTATCTTACATCTTTTGTAGTGTACTCACTACTTGAGGTGAAGTCACTTGGTATGCATTTTGGTTTATACATTAGCAGCATTCTATATATACATTGTTCATCTATTTTCTTTGATTATCGTTCTTACTTGAATTTCGAGGATGAAATGTTCTAAGTGGAGGAGAACGTAGCGATCCTAAAATTCAAAAATTCATATTTGAATATCGAAATGTTTTGAAATATAATTAAGTGTTATAAATATGATTTTATAACCTCGTTTAACATCACCTAATTAATACTTAATGATGAGAAACTTGTTTTTAATTTTGTTTACAAAATTATTATCTTCAAAGAAAAATAGATATTGTGAGCGAAAATCGGCTTATCGGTAAACAACTTTTCGATCGATATAAGTTGTTCGAACACTTATGCACTTGACTAATGTTAACAAGAAATCTTATCAACACCTTAAAGTGAAAATAGAAGTGTGAGTGGCCTTTCTAACAGATTAATATAGCTTAACCTTTCGAATCCCTTTATCCAAACAATTCAGGTAATTTACGTCTTGTTAACTTGTCAATACCCCAACGTAAAGTTTAAAGTGAGAGCGAACCCTTCAAAACCACCTTTCGAATAAATGGAGATAATCTAAATCTTTCGAATCCTTTTATCCAACAACCTTGGTGATTAAGATCTCCCTTAAGTCCACCTTTCGAAGAGGTTGTAGCAAATGAAGCTCCTTTTAAACAACCTTTCGACATGGTTGAGAAGATTGGATTCCTTTTTAAAAAATATCTTTCGAACTAGTTGAGTTAATTTAGGATCCTATCAAAACCATCTTTCGAAGTGGTCAAGGTGACTTGAGGATAGAACCTAAAAATCTAAGGGTTTTAGTTGAATTAGAGGGTTCCGACTCCTTCAAAAGGTGGCCTTTCAATCATGTTGATGCAAGCAAATCATATCCAGGATCACACAGAAACATGAATATATCTAAAAATACCATATACTTTCTTTGATAATATTTTCTTTTATTACTAGAAGTTTAAGTAATACAAAGAAGTCAAATCCCCCAATCTAATTTTAGAATTAGGCTTTACAAATTCAAGAAAGGACAAGTATGGAGTGAATGAAATCGGCCCCCAAAACAATACCCCTAGAGTCCTATTTATAGGTGCGAGCTGGCCCTTTTCAAATCGGTCCTCTCGACTTAGTCAAAAGGGTGCCTTGAAGACCTTTCGTTGTTGTTAACATCAGGGCGCCTTTCTACTTTTCTTTTAAATGGAACTTGAGTGATTTCGAGTTCATTGAAAGGTGTAGATGTGCTCTCCACTATGTTATTGATGTGCTATTGAAGTAGAAAAGGATATGAGCTTTTGATTCTGTCGATAGGTAAATCTTTGGGGCTTCGAAGGAGTTGGAACGTAGTAGAAGGTTTAAATAAGGAAGGTAGCTTTCGAAGGCATACTTGTTGACTGATGCAGAACTCCATCCTCTAGTGTATAAGAATGCTATACTGAACTTAAGTAAGCTTTCTTTTATAATTGCGAATGGTTTCAACCGATTCGAAAGGCTAATCTATGCTTTCGAAGGGGTAGCTTTGGCTAAACATTTTTTGTAGAATGTAAATGATGGCGAAACCAACTGTTTCGAAAGGTTTAGCGCACATGTAGAAGCTTGTAATCTATTGCCTTTGAAATGTGCCTTTAACACATTCGAACCACCTTTATGCATGAGGATGCAACCATTTCGAAAGGGGTCAACTAAAGCGAAAGGTTGCCCCCGTCCCCTTTCGACCTCTTCAAAAGCACATTGCTCATCCCACTTTTGCAGAAGCATCCTTTCAACTCTTGTGAAAGATCTTGCTATTACTATCATTCTTCATGGATCCTCCTTTTGTATTCTTTAAGGCTTTGATCAAGTTGGAGTGGTTTTTGATGGTAACAAATTCCTTCGGAACCTCATCAATGCTTGCAGAGGCCATTCTAATGCCTTCGATACCTCATCAATTCCAAAGCTCCTTCTTTTATACTTTTATCTTGAAGAATATTTTATGGATAACATTTAGCCTTCCCTATTATGAAAGAAGTTTTTGTTCTTTAGGAAAAAATTCCAAGAATCCGTTTCAAACTGCTCAAACTTCAATGAAATTTCTTTCTTTGTTTTCCTGCAAAATATGTAATAACTTTTGTTAAGATCATAACCT
This sequence comes from Allium fistulosum, assembly GCA_030737815.1. Taxonomy (NCBI): domain Eukaryota; kingdom Viridiplantae; phylum Streptophyta; class Magnoliopsida; order Asparagales; family Amaryllidaceae; genus Allium; species Allium fistulosum. Next base: position 146,884,621 of record CM060908.1, on the reverse strand, counting down.
TGTTATGAGACCTTGATGGGTAACTCAAAAATTCTAAAACTAAAATTCAAGTTAGTATCTGGTAATATTACTGGATAGAGCATTTAGATAAATACATGACCAAACCCCTTTTTATTACCAATAATAGAAATGTGGAACAATATCACCTGGTTAGCAGAAGTTGGCTTAAATAAATGAATCTTTCAAGGAAGCTATCATACACTCCAAATCTTTCTTTCTTGGGTTAAGTTTTCTTCAGCCATTAGGTATTAATTTCTTGCTTTAGGTGGCTTTACCTTCTCTCTTTGCTCTAATTTTATTTTTCGTCTCTGCATTATAAGTCAACAACTTTCATTTATTCATTGATAAACTAGCAAATAGTTTGGTACTGGTACTGTTTGATAATATAAAGATCAAAAGGCTCTTTTTTCTTCTACCCCATCCCTTAATAGAAGCCCGTTTGATATGGAGAGATTCTTTTTTAAAACTCAAATCTAGAGATTCAATGGGAAGTCCACAGATCATCATGAAAATTCAATAAGGAAATCAAGAATTTATAAAAACCAGAGGTTCAATAAGAAATCATCACAAAAATTCAATAAGGAAACCAAAAATATGAAATTCGAAAATCATCATAAAAATCAATAAGAAAATTTAGAATTCAGAAATTCAATATGAAAGAAACAAAGAAATTGAAAATTCATAAAGTCGGGGATTTAGTCAGAAATTTGTTAGGAACTCATCTGGCAAATAGACCATTTCAAAATTTTATTCAGTATAATTACAAGGTTGGAAAACTATCTAGTAATGGTGACCTAAGTAGACTTAAGCAAAAGATCCTTAATCCTATCCGGCCCTAATTCTAAAGTTCTACCTAAAATGTTATGCCAGAGATTTATTTAAAACTCATACCTTCAATAGTAACGGGATTCTCATTATTCAAAGGAAAGTATCCTATTGTAGATTTGTTGTTCCTAAACTGCCTATAAGTTAGCGGTATTATTTTTATATTGGAGTCGAGTAGTTCCGTAAAACCATGTAATTATTCGGAATAGTAGTTCCGTAATACCAGTTAGCCATTCGAAGTAATAGTTCCGTAAGACCAGTCAACCGTTCTGCAGATAGTTTCGTTCGGCTGTTCAGCTTTTTAGCCGTTCAACCGTTCAGCAAGTAGTTCCATTCAGTTGGCTGGTGTTCAGCAGTGCAAGCTCCATTTGACTAATTAGTCGTTCAGCTGTGCAAGTTCCGTCCTATAGTTTAGCCATTCAACAATGCAATGGTCCAAACCACTCATTAGTATATATAATATATAGACTCTCTCATCCTAAGGGTCGCCTTATTTATAAGGATTTATAATTATTTTACTTGATCCATTCTTCAAATGAAGCTGTTTAACTGCCAATTTCCTATCGGACTAGAAAATAGCCGAAAAATTTAAATTAAAAATTAACTGCAAGCGCACAGTGTATAATGTTGGTACATGGCGAGTACAGGTCGATCCATAGAGAATTGTATTGATTTTAAAATTTCTATTCACTCAAATTAAACTAAGAATTTGAGATGTTTTAAGCTAAGAAATGTAATAAACTAGCAAAAGAAAATTTCTTAACCAAATTCGACTTTACTTTCAACTTCCAATTACAATTTCCAAAAGCAAAAGCGATTCACGATGGAGGCGTTCAAGTGAGGGCTTCGGTTGAGGATTTGCAAGTTCGGGTTTGTTGTTTTGCTTGAATTAAGTTGTTCGAGTGATTGATTGATTTGGGGAGATGTAAGAATACTGTCGATAGGTTGCGATTCGATGTTGTGGATGATGTTTAGGCAAATGTGAGCTTGCGATTTGAATCACTGGTTCATGGGGGTTTTCGGGGTGGTCACGTTTGCAGAGGGGTTGTTCAGTAGGAAGAAGGAAGGTGGGTTGACAGGGGTGGATGGTTTTGTTGGAGTAGTGTTTAATGGCGGATGGAGGTGGTCTGATTGTAGGAGGAGAGTTGACAGAGATGACAGAGGTTAGGTTGTAGGTGGATGTATATAAGGCAATGCAAGGAGTAGGTTGAAGTTTGAAAATGCGATGGTTAAGCTTGTTTGGTGAATGCAGTATGGTGGCGGCATGGCACTGATTGCAGGCAGTTTGGGCTATCAGGGAGATGGTTATGGAGGTGGCTGTTGTGTCAGGTTGTATATGGAGTGAGAAGTTGATTGAGATGAGGAAGAAGTCTCCTCGTAGTTCACAGTTTTGGGTGGCTGTGGGTGAACTTTGAATTTCGATGAGGTTTTATGCAGCAAGTTGAATTGATGTATGGGGTGATGGCAGGTTGGAGGAGTGTTTGTTAACAGTGGAGTGGTAGTTGAACCAGGGTATTTGACAGAAGCGTGCACTGTGCAGGAGGTGAAGTAATGCAGAGAGGTGAAGGCAAAGGAGCTTCAGCAAGTGATGTGAAGAAATGTAGGAGGTAGAGGGTAGCAGAACTCTGTTGTGGTCAGTTTTGACAGTGCACTGTTGTGATGGAGTGAATTATGTAGAGGAGGGATGGTAGAGAGCAGTTTAAATAGTGATGAAGGAGAATGTGAAATAAGTTGTGAATGTGTGCACACTGGAATGTGCGTCGAAGTTTAATGATGATTGCACTTGCACTGGCAAGGAGGTGGAGAAATGCACTGTCAGTAGTGGTCTGTAGTTGAAACTTGTTGGTGAGATTAGAAATACGCAGGCAAAAAAAACTTGTTTGCCGAGTATTTGGTGGATGGCAGTGGAGGTGCAGTTGCAAGTTGACTGGTGGGCCGTGTTAAAGTGGAGTTGAGATGCTATTTTTAGCAGAGGCAAGTTGCAGTGTAATTTTGTGCACTATGGTGGATAGTATGGTCAGTGTAGGCGATGTAGCAACAAGGAAATGTGCTTGAGTGGATTGAGTTAATTGAGCAAAGGCAATGAGCAAGTTGGTCAATGGGAAGACAGTGGGATGATGACTGGTATTGGCAGTTAAGTGTTGCTGTTTGCAGTGGTGAGTTGTGTACTAATATGGTTGTGGTGGCAGTGTACATGCACAGAGGTAATGAGATGTATGTATGCACAGAGGTAATGTTAGTTTGGAAGTTGATGTGGGTTGGCACTGTGTTAGTTCGTAGTTGTATGATGTAGTTGATGAGGAGTGTTGTTGATTGTTTGGCACTGTGCAGCTGTAATGGTGAAGTCAAAGGGGTGACTGTTGTCAAAGGAGAGGCAGTGATGATAGTGTTTTGGATCAGTGAAGTTGCATAGTTTTGTATGTGTTTGTGGGGTTGGTAACTGGTGTTTGTATATCGTGGTTTGTTTGGAGTTATGTGATGTAATGTGAACAAAAAAAAGAAAGAAAGAAGCAAAGGAAAAAATATAAATGTCAAAATATGTAATTGCAAGTGTAATTAAAAATGGAATGGAATAAAAAAAATTTCTTTTTCAAATGAAATTGTGTTGTTATTTTTTAAATATATGCAAATAGAACTAGAAAACAAACACACAACAATTTTTTTAAAATGCAATACACACACAAGACAAACACACAATAAAATCAAGCAACAAATAATTCAAAGAGTAGAAAATCAAAATCAAATAAATTCCTCGACAACGGCGCCAAAAACTTATTTAATTGCCAATTTTCTATCGAATCATAAAATAGTCAGAAAAATTAAATTACAAATTAACCGCAAGCGCACGACGTACAATGTTAGTAAGTGGCGAGTACGGATCGATCAACAGGGAATTTTATTGATTTTATAATTCTTATTCAATTAAATTAAACTAAGAATTTGAGATGTTTTTAAGCTAAGAAATGTAAATAAACTAGCAAAAGAAAATGGATAAAAATATGAGAGTTTGAGGATAATTTAGAGGTAATTTCCTTCTCATGATCACATAAGTCAACAAAATGAAATTATGATCTCTCTTTTGGTCATTAGTGAATTTAGTTGATAAGTTTACCACTAAGTATGGAATATTTGTGCTATTAATTAGCCCAACATAAACCATCAACTTTAACATACCCACTAAACCACTTGTTAACTCTCACGAAAATTGATAATGAACTTGAAAATAAAATCTATTCTAAGCATGAACTATTAACTATTGATTAGAAATATAGACCATCAAATTTTGATTTTAATATTCACTTCATTACCATAATCATATGTAGATGAAGTGGTAATTTGTGTTTGTGTTTGTTTAAGCATAGCCTATTTGGTGTCAACAACATAGGCTATCAAATTCAAAGCTAAAACAACAAATAATTTACCCATATAAATATTGTCATTAAGCACAAAAAGAGATAAAAAATTAGCAAAATGTTGAATCAACATGATTAAGAGAGCTTCATTACCCCTAAATTAAAGGGGTTTAGCCTCTCATATTTGTTATCATTTCATCAAATGTAGAGTTCAACATGAAACAAAAACAAAAGGAAAATGCAAGCTAAGTAAGAAGAGAGCTAATTAACATAAAATAAAAGTTAGTCTACTTGCATAAATAAAAAGATCTACACTATTAACATGAAAGGAAAAAGCATGTAAATAAAAAAGAGAATGAATTAAAATTGCATAAAAGAAAATTACATAAAAGAAAATGGCTAAGTAGCCATGAAAGAGAGAAAGAGAGCTTATAATTTATTTTTGATCCTAAAACTAAACTAACTAAAGAGGAGGCTAAGAGCTTAATTACATGAACATATGGGGTATTTATACAAGCCTAATACCCTGATCATATTTTTGAGGACTACCCAAAAGACCCTTGAGGAAGTGTGGCCTCCAAGTTGTTATTAGCATGAGCTTTATCTACCATTACATGTGCATGTAAATTTAATCTCTATTAGCACGTGCATTAGCTCCTAGTTGTACATCATGGTAAGTGGGTAGGTGGGGTCCTCCATGTTGCATGAAATAAACTATTTCCATCTTCATTTGCTTGTATTCTTTTGTGCATGCATATTTTCAATGAAGCCTTCATTATATTTTCATTCAATTTCTACATATAAAAATAAAATGCACAAATAAATATTCTCAAAATTAATACATGCACAAAATGACCATTTTGCCCCTATATGAAGATGAATAAATGATAATTTGAAAATAATTGAAATTTTGGTTTAAACATGTTAAAATACCCATATGCTCATTTAGTTAATTAAATTAGATTAAATATGGAAGTAAAAATATGCACATTTACGTGCACATCAGAAGCCACTCTTATCCTTGTAGTAAAAATTGGTTATATGTTCTGTTCCTATAGTTTTTGTACATATTTTTGTTTTTCATTTCAAATTATGGATCTTTTTATTCAATTACTTGTCTTGTGTTTCCTTTTAGGATGCAGTCTTCTTAATTCTTTGCTGTGGGAGCCACATTTTAGGAACTGCATGTATTGAAGATTGCTAGCTGATACTTGGTCCTTTTTTATTATAGTCTGTGATATCTTATCCATTCCTGTCTATAGAGTAGGTGTCTTTATCCTTTTCCTTTTGTTTGTACCCCTTTTTTGGGTTTATTTTAGATGGGGGATAACTTTATTCCTTTGATCTTTTGTTCCTTTGGGTCTTGACTTTTATTTTGAGTTGCGGACATCTTTGCCCTTCTTTATCTGTTTGGTGCCACCTCTGGGCTTTCCTTGATTCTAAGGACTATAGTGTATGTTAAATTGACCTTCCTCTAAAAGGATTCTAGTGGGTGCTAGACCCGACCCTCCCTCCAAGAGGTGAACTGGATGTTAGAAGTTTTGTCCCTCCCTCTAGGAGGTGCTACGGAATAGCATCGTAGGCTTTTGTCCCTCACTCTAGGAGGTGCTACGGAATAGTATCATAGGCTTTTGTCCCTCACTCTAGGAGGTGCTATGGAATAGTGTCGTAGGCTTTTGTCATCATTTTTGAAAATAACTTTCGGCCAAAATTGTATGTGAAAAATCCCTTTCGAATATCAACTTTTATCATAAAATCTCCTTTTGAGAAAAACAATTTTTGTGAATGAACCCTTCTCATATTTAGAGGGATTATTTTCCGAAAAAGAGTTTGGATGTATAAGAATCTTTTGTTAGTGCCGCCCTCTATAAGCATTTTTAAATCATTCTTATAGTAGAGACACGGATCTCAAATAGGAGACTGGAAGGTCATGATTCATAAACCAAGAGACTTTTAGTTGAGAATAGGATTCTTTAATCTGAGTTATTGTCAATGAACATTTGATAGCTTTAAAACTTTTCATGAAAAAGTTTGAATAGGCTTCTCCTCGTCAATGGTTCTAGAAAGCTTTGAAATATTGGAATTACTTAGTTAGAAATCCTTGGTGCGCATTTACTAATGCCAAATAATATTCTTTAAAGATTGTGTAGGCTTATTTTTAAAATAAACGAATACTTAATTTACCTTATTTATAGGGTAATTAGAGATAATCACTGGAAAAGATATTTAGGAAAATTCTCCCCAAACAGTAGAATAACCAATTGAAAACAGAATCAATATATGGTTATACTTCCTCAGGTTTTGCTCAGCAAAAAGAGATGTCTTGTTCGCGAGTCTGGAAAGCCATGATGCATGGTCTAATAAACTTTCACGAATACAAGCATGCTTTTTCCAAAGAATCCCTTCTTTTGGGAGAGTTTTAGATATTTACCTTTCATGAGTTTACAATTGAAGCTTTGACGATAATCCAAGATTCCAAGAGAGTAGTTCTTTACACCACATTGATTTAAGGGTGAGTCATTTTGTTCCAGGTATTCGAATGTCTTTCTTAAGTAGCTAATAATTTATTGTCCTTCAAGATTTTATTGAGTGCCATGGACTAGTTTTGTTTTTACCTGTAATGACACTCGAATTTTGTATTAATACATGACCAATTTTTAGCACAATTCAAAAACAAATCAAAGTAAAAATCAAGTTAGAAAGTTATGAAAGAAGAAAATCCATAGTTGAACTAATGCTTCAAGACTTTATGGTTTGATAGAGGTCCAAACTTGAGGTTGCCAAACTGCTTCCTTCTCGTAGGAATAGTTGAGCTTTGAATTCTCGAGCTATCCTCTTTAGAACACGATACCCTCTAAAGATTCTTAATAAATTCCATTAGGAACCCTGACCTAATCATGCCTTGAATTGTTCCTGCTAAAATGCAGCATTTGTCGGTTTCATGTCCATTTTCTTTATAGTAATCGCAATAACTACTTCCTTCATTTGGTTCAAGAAAGTTTCGGATCCTATAAGGAATAGGAAAATTTTCATTGTCCTCCACCATGGCGAATATGTGAGAGAGGGGTTTGTCTAGGACTACATAATTGGAGTCGGAAATCTCTTTTCGACTCCCATTTTAGTTTTCATTTCTCCTTGGTCTCTTATCGGGATGTCTAAAGTTGGACTTTCCTTCTCTATGTTTTCGATGAGATTTCTTCATAGCATATTGCATTTCTTCCATTTGAATAAACTTTTCAGTTTGGAGATAGAAATGTTGTAGATCCTTACACCAATGAATATGAAGTTCCTTCCAAAAAGGAGTTTGCTTGATTAGCCCTGAGCGAACTGCCATCAGGTTTTCTTCATCGGTCGTGTTTTCAGCCTTCAATGTTTCCATGTTGAATCTTTTAATATATTCGCCAAGCAATTCCTCCGGCCTTTGTTTAATGTCAACTAACATGTAAGAATCTATTATTGGGTCTTTACATATGTGAAATTGTGCTATAAATTCATAGAAGAATTGTCCCTAGGAATGGATAGTTGATTTCTGATAGTGCCTATACCATTTGATAGCTGCCCCCCGAAAAGTTGTGGGGGAAAATTTGCAACGAACTGGCCCAGAAGCGTAATATAAATCCATCCAGCTTTCAAAGAGTACGAGATGATCATTTGGATCAATAGTTCCATCATACTTCGGGGAAGGAATTTTGATATGAGGTGGAATTGTAACCATCATTATTTCTTTCGAGAAAGGAGCCTTTTACAAGGTAACATATTTCTTAAAATCAAGGGGTGCATCCCTGTTGTATCCTTTGTAATTTGGTTGATAATGTTGGTGTAGTGATCCTCATCATATTCTGGAATCGAACTATTTGACTGCTCATGGAACTTTCTAGCTTTACTTTCTTGGTTTTTATTTTGTTGGCTTGCCTCGGCTTCACTGCTTTCTTTAGCTTGTGATTGTGAACACTGCATTTTTAACATGTTGTCTTGAGCTTCATTATTTCTTTCTTCTATAATCTTTATTGCATTGGAAGCCTTTCGTGAGAAAGTTTTCTCATGATGTTCTCGTATGAATATTGTCGATGATAGTAGATCCTTAATTTTGGTCTTATTGTTGGGAAGTTTGGCTAAAGTTGAAGGTTGGATGACTTCCATGCTTTCTTTATTGAAGCTAGGGACAATATCTTCTTCTAAAGTTGCTTGTGATGTAGCTTCTTTATTTGGAATGTCATTATTGCTCCTTGCTCTTACCATTTTCTTCTTTCGAATGAAGAACTTTATGCAATTAATCTTTAGAGGAGGTTATTGGGAATCAGAGGTTCAGGCCCTCCTTCTAGCTTCAAAAATGTTAACAAAAAATCTTGTCAACACCTTAAAGTGAAAATAGAAGTGTAGTGACCTTTCGAACGGATTAAGATAGCTTAAACCTTTCGAATCCCTTTACCAAACAATTCAGGTAATTTAGTAACTTGTCAACCCTCCAAAGTAAAGTTTAAAGTGTGAGTGAACCCTTCAAAACCACCTTATGAATAGATGGAGATAAGCTAAACCTTTCGAATCCTTTTATCCAACAATCTTGGTGATTTAGATTCCCTTAAGTCCACCTTTCAAAGAGGTCATGGCAAATGAAACTCCTTTTAAACAACCTTTCAACATGGCCGAGATGCTTGGATTCCTTTTTTAAAAATACCTTTCAATCTAGTTGAGTTAATTTAGGATCCTATCTAACCTCCTTTCGAAGTGGTCAAGGTGACTCGAGGTTAGAACCTAAACATCTAAGGGTTTTAGTTGAATTAGAGGGTTTCGACTCCTTCGAAAGGTGGCCTTTCAATCATGTTAATGCAAGCAAATCATATCCAAGATCACATAAAAACATTAGATCAGCTAATATATCAAAAAATACCATATACTTGCTTTGATGATTTTTCCTTTATTACTAGAAGTTTAAGTAATACAAAGAAGTCAAATCCCCCAATCTAATTTTAGAATTAGGGTTTACAAATTCAAGAAAGGACAAGTATGGAGTGAATGAAATCAACCCTCAAAACCATACCCTTAGGTTCATATTTATTGGGGCGGGTTGGCCCCTTTTGAATCGGTCTTCTCGAGTTAGTCGAAAGGGTGGCTTGAAGACCTCTCGTCGCTGTTAACATCAGGGCGCCTTTACATTGCTTTTAAATGGAACTTGAGTGCTTTCAAGTTTGTCGAAAGATGTAGATGCGCTCTCCACTTTGTTGGTGATGTGCTGTTGCAAGTAGGAATGGATATGGGCTTTCGATTCTATTGAAAGGTGAACCTTTGGGGCTTCGAGGGAGTTGGAACATAGTATAAGGTTTAAATGCGGAAGATAGTTTTCGAAGGCATACTTGTTGACTGATGCAAAACCCCATCCTCTGGTGTATGAGATGCTATATTGAACTTAAGTAAGGTTTCTTTTATAATTGTGGATGGTTTCAACCAATTCGAAAGGCTAATCTATGCTTTCGAAGGGGTAGCTTTGGCCAAACGTTTTTCTGTAGAAGGTAAATGATGGAAAAACCCACTGTTTCGAAAGGTTTAGCGCACATGCAGAAGCTTGTAATCTATTACCTTTGAAAGATTCCTTTAACACATTCGAAACACCTTTATACATTAGGGTGCAACCGTTTCGAAAGGGATCAAGTAAAACGAAAGGTTGTCCCTATCCCCTTTCTACCTCTTCGAAAGCGCATTGCTCATCCCACTTTCGCAGGAGCATCCTTTCAACTCTTTTGAAAAGTCTTACTATTACTATCATTCTTCATAGATCCTCCTTTTGTATTCTTTAAGGCTTCTATTAAGTTGGGATGGTTTTTGATGGTAACAAATTTCCTTCGGAAACTCATCAATGCTTGCGGAGGCCATTCTAATGCCTTCGGGACCTCATCAATGCCAAAGCTTCTTCTTTTATACTTTTACTTTAAGAAGATTTTATGGATAAAAACTAATCATCAAATGAACACATTAGAAACTAATTAACACACACCTCTTCATAATTCTTGGAAAGTTCTAGAAGCTTCTATTAGGATAAGAGATATTATCATGAGAGGGGTAAAATGGTAATTAGCATAAAGGAGAAGTGACTTAAAGGAGTAGTGATGGAAGGTGACTCTTCCATGGCATGAAGGGGGGTGAAGTCAAGCTTAAGAAACACCAAATGGAGCCTATATAAGGAGGGGAATACCACTAGTTATCATTCACAAATTCACAGAGTTTTGAGTTGAAAAATCCATGTCTTCTTCTTCTTCATAATTTCCTAAAGAAAAAATATTTGCAAATTAAATCCAAATCACTTCAAACTTGGAGTGAATCCTTACCACCACATTAAAAAATATTCTACCTGTGTTAGATTATGAAAAAGTGAAGCACACCTCTTTCCCTAACCTAAGTCCGTGAGCAATATGGGACTATTGGAGGCTAAAGGCAAGTCAAAAGCAAGAGAGGAAGGGAAGGAAAGGAGATTGCTAGCTTGGGTTTGAACTTGGGTTCTTGAATTCAAGTTGTTTGTTGGATAAAAGGTGATCTAACTCACCATTTTGATTGGAAAGTATCATATATATATATATATGATGTTCGACTGTTTTAATATTGTTGAATTAATATGGACATATATGAAAATATTGATTCTGATTCTTGCTTTGAAAGAAGTGGCATATATATGGACTTGAATGGACTTGAACAGACTTGAATGGACTTGTATGACATATAGCAAAGTATTGGAAAAAGACACAAAGGTTGTAGTTGAACATAGGTCGAATACAACTTGAATTTGAAAGTGCACTTATAACGATAGTTGCTATAGATGCAGTCCGAAATTGCCTTGTTTTTTAGCAATGTTTATGGAACTTTGTAGAAAGATCCTTAGGGGTTTCTTGCCATATTTATAATATTTATATGTATGTTTGTTTCTATTAAAAGCTTGGATAGTAAAAAGTTAAGTATATCTTGAAAATGACCAAAATTGCCTCGTTCAGACTTGATTTTTGGACTTAAAAAGGTTTGAAAAGTATTTAAATTTAGGTATTTTGTTTCACTCTTTTTACAAGTGTTTACTAACTATTATTAGAGGATTTTAAAATTTATTTGAGGTCTTTATGAATTTTTGAGAATTAATTGTAAATTTTTAAAGAAGAGATTTTATAATAAAACATATCGTTTTCAAGTTTTAAGGAAAATTGTAAAGTTGTTATTTTCAACTAATATTTTGGATAAGTTTTTTAATACCTATTATAAGTATTTTCAAGTATTTTAAAAGTATATACAATATTTTTGAAAAGGGGTTAGAATAGCTTAGTGGCTAAATGGTTAATTATTTGATTACTTGTTTGAAAAGTAATTAACTATGTTTAACACTAAAAGCCGATGAAGTAGGGCTTATCTATTTGTGAGAGTTAAGATAGATGTCGAGTAGGGACGGAGCATTAGAGCTTTAACCTACCGGTTTTCCTCTTAACCGAGGAATAGTAAGTCAAAAAATGTCGGAAACGTGTTAATCGTGTTGATTTCTTATTGTTTATGGAAATTAATAGTACTATACTTAACACTAATATCTGACAAGGTGGACTTACCTTTTTGTGGGATTCAAGAATGAAGTGTCTAGGCAAGGATTGATACAACCAATGCTCAAACTTACTTGGCTTCACTCTTGGGCAAGAAATAGTTAAGTTGGAATGTCATAAATGAGTTAAGCATACGAATATTGATTTGTATAAGCAATTATTTTGAATAGATAATAGATTAGTCAATTATCGAACTTTACCAAATATTAACTTAAGAAGTAATTGAAAGACTTCATGATTTCATACCAATAAGAACCCCCGGGGAGAAGTATTGATAGGAAACGCCTCTAGCTTTCACTTACTTCTGAAAGAATGGAATTGAGTTAGTCAAAAATTCATCGATTGGTTTTGAAGAGTTTACGATTAGTAAGTATTTTACTTACCGAATACCACCTCAAAACTAGTATATGAGCTCTATGTTTTGAAAGCAGTTGAAAAGGGAATCCATGTAGAGATCGAGATTTGTTCTAGATGTCCGAATCCATGTAGTGATTCGTGATCTGTTCGAGATATGGGAATCCATTTGGTGATTCTTCTTTCGTTCGAGTGGTGAAGACTTGTGCGAAAGATACTAAACTTAACCTCGACATCGGAAATGACTAATAATAGAGTAGGATGCACAACCTGGGGTTGGCGACCCATGTCAAAGCATTATCAACTACATATCTAGATATACTTATCGATTGTTGGCTAGCGAGAGTTGATGATATTTGTTTCACGTTGTTCATGTTTATGTTCGAACGATGGGCCGCTTATGTTTACTAAATATATTTTTTATCTAGTGATATATGATGCTTGGAAGGTACTTTCTAACCTTTGTGTAGAAGATTGGATTCGACGTCGATCGAAGAGATCTCTATGGAAAAATCCATTATGCGAACGTACCTTGGAAGTTTTAAATGTAACCTAAATATGTTATTGTGTGACCAACGTAAGCATCAAAACTATTTGATGTTATTATATCCTACACCTTAGAAATTATCTATCATATCACTATATTAAACTTAATGAATGGTTGGTTCCTTTTGAGGGGAAAACTATTACATAAATCTTTACGATCTTAATAGTTACTATTACATGTATTCATGTATCTTGAGTTTTCTCATACCAGACTTATGTCTGACGCTTGGTTTTTGTTTCCCTAAAATCCTCCCATACTCTTTCGAGTAGGCTGAGTATGACATGTTTTACCTTGGACGCTTCAGAGTTCAGAAGATAAGCTAGAGGCTTCCATTATTTATCTATTTCTATTTCCGTTGTTCCATTTTTCCTATGTATATATCAGCATTGTGAGGACAGGCCTTATAACTGTCCAGGCTGATGATAGTACTTAGGTTTTGTAACTCTGAAATTCTTATATTCAGAGTAACTCTTTGTACTGTTCTTTTGATATTATGTATTATCGTTTCTCTGTGAGATTCTGATGTTGTGTTCTTCCATTCTTGTTCTATTTTATTTTTTCCTTATTACCCTAACTTTCTGACTTTCTAGCACATGGGTGTTTGGCACAAGATTATTGTAAATGTATTAGTGATGACATTCAAGGGTCGAAAAGTCGGATCGTTACAACTAATGTGCCAGGTTCGTTGAAATTGTAACACACAATTGCATTTCTTGGACAATTGGGAGCAATATGTCATCTTTCATTGCACTAGTAATATTTCTTAAGACTGTCAAGTTCCTTTTCTTGTCTCATTGATCCTTTACTTCCTTTATTTTGTTTTTTGTTTCTTCTAATCTGGTTTCTTTTGATTTCTAGACCACTTTGACTATTTGGTTTCCTCTTGTTTGAATTGTTTCTTTCTTGGCGAAATCCGGTATAAACCTCTTCCAGATTCAGAGCTTTGGCGACTATCATCTCATATGTCTTGCGCCAATCACCAGTAATTGCCTTCTTATTGGATGAATTAACCCCTTGGCAAACCTTCTTACTTGCTTTTAAGGTGTATTAATCAAAAAATTCCACATCGGGATAATGCTTCAAATTTATTCAGGTATTGAGCCACTGTCATGCCTTCTTGAGTAAGATTTTGGAATTTTGTTTCCATTTTCTGTCTTTCAGTTTCTAGAACATATTTTTCCATGAATTTTTTCTTAAAATTTCCCCACATCATCCCTTCCACCTCTCTTAGATTAGTGATTGTTCGAACTAGTTCCCACCAATTTCGGGCTTCTATCGATAATTGAAAAAACTACTAGCTTCCTTTTGGCAACTTCGCTACACTCGAAAACTTCAAAAATATCTTTCAAATGTTGGACCTATTGTTCCGCTTTAACTGGATCAGTGTCTCCAACAAACTTCTTTGGTTGCAAACTTCTAAAATAGCTCAATAGGTTGTTGGATGAACATGTCGAAGAGACATGCTTCATTTGCTTGATAAAGATACAAACAACTCCATAGCATTTGGTTGTATGGAGGATTGAGCCTCTTGAGTTCAAACTATCATGTTATTTTGATTTTTCATGACCTTTAATTCATAAAAAAAATCTTGTTACAGTCATGAATGAGAATCAAGTATATCTGCAATTATTCTAGACAAAGGACATTTAATGACATACTCAAGTCAAGTAGACACAAACTTGTTATATTACTTATAACCCTTGTATCTACAAATAGAATTTGGGTGTTAATTCACAATGTTCAAAAATATAGATTATACCATATAATACTTGAACTATTAACTAGATTTTCATTTCTCAATTCACATTCTTTCTAGTCTACCCATACATGCACTGATGGAAAAGGGTCTTCTATATTATTCGATGCATGAGGGGGTCTAGTAACTTCTTGAGAGTGATCATTGGAGCCAATTGACTCAGACTCCTCATCATCATATTGGGTCACCATCTTTGTTGGGAACCTTTTAATTTTGATATTTTCTACTAGTTGTGGAAGTGATCTTTTTTTTCTTAGAAATTCTCGAGCTTTACAGTAGTCAGTCCTTTCCACCGTCTTTATTGCCTTCTCTAATTGCTTCTTCTTTTGACGTAGACACTAAACAACTAAATCTCTTTGTAAAGCTTCTTCATAATTGTTTGTCCTATTAAATACTTTGTACATCTCCTCGAGGAGAATCCTCCATACCCTCCTATTTAGTACTTGTTTTTCCATCATGGGATTAGTAGCAGTCAATCGTTCGTTAGGTTTAGGAGTGCACTTAACACCACCCCATGAATCTCTCGTATCCCAGGTTTGTTGGCTTACGATAATATATAACTGCGAGTAGTTACAAATATGTCAATGAAATAAATAAACTTCCTATTTCAATAAAGTGAATTGTGACACTCTAAAGTTCTCAATAAAGCACCCCTTAAACCTAGGCTGATACCACTAACTGTAACACCCTGCTCTGACACCATTGTTTGGAGTCAGGATGCTACATCCAAAAATATGGTGTTATCACAATAGTATCACAACTTAACAAGAGTATATCGAAATATAAAACAATCAAAGTATATGATTTAAAGCGGAAGTAATGTTATACATTCATATCTTCATACAACATGATTACATGAGATCCAAAAGCCGAGCCATCACATATTTATATAAATACATAAAAGAGATAATATACATAATATAAGTCTTCACTTCAATGCATCAACCTAAATTCTAGGGTTGAACTACTAACCATCTAAGCCTGAAATATTTAAGTGTGGCATTATGAGCAACACGGAACCAGTGAGAAAGCTATCCAATCTATAGTTTTCAAGTCATGTCATAATGGGTTATATTATAAGGATTTTCAAGTTTATCCTCAAGTAATTTCATCGGGATAATACTATATCAAAAAATTCAAGATAACATCCAAGATAAATTTCCAAATATTATTTATGAATAAATCAAACAATTTTGGTCTGAAATTCTTTTGTCAAAACCAAGATCATATCCTTCTAAATTCATATTAACACTTAGTCATGAATATAAACCGCACACTCGGTTGGATTAGATCTTAGGATATTTATCATGTTGCGGCCATCATCTAAACACTAAGCAAGGATGTACTCTACTTGTTATAATACTAATAGGTATCATAGAGTAATAGTGAACAACCTAAGAGCTATTGTCATATACCGCACATCTGAAGGTAACCATCATTGATGAAATGATCCATAAAAATTCTTTCATAAGTAGAGTCAAAGTATTCTCTCAAAATACTTTAATATTTTGTAAATCATCTTCCATTATATGTAGTTCATTTCTTTTGGAAACCCAAACTTTCAAACTTAGGGAATCATTTAGGAGGTATGAAGTATGGAATTTTTATCCAACATAATTATCATTTTTGAACCATTTAACGGATCTCAAAAATATTACATGAGTCAAAAGTTATGGTGGTTACATTGAAAGGTGTCAAATTTTGAATTATAAATTATGTCCAAAACATTTTTCATTTTGCAATAGGTTTTTGGGCAGTAAATTTTCAAAATTTAAAAACTGTATAAAAATAAAAGTTTTAGATAATTAAACTAGCTTTCCAACAAGATAAATTTTGATAAAATCCATACAAGGAATTAAAAGTTATACTCAATATACTACAAGGTGTTTTTGGATGGTCCTCCTGTTCAAATTGGCCTAGGAATATACTTGGCTTTTAACCTTGATTTCAATTATTAAGATGTTCGAATTTGGAAAAGGTATAAACATAAAAGTAGTAGTTCTTTGAGTTAGTTTTCCAGAACATTAAAGAAATTCAAATTCCGATTTGATTTGCAAAAGTTATTCCCGAATTACTAAGAGGTGTTTAAACAATTTCGAGCTAACATTATCAATGCTAAACAATTTTATAATCACATTATGGAATGACATAAATACATATATTTAAATAGCCTTTCTCACTCCAAATGTTGTCTAGTCTTTTATTTAATCCCCTTGATCTACCTTGTTTCTTTTAGCTTTGCATGCCTTTACTAAATTTATTTTTGAAAGGAACTTTGTTTGAATTTAAGCAAAATTGATGTTCTCTCTTCCTTTTGTGTGGATGTGTATGTATAGGTCCACAAAGCTTCCAAGAGAAGATACCAAGATAAAGCTTCCAAGGAAAGCTAAGGGCAACTCCAGTGGTCTTGTTCAATCCTGAATCCGTGAAAAAAAAGCCCCCAGTCGCCCAATTCAGTTGTAATATTAAGGGTAATGTTCAGGATCCAGTTCAGGATCCTGAACTGGGCTTGGGCGCCCATTTTATGGGCGCCAGAGCTCTGGCGCCCATAAAATGGGCGCCCAAGCCCAACCCCAAATGCGCTCCCGCCTCCCCTGCCAAAATCCTCCAACGGCTACAAAAAATCGTATTCTCTAAACTCCAACGGCTATAAACGGTCAGATTTTGTCCCCAACGGCTATAAACGGTCATATTTTGTCTCCAACGGCTATAAACGGTCATATTTAAAATTACAACGGCTATAAACGGTCATATTTGTGATTTCATTATATATATAGGACTATTTTTCAGATTGTAATACACACATCTCTTCTTCTATTACAATTATATTCTCAATTCCATAATATTGAAAGTATGTCTCATCCTTTTCAATCATATACCGAAGCGATGAATATAGATAGCTGGGATTTTGATTCTCAACCATTTCAAAATGTTCATCCCCAAACCGCTCCCCCTCTGTCCTTCCATTCTTCTGCTACATGGTCTGGCGATGAAGATAAGGATTTGTGTTATATTTACTGTCATTTTTCTAACGACTCGGTAAAGGGGAATGACCAAAGTGGAGAGGCGTTTTGGGCAAAAGTCATGACTGCGTACAATAAAAAGCATGTCGAAAAGACGAGGTCAATGTCTGCAATCACCGGTCGTTTCGGAAAGATTAATCGACAAACACAATTCTACGAGTCGCAGATTCACAAAATAAGAACAGCAAATCCAAGTGGAATGGGTGGCGAAGCTGAATTGGTAGCGTTTTGAAAAATATCATTTTTAATTTATATTCATTCTGATCATTTTGTTAATATATCATTTTGTGTTTCTGTTTTTTTAGAAGAGAATGGCGAACGATCAATTCTTGAAATTATTTCCAAGAGAAAATGGTACTAAGAAACCCCACTACTATCAGTTTGCAAACTGCTACGACTTGCTTGTTAGTCAACAAAAATGGAGCTCAAACACTGCAAAAAGTTTAAGAGATGTTCAGACGAACTCGAAGGGCAAGAAAAAAACAAGACGAACTAATTATAATTCTAGTCCAAGCAATTCTTCTCAGATGGACTCTAATGTATGCCTAGATAACGAAGACGAAGAAGCAGAACCCGCATTTGATGAAGATGCTAGACCGATGGGGCAACGAGCAGCTAAGAAGAAAATTGCTGTTCAATCTCAAATCGATTCTCGTTTAGCCCTAATGCATGAAAAACATGCGAGAGAAAATGCAGAACGTCAAAGGGGGAGTGCAGAAAAGCTTGCCGTGTTAAAAGAACTGACCGAGATTGAGAAGGGCCGGTTTGAGCTAGAACGGCAACGCCAAGAGACCTTAGTAATGGAAAAGGATGTCACCGGAATGGACCCAATTACAATGCAATATTGGATGGAGTACAAACAACGCATTGTTGAGAGTAGATCGGGAACAAAACATATGTAGTTGAAATATTCATGTGATATTTTAAGTTATTGCAGTTAAATATCCATGTACCGTCAGTTTATATTTTCAATCATGTGTTATTTTTAGTTTTAAAATATTCAATGGGATGTCATTTATTTCGATGCATTCTGTAGACATCAATAAAGATTTATTTCAAAAAACATAAATGATATTACAAAGATAAAAATTATAGCATTCTACACTTCGTTACAGAAATAAAAAGGCAAACAGATGTAATTAAACAAAGATCCACCATCCCGAACTATTGATTTCCATGAGAATTCCAAATATGCTCAATTAAATCCCTTTGCAGTCTATTATGAATAGCAGCATTACGATATACTTCATGATTATCGACATGAATTGCGTACTGTCCTTCATTTCGTAACGTGGCTGTGCGAAACAATTCGGGGGGTTGTCTTGCCCCATCATACTCGAAATCGGGATAGTCCATAGCGCGTTCATCTTCAATGATCATGTTATGCAAAATTATACAGCAGAACATAATTGCAGCCATTTTTGATCTCTTCCATAATCTACATGGATTGCTGACCATTGCAAACCTTGCTTGAAGGACCCCAAACGCCCTTTCTACGTCCTTCCTTTGTCCTTCCTGCATTGCAGCAAATTGTTTCTGTTTTGCCGTCATTGGGTTTGCAAATGTCTTTACAATCGTACTCCATTTGGGATAAATTCCATCTCCAAGATAGTATCCATGCTCATATGTATTCTGACCAAGAGTAAATGATAAGGGAGTTGACTTACCTTGCGCCAAATCATTAAACAAATGAGATCGTTCGACAACGTTTATGTCGTTAAGAGAACCTGGCATTCCAAAGAAAGCATGCCAAATCCACAAATCATTAGAGGCAACCGCTTCTAAGATGATAGTAGGTTTTTTTCTTTACCGTTATATGCTCCATGAAAAGCTTTTGGACAGTTCTTCCACTCCCAATGCATACAATCTAGACTTCCAAGCATTCCAGGCCAGCCTTTGCTTTCATGCATTTCACGCAAGCGCGTTACATCTGCCTCGTTTGGAGAACGAAGATATTCAGTCCCATAAATGTCCACAACTGACTGACAGAAGTGATCTAGGTTTTCCAATGCCGTACTCTCTGCAATACGGTATGCGTCGTCAAGGGCATCGGCGGGTGTACCGTACGCTAACATCCTCAACGCTGCGGTCATCTTTTGATGCCCACTTAAACCTTGTTTTTTTGCGGCGTCTTGCTTGTAAACAAAATAATTATTATTCTGCTGAATACTTTCGAGAATTCTTAAAAATAATGGACGACTCATTCTGAATCGTCGTCTAAACATCTCTGGACCGTAAGTTGGATCACGGGCAAAGTAATCTTGCATAAGTGTTTTATGAAATGCTTGCTGGTTACGGTTGATATATTTCCGACCCATAACTGAACCGCCTTGTTTTCTAGAAGTTGAACCGTATGCTTCACGGTATATCTCCATCAGTTCCTCCTCCTCTTGTTGATGCGCTAACGCATACGCTTCTTCTTCAGAGTCACTGTCGCATAGCAATATAGCTTTTAGTAAATTTCCAGACATTGTTTGATATTTGAGGATGGTTGTTTGATATGTGAATGTTCTGTTAGACTTAATTGAGGTGAACAAGTATGAGATCCAAATGGTTATATGTATAGACAAATTCTTGAGTGGAGAGAAGGTGACTCAGTGCGCAATCAAATCAAATACTATAGCCACGTTTATTTGTCGGTCAAGATTCTCTGCTTTCTTGAGTGGAGAGAAGGTGGCTCAGTGTGCAGTCAAATCAAATACTGTAGCCACGTTCATCTGCCGGTCAAGATTCTCTGCTTTCTTGAGTGGAGAGAAGGTGGCTCAGTGTGCAGTCAAATCAAATACTGTAGCCACGTTCATCTGCCGGTCAAGATTCTCTGCTTTCTTGAGTGGAGAGAATCAACATCCATTCTATAAATTCACAAATCGTTATCTGTTGAAATCATTTAAAAACTTAACATTATTCAAACTACATTGTCCAACATGACATTTAAGTCTCATGAATTGAAGTTACTTATGCAGTACTACATACAAACCGATGAGATGTGCGACAATCAGGAGGTAATGGTAATTCATTTTTGGGGGACTCTGGCTGAACTGTACAACAACGACGTGTGTTGTCAAGTTAGACGTACGGCTCAAGAGGTCAGGACAGCATACAGAAACTTTACTAGGGCATGCACGCGTTACACAAAGATTATTAATGAGGTAATATCAGAAAATGTGTTTGAGAATACACGTTCGACATATGACGGTCGATACAATTTAAAATACCGCACTCCGTTCATTGGCCATGAGGCGTACTTCATTTCTAATGTCACTAGTATACACAAACAGATATAATTCACAGTATACACAAACATAATTCACAGCATACACAAACATATATATTTCACGGCATACACAAACATATATATTTCACGGCATACTCGAACATTATCAGCCAAAATCCAAGAAAGTGAAATGATATAAACATACACTCAGACAATGACATAAGTACATAAGATATATGAACTGCAACATATAATAAAACGTTCACTATGCATATACTAAAAGGTATACAACTAAAGGGATGCAACGTCGTCGTCGTCATCATCATCACCATCATCCCCATCACCATCATCTTCGTCATCGTCATCATCATCCCCATCTCCATCATCATCATCTCCGTCATCATCATCGTCATCCCCATCACCATCCTCCCCCTCGTCCTCATCATCTTCCTCACCCCCATCATCCTCATCTAAACCACCAGCATCATACCCACTAGGACCAGCTTCACCTCCGCCTTGTGATCCGAAAGGCTCATATATAGCAAGTCTAGTTGATAGTTGATCAATCTGCGCCTCTAGCATATGTGTATGCTGCATGTACATATCATGCATGGTGTGTGTATGTGCAAGAGTCATATCGCGGAACACACCTAGTGAAACTCTGGCCTGGTCCAATCTAGCAGCATACTACATAAAGATGATATTTGACATAGTAAGAAACTAAGCATAAAATAAAGGAAAAAGGGCAATAAACAACAAACGTACCTCATACGGAGGATATAACCCGACTGAAGGCACACCAGGAAACTCGGGGTGGTTTGGAAAGACTAAAGGCTGCTCAATCACAGTACCTGTCACGTCATATGCTCTAAAAGTAGTATCAGGCTCCAACTGCATGGGAGTCTGCGAGAACTGTGACGGAATCGGGTCAAATGAAACCTGCGGTACCTGAACTCTACCGGCTGCCATGTGAGGTCCTATATGATCAGAGTTGACCCCACGAACATAATCTGGTACGATGAATCTACGGGGTGCTACTCTGGCCCAATAAGAATCGTAGTCTCCATCGATGAAGAAAGTACTGCTATCCACCCACCCAGCCTGTCGTAGAGCATCTAAGTAATGATCGCCAATCACCCTATGTCTACCAAACATGTCCTCATAAGATAAAGGATCATATGGTATACGACGATCACCGGTAATCTGATAAGCACACCTCTCTCCCAAATACCACATAGGCATAAATGCAGGTGTATGCAAAGCAACCCTACGTCTAGATAGAGAATACGCAACCATCATGGGATGGTCGTCCACCATAAGACCTGCATCTGCTAGATGAGTCCAATGTGAGGCCCAAGGAGTACGAATGATGTTACCTCGACTACGCATATCAAGCTGTGACCTAGCCTCCATCAAGTCATGCCGTACACCTAAGGGAACATGATGTACGTACTGCATAGTCTCCCACCTTCTCATTCTAGGGAAGTACTGCTCAGGAGCCTGACTAGCCATGTCCTCGATGCGGGGATGCATGTTTGCCGTGTACTCGTAGTACCATAACGGCAAAATATACCAAAAAGCGTACATCTGCTTGACATCGCCAAGCGCAAATGAATCTAGAGCGGTATAAAGGGTGCCTAATATCGCTGTGCCCCAATCAATAGTATGTAGCTGGTCTAATCTAGCAAGAGATGCTAAATAACCTAGTCGAACCTTACCTTTTTGGTTCGAAAAAAAGGTCGAACCAAACAAGTACAGCAGAAATGCTCTAGTGACTGCATCCATCATATCGGCTCTAGCTATATAAGTGGTGATGTACTGCTGCAGGTAAGTCAACTTAACAGAACCACTACTGACGCAGGTAACATCTATCAATGGTAGAAAAACAGTAAACAGATTGGGGGACTCGTACAAATCATCAAATGGAAAAGGTCGAAGACCATGTCGTCCAATCTCAATGCCAGTGAACACGTAGAAATCAACTGGGGTGATACCAAGCTCAAAATCTGAAAAATGAAACGTATGCGTGGTGGGCCACCACCTCTCAGCTAATGCCTGAATGAGAGGTCGATCAAAGGACTGAACAGGCCTAATCGACAAAAAAAGACCAAATGGGCTAGCCTGTAGCCTCTCAGCAATAGGACCGGGAAGAGAATCATAAAACTGGGTAATACACTTAGCCCAACTACCCCGACAATGAATGTAATGGTCCTAAAGATAATTTATGAATTAATAATTTTTGATAGAATAACAGTTATTTAATATGATTATGTGATGTACATATAAAAATAATCAAATATACTAATGTGCAATTTATACCTGTACGGTCGTCAAAGCGGATTCGGCTCTATGCCGATAACCATCTGGAAGCTCGTGTAGTACACGTAGATCGTCTGATGAAACTCCAGGTGGCGGCGGAACATGTAATGGTCCAGCTTGCTCCGCTGGATGTCTGTGAACCGTTCTTCGGGCGATTTTGGTTGGACGCGGCGGCATTTCGTTTAGATTTGCTAATTTAAAAAAAATTTAAAATGAATGGTAGAGAAAAAATGGAGAGGAAAAGGAGGGGGTGGGTACTAGTAGGGGGGAGGGGGCAGGCGCTCATTTTATGAGCGCCTGCATTTCAGGCGCCCATAAAATGGGCGCCTGACCGGTGCGTTTCCTGTGGGATTACGCACGTAATATTCAGGGTCCTGAATATTACGTGCGTAATCCACTGGAGATGCCCTAAGAGAAGTTTATCAAGACAAGTTTCCCTGAGAAGATAAACAACATGAAGTGTATTCAAGAGGCTAAGGTAAAATTAGCCTCCCTGAGAAGATAACAACCAAAATAAAGCTTCCAAGCAAAGCTATTAAAACAAGATCCACTAATGCGGTACTCCACTATATAAATTCACTTTTGTGTATGAACCACAAATAGAAATAAAAATATGAATTTTTAAATGAATTAAATATTCAAATTCGAAGACTCAAAAATATGGTTGTTACGGTAACTAAATGTGGAAATATACTAAGGTCTGACTTGAGTATTATAAGAAGATAACATCTGGATCAGTCTGATAAACCAGCGCGAGAAACTCATATCATATGAATTTTTTAGTGTTGTAAAAGCTTTCAAAAATAAAGGTATCTCGTAAAACCACGCTGCACATAAACATGGATGGGTTTAACCTTACGATAACCAAATCAATTTTTTAAAAAGTCCAGTGATATTATAATAATGTCTAGGGTTTAAAATAAATATTTAACATAGCTGGACTGGTTACATTAATTACATTCAACAGCATATTTAGTATATAGTTAAGTCCGTAATGGCATGCGTTGTGGAATAGATTCCAACATTGACAAGGTGAGGTACTATCTTCCGTCAAGTACACCTCTAGAAAAATGTACCGAGCCTGTAAACACATTACACCTCTGCCAATACAGAACCGTCCTACCCTTCCGAGATAGACTGAATATGATCATCATCCCAGCTGCCAACTAGACAAACCGTTTATGTGGGCCCAACATACATAATCCATAAAAATCGATTTAGATACGAGTTATGATCATATCCTAATCGTAGCGAACCACATAGCCATGCCACATCTCCTATGTTTTAGTTATTTCCGGGTGTGAGGTTTGAGGCCATGTTTTACCTTTTAGAAAATTCCTCTTGGAATGCTAATGGTACCCTCTAGGCAATAATGCAATGCCAGCATTCATCCCTACAAGTTGTTCTACGACTGAAAAAACCGAAGGTACTATTCTACTGCATCCATTTTGGAATCACCCTCATAATTAGTAGCAAGTAGTCGTTGCACTTCAAAGAACTTCACCTTGATTTCCATCATCTTTAAGATGTCACCAATTCGAACGCTTATGGTGGGTTGAAAAATGGTTTTTGGATAACTCATGTTCATCTGATCGTTGTCTCTTCGAACAACAATCAATAGTTTCAAAACTGTCCAAGATTTGATAGTCAGTAATTAACTATCAAATAAGCAAACAATCCAATCAGAGTTTTAATCAAGCATGATTAAGCATTTAAGCAACTACTAAGCCTCTTTAATTAATTCTTCCATTAATTAAAACCACTTTGCAAATACTGGTATTAAAATACCTTTACAAAAGATATACGTGAGCATTTCTACTCTTATCAACCTCTAAAAAGTATTCATATACTTATCTCACTGGTATAAGTATATTCACAAAACACCATAGATTTCAATACTTAGAAAGCATATTCATATACTTATCTTAACGGTATAAGTATATTAACAAAATCTTAAGAAAGATTTCATTTCCAAAAACATACTTAATTAGGTTAAAACAAATGTCGTTTAAAAACATTGATAACAATAACCTAAAAAAATTTGATGTAAGTAAATGGCTCGTATAGAAATTAGACCAGATATACTTACCACCACTTTCTGATTTTAAACTTATATCCCTCGATTAACTATGTAGTCGGACACGTTAGCATACTACCCTTGCCTCAATGTACATTCTTAAACTCTCACAGATAGAGACGAGTTTTTCTACCTCGGAATCTAGTGTTAAGTATGAAAAGAATACTCATATACCACCGTAATTTAAAATGATCATTTATAGAAATCAAATCTCATTCCATTTATAAACTCTTTTTTTAAGCGTCTTTTATATTTACAAAACTCCTTTTATAAATCTCCTAATTTTAAATCTCAAATATTTATCCCTAATCTTCAATTCCAAGAAAGGACTAAATACTTTCCATAAAACAATAATTCCATATGTCACTGTAAATTCACAAATGTAATTTATTATTCCATCTTATCAAAATGATGCCATTTCCCTTCTATAAAATATAATTTAAAAATTTATTCTTATATTAAAAAAACATTTATAAATCTATCTTTCTAAACAACATTTTATATACAGCATTTCATAAATATTTATTCCAAAATATTTCTATCTTATTTTAAACAAAATCACTTTATTGTAAAAGATAAACTCCCATTTTCTTTTTTTATAATAAACATTCGTCATTATATTAACTTTCCATAAAACAAATACTTTCCAAAATACTTTTAGAACATTTTCATATAAATTAGAAGAGACCAACAAAAGATTTGAGTAAAATAAAGAAGTTCAAAAACCATTTCTAAATAAAATGTCAAAGAAAATTCTAAAAGTCACATTTAAATATCATCCTCCGAATCAAAACCATTTTCAAATCAAAAATAGCAAATAATTGTATTTCGAAAAATCTATAATGAGACCTAGAGCTACCACAACACTTAACAAGTGCTTTAATTGTTCTATACTAAAAGAATTCAGCTTTTGCAACATATCAAAGTCACATCCAATAAGGCCAAGCAACCAAGCTTTTGGCATTCAACAATTTATATAATAAGTATATAAATAAAATTAAAATCAACAGTGGCGAGGAATCAATTAGGATCCCTCTACAAAATTTCCTAAGTTCCCTGTATTTTATTTAACATGTCATCCGCTTTCCAAAGCGTGAATTCAACCAAACCAACTGTAGCGACCCGTAAATTTCGATAATTTAAATTAGTTAATTGAATAAGATTTGATAATTAAATTTGAAAGAAATGAAAAATTGGAGATTTAGTAATGTAATAAATACTAAAATGAAATGTGACAATGGGAATTTAAGCTAATTATTGATCAATTGAATGAAATTACAATAAATTAAATATAAGTAAATAAATGTAAGTGTTGTATAAATTAATGAACTAGTAGATAATTAATGGTAATTGAATAAAAACCAGTATTATGTAAGTAATTGTAACATTGGTTTGTAAGTAATAAACTTATAAATGTGATTTAAAGTTAATGGTAACAATTAATATATGTTGCCTATTTATTTAACCTGTTACATTAAATTGGAAACCAATTGCAATAAATATAATTAAGTATTACATTAATGTAAATTAAGGTAATATTTGGTAATAATGAAAATTTTATTCATAATAGGATAATTGGTAGAATAATAAGAATGGAAATCAAGATTTAATCAAATTTTGGAATATAAATTATAACAATTGGATTTATTGCAATTAAATGTAATAAAATATTGTGTTAATGCAAATAAAGATGATATTGGAAATATTAATGTAATGAAATATAGGACAAATATTAACTATGATTATTTGAGTAATAATTGATTGAGTATAAAGATTGAAACCAAATAAAAACAATTTATTGGAATTAAATATATAATTAATAGGATTAATGGCAGTGGTAAATCAAACACTGTAAATTTTGAAATAGTCAATAATGAATTGATACAGAGATTTGTTTAGAGGATTTTAAATTACTAAGTGACTTAAGGTGATAGAAATTGTGAATTATAGAATTTGAATTGAAAATTTGATTTAATTTAATAATAATTTGTTTAATTAATGTGAAATTAGCCATTTTGGCCACAGACTTGGATTTCGACGAAACCAGTTTCATCGGATCAGTAACGGTGAATTATTATAGGGTTTCAAGTTTCGTAGCGATCGGACTTGTCGTTTGATCGTGCGGACTCGAAACGCCTAGAAATCAATTTGAAATAAGCTGATTTTAACATAACTTCTTCATACGATGGAATTTGGGCTTGAAACCAATTCCATTGATTTTAAAATTATCGAAAGCATCTATTTTGATATATGGGATGACCCATTTTCGTTTCGGAGATAGAACGGGCTTTTCGGGTCATTTATCGTTCAACGGGTAAATCAATCGTATCCATTCGTTTTATTTTTCCTGATCTGTCTATAAATACCTTGTTATAAACCCTAGCCACTCCTTATTTTCATTTTTCTGTATGTACATTTCCTTCTCATCTTCTCTTTCCAATGGAAGACAAACCAAAACCAATTTCCTAATTCAATTTCAAATCAAAAATCAAATCAAAAATTTAAAACTCCTCAAAACCTATCGAATTATATATTGATTTGAAGCTCTCGACGAGTGCAAGTCAAATTTGTAGTTTGTTTTTCCATCTGTGTTGCTATGTGGCCGGAACTGGGCGATTTAACCTCGGCTGTCCATAGGGTTCCGATCAACGTCGATGGATCATTAAATTGTTAATACCGTCGTGTGGAGAGTGTCGCGCGCTGTCCATCGGCATGGCTCGTTCTTCATTTCAGTGGCTAGATCGTGTAGAATAATTCAAGTAGGGTTTGAGCTTTTGTTTCAGCGGCGGCTGCTTTTAGGGCCGATTGGTGCGTCGCGAGCTCGAGTGGATCGTGGAGGAGGTGTCGCGGCAACCTGGCGTGGGCGCGGTGGCTACGACACCACGCGTGAGGCAGTGGGAGCGATGCGAGGTGCGGCGGCTGGGTTGCAAGTGAACAGTAGCACTTGTAGGGTTTCTGTGTGAGAGGTAAACGAGGTGACGTGTAAATTATACTATTATTTTATTTTATTCGTTTTAAATTGTAATCATATCTTCTAATCGACATAACTTTTACATACGATGTCCGATTTACGCGTAGTTTCTTTTGTTAGGATCGTTTTCAAATTCCAGACATTTTGATGCTAGTTTGGATGAATTCTGAGATCATTTGAATTTGGACCCTAATTTGGATTTAAATTCGATTTAAATTCAAAGGTGAGTGTTTTAACCCACTCACAACTTCTAAAATTTCTTATGTTTATTAAATTTAATTTATGATGTGATTAGAAATTTATTTATGATTGTTTGGTATATTTTGAATCATCATCTTAGTTAATTTGAATTTATTTGAATTAAATCGTTATTTAATTTGTTATTGAATATAAATTGCCAGTTAAATACTTGTTATTGATTATCAGTTCTATATTGTTATTTATTGATTGATTTGGATGATGTTTGTGATGGATGTTGATTGTTGATATTGGATGAATGGATGTTTTATTTTATATTGTTATAAACTGCAAGTTCACTATGGGTTGAAATGATACATACCCGAACGATCTATAGATTATGGAAAAATTGTTATGGGTTGAAATGATAGACTCAAGCGATTTTATGGATTTTATTATTAATTCGGGATTGCGGTTTGAAATGATATGTAACCGTAAAATTTTAAATTGCGGATTGAAATGATAAATATTCGTATCACTTGACCCTAGGGTAGAGAATTATATACAAACAGCGGATTGGTTAAATTTAATGATTTTGAACTTCTTAATTTTTTTGAATTAATTAAATGATATCTTGAAATAAAATTTGATGTATATAAATTGAAGTATTATTGGAAAATCAAGTTTTGTGTTGAAATGTGAATTGGTTTAAAAGGAATTGCTTTAAGAAATTAAATTGGAAGTTTAAAGTTAAACTTTTAAGTATAAATGAAATTCTATCAAAATTAAGTTATTGAAGTTGTTTGAAAATAACTTTGAAATATTTTGAAATTGAAAGGTTTGGAATTTGTTTTATTGACTTGGAAATTGAAAATGGTCCAAGAAATGAAATGAATAGTTTAATTTGATATTAATTCCAAATTTATGTTTTAATATAAACTGTTTTAAAATAATATCATTTCAAAATTTCCAATTATTAAGATTTCAAAGTATTAAACTATTTTAACCTGTATTAATTATATTAAGTCATTTTAACCTATTTTAAACCATTTAATTTATTTAAACTAATTAACCTGTTTTAACTTATTTTAAATCTAATTAATCTATTTTAAAGCTATTTAATCTATTTTAGTTATATTTAATCTATTTTAAATCTATGTTAACTATTTATAACTATTTATAATTATTTAAAACTATTTTCTTCTAAATTCCAAACTAAGTAAAATGGATGGGTTTATATTCAAATTCTCGATTTTTTTTAGTGAATATGGTTAATGATGTTATAACCTAAGTTGGGAATTAAATAACATATTTGGTTTAATATGATATTTTGAAATGAGAGTTTAGCCTATTTTGGAAATATGACTTTTGAAAGGAAATATAATTTCGAACTATGATTTCAAATGTGATATGATTTCAAAGGTGAATATGATTTCGGAAGTAAGTAATGATTTTGAAAGTGATAAGATTTGAATTGAATATGATATTTTGATATCAATTATGAAATGATTTTGGAAATGTAAAAGAACCACCCGGTGTGTAATAAGCGATTGGTTGTTAAAGAGACCGGGATCGGATATTGTCATACTCTCTACCAATACCGAAAACCACTTTGACAACTGTGTACGCGGTGGAGATTCCAGAATGAAGTAGGATGGTTGGCGACGATCCTATATGAGGAATGTACGTGGACCTGACTCCCATGAGTTAGCTTAAGGTGGCTAAAACAGGAACAATTGACGGGCCAAGTGAAGTCATTCCTCCGATCGGGCACACTCCTTCGATACTATATTTTGACTTTGCGATTGATTTGGTGGCCACCCTCGATTTTTGATTTAGGAGTGTGTTCCGAGGTGGGCGGTAGTAGCTGCTATGCGTTACCACCAGTCCGGAAGTGTAATTGGTATATCTACCCTGGCATTGCCTAGTTGTGCCATGTCACCTACCCTTTCAAGAGCACTACGAGTTTGTTTTGTACCATACCTATGGAGTGCCCTCTGACGACGTCTAGTATGGATGGGATTACGGCACCGTATAGACTATTGGAATATACAAAAATGTGTTAAGGGGGAAATGGGTAACGCCTTAACACTATTTTAATAGTTTATCTTATGTAGACATATTATAATAGCGTATTGTACTACATAGTCGATAGTTTAATGGATCCTGAGGAGATGTGAATCCTGAACATCTGTTAAGTTACTGCACTCACATTAGACACTGGATAGGAGATGTCAAACCCTGCAAACATCTATGACGTCGTTCCACTCATAGTTATTTACCGTTGATTTAACTCACAAAAGATCTTTTAGTTCTGACTCGAGTGTTTTGTCTTTTCAATTCGCTCGGGTCAGCCTGAGCATTTTAGGATTTGAAGACCTTATTTCTGGAGGACGAAGACGAAGATTTGTACTGCTATTATTTACTATATTTATTCCACTGCATTCATACTGTTCCGCTGCATTATTTGTTTATCTCTGATATGTGTAACTCTGATTTTGTATTGTATAAGTATAATCAATTGTTTTGTATACAGATTCATGAACTATTATTTGATTATTATATTTTGTCATTCCGCTGCGAGATTCTGTTTTATTTTCTTTCTCTGCTTTTTCTTATTCACCCCAATAACAATCCGCCCTTCTGTATGGTTTGAGTCGGCACGTGTGCCTGCTTAAAACGTCCAAAAAGGCGGGATGTTACAGTTGGTATCAGAGCTTTGGTTTAGCGATAACCTTAGCTTTGTGGGGTCTGACTCATATTAAATAGGGTAATAATACCCTAGAATGAGTCGCTGAGTGTGTATATATATGAGAGAGCGTATTTGTTAGTGTTATAAAAGGTTTTTTATATTGTGTTAATTTGTTCCGTTTTGTATTTATAAATTCTGGTTGGTGCATAGGATGCTATGACATCGATAGGGATTTCTAAACACTTAATAGGACAGACCGACACAATATTTGTTCTGAAATATAGGTAAATGAAATAATTTTGCCTATTATATTTTTTGTATATAAAATAATATATTTTATAAATGATATATATTAGGTTGTAATATGTTGGTTGTTAAGTAGTGAAATTTATAAATATAGGTTGGAAATAAAATTTGAAAATAAGATAAATGAAATTTGGAAATTTAGAACTTAAGTTCTGGGATTTTGAAAATCACTATCGAATAATTTTAGAATACAATAATAATATTATCTAGAAGTATTTTCTGATATTAATATTTCAATATAATTTGAAAGAATTGTTTTAAAGAAATTTTGGAAAGAAATAAGTTCTGTACTCCCCTCTTTGTCGCTGGAAAATAATTTCGATGATGAGTGCACGCATCATCGACATTCATTTTCGAGTTTCAAAGTGGGAAGG
This sequence comes from Allium fistulosum, assembly GCA_030737815.1. NCBI lineage: Eukaryota > Viridiplantae > Streptophyta > Magnoliopsida > Asparagales > Amaryllidaceae > Allium > Allium fistulosum. The sequence continues at coordinate 146,853,071 of CM060908.1, read as the reverse complement.
ACATTGTATTAGTTTTACTACAGATCTATCTTGATAAACAAATAAAAATTTTAAGTTTAATATGATTGGATAAAAGTTATGAGTATATATATATATATATATGTAGATGTTATTTGAAATGATTTAAAAATGGAATCCAGCATTTATTTCTTAAATTTCTATGAATTAGAGATTTCAATTATTGAAATGGAATAAAAATTGTAACTATTTAATAATTGGAACTTCTAAATGAAAATAAGAAATGATATGCTAAGTTATAACTGAAATATATAAGGAATTTGAAATTTGTAACTTGTAAACGAAAAGAATATGAAAATAAGAAATGATAACCATTGAACCTTAAGTTAATTAGAATAAGTAAGTCAAACTTGTGTAACTTTCAATTGCATTCTTAAAGACATATATATAACTTACCAATTATAAAAAGTTGAAATGTTAAAAGAATATGTAGTGGAAATTTTTACAAGTAAAACTTATGTAATGGAAGTGTTCAATGAAATTTACTTTTATAAATAAGAAATTTGATATGAAAATAGTTATAAACTTGAGTTAAAATTGTAATACTACTAATTAAATGAAATAGAAAATGAGTACTGTAAGTAAAGGATTTTGAACTTAAGTTAATATTGAAACTATTTATAATTAAAGTAAATAATAAAATGAATGTAATGCAATAAAAGAAATTAACATGATATGAATAAATGAAAATGAATTTTTGTAAGTAATAAAGGAAAATAAATGAAATAAACACTTAATGAATGAATGGGAAAAAGATTTTGTAAGAAATAAAGGTAAAATTTAAAGAAAGTGATCACTGAATGAATGAAAAGAAAATTAAAACCTGTAAATGTTGTGAAAGAAATTTAATAAGAATAACTCGAGTACATTGTAAATTATTGTTTGTTTTGATTTATGGTAAGGATACTCCTAATTGTTTTGGATGTATGAATAAATCTGTTGAGTTTTATCTAAGACTGTAGAGTATATGGTATACTTAGTATTTTATTTGTCATTCTATGCGATTAAGAGTGTCTGAATCCGAACAAACCATTTGTTTTGTTTGCTATGAATGGATGGTTGATTTCATTGATTTCATGTGATGGTTGTATGCTTGTTTGTAAGTGATTGTTGTTATGTTGCATTGTTTTGTTTTTTTATTGGTTGAAACAACTTAAATTATTTCTCTTTTATATAAGTATTAACATCCTTGGATTATATAAGTGAAATACAGGTTTATGGAAGCAATTGCTACTGCTTTTGGTTTCATAAATTAAGCGTTGTTTGCCCGACAAATAGGTACGTTCTCGGATTACGGTTTTCTAGCGATATTATATTGTTTTCCCCACTGTTGGGATATATTATTTTTAAAATTTTTGATATATATTATTATTATTGATATTTTTATTTTCTCCCAGACCTCTCCATACAAAGGAGACTCTGCCGAATTTTTCTGTAAATTTTGGACTTAGAAAATTTTTATGAAATATTTTCCAAACTTTATTAGTTTGAGCATAAAAGGATTTAACTATTTATAAATTGATATATTTTATTTAAATTATTTAATTTTGTAAATTTATTGTTGATAAATTTAATATTTTAAATAAGATATATTGATTTCTAAATTCCTTCTTTTTCCCTCCTTTTTCCTTTTCGGGGACGAAAAGTTTTGAGTGGGGAGAGTGTAACGACCCGTAAATTTCGATAATTTAAATTAGTTAATTTAATAAGATTTGATAATTAAACTTGAAAGAAATGAAAATTGGAGATTTAGTAATGTAATAAATACTAAAATGAAATGTGACAATGGGAATTAAAGCTAATTATTGATAAATTGAATGAAATTACAATAAATTGAATATAAGTAAATAAATGTAAGTGTTGTATAAATTAATGAACTAGTAGATAATTAATGGTAATTGAATATAAACCAGTATTATGTAAGTAATTGTAACATTGGTTTGTAAGTAATAAACTTATAAATGTGATTTAAAGTTAATGGTAACAATTAATATATGTTGCCTATTTATTTAACCTGTTACATTAAATTGGAAACCAATTGCAATAAATATAATTAAGTATTACATTAATGTAAATTAAGGTAATATTTGGTAATAATGAAAATTTTATTCATAATAGGACAATTGGTAGAATAATAAGAATGGAAATCAAGATTTAATCAAATTTTGGAATATAAATTATAACAGTTGGATTTATTGCAATTAAATGTAATTAAATATTGTGTTAATGCAAATAAAGATGATATTAGAAATATTAATGTAATGAAATATAGGACAAATATTAACTATGATTATTTGAGTAATAATTGATTGAGTATAAAGATTGAAACCAAATAAAAACAATTTATTGGAATTAAATATATAATTAATAGGATTATTGGCAGTGGTAAATCAAACACTGTAAATTTTGAAATAGTCAATAATGAATTGATACAGAGATTTGTTTTAGAGGATTTTAAATTACTAAGTGACTTACGGTGATAGAAATTGTGAGTTATAGAATTTTAATTGAAAATTTGATTTAATTTAATTTAATAATAATTTGTTTAATTAATGTGAAATTAGCTATTTTGGCCACTGACTCGGATTTCGATGAAACCAGTTTCATCGGATCCGTAACGATGAACTATTATAGGATTTCAAGTTTCTTAGCGATCGGACTTGTCATTTGATCGAATGGACTCGAAACGCCTAGAAATCAATTTAATTAAAATCAATTGAAATCAATTTGAAATAAACTGATTTTAACATAACTTCTTCAAACGATGTAATTTGGGCTTGAAACCAATTCCATTGATTTTAAAATTATTGAAAGCATCTATTTTGATATATGGGATGACCCATTTTCATTCCGGAGACAGAACGGACTTTTCGGGTCATTTATCGTTCAACGGGTAAATCAATCGTATCCATTCGTTCTGTTTTTCCCGATCTGTCTTTAAATACCTCGTTATGAACCCTAGCCACTCCTCATTTTCATTTGTCTGTATGTACATTTCCTTCTCATCTCGTCTTTCCAATGGCAGACAAACCAAAACCAATTTCCCAATTCAATTTCAAATCAAAAATCAAATCAAAAATTTAGAACTCCTTAAAACCTATCGAATTATATATCGATTTGAAGCTCTCGATGAGCGCAAGTCAAATTTGTAGTTTTTTTTTCCATCTGCGTTGCTGTGTGGCCGGAACTGGTCGATTTAACCTCGGCCGTCCATAGCGTTCCGATCAACGTCGATGGATCATTAAATTGTTAATACCATCGTGTGGAGAGTGTCGCGCGCTGTCCATCGGCATCGCTCGTTCTTTATTTTAGTGCCAAGATCATGTAGAATAATTCAAGTAGGGTTTGAGCTTTTGTTTTAGCGGCGGCTGCTTTTAGGGCCGATTGGTGCGTTGCGAGCTCGAGGCGATCGTGGAGGAGGTGTCGCGGCAACCTGGCGTGGGCGCGGTGGCTACGACGCCACGCGTGAGGCAGTGGGGGCGATGCGAAGTGCGGCGGCTGGGTCGCAAGTGAACAGTAGAGCCTGTAGGGTTTCTACGTGAGAGGTAAATGATGTGACGTGTAAATTATACTATTATTTTATTTTATTTGTTTTAAATTGTAATCATATCTTCTAATCGACATAACTTTTACATACGATGTCCGATTTACGTGCAGTTTCTTTTGTTAGGATCGTTTTCAAATTCTGGACATTTTGACTCTGGTTTGGACGAATTCTGAGATCATTTGAATTTGGGCCCTAATTTGGATTTAAATTCGATTTAAATTCAAAGGTGAGTGTTTTAACCCACTCACAACTTCTAAAAAAATTTATGTTTGTTAAATTTAATTTATGATGTGATTAGAAATTTATTTATGATTGTTTGGTATATTTTGAATAATCATTTCTGTTAATTTGAATTTATTTGAATTAAATCGTTATTCAATTTATTATTGAATATAAAGTGCTAGTTAAATACCTGTTATTAATTATCAGTTCTATATTGATATTTATTGATTGATTTGGATGATGTTTGTGATGGATGTTGATTGTTGATATTGGATGAATGTTTGTTTTATTTTTTATCGTTGTAAACTGCAAGTTAACTATGGGTTGAAATAATACATACCCGAACGATCTATAGATTATGGAAAAATCGTTATGGGTTGAAATAATAGACTCGAGTGATTTTATGGATTTTATTATTAATTCGGGATTGTGGTTTGAAATGATATATAACCGTAAAATTTTAAATTGCGGATTGAAATGATAAATATTCGTATCACTTGACCCTAGGGAAGAGAATTATATACGGACAGCGGATTGGTTCAATTTAATGATTTTTAACTTCTTAATTTTTTTGAATTAATTAAATGATATCTTGAAATAAAATTTGATGTATATAAATTGAAGTATTATTGGAAAATCAAGTTTTGTGTTGAAATGTGAATTGGTTTAAAAGGAATTGCTTTAAGAAATTAAATTGGAAGTTTAAAGTTAAACTTTTAAGTATAAATGAAATTCTATCAAAATTAAGTTATTGAAGTTGTTTGAAAATAACTTTGAAATATTTTGAAATTGAAAGGTTTGGAATTTGGTTTATTGACTTGGAAATTGAAAATGGTCCAAGAAATGAAATGAATAGTTTAATTTGATATTAATTCCAAATTTATGTTTTAATATAAACTGTTTTAAAATAATATCATTTCAAAATTTCCAATTATTAAGATTTCAAAGTATTAAACTATTTTAACCTGTATTAATTATATTAAGTCATTTTAACCTATTTTAAACCATTTAATTTATTTAAACTAATTAACCTGTTTTAACTTATTTTAAATCTAATTAATCTATTTTAAAGCTATTTAATCTATTTTAATTATATTTAATCTATTTTAAATCTATTTATAACTATTTATAACTATTTGTAACTATTTAAAACTATTTTCTTCTAAATTCCAAACTAAGTAAAATGGATGGGTTTAAATTCAAATTCTCGATTTTTTTAGTGAATATGGTTAATGATGTTATAACCTAATTGGGAATTAAATAACATATTTGGTTTAATATGATATTTTGAAATGAGAGTTTATCCTATTTTGGAAATATGACTTTTGAAAGGAAATATAATTTCGAACTATGATTTCAAATGTGATATGAATTCAAAGGTGAATATGATTTCGGAAGTAAGTAATGATTTCGAAAGTGATATGATTTGAATTGAATATGATATTTTTGATATCAATTACGAAATGATTTTGGAAATGTAAAAGAACCATCCGGTGTGTAATAAGCGATTGGTTGTTAAAGAGACCGGGATCAGATATTGTCATACTCTCTGCCAATACCGAAAACCACTTTGACAACTGTGTACGCGGTGGAGATTCCAGAATGAAGTAGGATGGTTAGCGACGATCCTATATGAGGTATGTACGTGGACCTGACTCCCATGAGTTAGCTTAAGGTGGCGAAAACAGGAGCAATTGACGGGCCAAGTGAGGACATTCCTCCGATCGGGCACACTCCTTCGATACTATATTCTGACTGTGCGATTGATTTGGTGGCCACCCTCGATTTTTGATTTGGGAGTGTGTTCCGAGGTGGGCGGTAGTAGCTGTTATGCGTTACCATAAGTCCGGAAGTGTAATTGGTATATCTACCCTGGCATTGCCTAGTTGTGCCATGTCACCAACACTATCGAGACCACTACGAGTTTGTTTTGTACCATACCAATGGAGTGCCCTCTGACGACGTCCAGTACGGACGGGATTACGGTACTGTATAGACTATGGGAATATATAAAAATGTGTTAAGGGGGAAATGGGTAACGCCTTAACACTATTTTAATAGTTTATCTTACTGTAGACATATTATAATAGCGTATTGTACTACATAGTAGATAGTTTAACGGATCCTTAGGAGATGTGAATCCCGAACATCTGTTAAGTTACTGCACTCACATTAGACACTGGATAGGAGATGTCAAACCCCGTAAACATCTCTGATGCCGTTCCACTCATAGTTATTTACCGTTGATTTAACTCACATAAGATCTTTTAGTTCTGACTCGAGTGTTTTGTCTTTTCAATTCGATCGGGTCAGCCTGAGCATTTCAGGATTTGAAGACCTTATTTCTGGAGGACGAAGACGAAGATTTGTACTACTATTATTCACTATATTTATTCCACTGCATTCATACTGTTCCGTTGCATTATTTGTTTATCTCTGATATGTGTAACTCTGATTTTGTATTGTATAAGTATAATCAAATGTTTTGTATACAGCTTCATGAACTGTTATTTGATTATTATATTTTGTCATTCTGCTGCGAGATTCTATTTTTTTTTCTTTCTCTGCTTTCTCTTATTCACCCCAATAATAATCCGCCCTTCTGTATGGTTTGAGTCGACACGTTTGCCTCCTTAAAACGTCCAAAAAGGCGGGATGTTACACCAACCTAGGAAACCATTCAAGCACACAAACAATAATTTATATCAACACATGTATCATATTATGTTCATTCAAAGGTGAGTTAAGTCAACAAAATTCTAGCCAATGCTTATCCGTTCTTGCTCGATCTAGAATCGAACGGTGTTCGATTTTAGCTCAAAATTATGCTTGCTCCAAACTTGATGAAATCAGCTCCAGTCGTAGGTAACACTTCTACAAGTGAAATGCAAAAGACCACGTTCGATTTGAACCTTATATGCAAAAGAAATAGATTTTATAAGAATCGAAATTCAAAATATTAATTAATTACTTAATTAACTTGGTTAACATTAATTATCTGCACTCATCCTCTCTTCCCCAACTCCTAATCCAAAACTTGTACACACATAAACGTGCATAATCAAGGTCGTGCGTCACCTCCTCTTGCCGGAGATACACTCCACTGATCGACGAACGACCACCACCGACGAACTCCACACTACATCCTGTTCGCCTTGGACCCAAAAATTCCAAGCTCAATCAACTCAATCAAAATTCGACTATGCCTCCCATCTTTGAATTCCTAACATCACATTTTTCCTTGAAGCATCGGAGCACTCCATAACAACGTCAATCCACTCACCTTCATGCCACGAGCTCAATGGCAGACGACCTATATTTTTGGACAGTTCAAGTCAATAATAAACCACACATGTCCAACTCAAACCGTCTAAAAGACAGATTATCAATGAGTTTTATCCTAAAGAAATAAGATACAGAAGAATAAAATACAGAATATCGCAGTGGAATGACAAAATATAATAAATACATAAACAGTTCATGAAGCTGTTTAACAATATACATTTAATTTCAATTTTTCAATATCATCAAAGTTTTAACCAACGGAATGAATAGTGCAGCGGAATAATAATAGTAAATACGGTCTTCAACTCCATCTTCAACTTTGAGAAACAAATCTCTTCAAAATAGTGAAATACTCAGGCTAACCCGAGCGTAATAAAAGGACAAAACACTCGAGTCAGAACTAAAAATTCTTATGTAAATTAAAATAGAATCAGGTGAAAAATGGGTGTGCATAACTTCATTTTTACTTTGAAAATTCACAGAAAAGGTTTCAGAGTTTCCATCTACCTTTTAAAATCATTCAATGAAGTTTGGAACATTTCCAAGTCGATTTAAATAATTTTTACAATTTCGAACAACCACTTCAAGGTTTAAATTTTCAAGATTATTAAATCATCGAAATAAATACAGGTTCCTTTATCAAATATTCTTCCAATATTCAATTGAAGTTTTCCGAAAGTTCAACTTACTTTACCATTTCCAAAGTATAGATAATTCCATTTTCAAAGTATAAAATATCAAAATCATTAAATGGTTGAATTTTAAAACACAAATTTCTTTACAAAACATTTTTATTTTACTATATAAAGCTATAAAAAAATGTTAGAAATATATATATATATATAATTTGAACCTAAAAGTTTTATAAATGAATTTCAAACTATTTTTTGAAAATCCGATTTAACCAAATTTACAAAAATAAATTCTTAATAACATATAATTTCTAAAGTTTAAAAATTAAATTTTGAAAACTTTTCATAGTTTAAAATCCAATTTATGAAAACCTTTCAAAATTTCTCGAATGGCAATCAAATCCTAATAATCACATTCCTACCAAAGCAGTCAACAATGCATCCAACAACTCACATGTCAAAATAGGATGTCCAATGGTTCATACCACCATTCAGTGGTCCAAAGGATCAATATGGCAATCATGTAATGATGATCATATTGACCAGGCTGATAACATGGATATATCAAAATCAATAAACAATATACATCCAATCAAAATATCATCCATCACAATATCAATCAATATCCGAATCAACCAGTTCAACATATATCACAAAAGTAATACATCACCAAATGTTAGGGTGTTTAACTAGCAGGGTTATTCAATTTAAATGTTAATTTAGATGTCAATTTAAATTTTATCAATTTGATTTCAATCAATTCAATTTCAAACAGCAAACAATAAAATTTATCACTTCAAGAATCATTTTAACTTGCAATAGGATTTTTAGTATTGTGTAAGTGGGTTTAATCACTCACCTTTTAACGAATCTGAAAAATTCGATTGAAATGAACCAATATGAAACTAACTTTATAGCGAATATCTCATCGATATGAATCTGACGCAAAAGACCGCGTCCAAATCTGACTTCGTACGAACAAGTTACGAATTAATAACCATTTGAAATTAATTAGATTTAATTAAACAACTTAACTAATTAGTAAAACTATTGATTACTACAATTAATAGGGATTATCTGCTTTAATTACCTTCGTTAGAACCGAACCCATATCGCGCTACTTCGACGTTTGCTAAATTACAACGCCGCCGAGCCTCTGGCCACCACCGGCCTTGCCTAGTCGATCACAAAACTACACGCAACCCGACGCCATCGGCCCCGTAGCCCCGCTGCCCCACCTACCTCTGTTCATCAGAAAATAACCCATTTTATTGCGTTGTTCATCTAGAAACTGCGGCCACCACCGACCATCGATGACCACCAAACTCCGGCAGCAAGTATCTCACGACATTCTCCATAACTTCTCTTCAGGCGCTACCGCCTATAGATGATCAACGGCGGCGAAATTGCCAACCCTAGCTGTGCCAATCATGGTCAATTTTCGGCCGCCTCGCTCCTCCAATCAATGGTCCTACCGGTCATCTTCTATAGCTCACCAAGACAAACACTTCTCTAGTTGGCCACTTCGCCTGAAAATGCCTCTAGCGGCACCGATGAACGTGGAATGTTGAATTGGAGGGCTTGTTTCATTTGGTTTGATAATGGCTACGCAAATAAGAAGAGATGGCTCATTTTATAAACTTAACTCATTAGCAATTTGTCCTTAAAATCACAGACCTCAATCAAGATGTGCTCACCAACGTTCCTAGCCAAATACCCCTATTTCGGACTCAATGGAACTAATTACAGAATCCAATTCCATTAAACATAAAAGTTAGCCTTTTCATCTTTCAATAAAAATGAAATCAATTTAGTTCAAATATTTTCCAGTTATATTTATGGGAATCTGATATTTTAATTTTTTAAATATATCATTACAAACTGAGAACGTTTCATTAACAATTTGTTTTCCTTGTTATTATTACACTTGAATCGAATTTGAATATTTACACTAGTCAAATATTTAACTAGTTTCTAAGTAAATTCAAACTGACTAGATTTTTTCCAAATTTCAAAACTAATTAATTCCTTTTCAATTTAAACTTGTTAAAATACGTTTCAATTATACGACTTCAATTTATTGAAATTTCCAAATTAGCTTTAGAATAGTTTCCTATCATCAATTCTGCAATTTAACGGCTGTCCACATTTTATTCAAAATTGAATTTTCTCATTCTTATAAAATCATTCTTATATTCAAAAATGAAAATATTCGTTTAATTTTCTCAACATTATTTATTTTCATTAAACGTTCATTTAAATACATGCAAATGTGCATTATCATCTTTGATCTTATTAAAATTGTCATTAAAGAGTTTATTTAAGATTACCACTTAATTTCAAACTTATTTCCATAGATTAATCATAAGATTTTCATTTCTAACAACTTTTTATTTAACAACTAAATTAAATTAAATATTTTTAAATGGTTGAAAATACGGATCGTTACAATCTCCCCCACTCAGGAACGAATTGAGGAAACTATCATTCTGATATATTTTTACTCAAAGTGATCAACTTATATAACATTAAAATTTTCCTAGTTTTATTATTTAACAAAAAATTTATAACTCCTAAAATTTCGAAAAATTTCGGCAGCACCACCTTTGCGCAAATAGGTCCAAAAAATTTCACAATATCAATACTTACATGGTATACATCTCATTTCAATAATGAGGCATCCCAAAACATGGGGAAAATAATAAAATACCAATACATAAAACCGTAATATGAAAATGTACCTTTTATTAGCGGTATAAGCAAGTTTGCTCATATTTAAGCGAGCAAATGCAAATCAAAATCGCATATGCATCCAAATAGGCTTCATATGTACCTATCTCAACTCAACTCTGAATATTAGTTGCTTATAGAAAGATATAAAGAGAAATGCATGAGTTTAATAGAATCATACAACATGTATTCTAAATTCAAATCATTTCTTAATAAAGTTTTAAAGTTCAAACTACCAAATTAGATAAGGATTATAAAATGGAATTATGCAACATTGTATTAGTATTCAGAAAAGACATAACAACTACATGCACAAGGCATGTAATCCAGCTAACCATATCAATGCAGTTCTACATGAAATTCTAGCATGATGTAAAACTGCATGTAACTAAATCATTATATTAACTATATGCAACAAAGAAATAATCATTTATGAATTGATATTTATTTACGTACACAAAATTATTTTCCATTCAATGTTAAAATCATTAATGAATCATTGCTTAAAACATTACTTAAGTTTATAACATTCTATAAAATAATTCATCATAATTACTTCATAATTACTTTATAAGCATTCTATAACTATTTCATAACTATTTATGACTATTTCATAACTATTTCATAAGTGTTTAGAAAGCAATTTCAAATTAAGTATAAAAAACTTAAATTCGAAAGACTTATAAACTTCAAGCTAAGTATAAAACAATTTTAAATTTGAAACAAAATTGATTATAAACAAAACCTTTAAGTTTTTTGTATTCGTCTTGAAGAGGAACAAAATATTCCAATATATCTTAAAAGATTAAGCTTATAAAACATTCAAATTTATTTACTTAGGTTTATATAAAATACATATGAAATATTCTCATAGTACTAGCTAATAATTTTTCAAAAAGTTTATAATACTGTTAGAAATTGATATCAAAACATTTTAAACAAGCTTTAAAATAAAGTTCTTTAAGTCCGATGATTTATTAAACCGATTATCTAAAACAAGATTAAACTCAAAGATTATTAAATTGAAACTAAAATATTCTCAAATCTTACATTAAATTTCTATTTCAATCAAGAGTATAAAATTTCATATCTTTCACAATCAATTCATAAAATACTTAATTTTTAAATAATTATTCAAACCATGGAAAAATTTTACTTTTGTTTAATACAAATTCAAATAGTAAATAACCCTTTAAATTTAATATTACTACTTCGAAAACCAAGTAAATATTTCAAACCTTCCTTTCAAAATAGATATTCAAATTTATTTTTCAAACATATTATACTATAGATAATACTTTCCAAATCATTTATTCCGTAAGATTTTAAAATGGAAAAATTTCTATATATTTTATTTATATAATATTTCTAAATTTTATTTTTAAAGAAACTTATATAAATCTCATTTGAAAAATTCATTTGAAAAATTCATTTGTAAAATTCCTTACTTTACATATGGTAAATCCATTTATTAATAACATTTAAAAATTCACAATAGATATCCTTATAAATATGTGTAAAATATTTGAAAATAATTATTAGCGTCATCACTTATATTTAAAAAAAAAGGCTATTTAAATTCTTAAACCATTATTTAAAATTTGGCTAGTTTAATATTAAATACATTTTCAAACATTATTTATAAAACAATAATAATTAATGTTTAAATATTATTATACTAAATAACAATTTACTTTCAAGGCAATTTTAATAAATAAAATAAGTAATTTCAAAACATTATTAATAAATAAATATTATTAACTTCAAACAATATCAATTATGTAAATAACTTTTCACTATATTTAATGCTAGTAAATAACTTTTAAACAGTTTTAATTATAAATAAATAACTTTTAAACATTTCTAAATGATTTGGAAAAGACAAATAAGTTTACATCAAAATACTTTCATAACTGGATGTCTTAACAGGTTTATCCTTGTTCTTACAAACTTCAGCCATATGTTTATCAGACATAGGACTAAAAAATCTCTAAGTACTTTGTAGACCTATTTCAATACTAAGTGAAAATACATGAAAACTTTTCCAAAAAAGATAGGGAAAGTACCGCTCGAAATTTTGACCATTGATCGTAGTTACACAATGGTTATGTCTCTATCCTAGAGAATCCATGGTAATTGTAGGTAATCTCTGCCCCTCGATTTATGCCATGAAAAACTACGGATCGTAGTTAAACAATGTTTACGTCGCTACCCCAACGAAGCCATAGTAACTATAAGCAATCTCCGCTCCTCGATTTATGCCACAAAAACTCCCATAGATCGCAGTTACATAATGGTCACATCGCTATCCCAACGAATCCATAGTAACTGTAGGTATCACACCCACTCCCCCCTCCCGATTTATGGTATGAGAAAAACAAAAATCAAAGGAACTCATGAGTTTATGTCCAGACAAACTACATCAAATTCAATTGAATCCACCGAGTGGATTTCCAAATGGATCCACCAAGTGGATCTCCAGTTTTCGATTTTCATGGAGGGTACTTCTCCATACCTCGATTTCCGAATATATCATACTATACATAGTTCCCTTCCATATCATAAACTTTGTATATATCATACATATAAACTCCATTTATATAAGATCATTACTTTCCAAATCGAATACCTTTCAAAATCAATACTTTGAAATAACTTCATACTTACATAAAATCCTCTTTAAAAGAATTACATGTGTGCTCTCCTCTTTTCTAGAGGATCACACATTTTTCTCAAAAAAAATCCTCTTTAAAAGAATCAAAAACTTCCAAATCAAATATTTTAGCACATCAAAGGTCTTCGAAAATCAATAAGTTTCAATATATCACTTCATTTTCATATTTATATAAAATCTCAAAATCATTTTTCCTTCTTCCTCAAAATTGAATACAATTCAAAATTCATTATTTTCAAAACCAATAGTTTTCAAATATATAATATAGACTTTATAAAATCAAATTTTCTTTAAAATCGAATACTTTTCAAAAATCATTTTAAAAATAAATAGAATTTATAAAACATTAACTAAGTTCATAAACATTTCTTGAAATGCAATTTCATTATTAAAAATTTCAACACTTAATTTCATACTTGTATAATAAAAATATTCTTATTCATTTTACATAACAAGAATATTTAACAGTTTAAAACTTGTTTTAAATTCTATTATCCTTTTAATTTAAGAATTACAAAACTCAACTTCTTATAATTTCACGAAACACTTAGCTTCAATTCTTATCTCAATTTGAAAGTTCCCAATTATTCAAAATTGTCGACAATTCCATTTCATTTCAATAATTGAAAATCACCAATCAATATCTCAACAGATGCAAAATCAAACTATCCTAATGCGTATAATACATGCGTCCATAATATCACTTAACAGAAAACTCAAGAACTAAACACCGGGTTTTACTTCAAATCATTTGAAATGAATATATACATGTATCTTATGTATACCAAATCATACTTCAGGGATTTAAATAAAAATCCATTTCCAAAACAATTTCATAGCAAAGCTACTATAGTGATGTTCCCCATTCAAAACTCGAAAATAAATGCAAATGATGTTGCAGTCATCACCAAAATTATTTTCCAATGACAAAAGTGAGTTCAGTATTTTTTAATTTCTTTTGAAATCATTTTAAAAACTTTTCTTTTGGTAAATACTTCCAAATAATACTAATATTATTTTCCAAACCTTTGGAAACCAATTTTAAAACCCCAGAATTTAAGTTCTCAAATTCTCAATTTGAATTTCTTTTTAGTTATAAACCATATTTATATAAGTCATTTTCTTGAATAAAATCATTTCACAATTATATATCTTTGTTTAGTCATACAAAAAGCTTTTATTTAAATTTTACCCCAACATTATCATCGAACGCCTTATAGTCAAATTGTGAAACTTAATTCACAAGGTGTTCAATTCAGTTTTCAATAAATTAATATCTACCCATCCCATGTTGAAAAGGAAAATTACTTATAACTAGTTAACAAAATTTGAAAATTGACAATAATAGTCAATGCTCATAAACTGGCCGAGCACAACTAATCAATTAATAAATGATAATAAATATAACTATATCAATCAATCAGTAAGTGATAATATTTACTGATTATCAAATACATCATAAATAACCTTATCAAATTTTACAAATTATTCTTTTATATACAAATATAATACTAGTTAAATTATTTTATTTACCAAATTTTGAAATCAATAAAACATTTTTATAGCACTAACAGATACGCACTCTCATATATATATATACACTCACTCAACCTCATTCTAGGGTATTACTAACCCTATCTCTAATGAGTTTACCCTACAGGCTTAGGTGTTCGCTCAACTTAAGCTTCGATACCAACTATGATGACCCATCTTTTTGGACAGTTCAAGTTGAAAATAAACCACATATGTCCAACTCAAACCGTCTAAAAGACAGATTATTAATGGGTTTTATCCAAAAGAAATAAGATACAGAAGAACAAAATATAGAATCTCGCAGCGGAATGACAAAATGTAATAAATACATAAACAGTTCATGAAGCTGTTTAACAATATATATTTGATTTCGCTTTTTCAATATCATCAGAGTTATACATTTTAACCAACAGAATGAATAGTGCAACGGAATAATAATAAATACGGTCTTCATCTTCATCTTCGAGAAACAAATGTCTTTGAAACACTGAAATACTCAGGCTGGCCCGAGCGTAATGAAAAAACAAAATGCTTAAGTCAGAACTAAAAATTCTTATGTAAGTTAAACCAGAATTAGGTGAAATATGAGTGTACATAACTTCATTTTTAATTTGAAAATTCATAGAAAATTTTCAGAGTTTCCAACACCCTTTTAAAATCATTCAATGAAGTCTCGAACATTTCCAAGTCGATTTAAATAGTTTTCAAAATTTCAAACAACCACTTCAAGGTTTAAATTTTCAAGATTGTTAAATCATCGAAATAAATATAGGTTCCTTTAGCAAATATTCTTCCAATATTCAACTGAAGTTTTCTAAGAGTTCAACTTACTTTACAATTTCCAAAGTATCGATAATTCCATTTTTAAAGTATAAAATACAAAAATCATTAAATGGTTGAATTTTAAAACATAGATTTCTTTACAAAACATTTTTTTACTATATAAAGTTATAAAAAAATTAGGTATATATATATATATTAAATCTGAACCAAAAAGTTTTATAAACGAATTTTAAACTATTTTTCGAAAATCCGATTTAACCAAATTTACAAAATTAAATTCTTACATATACACCCCTAGATCCATTAATCCCTAACCCTAGCTTAGCCAAGAAACCATCGATCGCCACCACCCACCATTGCATGCACCAAACCCTACATAGATTCGAACTCTCCATCACACAAGTTCAATGGATCTAATGATTTTGATTTTCATTGAGCGGAGCTCCAGGAAGAATTAATTAAATGAGGCAGCTGGTTTTATTTGTTATAAGAAAGAATAAAAAGAAAAAGAGGGATAAGGGAAGAGTGTTAGAGAAGAGTGAGGTAGAGGGGGGTTATATAATAATTATATATTATTATTTAGTTCTCTAATTAGAATATTACACCTTCGAGCTCGCATGATCAAACAACACGTCCAATCGCCACGAAACTCATCGGCATACATCACCTCATCATTCTGATCCTAATGACACTGGTTTCTTCACAATCCGAGATAGTACCTTAGGATGATAATTTCACGCGTTTCGAGATCGTTTATCGATAAAACAATTTTCAGCCACAATATCAATATTGATTCGAACAATTTATTTCTGTAAATATTTTTCTATAACAAGTTCACCATTATTAATTATTATCTAAAAGGAGCTATTCAGATTTTAAAATCAATAATTTAAATATTTAAAATTAATTATATGTTCACAATCAAAATGGTAAAATTCCAGATCATTACATCCTTTCTCCCTTAAAAGAATTTCGTCCACGAAATTTCCAAATGAAGAAAATTTCTTCTCACCGTTAGACTTTTAAAGTCCCTTATGTTATAGAAAATTTTGGTAGCACCTCTTTTGCATGACTAGGTCCAAAAAATCACAACATCAATATAAGCTCATATCTGGGACCTTCCATATCTGGGAACAATACAACAACATTATATATGTATGGTATAACTTATAAGATGTGTTTGTCATATAGCTAATAGATCCTTTAAGCAAAAACACATACTATGTTACTAGCATTCAAACTTTACTCATGAAACCAAAAGTAACAAGCTAGTCTTTACATCCATGTACCTACATTTTACTTACATAACCCAAAATAGAGTTAAACACGACAAATGAAACAATACAACAACTCATTCATCATGTCATGAATCTAAGCCTGCCAAATCATATATAGTAATCATCTCGTATAAACATGCCATATCAAACCATCTAAGTTGCATTTCTAATGTAAGAACCATAAAACTACATTAAAATACGTACGATGTATATATGTTCCCGTACGCAAAATCAAATCCGATCACTTGCTCGCTCACATAAACTTCTCCTCTAAACTAGTATCGGTAACTCGACTTCCCTAATGCGGACTTCGATCTGGTTCCTTCATTAGAAATCTTCGTTCTTCTTACATAGCCAGATACTATGACAGAAAACCCTTTCCCCACTATGCGCACGCCTCCTTCTCCCCCTCCTCGTCTCCATTGCTCCAAACCCGAAACCCATACCAAGACAACCTAAAACCCTAAAACTACCTCGTATAGCTCGCACACTTTACTAAAAATCACTGCAACATTTTTCGTGGATGCTCCATCCCCTACACTCCTCCACCCCCAACGCCGAGGCACGAAATCGCTTCGGTCGCCTGAATTTGGCTTTTTGCCTAAAACTGATCAACTCTAAATTTCTCTTCCCTCACATCATTACAAATATCCAAACCACCTCTAAAAATAATATTTTCCAACAGCGAACACATCCCTATAATCTATTCTTAAAATTATGATACTTGGATTTTGGCCATAACTGACCTCTTCACTAACATATGGGTTTCCCTTCCTCCATGCTTGATGAAATCAAATGAAACAATTTTTAAAATATTCTACACTCTAAAACAAACAACCTTTGTTTTGAAATCATAGGTTAAAACTAAATAGTTGTTGAGCTGTTGATTTTTGAAGTGGATGTTTAGCTGTTTTATATGAAAAAGGAACATGACAAAGAGAAGAAGTACAGGTACTGAGTTGTACAGCGAACTATCCATGTCTAGTACACATATACACAGGTTTATACACATAACATATACATATATACTTGGCACATATCAAAGATTCATCAATATCACAATCACATATATAAATATAAGTAATGTCCAGTAAACAAAATAAGTGTTTACTCACAGTTTAAAAAAAATGAATATTGCTTGTTTAATTTTCTTCCTTCAAGCTTTTGCATGACTTGATCCTATCTTCCTTTTAATTCAATGGAATCACTTTATTTTTGTTTAATGGTAGTGAGTTTTTTTTGTTTTTTTATATAAGAATGAACAAGAACAAACTTGGCTATGTATATATAGAGGATGAAGTGAACAGTGCAAGCATATGGTGGCTGTGCACATATACAGGCTTCTTCACTTCATATATATATATACTTATATTTATATTTCTTTCTTTTCTTTTCTCATTTCCTTTTTTCTTTTACTGATTTGATTCCTTGGGGCTGACTTGATTTTTGTGTTTGATTTGATTTATTGCATGCATGACTTGATTTATTGTATGTTGATTTTATGTTTTTGTGGCTTGAATAGATGTTTTGCTATCATGATGCTTCCATGTGAATATATATCCTACATGTATGTATATATAGACTTACATATACACTATTTTTACAATATGTATATATTTACCTATTCACTATTTTATATGACATATATACATATACATTTACTTACGTATATTTTATCATCATATACATATTTACATTTTTACCTATTACCTTTAGATATATACATATTCATTTTATCATATTTACAAATATATGTATAGATATATAAATACATATATATTTACATGTTTACATATTCATATATACATTTATATTTCCATATGCACTATTTTTATAAACATTTACCCATATATATAGTCATAAGTTTGAAATTTGCCATTTTAAAGTTTATACATGTATGTGTGTGTATCTATATATATTTACATATACACATATATACCTATATACATACTTATATATTTTTCTTATTCAGAAATTAACGTTTTGAAAATTTCGTATAGCTTCCATAATTTACATATTCACATATTCCTAATATCAGAAAATTTATTCATTCGACTTATGTTCTTCTTTTATTAACAACCAATCAATCTCATATTTGAGGATAAACATTCGTTAATTAGAATTCTATTATTAATTCCATACAATCAATATCAAAGGGTTATACTGAAATTTGTTATCATCTTTTATCTTATTGCACACTTATTCAATTTCTTTATTTAAATGACATTTATTGTTCATACTTCAGTTATTAATTTAATACAATTGAATATTGTTTGTTTCAATTCAGATACTAATTAAAACTTTTCTCTTATTGCAATTTTGTCATTTACATATTCAATTTAGATTATCACTTCCATTAGATATATTTTCATTAATAACAATATAAATTTTTGTCTCTAACCATCTTTATTCAAACAAATTATTAAATTAAATATTTTTAAATGGTCAAAAATACGGATCGTTACAAAGAATCCGTATCAAGTATTTGCCATGAAAAATCGAGTGAAAAATCATTGTTCCGATAGGTATAAATTCCCTTGAAATCATGTACTCGAATCTGGATGAAGAACAGTTATGCGAATAAAATGATCTATATACAACTTACATATTTATTCCATTGGTTTCTTAACTGCGCCAATTCATTTTACTTCCTAAAATTATTTTATGAAAGCATTTCAAAAACATAACTTAAGTTTCAAACTTATATAATACCCTACTATATCCTAAGAGTATATATAACTATCTGATTTAATCTTTTATCTTTTCTTTTTCTTTAAATTTAGATGCAGGCCCAAATAAATAATCTGGGTCTTAAATTGATTCGACCTCTACGACATCTTTATCTATTAGATCTGATAAGTAGCCAAGAAGAGTAGGATGCTAGTATCCAAACTCGATCCTAGCGTCTACTTTTCCTTAGACATCTCAAAGGTAAAGATGTTTACTAGTCGGTCCAATAAAATCAAATAGTTTACATAACTTAAATGTTAAAAAAATGTTTAATAAAACAAAGTTTATTAAAACCTTCTTATTAAATTTAACCAGTTTAAAAACTTATGTTAAATTATTTCTTCTTTAACCAAGAGTGATATAAACCCATATTAAAAATT
The DNA here is from genome assembly GCA_030737815.1 of Allium fistulosum. Lineage (NCBI taxonomy): Eukaryota > Viridiplantae > Streptophyta > Magnoliopsida > Asparagales > Amaryllidaceae > Allium > Allium fistulosum. The sequence goes on along the minus strand of CM060908.1, from coordinate 146,833,260 downwards.
TCATTTATCAACACACTCTTTTATCAAAATACATTTTTATTCGAATCCATTCTCTTTAAAGAAACTTAAGAACTAAATACTCGATTTTTATTTCAAAATCTTTTTGAAATGATACCATAAATTTTAATCCATAGAAAATATACATATAGACCGAGTAGCACCATAATGATACCAGGAAACTGGGTCCTACCAAGTAGTATCATACATCCCTTTACCAATCAGGGTAATACTAAAGAGAAGTGTTTACCATTCGAACACATCTTTTACCTATTTTTAGTCATTTTCGAGCCACTCGAACTAGTTAAGATAAAAATACTTCTTCTCTTTCAATTTCCCTTTTGAAACAATGTTGTATATATTTTTATATAAATAGTTTTAACAAAATACCTACTACCAACTTGCCTTGGATTCGTTCAGATTCGAACTCGTTTTAATCGTACAATAACAAAAGGAATAATTTACGAAGTGCACTACAATGTTTGCCAAAGTAAACATCTAATTGTCAATTAGAATATTATTTAGATTACCACAAAACTAATCGAGGCGTTTTCTCCGAGCCATTCAAAGGAAATGTATCTTACTTAAAATTTTCTTCCCAAATATTTATACTTATAAATACTTTCAAGTAATATTATTATTACTTTTTCCAAAAATCATTTGAAATCTTTTCAGAGACGCCCAGATTTAAATTCTCAAAAATCCTCTTTATTCTAAAACATACTTTATAAACCTAATTTATAAAATCATCCTTCTTGTAACAAAATAAACTTTTTAACAACATTACTACCGAACGCCTTATTGTCAAATTGTGAAACTTAATTCACAAGGTGTTCGTATTTAATTCAACCAAAACAATAAATGCTCAGAAATTATCTGAGCATAAATAATCAATTAACAAATAATACTCAATGCTCCAAAACTGGATGAGCATGACTAACAGACATACCTCGTAAATAAATATATCAATTTTTTTTAGAAATTAATCTTTTATATATAATCCTAGGTAAAATTATTTCATTTGCCAAATTTTCAAAACAATACTATGTCAGTTTGCCTTGTCCAATGTTTAGAAACTCCTATCGATGCAGTTATACCTTCTGTATCGATCAGAATTCGTAAACCCCTCAACAGATCAATCAACACAATATAAAACAATTTTATAGCGCTAACAAATACGCGTTCTCATATATGTATGTATATACTCAAATTCATTTTAGGATGTAACTAACCGAATCTCTAATGAGTCTACCCCAACAAGGTCTAGGTGTTCGTACAACCTAAGCTCTGATACCACGTGTGACGACTGGCCTTTTCGACCCTCAAAAGCCATCACTAATCCATCCATGGTATTCACGTGCCGAACATCCAAGTGCCAAAAAGGTAGATTGTTTGTGTGAAAGAAAAGAAAGAACAAAATCTCACATCGTAACGAGTAATATACAATATACAATAGATTTTTACAAAAAGAAAACTTTAATATACATACAATAATCAAAGTAACTAACCAATCGACGACTTGGACAGTTATAACAGCATGTCCTCACAATGCTAATAAATACAAACAAGTAATGCAGCGGAAAATAAAATACGTGAATACATCTTAAAGGCATCCAACTCGTCTCCTGAAGCTCCAAAGCATCCATAACTAAATCTAGAAATATACTCGGGTCTGACCTAAGTATTATAAGAAAATGACACATAGATTGGTCTGATAAACCAGCGTAAGAAACTCAAAATTATGACGACCCACATTTCGGAAGGTTTAAATCGACAATAATCCACACATGTCTGACTTAAACAATCCGGAACATAGACAATCAATGGGGTTAATTAAGAGAAATAAGAAAAGAAGAAGAAAACAAACACAGAATCTCATAGCGGAATGATAAAATATAATAATCAAATAAACAGTTCATGAAGCTGTTTACTATAAATTTGATTATAATTTATACAACATTTATCAGAGTTATATATACATCAGGAATAAATAAATAATGCAGCGAAACAAACAATGATGGAATAATACTAGTAATAATAATATACCAAATTTTCACCTTTGTCCTCCAAAGAATAATCTTCGATAAGCTGAAAAACTAAGAACTGACCAAGCGTAATGAAAAGACAAAACACTGGAGTCAGGACTAAAATATTCTTATGTGATCAAATCGATATCGCATATAACATGAGTGTCGGGGCGTCAGAGATGTTACGGGGTTTTACATCTCCTATTTGGTGTATAACGTCCGTGCAATAACTCAAGAGATGTTATGGGATTTTCCATCTCTTAAGGATCCGTCAAAATATTTATATGTAGTAGAATACGCTACATATATAATGTCTAACCAATAAAACAAATATTTTTCTTAGCGTTAAGGCTTTACATTAATCCCCCTTAACACATTTTTAAGCATTGTCGTACAATTTGCATAAACCGTCGATGGATAGGGATGCGCCGTGATACGACAACACTAAACCAAAATCGTATGGGTCTCGTATAGGGATAAAAGTATGACAAGGCACGTTAGACAATGCCCAAGGTAGGATACTACCAGTTTACCCTTCTCAGTTAGTGGTAATGCATCATAGCCATGATCGCCCACCGCGTCCAACACTCCCAAAATTCGAGGATGCGCACCAATCAATCACAATGTAAATGATGGTAATATGTAGAAGTGTGTCCAAATCGTTTTGAATTTCAATTTAGGTTATAACTTCATTTTAACCCAACATGTATTTAAATTCGAGATTTATTTTAAACACTCCACCCATTTTGACCAGTTTGAATTTTAGAAAAATAGTTTGAATAGTTTTAAAATAGTCTAAATAATTAAAATAGTTAAAAATAGTTTAAATGGTTAAAATAGTTAAAAATGGTTTAAATGGTTAAAATAGTTTAAATGGTTAAAATAGTTTAAAAATAGTTTAAATGGTTAAAATAGTTTAAAAATAGTTTAAATGGTTAAAATAGTTTAAGTATTAAAATGGTTTATATAGCAAAATAGATTGGAAAAACCAAAATAATTTGAATATTTAAAAAAGATAGATTTAAATAGTTTATATCAAAATAATTTATTTGAAAATAGTTTCAAAGTCAAACAGATTCAATTTCCAAATTTTCCAATTCAAATCACTTTTAAATTTCCATTTCGATTTAATCGATTCAATTCTGATTTCACGTCAAATTTTACTCCGATTCCAAATTAATTTCGATGTCAATCTCAAATTAATTTCAATTAAAATTTCAAATCAATTTCAATTACAGTTCCAAAATAATTTCAACTTCAAATTATGAACCATTTCGATTTTTATCAATTCCGAGTTCGCTTCTAAAAACATCGATTCAAAACACTTCATTCAAATTTTCTTTCAATACCAAATTTGAAATCTAAATCCTCAAATATAATTCAATTCCGAGATCAATTTCGAAATAGTTCGATTTCCATAAATTCCACTTTCATTTTCTTAAAATCAAATCATTTAAATAAATTTCAAATCAAAAATTTTTAACCATTTAATTTAACCAATCCGGTGTTCGTATATAATTTTCTATCCTATGGTCAAGTGACCAGTTGTTTCAATTTAATTTCAAGGATGGATATATCTCATTTCAACCCAAATCACAGTGTCGTAGGTATATATCATTTCAACCTATTTCCTAATTAATTCGAAATAATTCGATTTATATTTTTATATACTATAAATAATATACAGGATGATAACAGGATATATCAAAATAAATAAACATCCAAATCATCCTAAACATTGATTAATAGCATCTATCAAAATCAACATCAAAATCAGCCAATAATTCACAACAATTTCATAGCTATCAATATCAGGTGTTTTACTAGCAATTAAATTCCAATTTCAAATTTAACCGTCAATTTTAATTTTTAACAGTTAATTCGAATGATAATTAAATTTATCAAACAACGATCAATAAATTTATATCACTTCATAATTTCGAATTTAACTAGCATAAAATATTCTAGTACGTTGTGAGCATTATAAAACACTCATCTTTTATTTGAAACTGAAAAATTTTCAGCTTCAAATAAATTCCATTTCAATTCCATGTCGTAGACGACTTCAATGTGATTCCAATGCAACTCATTTCCTTCAACACGGACCTTGTACGGAAAAGTTACGATTTAATAAACATTCGAGTTCAATTAACTTTAATTACAAAATTAATAACAAACCATCTTCCTAACCCTAAACACGTGCATAGCACATCACCAGGCAAACCACGCGCTGCTCCTTTATCCCTGGTCGAACTCGCGACATTATTTTCCTTTTTTTATATACACGAAGACGATCGCCAGCACATCATCGCCGTCGACGCTCCAGCACTATCGCCTTGCCATCGCTCCTCTAGTCGCTTGCGCGATCTTTGCTAATGTAGCAGGCCGGAGAAGGGGCAGGCTGAGTGGTGTACGATGCTGGATTTTCGAGGAGGTGGTGAACTCTAGGTGCGAGGGGGTGACGGACGATGGTGCTGTGGTGAATGGAGGTGGGAGATGCTGGCGAGTTGGTGAGGCAACAAGGTAAGGCGGAGTGCAGTTGGCGAGAGGGCAGAGCAAGTGCGCGGGGTGCGGGTTGCAGGTGGTGAAGGGTCGGGTGGTTGACAGTGAAGGCTTGGCTACGGTTGGTAGTGTGCTGGGTGGAGAGGAGGGGCGGAGCAAGTGGGTTCGGTGAAGCGGCGGGTGCAAGTCATGGATGGGGTGGTTGCTGGTGATGAAGTGGAGGAGGTGGGGTTCAGGTAGGGGAACGGGCGGAGGCGGTTGACTGGGTTTGAAGCAAGGTAAGGGAGATAAAGGAAAGTTGGGGAGGGAGTTACGTGAGGGGTATATATATGGCTTATATATATATATATATTCATTCTCTGAGTGAAGGGAATAAGCCAAAAGGAAGAAGAAGAGCAGCGCATATATAAGTAGAAAACGAGGAAAGTAGCAATTAATGCGAGCATTTAATTCATTTAGGCTGCGCCCGCAACCTGTTGTAACCTGTTTATGAAAAGAACTTAGGCTGCGAAAAAAAATAAGTAATTATGTGTGGGACACGATCACGGACGGCTATCTCGACCATTTAGCGTTTTACAACGGAAGCCAAAATACAAAAACAATTATACCGTGGAGATCAATGTGACGAGACGAATTCAACGATGTACTCAAATCTATGTTACGACATTCTTAGTAAAATTTCATCTGTCACCGTTGTTACCACTTCGAAATTGAACGACAATGGCAATTCTTGATAAACGGAGCTACAAAGGTCGGAATTTGATGGAACAAACTTCGCCATTCAAATCAGAGAATTTTTTAGATCTTTTCTATGTAAAAATATTTACATGTCGAAAAATGATATTTTACTCTTAAATTTATTAACCGGTTTCTACTTAAATTTGAACGGCATAAATTTTCACAAAATTTGAAAATAGAATTCATATATTAAACTTATTAAAAACACGTTTTAATTGCACAACTTCAATTTATTGAAATTTTGAGTTTACGCGTTAAAATAAATTATATAGATTACGGCTGTTTTTCAACGACAGTAAAATATTGTCTCCAAACCCAAAATTTCTTTTTTTATAAAATTCTACTTACTTTTAGGATGAAAACGTATATTTTATTTTTTCAATATATTCTTTATTTTCATTAAAACATTAGTTTAATTTCAACACAAACGCGCGATAAATTCCATATTAAATGTAAAGGTTTATTATTCTATTTCTATTATTATCATCTTTTATCCTATTACACACTCTCTCACTTTTATTTGCTTTTGTAACATCTCAATTTTTTTTCTAACCATTTTTATTCAAAAATTATATTAAATTTAATAATTTAAAATAGTTAAATATACGGGTCGTAACAAAAATCATATGTATTTTTTAATGTTATAAAACATTTCAAATATAAAGGTATCTCGTAAGACTACGCCGCACATAAACACGGATGGGTTCTTATTTTAAGACAACTAAACCAAATTATTAGGAAGTCCAGTGATATTATAATAAAGTATAGTGTTTAAAATAAATATTTAACATAATCAGAATGGTTACATAAATTATATTCAATGGCATATTTAGTATACAATAAGTCCGTAAAGGTGCGCATTAGAGAATGGATTCCAACATTGACAAGGTAAAGGACTACCTTCCGTACAGTACACCTCTAGAGAAATTGTACCAAGGCTACAAACAAACTGAACCTCTGCCAACATAGAATCAGCCTACCCCTTCCTGGATAGTACAGAATATGATTATCACTCGGCTGTCAACTTGGAAAATTGTTTCCGTATGCCCATCATACATAATCCGTAAATATCGATCTAGATACAAGTGATAATCATACCTTAACGGTAGCGAACCACATAACTCTACTGCATCTCTCATGTTTTAGTCATTTCTGGATGTGAGATTTGAGACTGTGTTTTACCTTTTAGCAATTTCACTTAGAATGCAAACACTGCCCTCCAGGAAACAATGCAATGCCAGCATTCATCCATATAAGTTGTTCTGGGACTAAGCAAACCGAAGGTACTACATTTACTACATCCTTTTTAGAATCACCCTCGAGATTAGTAGTAGGTAGCCCTTGTACTTTAAAGAACTTCATCTTCGATTTCCATCATCTATAAGATGTCTCCAATTCAGACGCTTATGCTAGTTCGAAGTAGTTTTCGGATAACACATGCTTATTTGATCCCGATCACTCCAAACCAACAATCGATGGTTTTAAACTAGCCAAAATTTGATAGTAGGTTATTTAACTATCAAATAAGCTAACAATCAAATCAGAGATTTAATCAAGCATGATTAAGCACATAAGCAACCATTAAGCCTCTTTAATTAACCCTTTCATTAATTAAAATCACTTTGCAAATACTGTTATTAAAATACCTTTACAAAAGATATATGTAAGCATTTCTACTCTTTTCAATCTATGAAAAAGTATTCATATACTTATCTCACCAGTATAAGTATGTTCACAAAACACCATACATTTCAATACTTATAAAGCGTTTTCATATACTTAACTTAACGGTATAAGTATATTCATAAAATCTTAAGAAATATTTCATTTCCAAAAACATATTTAATTGGGTTAAAACAAATATCATTTAAAAACATTAATAATGGTAAACCCAAAATACTTTTGGTGTAAGAAAATGTATCTCATTGAAATTCGACCAAATATACTTACACCCACTTTCCAATTTCGAACTTGTACTATCCCTAGATTAACAATGTAGTTGAACAAGTTAGCATGTTATCTTTGCGTCGACGTACATTCTTAAGCTCTCACAATTAGAGACGAGTTTTCCTTCCTCGGAATTTGGTGTTAAGTATGAAAAGAATACTTTCCATACCACTATAATTTAAAATGATCATTTATAGAAATCAAATCTCATTTCTTTTATAGAAATCCTTTTTTTAAACCACTTTTATATTTGTAAACCTCCTTTTATAAATCTCCTTTCTATTTATAAAATTCTTTTATAAATCTCCTGATTTTAAATCTCATATACTTATCCCCTATCTTCGATTTCAAGAAAGGACAAAATACTTTCCATAAAACGATCATTACATATATCACTATAAATTCATAAATGTGATTTATCATTCCAATTTATCAAAATGATATTATTTCCCTTCTATAAAATATCATTTAAAAATCTATTCTTATATGGAAAATTTTTTTTTATAAATCTATCTTTCTATACAACATTTTATATAAGCATTTCAAAAATATTTGTTCCAAAATATTTCTTTCTTCTTCTAAAACAGAATCACTTTATTATAACAGATAAACCCCCTTTTCCTTTTTTTATAATAAATATTCGTTATTATGTTAACTTTTCTGTAAAATAAACATTTCTCGAAATACATTTAAAATATGTCCATATAAATTAGAAGAGATTAACAAAAAGGTTGGAGTAAAAGAGAGAAGTTCAAAAACCATTTCTAAATAAAATGCCATAGAAAATTCCAAAAGTTACATTTAAATATCATCCTCTGAATCAAAACAATTTTCAAATCAAAAACAGCAAATAATAATATTTTCAAAATGCTATAATGAGGCCTAGAGCTACCATAGCACTTAATAAGTGCTTTCAATGTTTTATACTAAAAAAGTTCAACTTTTGCGACATATCGAAGTCACATCCAATAAGGCCAAGCCACCGAGCTTTTGGCATTCAATAATTTTTACAATAAGTATGTGTGTATGTATATATAATTAAAATCAATAGTAGCAAGGAATCCCTTACGATCCCTCTACAAATTTTCCTAAGTTCTCTGTATTTCATTTTATATGTCATCCACTTTCCAAAATGGAAATTCAACCAAACCAACCAAAGATTTTATTAAAGCATACGAATAATAATTTATACCAACACATATATTATATTGTTCATCAAAAGGTGAGTTAACTCACCAAAACTCGAGTCAATGCTTATGCATTCCTGCTGTAACGACCCGTAATTTCCGATAATTAAAAATAGTTAATTTAATAAGGTTTTGTGATTTAATGTTGGAAGAAATAAAATTTTGTGATTAAATAATAAGAATGTAATTGGATTAAAATGTAACAGTATTAATTTAAGGTAATTTATAATTGCTTTGAATGTAATCTAATTAATTGAAATGATTAAAAGGTTATAATTGGATATAGATTTGTAAATTAATTGTAATAAGTGGGTGTTAATTTATAATTGGATCAAAAGAATAATTGATAATTTAAATGTTGATTAATCAATGAAATAGTATGTAACTAATTGTAATTGATAAAAATTATTGTAGTGGTAGTAGTAATGACATTTGTGTGAAGATAACAAACTTACAATTGTTATTAAATTAAGTAAGGTAACGACTATCATTTGTTACCAATTTTTTTAATTGTTAAATTCAATTTGAAATCAAATGCAATTAAATGTAATAAAATGTTACGTTAATGTAAATTAAGATGAAATTGGAGAATATTAATGTAATGAGATTTAAACCAATGTTAACAATATCCAATTGATAATGATTTGGTTGAATAAAAGATTGAAATCAAGTTTGATCAATTATTGGAATTTAAATTTTTTTTATTTGGATTTATTGAAATTAAATGTAATGAAATATTATGTTAAAGAAAATTAAGATGATAACTGTAAAAAGATTAGTGTAATAAGATAAACAAATGTTAATTACAGCCATGAGATGCAAATTGATTGAATAATAAGATGGAAAGGCAAATAAATGGATTTATTGAAATTTAAAGTAATTATCACTATATTTATTTCAATTGGAATTAGATACCAAAATTAGTAGAATAATTGACATTGAATTGATATGTAAATTTGTTTTAAATTATTGTAAATGTCTAAGTAATAAAAAATGATAGAAATTGTTAATTATTAAATTTGAATTTGAAAAGTGATTTAATTAATTTAATATTAATTTATTTAATTTATGTGAAATTAGCCATTTTGGCAACTGTCTCAGATTTCGACGAAACTAGTTTCATCGGATCCATATGGTGAATTATTGTAAGGTTTCAAGTTTCGTAGCGATCGGATGCGTCGTTTGATCGTACGAACTCGAAACGCGTAGAAATCAATTTAATTCAATTGAAATCAATTTGAAATAAGCTGATTTTAAGCTAACTTCTTCATACGATGGAATTAGGACTTGAAACATGTTCCATTGAAGTTAATACTATTGAAAACATCTATTTTGATATATGGGATGACCCACTTTCGTTTCGGAAGCGAAACGGGCTTTTCGGGTCGTATTTGTCATTTCAAATCTATTCGGATGTTTATTCATTTCTTATCGGGCTTCGTTAGTATTATTGTTCTATTCTAACCCTAACAGCCTTATTACTTCTCATTTCTGTACGTACAATTCAGCTGTCTGCTTCTTCTTCTCAATGCCTGGAAACCCTAAATTCCTCATTTAAATTTCAATTCAAAATTCAACTTCAAAATCAAATTCCTCCAAACCCCATCATATTATATACCGATTTGAAGCTCTCCACGAGCATAATCCACGGGTGTAATTTTTTTTTTGCAATCGAATCACCATTTATCCAGAAATCAGTGATTTAGTTTCGGTCGATCATGTGTGATCATTGAGATTCAACGGTAGATCTACGACTAGAGGACGATCGGGTAGCGCCAGTGGGTAGAGGACGATGAGATGTGGTGATCAAGGGTGGTTGCTCAACTGCAGGTGCCTCGAATTCGCCGATTTTTGCCATATAGAGGTGGCGGCGGCGTACGGCTTACAGGTGGCCGGAGTTCACGTGGTTCCAGGAGGTGGTGCGGCCTGAGGCGTGCTACGTGATGGCATAGCTCGATCGTGTAGAAGTGGCGCGTAGGCGATGGTGGAGGAGGGAGTTGATCGTGGCAGCTATTGTGTACAAGCGACGAAGTTAGGGTTCGAACGAGCGGGTTTGGGTTCATAGTTCAGGTGACGTGGCCACTATTATATTATTTTCTTAATTATTTTATAATTTGAATTTCAATTGTTCTAAATTACATAACTTTTACATACGAGGTCCGTTTCACACGCGGTTTGTTTCGTTGGGATCGTATCGAAATTCCAGACATTTTAGAATTGGTTTGGATGAATTTTAAGACTGCTGAATTTTGTGCCTTAAATTTGGATATCAATTCAATTCGAAATCAAAAGGTGAGTGTTTAACCCACTCACAACTACTAAATTATCTTATGTTAGTTAAATAAAATTTATGATGTGATTAAAATTTTACTAATTGATGTTTGGTATGTTTAAATTGTCATTATAGTTAAATTTGACTTTTATTGCATTTAATCGTCGTTTAATTTATTATTGAATTTAAATTGTTAATTTAATACTTGTTATTGATGATTAGTTATCTATTGATGTTTATTGATTGATTTGGATGATGATTGTGATGGATATTTGATTGTTGAATTTGGGTGACTGGATGTTGCATTTTATATTGTTATAACACTACAAGTTCCCTATGGGTTGAAATGATACATACCCGAACGATCTATAGATTAGGGAAAAATCGTTATGGGTTGAAATGATAGACTCGAGCGATGTTATAGATTTTTATTTAATTTGGGATTGTGGTTTGAAATGATATATAAACAAAAAAAAAATAAACTGCGGATTGAAATGATAAATATCTGTATCACTTGACCATAGGGTAGAAAATTATATACGAACATCGGATTGGTTTAATTATATGATTTTTTTTATGCCATAAATTTTGAATTCAGTTAACTGGCATTTTGAAGTAGAAATTCATTTACATAAGCTGAATTATTTTCGATAATCCAAGCGTTAATGTTGAAATTGGAATTGATTTAATGAATTGTTCAAAGGATTTAAATTGGAATATCAAAGTTGAAGAGTCAAATATAAGTGAATTTATCGGAATTGAGTTATTGAAAATGTTTGGATATAACTTTGAAATCTACTTTAAACTAATTTAAACTATTTTAATAAATTTAAACTATTTCAGTAAATTTAAAATATTTTTATTTATTTTAACCCGGTATAACCTATTTAATCCAATTTAATCTATTTTACCTATTTTAAACTAATTAAATTTATTTAATCTATTTAATATAATTTAAATCTATTTAATCTATTTTCAATTCATTTAATCTATTTAAAATCTATTTAAGATAATTTAAAATCTATTAAATCTATTTTAATCTATTAAATCATTTTAAAATCTAATTAAATCAAATTTAAGTCTATTTAAACTATTTTTTTACTATTAAAACTATTTATGACTATCTAAACTATTTTCTAAAATTTCAGACTGTGTAAAGTCGAAGTATTTATATTTAAATCCTTGATGATGACACAACCTAAGTTGAAATTTGGAATTGGTACCTTTTGTGAAATGACATATTTGAGTAAATAATGATGATTTTGGAAGGAGAATTTAATTAGCCTATCTTATCCATAATTTCAAAAGCGAAAATGATTTTGAAGTGAATATGGTTTTGAAAGTGAATATGATTTCAAAAGTGATATGGTTTGAAATCGAACATGATATTTTGATATTAATTATGAAATGGTTTTGGAAATGTCAAAGAACCATCCGGTGTGAAATAAGCGTTTGGTTGTTAAAGAGTCCGGGATCGGATATTGTCGTACTCTCTGCCAATACCGAAAACCACTTTAACAACTGTGTACGTTGTGGAGATTCCAGAAATGAAGTAGGATGGTTTGGCGAATGATTCTGTATGAGGTATTTACGTGACCCCGACTCCCGTGAGTCAGCTTAGATGTGACTAAAACAGGAGCTATACCAGGCCAAGTGAGGTCGCACCTCCGATCGGGCACATTTCTTCGATACCATACTATTACTTTGTGATTGATTCGGTGGCCACCCATTGATTTTGATTATGGGAGTGTATCCGAGGTGGGCTGTAGTAGCTGTTATGCGTTACCACCAGTCCGGGAGTGCAATTGGTATATCTACCATGACATTGCCTCGAGTGCCATGTTCACATGCCCTATCGTGCCTTCTATGAGTTTGTTTTGTGTCGTACCTATGGAGTGCTCCTTGATAGCCCACCTGCAGGTGGAGTTTACAGTATCTGTATAGACTACGACATTATATAAAATGTGTTAAGGGGGATATGGGTAACGCCTCAACGCTATTTTAATACTTTACTTTACTGTAGACACTATTATAATTGCGTATTTTACTACATAGTAGATAGTTTAACGGATCCTTAGGAGATGGGAATCCCGAACATCTCTTAAGTTATTGCACTCACGTTAGACACTCGATAGGAGATGTCAAACCCTGTAAACATCTCTACGCTATTACACTCATATTTATTTACTGCTGATTTAACTTGCATAAGATCTTTTAGTTCTAACTCGAGTGTTTTGTCTTTTCAATTCGCTCGGGTCAGTCTGAGCTTTTCAGTTTATCGAAGGGTGCTTTCTGGAGGATGAAGACGAAGAATTTGTACTATCATTACTTATTATATGTATTCCACCGCATCATGTTGTTCCACCCATTTATTTATTTATTCATGTTTTATGTAACTCTGATTTTGTGTTGTAAAAGAATAATCAAATGTATTTATAAAATAGCTTCATGAAATGTTATTTGATTATTATATTTTGTCATTCCACTGTGAGATTCTGTATTTGTTTTTTTCCTTTCTCTACTTTTTCTTATTTACCCCATAACAATCTACCCCTTTGAATGGTTTGAGTCTGACGTGTGTAGTTTATCGTCGATTTAAACTGTCCAAAAAGGTAGGTCATTACAGCTGGTATTAGAGCTTAGGTTTAGCAATAACCTTAGCTTTGTGGGGTCCGACTCATATAAAATAGGGTAGTAATACCCTAGAATGGGTCGCTGAGTGTATATATATGAGAGAGCGTATTTGTTAGTGTTATAAAAGGTTTTGTATTGTGTTAATTTGTTCTGTTTTGTATTTATAAATTCTGGTCGATGCATAGGACGCTATGACATCGATAGGAATTTCTAAACACTTAACATGACAGACTGACACAATATTGTTATGAAATATAGGTAAATGAAATAATTTTGCCTATTATATATTTTGTACATAAAGTAATAAATTTTATAAATGGTATAGTTGGATGTAATATGTTGTTTGTTACGTAGAATTTTTTTATGAATATTGATTTAAAAATAGGATTTACAAATAAAGTAAATATAAATGGGAAGTTTAGAACTGAAGTTTTGGAATTTTTGAAATTTCTTTAAAAAGATTTTTGAATGTAATATTAGTAGTATTTAGAAGTATTTTTTGATATAAATATTTCAAGATGATTTGAAAGAAATGTTTTAAAAAGAAATTTTTGAAGGAACGAAGTTCTGTACTCCCCTCTTTGTCGTTGGAAAATAATTTCGGTGATGAGTGCACGCATCATCAACATTCGTTTTCGAGTTTCAAAGTGAGTAGATGGTTGTAGTAGTTTTACTACACCTTGTTTTGATAAACGAACCTTAATTTTGAATTTCTAAATATGATTTGATCTATAAATGATTGAATAGATATATATATTATTTTAAAATGATTTGGAAATATAACCCGGAGTTAGTTCTTAAACCTTCTGATAATTAGTAGTTTTTAGTTAATGTGATAAAATAAAATCTTAACTATTTGAATGTTTGGAAGCTGCTAAGATGTGAAATAAGAAATTAAATGTTAAGAGAAATGAAATATAAAGAAATTGAAGGTTGTCATTACAAATTAAGAAATGGAAATAAGAAAATGTAACTATTGAACATTTTGTTAATAAAAATAAATATGATAACTTGTGTAACTTTCTATTGCACTCTAAAAAGACACACACACACATGCACACAGATATATATATATATATAACTTACCAAATTATCATAAGTTGAAATGTTAAATAGGATATGTAATAGAATATTGTACAGGTAAACTTTAGCAAATGAAAGTGTTCAATGGAATTACTTTTATAAATAAGAATTCTGATATTATAAATTGTTGAAAAACTTTGGTTAATAGTTTGAAATGTTACTAATCAAATGTAATAGAAAAGTTAATGATGTAAGAAAAACGATTATAAACTTAAGTTAACACTTTAATCTATTCATGATCAGATTTAATAGTAAAAGGTGAATACTGTAAGTAAATAATTATAAACTTAAATTAATGTTGAAGCCATTTATAATTAAAATGAGTACTATATAAATTGAATGATTATAACTTCAAAGAACATTAGAAATGATTTAGAAATGGAGGAATATTCAGTAATACTATATATGGAAGAAGAAATGTGAAAAAGAAATAATCTATAAATGGTGAATTGAATTGTAAAGAAACTTACCTAATAATGTATAATCCAATAATTGAAGTATAAATAACTTGTTTAAGCAATGAATGTTAAGTAATAAAATGAAAGAAAATGGCACTGTATGAATAAAGGAGAAATGAACTTTTGTAAGTAATAACGAATGTAAATTAATGAAAATAAACATTATATGAGTGAGAAAAGAAAAGTTTTTTTTATAGCAAGACGGTTGTGTAGCGTGTCACTACACAGCCGGTTATATAGCATAATAATATGTAAATAGTACGATCAACAAGCCTGATCGCTGGCCAAAATAGGAGAAGACAGCACAACAGTCACACAGGCAGTCAACTACATAGCAGAGTCATAGATACATAACAGCTTAATACATATATCAGTATATAAAGTAGATAAGTACTGCAGAATGTTCAGCGGTGGTGTCCAGGTTGCCTTCGGGTAGGAGTTGCGGAAGAGCTGCCAACCGATTCAACTGGCGATGATCTGGAGAATCGCAGTCTAAGCCTGAATGGAGCTGAGAAACTGTGGCCTGATAAAGATGAGAAATAGTAAATAATACGCCTGCATGTTCCATCGAAGTGAGATTTGGGCCTACTGAACACGTGTGCATTTCGCTCGGCCCAAATGCACCAACTAAATATAGCCACAAAGGGATCTAAGTGCTTGTTGGGGGGGTTATGCTGCCAATATTCGAAAAATGAAGTGATTGTTGGGATATAGCCGAGTATGTGAACGGATGTTGCAACCCAAACCCTAGAAGAAAAATCACATTCTACGAATAGATGTTGGATACTTTCGGTTGCGTTAGAGCATAAGGCACAGTTTGGGTCCACCGCGATGTAATTACGAATGAGTCTGTCTCTGGTGTTGATGCGGCCGTGGATAAGGCACCATTGGAAGAAAGCGATGCGAGGTTGGAGCTGACATTTCCAAATTCTGGGGAAGTTGAAGAGGCGTCCAGGGTTGTTAAGGTGAGCATAGCAGGAGGCGACGGAGAAGCCAACTGTGGGATTTTGGGCCTAGATGAACTTATCTGGCAAGGGGTGGAGTTGAATGGATTGGAGGATGGAGGCTGCTTGGTGAAGCTCGGCTAAGGTGGCAAGGTCAAAGTAGGTGGATGGAAAGAGGCGGTCAGGGCCCAAGCTAAAGGAGTCGGATGTGGTAGCATGGATTGTGGCTGAGTGAGAATATAGGTTGGGGAGGATAGAGGAAAGGGGTAGTTGGCCGTGCTAGATATCTAACCAGAAGAGGCATTTTGCCCCATTACCCAAACTGACATGGAAGAGTGATTTAACACGGGGGAGGGTGGCGAGGACTCCAGTCCAGAATGGGGATGGTTTAAGGCTGGTGGTGGAGTGAAGGACAAGGTGTGGATTGGAGTGGTAGTGAAGTGTAGTAATCCATGTTTTCCAAAGGAAGGTTCCGGGGGTGAGAAATCGCCAGAGCCATTTTGCGAGAAGCGCAACATTGAAGTAGTATAAGTTAACAATTCCAAGACCACCGTTGTCAGTGTGCAGACAAACGGTCCGCCAGTTTACGAGCTTCTTTATTCTTCCCCCATTCCATAGAAAGGAACTTCTGATCGTGTCGATTCTTTTGATTACCCAGGTTGGAAACTTGTAAAATGACATCCAATATGAAGGGATGGCCGATAAGACTGACTTTACAAGGACAAGGCGACCAGCTGAAGAAAGGGAATGTGCCTTCCAGGAAAGAAGTCTGTTTTTAATTTTGGTAATAAGGGGGAGCCAATCTGCTCTGAGTAGTTTGGTTGGGCGGAGGGGAATAACGAGGTATGGGATAGGAAATTGCACGATGTTGCAGTTGAGCAAATTGGAAAATGTTGGCCCAAGGTGATCGGAGTTTCCAAGCATGATGATGGAGCTTTTATTGAAGTTGATGGAGAGGCCTGATATGAGTTCAAAAGAGTACCGTGCTATTTTAAGGTAGTGGATGTGTTTAACGGTGGGCGATGCAAAAAGGATAGTGTCATCAACGAATTGAAGGATGGATATGGCCAGATTCGAGTTGGGGAGCTTGATGCCTTCAAAGAGTTGTTCGATATAGCTAACTTGATCATACAGTTGAATACGTCAGCGACAAGGACGAAGAGCAAAGGAGAAAGTGGGTCGCCTTGTCGCAGGCCACGAGCAGACCTGATTAGGCCTCCAGTAGCACCATTGATCGAGATTGAGGAAAAACTAGATCTAAGAATGCATTGGATCCAATTGCACCATTTTGTGGGGAAACCTCTATGCTCCATAAGCTCCAGAATGAATTGCCAATTAACTGTGTCAAAAGCTTTTGAGAAATCGAGTTTAAGGAGTATACCTGGCGTTGAAGTTTGGTGACAGAAGGAGATGACTTCTTGGGTAGACGCCACGCAGTCCATGATGTTACGGCCGAGGATGAATGCGGATTGTTCAATTCCAACAAGGGGGGCGATGACGGCTTGAAGGCGATTGGCTAGAACTTTGGTTATGATTTTGAAGGTGGTGTTCAGGAGGCTTATAGGTCGGAAGGATGGAAGGGTAGTGGCTCCTGGGATTTTGGGGAGGAGGATGATATTAGCATAGTTAAGGCGAGCAACAGATGATGGATTGGCTTGGAATTTAGAGCACATCTCGATAATGTCGAATTTAATGGTTTCCTAATAATGTTTGAAGAATAGTGGGCCGAAGCCATCTGGGCCAGGAGCTTTGTCATCTGACATTCCATTCAGCGCAGCCCAAATTTCCGCCTCCGTGAAGGGTTGGTCAATAGGGATGGGGGAGCAGTCTGGGTAGAGTAGGTTCCAGTCTATGTGTGGGAGAGGGGGGTGGTGTTTTCCCAAAATGTTTCGATAATAGTCGGAGAACAGATTGAGGATCTCGGACTGATCGATGACAGTGATACTGCTGTAGGTGATTTCGGGGATGAAAGTGGATCTGCGCCTACCGTTTGCAAGGCGGTGGAAATAGGCAGTGTTTTTATCGCCATCCTCTAACCATTTCGCTTTGGAACGTTGTTTCCAGCCTATTTCCTCTTGCATTGTCAATCTGTCTAGTTCCGCTTCCAGGTCTCGCAGGCGAGTCCGATCAGATTCGATAAGAGGATTAGATTCTTCGAGTATGTTTAGGTCCAAAATTTCATCTTGAATTGCTGAAATACGCGAGCGAATGGAGCCCCAAACTGACTTGGCCCAAGGCTTGATAATCTTTCGGAGTGATCGAAGTTTGGAGACGACTATGGCGGTGGCTGAGGGGATGTGGGAGGGCTGTGACCAGATTTCTTTGATGAAGTTGTCGAATGACGGCTCAAGGAGCCGAGTCGCTCGAAGCGGAAGGGTCGGGTAGGACAGGTGGAGGAGCTAGTGTCGAGGAGGAGTGGGCAGTGGTCGGAGTTGATTGTGGCTAGGCCTGAGACCAAGGAAAGTGGGTATAAGTCATCCCAGGATGGATTGAAAAGGAAATGGTCCAGCTTGGCTAACGAAGGTTCGGATCTACGGCATGACCAGGTAAATAGGCGGTTGCTGATGGGTGGGTCTATCAGGGAGCAGAGGTTGATGAAAGAGTTAAAGGAGTCAGAGTCATGGGAAAAGTTGCCCGAATTTCTTTTGACTGAGGATCGGGTGGTGTTGAAATCTCCACCAACCACCCAAGGGCCATTAATGTGTGAGGCGAAGGTGAGGCAATTCGACCATAGATCATTTCGATCTTGAGTATTTTGTGGACCATTGATATTGGAGAAGAAAAAGATCGTCCCAGTTTGCAAGCAACGAAGGGCTACGTGTAGAGCTGATGTGTGGTAAAAAGTTTGGCAGTGGGACCACACGGATTCATTCCAGGCTGTCATAATGCCTCCACTAGAGCCGACAGCATTCAGGTGGGCCCACCCAGATAGGAATGGCCTACCAATTTGTCTGAGTATGTTAGGGGATGGGTCTGGTACTTTAGATTCTTGCAGGAAAAGGATGTCAATTTTGTGTGGGGCTATTATAAGGTTAACAGAATGTCTTTTACTGGAGTCCCCCAACCCCTTTACATTCCAAGAAATTAGCTTCATTGGGAGAATGATAAGCGCTCCGATTCGAGTGCATGCATGGAGGTGTAGTGTTCATCTCGCAAACTCACGCCCATGCAACGTGCCATTTTTTTGTTTAGACTTTTATTAAGAGAGGAAAAAACAACATGTTTAAAGAAACTACCAGGGTGTGATGCCGCTTTGTCCAGTCTGGAGCTCCGGCGGACAGACGTTGGAGTGACGAGCTGGGACCACTGACCTGTTGCTGGATGGGCCACTTGGCTTTGCTCAACAGGATGGGGAACAGGGAACTGATGAGGGGGAGATTGAATATCTGTCTGAGGGGCTTCATTGTGGGGTGGTTGAGGTGGTGTTTGGGTTGTTGGTGGTGGTGGGATTTGCTGAAAAAGGGAGGTTGAGAGGTCCATGTCTGCGTACAGGTCCCACCTTTGCTCCTGGACTGGCCATGGTTCCCAGCCCCTTGGACCTACTACTTCAATTGACTGATCATTGAATTGGCCAAATTCTGGTGGGGATTCTGAGAAGAGAGGATCGTAGTTCATTACGTCAAACCTGTCCTCTGAATCCAAATCTTCAATCGGGATACGCCACTCGAAGTGGGGGAAGTCTCTCTCATAGGCAATTCCAAGCAAGTGGTTTTCCGGCCGCCTATTCGGGTGCTCGTGCTCCCATTTCTCAATGGTTAGAAGGTACTCCACGTTGTTCAAAACAGCGACGAAAGAGGTTGGGGAGTTGATGCCGCTATAGAATTGCATTTTGATGTATAAAAAGCGATGGTTGAAATTCGCCCAATCGCAGTCGTCTTGCGCCAGGAATCTTCCCACTGGACTGACAGCGTCGGAAATGGCCTCCGAATCGAACCGCAAGAGTTCCGGAAAACCCGTAATCCACGCCATTGACGGTGGATCCAAAGGCGGAGCTGGATGATCTAGTTCGGGCCATGGCTGAAATTGTATAACACCACCTGCTCTAGTAATGGTCGAACACTGAAGGATCTAATCTCGGATTGCGTGTGAGGGACAGAAGAAAATGAAGCTATTATTGGTCAGGAACCAAAGCGGCCAGTCACGGTGATGAAAGGTGGAGGAGAGCGCATGGTGAAGGGAGTCGATTGACCAAGCGCCACTGATGATATTTGCGGTGAGGAGTAAAGATGGGTCCGCCATTGAAAAAGTTTTCGAATTCAATTTTGTGTTATGATGCTACATTGGGGATTGTGGCAGATTTTGGGGAGCTGGAGAGGAGAGAGAGTGCGTTGGGGAGAGCGAAGGTTTCTGTTGAGCTGAAGGGGGATTTGACTTGGGGAACCACTGGACTGAACTGGATTTGTTTTTTGCGGGAGAGGAAGAGCCGCTATTGTTTTTTCGTGCACGAGTGGGTTTAATGAATTTATCGGGACAGTGGGTTTGTGGATGCCCAAAAAATCCACATTTGTAACAAATCTTTATGTCCCTACAATTCTTCGCCCCGTGTCTCTAGCTCGCGCAACGAAGGCAGCGGCTCTTCGATTTCAAAAATTCAACAATGTGACGCACGTTTTTGAAAAGCGGCAAGGGGAGGCGCCGCTTGGACGGGGGGTTGGGCAGAAGGGGAGAGCGTGGTGCCGTGGCCACCACCTGGGCAAAGGTTTTGGCTATGGGGATCTCAATGCAAAGAGGTTGGCTGGGGACGGGAGTGGGCAATGTGGCTTGGGTTGAGAGCGGAGGAGGAATGGATGCGGCCACGGAGGCAGGCAGAGTATGAGGACGTTTGAGGATGGTGTTATATTTACTGGGGACGAAGGAGATCGGAGGTACGGAGGGAGGAATGGAGGAGGAGGACGCCATGCTTTGTCTAGGAGGAAAATCAAACTAAATTGTAAATGTGAAGTAAACTGAAATAAAATGTATACAATACTTCAATAATGAGTTCATTTGTGATCCAAATAATTGAAATGGATATAACTTGTGTAAGTAAAGAATGTAAATTAATGAAATAAGCCTTACATGAATGAATGAAAATATAATTTTTTTAAGTAATGAACGTGAATTAAAGAAAACGTTGTATGAAAAAAAATGAACAATAAATGATGTGAAAAGATAAATAGAGTAAACTTAAAAATGTGTTGAATTCTTTGATTGTTGGGCTTATGAATTGGTTGGGAAAGGATACTTCTATTTTGTATAGAGATGTATAAATAATCTATAAAGTTATCTACGACTATTGAGTATATGGTTTACTTCATAGTTTATTTATCATTTTATATGATTAGAAGTTCTAAACCCGAACAAACCATTTGTTTTGGTTGTTATGGATGGATGATTGCTCTCTTTGTTGAAAATGATGTTTGTACTGTTGTTTTCAAATGATTATAGTTATGTGGTGATATTTTGTTTGTTATTTATTGAAACAACTTAAATATTTCCCTTTTATGTAATTATTAACTTCTTTGGATTATATAAGAGAAATACAGGTTTATGGAAGCAATAGCTACTGCTTTTGGTTTCATAAATTAAGCGTTGTTTGCCCGACAAATAGGTACGATCTCGGATTATGGTTTTTATAGCGATATTATATTGTTTTCCCATGGTTTGGGATATATTATTTTGAAAAATGTGATATATTGTTATTATTGATATTATTATTTCTACCAGACCTCTCCGTACAAATGAGACTCTGCCGAAATTTTCCGTAAATTTTGGACTTAGAAAATTTTGTGAAATGTTTTCCAAACATTTGTTAACTTGAATATAAGAGATTTAATGGTTTATAAATTGATATATTTTATTTAAATTATTTAATTATGTAAATTAATTGTTTAAAAATTTAATATTTAAATAAGATATATTGATTAATTAATTCCTTCTTTTCCTTTCTTTTCCCTTTTCGAGGACTAAAAGTTTTGAGTGGGGGAGAGTGTAATAATCGATAATTAAAAATAGTTAATTTAATACGGTTTTGTGATTTAATGTTGGAAGAAATAAAATTTTGTGATTAAATAATAAGAATGTAATTGGATTAAAATGTAACAGTATTAATTTAAGGTAATTTATAATTGCTTTGAATGTAATCTAATTAATTGAAATGATTAAAAGGTTATAATTGGATATAGATTTGTAAATTAATTGTAATAATGTGGGTGTTAATTTAAAATTGGATCAAAAGAGTAATTGATAATTTAAATGTTGATTAATCAATGAAATAGTATGTAACTAATTGTAATTGATAAAAATTAGTGTTGTGGTGGCAGTTATGACATTTGTGTGAAAATAACAAACTTACAATTGTTATTAAATTAAGTAAAGGTAACGACTGTCATTTTGATGCAGCGCAGAATGTTAAAGGCATAGGTCGCTCACGACCTAAGGAGTTTGTAGGTCGCTCACGACCTAACAAGGTAGAGGAGGGAGCGAGTAATCCTGGGAAGAGTGGTTTAGCGACCTATGATAAGTCGCTAAGCAAGCTAAAGAGCGGCACAGTCCAAGTTGGTGAAGTGTTAGGTCGCATACGACCTAACGAGGCTTTTAGGTCGCTTCAACGACCTACCGGAGTTCTACAAGCTAACGAGCCACGAAATAAAAGGACACGACCTAAGTTAAAATGTTCTACGATCTACGACCTAGTTAGGTCGCATGAAGATGTTCTGTCCTTAGGTCGTGAGGGTGAGTTACAACCTGCTTTATGTTGCGAAGATAAAAGTCGACTTATGCTAGGTCGTCGGAAGATGAGACGTGTGAAGTTAGGTCGCGAGAACGACCTACGACCAAAGATAGGTCGCGAGAAACTTTAAGTCGCAAAGACTTTCTGAAGCCATTTCTGTTAAGTCGCTAAAGAAGGGATGCCGTTCACTCTTAGGTCGCGAAGCTCCAGATGCCGTTCATTGGTTAAGTCGTATGTCGTCTGTCTTTTAAGTGTGTACTTTAGGTCGTGTACGACCTATGTAAGACGTTGTAATGTGTTGTGTTTTCTTCCATTGTAATATTTTAGGTCGCTGCCGACCTATATTAAGTCGTGTCTGTTAAGCCGCATGTTGTAATGGGTCTTGTGTTGTAACTATGTTAAGTCGCGTAAGTTTTTAGGTCGCGTGAGCTTAGGTCGTAGGTCGCTCACGACCTAGGTGTTGTCTTTTTTCTGTTGTAATTGTTGTAGCCTATAAATAGGCAAGTTGAGTCATTTTGTAAGGTTGTTGATTTTTGAATAAAATTCTCTTTTGATTGTTGTGTGCTTTCATCTAAATTGGCAGTTGAGTGTAATCTCCTATCTCCTCTTTCGGTTAATCGAGTGCGCTCGATTCAACGATTGTAGAAGCCGATTCGCGGAATCAAGTGCGCTTGATCAACGCTCGAAGAATTGAAGATCTTTGAACCCGGTATCGTGCGCGATCAACGAGTTCGGGATAGCTAGAATTCAGTATCTTCGGATCAACGAATTTGAGCATTTCAGTATCTTCCAAACCACCGATTACTACTTTCACCGATTGAAGATTGTTTTGTTTAATCCGCTGCGTCAGTTTTTGGTATCAGAGCCTGTTCTAGCCAATCATAGCTAGATCGAGACTTGGAGCCTATTCATTTTGAAGTTGAAGTGATAGCCGAGAGCTTGAGGTGTTGAGCCGTGATTAAGTTGAAGTGTTCGACTTTGTATCGAAGTTGTTTGATCGGTTGATTTGGAGAATTGTGTTCATCGTGTTCATCGCAAATTGCAACAAAGTGGAAGTTTTCGATCCATTTCATTTTGGATCAAAGTTCGAATTGTGTTTGAATTTGAAGAGTTTGTAAATTTTCAAGTATGCCGCCAAGGAGAGCCAATCGACATCAAAACGTTGAAGCTTTGTATCGAAGAGAAGAGGCTGATGAGATGGAGCAAAGAATCAACGAGAACTTTAGTGAAAAGCTTAACGAAGGAATTGGTCGGTTAGAGAAGATGATGTTAGAGATGAATCAAAATCGGAGAAGGGTTTCACCTGAATCTAACCATGGGGGTAGTAGAGTCTCGCCACATTCCAATCGAGACAGAAGTGTTGAAAATGATCAAGGGCGTGGAAGGAACGTGAATGATCGTGAACGGAGGAATGTAGATAGAATGTAACGACCGTAATTTTTAAATTACTGGCGGAGCGAATATTTTAAATAGAAAATCTAAATTTAAAAATAAAATAAAATAAAAAATAAAATATTGATGCAATTCAAATTGCAAAGTTGGTTTAATTGCATTACATTTTATTCGAGGAAAAGAATATAGTGTATACTTTGCATTATATTTTTCCTTTGCATTGTGGCAGTCCAATTTCAAAAGCTTGAACAACTTTTGTACCTTGCTGTAAACTAAGAGTCAAAGTGTGAACACATTTTTTTCGTTACTGGGAAAAGAATTGCCTATTGTGAATTGTGAACGCAGAAGTTGCTCAGGTCAATTTTTTTTTTTTAACATGTTCAACCAGTTGCGTGGATGAAAACTCCATCCCACGCCATCACATTCTTCATTTTGTCACTATTTTATTTTCAAAAGCAAATATGTGAGCTTTTTAGCTGCCATTATCATTTCTACTAGCCGTGTACCTTCCTCCAACAATAGCATGTTGCATTAAATGAAAGTGTACTCAACTGTAAGCTAGCCGTGTACTTGACTTATACTTTTATTTTTGAAAAAAAAAGGAAGAAAAGAATATCTGCAACTTCCCTGCTTACTTTCAGCTAATTAAAGAATGCATTAATGGCCGAGTGATGACTTCCTCTTTCAGATCTAGGGTGTGTTTGGCTTCAAAACTAACAGTGAGTACTACTCACGTTTCTAATCCTTAGTGGTGCCCAGATATTGATCTCTGCTTTAGTTGTTCTGTTTTTCTGATTTACTTGTTCTGTTCTTTCACTTTTGGTGCATTGGAAAGTTGTTCACTTGATCTTTTGCTTTTCACTGATCTATTTGTTACCACTTGAGTCTTGTTCATTCATGTAGCTGTGTAGGCATTTTTCATGATTGAGTGTAAATAACGCATGCACTAAATATCAAACTCCTAGTCACTTTTGTGTTGGCGGTGAAATAAGAAATAATTTCAAGACCAGGTTGCCTTCATTTTTCGTGTGACCAAGCTCCCATAAACGTTGCTAGGTTACATTTTTCATTCACGTATATTCGTGAAAAACGTTAGTGCTTGGGCCAAGTTTACAGTTTGCATAAATCTTTAGTGAAGTGCAGTTTGCATGAAAATTGTGGTATCAAGAAATCTGGTTCAGATCATTATTTTCATTACTTCCATTGTATGCAAGAGTAACACACAAAAAAAAAAAACAAATTGCCAGGCACTTTAACTTTATTTTTCCTAGTGCGTGTGCAATATGCTGTTTACTAAAAAAAAAAGAATAGGAAAAATTGTGTTCATTTTGGGTTTTGTTTAGAGGTAAGTGTATATGCATGCATGTAACGTGTCAGGGGAAAAATTTAGTTCATGCAGGCGTGAAAGATTTTAGCACCTAGGCCTTGTGTTATAAAATATGTATGCGTGCAAGAGAAGCGTATGAGTCACCCTCCTTTATATTGATTGTACGTGTAGGTTGTTTATTGTATTATACATTTTTGTGTATGATATTTTATGCAATGTAGTAGCATGCGAAAACCTGTTTTAAAGTCGCATATTTTATCTCTTCATTTTCCAGCGCCATATTTGATGCACATATAACAGTGAAATATTTGATGAAAATATAGAGTTGCAGTCCACTCCTTAATTTACGTTAAACCGGTATTTCGTTTTACAACGTAGTTTGTTGCCGTTATTTTTATAACGAAATTTGTACGCCGATACTATATTTTAATGAACGAAAATTCACTATTATTTTAACGTCTGTAACCGTTAATTTAAAGTGATTTTTGAAGCGGTTATCCCGCAACGCTGATTTGGTATCCGTTTTTGCGATGTTTTGAGATACGCAATTTCCTCATCGAAATTGCAATAGTTGTTGCTATTTTAATCAAGCGTTTTAAAAATCGTTTTAAATTGAAATTGTTTTCAAAAATTCTACAGTTTGCGCCTTCAAAAGAATGAGGAAGCGATTTAAACGCTTCAGCAAAACTGAGGACTATGAACCCTTACTTTTACTGATCCGCTTAATTCCGGACTTGTCCGTTTGAGAACGTAAAATGTATTTTTATAAAATACACAATTTTGCACTTTCAAGGAAACGATGAAGAGATTTAAACGATTTAGCAAAAGTGCGGAGTATGGAACCACACTTTTACTATTTCGGTTAAATCCGGACTCGTTAATTGAAATATTTGTTGTTTGATGATTTTGATGATTTTGTGCGCTTTCGAGCGACTATGATGGACCTTCGGGTCATATGATGGACCTTCGGGTCAAATACCAGTACTAGACCTTCGGGTCATATGTTGGGCGCCAAAATTATGATGACAGTACTTGGTAGGCTTCGGCCATATGTTGATGCACGTGCGGCGAAGCTAAAACTCGCCATTTGTTAGGATCGATCCACTTTTATGTTGATTTTCTAGTTATCTATTTTTGATTTCTAGATTTTGTGAATTGTTGTTTTGAATTCAATTGTGAATTTGAAAGTTGATTTTGATGGAGTTTGATGTGATTTCTTCATTTAACTATGTTGATTTCTTATGTTGAATAGTCTCATTTGAGATTATTATTATTTTACTTTGATGTTATTTATGATGCACTCACATATAAGAATAAATTAGACTGATCCGTTTATTATTTCTTTTTGAATAATACTCGGGTCAGACCGAGTTATTTCAGGGTAGTCTCTATCTCTGATTCTGTAGCAGCTTCAGCTTTTGGGATATCGCATCATCTTTTGTCTAGCCTTCGAGGAGTTCTTTTGGTTATTCGACTCTCATCTTATGTATGTTGATGTATATGTTTATGTACATTTGGTTCATGTGAACCATCGACTGTTGTAGCATATATTCCAGACTTGTCTTCCGCTATATATCTGATATTTCTGTTCTGATGTGATTATACTATCAGTGTTGTTGTTATTATGAGTTGTTCTGAATTTTTCTTTAGCCACTGTAGTTTCGTTTTAGATTTGGATTGAATATATATCTTTGGGAGTAATTTATACAACTCCTATCGATGTAATCAATACTCGTCTAAGGCATAACTTACAGATGGTCGCTCCTCACAAGCCTTATTCTTCGCAATAGCAGACGTTATTCCTTATAATAACCTTTGTTATTGTGAGCATAGAGGTGGGGCGTCACATAGAAGGGATGATGGTGGTAGACGAGAAGGTAGTAGAGATGTGGGTGGACGAGATAGACAACGATATACAACTGATTTTGAAGAGGAGTATGATGATAGTAATGTTCGAGGACAAGGACGAGGCCAAGGAAGAAATCACTCTGAGTATGATCACAAGTGGGAGTCGGGGATGAAGACTGAAATTCCTGAATTCAAAGGTGGTATGCAAGAGGAGGAGTTTCTAGATTGGGTAGCTAATGTTGAAGAGATTTTTGACTTTAAAGAAGTTCCAGAACATCGTAGAGTGAAGTTGGTTGCTACGAGGTTGAGGGGTAGAGCTTTGGCGTGGTGGCAGCAAACCAAACTTACACGTGAACGAATGAGAAAGTCAAAAGTTGAATCTTAGGAGAAGATGAAGAAATTGATGAAAGCAATGTTCTTACCTTACAATTATCAATCTTTGATGTATCAACGTTTGCAGAACTTGAGACAAGGGACGAAATCTGTGAATGACTATGCTGATGAATTCTATCAACTTATTGCAAGGAATGATATTATGGAAACGGAAGAGCAGCTGACATCTAGATTCATTGGGGGATTGAGAATGCAGATTCAGGATATGGTTAACATGTTTGATCCTAGATCTGTAGCGGAAGCACATCAGAAAGCGTTGGCTTGGGAGAAGCAGGGTAGACGAGGAGGAGGTGTGTTTACTAATTCCAACAATCAAGCGAAGGGTGTTAGTGGGAGTTCTAATGTTTCTAAACCTATCAGTAGACCAGTGGTGAAGGAGGTTGAGAAGGCAAGGGTTAACAATGGTTTCAAATGTTACAATTGTCAGGAATTGGGTCATAAAAGCAGTGAGTGTCCAAAGCCAAAGAAGAGAACCATGATTGCAGAAATTGAGGATGAGGATGGTGATGGGGATTGCTCTAGTCCAGTTGAGGAGGATGAGCAGGATATTGCATCAGGAGATGAAGGGTGTAATCTAATGCTGAGGAGATCGTGTTTGACACCGAAGCAGGAAGAAGCTAGTTGGTTGAGGAGTAATATCTTTCAGTCGACATGCACTATACTGGGGAAGGTGTGTAAATTTGTGATTGACGCAGGAAGCTGTGACAATATCATTTCAACCGAGGCTGTAACAAAGTTGAAGTTGAAGACAGAGAAGCATCCGAATCCATACAAGTTAGCATGGTTGAGAAAAGGAGGAGAAGTGAAAGTGGATAGACGAGTTCGTGTTCCATTCTCTATTGGGAAGAAATACAAAGATAAAATATGGTGTGATGTAGTAGAGATGGATGTTTGCCACTTTCTTTTGGGAAGACCATGGCAGTATGATCGAGCAGTACAACATGACGGTCGGACCAATAGCTACAGTTTTATGTTTAAAGGCACGAAGATTATCTTAGTTCCAAAGAAGAGACAACCGGGAGAAAGTAAGTCAGAAGAGATTGAAGAGTTGAAAACCTTATTATCTCTGAAGGAGTTTGTTAAAGAAGTTGAGGAAGAGCCGGAAGTATTCTTGTTGATTGGACGAGAGAGCAGCGAAGAGGTTGAAATACCAGAAGAAGTTAAACCATTATTGAAAGAATTTGAGGATATATTTCCAAAGGAGTTACCAACGGAGTTGCCACCGTTGAGGGATATACAACATCAAATAGATCTTGTTCCAGGTACTGTGTTGCCACACAGACCACATTATCGAATGAGTCCGAAGGAACATGAAGAGTTGCGGAGGTAGGTAGAGGAATTGCTTGAATAGGGGCGTGTGCAGGAGAGTCTGAGTCCTTGTGCTGTACCAGCTTTATTGGTACCCAAGAAGGATGGGACGTGGAGGATGTGCATTGACAATCGAGCATTGAATAAGATTACTGTGAGATATAGATTTCCAATGCCGAGGTTGGATGACTTGTTAGATCAAATAAGCGGAGCTACTATATTTTCGAAGATTGATTTGAAGAGCGGATATCATCAAATTCGTATCAGACCAGGAGATGAGTGGAAGACTGCTTTTAAAACCAGGGAGGGTCTATACGAGTGGTTGGTTATGCCGTTTGGCTTATCAAATGCTCCGAGTACTTTCATGAGGGTAATGAATCAAATTTTTAGACCATTCATTGGGAAGTTTGTGGTGGTGTATTTCGATGATATTCTGATTTACAGTGGGAGTCCAGAGGAACATTTGAATCATCTTAGAGAAGTGCTGATGGTATTGCGACAAGAACAATTTTATGCTGCAACGAAGAAATGCGTGTTCATGACGCATAGCGTTTTATTTCTGGGATATGTTGTGTCGGAAAAAGGAATACAGGTTGACCAAAGTAAAGTTGAAGCAATTAGAGATTGGCCGCAGCTCAAGACGATAACGGAAGTTCGTAGTTTTCATGGGTTGGCTTCATTTTATCGAAGATTTATTCCACAAGTGTGATGGCACCTGTTACGGATTGTATGAAGGGTAAACAATTTTCATGGACGAAGGAAGCAGGAGTTGCTTTTGAACGAATCAAGGAGTTGTTGACGACAGCACCTATTCTAGCATTGCCTGATTTTCAATTGTTGTTTGAATTACATACTGATGCGTCGAAGGTTGGAATTGGAGGGGTGTTGAGTCAAAGGGGTCGTCCTATTGCATATTTCAGTGAGAAGTTGTCAGGAGCAAAGATGAGATACAGTACATATGATGTGGAATTCTATGCTGTTGTGCAAGCTATCAAACACTGGAGACATTATCTATTTCAGAAAGAGTTTGTTCTGTATACTGATCATGAAGCATTGAAGCATTTGCAAGGGCAAGACAAGATTTCAGCGAGACATGCATCGTGGATTGCATATCTGCAACAGTTTACTTTCGTTGTTAAACACAAGTCAGGGGTGACGAATCGAGTGGCTGATGCTTTAAGTAGGAGGAGTCATTTGTTGACGACAATGAAAGTTGAGGTGACTGGTTTTGAATTATTGCCGGAGCAGATTGCGGAAGACTCTTATTTTAAGAAATGTATTGAGAGGGACAATGAAGGGAAGACTGATGAGTTTATGATGGTTGATGGTTTTCTTTTTAAAGGAAATCGATTGTGCATACCGGAGGGTAGTCTGAGAATGAAGATTATCAAGGAGTTACACGAAGAGGGACATGTTGGGAGAGACCGTACCTTACAGTTGATTTCACAGTCTTACTTTTGGCCATCAATGAGGAAAGAGGTAGAGAAGTTTGTGGAGCGTTGTCATATTTGTCAGGTTTCGAAAGGAACTGCGACTAATGCTGGGTTATATATGCCGTTACCCGTGCCTGTAAAACCATGGGTGGATATCAGTATGGATTTTGTTTTGGGTTTGCCTAGAACTCAAAGGGGAAATGATTCTATATTCGTTGTGGTGGACAGATTTTCGAAGATGGCACATTTTATTGCTTGTAAGAAGACGGCGGATGCTGTTCATGTTGCTCAATTGTTTTTCAAGGAGATCTATCGACTTCATGGATTGCCAGAATCTATTGTGTCGGATAGAGATACTCGATTTCTGAGTCACTTTTGGTTGAGTTTGTGGAAAATGGTGGGAACGAAGCTGAAGTTTAGTAGTGCTTATCATCCGCAAACGGATGGACAGACCGAAGTTGTTAACAGATCATTGGGGAATTTGCTGAGGTGTCTTGTACAAGATAATCTGAAGAGTTGGGATGGGAAGTTATGCCAGGCAGAGTTTGCCCATAATCATGCTGTAAATCGAAGTACTGGGTTCAGTCCATTCCAGATTGTATATTCTAGTATACCAAAAGGACCGTTGGACTTAACGGTAATGCCACATTCAAGGGGGACAGTTAAGAAAGCTGCTGATTTTGTTGACGGATTGACGGAATGTCATAAAATCGTTCAGGAACGATTGGAGAAAGCGAATGCGAAGTACAAATGAGCTGCAGACTCGAAACGAAGGAATGTTGAGTTTAATGAAGGTGATTTAGTTTATGTAGTGTTAACAAAGGATCGTTTTCCAGTAGGCGCTTATAACAAGTTAAAAGCCAGAAAAATTGGTCCTGTGGAAGTCGTAAAACGAATTAATGAAAATGCTTATAAGTTGAAGCTGCCGGAGGATGTGTACACTTCTGACGTGTTCAATGTTAAACATCTTATACCATATCATGGGGATGAGTCTGTTGTGGAAGAAGAGGGTGCAAATTCGAGGTCGAATTTTTATCAACCTGGGGAGGATGATGCAGCGCAGAATGTTAAAGGCATAGGTCGCTCACGACCTAAGGAGTTTGTAGGTCGCTCACGACCTAACAAGGTAGAGGAGGGAGCGAGTAATGCTGGGAAGAGTGGTTTAGCGACCTATGATAAGTCGCTAAGCAAGCTAAAGAGCGGCACAGTCCAAGTTGGTGAAGTGTTAGGTCGCATACGACCTAACGAGGCTTTTAGGTCGCTTCAACGACCTACCGGAGTTCTGTAAGCTAACGAGCCACGAAATAAAAGGACACGACCTAAGTTAAAATGTTCTACGATCTACGACCTAGTTAGGTCGCGTGAAGATGTTCTGTCCTTAGGTCGCGAGGGTGAGTTACAACCTGCTTTATGTTGCAAAGATAAAAGTCGACTTATGCTAGGTCGCCGGAAGATGAGACGTGTGAAGTTAGGTCGCGAGAACGACCTACGACCAAAGATAGGTCACGAGAAACTTTAAGTCGCGAAGACTTTCTGAAGCCATTTCTGTTAGGTCGCTAAAGAAGGGATGCCGTTCACTCTTAGGTCGCGAAGCTCCAGATGTCGTTCATTGGTTAAGTCGTCTGTCTTTTAAGTGTGTACTTTAGGTCGTGTACGACCTATGTAAGACGTTGTAATGTGTTGTATTTTCTTCCATTGTAATATTTTAGGTCGCTGCCGACCTATATTAAGTCGTGTCTGTTAAGCCGCATGTTGTAATGGGTCTTGTGTTGTAACTATGTTAAGTCGCGTAAGTTTTTAGGTCGCGTGAGCTTAGGTCGTAGGTCGCTCACGACCTAGGTGTTGTCTTTTTTCTGTTGTAATTTTTGTAGCCTATAAATAGGCAAGTTGAGTCATTTTGTAAGGTTGTTGATTTTTGAATAAAATTCTCTTTTGATTGCTATGTGCTTTCATCTAAATTGGTAGTTGAGTGTAATCTCCTATCTCCTCTTTCGGTTAATCGAGTGCGCTCGATTCAACGATTGTAGAAGCCGATTCGCGGAATCAAGTGCGCTTGATCAACGCTCGAAGAATTGAAGATCTTTGAACCCGGTATCGTGCGCGATCAACGAGTTCGGGATAGCTAGAATTTGTTATCTTCGGATCAACGAATTTGGGCATTTCAGTATCTTCCAAACCACCGATTACTACTTTAACCGATTGAAGATTGTTTTGTTTAATCCGCTGCCTCACATTTGTAACCAATTTGTTTAATTGTTAAATTCAATTTGAAATCAAATGCAATTAAATGTAATAAAATGTTACGTTAATGTAAATTAAGATGAAATTGGAGAATATTAATGTAATGAGATTTAAACCAATGTTAACAATATCCAGTTGATAATGATTTGGTTGACTAAAAGATTGAAATCAAGTTTGATCAATTATTGGAATTTAATTTTTTTTATTTGGATTTATTAAAATTAAATGTAATGAAATATTATGTTAAAGAAAATTAAGATGATAACTGTAAAAAGATTAGTGTAATAAGATAAACAAATGTTAATTACATCCATGAGATGCAAATTGATTGAATAATAAGATGGAAAGGCAAATAAATGGATTTATTGGAATTTAAAGTAATTATCACTATATTTATTTCAATTGGAATTAGACACCATAACTAGTAGAATAATTGACATTGAATTGATATGTAAATTTGTTTTAAATTATTGTAAATGTCTAAGTAATCAAAAATGATAGAAATTGTTAATTATTAAATTTGAATTTGAAAAGTGATTTAATTAATTTAATATTAATTTATTTAATTTATGTGAAATTAGCCATTTCGGCAACTGCCTCGGAATTTGACGAAACCTATTTCAACGGATCCGTAACGGTAAATTATTGTAAGGTTTCAAGTTTCGTAGCGAACGGACGAGTCGTTTGATCGTACGGACTCGAAATGCGTAGAAATCAATTTAATTAAATTCAACTGAAATCAATTTGAAATAAGCCGATTTTAAGCTAACTTCTTCATACGATGGAATTAGGACCTGAAACCTGTTCCATTGAATTTAAAACTACTGAAAACATCTATTTTGATATATGGGATGACCCACTTTCGTTTCGAAAGCGAAACGGGCTTTTCTGGTCGTATTTGTCGTTTCAAATCTATTCGAATGTTTATTCATTTCTTATCGGGCTTCGTTAGTATATATTGTTCTGTTCTAACCCTAGTAGCCTTATTACTTCTCATTTCTGTGCGTACAATTCAGCTGTCTGCTTCTCCTTCTCAATGGCTGGAAACCCTAAATTCCTCATTTAAATTTCAATTCAAAATTCAACTTCAAAATCAAATCCCTCCAAACCCCATCATATTATATATCGATTTGAAGCTCTCCACAAGTGTAATCCACTGGTGCAATTTGTTTTTGCAATCGAACCACCATTTATCCAGAAATTGATGATTTAGTTTCGGTCGTTCATGTGTGATCGTTGAGATTGGACGGTAGATCTTCGACTAGAGGTTGATTAGGTAGCGCCAGTGGGTAGAGGACGATGAGACATGGTGATCTAGGGTGGTCGCTCGCCTACAGGTGCCTCGAATTCACCGATATTCGCCATATAGAGGCGGCGGCGGCGTACGGCCTACAGGTGGCCGGAGTTCACGTGGTTCCAGGAGGTGGTGCGGCCTGAGGCGTGCTACGTGATGGCATAGCTCGATCGTGTGGAAGTGGCGCGTAGGCGATGGTGGAGGGAGTTAATCGTGGCAGCTATCGTGTACAGGCTATGAAGTTAGGGTTCAAACGAGCGGGTTTGGGTTCATAGTTCAGGTGACGTGGCAACTATTATATTATTTTCTTAATTATTTTATAATTTGAATTTCAATTGTTCAAAATTACGTAACTTTTACATACGAAGTCTGTTTCACACGCAGTTTGTTTTGTTGGGATCGTATTGAAATTCAGAACATTTTGGAACTAGTTTAGACGAATTCTGAGACTGCTGAATTTTGGGCCTTTAATTTGGATTTCAATTCGATTTGAAATCAAAAGGTGAGTGTTTAACCCACTCACAACTACTAAATTATCTTATGTTAGTTAAATAAAATTTATGATGTGATTAGGAATTTATTGATTGATGTTTGGTATGTTTAAATTATCATTATAGTTAAATTTGACTTTTATTGCATTTAATCATCATTTAATTTAATATTGAATTTAAATTGTCAATTTAATACCTATTATTGATGACTAGTTATCTATTGATGTTTATTGATTGATTTGGATGATGATTGTGATGGATGTTTGATTGTTGATATTGGGTGACTGGATGTTGCATTTTATATTGTTATAACACTACAAGTTCCCTATGGGTTGAAATGATACATACCCGAACGATCTATAGATTAGGGAAAAATCGTTATGGTTTGAAATGATAGACTCGATCGATTTTATAGATTTTTATTTAATTCAGGATTGCGGTTTGAAATGATGTATAACCGGAAAAAATTTAAACTGCGGATTGAAATGATAAATATATGTATCACTTGACCATAGGGTATTATGGACATCAGATTAGTTAAATTAAATGATTTTTTTTATTCCTTAAATTTTGAATTCAGTTAACTGACATTTTGAAATAGAAATTAATTTATATAAATTGAATTATTTTCGATAATCCAAGCGTTAATGTTGAAATTGGGATTGATTTAATGAATTGTTCAAAGGATTTAAATTGAAATTTCAAAGTTGAAGTGCCAAATATAAATGAATTTATCGGAATTGAGTTATTGAAAATGTTTGGATATAACTTTGAAATCTACTTTAAACTAATTTAAACTATTTTAATAAATTTAAACTATTTCAATCAATTTAAACTATTTTTATTTATTTTAATCTAGTATAACCTATTTAATCCAATTTAATTTATTTTACCTATTTTAAACTAATTAAATTTATTTAATCTATTTTAAATCTATTTAATATAATTTAAATATATTTAATCTATTTTAAATTCATTTAATATATTTAAAATCTATTTAAGATAATCTAAAATCTATTAAATCTATTTTAATCTATTTAAATCAATTTAAAATCTAATTAAATCAAATTTAAGTCTATTTAAGCTATTTTTTTACTATTAAAACTATTTAGGACTATCTAAACTATTTTCTAAAATTTCAGACTGTGTAAAGTTAAAGTATTTATATTTAAATCCTTGATGATGACACAACCTAAGTTGAATTTGGAATTGATACCTTTTGTGAATTGACATATTTGAGTAAATAATGATGATTTTGGAAGGAGAATTAAATTAGCCTATCTTATCGATGATTTCAAGAGCGAATATGATTTTGAAGTGAATATGGTTTTGAAAGTGAATATGATTCCGAAAGTGATATGGTTTGAAATCAAACATGATACTTTGATATTAATTATGAAATGGTTTTGGAAATGTAAAAAAACCATCCGGTGTGAAATAAGCGTTTGGTTGTTAAAGAGACCGGGATCGGATATTGTCATACTCTCTGCCAATACCGAAAATCACTTTAACAACTGTGTACGTGGTGGAGATTCTAGAAATAAAGTAGGATGGTTTGGAGAACAATTCTGTATGAGGAATTTACGTGACCCTAACTCCCGTGAGTCAGCTTAGATGTGACTAAAACAGCAGCTATACCAGGCCAAGTGAGGTCGCACCTCCGATCGGGCATGTTTCTTTGATACCATACTATTACTTTGTGATTGATTCGGTGGTCACCTCTTGATTTTGATTATGGGAGTGTGTCCGAGGGGGCGGTAGTAGCTGTTATGCGTTACCACCAGTCCGGGAGTGCAATTGGTATATCTACCCTGGCATTGCCCCGAGTGTCGTGTTCACATGCCCTATCGCGCCTTCTACGAGTTTGTTTTGTGTCGTACCTATGGAGTGCTCCCTGATAGCCCACCTGCGGGTGGAGTTTACAGTATCTATATAGACTACGACATTATATTAAATGTGTTAAGGGGGATATAGATAACGCCTTAACGCTATTTTATTACTTTACTTTAATGTAGACACTATTATAATAGCGTATTTTACTACATAGTAGATAGTTTAACGAATCCTTAGGAGATGGGAATCCCGAACATCTCTTAAGTTATTGCACTCACGTTAGACACTGGATAGGAAATGTCAAACCCTGTAAACATCTCTGACGTCGTTACACTCATATTTATTTACTGTTGATTTAACTTGCATAAGATCTTTTAGTTCTGACTCGGGTGTTTTGTCTTTTCAGTTCGCTCGGGTCAGTCTGAGCTTTTCAGTTTATCGAAGGCTGCTTTCTGGAGGATGAAGACGAAGGATTTGTACTGTTATTACTTATTATATGTATTCCACTGCATCATGTTGTTCCGCTGCATTTATTATTTATTCATGTTTTATGTAACTCTGATTTTGTGTTGTAAAAGAATAATCAAATGTATTTATAAAACAGCTTCATGAACTGTTATTTGATCATTATATTTTGTCATTCCGCTGCGAGATTTTGTATTTGTTTTTTTTCTTTCTCTGCTTTTTCTTATTTACCCCATAACAATCTACCCCTTTGAATGGTTTGAGTCTGACGTGTGTTGTTTATAGTCGATTTAAACTGTCCAAAAAGGCAGGTCGTTACACCTGCTCGATCTAAAATCGAACGACGTTCGATTTTAGCTCAAAATTCTTCTTGTTCTAAAGTTGACGAACTCCTATGAGTACGACATAAAAGACCGCGTTGATTTAGACCTCAAATGCAAAATATATTGGTTTGATAAGAATTGGAATTCAAAATATTAATTAATTACATAATTAACTTGGTTAACGTTAATTACCTCCACTCATCCTCTCTTCCCTAACTCCTAATCCAAATCATGTACAAACGTCCACAACCTAGGTCGTGCATCACCTCCCTCTTGCCAGAGCTACAGTCCATCGATCGGTGAATAGCCACCACCAACGAACTCCACTTTGTATCATCTCCGTCTTGGACCCAAAAATTTCAAGCTAGATCGACCCAATCAAAATCCAACTGTGCCTCCCTTCTTCGAATTCCTGACATCGCATTTTTCCTCGATGCATCAGAGCACTCCACACTAACGTTAATCCACTCGTCTTCATGCCATGAGTTCATTCCTTCGATTCAACCTTCGGTCCCTATAGTAAGTCGCGACATCCACCTCCACTAGAAAAAATCCAGGTCGTAATTTCCTCTACGGCGCCACACCGCCCCACTTTGCTACCAACCTCCTCTGCTTCGCACGAGAAGCTCATCCCACCCTCACCATGACCTAACTTCATCCCAAGCTCTCTTAGTCCCTAACCCTAGCTTAGCTAAAGGACTGTCGATCTCCACCAACCACCACTACATGTGCCAAACCCTATATAGATTTGAAGCTCTCCATCACCCGAGTTCAATGGATCTAAACATTTTGGTTTTCGTTGAGCAAAGCTTCGGGAAGAATTAATTATATAAGGTGACTAGTTTTATTTGTTATAGGAAAGAGTAAAAAGAAAACAAGGGAGATAGAAAGACGGGTAGATAAGAGAGTGGTAGAGGGGGTTTATATAATAATTTATATATTATTATTTAATTCTCTAATTAAAACATTACACATTTGATCTCACACGATCATAAAGCACGTCTGATCGCCATGAAACTTATCGGTGTACATCACCTCATCATTCTGAACCCAATGATAGTAGTTTCGTCTAATCCGATATAGTGCCTCGGGATGATAATTTCACACATTTTGGGACCATTTTATTGATAAAACGATTTTCGGTCACACTATCGATATTATTTCGAACAATTTATTTTGTAAATATTTTTCTATAAATAAGTTCACTATTATTAATTATTAATTAAAAGGAATTATTAAGCTTTTAAAATAAAATATTTAAATACTTAAAATTAATTATATATTCACAATCAAAACGATAAAATTCTAGGTCGTTACACAAAATTACATCAAAACATTTTGATTCGATCGTCGGTATTAAAGCAGTTCGGGAGCTAGCAACTTCCGATTTATGAACGGATTCAAGGGGATCAATTCAATGTTTAAACGTGTACACAAGGGCTTTGGTGAAAGTTAAATCTCTATTTTATCTTTGTTATATTATTTATGTGATAGGATGTTAGATTATATTACAAATCTTATACATCGAAATGCTATCACTGATTGGTTGGTTGCCTATATTATTGCATCTATATAAATAAATATAAAAAGAAATTATTTTGTGAAT
Organism: Allium fistulosum; assembly: GCA_030737815.1. Lineage (NCBI taxonomy): Eukaryota > Viridiplantae > Streptophyta > Magnoliopsida > Asparagales > Amaryllidaceae > Allium > Allium fistulosum. The sequence continues at coordinate 146,794,805 of CM060908.1, read as the reverse complement.
GTTTATTACACTTAGTGCTCATGGGAAGAAAAATAATTTTTTTATTTATATAATAAAATATTATTGTAATTGATTTTGGTAAACTGGTAATAATTCTAAAGATTATAAATTATACATTACCTGTCTTAAATTTTATAAAATTTATTTATATGAAATATACATTCTACATCAAGAATTAAAAAAGTTTTTTATTTTGAATAAATATATTTAATTATTTGTTTAACCAAACTTGATTATGAAATTTAAAATGATTATATATATCTTTACTACTAATAAAGAAAATTCAATGCATTGATTTCCCCGATGTCTTTTTGAAATACCTGAAATACCCTTATATTTTGCACATCGGCAGGCATCCGTCCTATCTACATTCTCAACTCATAAAATCAAATTTTGTTCCTCCCTAAATGTATCCCTTTTCCCAGATCTAAATCATCAAATTCCTAATTCATAAAAGCTAAACAACCTTCTCCAAACTCAATTTCACTCACCTGCGAATCCTAAAAACTAAACAACCTTCCCTAAGCTCGTCTTCACTTACCTACGAATCTAAAATGGTAACGTCACCAAAGACAGAGCATCCACGATAGGCTACTGGCTAAACTGCAAAAGGTATCTCAGGCGTGTTATCGCCTTTGCTTTATTTACAAGGTATGATTCTATATTTTGATTTAGATTTTTACATGTTTCGACTACTGTTAGTTTTTGACATTCGCTCAAAACTCTTTGTTCTGGCTACCTGATTCGTGAATGCTGAACAGTTTTGCCGCTTGGATTTATGGCTCATAAAATAAATTTTATTATAAATTCATACAACTTTTAACATCCTTGATCATGAAATAAATTTTGTTATAAATCCATGCAAATTTTGACTTCCTTACTCAGTATTTTTGCCCCTGTTTGATCTAATTTCTGAATCTACAACTTAGAAGATGACTTTCCACATGCTTTTTGACACACGAAATAAAATTTGTTACAAAAGACATATTGACTATTTTTAATACCATAATTTTATCACTGTATACTGATTATACAAATAGTTTTAGTGCACTCTTCATTTATTTCCAATAGTTGTCACTTCTTCCGAAATTTGTTACAACAGACATATTGACTGTTTTTAATAGCAAAATTTTACTGTTGTATGCTGATTATACAAATAATTTTAGCAGCAACGCCTGATAACTGATCTGTTAACTTGACTTCCATTGAGTGCGACAGCAATAAAGTTTCACAACTACTCCTCGAATCAGCTGTGCATCTACACGATTATGCTCAACCATCCTTGATCCGATGTCTGATAGGCTTCACTCCCAGGTACTTGCTCAATAGTGTATTTTATAGGTAAAATAAACTTTTATAGGTATCTCAATAGTGTATTTTATCGGTAAAACAAACTATATTTGTCATAGGATACTCCATATTTAGTTGTATTTGGAAGATCAAACATTCATACAGCTAATGTACTATATAATTCTATTGTTGTTCTTTGTTAATTTGGTTGCATGGTTAAGAAATGTTTTTTCATGGACAATTTTATAAATTTTTAATGCCTAGATAAACTGAAATGAATGCTTAAAGATATAATCAAGGTGGGCATTTGATTCTTCCTAATTTTTCTTGTATAATTGCTTAGATATTTAAATATAATTTTCTACTATATAATTGTTTAAATATTTAATATGATTCATTTATCATATAATTTCTTAAAGGTTTAAATGTACTTTCATACACAACTAAAGAAAATAATTATTTTATTATATAATTGCTTAAAGGTTTAAAGGTGTACATTTCATCTTTTTTTTAGTTTATCTATGTTTTTTGTCTACTCCTCTCAATTTTTTTAGAATGTTACAACTGTGCCTTCTTTGTTTAAATCACTACCAATATGGTTTAGCCCTTTTTAACAATAAAATAATATTATTATCTCCATGTGTTCGAGAATTATTTCATTGGGGAAGATCCTCTTCTTTTGTCAACCATTTTCAGTAAGATATTTAAGTGCAATGCATATAGTATTTCTTTAATCGATGATATTTTTTCCCATACAAGCTTATGTTTTTTTTACACTAAGTTATTAGCACTTTAATTTGGATAGAATTGCAAGTGTATTGCATAGTGTAAAAATCATAGCATTGATATTCTAAGGATTACTACTTAAATAAGAATTAAATTAATAGTCATAATACTTGAGCATACTTCTGCTCACTTCCTCAAGCTTAGTATTAAAGCACGGAGAGATCACAACTATTGATTTAAACAGATACAAAGTAGTGGATGTAACCTGCAAATATAAATCCAGTAAATTTAAGCCTTTAATACTATTTTATATATATCACATTTGACATGAATGATTGAAGCATAAATGAATCAAGGAGTGAGGCCCAAGTAACGGCCAATAGCCATTGATGAACCGAGCTTGGTGTAATAAAATATTGATTATAATTATAGTTTAACTAAGCTATAAGTATAATAAAAGGACCAATATGTTTTTGTACTGGAATATTACTATTCTCCTTATTATATGTGGTGTCAAGCCATATGTACGGCCTTTATAATAAAAGGAAAAAAATTCCAATTTCGGGGTAGAAAACTACCAATAACCTTTGTCTATAGTTTTTTTGTTTTCCAGGTATTATTTAATGTCATATGTCATGTTTTTCTTTCATGATATTTTTATTAATATTTTTATAAATCAAATCCTTTTATTTCTTTACCTTTTTATTATTCATGTGGCCACTTACTTATATCATAATTTCCAAAGTACAGTGAACCGGTTATGCATTATTCCATTAGCAAGTTTAGGAATTTGGATTTGGTTACAAATTATATTTCTATTTTTTTAGTGTTAAAACCATTGTTTATATTCATAAAGGAATATTTTCTTTGGTTTTAGCTATTTCAGATTAGTGCTGCATTAGCCTATATTGGACCCTCTATCTAAATGGCTATTCACTTTTTTATATGACTGTATGGATTCATTATAACTTAGATGCCAACAATAGGTTAAGGCATTGTACCATAGAACTAAATATCAATAATTTGTTGTCAAAAGGCTTTGCCAGCTAGGTAAGCATTTGCATTAGCTTTATTTTAAAGTTGAACACCTAAAATTTTAGTAATGTTAGAGCATTCAAAGTAATACATTTTTTCTACTTGCATTTTTCAATCAATCATAAAATAATATATTTGGTAAAAGTTTCACTATATCCCACCTTTTTTCTCTCTTCAAAGTAAAATTTTAACAAACTACAAAGAAAATTATCAACCTACTAATATCATAGTGTAGGATCGATTTCACCCTAGAGGGGGGGTGAAAAGGGTGATACTATTAATTATAAAAATTTATTGTGGAAGTATATAAAATAATCGCAACACAGATATAGGAGAGTAATAGCAGCACAGATAATAGCAGAATAATAAAAGCAGAAAATATAACACACAGATTTACCTAGCTTCGGCAAAACCCTACCTACGTGCTGCCCCCAAGGTTTTTACTAGAAATTAAGTAGTCAGACGCTTACACACGTAAACTTGCGACACCCGCTATCGACTAATCTAACTCTACGCTCAAAACCCTGCCACAACTCAGCCACTGAGTTGCGAATTCTCGAACTACACCACTGTAGTTCGTACCCTAGTCACACGACTAGAAAATTACAAACGATTAAAATAAAATTACAAATTCAAAAACAATTTAAAAAAACAAAACCCTGATTTAAAAATTAAAGTCCAATTAGGAGTTTAAAGAAGCCGGCCCAAATATTGGCTTAAGAAATAAACTCGTTACCTTTTTTTATTTCCTCTGTATATTCCTTCGGCCCGATATCTTTGCAATCATGGCTGCTTCCTTTTTGTTACTCGTTCGTTCCTCTCTGATAAAATTAGGGTTTTGGTGGAATTGAGGCGCCGCTTGATTGTAACTCGATTACAGTGGGTATTACTTTGATTTGTGTCGGCAACCGACCGTTTCTTCACTTTTCTCTCGGCTGCTTCAATCCAAGTCGAGATTGATGTAGTAATTTGGTACGTGATTTTCTTTTACTGATAATTGATTATTCTCGACTTTGATTCGAGTTGAATGATTATTCTTTGTTTCTTGAACTCGAATACTCTTTACGGCCGATGACGATTGGGTTTAAATAGGAATCGAATTCCTATATTCTCGTTCGTTCTGATGATTTGAATTCGTCAATTATTTTATCTCTGGCCGTTCGATGTTGCTTGGATGTTTATGATCTCTCTGACTTTGTCACTTCGTATATTTTATGTTACTTGATCTTCACGGCTTTGAATTTGACTTGTTTGATTTCTTGACACCCACGGTTTTGATTTTGAACTAGTTCGATTCCTTGATTGCCACGGCTTCGACTTTTCTGTGATGATGTTGATTTACCTTTGTTCCCTTTGACTTCGGCCACATGATTTGAATTGTAAACCTACTTCCAGATGTTGTATTACTCCACGTATGTGTGCAGTGTTGTTTTGATATTGACTCTGGTTGTCTGCACTATGCACTGCATATATTGTTTACATATTGAGTTGTTTCACTGATGCATCACTAGTTGTTGCCATTCACTTGAATTCAGTTGCATTGTGGACATGTACATTTGGTAGAGATTGTGTATGGTTGTTTCAGGTACATGTTCATATGTCTGATATTGGCCATTGGTTTACTTTGAACTTCATGTGTGCTTGAGTCTTCTTGCTTCACTTGGGTACTTGCAGTTTTGCTTTGCATGTGCACGGCTTGGTTGAAGTTGTTGGTTCTGTTCATATGTGCACTGCCTATGTACATTTGCATATTGTATCCCGTCTTTGAGTTGCAGTGTTCATTGTACATTGATGTTGTATGCATGTTGTTCATTAACTTGCATTTGTAAGTTTGGCCATTTGAACCATTCCTTTGTAGCATGTATTCTGTACTGTGCACTACATGCATACATGTTGTACCTGTTATTGCTTCGAGGCAGATCATATTTTCAAGTTGACTGGTCTTGGTCTCTTGATGCATTCTGGTGAGTTGCTCTGACCAGTTGACAATGACTTGCTTATGCTCTATACTTCAGTTTGGTTGCCATGTATGGGATGCATGTTTTGTTGACTTTGTTTGCTGCCTGGTCGACATGTATATATGCATACTTTGATCATAGCATTCATGTGTACATTTGAGTTGCACCTGTGTTGAATCCAGCTAATAGCTCGGGTTTGACCTTGTGCTAATATCATGACTTTATTTGTGTTTCACTTGAGTTGAACCCGGCTTTTAATTTGGGTTTGACCTTGTGCTCACATGTCCCTGTAAATTTATCAAGTGTATATTGGTGTGCACGGCCTTTTGGCATGTACAGTGATACACTGTGCATGTCACAAGCTGTTCGTGTATGATAAATTCAGAGTTAAATGATGACGAACAACCCAAATAATTGAGGCAAATAAAATTTTCAAAATCACATTTTATTTTATACTGCAAAAATATTTCTTTTTCAATTTTACTGCATCAGTGTGTATTTTTGCAGATTACTCAAATGCTGGATTCAATCTGGAATAGAGTTGAAGATAAATACGAGTGTGAGTGAAATGTAGTGAGGTGCATCTGTAGATGAAAATTGTGATGTAGTCAATTTTGTATTGAAAATTGTATATATATAGTGAGAGCTTGAATTTGTACTATTCAAAATTGTAATAAATATTTGTTTGAATAAAATATCTGTTTGACTTTAAATTCTTTGTTATTTGTTTTATTCAGCAAATATTTATTTAATATGTGAAAATAAAATAGTACATTAAAAAATACATTTAAATGAATATATATATATATATGTTTATTATCATCAAACAAAAATCATATAGTCGCATATTCAACACATAGATGACAGTGAAAACATTTAAAAATAAAGATCATCTTTCAAAATTAAGCACGTGAATGCATAAAGTAAAAAATCAAATCAGTTTTTATTTGAATTATGCTAACAATTTATGCACCCAAAGATTGTGCCATAACCACTTACTGCCCTAAAAGAATAGAAAAACTTTGCATAGATAAATATTGTTGCATCGTAATAACAATAAATAGGGTATTTAAATTAGAACTGCGAGTACTATTTGTTTCATAATTGAATATTGTCTGTATATTGAATCTTATGCATAAAATAATTATTATAGTTGTACTTCCATTAACAACACCCCTAGCTTTGTTAATTATTAATTGTATTACCAACATATAAACTATATCCACTATTTTCTTTAATAAAATAAAAGAATGATGAATATTTCAATATAAGGGCCATCATCATTGGCAAGTATTTCTATTTCACTTAAATGTTTCTCACAAAGGATCATTTTGTAACACTTAATGTCTTCTTAGATCAATACCCATCAGCGGCACAATTGAAGCTTAATTATTATATTAACAATAGCATAACACATATTAGCTTATTCTATATAAGAATTTTACATGCTTAAACTGAGAACCTTTTCTTTCCTTTTCACTTTATGGGAGGGGTTCATCAGATATTCAGGTATGTGTCACATAATCATTTTTGCAAATACTATTTTGATTAGAAATTATTTTCTTACCGTTTTGATTGCATTTTAGAATCGTCGGTTTAGAGATTGGAAGTCAATTAACAAGTTATTCTAATTGAATTTTAAAATTGTTGATTTAGAGATTGGAGATCGATTAACAAATTACAAATTGCGATGATATTATTAGATTTAATGGCGTAATCGTTAAAAGTTCTTCAAAACCATGTCTTAGAAAGGACCAAATTTATAATTTTAGTTTTGGATAAAACCAATTAAAAAGAACAAAGTTAAGTACAACAAATTTCTCCACATTTACCCATCCATTAGTTTCCGTAATTGGTGATATTTGGTATATGCTAAACATTTTTGATATATCTCATAGTAATAACTTTTATAGTAGCATACAACATTGTGTGTGTTGTAAGCTATTCCTGTAGCTATATTATTGGGTTGTCACTTCATTTTCATAAAAATGTTTCTCATCTTATATTCCTAAATAGTTTGACATCCATATCCACTTTGTTTTTAATTGTGGGCATCTTTGAAAACCATTTTTAATTTAATGAAGTTGTATCAAGAAGTATTATATTTACATATGCACATATTTATGATATGATGGTATTATTGCAATGGATATAGGTAAATAAGATGGTTAAATTCATTTGCAATACTTATCATTATCATGATACTTATCATTATCATGAAATGATGTTTTGAAGTTTCAAATAATATGATGGTTAATCTCATGATATAAGATGTTTAACCTTATAAGATGATAATTTAAATAATTTAACATTATTTTTAACATTATTTCCATCTTATATTAATTAATTAGAAGCTAAAAATTTAATTAATAAGATGATTAATCCTATTACTAAATTAATTTCCATCTTATTTCAAAAAATAAAATAATGTTTTGAAATTTCAAATAATAAGGTGGTAAATATGATGGTTGATCTCATGATATAAAGATGATAATTGAATTCAAATAATTTTAAATAATATTAATCCAAGCAGCATATCCATATTGATGAACATAGTGGTGCCAGGTAAGAACACAAAAGACATGATAGAAACAAGAAAAAATACAACGAATCAAGGTGGGAGTAATACAATGACGATTGGTCCTTTTGTCATTTCATAGTGTAGTAGTATCACAATGCAAACTCCAAATGTCGATGATCCTAATTCTGGAAACAATATTGTTGTTAATGGAGTTGTTAAAGCATTTGGTTCGATCAAGGAACATAATCATGTTGGGGTTAGTTAAGGTGTTTGGGCCAAAGAAAAGTGATGGGAAGAATCTGAACATTGATGGTGTGCACGCTAGGTGATGATTTCTTCTTATTAATGCATTGGTAGCTGCAGTTTGTGTTGTGTTGTGGTAGTGTAATATTGTGTTTGTTCATCTTAGTTTGTGATGTTTTTCTGCATTCTGTTTTTGTAACACTTCGGGATTTTCGACTTCCGAAAATCGACATTAATACGTCCACTGTATCAACTGCCGAGCAATCGAATGCCGGAAAACCGAATTGTTATGGTAAAAAAAGAAGAGGTAGAAGAAGACAGAAGAAAAAGAAAGAAGAAACAACAAAAACAATACCAGAATCTCACATATCGCAGCGGAACAACATATAATAGATAAATGAATAATCTTTAAATCAAGGAACTATATCAATTTAGACATTACATCATCATCAGAGTGTACAACAACAATATACAACACAATACATCAATGGACAGTTATATAAACTTGTCCTCATACCGAATACACAGCGGAATAAATAATATCATATACAAGTGATACGTCTCGCCATCCAGCTCGCCACTTAAGCTCCACAGCATCTCCTGAATCTAGAATGACCTGATAACCTGACTCTAGGCTGCCCGTGTGGAAAATGATGGGCACCCAGAGTTTAGGAAAGGAACAATAAAATCCAGGTCAGTCATGGGACTGGTGTGAGAACTAAAAACAGTTATTATCTTTAAAACAACAACAAAGGAAGTAAAAGACATCTGCAATTCTTTTGGAAAATGAAACTACCATAAGGCCTCCCGCCACACACACAATGCAAACACAGAATTGGAGGAGATTTCTCCTTATGATAGTCAAACATGCTTACTACGCAAAACAAATCATTTTGATATTATTATTAGTGCATAGTGGAAAACATTCGAAAGTATAATATTAATCTTATCCAGCATAGGCATTCCGCACTTATGCCTACTATAGCTACCATGTTAAATAGCAGGTTACCGCCACATTCCATGGCAGGTTATACAATTAAAACCATACAAGGTTCGTATTGTTTCTTTGGATTTCCAACAAATGGTCAGGCTAAGGAACTTCCTACTGTCAATGGGATCGCCTCTGGCGGGACGTCCCGAGAACTAACTAGCTCTCTGCCAACATAAGGCTGGGTTACCCCTTACACTGGGTAACTACTACACGAATATGCCACCCCCCGGTCCATTGGGACCTTTATCTGAGGCGCCTCGATCACAAAGCAACAATCACACAGAGTAAATTAGATTGGAGCAACCACATAGATAAAATACCAGGGCTCCATACCTGATATCACCCTTTTCCAGAAGGAAATGACTTACCCTAAAGGGAGCGACCCTCATAACCTTGCGGCATCTTCCTGTTTCGACCATTTCCGGGGTGTGAGGTCTGACGAAGTCTCGTCCACAAGCTACGCTTTTTCACAAAGCCATGCTTTGATCAACAAATAATCAGCAACACTCAGCATGCCACACTACCAAATTGGGAGTATATCACTGATAACTTTCAACTACATAACCTCTGAGATCGTACGTCTCAAAGAAGGGTATTAAGCTAAGAGAATAAATTCTCCGCCACCAAACAGAAATGTATTTGAAAGAAATCAGCTTTATATCTCAAAATGTAATGTCAGACATGTAACCATACAAGTCTGTTCCGGGTTCGAACAGAACCGAAGGCACTTCCGAAGAAGCCCTTGCAATCCGGGTATTCACAATCCCGATCGAACTTCCCATCACAAAGGAGATCTCTATACCGTAGCTAACGGTGCAGAGACAATCGATAGGTCATCCTATCGTTTTCACAAATACCCGGTCTTCACCACCGATCTTCAAATGTTATCCATATCGTCATATCACTTATTCGGAATGGGTTATATGACACAAAGGTCCTTTCCCGGCTAAACCGAATAGTGAGCACAATATTTAAAACATATGGATATAGGGATTTCAATTAAGTCACAACTTATTACCCAAATCCTTTCCTTTAAATGGTTTAAACAAATTACCATTTTAAATCTTTAAACAAAAAGATTCACTTCACAAAGTTTACCCAGTTTCACAAAGATTCATTCATAGATTTCCAAATCAATTTCCATTTCAATTGGATTAACCCATTAAATCTTTAAATTAAGATTTAATTTATAGCTTTCAAAACTATTCACAATTCAGTCTTTTATAATATAAAAGATACACCATTTAAAATCTTCTTTGATTTCAAAATAAAGCTTAATCATCTTCACAAAGGCCAATTCATAGTTTTTCCAAACAATTCACAATTTCATTTCAACTTGAAATGTTTCGATACAAATTGGAAATCTTTTCACTTTATGAAAGCTATTATTATTTGCAAACATATAGTTTTCATTTTGGGAATCACCGGTTATAATTACACAAGTTAAAGCCATCCAAGTATAAAACTTGGATATAAATTTAAATTTCCAAAACTATATTTTAAATGGTTAAAAACCCATATAAACACCTTTTACACTTGTAAAAATCTTTTAAACCAAAATTCCCAAATCATTGAATTCAATTTCAAGATATTGAATTCAAATTTAAATCAAATGATTTAAATTCCAATTTTTATTAAGTTCTTTAAAATAACTCTTATTTTCTGAAACTCATTTTCAAAAAACTTCCAATTCCAATTCCAAAACTATTTTGGATTCAAAAAATCAATTTTCAAAATTGATAAAAATCTATGACTTAACCAACTTCCACGTGAAATCCACATTTGTGTGTGTATTGTATAGTCCAAGGATTCAACACAATAGTGCAACAACAATCAACCATCACAGATCAAATATAAAAATATATTTGATAAGCGGTATAAACTATAACGCTTATTTTTCATTCACAGATCACAGATATATCACAAAGCATCACATATCAGGGATATCAAATAATTCAACATCCAATATAATCCAAACATCCATAAGTAGGATTAATTTAATCATCTGATTAATTTAAATCAAATAAATTTCTATGAATAAATCAATTTTACTAGTTATGGTAAATTAATAATCAATTAATTACAAATTGATTTTCAAATTTATTTCAAAACACCAAATCAAATTTTCAACGAATTTCCAAATTATTTCCTTTCTAAAATAAATTTCTTTATCTCTTCAAATTTATTTAAAAATCCAAATTTTTAAGTAAATTCTTCAACTTACAAATAATATTTTTTTAAATCCCTTTACTAAGCCCTTTTTCCCAAATTTTGAAACTTACTTCAATATAGTCCAAAAATAAGACTTTTATCTTTTAAAACTCCTTTTAAATTTATCCAATTCTCAAAATAAATTTTTCGATAAATTTTCAACTTTAATTTTCGAAAACCCAATTTTATTTATTTCTGGTATCCAATGATACCAAAAATAAATTCGGCTAAATTTTAGCCTTCAACAATTCCAATCCACAATATAATCACACAGAGATTATAAATAAATAAACACACAACATTGAAATAAATTCAAATGTTTGAGGAATCCAGTTGGATCCCTCCAACCTGTTTCCCTGCATCCACAGATGTTAGCACAATACCAATTCCACTTCGAAGTGGAATATCGCGGTATATGGGATTTATAAAATACTATCCGCTATTATGCGGCGCAATAGGGTCTCATCCGCTATATAATGCGGGAAATCAACTCCAAATACATATATAATACCAATTCCACTTCACGGTGGAATATCGCGGTATATGTTTTAAGATAATAACCTCCGCTTAATATACGGCGTATAGGGTCTATTTCAGCACAATAGATAACAACCATCATTCAATTCACACAATCAAGCAATTTTAAATTCAACTATATAAAATTTAAATCGAAACACAATTCGATTGAGTGAGGAGTTCTCACCTTGCTTCCAAAAACGGTTGTAGTGTTTTATTTCGAATAAAATTAAACGCACGTTTAATTTTACTCAAAATTTTCGCTAGCTCCAATCAACTCCAAACTAGCTCCATTGCGTAGTGCTCGACGTAACGAACCCAACGCAATTCGTTTCGTGTGAAATGGACCTCGTATCAAAAAGTTACAGCATTTTAAAGATTATACGAATTTATATAAATCAATTTACAATTTCTTTTTAATTTTAAAACCCTACTTCATTTCTGGCCGTTCGATTTGAGAGGCAAGATCATGGCCTTCGTCCCTTTTCTTCCTCACGTACATCCCAGGCCAAGATGAACGCAAGAACAAACCCATACGCACGTCGTTTTCTTGAATTTTCGCGACTCCTCCGATCGACTTCACGTCGATCAAGCAACGCCGAATGGAAGCTCACCTCGAGACACGCCACCCCCAGGAGAACGGCCGAGTTCGGTGGTCCATGGGCCTCGAAAAACATGCTCGAACGCGCGGGATTCAAACTTGATTTGCCGTTGATTCGCTTCGTATTTCGTTCATAACCGTTGAAATTAAAGATCTCGTCGTCCTCTTCGATGTTGTAGTTGGAGATTTTTGGTAATAGATGATGGATTGAGAGATAATAGAGGAGGAAGTTTCGAATTTCCTGGCCATTCATCTCTATAGTGGCGGCCAGGGCATTGAAACCCTAGGGTTTGTGCAAATGTGAAATTCTGATGTCCTTTTATAGAAAATTGCCAAAACACTATTCACTCGAAATTTTCCGAACTCCAAACGAAGAGTGCCAGCTGGCGTTTCTAGGGTTTTACCCGCGTTCCAGACACAATGGAACGTGTTTCTGGAGCTAATTCGGTCATATGTGCGAGTTACGGAATTAAACGATCCAATTTAAAATTAAATCGATTAAAACGATTTCTATGCGTTTTGGCTTGCCCCGAACAAACCGTACGTCCGATTGACACGAAATTTGAAATCATATAATAATTTCACATTCCGGATCCGATGAAACCAGTTTCGTCGAAATCCGAGACTGTTTGAAAAATGACTATTTTCACTGGTCAATTAAATATTAAAATATTCAATTTTCACAAATTAACTTTTAATTCAATTTTAAAAGTTTACAAACATCATTCTAACTCCAATATGATTTAATATAACTTTATAAATCATTTCTATACATATTAAACCCAATTTCCAATTATTTCTGGAATTTCAAATATTAATTGTTGATTTAATTATCCAATTAAATCTCTATATTCGAAATTAAAATTTATTCGACTTACAAATCTTACTTGTAAATATTTAAAATCAATTAAATATCTGAATTTCAAATGACAGAAATTCTGGGTCGTTTCAATCTTCCCCCCTTAAAAGAATTTCGTCCTCGAAATTGCAAAGTAAGAAAAATGCCCCAAATCCATTAACTTTTCAAAAATCCACTTCGTGAAAATCTTATATTCACCTTTCCAAAATCTTTAACTTCAACCAAAACAATGGTTTCCATTTTCTAGTTCAATTTCTACTTTTTCATTATAATTTAGAAATCAAATTTTCTGTAACAAAAGTTTTCCAAAAATTTTCTAACGCCTTAAATTTTCAGAAAAATTCGCCATAGCCTCCTTTGCGTAGTTCAATCGTAGTAGGATCACAATAGACATAAATATATATACATCGACCCACACGGTCGGAAAAACAGGAAAACAGTTCATATTTCCTATTTTTATTGCGTAGGCGTACCTTTTTAGCATTTTTAAGCAAAGCAGTTATTTATTAAGCATTTTAGCGCAACCAAATCCCGCTAAACGGTAGCCACGACACCTGTACTTACTCAATTTAAACACGTAAGTGACATATATATAAAGTTATTAACAATTTACTCTTTTAAACAACTACAATATATGCATATTAAAAGAAATGCATACTAAACAAGGTTTATAAGCAACTTATATAATTTCGACATCACTTGTAATTGTTTACAACCAATTCATATACAACGACATTCAATTATTCATTGTCAATTAGTTTACATTCACTAATTTAAATTCAAGTTGGTTCACTTCCAATTCAAATTCCATCACATAGCTTTCAATTTTTTATCAATTCAATTTCATTAATACTTAATGAATTATACTATATACAATCAACCAACAATCATATAACAACCAATGTATATTCAACACAACCAAATTATTAAATTTATTTTCAATTTGGTTTAATATTAAATTGACTTTCATTGAATTTCCAATTTATTAGCTTTAATGAATTAACACTTAGATCCATTATTCCATATTAATTCATTTACATTAGATTGATTAACATTCAATCCATTTATTAATTCAATTGCTAATTCATTTTACAAATAAAGTTGAATCTCCTTTATATAACTCAAGTTCACATCCATTTAATTCACTTTGTTATTTTACTTCAACACCAAAATCAACTTCATTCATCATTACTTAAGTTATATTCCAATTAAACATCATTTGTTTAACTTAACTTAAATTTCCACTTATAAATCCAATTCAGATTTCAATTCTAAAGTAAATTCTATTTAACTTTTACCAAAGCTAAATTTATTATCTCATATTATAAGTTCAAAACTCGTTTTACTTATATTTATCAATTACAACTTGGATTTTAATTTCAAATTTGTTTATCACAACAACACTTAAATTTTTCAATTTATTATGGTAGCAAATCCATCACACAGAAACTCGAAAATGATACTGATGATGCTGCAGTCATCACCCTTATTATTTCCCAGCAACAGTAGTGAATCCAGTGCTTAATATTCTTTTAAAAATTTCCTTTTATATATAAATCACATTTATAAATCTTTTTCTCATATAATTTCATTATTTAACTTTTAATTTTGAAAAATAACTTCCAAAATAAACAGGATTCAAACTTTTCAAATTCATTTTTATTTACAACTCATATTTATAAATATATTCATATAATTTCACTTCTTATATATAAGATTATTTCACAACTGCAAATCATATTAATTATAATTCCATACTTAATAATTCATTTTCTTATATACTTCATTCTTTTACAATTGTTGTTTTTATTTAGATTATTCAAACAACTTTTATTAACTTATATATATTCTTACATTTTCAACGACTAAACAATTAATTTATATACAGTTTAATAATTTCTGAAAAATCATTTCCTTTATATATAAAATATAATCGAGGTAAAATTATTTCATTTACCCAATTTAAAATAATACTATGTCGGTTCATCTTGTTTAAGAGTTTAGAGATCCCTATCGATTACAGTAAGCTAGACTGCACCGACCAGAATCTATAAACAATCAATCAATAAGTCAACACAATACAAAACAATTTCATATTCACTAACAAATACGCGCTCATATCTATTATTACACTCACACTCATTCTAGAGTACTACTGATTCTATCTCTAATGAGTAATCCCCAACAGAGCCAAGGTTACCGCTTTAACCATATGCTCTAATACCACATTGTAACGATTGGTAGGCTTTTCAACCATCCCAACAGCGGCTACTCTCCACTGTGGCTTACAAAGGTACCATGCCCTTGCTTTTACGGCCAGACTTTCGACTGTCACGCCTTACGGCAACCAACCCCTATTCATGAAGAGAGGACATGTAGGGGTAAGAGTCTCCCGTTCGTCACCAAACTGCAAAGCGAGAACCCCCTATCACGTTTGACAAACATAAGCAAGGTCAGTCATGGGACTGGTGTGATAACTAAAAACAGTTATTATCTTTAAAATAACAACAAAGGAAGTTAAAGACATCCGCAATTATTTTGGAAATTGATACTACCATAAGGCCTCCCGCCACACACACAATGCAAACGCAGAATTGGAGGAGATTTCTCCTTATGATAGTCAAACATGCTTACTACGCAAAACAAATCATTTTGATATTATTATTAGTGCATAGTGGAAAACATTTCGAAAGTATAATATTAATCTTAGCCAGCATAGGCATTCCGCACTTATGCCTACTATAGCTACCATGTTCAATAGCAGGTTACCGCCACATTCCATGGCAGGTTATAAAATTAAAACCGTACAAGGGTCGTATTGTTTCTTTAGATTTCCAACAAATGGTCAGGCTAAGGAACTTCCTACTGTCAATGGGATCGCCTCTGGCGGGACGTCCCGAGAACTAACTAGCTCTCTGCCAACACAAGGCCGGGTTATCCCTTACACTGGGTAACTACTACACGAGTATGCCACCCCCTGGTCCTTTGGGACCTTTATCCGAGGCGCCTCGATCATAAAGCAACAATCACACAGAGTAAATGAGATTAGAGCAACCACATAGGTTAAATACCAGGGCTCCATACCTGATACCACCCTTTTCCAGAAGGAAATGACATACCCTAAAGGGAGCGACCCTCATAACCTTACCGCATATTCCTGTTTCGACCATTTCCGGGGTGTGAGTTCTGACGAAGTCTCGTCCACAAGCTACGCTTTTTCACAAAGCCATGCTTTGATCAACAAATGATCAGCAACACACAGCAACACTCAGCATGCCGCACTACCAAATTGGGAGTATATCACTGATAACTTTCAACTACATAACCTCTGAGCTCGTACGTCTCAGAGAAGGGTGTTAAGCTAAGAGAATAAATTCTTCGCCACCAAACAGAAATGTATTTGAAAGAAATCAGCTTTATATCTCAAAATGTAATGTCAGACATGTAACCATACAAGTCTGTTCCGGGTTCGAACAGAACCGAAGGCACTTTCGAAGAAGCCCTTGCAATCCGGGTATTCACAATCCCGATCGAACTTCCCATCACAAAGGAGATATCTATACCGTAGCTAATGGTGCAGAGACAATCGATAGGTCATCCTATCGTTTTCACAAATACCCGGTCTTCAAATGTTATCCATATCGTCATATCACTTATTCGGAATGGGTTATATGACACAAAGGTCCTTTCCCGGCTAAACCGAATAGTGAGCACAATATTTAAAACATATGGATATAGGGATTTCAATTAAGTCACAACTTATTACCCAAATCCTTTCCTTTAAATGGTTTAAACAAATTACCATTTTAAATCTTTAAACAAAAAGATTCACTTCACAAAGTTTACCCAGTTTCACAAAGATTCATTCACAGATTTCCAAATCAATTTCCATTTCAATTGGATTAACCCATTAAATCTTTAAATTAAGATTTAATTTATAGCTTTCAAAACTATTCACAATTCAAGTCTTTTATAATATAAAAGATACACCATTTAAAATCTTCTTTGATTTCAAAATAAAGCTTAATCATCTTCACAAAGGCCAATTCATAGTTTTTCCAAACAATTCACAATTTCATTTCAACTTGAAATGTTTCGATACAAATTGGAAATCTTTTCACTTTATGAAAGCTATTATTATTTGCAAACATATAGTTTTCGTTTTGGGAAAAACCGGTTACAATTACACAAGTTAAAGCCATCCAAGTATAAAACTTGGATATAAATTTAAATTTCCAAAACTATATTTTAAATGGTTAAAAACCCATATAAACACCTTTTACACCTGTAAAAATCTTTTAAACCAAAATTCCCAAATCATTGAATTCAATTTCAAGATATTGAATTCAAATTTAAATCAAATGATTTAAATTCCAATTTTTATTAAGTTCTTTAAAATAACTCTTATTTTCTGAAACTCATTTTCAAAAAACTTCCAATTCCAATTCCAAAACTATTTTGGATTCAAAAATTCAATTTTCAAAATTGATAAAAATCTGTGACTTAACCAATTTCCACGTGAAATCCACATTTGTGTGTGTATTGTGTAGTCCAAGGGTTCAACACAATAGTGCAACAACAATCAACCATCACAGATCAAATATAACAATATATTTGATAAGCGGTATAAACTATAACGCTTATTTTCATTTACAGATCACATATATATCACAAAGCATCACATATCAGGGATATCAAATAATTCAACATCTAATATAATCCAAACATCAATAAGTAGGATTAATTTAATCATCTGATTAATTTAAAACAAATAAATTTCTATGAATAAATCAATTTCACTAGTTATGGTAAATTAATAATCAATTAATTACAAATTGATTTTCAAATTTATTTCCAAACACCAAATCAAATTTTCAACGAATTTCCAAATTATTTCCTTTCTAAAATAAATTTCTTTATCTCTTCAAATTTATTTAAAAATCCAAATTTTTAAGTAAATTCTTCAACTTACAAATAATATTTTTAAAAATCCCTTTAATAAGCCCTTTTTCCCAAATTTTGAAACTTACTTCAATATAGTCCAAAAATAAGACTTTTATCTTTTAAAACTCCTTTTAAATTTATCCAATTCTCAAAATAAATTTTTCGATAAATTTTCAACTTTAATTTTCGAAAACCCAATTTTATTTATTTCTGGTATCCAATGATACCAAAAATAAATTCGGCTAAATTTTAGCCTTCAACAATTCCAATCCACAATATAATCACACAGAGATTATAAATAAATAAACACACAACATTGAAATAAATTCAAATGTTTGAGGAATCCAGTTGGATCCCTCCAACCTGTTTCCCTGCATCCACAGATGTTAGCACAATACCAATTCCACTTCGAAGTGGAATATCGCGGTATATGGGATTTATAAAATACTATACGCTATTATGCGGCGCAATAGGGTCTCATCCGCTATATAATGCGGGAAATCAACTCCAAATACATATATAATACCAATTCCACTTCACGGTGGAATATCACGGTATATGTTTTTAAGATAATAACCTCCGCTTAATATACGGCGTATAGGGTCTATTTCAACACAATAGATAACAACCATCATTCAATTCACATAATCAAGCAATTTTAAATTCAACTATTTAAAATTTAAATCGAAACACAATTCGATTGAGTGAGGAGTTCTCACCTTGCTTCCAAAACCGGTTGTAGTGTTTTATTTCGAATAAAATTAAACGCACGTTTAATCTTAATCAAAATTTTCACTAGCTCCAATCGACTCCAAACCAGCTCCATTGCGTAGTGTTCGACAAAACAAACCCAACGCAATTCGTTTCGTGTGAAACGGACCTCGTATCAAAAAGTTACGGCATTTTAAAGATTATACGAATTTATATAAATCAATTTACAATTTCTTTTTAATTTTAAAACCCTACTTCATTTCTGGCCGTTCGATTTGAGAGGCAAGATCGTGACCTTCGTTCTTTTTCTTCCTCACGTACATCCCAGGCCAAGATGAACGCAAGAACAAACCCATACGCACGTCGTTTTCTTGAATTTTCGCGACTCCTCCGATCGACTTCACGTCGATCAAGCAACGCCGAATGGAAGCTCGCCTCGAGACACGCCACCCCTAGGAGAACGGCTGAGCTCGGTGGTCCATGGGCCTCGAAAAACGTGCTTGAATGCGCGCGCTTCAAATTTGATTTGCCGTTGATTCGCTTCGTATTTTTCGATCATAACCGTTGAAATTAAAGATCTCGTCGTCCTCTTCGACGTTGTAGTTGGAGATTTTTGGTAATAGATGATGGATTGAGAGATAATAGAGGATGAAGTTTCGAATTTCCTGGCCATTCATCTCTATAGTGGCGGCCTGGGCATTGAAACCCTAGGGTTTGTGCAAATGTGAAATTCTGATGTCCTTTTATAGAAAATTGCCAAAACACTATTCACTCGAAATTTTCCGAACTCCAAACGAAGCATGCCGACTGGCGTTTCTAGGGTTTTACCCGCTTTCTGGACACAATGGAACATGTTTCGGAAGCTAATTCGGTCATATGTGCGAGTTACGGAATTAAATGATCCAATTTAAAATTAAATCGATTAAAACGATTTCTATGCGTTTTGGCTTGCCCCGGACAAACCGTACGTCCGATTGACACGAAATTTGAAATCTTACTATAATTTCACATTACGGATCCGATGAAACTGGTTTCATCGAAATCCGAGAATGTTTGAAAAATGACTATTTTCACTAGTCAATTAAATATTAAAATATTCAATTTTCATAAATTAACTTTTAATTCAATTTTAAAAGTTTACAAACATCATTCTAACTCCAATATGATTTAATATAACTTTATAAATCATTTTTATACATATTAAACCCAATTTCCAATTATTTCTTGAATTTCAAATATTAAATTGTCGATTTAATTATCCAATTAAATCTCTATATTCGAAATTAAAATTTATTCGACTTACAAATCTTACTTATAAATATTTAAAATCAATTAAATATCTGAATTTCAAATGACAGAAATTCTGGGTCGTTACAGTTTTGGTGTGTATGCATAAGGATTATGTGTGTTTGCCTTTTTTATGAACTGGAATAAACTTTGTTATGTTTCTGCTGACTTTTTTTGTCACTTATTATTTTGGAAATGATAATCGAAATTGAAATAGGGTTAGGGGCCTTATATATTGAGTAGCTTTGACATCCTATAAAGAGATGGTGCTATTAAAAAGGAATTTTGCAAATCAGTGACAATCTTCTTGCATGTTAGCATGAAGGACGAAACAATACGACACTCAATATTTTATAGATTGGAGAAGAAATTGATGGCCTCGTTTCACAAATCATTTTTGGTCTTAGGATTGCTACCATTTCCATCCATTGAAAAATACAAATGAGATGTATTGGCCATATATTCTAGAGCTGAAAAATAAGCCGACGCATTTAAAATAATATAATTTACATCTAATCAGAACAATGGCGAATGGCCATTACCAACAAAAGGGGAAGGAAAACCGCCAAACAGTGAAGGAAGTTGTCTTTTTTAAAAATTGAATGAAATATAACTTTCTTAATATAACAAAATAATAATACAAAAATCATGGTTGCTCGGGATCCTTCTTAAATCCCTCATATTGAAAAAAAGCACTCACATAAATTAGTAATTTAGAATGTGAAGGAGACGAAGAAGATGAAATATTATTAAACTCATTTTTGAAAGAACTTCAGCAATAAAATTTATTGTCATCGTATTTTAATAGCTACATATTGTTTCATCCCTATACTTCGTCCAGTTGCACTTGGTTTTTTACTAAATGTCAACTGCTTGCATTTTCAGTAAGTTTTCCAGTTCTTTTCTGGAATTGAAATGTTTCTCGGTCTACTTTGACTCTAATCTGAATCATGTTTACTTTGTAAAAACTGACATCTTATTATGCATTCATCTAATTTCGAACTTCTTCTAATGTCCTTTGGCTCCTCCTGGTATTAGGTCGAACATTTCTGTTGGTTGTGGTGCTTCCTCCACCTAGATTTCCTCTTCCGTTTTCTGCTTCCATATCTTCTTTCTCATAAATCTGCATACGAGCCTTAGTAAGATATAGAAGAACGGTCTAAGAGAGAGGGTAACACGTACTTATATATATATATAATACAAGTAAATTACTATAGCGTTATACCAAACCCCGATCATATTTTCAAATTCATTGGATTATGTTTGAAAATCTTTTAGGTTTAACTTTCTTTTAAAGTTTCATAAACCTATGCTCTAATACCAACTTGTAACATCCCCCTACTTGGAGGCCCAAAACTAATGGCTACGGATGCTGCAGTCATCCATAGTTATTAATCCTCGGCAACCAAATACAGTGAAGTTAGATTCATTGATGCATAGAAACACATGAATATGGAAAAAATTTAAACTTCAAACAAATCACATTTCATTTCAAAAAAATTCCAATTCATTACATAATCCCAAATTCGCAAATCACATTTAGAGAAAATATATTTATTACAACATACGCCCAAGAGCGACATATGAAGATGCCCCTTTGGATGATCAGAGTATATACAGGCAATATAACAACTTTTCCATTACAAACAACACAGCGGAATCAAGAGAAAAGGGAACTCTAAATAGCTATCATGCCTCATGCACGTCTCCGTAAGCTTATTCATCTTAAGAGGTACCTGAAAACCTCAACTATCAAACTACTCAAAATCAACTGAGTACCCGAGAGTTTAAAGGGAAAACAAAAACTTCAAGTCAGACATAAAGTCTGGTATGAATAATAATCTACCATCTCAAACTATTTAGATATCTAGTGAGACCACGTCGCTTAGCGGAACGGGTTTTCCCCTCACTAGTATCTCAAAACCTTTATAAAACCATATACTGTGCTCCTGCATCCACAATGGTTAAAATAGTTCAAAACAATATAATATGATGATATGCAAAACAATTGAATCAATTCTGGATTACCCATCCCTATTCATTTTGACTATTTGTCTCAATTATAGTTTCTATGATTACTATTAACCAATTAGTTTTCATGGGCTGACTAATAACCGGTAAAACATTTAAGGATTCCTTGTCCAATTACATAGTTTTCATGGGATCACTAAGAACCTATTGGTAACTCCAATATCTTACTCTTATCCTAGTTTTCATGGGTTGACTAGGAACCTGTTGGTAACCCCAATATCCTTTCTTCTTACCCTAGTTTTCATGGGATGACTAGGAAGCTATTGACATATGTCAATATTTCATCCGGATATAGTTTTCATGGGCTAACTACAAACCTACCGGCCCCTGCCAGTATCAAATCATAGTTTTCATGGGCTTATTATGAAACTATCTTTCTGACATCTTTCTTTATACATAGTTTTTATGGGATAACTATGAACCTATCGGCCCCTGCCAATATCTTTTCCTATATACAGTTTTCATGGGCTTACTGAGAACCTATTGGCTCCTGCCAATATCTTTCTTTTATATTTTAGCATCTTATATTCTGTCTTCCTGATAGGCCTGTCAACGGATGCTTTTAGATGCGGATAGCACCATATCCGCATCCACATCCGAAATCATTTTCGGATATCGGATATCTGCATCCGTGGATACGGGCAGATATTGGATAATTATCCTATCCGTCAACGACCAATAAATCAAGAATTACAAAAAGAAAGTTTTAGTTTAACATAAATATTTTTCAATCTTATTGATTATAAAAGTGTTAAAAATTAACAAAATATGATGGTAATAAATAGTTTCGAACAGTTAATAAGCATTAAGTGCATATAATATAAACTACTGACTTAATAAAATAATAAATGAATATCATTTGCTGCATTAAAATACACATAATATGAACTATAATCTTGACATAAACCGAATGGATAATTTTAGGATGCGGATGTCTTCATATCCGCATCCGCATCCGTTTTTTCGGATATTGGTTATTTATCTGCTTTACAGATGTGGATGCAGACAGATTTCAAATTTTTCGAGTATCCATTGACAGCCCTACTTCCTGACCTCCTAAATGCAATTCTACTCATTCAGGAGTTTAATAAATTTATATTCACTACTGGATTAACCTAGCTGGTTCTTCTACCATTTATCCTCAAAATGCAATTATGGGTCCATTATAAAGTGAATATACTTATATTTGAAGAAGTTATTATAATAACATAACCATATCACTCCTATGGGTTTAATAAATTCATTAAAGAAAGCTACTTCTCAAAACCATTACGGAAACTCCTTTAATTTAGCCATGGGTTTTTCCATTAAAAATAGAGTTTGGCTTATAAAACTTTTCGATACCTTCGAAACCTAGCTTTCGAGTTCATAGGATGACCTCCTTCGAAAGCCTTAAAATCAATCTCCAAAATATTAGGCTCCTGCCTTTTAATACTTTAAAACCTTCCTTTCGAAACCTTTCGATTATGTTAAAGTATTAGCATTTAACTTTATAAGCATAGCTTCGAAACCAGTTGAAAGTAACCCTTTCGACACCAATGGAAGTAACCCTTTCGAAATCATTGAAAGTCCTCCTTTTGAAAGCATTGGGTATATACTTAAAACATTATTTGGATCAATGTGAATATAGGAAAAAGCATTTCTTTCAAAACCATCCTTTATCATATAAAAATATTAGGGAAAACTTGATGGCGTCGGCACCATCTTTTTCGAAAGTATTTAACATTTGGGTAAAATATTAGAAGGTTGGCGTCGAAACCCCTTTCGAAACATTACCTTCGAAACCCCTAACCCCTTTCGAAAGCTATAGGAAGTGGCTTATACTTACAAAACAAAGGACCTTTCGATAGCATCGATATGTTCAATACCATCGATATCTTCAATACCATCGAAAGGCTAAGGAATGGTCGTAGGGCTTCGACTAGGTCGGAACCCCATCTCTCAAAACATTCTTTCATAACCCATTCGAAAGCAAACTTATGTTATGGCAACCTTTTCGAAACCTTTTAAAACCTCTTTCAAAACCATATGCTTCGACTCCGTCGAAGGCTAAAGCAAAATAAAGGCAGGCGCTTTTCTTTTAAATACAAACCAAGGTTTCGACTCCTTTGGAAGCCATGCTTTCGACACCTTAACTTCTGCCTTCCTCCAATCCACTGTGTACCATCTTGGTGATACCTTGTGTATTAGTTTCGGCATAGTAGGTTTTGACTAAGATGAAGGCTGAAGCTTCCATGTCGAAAGGTGCTTTCCAAAGTAGGTGTGATCAATTTTCTGAGTAAACTTGGTTTAGTTCTTCTTAAAGTAAACTTTTCTCTAACTAACCTGCCACGTGCCAACACCAGATTGGTTGCCTTAACCTTTTCAAATTCTATTCCAAAATAAGTGCCGCTAATTTCATATCTAGACCATGGTTAAGTTAATCAATAAGCCCTTCCATTAAGCAAAACCAATTTTGCAAAGAAGTCCCTCTTCTAAAATAATTTAATTTGCATAGAAAACCACTTTGGAAAAATCCTCAAAAATTCCAGAAATTCACTTTACCCATGTTATCTAACATATCAAAATTCCAGACCCAAATTCTCAATATAATTTTCAAAATAAATTTATAAACCCAAATAACCATATTTTCCTTTGAAAATTCATAATAATCTTTCCATGTCTTGAAAAATTATCAAAATTGAAACCCAACTCCAAAATTTTGTTTCTCATAACATAAAATTTTCCCATGGCATTTAAACATCTTTAAATCTTGGTTTTACCCTAAAACCATGCTTTTCCTCTTTTAAACAATCTTGTTTAAACCATATAAATTATAAATCATGTGGGTTTAATAACATAACAATACCACTCATGTGGGTTTAATAAATTCATTAAAGAAAGCTTCTTCTCAAAACCATTACAAAAACTCGTTTAATTTAGCCATGGGTTTTTCCATTAAAAATAGAGTTTGGGTTAAATACCTTTCGATATCTTCGAAACCTAGCTTTCGACTTCATGGATGACCTCCTTCGAAAGCCTTAAAATCTATCTTCAAAACGTTAGGCTCCTGCCTTTTAATACTTTAAAACCTTCCTTTCGAAACCTTTCGATTATGTTAAAGTGTTAGCATTTAACTTCAGAAGCATGGCTTCGAAACCAGTTGAAGTACCCCTTTCGACACCAATGGAAGTAACCCTTCCAAAATCATTGAAAGTCCCCCTTTCAAAAGCATTGGTTTATATTTAAAACATTATTTATGTCAAAGTGAATATAGGTGAAAGCATCTCTTTCGAAACCATCCTTTATCATATAAAAATATTGGGAAAACTTGATGGCGTCGGCACCATCTCTTTCAAAAGTATTTAACACCTGGGTAAAATATTAGAAGGTTGGCGTCGAAACCCCTTTCGAAACCATTACCTTCGAAGCTTGTAACCCCTTTCGAAAGCTATAGAAAGTGCCTTATACTTACAAAACAAAGTACCTTTCGACAGCATCGATATCTTCAATACCATCGAAAGGCTAAGGAACGGCAGTAGGGCTTCGACTAGGTCGGAACCCCTTCTCTTAAAACATTTTTTCAACCCATTCAAAAGCAAACTTATGTTATGGCAACCCTTCGAAACCTTTTAAAACTCTTTCGAAACCATATGCTTCGACTCCGTCGAAGGCTAAAGCAAAACAAAGGCAGGCGCTTTTCTTTAAAAACAAACCAAGGTTTTGACTCCTTCGGAAGCCATGCTTTCGACACCTTACCTTCCGCCTTCTTCCAATCCACTGTGTACCATCTTTGTGATACCTTGTGTATTAGTTTCGGCATAGTAGGTTTCGACTAAGATGAAGGCGGAAGCTTCCGTGTCGAAAGGTGCTTTCCAAAGTAGGCGGAACCAATTTTCTAAGTAAACCTGGTTTAGTTCTTTTTAAAGTAAACTTTTCTCTAACTAACCTATCATGTGTCAACACCAGATTGGTTGCTTTAACTTTTTCAAATTATTTTCCAAAATAACTGCCGCTAATTTCAGATCTAAATCATGGTTAAGTTAATCAAATAAGCTCTTCCATTAAGCAAAACCAATTTTGCAAAGAAGTCCGTCTTCTAAAATAATTTAATTTGCATAGCAAGACACTTTGGAAAAATCCCCAAAAATTCCAGAAATTCACTATAATCGTGTTATCTAAGATATCAAAATACCAAACCCAAATTCTCAATATAATTTCCAAAATAAATTTATAAATCCAAATAACCATATTTTCCTTTGAAAATTCATAATAATCTTTCCATAGCTTTTAAAATTATCAAAATTGAAACCCAACTCCAAAATTATGTTTCTCATAACATAAAATTTTCCCATGGCATTTAAACATCTTTAAATCTTGATTTAACCCTAAAACCGTGCTTTTCCACTTTTAAACAATCTCGTTTAAACCATATAAATTATAAATCAAGCATATCATCATCCAATATATCATAAAAACGGATTTAGCCTTAAATCCAAAAATATATGATTCAAAACAAAATAGAGATGGAATTATTATTCACCTTGATTAAGATAAGGAGATTAGATTGAGATTGATTTCCTCTAAGCTTGATTCTCTAGCTTTTAATTTGTGTTCCTCTTGTTCTCTTAATGGCCAGCCTTCCTTCTTTCGTTTAATTTTAAAAATGACGTGAATGGGTAGTGAATTGGTAGGAACGAAAATATATAAGGGAAAGGGTCATTGGGCGACAAATTCCTAATATACCCTTATGTAACTTAACTAATCGAAAACCCATTCTTAAGCCCATTAGTTATTATATTAGACTCGGCCTTAATTAATTAGTTCAAGTCTAAATCCTCTTATAACTTAACATTTACATTATTATATTTAATTTATCTAGTTAAATCTCCTAAATAATGTTATCAAAAATTAGGGGTGTCCAATGAGGCTCAATAATGTCTTTGTATTCTATGTTAAAATCCAATGGTTTCTGTATTTAAATGGTTTGGGATATGTTTTATTGATTGAATTAGCCATAAATAGATTGATGGGGTTGTGATCATTATTTTATGAGAAGAGATATATTTCTTAAGCTGCAAAAAATTTTTGTAACCACAACATACTTTGTAAAAACTATATCAATTTTAGTGGGTATGTTTTCTGCTAGGCCTAGCCTCCATAAATATTTAAGACCACTGATATTAAATTCAGTGGGACCAGTGTTAAAATTGATTTTATTTAGTTTTAGAAGATTTGAAGGACGCATAGTATTACCCTCAGTTTTTTCATTGCTTTTCTAACAATATTTATATCATCTATAAAGTACTAAGGGATACTAATGGTGTTAACGCTGTAAATGCAGGCCCACCTGGGCGTGCTATATACTCGTATATATAATATATTTTGCAGAAAAATTGTACAACATTTACTACACATCAAATTTTCAAAAATAATATTTACTTTAATTTTTAATTTTATTTTGCATGGTTTTTTATATTTAAAATGTTTTAAAATGCAAAAACCAAAAAGAAATTAATAGAAAAATATTTAACCAAGAGAAAATTTTGCAGAAATATAATTTAAAAAATTTAATTTTATTATTTATATTAATATATATGTATCTAATTATATATATTTACATGTATTGTATAAATCAATTTCAAATAAAATAAAATATTGTTTTATTAAATTATTCACGGCTTTCATGTTATATTACAAATACACACACACACACATGTTAAAATTATTTTGAAAGCTAATATTTAATTAATTTTCTGATTTAATTAATTTTTATATATATCTACATACATATATATATATATAAATTTTATCAATGTTCTATTTATAAATTTTTTATAACTAACATTCAATACACACACACACATATACGTACATACATACATACATATATACATATATATATCTGTGTGTGTGTGTATTTTTTATTATATATGCACTTATATATATATATATTAATATGATGGAAACATATATATACATTCAGACAGCAAACCGAATACAAAAGGGGTTAACATGTCCATTGTAGTGTAAATTCCAACATCTGTACACGGATATGTCAAACCATGTACACATTGCTCTGTTGCACGTGCATGTACACATATATGTGTATATCATACACGTATATGTAATATAATACAATTTGTATATAAGGTAAAAAAAATTATAAATTCAAATAAATTATTGCTTTTATTTAACAGAAAATTTAGAAAAGTTCTAAATGAATTAGACTGCATAGGCCCATTAAAGATCCAAATAGGTAAAAAAAATTGAAATTTACCTAATTATTTCACTGTAGACTGGTCCAGTTCCAACAAAAGTGATATATGAACATTAATATTTGAACAGTTCAATATTATTCGCTGACTTAATTCACATCTCTGAGTCACTGTAACGACCCGATATTTTGGACCATTCGCGTCCATTATAAGTGTATAGGTAGACACTCATGCCGAAGTTGAATTGCTCAAAATACCGCATTGTTAATTTAAATTTGGCAAAACTGAACATATACAGTAAATAGATATAATCACAGATCACAGACACAGAGTAATAAGTGCAGCGGAATTAAAAGAGATAGTAGTTCATGAAGCTACTATATGAATATATAAAATACATCAGAGTTTACAACAGAAGAGTAATACGATACATCAGATACAAATCAGAATACAACACTGGAATCATCGAATATCTGAAAGCTGGATAGATGGCTGGATCTTCAAGCAAAGCTCCAACTCCAAAGGTGAGTCTCGAAAGCTGAACTACTCAGTCTGACCCGAGCGTAAAGAAAAACAAAACACTCGAGTCAGGATTAACATTCTTATATTAATAAATCCAACTCAAGTGAAATAGCAATTGAAATACAAGTAACTCAAAGAATGTTTGGAATAACCATCCTTTAAGGATCCGTTAAACTATCTACTAGGTAGTAATATACGCTAAGTAGATAATGTCTATCAGTAATATAAAGATATCAAAATAGCGTTAAGTCATGGCCCATTCCACCCTTAACACATTTTTATTCCCACAAGCATATACAAGACCGTAGTTTCCCCAAAACCGGAAGTCACCAGAGGGCAATCCATATACTCAAGGTACAAAACAAATTCGTAGTGGTCGCGCATAAATGGAATACAAGTATGACAAGGCACATGAGGCTATACCCAAGGTAGTGATACTACCGTTCGCCTGATCCGGGCTGGTGAGAACGCAACGCCGCAGCGCCCGCAACACCGTGAAACAACACTCCCAAAATCAAGGGTGCACCAATCGACAACAAGTATAAGTAGTTCGAAGAAGTGTGTCCACTTGAGGTATCAATCCTCCATTGGCCCGGCACAGCTCCTGTTTTAGTCATTTCCAATTTGACACAAGTGTCAAGGCTATCCATTTTCGTTCTCTTTCTTCAGTCATCACGTACATCATTCCAACCACTTCATTCTGGATCATCACTCCGCGTATAGTTATTAAAGTGGTTTTCGGTTTAGATAGAGAGTATATCCATAACCGAATTCCGGTCTCTTTAATAACTTCCGTAATTATTTCACCGATTGGTCGTTTATTTATTTCAAAACCAAATCAATTTCAATTTCAATTCGTAAGTCAACATTCATTTGTCTTTCAAAATCAATTTCCAATATTTACGTTTCAAAACTTCATAATTACCATTTCAAAATCTTATAATTCAATTTCAATTCAAATATTGATTCAAGTTCGAATATCAGTTTCATTTCAAAATCATTTAAATTAATTTAATTTAACATTCAAATCAATTTAAATACATTAATCGATTTCATTTAATATTCGTTAAGTAAATTTGCCATTCAAACAATTTCTATTAAATTTCCAATTCATTAAATCCATTAATCAAATTCAACTTCATTAAATCAAACTTAAAATTTTGAATTAAATTCAATTCGTCAAATCAATTCTTTCGATTACAAGTCTTACATTAATTCCAAAAATATCACATTTTCATTTCTTGTTAAAGAAATTCCATTTCGCTTATTTACTTACTTAAATAATTTTCCAAAACTTAATTAATAAAGAAACTCAATTTCAATTATTTACGAAGTAATTCACTTATTCAAAAGTTCAATTTTACTTATTAAAGAATTTAATTCAATTTAATCATTTAATAATTCAACCTTATTTAATTATTAAATAATTCAAAACTTAATTATTAAATAATTTCAAAGTTTAATAACTTCAAACTTAATTATAATTTCAAACTTAATTATTAAATCATTTCAAAGTGTAATAATTTCAAACTTAATTCAATAATTTCTCAAATTTAATAACATTCTTTTCATCAATTACATTGTAAATATTTTGTTTCAGATTATTAAAATTTTACATTTTTCTTTCATAAAAATTCAAATTTCAACTTCGTTTCAAAACCATATTATTTATTCAAATAAAATCTCCGTTTTATTTTTAAATCAAATTATTGACCAATCGGGTTTTTATTTAATTTTCTATCCTAGGTCAAAGTTCAATTTGGGTATTTATCATTTCAACCCGATTCCAATTCAATTAAAAATCAAAACATAGCAAAGGGAACTTGCAGTGTGATAACTGGGATGGTGTCAAAGTAAATAAACAAGCAATAACAACAATCAATATCAATCCAATAATCAATTCAAATAATCCCGAAATAACCGTATTAATTCGCATTGTTATTTGTACGAATTAATATAATTATTTCTAGAATCCACACTATCATTTTATGTAGATTAAAGATTATTACATTACGGTTTTCACTTGTCATCTATTACAATTTCATCCATCATCAATTTAAACAATCTACATTCAGTGGTTCAAAGTATAATTAAACAAATTCTACATGTCAATAAATTCAACAGTTAAAGGGGTCATATTATACAAGTGTCAGTTAATCAAATTTAACCTTTAACTATCCTATATCAATTTCAATTGCATACTATTTATCATTTTAACAATAACCATTTTACGTCCAATATAAACATCAACAATCAATCAATTTCAGCCAAACTGTATTATCATCGCATAAATAGATAATGGTGTCAGATGTCACAGGTGAACTGATACAGGCAATAGCATATATGACAGTGTAATTAACTAACTGCAGTATATTTCAATTGTCGTTTCAATTGAAATCAAATTTAATAAATAAAAGAACGTTAATCGTGAGTGAGTGCTCACCTTTCGAGGCTAGAGGAATTTGTCAAAGAAATGCGCTACAGATTACAAAGCAATGTTGGATGGACATGATTCGACAGAAAAACGGGCACGACGGACAAAGCTCTAGAATAATGTCAGCACCAAATTCGTTCCTCCACCTGAGCATTTCGGCCCACATGATTTTTGCTTTCTCAATATCAAATTTTCTTGCTTTCAAAAATCTCAACAGCATATGATAATCATCATGCTTTGAAGGCAGCAATTCATCCTGTATCAGTGATTGCCGAAATGCATCAACAGCTTGAACATCTTCAATAGGCCTTATATCCTCAATTGAGACAGAAGTAACACGATTTCCATTACTACGCCTGCTCTTCTTTTTCTTCCGTGAATGTTTGAATTTACCTGATGCGTTTATCGCCTTTTTCTTCAATGATCCAATCCTCGTCACCCTTTCATCTTCACATACTTCAAAGTCAGATTTACGTTCTTTATCACGACTAGAGGAACCCTCAAAGCAAGGACGAGCGAATCGATCGAGCGGGCCTGACATGGTTTTCCAATGCCGATCTGAAGCAATAGAGAAAACACCAAACTGTCGGAAACAGATGCAAAATTAAATGAATAATCGGATCCGATCCTCGCCAAGATCGCCAGATATTCCAATTGAAGCAGAAAGAGGGAAGTAAGAATAACGCCTGAGGTGGGTGGTTGCGCTTCAGCGAATCGGAGGGACGGGCAGCCAAAGAGGATGAGGTGGTTGTCGAGGTGAGGTCGAGGAGGATAGTCGCCTGCGGTAACTTCTAGAACCTCCAGCAGCGCCGCTTTCACCACCGCCGGCTGTGGGGTTGCCACTGTCCGATCCCATAGAAGATACTTGAAGAATATGAAGGACGATAGAAGAAGCAGTTAGCTTATTTTAGGATTTTTATTTCCAAAGAAATGGTAAAAATTTTGTTAGACGTTGGAATTTGGTTTGGTTTTTCCAATAATCTAACGAATGCAAACGAAATAACATAAATAGCTTGGACCGGTTGCAAAGTCAGGAAGAAACGAACAGGCAGATGTATAAATTTAAAGTGGACGCAACTTTATATAAAATGAACCATCAAAGAATTTGAACCAGTGAAATAAAAAGGTAGGCATCGATTTCCTGAAAATAATAAATGCTGGTGGCTATTGGGTTTAACTCAGTGGACAACCAATCAACAAGGAATTTAAAATGGTTTAAAATATGAAACCGATACGGAAGTCGTTCCGTGAATTCCGATGTCTTCCCGGCCTCGAAATTTGACAATCGAATATACCGTAGAGATCAGCGCGACGAGACGATCAAAACGGTATACAGATATCAGTGGTACGATTAAATTATGAAAATTCGAATTTTTCTATTGGCAGAAAATGCAAGAAAAACGTAAGAAAATAAGACCGACGGAGCCAAAGATGTCCGCATTTGGAAAAACGACAAACTGACATCTTGCTCAGAAGATGGTTTAGGATTTTTCTATGTAAAAATATTTTGGTTTCGGAAACATTTTATTTTCATTACTTTTTAACTGATAGAATTGAAGTGAATTTACGCACGAAATAAACTTTCATATTTTCGGACGAAAATTTACCAGTTGCTATGTTTAACTAGACGTATCCCAAATATCAAATTTATATTTCAAAATTTTATCGTTTAAATTTTACAAAATTTCAACTAATTACGTTATTAAAATAGTTGAAATTTACGGGTCGTTACAGTCACACAATCGCATTTATATATTCTCAAAAAAACTACTGATTTAATTAGTTTATAAAGTGTCCTAAATTAATTAATATTTAAAAAATATTAGTCATTAATTTATTTGTTATTTTGGGTGTTGTTAGTAATTATTTGATTTGTTACTTTTGTATATAAAAGTTATATATACGTGTATCAATATACGATATCGATATGTATTTAAACAAGCTTTAAAAATATTTATTTACTTAAATAGGCCTTGGGATTTTTTCGGTCCACATGGGACAGGATCATGGCTTGGAATAAGAAAGAAAGAATTGACCTAAATACTAATTTAGACTTAAATTGAGGAATTAAAGAGGAAGGTTAGAGAGAATAAGAAGGGTTTTCATTATCTCCCTAAACAAATCTTCCTCGTTAATTCATTCATTCGATATTTCTCCTTACTTCATTCTCTTTCATGGCTGCCACTCTTTCTTCTTTTTCTCCAATGGCTAAAATATTTTCACCTCAAAACATAATCAAAACACAAAATAAAATAAAGAACAACTGGTTCATCCATCTTCTGCAAATATTTGGTGTAGATTTAAGGATCTAAGGAGGGATTTCCAAATCAAAATGTACTTATTTTCTAGATCTGAAAGGTATACTTTAATTTTAATTGTTTTCTTAAATGTAATATGTTTATCATAATTTTATATGTACATATTATTGTCTCATCTTGACTTACAACTAGTTATGAAATTTAAATAAGAGGTCGGCTATTTAGACACAAAATAAAATACAATTGGTGATACAAAAGATCTAAACCATTGGATCCTTTTGTCCTCATATGGGAGGTGGAAATCATGGGTAATCCAATGGTGGAAATTCATTGTGTCATCAATTATGTCTATTTTTTGTTTTCCAATAGATTTTCTCTTTAAATAATTCGTAAAATGATTTGATTTGTTTTTAGTCTGATAACTCAAAAAAAATTATACATGATTAAAACAATGTCTTGGTTATGAATCTCTATTTTAAAATTGCTTATATTAATATTTTGAATGTCTATGTCGAATGTTTTTAAAGATTATTGTGTGCAATTTTAGTTCTATAATATTTTGACTGTTTAAAAAAAGGCAAAACAAAATAGATTTTTTTGGGGTTGAAACTTTATTTATTTGTATTTTACCAATCAATTTAAGTATGTGTGTGTGTGTATGTTTTCAAATACATCGGAAAATTTTAACATATTATAGATATCAGTTTCGAATCAGTTGGAAAGTTTTAGATTAATTATCATGTGTGTGTGTCTGAGTTTATAAATATATATACATATACATATACATATATATTTATATTTATATTTATATGTGTGTGTAAACATCTACATTTATACTTTAGCAAAGGCATGTTTTAGAAATAATTTTTTTAGGTTTTATTTAAAACTAAGTCTTAATAATATGGATATATTGTTAGAACTGGACTAGCCCGCAAAGGAAGTTATAGGGGAATTTCAAAAAATTTACCCTATTGGATCTTTTATTGGGCATATGAAGTCTAACTGAATTAGAACATTTCTAAATTTCATTTAAATAAAATCATTTATTTTATTTAAATTCAAATATATTAAGATATGAAATTAATTTTATTTGATTTAGTTTATACATAAATGTATCATATACATATATGTGTGAGTGCATGTGTAACATAATAATCCGTGAAAGGTATAATATGCTCATATGTAGATGTTGGAATTTACATCACAACAGACATATTAGCTCATTTTGTATGTCATGTATGTTATCCAAATATGTGCATGTATATGTGCTACAATACACACACACACACACATGTATTTATAAATATATTATATATAATATATGAACATAAAACATTTATATATAGATAAAAATATATATAGAAAGAGAGAGAACAATTATTAAAAATTATTTATAGTTCAAAATTAACTTATTTTTTCAAACATAATAATTTTAGTATTTTAATTTGTATATATTATGAATAAAATAATGTTTTCATCCATAAATAATTAAAATAAAATAATATATTAATGAAAATTCAAATTTTACAATTTTTGAAAATCTAGGATCTTAAAATAGAGCTTAGGAAAAATCTGAAGATTTTTCAAAGTTGAAATATTATTTTTAAAAACAAATATATTGATTTCGGTAATAATTATTTAATATAAAATAGTATATTATTAAAAATTCAAATTTTAAAATTTTAGAAATTCTAGGATCATGAATGAAAGGATACAAAAAAAATTTAAGAAATTTCCAATTAAATTATTATTTTTAATAAATCATAAACAATTATTCTGAAATAATATTAATTATTAAAAATAATAAACTTTATCGAAAAATTCCTAAAAATTTTCTATACGTTTCTAAAATGATATAATATTTTTTTTAGATATAAAATTGAATTTTTAATGTAAGAATTAATTTACATATAATAAACAATTCAAAATTCAATAAATGTTAATTTAAAAATATGAATATATGTATGATGATTAATTTTCGAATTTGTAAATTCATATTATATATAAATAATTATATTAAAAAAATTAAATCACATATATATATATATATCTTATATATGCATATATGCTATTATGAGAGAGAAATATAAATACACACATATATATATATATGAATTTATTAGTAAATATATATATAACAATTATTGATGAAAAAAAATTGATTTTGTAAAGTAAACAACATTTGTCTATACATAAATCAAATAGTATAATAAACAAATTATGCACATAACCAAACTGATTTGTGACAACTACATCTACTTACAAAATCTCACCTAACTAAACATATAGTAGCAATATATTTAAACAGATATGAAATTGCTCGTTATAGGATCATAGAATATAATTTAATTACTGTAATATGAATTAAATTACCAATTTAATGGTGCATTTGAATCCACGTTGAAGCAATGACTTCCCTTCCTTTTACTGTTCTTGATTCGTCAAATTACAAGTCCGGAATCACTGATCTCTAACTATCGAATAGTATTACTTTAATTTGAAATATATTTGAAAATTTTGGAGTGGATTGAGAGCTATGTTTTAACCAGCAATGTAGAAGGTAATGGCGGACAAAAAGGTTCATCATTATTTTAGAGATACATACATACATACATATATACATACATATATATATATGGTTGTATTAGAGAGAAACGAAGAAAACCTTTTTACCCATTCTCACTTGATCCCAATCCATTATCTCCAAGCCAATTCCCTATGTTTTAGCCACCTTTAGACCTTTCCAAAACTGAAATTTGCAGCCCTAATGATGGGCCTTTAACCCATCTAAGCCCAAGCCAAAATACTATGCAATTAAATCTAATTTAACGCTTGTCGATATTGTATATCGATCGATATATTTATAACTGTTATAAATATATATAACATTATTTATTTCTCAAACCATATTCAAATTTTATAATTAATATTTCATAGATATTAATTAATTTATAACAACTATAAACTAATTAAATTGTTCGGTCTTAAGGTAATTCATCATTTCGGCTGTGTAACTCTTGGATGTAAATTTGGTCAGCGATTAACATCAAACTATTCTAATGTTAACGTTTAAATGTCACTTAGCAGGTGGTGTGACATTATGGATAAATTTATCGCTTACTCATTTTTGGTAAAATCCAATTTTAGTTTAATAAGCGTTACCCGGTTGTGACATTTGTTACACCAATTATCTTCATCAAAACTATATCACTTTGGACTTGTGGAATTTGGTAATGGTCAAAATTCCAACCTCATCCACATTCAACTTTATAGTCCAAATACAAAGTCCTTGATTCAATAATAAAAATTATTATTAACCGAAATGCTCAGGCCAGAGACTTTGACTTTGAGTTGACTTGAGTTGACTGTGATACTAACCGCATATAACTGAGGAGACGAATCCTCTCTTGAATAGTGCTTCACTTTCAATACTACCACTCGACCCAACTATAGTCGCTCGATGGACGCCATGCCATGATTTGGCTATAATCAAAACTGAGTTTTCATATTAAAGATCCATAGTATTCTCAAGTCGAGAGAACTGTGTAAATCGGTCACATCGATATTTTTCTGTTTGACCTTAGTTATATTAACCAATAGAAAACTATCGAGTGAGTCGTTCCATAGTTATCCAATAACTATTAGTACGTAACCCCTAGGTGCCCCTCAGGAGTCATCAGTAATACACTGCCCAACATTTGGAGAGTGTTACGTACTCCGATCTCAACGGATACATCGATATCCAGTTTCGATGCATCTTGACTAGGAACATTTAAAATGGTATATTTGTTTCGTTATGATAAATTACTCACGGTTACAACACTTTGTAACTACTATCACAAAATATACCATTTATGGATTTTTTCTATTAAATATACTTTTAATTAAGTTAATTAATTAATATAATCACATTCTATCAAGTATATAATAGGAAGAAAATACCTTTTATTTCGAACAAGATTGGTCAACGAGTTAGATATATGTAACAAATTACATAATTGCCCCTAGGACATACCCCTAACTCTATCATATATGATATTTATAAAAGTTATATAAGATTCAAATTTGTTTGAAATTCCTATTAGTCGATTTATGTTAAGTTTTGTCTAATCAATCTTTGTTATTAATATTCAGGTTTCATAATATTTTATAATCGAACATACACTTTACATTAATCAAACTAAACCAAGGCAATTGATATATAGATATAAATGGCAAATATATGTGGCAGATATAAATCTCAATATCTACTCATGTATATACTGACCTTGTTGTTGTTTTGTTGTTATCTGTCATGTTAAATATTTTATTATCATGTTATTTTGTATAATGATTATGTACAGTTTTAGTAGAATATGTGCAAAATGGTAAGGTGTAATCAATTGTTGATATCATCTTTTTCTCTTTCCTTTTAGATCTTGATATGCTTACATCCAAATCTAATAATATGTCCATTCCCCTTTTAAACACATTTTAGAAATATGAATATATTTGATATATCCATACCTATTGAACTGTATACTTAATAAACATAGATTTAATAAATTAAATTAGAAAGTTGAATGAAATTGGGTTTTATTTAAAT
The DNA here is from genome assembly GCA_030737815.1 of Allium fistulosum. Classification (NCBI taxonomy): domain Eukaryota; kingdom Viridiplantae; phylum Streptophyta; class Magnoliopsida; order Asparagales; family Amaryllidaceae; genus Allium; species Allium fistulosum. The sequence goes on along the minus strand of CM060908.1, from coordinate 146,756,885 downwards.
TAACTAGTTGGATCTTGTAAAACTCATTAAACTTCATAGGCCCATTATGATTCAAATGGGAAATTTTTTTGAAATCTGCCAATTTCACTTGTTATTGAATGGTCTGCTCTCTTCAATGGAATTAGAGTCCAAATGGTCTACGCAGTAGTTACCGATCGATCATCAGTCAATATTTAAACAACTTAAATACTGAAGTCTGTATGGACTTTGCTGAAGTGCAGTATCGTGCACAAGTTCAGACGCTTCTAGATCTTAAGGCGAAATCCAATATCTAATCTTTATTATGCTACATCTTATAATAATATTTTGTGCATGTTTTCTTCTCGTCATCATTATATCACTAAGATATCTAAAGTTTGGTCAATGGTCAAAAACTCTACTAATATTCATAGTTAATTGCGTAGATCATTTTAAAATCCTTGGTTTGATCCATTAACATTTTCCGATTAACCGTTTTACTATGGCAAAATATTTTGACTTCATGTTGACTATCAATTACTGTGATACTAATCTTCTACAATGAAGAAAATGAATCCTCTTGATTAATGTTCACTTTACGTAGTTCAATGTATACCCAACTGTGGTCGTAACATGATCGCGATGCAATGTGATTGATCATAATCAAAGTATAGTCTAACTACTTAATATCGACAATACTCTCAAATCTGAAGACTACTGCAAGTCGTTACAATAAGATCTTCTATATTAACTTAGTTGTGTTAACATATAAAAGGATTTTGTTGAGCCGTTAAGTGATTTTTCTAAACAACCACAAGTACGTAATCCTTTGAGCATCCAACCAATTCACCATCCATCGTATAAAGAGCATTACGTACACTAGTCTCAACGGGTGAATCAATATCATTTTCTCGATACATCTTGATCGGAAACATTTAAAGAATAAGCATTTAAATATCGATCCAACACTCGTGATTACAAAAACATTCATAGCTGCAATCGATACAATACTTCTTCTAAGGATTGTCTACTTATAGATGCTTAATGTATTAATTTCATCATTTATATCTATGTATAATAATGCATATAAAAAAACCAAAAGCATACATTGTTTCGAACAAGATGGTTTACAGAGTTAAGTTATATAACTATTTACATAATTTCCCTTAAGCGCACCCTTAACTCTATCAGTTTGAACAATAAGACTTTGGATCATGGCTGTGAGATATTCTAATTAGAAAAAAATGAATCAATGTTATATGTTTACACAAACATTTTTTCAATGTCCGCTGGTGTGGCGCAGCGAAAAGGAGGCTTGGGTTCTGGTAAAAAGACCCAGGTTCGATTCCTACCATGTGCTTCTCTATCCTATATAAATTTACTCGGGGGTATGCGGGTTTGGATCAGCGGACGGCTTTACTATACCCTCGTCAGGAGTTTACCGGCCCGGGGTTCTCATGGGTTTCAAAAAAAACCACATTTTTCGAGTATATAAACATGTAACAAATCTTTTTATAAGCTCTAATAGTGTTTGAATGTCATTAAATTGTTTTCTAAAACCGTTTAAATTAAATATAAAATCCAACCCGTTCCTGTCGTTGAGTTGAAAGACATTGTCACGGGACTTGAAAGAATTTCCTTGTTTACGATTTTCCTTAAAAAAATATAGAAATTTGCTTGAGTTGCTCTAATCTCATCATGAATTTTTAACGGATGTGATAAATACACTCTTCCTTAGTGATGTCGGTCATATTTCAATATTATCCATTACATTTTTCCCTTTTAAACCTATTATCATTCCAATTAGTTGAATATCCTATAATTTTTATGTAACAACCCGGATTTTTCGACATTTGATTTGGGGATATTTAAGTGGTTTTAGATATGGATTTGGAATATAATTTGATTTTGAATATGAAGATGTTGGTTGAAAATTTTAAAATGAATTTAAATTCCAAATATAGCGGTTTATTACATAAATTTAATTGTTGAATTAATAATTGGAAATCTTTTAAATAATTGAATTGGAGTAGAATATGAATCGAAAATGATTTCTAATGTTGATATAAATTCTACTGGAATTATAATTAAGTTAGTAAGTTTTTAAAACTGGAATTTCAAGCAATTTCGTAAATTTAGAAAATCGTCGATTTAAACGACGATTAAAAATAGCGATACGGGGCACAGTCTCGGAATTTGATGAAACTAGTTCCATTGGATCCGTAATAGTGTGTTATTATCGGATTTCGAATTTCGTAGCGTTTGGAGTTAACGTTTGATCGTACGGGATATAAACGCCTAGAAATAATTTAACTTATTTAATTTAAATAGTCGATTTAAAAAGCTATCTTCTCATACGATCGAATTGGGACTCGAGACATGTTCCATTGGGTTCAGAATAGCGGTATAACATTAGGACGCCTGGCGGCACGCCTCCATAGGGGTTCAAATGTTCATGCTTTGTAATATGAGATATTTTTTAACTAAATAAATTTATAAATCAAGTCAAAGCCGTTCCTTTCTTCTGAAGCAAACCCAGTGTATACGCAAGCTCTCCCCTCTTTCAATTCAATCAGATCGTGCCCCCTCCTTTCCTCTTCAAGTCACGAAATCCTTCATTCTCTTCAGGGAACAAAATCGACTTAAATCAAAAATGGGGAAAAACGAAATCAAAATCTCGTTCTCGTATTAAAAAAAATGTTGAATCGCGATGGCAACACCTCGCGATGGCGAGTAGAACTCAGCGACGCATTGAGGAGGGCAGCATGGAAGGTCTCGAGGTGGGTCGTTCGAGCAGGTCGAGTCGCGATTGGGCTCGAAGGTGCGGCATCTTCGACTAGGGCAGGCGGGTGTGGGATTTTCATCGCGCCTAGGCGCGTAGGTCGTTGCGGCGTTGGAGAAACAGCTAAGGTTCGTGGTTTGATGTTCTTTACGGTGGAGACGTGGAAGGCCACAATAAGTAGCTGAAGGAGGTAGTGGCACAATTGTCTCAGGCTGAAGCATATATTCTTGGGCCAGTAGTAATTTTTGTGAGTAAATTTTACTCACAGTTTTATCTATATCTATATTCATCGCGTATATATATAAATCCAGATTATTATTGCACGATTGAATTATTGGTTTAGTATTTTGAATTGGAATTTGATTAATGATATAGACAGTTGCTGGATAGTGTTAGTGGGAAGTGTATATTTACAAACGAAACTCTGTCCGTTTGAAAATTGAGTTAAACATTATTTATATGTCGATATGTATGTATGTGTAGATGACCGAAGATCGATGGAATTCGACTTGGGTTACATAATAGATTTAAAGTGTTGATTGGTTGATAAAAAAATTTGGAACGGGTTGCAAATTAAAAATCAAGGTGAGAAAATTCTCACTCATTTAGATTGCCAATTTAATTTTAAATAGTTAAAATTAATTATTGGTTGCTTGGTTGAATTTAGAAATTATTATTTGTTGAATGATATATTATATATATATATAGTAGTATATATATTAGTAGTTGGATTGATCTTCCCCCATATTTTAGCGGATGAGACCTATGCGCCCCGCATAATAGCGGATGAACCTATATACCGCGATCCCCCTCGAAGTGGGATTGATATTTTTATGTTGTATTAACATCTGTGGATGCAGGGAAAACAGGTTGGAGGGATCCAACTAGATTCCTCAAAATTCATATTGATTGTTTTTCATATATAATAATATATGATGTGTTAGAATAATCTGTTATAGATTTTTTTTTAATACGAATTATTGGATGCTATAGTAGCACTGGCCTAACTTTTGGTATTCTAAATACCATAAATATTATTTTTGGAATTTGAAGGGATTTAAAAGGAAATTTTGAATATAAAAATATTTATATCGAAATTTGGATTATTTTAAAAGAGATTGATTTAGATGAAATAATAATTTGATTTGGAATTGTACTTAACTATTCGTAAAATATTTTAATTAGAGATTTTTAAAAATAAGCTATATAAAGGTTTTTTAATAGTGGAATTGTTTTTAAGGGTTATTCTGGATTTATGGGAAAGAAGTGGAAATCAATAAAAATAAATAGATTTATAAAATAAATGGAATTTATAAGGAAATGGATTTATAAAATGGAATTTTATAAATAAGATTAATTTTTATAAACAAGTAAAACTAGGGGAGTTTGTAAATTTATAAACGATGTTTTTTAAATAAGGGAAAACGATAGAGTTGCTAAATTGGGAATATAAAATTCATAGGGTGAATTTATATTAGAATATGGAAATAGGGTTGAGGAAAATAGTGGATACTATTTTTGAAAAGTGAAAATGGTTAGGAGAATCGGAACGAAATCGATGGATCATGAATCTAGAGGAATCTATAAATTAATTGGTTATATTGAGATTTTAAAAATATATTTTAATACTAAGAAATTAAGTTGTCTTAAAAAAGGGAAGTTATATATCAAACTATGTAAATTTTGAAATAGTAGAATTGAAATACATCGAAAAGTGAATTTTTCAAATACTTAATATTTATTTTAATAAATCCTAATTTTTTTTAAATCAGCTTTGAAAATTGATTTGTTTATCTAAAAATGAGTTGTTGATGTTTATAAAAAGATTTTCGATATTTTTAAATAATTACTTAAACATATCTTAAAAATAAATTATTATTCTTTTAAATACTTATTATATGTATTTAGTTTTAAATTGATTGAAATTTATTTATAATTCTCTCGAGATTTGTAAACGGGGTTTATTAACAGAGATGATTTTTATAAGAGAAATCTTATAGTGAAATTCTAGTAACTTAAGGAAATTTCCAAAGTATTTAAATATAGAAACTTCGAAAATGAATTAAAATTCATAAAAGGGACGTTAGAAATGGGTAGTTGAGATTATAGACGAGTATAATCGATTTTGGAAATTTTAAAGGGGATTAATTAATAAATTCTGGAAACTTATCGAATCTATTATAAATGGGTTAAGGAAATTTCAAGTGGGTTATAAGAATTTTGAGAAGTATGAAATAAAGGGAATATTTCCTATGTTTTGGAAATAAAGTGATTTTAGGAAAATATACTTATAAATATTTTCTAAGTATTAAACTGGGAGGATTTGAAATATTTAACTACGCGATTGTTATTATAGAAGTATTTCTCAAAAGGTTGAATTATAAATGGAATTGAAAGAAATATTCCAAGTGTTGATATGGTTTGAAATATCCTGTTATGGATATAAGAATTTGAATTTGTTTTCAATTATTGAATATACATGAAGAGATTTGAATATATATCCTTGTAAAGATATTTTGAAATGAATGTTTGGAAAATTTATAAAATGTGGCCTAGTGACTGCTTATGAATGTTATTTGATAGATAAATAACCGACTATCAATATTGAACAATTTCATTAATCGTTTCGAAGAGACCGGGACCAGATTTAATTATCCGAAAACCACTTCGATCCGGTTTGAACGTTACGAATGGATATCGTGAAGATAGTGAAGACGGTGATCCGGTTTGTCCAGACCCAGGACAACTTGTATGGACGAATGCTATCAGAACATCGTCATTGGAGGACGATGAGCATTCTAATTAGAATTATTCTTGGAAGGTAATCGTTGGCCTTAAGCCTCATCAATCGGGAATGACTAAAACAGAGGAAATGCAGCAAGGCTAAGTGGGTCGTACCCAATTAGGGTATGTTATCACTTTTCTAGATATCCTCGAATATATATATAAATTATGGATTTGGTCGTGCATGAAAAAAGGAGCGCTCGATTTTTAAGGGTGTGAACACCCGGAGTGATAACATATTCGGTTCTATCCAGGTTAGGGGTAGGCCGGTCTTGTGTAGCAGGGGATCCCAGCGAGGTCCTCGGTACATTTTTCTAGAGGTGTACTATGATGGGTGGTACCCCAGTAGCCCAGTCATTGTATGGGATCCATTCTCCAATACGAGCCTTTACGGTTTTGTTTGTAGAGCCTAATATGCTGGAATTTAATTAATGTAACAATTTCGGCTATTTGAATATGTATTTGTACTTAGACACTATTATAATATCATTGGATTTTCTATAATATGTTTTGGTTATCGTAAGGGAAAAACCCGGCGTGTTTATATGTGACGCGGTCTTACGAGATACTTTTGTTTTTCTTAGGATTTTGATAACAAAATTCGTTTTCAACCCAAACACCACTTATATTTCTCAAAAATATTTACAATGCATTTTATTTTTTTTTGTACTAAAAACGACTGTACTCATCAATCCAATACTAAATTTGAACAGATTTCGTTGGCACCAGGACCACGACAGCCACCTCGTTCTAGACTCAATAGACATTGCACTCAGCATCCAAATTTGCATCCAAGTAACAACTTCACGGTACGCAACAAACTTCCAAAGAACATTAGCGCATTTATTAAGTCTATTATACTTGCAAGTCATTGCTGATTATAAAGAAACGACAAATTCAATAGTCTTTACAAACAGCCTGTAGTCGTTTAAAAATCAAACCAATTTCTAAACAACAATGGTTTCGATCACACAAAGAAAGAACTGCATAAAATTTCAGCAATAGTAGAGATAATCAACTAATATATTTTAAGCATCTTCGTTATATAATTTCTCAAGGAAACTAGCGATGTAACAGCCATACACCAAACCCTTAATCCATCTCTACCGTCTTATTACATCAAACTCATCTACATACAGTTAAGAACAAGCATGATAAAAAAGAATTAACGCTTACCAAGATAAACACCATTGCTCTACATAAACGCTATATGTATAATACATTTAATAACAAAATAAATGTTCTGGGATGCATAAGTATCGTTTGCATGTTGTTAGACCTCTTCACTGCCATCATGGCTGTGCTTAACAATATTGAACTTGCAGAGGGGACAGGTCGCATTTATATAAAGCCACTTGTCAATACACGCGCAGTGGAAATGATGTCCACAAGGTAATTCACGCAGTTCTACACCGTCCTCGTATGCTGATATGCATATGCAGCATTCCTGTCTTGCCATTAATTAACAAACATAAGGGTTTGAAGTGTTAAACTATATACATGTGTGTACGGAACCGGCTATTTGGACACAAAATTAAACACAATTGGTGACACAAGATATCTGGACCGTTGTCCTTGTATGGAAGGTGGAAATCGAGAAACAATCCAATGGTGTTGATCCATTGTGCCACCAATTGTGTTTATACTTTGTGTCCCAGAGATATATGATGCAGACTTGATATTATGCACATGAAATTAAGGTGTGGTTTCTGCTTATGAGAATTTGTTGATCAAGAAATAGAGAATTATACATGGTAAAATTTGCATAGAACAATACAGTTAACATGTGCAGCAGATATATTAATACGTTAAAGGTAAAACAATAAATGGGTTCTAGGTAAAACATATATATTTATGTACCGTGGAGTATACGTCTTGTTTGATGGTAACAAATATATTTGTATATTAATTTTGCTTTCAAAGTGTGTTACATTTTAGAAATCAAAATGTCACAATTTTGTTTCTAATTGAATTATCAGTCAATATATCTCATTTGCTTGGTTTGCACGCATCACATGGCAAACACATACACACATGTTTTTATCTGTAAAAATAGTATGTATTTTATTATTATTAAAAAGGAATTATTGTAAGAAATTGCAGTAAATTTCCGTTAAATATTAATAAATATATATTTTATTTAATGTGTCCACCGTTGTATATTTACATGTTTCCTTAAAAGAAACCAGTTGCAGTGAAGTTTCTTTTTCAGAAAGGGAAACAAATAAAGATTATGTGATCGAAAAGGAAATACATCATACAATCCAAATCACAAAGTATTCCTTGATTGATTGAAAATATTTAAGCAACAAATATCAAAGATGGAGAAATCTCTAAAACAAGGAAATTTCAAGGAAAATACCATATAGAGAGAAATATTAATTTGAACATTAAGACTTTGAAGCAAAGAATATTCCAACCAATACAACTCTTTATATACATTGTTTTCTTTGTTATCAAAAGATTGCATATCAAGAACAAAAGGGAAATTGCTATTTTTTAGTGGATACAAAATCAACGAGAAGGGAAATATCTTTCTCAAATGTCATATATCGATTTGAAGATCATAAAAACAAGGAAAATATCCTTCAAGAGATTCTCAAGCAATATTTGATTCAGCCAATACATCTCTATATATTGCAAAACATTCTCTTTGTCAAACATCGGGTATAACAACAACAAAAAGGAAAAAAGCTTCATTGAAGAAATTTCATATAAAATCTCCATCCGATCAAACAAAATAAACAACTTCCCTTCTTCTTCGATATCTTATCTTAGCGTCATCTTATACATACAAAAGGTCAACAACCAACATCTTAATTCCAGACCTAGAGTTCAACATTAGTGACGACATCATCTGTGTAGCATCTTTCAACTAGAGGCGATCTCAACCACTGCCATCTCCAAACATCTCAAAGTCTGACCGGAGTTTGTTTTCAGAAGAGGAAGAAACGTTAATTGAGGGGAACTGATTCCTTTTGGAAGCTTCACATGATTAAAGGAAGGGAAAAAAATATTTGATCCCTACTTTTTATTATATGCACATTGAACATTTATATTCTTTTGTAATTTTCGTTTTGAATTTTGAACTCTATATTTTCTAAGTTGAGCTAAGTGTTGTAGTTCAGGGATTCTGGTCTTAGGGTATTAAGCCCAAGCAGGTTTATTAGGCATAGAGTTAGTATATTCAGGTTAGCAGAGATTGCTAGTTTACAGATGTTATAAGCGTTGAATATATAATCCTTGTAGTAACTTCATGGACAACAGTAAGTATTAAGCCAAAGCTGGGTATATCTTGTGTTTTTTTATGTTCTGCATTTACGTTTCCGCACTCTATATTTTATTAGCATCTCTATGAAATATTTTTAAATACTATATTTGATCCTCCTCTAGGGTATATTACTTGATCGTACAAGTAGTATCAGAGCAAAACTTTGGGGACAACAGTAAGCATTAGGCCAAAGCTGGATATATCTTGTGTTTTTTATGTTCTGCATTTACGTTTCCGCACTCTATTCTATATTTTATTAGCATCTCTGTGAAATATTTTTAAATACTCTATTTGATCCTCCTCTAGGGTATTATTACTTGATCCTACAAATGGTATCAAAGCAAGGTTGTTAAGAAAAACCTGATATCATGTCATACCCTAGCTGCTATAGTTTTTTAAAATCTAAAGTCAATGAGCTTGAGTTGAGTCTAAGAAATTTTTCCACGGAAGAAAAATCTTTTAACATGTTGTTAGAAAATCAACTCTTTATGAATAAGAGAAAAGGATTGGATTTGAAAAGATATTAGCTTATAAACAAACGATAGTGACACTGCTAGGGGGAGAAGTGTGTTTCCAAAATGTGTGAAGTGTGACAATACTGGACATAGTTATAACAACTGTCGAAATAGGAACATAAATAAACAGCCAAACAAATTTGGGTTTCTAAAGATACGGTAGTTAATATTAACGGTTTGCCATATAAACAAATGTGGATACCAAAGATTTCAAATGTAAACAAAAGTGGTCTTATATCTCTATCTACACTCACTTCTTCTAATATGTAGATACAAAGACGGACTAAAGAGCAACTATGATGGAAGCGGATGTCGAGTTGTTCTACGCATTTGATAAGTGATATTTATAATGTTCCTTAGCCTAGGAAAATGAAGTGGAGATTCACACGTAGGATAAAAATGATGAATGTGAATGCAACTTCAAAGATGTCTTTGCTGGAAAATTCGAAGGTTGGATCAAAATTAGTTGACATTGTGGAGTATGAAATACGTTTGTTTAATGAAGCTTATCTTTCACGCTTAGCATTAATGATGAGACATTGAGAGGCTGGAGACCAGTGTTTGCAATACCATTGTTCGCTACCACTGACACGTCGAGAGTAAAAAGTGGTATCTAAGATATCATTGTTCGCCACCATAGGCAGCCCGGTTAACAAGTGGTATCATGATAGAATAATTTGTTTTTTTTAGAACATCTGGTATGACTTTTACTTTTGTGGTTTCTCCAAACTAATATTTTTTAATAGCCCATATGTCATTTCACATAATTTTTCAAGCACGTGTGAAGAGATTGCATTTTGTTTTCTGTTACATTTTATTTTCAAAAGTTCAAAAACATGTTCTTTTCATTCTTATTTTTTTGAGAAAATTTCAAATATCCAAAAATTTGTTTTTTCTTTCTTAGGAATTTCTCACTCCATATTTATTCATGATGTGAATATTTTTGAAATGAGATTTTTTTTCTCACTACACGAATATTCAACGAAAAATTTATTTTAATATGTGAGCCTTGACTTGAGAATTCTTTGACTTAAAAATTTGATGCAAAATCTTGTGAGATGAGCATTGATTTTCTTCATTTGACATGATTTTTGACTAATGATTTCTTTTGTAAAATGAAAATTTTGAACTTTGTGATGAACTTCTTGAAATGAACTTGTTGATATTCAAAACTTGAGATGATTGTTGAAGTAAACTTTTTATGTTTTGTGCTTTTGAGATGAATCGTTGCTTCTGTTTTGATATGTTAATGTGTATACCTTTAGACTATATGCTCCTCTTTACACAAATAGTTGTAAAACCAATTCAAATTGCATGCTCAAGGATGGAATATAAAACTGAAAATATTTTTTAGATATTTATAGAGAAATTACTTTTGAAATCATATCATCATCGATTGAACTTTCTTATGTGATTTCAAAAGTATTTATATTGATTACATAGATGGTTAAGGATATTGCATCTTGTACTTCAATAAATAATGACGTTATGATATTTTTGATGGTCAAACTATGTTATAGTTTTTATTTTTGACAATTGCATATCCCACATCATCTCTGAATCTACCATTTATATTCTATCGATTCATTTAACATTTTTTCTTTTTACTATTGTTCTTGCTCTTACATACAACAACTAAGTCATTATTCCTAAACAAGTTGGAGTTAGATGGAGATGGAATCCACAACTAAATGACAAAGTCAATTTAAAAGTTGTTTGCGCCAAAATTGGTCATAAACACTCAATTGCCAATGAAAGCACCAGTTCACAATCACAGATAACAAGTATGTAGAGAATTAAAAATGAAGAACACTCAGAAAATTTAGATGAAAGCAGTAAAGAACACAGGGTTTATAGTGTTTCGGCAATCCGGCCTACGTCCACTTTGAAGTTGATAATTTTATTGAAGTTTGCTTGCTGATTACAACGAGTTACAACTGATTATAACAGCAAAATCCGAGTACAATGATGAATCCGGCAGAGTCTGGACGAATAAGAGCCAAAAGTCCCTTTTCTGTAGGTTTTAGGATGCTATTTATAGGCGTAGGCTGCAAATATCTCGCTTAAATCTTGGAAGACCTCTTCTGGCACATGGACGGACCCACGCGATCGATCTCATGTGGTTTGCACTCGATCCGTGATCGATACAAACGAATTTCGTATCGATCAAGATTTTGTCCAATCGAGTCGAAATCGAGCATGAACATTCTTTAGGTTGTACGTAAGCTCCAGTGAAAATTTCGTAGCATTTGGACTTGTAGATTGTGAGATATGATCGATGCAAGTTTGTGTTTTTCGAAAGTTGTCTCCTTCATATCGATCGTTGTTGCACCGTTCGTACCCCATCGTTGTTGCACCATTCGTACCCCATCGTTGTTGCACCGTTCGTACCGATTGATGTTGCACCGTTCGTACTCCATCGATGTTGCACTTGATGGATACGAACAACAGAAGAATGATGGATACGAACAGTAGAGGATTGATGGATACGAACAGTTGATTTCCAAGTTTGCATCGATCTTATCTTGAGCATACGAACTCGGATTGACTTGAAATTCGAAACGTCGGCTTTTATAGCTTTGTTTGTCATGTCTTGTCAATTGCAGCTCAATTTGGACTTGGACAAAATTTACCGATACCCATAGTGAAACAGTGTATAACCAATCTTTGGGACGAACTATTCTTGATTTCCAGTCAACCTTTTGGTGTCACGGTCTTGCCAAAAGACGGAATAACACTTGCCCCCCCCCCCAAAACATGCCTTGCGATAGGATGGTGTGTTTTGTAGTTCGATAAGCTGGATGTTCGTATCTTATTAATGACCTGCAAAGAAATTGATAATCTTATCTGACTGTGAATAGTGATCGTTCACGATCGTATGCCGTTCGGGGCGGTAGGTGACCGTTTGCGGTCGGGTGCCGTTCGAGGCGAATTGTGACCGTTCGCGGTCGGGTGCCGTTCGAGGCGAATTGTGACCGTTCGCGGTCGGGTGTCGTTCAAGGCGATTTGTGACCGTTCGCGGTCGGGTGCCGTTTGCGGCGAGTTGTGACCGTTCGCGGCGAATTGTGACCGTTCGCGGTCGGATGTCGTTCGCGACGTGTTGTGACCGTTCGCGGTCGGGTGCCGTTCGCGGCGAATTATGTGTGCCCGGGGGGGACTTGGTATCATTAACGTCAGATTTTACGTTCGAGTGAGTTTCTAAGTTGCTTGTTATGACGGTTTATCGCCATCTCAGAGCATGCCTGAGGATCGTTCGCGATCTCGTACATGTGTAAGTAGCTTAACCGTTGTGGAATCACAAATAGCGGATTTTCATTCAAAATAAGTATTTCAACAGAAATGTTCAACAAAACAAGTTCAAACGTGCAAAATAGAAAACAAAAGTAAAACAGAGACGTCAAAGTGCAAACACCTACACTGACGCGATTGGCAGTCGTATCAGAGCATGCCTGAGGATCGTTCGCGATCATGTACATGTGTAAATGACTTAATCGTGTTGGTGTGGAGTTTGCTACTTATTCATCATTATTTCAATCAGTTGATGACAAGCTGATGCCTCGATCCTGAGCCGTTCCCAGTTGGTGCAGGTGGTGGTTGTTCTTGCTCCACCGTTGTGGCTCGCCTCCTTACATATTGCGATAGCAGGCTATTTCGGATATGTCCCTCTATTTCATCCCTCAAGTGCCTGCAACCATTGGTACTGTGGCCGCTTAACTCATGGAATAAGCAGTACTTGTCTGATTTCCTCTCATTGCTGGTCGGGTCCCTTCTTATTGGCTTCCGATAAGGAATCTGCCGCCGGTGTCCTGGTAGATCCGTTCCAAGGTTTCGCTCAGCTCTGAATAGGAAGTAAATCTCGGTTCTTTTCGTGATCGCTTTAGTCTATTATCGCTATCCTCGGCTTTTCGTTTTTCTTTATCCTTGACTGAATCTCTTTGGGGAGGATTTCCACCTTTGACTGCATAAACTTATGTTCCCTCTCCTTCCTCTCTTTCAACATTTGCGTCCTCTAATCGCAGGAATCCTTCAGCCTCATGATAAAATTCTCCTAGATCCATAGGCGGATCCCTTGTCAGTGAACTTTTAAATTCTGTTCCATCAGCTATGCCAGATACGGCTGCCATCAAAACCATGGATGGATCTGGTCGATCCACTGATGCTGCCGCTGCATTGAATCGCATCAGAAAATTTCTCAAAGATTCCTCCATTCTTTGCTTTAGTGCTGCCAAACTCATCACATTCTTGGGTCTCGAAATGTGAACTCTGAACTGCCTCATAAACTTCTCAGTCAAATCGGTCCATGTTCCAATGGAGCCGCTTCTCAGCTGTCTAAACCATAATGCTGCAATGTCCGTCAAAAACAATGGGAAACACCGGGCCATGACCTCCTCAGATGCCCCCAGTACCTCCATATGCCTCATATACCGTGCCAGATGAACTGCAGGATCCGTCCTCCCATCGTACGTCTCCAGTGTTGGTAGCTTGAATTCTAACGGATTCCTGACCTGTCTAATTGCGGGAGCGAAGGAGCTCATGTTCATGTAACAGCCCAATATTTTAAAGCGAAATTTTAATTTAAAAACAAAACATTTTGAAATATTAATTTAAATATAAATTGTAGAAATTCGTATAAAACGAAAATTTAAACGTTACATTTCGTCACGTTTTGTCCGTTCTTAACTTTACATTAGAATCAAATTTTATTAACGATGATAGTAGCTAATTTAAATTTTGGTTTAAAAATGATACGCTATTTATTTAAAAGAAACCGTTAGCATTCTTAAATTTATTCAAAAGGAGAAATAAATTAAATTATATGTTACTTTGGGCTAACATTGCAAGTTTTGCCGTTCAAAAATCTTGCTCAAATCTAGCCTAAAACCGTGCACGTGAAGATTACTTCTTCCTTTGCCTTCCATATTTTTCGTTCCACTTTGATTGCATTTAATTTCCTCTGCCGTTTCAAACTTTCATTCATTGCCTCCTCTCCTTAAATCAAGTAAAAGGCTGTCTATCTTTCCACGTTCAAAAATATTTCCATACTGCAAATTCACTTTCGCCTCCATCATAATTCTCGTGAGCATCCCTGGAAGGTAAGACAGCATCCTCTTCCCTTTCTTTTATTTTGTATTTCAATGTTTGCATGTTCCCTGTTTTGTTTACTTTATAAATTGCCTACTCCATGCTATCACCGCCTCCTACCCATACGAGACCAACCCATACCATTCAGTCCACCATCACGCCAATCCCCTACGACCCCATGCCACACCTCACGTCAGCCTACCTTGCCACCGCCTCCTACTGATCCAGACCGAAACCACCACGAGATCCACCATGGCCCAGTCGCCTCCAAGCCACCAGACCACCACGAAACCCCACGCACTCCACGAACCCAGCCTGCCTCCTCCACCGCCTCCGTGCGAGACCACCCAGACCCTACCACTGAACCCATCGCCTACACCAGTCAGTCTACCATTCACCACGTCATTTCGCCTGATCCACCAGCCTGTCACCACGTGTCTCCATCGCCGACCCAGACCCCAGCCTAACACCCAGGCGAACCACTAGCCATCTCAACCCTACGTGATACCACCACCCAGTCAGACCACCCCACCACCGAGGCCATCACCAAACCCCTATGCGTTGCCAGCCACCCTACCCCATTCGCCAACCACCACCACAGTCATGCCGAGACCAGCCCCATCACCGCATCTCCAACTCCTCCAGACCGAGCTTTGTTGGAACCAGAGAATGAACCACAGTTTTGTTGTCACCTCTGCTTTTGTTTCAAATTTTTGTCTGAATGCCTCTATTTGCTGGTTTTGAGAAATAAAAGAATGAGAAAGTGTTTGTTGGTCACGTGTTTGTCCCTCTACCTATTTTTGTATTTGGTTTCCAGAACTTTTGTTCGAAGTTTTAAAATACTGGACTTTGAAAAAAAAAAGGTTGTTTTGTCACTTTGGAAATTTTAGAGTTATAATCGATTTTCAAAAGTAGGCGTGCTATTGTTTTTGATTTTTAACCTGTTACTTTTTCGTTGTTCGCTTCGTTGAAATTTCGTTATTCGTGTAATCTTAGATTTGATTATTTATTGTGCCTTTGGTTTGAATATAGTTGGCGCATCCGTTAACGACTGATCGTGCTATCCGCGTGCTTTCGATTGACATCGTACTTCTTTCTTTCCGAATCTCCAGCTCCGTAGAGGTGAGTAAATCTCACACGAATATCCATACTTATATGATTGTGAAACGACCGCAACTGAATGTGTAGAAATAAATAAATAAATAAATGATGTTATAATTTCCTGTGATTTATTTATAGTTGATGTTAATTGTTAAAACTGCATATCGTATCATCTGTTATATCTGTTCTTATTTTACTGTTATTCTATTCTGTTAAATCACACTGCAAGTTCCCTGTAGAATAGAATCACTATGGGTTGAAATGATACATACCCGAACGAACTTTAGAATAAGGGAAGGTCGTTATGGGCTGAAATGATAGGCCTGAGCGATTTTCAATTAAATTTTATTTACTTGGGATTGCGGGTTTGAAATGATAAAACCCGGATTTTTCTTTGTAAATTACGGATTGAAATGATATAGTATCCGTATCACTTGAATTAGGCTAGAAAATATTATACAGACCCGTGGTTATTTTATGTATTTTCTGAATATTTTTAGATAATCTAAAAATTGTAATGAATATTTAATTTGATTTAAACCGAATTTTTTTAAATGATTTATTTAAAATAGAAATGATTTTTCTATGTGATAAATATAAATAAATGGAGGAATATTGATTTTAAAACGAAACTTAAATTTTTAAATTTTGGGAGAAGAAAAAAAAAGAAAGATGGAAACTTAAGTTAATTTAATTGAAATTGAAATTTAGTTTTAAATTTGTGGAAAAATGAAGTTTAAGTTTAAGTGTTGAAATGAATGTAATAAGCAAATTGGTAAGTTTGGTTTAACTTGTAAAATTTCTTTGGAATAAAATTTGTTAAAGGATTGAAATGAACATTTTTAATGTATGATTTTATAAGTTTTAACTAGGTAGAATCTGTAGCACTTTTTAAGTGTTGTGGTTTTTATAAATAAACCAAAAGACTAAAATGAACTAAAGCTATGATAGTACTTGGTAAGTGCTGTTGTAGCAGAAACTAAAATTGAACTTGAACTAATGAAAAGCTACTGTAGCACTTGTTAAGGACTGCAGTAGACTGAAATATGATTTTGTTTAAAACTGAACTGATATAATTTTAAATATTGTTTTGTTGAAATAAAATGGTTTTCGAATATAATTTACCGCCACACTTTTAAATGCCGTGGAAGCTGAAAATTTTAATGTTTTGTTAAGTGAATAAGTGAACTCCGAAGGGTTAGATTTTGGAAATATAATATTGATTTAAAGGAATAATGACTTTGTTTTTAAATGGTTTAATTCGAAGTATATTTTGATAAATTGTTTTAAATCTATAACCACGGGTTATAATAACGATTGGTTGGCAAAGAGACCGGGATCGGATATGGACATACTCGCTGTCGATACCGAAAACCACTTTGACAACTGTGTACGCGGTGGAGTTTCCAGAATGAAGTAGGATGGTGGCGACGATCCTAAGGTATATACGTGGACCCAACTCCCGTGAGTTGGCATAAGATGGCTAAAACAGGAGCGATCTCGGACCAGTGAGGTAGCACCTCTTCTCGGACACATTTCTTCGATATTATACTCTTACTTGTGATTTGACTAGATGGCCATCCTCCGATTTGGGAATGTTGTTCGAGGTGGAACGGTAGTGGCTGCTATGCGTATCCATCAGTCTGTGTGCGTAATTGGTATATCTACCCTGGCATTGCTTAGTTGTGCCGTGTCACCTACCATATCGAGCTTTAGTACGATTATGATTTTAAGATCCGACCGCGTTAAGGTTCTCCATCCCCTTAACGCTATTTTCCGATATGATTATACTTTACTTATGTAGACACTATTATAATAGCGAATATTACTACATAGTAGATAGTTTAACGGATCCTTAGAGGATGGGCGGTCCCAAGCATCTTCTAAGTTACTTGTACCTTTACTACAGTTCATTTGAGTTGGTTTACATTGTATAAGTATGTATATCCTGACTCGAGTGTTATGTTTTATTTTACGCTCGGGTCAGCCTGAGTATTCACAGCTTTGGATTCACCTTTCTGGAGCTCGGAATCACTGGAGATTCTGCCTATCTAGTTATCTTCCTATTTCAGTTTTAGTTGTCTTATTTCAGCTTTTGTTTTAGAGACTTGTGTATTTGGGATTTCTACTGTACTTGTTTCAGAACTATATTGGGTTTCAGACTATGTATTTTGTATTTGATTTTAGACTATGTATTTAGTGGCTTCATGAACCACTATGGTATTTTTAAATTCCGCTGCGAGTTATTCTGATATTTCTGTGTCTGTGATTCTGTGAATGATTTTATTTGCTCCAAATTTTATTACAATCTGTTATTTTGCATTATTCAAGTCTGACATGTGTGGATTATTGTCGATTTGAATGGTCCAAAATAGTGGGTCGTTACATTTGGTATCGGAGCCAGGTTTTAGGCAAACCTTAGCCTATGGAGCAAAACTCATTAGAGATAGGGTAGAAATACCCTAGAATGAGTGAAATCAAACTCAGAATCATTTCCTTGTGAGTGAACGTATTTTTCAAAGTATAAAATGATTTTAAAATGATTTTTCAAATGATTTTTCAAAGATTATTTTGATATAAAGTTTTCTTGTTTTAAGAAGAAATTTTCTAAACTTCCTTCTTTCCGTATCTACCTTGTTAGGAATTTTGTTAGTAGGATATTCACCCAAGTGACCTTATCATGTTTTATCTTAACTTATCTTAGTCTTCTTTGTACCTTGTCCTAAATTAATTCTTGATATTTCCAGGATGAATCGTGGAAATGCTAGAGGTAGGGGTCGTGGTATTGCCCCAGTTCCTCCACCTGTTGCACCCGTTAAGTTTACAGTCCTTTGCAAAGAATTCTCTCAGCTCGGTGGCACTAAGTTCACCGGTTCAGAAAGTATCATCGAAGCCCAGCAATGGCTAAGAAGTTTGGAAAGAATCTTTACTGGTTTAGAGATCACTGATGCCCAGAAGCGTCAGTTAGCAGCATGGCAGCTGCAAGAGTCAGCCCTAGATTGGTGGGAGTCTGTTACGACTCACACTGACGAAGGTGATCTTTCGTGGGAGCAGTTCAGGTATCCTTTGAGTTAACTTGAATTTTTCCCCATTTCCTTTCTTTTCGAATTCATCTTAAGTTCAGTTTCTGTATCTTCTTTCCAGGGAGGCTTTTGTGGCAAAATGGATGCCCGAAGCCGGAAAATCTCAGCTTTACCGTGAATTCATGGACCTCAAGCAGGGTACCATGTCCTTCTCAGAGTATGAACGGAAGTTCAATGAACTCTCAAAATTCGGTCCTGGTCTTATCGACACTCAGCTAAAGAAGAACGAGAAGTTCATTTCTGGAGCTCGCCCAGAGTTCTACGATCGCCTTATTTCACATGTTCATGGCACATTTACTGAGCTCATGGATATGGCTATCCGCTATGAGAACCCTACTTCCAAGGGTCCTGCTACTTCTGGTACTCATGTCTCACAATCTTCCTCTGCAAATTCCAAGAAGAGAAAGCCCAACTTCCACCAGCAGAAGAAGAATTGGATCAAACATGCGGGCTTGGGATCTTCAGCATCTGCTCCTTCTCAGAGGCACCCTATTGATCTTTCCGCCATTACTTGCTTCAAATGTGACCAAAAGGGACACTATGCCAATAGTTGCCCTAATCCGTCCAGTGCTGCTGTTCCTCCACCCCAGGTTACCAGGAACGATCTTTGTCATGTTTGTCTTCAGCCGGGTCATTTTAGGAAGGACTGTCCTTTATATCAAAAGGGAAAGCCATCTGGCGTATTTGCTGTCACATCTGCTTCATCACCTGCTCCTGCACCTACTCCTGCTCCTAGCGATAGGCAAGGTACTCTTCAAGGCACCTTTACTTTATTTCATCATCCAGTTCGTGTTTTATTTGATACTGGTGCTTCGCATAGTTTTATTTCTGATGACCTGTGTAATAAGTTTGAACATCTCCTTTCACCTGAGTATGCTTCTGTTCCCCTATGTGTTTCTAATCCTATTGGTGGTCCTGCAAATCTTAATAAGATTTGTAAACATGTGAAACTCCTCCATTCCGATCATAGTTTTAGTGGCGATTTCTATATCCTTGGTTTCGATGCTTTTGATTTGCTGCTTGGAAGTGATTGGCTTGATAGACACGATGCCCGTATCTCGTGTAAATCCCGAATTGTTTCTCTTAAGGATGATCGAGGAAATTCTTTACTTATTCAGGGCCGTATGCCTCACGATTATGCTGGTAGCTTTATCTTTTCTCTAGATGCTTCTATTGATGATCTTCAGTCGACCCGTGTAGTTAATCACTACCCGGATGTATTTGGTGAAGTTACTGCTTTACCTCCCAAGCGGGAAATTGATTTCCGCATTGACCTCATTCCTGGAGCTCGACCTATAGTTCTTCCTCCTAGAAGAATGGCACCCCGCGAGAAGGTTGAGTTAAGGAAACAAATTGAAGACCTATCTTCCAAGGGTCTGATCAGACCTAGTTTTTCTGAATGGGGAGCCGCGGTGGTTTTCGTCACCAAGTCCGATGGTTCTCTTCGGATGTGCGTTGATTATAGGGAGTTGAACAAACTCACTATGAAAAATAGATATCCAATGCCTCGCATCAATGACATGTTTGATCAGCTTTATGGCGCTACTGTTTTCTCTCAGCTTGATCTTGCCACAGGTTTTCACCAACTCAGAGTTGCTGAGGAAAGTATTCCTAAGACTGCTTTCCGTACTGAGAATGGATTCTTCGAATGGTTAGTCATGCCTTTTGGTTTGACTAATGCTCCCGCTTTCTTTGTTGACTTGATGAATCGTGTATTCCGTGATGTGCTAAATAAATTTGTTCTAGTCTTTGTGGATGATATCCTCATATTCTCTAAGTCTGAAGAAGAACATGAGTCACATTTGAAGTCTGTTCTTGAGACTCTTCGAAAGCATCAGTTAAAAGATAAATTTTCCAAATGCCATTTCTGGAAGGACGAAGTCCGATTTCTTGGGCATATTGTTTCTAGTAATGGAGTTTCAGTTGATCCAGTCAAGATCGCTGCGATCAATGTAAGTTCTCTTTCTTTCTCTTCATTTGCTTCATTTCAATTTACTCTATCTTTTCTATTATCCTTCTTTTCCTATTCTGTACAGGATTGGGAAACTCCTAAGACTCCTACTGATATCCGTAGCTTTCTGGGCCTCGCCGGTTATTACCGGAGATTCATTGAGAATTTCGCTCGGATTGCTGCACCTCTCACTGCTTTAACTCGGAAGAATGCTAAGTTTATTTGGAGTAGTAAGTGTGAAGCCGCATTCAATGAGTTAAAAGACAAGCTTACTTCCGCACCTGTTCTTACCGTTCCAAATGGAGATGAGGGATTAACGGTATACACAGATGCTTGTAGAGAAGGTTTGGGAGCTGTTCTGATGCAGGATGGTAGAGTGATTGCTTATGCTAGTAGACAGTTGAAGACTCATGAAGTAAATTATGCTGCCCATGATCTAGAGTTGCTTGCAGTTGTTTTCGCTTTGAAGCTTTGGAGACATCATCTGTTGGGTACCAAATTCGAGCTTTTCACAGATCATCAGTCTTTGAGGTATATTTTCTCTCAGAAGGATTTGAATCAGAGACAAGTTAGGTGGTTAGAGTTCCTTGCTTCTTATGACCTCGACATCAACTATACACCGGGAAAGGCAAATGTAGTGGCAGATGCTTTGAGTAGGAAGAAAGCTTTGTTGTGTCAGATTGTTGTTTCTTCGCCTCTTGTGGATCGTATTATGGCTAGGCAGGATGAAGATCAGATGCTTAAGTTGATTAAGGAGAATGTTCGAAGTAGAGTTGGAGGTAGTAGTCTTGATGGTAATGGAGCTCAGATTGACGATAAGGGTGTATTGAGGATTAATAATAGGATTTGTGTCTCGAATGTTGATGGATTGAGACAGGAGTTACTTCGGGAGTATCATCAGTCCAGACTTTCTATTCACCCAGGCGTGACCAAGATGTATCAGGATATGAAGAAGTTATATTGGTGGAAAGGTATGAAGCGGGATATTTCCATTTTCGTCAATAGGTGTGCGACTTGTCAGCAAGTCAAGGCAGATCATCAGAAGACCCCTGGTTTATTGCAGCCTCTTGAGATTCCCAATTGGAAGTGGGAACAAGTTTCTATGGATTTCATTGATGGTTTACCGAGGAGTAGGAAGGGTAACGAGAGTATCTGGGTTATTGTGGATAGATTGACCAAATCAGCTCATTTCATTCCGGTCAAGTCTACCCGTTCAGCTTCTAGTTTATCTGAGATTTACATGAGGGAGATTGTTCGTCTCCATGGTGTTCCTTTCAGTATCGTTTGTGATCGTGATCCTATCTTTACTAGTAGATTTTGGAAAGCCTTTCAGGATTCTTTGGGTACTCATCTAAATCTGAGCACTGCTTACCATCCACAGACCGACGGTCAAACGGAAAGGGTGAATCAGATTTTAGAAGATCTTCTTCGTGCTTGTGTGCTTGATTATGGAGGATCTTGGGAAGATCATCTCCATCTTGTCGAATTCACTTATAACAATAGTTATCAGGCCAGTATTGAGACATCTCCATTTTCTGCTCTTTACGGACGACCTTGTAGATCTCCTTCTTGTTGGATTGAATCTGGTAATCGTTTGGTTCTTGGTCCTGAGATGGTTTTGGAAGCTTCAGAGAGAGTCGAAGAGATTAAGAGGAAGATGAGGATTGCTCAGGATAGACAGAAGAAGTACGCCGATCGTCGAAGACGGAGTTTAGAGTTTGCAGTTGGTGATTTGGTTTTCCTTAAGGTCTCTCCCTTAAGGAATGT
Source organism: Allium fistulosum (assembly GCA_030737815.1). Lineage (NCBI taxonomy): Eukaryota > Viridiplantae > Streptophyta > Magnoliopsida > Asparagales > Amaryllidaceae > Allium > Allium fistulosum. The sequence continues at coordinate 146,734,591 of CM060908.1, read as the reverse complement.
TATTCGTTTTGGTCGTAGAGGAAAACTATCTCCTAGATTCATTGGTCCTTTCCGCATTTTGGAAAGAATTGGTTCTCTTGCTTATCGTCTGGATTTACCCGAGAAATTTTTTGGAATTCACAACGTCTTTCATGTATCTCATCTTCGTCGCTATCTGCATGATCCATCTCTTATTATTCAGCCTTCTGCCCTTGATAGTTTGGATATTGAGCCAAATCTGACTGTTGAGAGGAAGCCACTTCGTATCGTCGATCGAGGTACGAAGCAGCTAAGAAGAAAATCTGTCAATCTGGTCAAAGTGCAGTGGAGCACTGATGAACGGGATTGCACCTGGGAGACGGAGGAGAGCATTCGTGCTTCGAATCCGGAATTGTTTATTTCAGGTACTTTTGCTATTCTGTCTTATTCTTCTTTGTTATCCTTCTTCGTTCCTTTTCGAGGACGAAAAGCTTTGAGTGGGGGAGAGTGTAACAGCCCGATATTTTAAAGCGAAATTTTAATTTAAAAACAAAACATTTTGAAATATTAATTTAAATATAAATTGTAGAAATTCGTATAAAACGAAAATTTAAACGTTACATTTCGTCACGTTTTGTCCGTTCTTAACTTTACATTAGAATCAAATTTTATTAACGATGATAGTAGCTAATTTAAATTTTGGTTTAAAAATGATACGCTATTTATTTAAAAGAAACCGTTAGCATTCTTAAATTTATTCAAAAGGAGAAATAAATTAAATTATATGTTACTTTGGGCTAACATTGCAAGTTTTGCCGTTCAAAAATCTTGCTCAAATCTAGCCTAAAACCGTGCACGTGAAGATTACTTCTTCCTTTGCCTTCCATATTTTTCGTTCCACTTTGATTGCATTTAATTTCCTCTGCCGTTTCAAACTTTCATTCATTGCCTCCTCTCCTTAAATCAATTAAAAGGCTGTCTATCTTTCCACGTTCAAAAATATTTCCATACTGCAAATTCACTTTCGCCTCCATCATAATTCTCGTGAGCATCCCTGGAAGGTAAGACAGCATCCTCTTCCCTTTCTTTTATTTTGTATTTCAATGTTTGCATGTTCCCTGTTTTGTTTACTTTATAAATTGCCTACTCCATGCTATCACCGCCTCCTACCCATACGAGACCAACCCATACCATTCAGTCCACCATCACGCCAATCCCCTACGACCCCATGCCACACCTCACGTCAGCCTACCTTGCCACCGCCTCCTACTGATCCAGACCGAAACCACCACGAGATCCACCATGGCCCAGTCGCCTCCAAGCCACCAGACCACCACGAAACCCCACGCACTCCACGAACCCAGCCTGCCTCCTCCACCGCCTCCGTGCGAGACCACCCAGACCCTACCACTGAACCCATCGCCTACACCAGTCAGTCTACCATTCACCACGTCATTTCGCTTCACCACGTCATTTCGCCTGATCCACCAGCCTGTCACCACGTGTCTCCATCGCCGACCCAGACCCCAGCCTAACACCCAGGCGAACCACAAGCCATCTCAACCCTACGTGATACCACCACCCAGTCAGACCACCCCACCACCGAGGCCATCACCAAACCCCTATGCGTTGCCAGCCACCCTACCCCATTCGCCAACCACCACCACAGTCATGCCGAGACCAGCCCCATCACCGCATCTCCAACTCCTCCAGACCGAGCTTTGTTGGAACCAGAGAATGAACCACAGTTTTGTTTTGTCACCTCTGCTTTTGTTTCAAATTTTTGTCTGAATGCCTCTATTTGCTGGTTTTGAGAAATAAAAGAATGAGAAAGTGTTTGTTGGTCACGTGTTTGTCCCTCTACCTATTTTTGTATTTGGTTTCCAGAACTTTTGTTCGAAGTTTTAAAATACTGGACTTTGAAAAAAAAAAGGTTGTTTTGTCACTTTGGAAATTTTAGAGTTATAATCGATTTTCAAAAGTAGGCGTGCTATTGTTTTTGATTTTTAACCTGTTACTTTTTCGTTGTTCGCTTCGTTGAAATTTCGTTATTCGTGTAATCTTAGATTTGATTATTTATTGTGCCTTTGGTTTGAATATAGTTGGCGCATCCGCTAACGACTGATCGTGCTATCCGCGTGCTTTCGATTGACATCGTACTTCTTTCTTTCCGAATCTCCAGCTCCGTAGAGGTGAGTAAATCTCACACGAATATCCATACTTATATGATTGTGAAACGACCGCAACTGAATGTGTAGAAATAAATAAATAAATAAATGATGTTATAATTTCCTGTGATTTATTTATAGTTGATGTTAATTGTTAAAACTGCATATCGTATCATCTGTTATATCTGTTCTTATTTTACTGTTATTCTATTCTGTTAAATCACACTGCAAGTTCCCTGTAGAATAGAATCACTATAAGTTGAAATGATACATACCCGAACGAACTTTAGAATAAGGGAAGGTCGTTATGGGCTGAAATGATAGGCCTGAGCGATTTTCAATTAAATTTTATTTACTTGGGATTGCGGGTTTGAAATGATAAAACCCGGATTTTTCTTTGTAAATTACGGATTGAAATGATATAGTATCCGTATCACTTGAATTAGGCTAGAAAATATTATACAGACCCGTGGTTATTTTATGTATTTTCTGAATATTTTTAGATAATCTAAAAATTGTAATGAATATTTAATTTGATTTAAACCGAATTTTTTTAAATGATTTATTTAAAATAGAAATGATTTTTCTATGTGATAAATATAAATAAATGGAGGAATATTGATTTTAAAACGAAACTTAAATTTTTAAATTTTGGGAGAAGAAAAAAAAAAGATGGAAACTTAAGTTAATTTAATTGAAATTGAAATTTAGTTTTAAATTTGTGGAAAAATGAAGTTTAAGTTTAAGTGTTGAAATGAATGTAATAAGCAAATTGGTAAGTTTGGTTTAACTTGTAAAATTTCTTTGGAATAAAATTTGTTAAAGGATTGAAATGAACATTTTTAATGTATGATTTTATAAGTTTTAACTAGGTAGAATCTGTAGCACTTTTTAAGTGTTGTGGTTTTTATAAATAAACCAAAAGACTAAAATGAACTAAAGCTATGATAGTACTTGGTAAGTGCTGTTGTAGCAGAAACTAAAATTGAACTTGAACTAATGAAAAGCTACTGTAGCACTTGTTAAGGACTGCAGTAGACTGAAATATGATTTTGTTTAAAACTGAACTGATATAATTTTAAATATTGTTTTGTTGAAATAAAATGGTTTTCGAATATAATTTACCGCCACACTTTTAAATGCCGTGGAAGCTGAAAATTTTAATGTTTTGTTAAGTGAATAAGTGAACTCCGAAGGGTTAGATTTTGGAAATATAATATTGATTTAAAGGAATAATGACTTTGTTTTTAAATGGTTTAATTCGAAGTATATTTTGATAAATTGTTTTAAATCTATAACCACGGGTTATAATAACGATTGGTTGGCAAAGAGACCGGGATCGGATATGGACATACTCGCTGTCGATACCGAAAACCACTTTGACAACTGTGTACGCGGTGGAGTTTCCAGAATGAAGTAGGATGGTGGCGACGATCCTAAGGTATATACGTGGACCCAACTCCCGTGAGTTGGCATAAGGTGGCTAAAACAGGAGCGATCTCGGACCAGTGAGGTAGCACCTCTTCTCGGACACATTTCTTCGATATTATACTCTTACTTGTGATTTGACTAGATGGCCATCCTCCGATTTGGGAATGTTGTTCGAGGTGGAACGGTAGTGGCTGCTATGCGTATCCATCAGTCCGTGTGCGTAATTGGTATATCTACCCTGGCATTGCCTAGTTGTGTCGTGTCACCTACCATATCGAGCTTTAGTACGATTATGATTTTAAGATCCGACCGCGTTAAGGTTCTCCATCCCCTTAACGCTATTTTCCGATATGATTATACTTTACTTATGTAGACACTATTATAATAGCGAATATTACTACATAGTAGATAGTTTAACGGATCCTTAGAGGATGGGCGGTCCCAAGCATCTTCTAAGTTACTTGTACCTTTACTACAGTTCATTTGAGTTGGTTTACATTGTATAAGTATGTATATCCTGACTCGAGTGTTATGTTTTATTTTACGCTCGGGTCAGCCTGAGTATTCACAGCTTTGGATTCACCTTTCTGGAGCTCGGAATCACTGGAGATTCTGCCTATCTAGTTATCTTCCTATTTCAGTTTTAGTTGTCTTATTTCAGCTTTTGTTTTAGAGACTTGTGTATTTGGGATTTCTACTGTACTTGTTTCAGAACTATATTGGGTTTCAGACTATGTATTTTGTATTTGATTTTAGACTATGTATTTAGTGGCTTCATGAACCACTATGGTATTTTTAAATTCCGCTGCGAGTTATTCTGATATTTCTGTGTCTGTGATTCTGTGAATGATTTTATTTGCTCCAAATTTTATTACAATCTGTTATTTTGCATTATTCAAGTCTGACATGTGTGGATTATTGTCGATTTGAATGGTCCAAAATAGTGGGTCGTTACAGTTCACGTCTTCCATATCTCTATTAACCAGTCCGCCTTTCATGGCTCGTCTAACCATCTCCGCCAATCTGTCACTGTCGCGAAGCTACGGCCCTTGTCCGTTGCCTCTGATCTGCCCCCCGAGTTCACGAGGAATTCCTGGAGTATGCTCTCCTGGACGAGCATCCATCTCTCTATCAACGTCGTGTTGCACAACTCCACCTGGTGTCCTGCCTGCGGTTGGATCGACATGCTCCGGGTGAGTGCCCCTAGCTCTGGTGCTGCTCCTGATGGTCCTGCTCTATTCTGAATTATGGTTGCTTCATGCTCCTGATCCCTATCTATAGCATCTCCTGCAATTGCATTCCCTTGGTTTTGCACTCCAACTTGACCAACTTGTCGAAGTAGATTATGCATCATCTCTTCTTGCCTTTTCAACATTCCCTCCTGCATGGCTCCCATCATCATCTCCATCTCGTCTCGGGTGATGAAGACCGAGGCCTGATTCGCTCCTAAGAAAGCTTCCTGACTCCCTTCATGCTGACTCCTTTCAGTTCTTTGTCTTCTTGTTGATTGCTTTGACATAGTTCCTCCTAGATCTGATTCTCTAGCTCTCCAAATCTGAACTCCAAACTTTAGAATCCCTGAATACTTTGTCTTTCTCAGTGAAAGCTCCAAAATGTTTGCGCCAAAATTGATCACAAACACCCTATTGCCAATGAAAGCACCAGTTCACAATCACAGATAACAAGTATGTAGAGAATTAAAAATGAAGAACACTCAGAAAATTTAGATGAAAGCAGTAAAGAACACAGGGTTTATAGTGGTTCGGCAATCTGGCCTACGTCCACTTTGAAGTTGATAATTTTATTGAAGTTTGCTTGCTGACTACAACGAGTTACAACTGATTATAACAGCAAAATCCGAGTACAATGATGAATCCGGCAGAGTCTGAACGAAGAAGAGCCAAAAGTCCCTTTTCTGTAGGTTTTAGGATGCTATTTATAGGCGTAGGCTGCAAATATCTCGCTTAGATCTCAGGAGACCTCTTCGGGCACGTGGACGGACCCACACGATCGATCCCATGTGGTTTGCACTCGATCCGTGATACGAACGAATTTCGTATCGATCAAAATTTTTCCCAATCGAGTCGAAATCGAGCATGAACATTCTTTAGGTTGTACGTAAGCTCCAGTGAAAATTTCGTAGCATTTGGACTTGTAGATTGTGAGATATGATCGATGCAAGTTTGTGTTTTTCGAAGGTTGTCTCCTTCGTATCGATCGTTGTTGCATCGTTCGTACTCGATCGTTGTTGCACCGTTCGTACTCGATCGTTGTTGCACCGTTCGTACTCGATCGTTGTTGCACCGTTCGTACTCCATCGCTGTTGCACCGTTCGTACTCCATCGATATCGCACCGTTCGTACTCCATCGATGTTGCACCGTTCGTACTCCATCAATGTTGCACTTGATGGATTCGAACAACAGAAGAATGATGGATACAAACAGTAGAGGAATGATGGATACGAACAGTAGAGGAATGATGGATACGAACAGTTGATTTCCAAGTTTGCATCGATCATATCTTGAGCACACGAACTCGGATTGACTTGAAATTCAAAACGTTGGCTTTTAAAGCTTTGCTTGTCATGTCTTGTCAATTGCAGCTCAATCTGGACTTGGACAAAATTTACCAATATCCATAGTGAAACAGTGTATAACCAATCTTTAGGACGAACTGTTCTTGATTTCCAGTCAACTTTTTGGTGTCACGGCCTTGCCAAAAGATGGGATAACAAAATTCATAATAACAATAACAATAATAATAATCATGATAATAATAATATAATAAAGTCAAATAAGTAAACAAATAATAATAATGATGATGATAACTAAGTGATTAAAAATATAGATAAAAAAATTAAAAAATGAAAATAAATATATTAAAAATAAATAAATAAACCATGATGATGATGATGATAGTAATAACGGTACTAATAATAATATTGGCCGAATACCAAAACTACGTCTTAGGCTCCTATTCACTAGTACTATGATTTAAAACTTATAACACTACCCCTAAACCAATCCTAAGCAAAAAAAACTCCTAGCACATGGTTCTGGTACGTGAATCGCTAACTTCCACGCGCTCCTGTCCGACACCAGCTCTTCGGATATATTTCAATTCTTCAAGTCACTTTTTACTACTTTACATGTCAACCTTGATCGACCTCTACCTCTCTTTGAGCATTCGACGCGGCCTATAATTCCAACGCACACAGGTGCCTCGAAAAACCTCCGTTGGAGATGCCCAAACCATCTTAAGCGACGTTGGACTAGTTTCTCCTCAATTAGTGCTACTTCAAGTTTATCACGTATATCATCATTTCTACTTCGATCCATTTTTGTATGACCGCAGCTCAATCACAACATACGCATCTCTGCTACACTTATCTTCTGGACGCGTTGGCTTTTAGTAGGCAAACATTATACACCATACAACATCGCAGGCCTGATTGCCGCTCTATAGAACTTTCCTTTAAGCTTCTGTGAGAATTTACTGTCACAAAGAATGTCAGACGCTTGTCGCAATTTCTCTTATCCCGCTCGAATTCTAAAACTAGCATCTTCATCAATCTCACCATCATACTGCAACATTGATTCTAAATATCTAAATGGTTCTTTCTTGAGCACTACTTGCCCGGCTAGAGTAACATCTCCATCATCTGGCCTGACACCGCTGAACTCGTGCTTCATATACTTTATTTTAGTTCTGCTAAGCTTAAAACCAAACCTCTTGATTCTAAAGTCCGTCTCCACAACTCTAGTTGTCTATCAATCTCAATTCTGCTTTCGTCAATTAGCACAACATCATCAGTAAAAAGCATACACCAAGGAATCTCACCTTGTATACCCTTCGTAACCCCATCCATCATTAGGGCAAAAATGTAGGGGCTCAAAGCTGATCTTTGATGTAATCTTATGTTAATGGAAAAGTCCCTGGTTTCACTCTTGCATGATGTGACATTAGTCACAACATCATCGTACATATCCTTGATAAGGGTAATGTACTTTGTTAGGACTCTTCTTTTCCAGAGTCCACCACGTAACCTTTCTCGGTATTTTGTCATAAGTTTTCTCCAAATCGATAAATATCATGTGTAGATCCTTCTTTTGCTTCCTAAACCTCTCAGTAAGTTGTCTTATCAATAAAATCGTCTGTGTTATCGACCTCTTAGACATGAAACAAAATTGATTTTTTAAAACGCTTGTCATCCTTCTTAATCGATGTTCAATGACTCTCTCCCAAAGCTTCATTGTATAACTCATAAGCTTAATTCCTCTACAGTTTATATGACTCGTATTCTTGCTCTTATATTAGTTGGCAAAATTGACATACCCGAATTTGTTTGGTGAAAGCCTATGAAAAGAATATATATATATATATGAGATAACGGACTCCCTAAGCCCTAACATGCCTATGAAATAGGTGTGGCGGTACTCATCAAGTAACGTTCATTCTCATCCAAGAGACCTCGCGGCAATGCATGGATGGAAGTTCTTGATCTCATATATGATGAGTTGGGGATAAGTTATTCTAACTTGATTTCATAATGAATTATAAATAAACCATCTAATTAGGTAACATCTTCATGGGCTGTCATTTGAATCCCGCTACATATAACTACACTTATTTTTATCACTCTCTTCCGCTCATGGGATATGACTTTGGTTTATAGTTATTATGGTTTATAGTTGATTTTTCATTAAATATTTATTGTCATATTTTCATCGAGTTTCTTTTAAATTGATTCTAAATATTTTATTTATAAATATGGTTTAATAATAAGTGATTAAAGAATAATTAATTAATATAATTAATTAAGAAGTAATTAATTAAGATAAGTAATTACAAATTATTAATTACTGTTTATGATTAATTAATGACGAACGTTGGTTGATCTGAGTCTTTTGTTTGAATTGTATCTTGAGTTGTATAATAGACAGAAATTATAACTGTCTATTTTGTTGTATAAGTTGTGTAACTCTGATTATGTAAAGACTATGTAATAGTTATGTGATATATTATATTTTGTTTCGTTCCGCTGTGAGATTCTGATATTGTTTAGTTCTTTCTTTCTCTTCTTTTTTCTACTTCTCGCCCCTTTCTTTCTTATTAGCGATACGACTTTCTATGGAGAGAAAGTCGTGGTCGTCACACGTGGTATCAGAGCATATGTAACGGCCCGACTTTCTATGCCCAGAAAGTCGCATCATTATGAAGAAAGAAAGGGGTAGAAAATAGAAAAGAAAAGAAGAAAGAAAGAAACAACAACAACGATCTCACAACGGAACGAATAAATTATATTAATAACATAAACTATTACATAGTATACAACAATTTACAAATGTTATTTTTCCTATTTAAAACTTATTTAAGTTATATACATATATTTATAATTTGAAAACATAGTTTTATTAAATTAAAGACTCCCTATATATATCAATATATATATATACATTATAAATATAAAACATTTATATAGGTTTTAGAAAGATAAATCTTCCCAATTTAAAATTGTTAGAAAAGATATTTCCAAATTAAAATGATATTAGTTTTTCAAAAGAAATAAACTTGCCAATTAAAATGTTATTAACCTTTTAAAATGAATAAACTTGTCAATTTATAAAATAAATTAACAAATCAATTTAATTATTTATATGTAAAGACGACCATTAAAGCAGCCCAAGCAAGACTTACTATATCCATGTGAATTATGTCCCTTATTTCTATGAAAGAATTATTCGATTATTATTTAATAATCATAGTGGAATCAATTCGGCGCTTTTTATCAACTTGATGGTAAGGAATTTCTGGATCTAGAAATTCATTTCATATAATTGAACCTTTTCAAACTGTTTCTTTTTAAGAACCAAAAAAATTTGTGCCAAAATTTATCACTTTCTCATCGTGTTAATTTGATATTTATATTTTTGATGAAAACAAAAGGGGAGAGCGATTAAGATTTGATTACATTGTGAATTCATTGTTGATATTGAAAGAAATATATCGGTTTAATATTTTATTCTAGAGCATATATATACCACATGTAGGGGGAGTGTGTTATATTTATCGAAAAATTATGCTATGATTTTGGTTTTTGCGATATCAAGTACACGCTCAACATGAATTACATTTAACAGATCTTAAATTGTTGTTCGTTATCATCAAAAGGGGAAAATTGTGGAGTATACGTCTTGTTTGATGATAACAAATATATTTGTATATTGATTTTGCTTCCAGAGTGTGTTACATTTTAGAAATCAAAATGTCACAATTTTGTTTCTAATTAAATTGTCAGTCAATATATCTCATTTGCTTGATTTGCACACATCACATGGCAAACACACACACCTGTTTTTATCTGTAAAAATAATACGTATTTTATTATTATTAAAAAGGAATTATTGTAAGAAATTGCAGTAAATTTCCGTTGAATATTAATAGATATATATTTTATTTAATGTGTGTCCAGTGTTGTATATTTGCAGGTTTCCTTAAAAAGAAACAGGTTGTAGTGAAGTTTCTTTTTCAAAAAGAGAAACAAATAAAGATCGTATAACCGAAAAGGAAATACATCATACAATCCAAATCACAAAGTATTCCTTGATTGATTGAAAATATTTAAGCAACAAATATCAAAGATGGAGAAATCTCTCAAACAAGGAAATTTCAAGGAAAATATCATATAGAGAGAAATATTAATTTGAACATAAAGACTTTGAAGCAAAGAATATTCCAACCAACACAACTCTCTATATGCATTGTTTTCTTTGTTATCAAAAGATTGCATATCAAGAACAAAAAGGAAATTGCCATTATTTAGTGGATACAAAATCAACGAGAAGGGAAATATCTTTCTCAAATGTCATATATGGATTTGAAGATCATAAAAACAAGGAAAATATCCTTCAAAAGATTCTCAAGCAATATTTGATTCAGCCAATACATCTCTATATATTGCAAAACATTCTCTTTGTCAAACATTGGGTATAACAACAAAAGAAAGGAGAAAAGCTTCATTGAAGAACTTTCATATAAAATCTCCATCCCCGATCAAATAACACAACTTCTCTTCTTCTTCTAAATCTCATCACATCGTCATCTTATACATACAAAAGTTCAACATCAATGACGACATCATCATTCCAGACCTAAAGTTCAACATCAATGACGACATCATCATTCCAGACCTAAAGTTCAACATCAATGACGACATCATCTGTGTAGCACCTTTCAACTAAAGGCGATCTCAACCACCGCCATCTCCAAACATCTCAAAGTCTGATTGGAGTTTGTTTTCAAAGGAGGAGGAAGAAATGTTTATTGAGGGGAACTGATTTCTTTTGGAAGCTTCACATGATTAAAGGAGGAAAGGAAAAAAATTTGGTCCCTCGCTTTTATTATATGCACATTGGGCGTTTATTTTCTTTTGTATTTTTTATTTTGTATTTTTCTTTTAAATTTTGAACTCTAGATTTTCTAGGTTGAGCTACGTTTTGTAGTTCAGGGATTCTGATCTTAGGGTATTGAGTCCAAACTAGGTTACTAGGTATAGGATTAGTAAATTCAGGTAAGCAGAGAGTGCGAGTTTACAGGTGCTATAAGCGTTGAACATATAATCATATTAGTAACTTTGGGGGCAGTAAAAGGCATTAGGCCGAAGCTGGGTATATTTTGTGTTGTTTTCTGCATTTACGTTTCCATACCCTATTCTATATTTTATTAACATCTCTGCAAAATATTTTTAAATACCATATTTACCCTCCCTCTAAGGTATATTACTCGATCCTACATGTACATGTGTGCATGTATGAGCTAACATGACGACTTACATGTAAAGTAATGATAATGCTCCGATGCTCTTCTTTAGGAATCCTTATGATACCAACTATAACTTGGGAATATACATAAAGTTTACTTATTAAATCTATCTAATTAGCTGATAAATTAACCATAATCAAATTAACTGAATTAGATAGATACTATGAAGTTAAAGACCCGTTACAGTCTCCACAAAGCTCTTAGCACTCTTCAACCACAATGCTTTTACAATTTAAGGACAGTAAATAGAAAATCCATTCAAAGCCCCGTTATTACTGCTAAACCCACTAAATTAGGATTTTCTAACCCTCACTTTAGCGGTTTTAATATAGATTTAGTTTGACTCGTTCTCTTTTATACCAAATTAAAGTTGGGGTATAGACCTAAGTTCTAAACCTAATAGTTCAACATAAATTACAACACCATTTCTAGTCGTCGAATTTAAGCTACATGGATAAGGCATTCTTAGGTTTTGTTATATATGAGCAAACAGTCTTTTTCCTATACTATGATTTGGGATTGATAATATATCCAATTTAGAACTTGGATTTTATCTCCAACATTGTTTTTTGCATCTCCGTTATTTACCATTATCTCCATTATAGTTTTACGCATATCCACTGCTATAGAATAGCTATGTGCTTTAAGTGCACAGGATAAATAACAGAAGTTTATGGTCATCGCTTGTAACGTATTTCATCGGTTTAGGAAATCCTAGGGGATGAGCCACCAGTTTGGAAAAAGATAAAACATGATACTATGTGACCTAATACTACTTGCACACGTGTACCAGTTCAAAGTTCAAATGTCAGAATACTATAATCAGTATAGATAACTAAGACTACTAAACTTACAGCATTTTCTGCAGTCAAAACATGCTCTATAGGTTGATCACTGTTGCATTCTCTCATTATTCCACCACAAGGTCCTGATAACTCAGTAGGCAATTTCTCAGGATTCCCAGTTTTATGAAATTTATACTTTGGAAGTTGATTGATATCTTCATCAGATGCCCCTTCCTGGTTTATAATGCAAAGTCTATGCAAGTCAATGCAAATTTTAGTTGTTTACTATGACTAAACTAAATTCCTGATTCCATATATATCAAACTCATGTTAAACCAAAGATCTCAGAAGTTTAATAGTAAAATTAAATACCTGATCTGCCACAGCATAAAGGATAGCAATTATGCATGGAAGACAGCAGCAAACGGCAAAACCGATTAGGCAAGCTAAAGCGACACAGAACACCACAAAGAACACGTCAAATGCCAGGAAAACTATGGAAAGCCTGCCAACAAAGAAACACAAAACAGATGATGGTAAATTAAAGAAGTAAAGTTGATCGATCAACAAATATGCAGTTCAAGAAAAACCAATAAAGTTGGGGTGCATCACGAGTCAAAGTTTCGCCTCCTGCAGACACCCAGTAGAATCCAATTATCCACCATATGAATGAAAACATTGTGTTTGCAGATTCCATATGTTTGCTGATACTGCATAACATTTTAAGAACATAAGATACTTCCTCAAGCAGCTATAAGCAACAAGCAGAACATACAATGGCATCACACAACCTAGGTTTCTTAGAGATGATAATATAAATCATCAAATAATAACTAATGTTTGTAAAGAACATATATAAGTGTTGTTGTAAATGACAGGGTCTTCAAATTCAAAAGCGTGCTTTCGTTACATATGTTTAGTAGGTTGAAACAATATTCCGGATTAAATGATAAATGATTGTGATGTGCAGCAGCATATGCATAAAGATACATTTTTAATTTTACATAACAAAAAGGACAATGGAAACACATGAACATCTATCTTATCACGATATTGGTGTTGCATACGGTTAGTAATAGAAACTGATTACAAGCTTTTTTAAGCATGAGTTAGATCAACAGCTAAAACTGAAGCATAATACTGATGTAAGCACCAGCATTACAAAGATCGTGAGAATGAGAAACTTTCTTCTTGGGAACATTACAACAGACAAGTTACAGCAAACTAATTTCTAGGAGGATCTGAAATCCCCAGAGAAAAGCTCATACTTGAAAACAAGATATCAAAAGTGAACTCGCATCCATTTTGTGAGTAGCATGCTTTCTTCACGACAATAAGAAATCAACTGATTATAATAAGTCTATTTGTGAATCCCTCTTTCTTTACTCGCATTCCATTAATCAAGATTAATTTTATTCCTCCTCACATTCTATAGGCAACTAATCAACAAACTAATGCCAATTAATCTTTATACTAAACTGACCAGAAACTCAACAATAGAATGCAAACATGAGGAGAAATACGATCAGCTATTACAATGTAATGTAGTATCTTTAGAGCAGATGGTATGTTAGAAAGGAAAAAAGAAGGCCAAGATGGCTATACATGTTGGATCAAAAGCCTACTGGTTGCCTCTACTTCACAATTTCAGGCAAGCTATGTTGTACAGTTATTAGCATTACTTAAACGAGTACATGTTCTTCAAAGGAATTTGCATGCTGTCAGTTACTGAGATATATTTCCAAAATTGAATTTGCAAAACACCACAATATGCACACATATATTGTATCCAATTTACTCATCTTTGGCTCAAATGTTGTATGGTCGTACCACGTCGTTTCATGAGAGAAAGAAAAATGATGTTTAAAGAAAAATATTTCAGGATTTAAATTGCGTAAGGTTTCTTTTTTCCTCCCATGTTGGATAAAGCTTCATGTCCCCACCTAATCATCTCACATTGTCGGCCTACCCTACTCCTTCCTTAATGTGTTACAACTACCCGTCTTAAGGTATCCAACATCTGCCACATGAATCAACCATCGAGTGAGTTTTTGTTTGTAACAAGCATGGGTGTGGCTAAGAATTAAATCATACTACAGACAACACACAGAGGTTCATTATTCCCTGGAAGAGTTACTATGGTGTATCATAATGCCTTCATCCAGTAACAAACCACGACAAATCAAATAATAACATGCCTCAAAGCCAAATCTAACATCATCTTGAGAATAAAAGAAAGAACTAGACACTTACAGTTAATGGATCTATCAAGGAAATAATCATAAAACTAAGCCCAAGCTACATTATAACATCATAATCCATTTCAACATCTAATAAACACAAAACCAGTACCTCGACCTCTCATCATCGTATGAGTCAGAATTCAAAGCCCCTCCACCACCTCCACCATCCCTCCTCTTCCAATACTCGAACCCAATACTCACCACATGAACCACGCACTGCAACGCGTACCCGACAATCCAAACCCGCAAAGGAACACTCGGATTCTCCTCCAAGCTCACACTCAGAACTCCGACCGCGACCGCCACGAAAGACAGGTTCCACAGCACGTCGAGAAGCAGAACGGGCCTGGAATTGGCCCAATCCGACTGCCTATCTTCCAGCTGCTCCGCCGCAGCTTCACGTACGGCAAGGGAAGGTTGGGTCATGCGGCGGGCGGTGGCGCGACGGAGGAAGCGGACGGCGTTGGAGAGGGAGGGACGGCGGGTGAGGCGGCGGTTGGTGGTGATTGGGAGGAGCGGGAGGGAGTCAAGGTGGATTGGGCTTACTCCTAAAGCTGCCATATTTGATTTTTGGGGATTTTTGGGGGTTTAGATTTGGAATTGGAATTTCGTTTGGGGGTTTGAACTGGAGTGTGCATAGAAGAGACGACACGTATATGTTTTGTTTTATCTTTTATTTATTTTTCCCTTGTTGTATTGATGTACGAATTTTGGTATTTAATGAGGATGAGCTGGGAAGAAGTGACAGATTGCACTTCAGTAAAGTTGATCTGTGCAAATATGATGAAGGACCTGCAGTAACATCCACGAATAAATAACACGGGCAGTTCCATCTTAGTTAGGCCGGTCAACGGATCGGGTTCGGTCCAGGTATCATAAAACCCAAATCCGGATCCGATTATAATAATTAAAACCTGAGTTCGATTCGATTCTGTAGGATATTTCAAATCAATACTCTAGGCCGATCGGTCGGATTTTTTAAACCCGCTACCTCAGAATATTAATGTTAAAACCATATTTCAAAATTCCAATTTTGTTAAAATTTGTATACAAACAATGTTAACGTATAAATTGGATGTGATGTAGTCAAGTTCGCAACAAAAGTATGCAAAAGCATCTACATGTAAACAAATAAAATGGTAAACAAATAACGTACACACTCATATTTTCATACGATGGAAAACTAATAGTTGGGTCGGACTCTGACCGGGTCGGGTTTTAATAAAACCGTACCAAATCCTAATAATAACCGGATCGGGTCGGGTTTGGGTAGTAAAAGGCAAACCGTACCCGCATTAATAGGGCGGGTTCGAGCTGGACTCGGACCGAAACCCGGCTCGAACTCGTACCATTGATAGGCCTAATCTTAATAACTTGCATATAAGGTTGTCAATGAGTACCCAAAAAATTCGAAATCCGTCTGTATCCATATTCGAAATATAAAAAATTATCTGATATCGAAAAACGAATACGGAAGCTGATATAACCATATCCATATCCGATAATTATTCGTCCGATGTTTATCAAGATTATAGTTTTTTTTTTGTATTTTAATACATAAAATGATTGTCTTTACTATTTTATCTAGGTAAAAAAAATTAATATGTATATAAAAATCAATATTTGAAGCTTAAAATTATTTTTCTTAGCGTACTTATTATTTTTTATATTTTTAGTATTCAAATGGATTTATAATAAATCAAAATTTTGTATTTATTTGTTTAGATTTATTGGTTGAGAACTGGTCAAAGAATATCCGATAAATCTCTGATATCTGTCTACATCCGCGAATACAGATATCCGATAACTTAAATTGATTTTGGATAAGGATTTGGTACTATATGAATCTGTATCCGACTGTTTACAGACCTACTTGCATCTCCCATTTTATATTTAAATCGGTGTGTTATTTAACTAACACACTATTATCAGTGCTTGGGTCCAAGAAGAAAAACTGAACTTTTCCGACTTTCAAGATGCCAAATAAAATGTTGTTGTTTCATCCCTTGAGAATTTATCAAAAACAAAGCAACATTTTTCCCAAATTCGAAGTATTCATAGAAAAATCGACTTTTAAAAAACTGGAGACCAATAAAATGATCAGCAACAAAGATCGAATGTGGGAAGAGCTCGCCTAAGAGAATCTTTATGCAGATAGACGATCCTATAATTACACAGTTCCAATCATTTGTGAATTTGGAGATGTTTTAAGGAAGTAATATTTTATATTTGAAGAGAAAGATTGAGTTTAATATAAGCTTATAAAAGGATACCAAACCGCATGTGCATGCACCTAATAGATTGACTCCGAGAGATTGGAAATGCAAATGGACGTGCTTCTAAAAAAGGGATTTGTACGGTCAAGTTAACCACTATTTGGATGCTCCTACCATGTTTGTAAGAAAGCAAGATCGATAGATATGGTTGTGCATTAACCACGAGCTAAACAAAATGAACGAGTTGAAAAGACTAGTACATCGTCGGCTACTTTCCAACACGTTATGATGCTTTTGAATATTTTGTCATGTCATATAAGATGACTAATACACCAACATAACTAGTATATTTGACGAAATGAGTGATTTGAGTTTGCCTTGGTAAGTTTGTGCTCGTCATTATTAGCATCATATTGGTGTATTCGAAGAACGTGTGAGAGCATGAAATGCACTTGAGAGTTGATTTTGAGACGCTTCCCAAACATCAATTTCAAGTTAAATTCAACAAGTATCAGTTTTGGTAGAAAGAAGTTAAATTCCTTTAATGTATTGTTTTTGAGAAATGATGTTTCTTTCGAACCCTAGAAGGTTGCTACCACTGAAGATTGAAGATTGAAGAAGACTGAAAAATGTAACTAAGGTCATAAATTTTATGTGTTTGAATATTACTACATGAGGTTTATCCGTATTTTTTTGGAAAATAATCGCACCATTAACTAGATTGGTAAAGAAGAATATTGCTTTTGTTGGTTAGAAAAGTGCAAGCAAGCATCCGATGAAGAAAGAAAGCTTGATGTGATTCTTGTTCAAAAGACATGGTAGATGCTAAAGACAAAAGACGTCAATAAGACTGTAGGGTCACATATACGATAAGCAAAGTGTAGAAAGGAAATCGTTGTGGAAATATAGAAAATGTTACTTATGAATGAGAAATTAGGTTAATGAAAATATTTTATGAATTAACGATGATTGCTAGTAGAAATATGAAAGATTATTTAAGGTATAATGCTATATAGAGATATGAAGGATAAACCATTACCGGAGAAATGTCATTGAAAGAGCGAAGAGAACATGCTAGAAAATACCCAACGAAGGAATAATAAAGAACTTCTTCCAAAAAACGCAAATTTGTTTCCAATGATATAGATATGTCGAAAAGTATCGGAGACACAAAGGGGGATGTTTGACAAAAACATGAAAATATACTAAAGCGATGAGAATGGAGGTATAAGTATTGGTAAGCTAACGGAAGTATGAAAAAACAACACAAACGGAAACATAGACATATGCTATCAGATGTATAAAAGAGCAGTGCTAACAAAAACAGAAACATAAGCTAGCATAGGTATCAGTGCTAATAGGAACAAAGATATAGAGGGATAATGGAGAAATGGAGTAGAAGCTGGTAAAGAAAAGATAGCTTCTTAGCAAAAGAATAGAAATGTGTTAACGAAAGTATGGAGAAAATGCTTAACGAAAACATAAAATAATATTAAAGTTCTCAACAAACACTTGGGTTCAAGATGCTTACGGAGATTATTCCAATAAATGTCAATGAAGACATAAAACCGGCCTTAATGAAAGCATGCAAGTGAACTAATGAAAGCCTGAAGTTGGTCTCAATGGAAACATGAAAGTGAACTAACGAAAACATGAGTCTGGTCTTAGTAGAAATATGAAACTGAACTAACAAAAGCATCAGGGCGGGTCTTAACAGAATCATGCAAGTGTACTAACGAAAGCATAGGTGTGGTCATAACGGAAACATGGAGGTAAGCTAATGGAAGTACGATTTTGGCTATTGAAAACATGAATTTTGCCATAAACCATCAGCCCGTTATCCGCTTATGCCACGTCAACAAGGTGTATGAAGATTTTATATCATTTTGGTGATGTCATGTCGAAGCACCATGTGTCATGTCCCGATATAGTTAAGAGTGTGTCATAGGGGTAATTATGCAATTTGATTGTATACTTAACTCTTAGCGAATGTTGTTCGAAATAAAATGAGCTTTTGATTTTATTCTTTATTATACATATTATTATATTAGGAAATAAATAATGTTTCAAATACATTAATCCCAAGAAAAATATATTTAGTCGATTGCAATTACGAATGTGTTTGTAATCATGAGTATTAAATTGAATAAAATAAACACTTACCCTCAAATGTTTCTTATCAAGATATATCAAGAATATGATACCGTTATATTCATGGAGACCAGCGTACGTAATGCTCTCCATATGACGGACGGTAAATCACTCATGGTCGTTGGGGGCATCAAGGGATTACATACATGTAGTTGTTTGGAACAATCACATAACGACTCATTAAAAGTCCTTAATATGTTAAAAGTCAAATAGAAGATCTCACATGACGATGTGTAGTAGTCTTTTGACTTGAGAATATTGTGCACTTTAAGTATCTAAATTATACTTTGATTATGTCCATTACACGACAACGTTGATCATGTTAAGGCCATAGTTGGATATAGGTTGAACAAGTTGAGCGAAACGCTATTCAATAGAGATTCATCTCCTTCAAATAGAAGGTCTGTATTATCGTAATTGGTAGTCAACGTAAAGTCAAAAATTTTGGCCCAAGCAAATTGGTCAATTGATAATTGTTATCGGATTGAACTATGGACTTCAGTGTTGGACTTCGAAATTAACTATGAATTAATAGAGTTTTAACCATTGACCAAACTCTAGATATCTAGGCGATATAGTGATGATGAAAAGAAAACGTGCACAGTATATCGTTGCTTAAGGGTATCACTTTAATAGATAAGAAACTGGATTTTACCTATATAACATTTTAACAGCTGAACTCATGTCAAGCTACCGTGTTTTAGCAAAGTCCGTACAGGCTTCAATATTCAATGTTTAAATATTAATGATGGCTGAGTTCACCCTTTGGATTCCCACAACTGCAAATCTTAATTTTCGACCGAAATTAATTTATAAAAGTTATAAATTATTATTGCAGAGAAACTAATATAATGGTTCGATTAATTTAGTATTTTTATTCGAAAAACGGTACTTTATGTACTAAAATAGTACTCATATACTTTCATAATATGCCTCATTAAAATCTTGCAACCTCCCAACCTAAATGGTTTTCTTGCCAGGAAAAAGAGTACATATCATGTCCATATATTAACAATACATCAAATAACAAAGCCAGAAAACCAAGTTGTCAAATAGATAGAGGAGTAAACAAAGAAGCAACACACTCAAAACCATCCATACGATCAACTTGGGGTAGTAAACAAATAAAAATAACTAACACTACGAGACACGTGGAGCAAATAAAACAAAACCAAATAAAAGGAAACAACGCCGCACTAGATGTCTTCATACTTCAGCATTCGGGAGAGAGAAATCCATCGACTTTGCTAAAATTTTGATCTGATCAAATTCACCTACCAAAACTAGACATTAATGGCAGAGGCTGCTAATCTAACGAAGCAAGGAAAATAACCAACGCTAGACTGCAGAAGAAGGCAGCACCACGATCATGGAGGATGATGAGTGGAATTTGGGTCAGTTGCAATGCCAACGTCTGCCAAGATAAGTTCAAACTCTTTGCTTTTTGCCTTAGAATCCAATTTATGCTGAATTAAATACTTGCAGTCTTGAATTATGAGCATGAATCTCACTTTAACTGGCAGTTCAATACCTTTGAAAATACGAGTGTTTCTTTCACACCAAATGTGCCAAATCAGTGAAGTAAAAGCTATGTTTATGAGATGGTTAATTAGTAAATTACTTTTCTGATTTTGACACAAAATTTCCAAGATTTGGTTGATCTCATAAGTGTTTTCGAGGTTAATCTTTAACTTATGCATAATATCCTCCAGAAGTTTTCTCGAATATATGCAGTCAAAAAATAAACGGTCTCTGTCTTCATGCTGGTTTAAACAAAGCACACAAGATCGATCAATGTTAGTGTTCCATTTGCTGATCCTGTCTTTAGTATTTAATTTGTTTAATCTAACCAGAAGTGAACAAGTAGACATTTTTAGAGCACAAATTTTATCCTAAATTATACTAGTTCAAATAAATTCGGCATGTTTGCATCTGATTTGTTTCCAGGCCGAGTTCATACTGAACTGACCATTGCTGTTAGGAATCCAGAACCAAAAGTCATGTTGCATTTGATTATGAATTTTGATATTGTGAACTGTATGATGAATTTGGATAGGAACACAATTAATATGATCTTTCCATTCATTTCCAGATATTAGAGTATAGACTTTTCTATTACACCCACCAATAATAGACATGATATTCCATCCAAATTTATCTACTAAGGAAGAGCCATTAAGCCATGGGTCAAACCAAACATCTGTATTTTCACCATTGACAATTTTCCTATCAATTAATCATTTCCACCATTATCTTGCTCTAAGTAGGGATTTCCAAGTATGCGAAGCATTATTATCCATAGCAACAGTCCAAAAATTTATGTTATTACTGTATTTGTTACATATCCATTTAGCCCGGAGAAATTCACCTTGTATATATTTCCATAACAGCTTAACTGCAACTGCTTTAGCAACTTCATCAATTTTTTTAATACCAAGGCCACCCTCACTTTTAGTTTTACAAACTTCATCCCAGCACATTTTATGAGCTTTAGACTTCCATATGAAGTTAGCACAGAGAGAATTAATTCTCTGGATAACAGTCACAGGAAATTGGGTGAATTGCGGCCAAAATTGAATCATTGGGAGAATAACTTTTTTAACTAATTCAATTCGTCCACTAATGTTGAGCATTTTACTGTTCCAATGATTTTTTTGTCTACTAAACATCCAAAATCCCACGCTTTTAATTTGTTGTTAGATAATGAGATGCCCAAATAGACAGCTGGAAGGTTTCCAATGCTGATATTTAAAATTTTAGCAATTTGCTGCTTGTTATTTGCTCCTTTACTAAAAAACAAAATAGATTTGTTTTCATTTAAGTCAAGGCTAGTTAAAATCTTCAAAACCTGAAATATGTGCCAAATGCACTCAGCATTCTTTGTGGTAGCTTTGGCCAAAATTAAAATATCATCCGCATACAGCAAATGGATGATCAATGGTTCAATTTTGTATATGGGGGTAATATTACCTTTCAAGTACTCCACATCAAGATTAATTGTGAGGAACTCCATAGCAATAAAAAACAAATATGGCAAGAGATGATCCTATTGTCTTAATCCTCTCGTGTTGTCAATGAACCCAAAGGAGGAGCCATCAAATAACACCGAAAACGAAGGAGTAGATATGCACTCATAGATGAGGTCAGCAAATAACATTGGAAACCCCATAGAAATCAGCATGTGATGAATAAACTCTCTACTTATTTTATCATAGGCTTTATGCAAATCAATTTTCAGACATAGATTGTTAGAACTTTTCCTGGTGAATCCTCTAACCATTTCATAAGCTAGTAGGGAATTCTCAGTAATTGTTCTACCAGGAATGAAAGCATTCTGATTGTATGAAATAAGATCATTCATATAAGCTTTCATTCGATTACAAAGAAGGTTGGCTAGAATTTTATAGGAGACATTGCATAGAGAAATCGGTCTAAAATCAGTCATATCAACCGCATCAGGTATTTTTGGAATTAGACGGATAAATGTATGGTTGATTTCTCTAATTATTTATACCGATTGGAGAATGTCATTCATAGCATTCCAGATATCAGTTTTAATTGCTCCCAATGCACTTTGTAGAATTTTGAATTGATGCCATCAGGTTCAGGGGTGCTGTTGTCATTAATTTGGAATATAGCTGATTTTATTTCCTCTAGCTAAAATGGTTTGCATCTTTACACACACACATACATGTATGTATGTACGTATGTATAAAACATAAAAAATTTGTTTACTTAAAATATTGACCAATTCAAAATGGTTTGAATTAATAATATCTAAAATATCTTATTGATCCTCCTTAACTTTTGTCTACGCTGATAACTTATTGCCTTCTAGACTAGCTTTCCAAGATTCCTTCCACCTCTTTAACCCTAGTAATCTCCCGTGGCTTACCCTAGGTGACTAGAATAACATGCTTTTTTCTTAAGATAGACAAGGCGGTTCTCCCTTATCTCTTAAAGACACACTCCCCCTCAAAAAAATCCGTCTATGCTCTAGGCTAATTGATGTCCCTTCTTCTAGCCTGTATCATACGTGGTCCAACATGTCAAGGCATGGAGTTCAGCCCTTATCTAAATTAGATAGAATTTTCATGAATAACCTTGCTCTCTCCAAGTGGCCTAATTACCTTAGTATGTTGTCCTTCCCCTTTGCATCTCTAACTATTCCCCCCTTATCCTTTCTTTTGGCAGCTCTCAAAGAAGTTCTCCCTCTCCTTTTAGGTTCTTCAACTCTTGGGCTAACCGCCTCACTTAAAATATCTTTTTGTCTCCATCATCTATACTCTACCATGTTCCACCATCTTCCCTATTAATGCTCATGTAAATTTTCTATAGATCTGGCTAATATGTCCTTTTACAACGAAAAATAATGACCGTTATAATACTAAATCTTACATCATAGCCATTACTCTATTTACTAGCTCCATGCCCATGTTTGTTTATCCACAATAACTCACATCTATAAATTCTTTCATATCTATAAATTTCACTCAAGCTTAAATTACTTTTCATCCAAAAATGACAAAGGTAGCTCTCTTTTATCTTTTATTCACACAATTAACTATTTTTCTTATCATTGCATTGTCTACTTCTAATATGTTATCATTTTTTTCATTATTCCAAATATGAGTTTGTATTTTATCCACAGTTAACAAATATTTTTGATCTTGTAGAACAAATATGTGCTGGAAGGTAAGATGACTACTATATCCCCTTCCAAAGAGAGACTCAAGCGTATAAGTGCATGTTTAACAACACATCTTCGATCACCTAATAATGAAAAGGTCGATGCTTTATACGACGTCCCAAAGCTTACCCTTCCTCAGGCTAAATCAGAAAATGTTAACAAACTGAACCATTTTGTTCATCTCCCTCCAGTTAAGAAAAATAATGTGGAAAACAGCGACAAATTATTAGAATCCTCCAACAGTGAGTTACAAATGCCACGACATGATGAACCTCAATATTTTCCACATTGCCCTCAAGATGATAATTGGGATGATTTTTTTACTCCTGAAGTGGTATGCCAAAAATTAGTCACTACTTATATTTTTTTATTATACCTACCATAAATTTTTACTTCTCTTTCAGATTGAACATTGTGATATGGTTGTGGAGCGATTTCTCACGGAGCATTTACACTAATTCTTCGCGTCTACGTTAACAAAAAAAAGTGTCCATTTTTATGCTTCAATACTTATTCTTTTTCTACTGTTAAAATAAATTTGTGTTTTTCATGTATTTGTTGCGCAAAATAAATTTGATGAATATATAATATTTCATTTATGAGTTAGTCTTATATTTTATTATTCATATTTTTACATGTCATCATAGAGTTTACGTACAAGAACTTTAAGTTGACCTTGGGTGTACATATGACTATTGGAGTTATTGATCAACACACATGTCAAATCATCTGCTTTATGCAAAGTGATATGTATATATCACAAAAGTAACAAAATTTTATTCAAACTTCTTGTACATGCATTTATATGTAACCTTTTTAAGTTGTCAAAATAAAATAGTATCCATGTATCACATTTACCAGCGATAATGATATATAGGTTGAGCATTTAAGTGATACTGGACATTTAGCACAAACGTGCAACACAGTGCAAACAGCTTAACGTCATATTTCACCAATTCAAAAGCCCTAAGCATCAACTACAATGTGAAACTAAACCAACTTTAGCTTTAGAAACTCCAAGGCTTTGCTGAAGAAGGCTTGAATTGCATATTTTTGATACGTGAAGCATTTATAGACTGGCATGTTAAGTTTACTAAAAAATCATGAGGCATGTGTATTGGCAGAGACTCATGTGTGTTGGTAGAAACCCATGCACATTTGTAACAATACACAAGGTGTTTCTAGCAACACCTATGTGTGTGCCTGGAAAATATTTGGGTCAAAAAAGGTTAAGAGCATGTACGGGTGTGGCAAGATGCAAAGGGAGTAGTGGATCAAAGAATGGTGTACGCACATGAGGGAGTTGGGGCAAAACATCTCTAATCTTTGGTTTAGTTTTCAAGTAGGAAGGGATGAAGAACATCAGACGCAGCGTTGCACCTGATCCTATCAAGGTGTGTATTCCAATTAGCGTTTCTTCTATCGGCCCTGTCCAAAATGAAATATATCAAGTAGTGAAATCTTTATCTGATTCCCATGGCGGTCTTTCAGGCTGGGACGGTGCTTCGTTTTCCATCCTGAGAACTTGAACGTCGATTAGAATTCCTAGCCCCATCCGTCCTTTGTTTTCCTTCATTTGGGATTCTCGTTCTTCTCCAAAGGTCTCTATTCTGATGTGGCGTATCCTCCATGATGGATTGCCATTAGACGAGAATCTCAAGAGGATAGGCATCCCCTTAGTTTCCCGATGCAGATGCTGTGGCACCGGGGAATCGGAATTCTTGAACCATTTATTCTTCGCTGGTTCCTCAGCCAGATCTTGCTGGAATTTCTTCGGAAACTTGGTTGGTGTCCGAGGAAATGCCAGATCTGTTAACGATCTACCATCTACCTGGTGGGCTGGGAACTCTAGGAAATCTCTTCGTTCGATCATTCATCGCTTGATTCCATGTATTATTTGCTGGCACATTTGGTGTGCTCGGAATAAGGCAATCTACGATAGTTCTCCTACGGACCCCATGGCCATTATTCAGCACGTTAGGAATGACGTATTCCTTGCTTTTCGAGGACGGCCATTCAAGGGACGCATGGGCTCCCGTATTCAACAACTCGCGGGCCTTCTGTCTATTACTTGCGTGTTGAGTTCCGCTAGAATAGGCGTTGGTTGAGTGATCCAGTCGGGGCGTTGGCCATCATCCGACGCTCTTGATTCTCTCAACCCCCTTTTTTTTTGTTTTGATGAGTTTGCTAGTTTTTCAGGTTTAGGCTTTGTAGGGAGATTTGGTCGTTGTCTTTGGCTGGGGTTTTTTCTTTGGTTCGCACATCAGATTTTCGACCTTCTTTTCGGGTGGTGGCAATCGGAGCTCATCGGGTTTTGTCGATTGGCAGGAAGGGTTTGCTTGAGGCCGCATGTTTTGGGTCTCTTTGCTTAGCGTGCTTTTGCTTGCGGTCCTCTATTGGTATTCTTTTCTTCTGGCGGTGGTTGGTTTTCTATCTGGTGGTCTGGCCTACACTATTTTTGGTGTAGCGGGGAAGATAGTTGAGCGGGTTTTTGTTCCTTCTATTTCAGCTGTGTTTTATGGTGCTGCTGTTAGCATAGCTTATTCCTTTTCCTGTGTTCTTTATTGTACTGTATCTATTTTCGGTTGTCTGGGAGGCATATTTTCGTATGCCTTGCCTTGTTCTGTGAGCCTTTGGAGAAAGGCTTTTTTCTCCTTGTTATAATAATCTTGGTTAAAAAAAAAAATAATGAAATGGACTAAAACTGTTGCTATTGCACTTGCTTTCCCTGATAATCAATACTATACAATTTTCATTGACACTTTATCACCTAAGTCTTTGAATACTCATGATGGACCGACAATACATAATTCGTCAAGTGACTTTGCCAACAACTGAATTGGACATGTACTCAAATTAATGGACAAATTTAGTCAAGCATAAAAAATTCTATCATTATATGCATGCAAAAAATTATAGAAATGAGTTAGAAATTAAACATAATAAACTAAAAGTAAAAAAAGCAAGCATTTTAACATTCTCACATTATTTATCTATATAAAGCAAAAAAGGTGAACACAACTTTGATTAGAGGAATTTGGAATGTTCAAATACTATCAAGTACGATCACAAGACAAAAAAAATCACAAAATCCTCAATCATCTTCAAGCACTCACAAATTGAACCTAGCCATCATAACTTCAAAGCAGCATTTTAACCCTAACTGATATGTGCTGCATGGACGAGCAGGAAACTTTATAAGAGTGATATTATGTGCTGGAGTTTACACAATACCATACTGCATTAGTATTTTGCATTTATAGTACTTAGTGTTTTTAACCCTCTGGCAACTACACTTAGATAATAACCAATTTCCCATTGAAGTATGCCAATGAAATAGTGTATAATGACATTCAACTAAACATATATGACTACAACATAAATAAAATAGTACATCATATATGTAAACGCTCCCTGCTATCTTTTCTTCTGCAAATATATTATAATGCAACATCAAATCTGGTCAGTAATTTGCCGAACTACACAACCACAGTGTTATTATGATATATGCTAAGCAACTACAAATTATTACAGTCCCAATTTAGCTGGATTGCATAAGCAAAAAGTACAATAATCTATAAGCGTTCACACCAAGCTTTTTTTTTTTTTAAAATGAGTAAATGGGCCAAGCCCAGAATGATGCAAATAAAAGAAAAGAGGGAATCGGGTATAAACAAAGCAACCCGAAACCAAGATACAACACAAAAACAACTAGGGCAAACCCTAGATCTCAGAACACAAGGCAACGCCTCCAAAAAAACACGAGCTCAAAAATGGCGGAGCTAAACAAAAGAGGGCAAAAATAAACAGCTGAGAAACATGAAATGGATCTCCCGCAAGAGCTTAAGGGGGTCTCCACTCCTTGATATCTTTATCTCGAAGCCTGGAGATAACAGGATCTAGGCTAAAATTACTTTGTTGAGTAGTTTTAGTCTTAGTATCCTTGTAGTTGTTCTCCTTGTTATTAAGGTTGCTACCTAACTTCAGATTGTCAAAAGCCTCTTTAAGCTTGGTCCTTGGAAGATCTGAGCAATAATTAGCGCAATAGTTGCTGCTTTCTCCTTTTTCCCAATCAGATAAGTGGTAGATTTTGTTATTGAGTTTGCTGATGTAGTGAGAGTCACCTAATCTTTGCTCGTTATCAGGCAGGGAAAAGTTGTTGTTAGCCTCATCGATCCAGCGAGTCCTCATGCTATAATCAGGTAAAGTAATGTTTTGATTAGTGCAAATTCCTATTTTAGTCCTATTATAATTAGAATTAAGAGACTTGTTACTTCCCTGACAGGTTGCAGTCTGATTGCTTTTGTTTCTATCCTGATAAGTTGCAAACTGATTACTAGGAAAGTTGTCAACAGTGTCCTTGCTAGCGACATTGGAAAGAACCTTATAAGATGAGTACTTGTAGTTATTGAAGTCCTTGTCTCTATGGACAACAGCATTGGATATGATAATGTTGTTTTGTAATTGACAGTCATAAGGAAGCAGAGGCTCAGAGTTGAATGGACGGCTCTCCCTATGCATATTAGGTAAAGAGAAAGTAGAATTATTGTTTAAAAAACTTTTAGAATAAGGATTGCTAAAATTTTGATATCTTCCCTTGCAGGAATTATTCCTGGTATGTAGAGCGGAGTAGCAACCTTCAACAGAGGGACTGCAATTAATGGAACTTGATGACTTATCCACAATATTATCATCAAAAGCAGGGAATTGAGAACTTTTATTAAAGTTCTCCTTCTGTAAGTATTCTTCGACTAAGTTCTCATAGTTGTCTTCAATAGAAATATTATGAGGACTGTTGCTGTTTCTGCTGAATTTGTGAAGTATGATGTTGGATTCAATTTCGATAGTTTTCCAAAGCTGAATACAGTCTGTTTCAACTTTGTTATGTAATCTATTATTTCTTTCTTTCCAAATGAAGTAGATGACAGTAGTAAGCATTACTGTAGCTTTGTTGAAATCTGCTTTCTTTCCTTTGTAAGCTTTCTGAAAATGATGAATGCTGTCTCTAATGTTTTGGAGAGCCAAATTTTGATTTATGTTGAGTTTATTTTTGGCAATGAACCAAATATGTCTAGAGTAAGTACAATCAAAGAAAAGATGATCAGTGTTTTCAATTTCGGTTTTGCAAAATAGGCAATTGATATTTCCAGAGTTTCTGTTTCCAGAGTTTTTGTTCCATTTACCACACCTTTCTCTAGTTGGAAGACGATTTAATAAAGCAAAGTAGGTGCAGAAAGCCATTTTAGGACAGTTAGCAGAGTTCCAAACAGAGTTGTGCCAATCAACTTCCATTTCCCTTCCCTTTAGATAATCCCAAGTATTTTTAAATGAAAATCTGCCCTTAGTAGATAATTTCCAACACCAAGTATCCTCGTCTGAGTTTGTGTCTATATCAATTTTATTAATTGAAGAATTAAAGATGTTAGTTGAAGGAAATGCTTGTGTATTCCAAGTAGAGTTTTGTATAATAGTGTCAACTGAAGCTCCTACTTTTCCATAGTAGTATAAGTTGTTCCAGCCTAGAAGGTTGATAAGTGAGTTACCATTGATCCAAGGGTCAAACCATAGGCTTGTGCATTTTCCATCTTTAAATTTGCGCTCAATAAGCTTGGCACCAATTTCTCTGCAACTAAGAATATTTTTCCAGACATAAGAATAATGACTTTTGATGGGCATTGACCAGAAATTTTTCCTTTTGACATACTTGGCCCTCATCCATTCAGCCCATAATGATTTGCCTTCAATGAATTTCCAAAAAAGTTTAAATTTGCAAGCTTCATGGATATCTGAAAAGTTTCTGATTCCCAGTCCCCCAGCTTCCTTGGTTTTAGTAATGGTGTTCCACGAAATTTTATGAGATTTTCCATTCCATATGAAGTTGGAACATAGTTTTTCAATTTTTTTCAAGGTTTTTGCTGGAATGTTTTGAGATTGCACCCAGTACATAATGACAGCAGTGATTACAGTATGAATAAGTTCAACTCTACCTGCTATAGATAGCATTCTGCTAGACCAGTTAGTAATTTTGTTTTGAATGGTTTGATAGAGTTTGACACAGTCTCTTTCCTTAATCTGATTATTACTGAGGGGTAAACCAAGATATCTGACAGGGAGATCACTCAGTTGGAATTTTAAAATGTTGAGAATATCAGACTTGTTCTTGCAATCTTTGCTGAAAAAAATTTTGCTTTTATTTTCATTAATGAGAAGACCTGCTTGATTTTTGAGGTTGTCAAAATTTTTTTTAATGGCAGCTGCAGAGAAAGTATCAGCATTTAAAAAAATTAGTAAATCATCAGCATATAAAAGATGAGTTATACAAGGGATAATGGAGTTAATAGGTTTCATGTTTTTATATAACAGATCCATTTCCATTTGAAGGGAGAAATACTCCATAGCAATAGTAAAAAGATAAGGGGATAAAGGGTCCCCTTGCCTGATTCCCCTATTGCTGTGGATGAATCCACAGGGAGATCCATTAACAAGAATGGAATAGGAAACATTACAGATACATTCTTTAACTAAGTTACAAAATTTCTCATTAAAACCTAGTTGACCCATCATGTAAATAATAAAATTTCTGTTTATTTTATCAAAAGCTTTGTGAAGGTCAATTTTGAGACACATTTTGTTTTTACCAGCATGGTTGAAATCCCTTAAGAGTTCATGAGATAAAAGAGTATTATCAACAATAAACCTGTCAGGAATAAAAGCACATTGGTTTTTGGAAATGAGAAATTTTAAAAAGCATTTAATTCTGCTACTAAGAATAGAGGCAATAATTTTGTAAAGGAAATTGCAGCAAGCAATGGGTCTGTATTCACCCAGACAAGTAGGATTTTTGGTTTTAGGGACAAGGGTTATAAAAGTATGATTAATATTTTTTAAAAGCCTACCAGAAATGAAAAATTCATTTACTGCCTCATATAACATGTTTTTGATATCATCCCAGTGAGTTTTGTAAAATTTGGCCCCAAACCCATCTGGCCCAGGGCTTTTATCATCTTTGGCAGAAAAAACAATTTTTTTAATATCATCAATACAAATAGGAGCAAGGAGAATATCCTCACTGTTAGGATGAAGAACATACTTAGGAAAAATGGTTGGAAAAGTGTAAGAGTTATTCTCAGTATTAAACAACTCAGTGAAATAGAGAATAGCTTCTTTTTCAAGTAAAGTGGCATCATTGATAAGCTTACCATTACTATTGATTAATTTACCAACATTGTTATGATACTTCCTGCCAGACATTTTAGCATAAAAGAATTTAGTAGGCAAATCTCCTTGAGAAAGCCAATTAACTTTGGCTTTCTGCCTAATGTTAGCAGCTTCAACATGAAGGGAGTTGGAGAGGTTTTTCTGTAATTGGTAGAAATCCTTAATTTTGAGTTTATCAGAACAATCAATATCAATGCTGTCCTGTAATTTAGCACAGTCCTCTCTAATTTGATTAATTTCATTATTGTTTTTATGTTTGGTACAATTCCAAGCTTTGAGATTGTTTTTAGTAAAAAGGAGAAAATTTCTGAAATTAAACTGAGCAGAACCATTAGAGGGGAAATGTAAGCTATTTTGAAAAATCTTTTTATAGTCAGAGTCATAAACCCAACCATTCTTGAATCTAAAAGGAAATTTTATCCTAGTTGCAGAAATTTGTGATAATGTAAGTTGAATGGCGGTATGATCACTAGTGTATTGAGGTAATGTGTAGCATTTAAAGTCAGAGAAATGATTTATAAAAGAACTATTGACTAGAATCCTATCAAGTTTACAGTTAATGTTTCTAAATTCACCTGATTTCCAGGTGAATTTATTACCATTGATGATAGGCTCAACTAAACCAGTTTTTATGAGAAAATTAGAGAAGAATTCTAGTTTTTTTAAAGGAACTGGAATTCCTCCTCTTTTTTCGTGAACTTTAGTAATAGTATTAAAGTCTCCCATAATAACCCATGGGAGGGAAATATTATAGTTAAGCTGAACGAGAGAATTCCAGAGAAGAGTTCTATCCTTTTCAAAGTTGGATGCATAAATAAAAGAGACAAATAATTGTAAACCACCTTTATTTTTGAAGCTGCAATGAATGAATTGGATATTGAGGGTAAAGTTACAGAGGTCCCAAATGGTAGGATCCCAAAGAACAATGATCCTGCCATTTCCCCCCATTGAATTATTGTGAATAAGATGCCAATTATTAAGGTTATTAATCCTAAACAGATCAATGTTTTTATCCGACAATTTGTGTTCTAAAATGCCTACAAGAGAAGGTTTATGAGAAGACAATAGATTTGAAAGGTCTAATTTCCTCTCAGGAGAGTTAAGACCTCTGACATTCCAAGTAATAATATTCATAAAATAAAATAAGGGAATAAAGGATACTAAAGGATACAATAACAGCTAAGTCAGGATTTTGCTGTTAATTCCCAAGCTTTCAGTAGCTTTTTCTCCTTTCCTTTTGCAGCCTTTTTTGTTATGAACTTTGAGAAATTCTTCCCATTTTGGGTTTTTAGTAATGTATTTCTTCTCAAAAGAGTTAGTAGTTGGGCTGTCTGGATTTCCTTCTGTATTGTTATTTATGATTTCATGTATGGACTTTTTCCTGGTCTTCTTCCTTTTGCTTTTGACAGGGGAGGAGGAGACAGATGAGAAAAGCAATCCAGCATTCTCCATCAAGGATTCAGGCAGAGCACTCCTTTTTGAAGAGTTGAATTTTGAGGGAATTTGATAGTTTGAAACAGAATCTAGTTGATTAGAAGTCATATTTGTAACTAAAATTGCTTTCTCCTGAAGGGGGGGAGGAGGCAAGAACTGTTCTATCTGATCCTCTTTGTTGTATGTTTGAATATTATTATCTTTCTGAGAAATGCCATAATGATCTGAAGAGGCAATTGTTTCCATCTTTTGCTGATCAGTATCCATGGCTACATTAAGTATTGCGGTTTTATCCTTATTCTCGCTTGAAAAAGCTTGTGGGGTGAGACTCTCTGATTGCTCAGTCAAATTTTCAAGATTTTTCCCAACATTTTCTATAGGGGCCTCCAAGCTCAAATTGGTTAGACCTGTGTCAAGTGGGCTATATTGGAGCAACCAGCTATTACCGGAAAATCTCTGTATCTTTGATGAAATATTCACCAATGAAGCAACCAAAAAATAAGCATTATATGGTTAAACAAACAGCAAAAAAGGTGGCATAACTCAACTCCAATACAACAATATCACTAGGCCGCAACAAATAAACGTGCAAAATACAATAAGTTAAACCAAGTAGCATTAGCCGTTACTAAATATCTGTACTACACAATTCTTGGATCTTTACCAATCCTATAATGTACACCTACTCATTTTCTGAAGTTGTAGCAAATTATCTAACCTATACTTTATCTATATATAGCATATACATACTTGCCACTAGTCTCTCCCTTCACTTACTGCTTTATTATCGTTTACATTTTTGCCATATTCTTACGCAAATCCTTCACAAATGAGTCAATTAACTTTATCATTATTTATCATGTCTTTAGATTATCTTCACCATTTAATGGAACAACAACAAAGAGCCGAAGAGGCGCTTATCGTTGCCGAATCTTTGTTTGACGAACAACCGTCCGCTGCCAACAAGGAGATGTGGGCCCTTGCCCAAGTTTCTTTCTCCTCCGAACTTCGTGTCGAGAATGACTACCTCCGTCAAAAGGCGAGGGTCAAGTGGGCTATCCACGGTGATGCGAACTCCAAATTCTTCCACTCTTCTATTCGTAAAAAGAATAGTCTTTTAGCGATCCGTGAAATTTTGTGTTCTGATCTCACTATGGCCTCTGCGCCCGAGGAAGTAAAAGATATCATTCTTTCCCACTTCCAATCGTTTCTGGGCTCCCTGTCAGTCTCAGTTACTGACCCGGCCCTTTTAGCTTTCATTCCTCCGTTGGTTCTCCCCTCGGAGAGCGCCGGGCTCACGGACATCTCGTCCTCTGAGGAGATTCGTGCCTGTGCTTTTGCTTTGAGCAAGGACAGTGCCAGTGGTCCTGACGGATTTAATGGTGTTTTTTATAGGTCCACTTGGTCTATTATCCAGGCTGATTTTTGTCTCGCTGTTCAATCCTTCTTCTCGGGAGGGAATCTTCCCGCTAGTTGGACCTCCACCAACCTGATTCTCATTCCGAAGAGCGACAACCCTCGGTCTTGTTCGGATTTTCGTCCGATTAGCCTCTGCAACTTCTCAAACAAGGTTATTTCAAAAATTCTGGCCACTCGTCTGGCGCCTTTCCTTGAACGTATCATCTCATCTTCGCAAGCAGGTTTTGTCAGAGGTCGTCTTATCTCTGATAACGTCCTCCTCGCCCAGGAACTGATTTCTCAAATTGACCGAAAAGTCAGGGTTCTAATGTCGTTTTTAAACTAGACATGGCTAAGGCCTACGATCGCATGTCTTGGTTTTTCGTCATCAAGGTCCTTCGGACGTTCGGGTTTCCGGAGGCATTGTTTGACATGGTGTGGAGGCTTATCTCCAACGCTTGGTTCTCTGTCCTCATTAATGGCTCAGCCCATGGGTACTTCAAAGCTGGGAGGGGCTTGCGTCAGGGTGATCCGCTCTCGCCTTCTTTGTTTGTGATTGCGGCTGAGGCTTTTGTTCGCGGTCTTCAATCCTTAACCATTTATGGTCAAATCCAACGATTCGGTATCCCGAGGGGTTGTCCCCTAATTTCTTCTTTATCCTTCGCTGATGACATTGTCATTTTCTCTAACGGCAGCCGTTCCTCTGTTAGGCGGCTCCTAAGTTTTATCCATCAATACGAGAGATCTTCGGGTCAGCTCGTTAACCCCTCCAAATGTTGCTTCGTTCATTCGAAGGACTTGTCTCCTGCTAGCGCTTCTTGGATCGAGACTACCTCTGGTTTCAAGGAATCTTCCCTTCCGCTTCCTTACCTTGGTATTGTCCTTTATCGGGGCAGGAAGCTAAATGCTCTTTTCGATCCCTTGTTAGACAAAGTGAGGGGAAAGATATTACGCTGGAACGCGTCTCTTCTATCCCAGGCCGGCAGGCTTGTTCTTATCAAATCTGTTTTGGATTCCATGGGAACTCATATTTTCGCGACTATGATCCCTACTGCCTCTTTTTCCGAACTTACCGGTCCTTGGCTTCTTCTTTCCTCTGGGAAAACAAGGTAAACGGCCGTCGTCACCATTGGGTGTCGTGGGACATGGTTTGTCGCCCCAAATCTGAAGGTGGTTTAGGGCTGCGTAACCCATCCGACCTTTGCAAGGCCTTTGCGTGTAAGTTGTGGCACCGGTTTGGGGTTAACAACTCCCTTTGGGCTTCTTTCCTCCGAGCTAAATACCATAGACTTGCGGGCTCTAATTTCTCAGGCTCTCCATCCTTTGCTAGCGAGACCTGGAAGCATATGCAGTCGGTTAAGGCTCTTTCTGACGCTCACGGCGGCATGACAGGCTGGGATGGCGACTCCTTCTCCATTCTGAATGCCTGGTCTTCTATCAGAATTAAATTCCATCCCCTATCCGTCCTGAATTCTCTTTCATTTGGGATGCTCGTATTCCGTCCAAGGTTTCTATGCTGATGTGGCGACTCCTACACGATGGTTTGCCACTCGACGAAAATATCCAAAAGATCGGTATCCCTTTGGTCTCCCGTTGTCTTTGCTGCGGCAATGGGGAAAGGGAATCTTCGAGCCATTTGTTTTTCGGCGGCTTCACTGCCAAAGCTTGCTGGAATTACTTCGGTAACCTAGTTGGGGTTCGGAGTAATGCTAGCATGCCTTCTGATCCTCTATTTTCCTGGTGGGCGGGGAACTCAGGAAAATCCCTACGGGCTATCGTGTTCAGATTAATCCCGTGTCTTGTCTGCTGGCACGTCTGGTGCGCTAGGAATAAGGCCATTTTCGACAACGTCCCTATGGATCCGCCATTATTCATCGCGTGAGGAATGATGTGTTCATGGCCTTCCGGGGAAGGCCGTTCAAGGGATCCATGAGCCAGAGGTCCCGGCGGTTAGTGGGCCTCCTATCGATCTCATGCGTTCAATCGGCCGCCAGACTTGGAGTTGATTGAGCCTTCATTGTAAGGTGGTGCCTTTCACACACCGCCTTACCCCCTTCCCCCCTCTTGTTATTTTAATGTGTTTGCTAGCCTTCTGTTCAGGAAATTGCGGTTTTTCATGGTTTGGCTTTCTCTTGTGCTTGCTTGGTGGGTTTTTTCTGGATTCTTCTAGGGATGTTTTGAGCGGGTCGTTTTCTTTTCTGCTGATGGATCACTGTGGTTACTCGCCTGTTGCTCTTATGCTGGTTTTCATTGGTATAGCTTAGACTAGTTTCCACATCGCTGGGCTCTGTCTATGGTTCCGTCGCCATCTTCATCGGTCAGGGGTCTTCTGTTCTGGTCTTTCCTTCTGGTTGTTTGAAGTTCAGTCGCTTCAGTGGTTTTGAGTGGAGGTCTGGTCTTTACTGTTGGTAAAGACGGGTTGGTGGTTTGCTGGTGGTCTCTCTTTCTATTTTCCTTTCTGTGTACTGTGGGGTAGTGCTGTCGTTTTGTTTTTGTATTTCTGGTTTTTACTTCTATTGTTTCAAATTTTGGTCTTTGGGTGGTATATGTGGTATTATGCTAGCCCCTGTTCTGTGAGCCATCGGAGAATGGCGCTTATTCTCCTTTTTGTTTATAGACTCTTAAAAAAAAAAGGAACAACAACAAAGAGAAAGATGATGGCTTAGTCAGCATGCTAGACGTGCTCAAGCAAGAGAAATAACTATTGCAAATAGAAGAACACGGTTGAATGAAGACTCATATATTCAAGGCTTATCAGCTAACTATTTTCCATATATTACCTATATAGATGTTTCAAGTTAGGTTTCGTTAATATAGAAACAAAACACTTTGATCATTTCACTCTATATTTATCTTATGCTAGCTAGCTGTTGTAAACATATAATTGCATTACTCCTTAAGTAATGTTAAAGTTTATAAGAAGTATACATTGATTTTGTTTTATGCTACTTTATAACTACTATGCTGATGCTGACGATAAGTTAGTGAAGTAATGCTTCAATTCTACTGTATGCTTATTAAATTAAGTTTTGGGATATATGGTGATCATTAATGGAGATCACGGCTATGCTATCGTCTCCATGTAAAAAATTGGAGGGTTGATGGATGAGGTAGGGTGGGGGTGGGGTAAAGGGGGGTGGGGAGAGGGTACACATGTAGATTTTGATAAAATGAGATTTTCGATCTGATAGATTTTTCCAAACAATAATAATCCAACATGATCTGAACAAGTAGTGATAGGACTGCCCATTAGAGATAGTATAACTGCATGTGTTGTTCTTGTTTTATACAACTGTTTTTCATGTTTACAAATGGTTTAAATGCATGTACAACAATTAACATGCATGTTTAGAAAATATATAATTAAAGTGCTTAGATTTAGAACACACGATACACAGGTATACCTGTAGCAGTGCTCCATGCGAATATAAATATATATAACATAATAGACAACATTTTTACAACTTCAAAATACACAACATATAATAAAACATCATCCATACTTTAGTTGAACGGTTTTTGAATTCCTTTTTACTATTATTGTTGTGCATCCACTATTTGTTTTGCTCCTTGAATATATACTATAAATTTAGTAATTTAATAGAAGTAGAAGTCTCATAGAGTGGCAAAAAAGAAACAAAAAAACTTATTTCAAAAACCCATACATTAGTTATGAAGCCGCGTAACTGTAGATGAGATTGAAATACAGTAGGAGCATCCTAACTGCATTTGAAACTGTATGCAGAATATATAAGATATGAAGTCACGTGTTATAAGGAGACTTCATACATTAGTTATTGATGGTAGATTTCAAAAAACAAAGATATTGGAGAACAAAATACATGTAGAATAAACGTCACTGAAGAAAACAAAATAAAAGTAATTTTGTATTGATGAAAAGTATAGAAGCAGAAGTCTCATAGAGTGGCAAAAAAGAAACGAAAAAAAGAAAAGTATTGAAGATGTGTGTTTTTGATGGTTTTAGTAAGAATTTATTATGCTTCGTATATTGTTTTGTGATGGTTACATTATACCTCTGCTCATTCAAGCTTTGCCTGTTTTCTTATTCATGCTTTTCTCATTATTAAACTGTATTAAAAAATTGGTATCACGTGTCCTAAGAATAACAAAATCAAACCGCACTTATGTGCTGGCATTTGCAATCTTTTCTACCACTAAATCCATCTATCTATAAATCCATGTAATTTGTTTTATGACATCACACAGTGAAAGATATAATACTCAGCAGTATGAAATAAATATTAAGTACATTGCACTATATAGTATTGTGTAGTACTAAATCCTTTTTATTTGTGATTCATTACATAACCCTATGAGAATGAATTTAGCATTTGTGATCACACCAAAAATACAAAATAAAATTCATGTATTTGAACATATACACATACAACAATAAAAAAACCAAACTTACTTTTCAAGAAAAATATTCGCTTGACATGCTCCATCTATTACATAACAACACTCTCTCTAATTCTTAAAATGAAAAAATGCTGATTTATTTGGGGTATTAGAAAATCACCTTTGAAAAGTGTAATCCTAACCGCTAGGTCCGAGTAAAGTTTAGATCTAAGACAACAAAGATACAAAAGTGTAATCACTTATGTAGAGGATAGTTGGGTCCATTCATGGTATGGATTTCACATGGCTCATTTTGTTCTTGAAAGTGACTTCTCTCCTTTTTCATGTGTATTGCTTTGTGAGCATGTTTGAGAGTAATGAGTGTGTGTTCTGTACAGGTGAGTGTGTGGTGCATGCTATTTGTGAGGGTTATTGTGTTTTGTGTGTATGTCAGGTTGGGTGTGCTTGCATTTCATAGTGTGTGAATGTTTGCTTCAGATTGCGTGATTATGTGTGTGCCTATACTACTATGTGCACAAGAGTAATATATGTGTTTTAATGGATATTTGATATAAGTTTATATCTCCCTAATTCGCTCTATAATATAAATTACAAGTCACGGATTAATCACACTTGCGTTATTTAAATATATTTTCCTATTACTAATCTACCATATCATATACTATGTCGATTTATCCTAAGTTCTATGATCCGAATGTCAAAAGTTTAGGTAATCAATATAGATGAATTTTGAATTAAAGAAAAAACATTTGATTTTGTACAGCATGAAGAATTTAATAGAATAAAATTTCATAGTAAAGCTATTGCCGAACATTTCTAAAATTTAAAAAACAATGATTTTAATATTCAAAAATAATCAAATAAATTTTCTTAAAACGTAGACACTTACCATATCTAATTTTTGTACTTACTATTATTCAAATGTTGTACTTACTACTAAACTCATTTTTTATGTTCTTCGGCAACACAACATGAGGAAGATATGATACCTTGGACTTCAATAATCAGTGGTTATAACCGTGGTCGAAATTTTATCGCAAGCATGCACTATCACAAACATCAACTAGCATAACCCTACTGTGATTTTTGCACTACTAAAACATTTTTCCACGAAAGCTTACAGAATTGTTGCTCTGGTGGTTCTATTGACATTCATCGACCTACCACAACACTACAGGAGCTACTAAGCTTATTCCAAGATCAAGGGGAAGTTGGTGCTCATTTTCGACCAAACATCTGATCTATAATAACACATTTTCATTCACATCTATGGGTGCATCAATTGACAATAACCTTAATGGTAGAGAAGAAGTTTACACATCCTGCACAAGGTTCAATATATCATAGTATTGGAAGTATTTTACCCTTGGCTAGAACTAGACCAAGATATTTGCAATTCTACATATATGACACCGACCATGAGATTGAAAATCAACTTCAAGATAGTGAAGCAATGAGACCAGAGAGGATTTCGCTTTCGAAAGAAATTTTAGACACTCATAATCCATATGTTCCTGTACTTCGACAGTTGGGGCAATAACTTGATATACAAAATTGTAGAATCAAAATTAAAGAGATCATAGTAGATTGACATCTTCACGAGTTGACAACCACATCCCAAGTAGCAGTTATAATAATTGGAGATGAACCAGAAAATTTGCAAGGTAGAGATATCTTTGTTGAGACAAGAAGTGGAAATCTACAAAGGATTCCAGATACTACGGGTTTTTATGACCCATTGCAATATCCAATATTTTATTTTGGAAGAAGGTGCTTTATTAACAAACATAAAAAGCATATACTTTCATAATATGCCTCATTAAAATCTTACAATCCCCCTATCCTAGATGGGTACTTTGTAAGGAAAAAGAGTACATATCATGTCCGCATATTAACAGTACAACAGAATATAGCCGAAATCCAAGTTGTCAAATAGATGGAGGAGTTAAACAAATAGGGGACGCACTCAAACCATCCGTACAAACAACTTGGGGCTATAAACTATATAATAATTCAAAAAAAAGACCAAACTAAAAACAAAAACCAAAAAAACAACAAGCCTAAACGTGAAGCCATAGGGTAACGACACTTCAGCAGTAACAAATAAAATTCTAAATGAAAAGGCTGCACTCTGCCGACATTAGGAAAAGTAGTCTCAATTACTTTAACAAATTGTGAAATCCAGATCTATACTCTCTTCACTCTCAACTGAAAATGGCGAGCAGATTGATAAGCGGTCTTCAAGGAAGAAGGCTGGAGCTTCTCATCTACAATTAAATGGGCAGACGTGGAAGATCAAGGGGGTCGAAGCTCAATTCTTGGATCAATTTCAATGTTGAAGTATGTTAAGATTTCAGAGGAGTAGCTGTCCCCACTGTATTATGCTTTTTTGATTTATTTTTTTTCCTTTCAATTGATTAACAAGTATATTCCACGCAGGATTCTCAATGACGTCTGGTGCATTGGTGGCTTTGAATTCGAATGGTTCTTCCTTCATTCTAACTTTTCGAGTGGAACGTAGTCTGGTGGCGGGAAGAGAGTCTGAGTTTTGATCTTCATTTGTACGATTAGACATAGTCTGTTTCTGTTTGTTAAGCTGTTCCTCTAATTCGTTTATCATTTCTGAATTATTTGTATTCTCTGTTTGTATCTCCATATCAGAAGATAGATTTTGTACTGCCTTATCTGTAATTGAATTTGTGGTCGGTGTTTGAGAGGTCGGTTGAACATTCAGG
The DNA here is from genome assembly GCA_030737815.1 of Allium fistulosum. NCBI lineage: Eukaryota > Viridiplantae > Streptophyta > Magnoliopsida > Asparagales > Amaryllidaceae > Allium > Allium fistulosum. The sequence goes on along the minus strand of CM060908.1, from coordinate 146,693,962 downwards.
ATTGTTTCTATTGTAATATCTTCCTTGTTGTTGAAGTAGAGAAATATGTTTGTCATATCATTCGAATTATTGCCTTGTTGAACTGCAGCATCTATATTCATTTTGTTATCATCACGTGGTTGATTTGGAGGGTTAGTTTTGGGTCGCCATACTTTTTCAAATTGACAATGGGTTTCAAGGTGACCAAAGCTAGAATAGTTAGGACACGTAGATGGTTTCCATTCGTATTCTATCTCTTGCCAAATAATTTCCTCTTTTTCAGAGATAATAGGAATATTATTTGGAAATTTAAAGGAATTGTTGATTTCAATTAAAACTCTAGCGTAAGAAATTTTAATTATACCTTCAGTGAATTTATCCAGTTTGATTAGAGAACCGAGAACCGAAGCAATACGACTTATCCCCTCCTCCGTCCAATAGTTAAGTGGAAAATTAGGAAAGCGAACCCAAATCAAAATAGAATTGAGGAGTTTTTTGTTGAGTTGCATTCCAAACGACCATCTCTTCATCATCATCAATTTTTTGTGGTAGTAGTAGGGGCCACCTTCTAAAATTCTGTAACAATCTTTTATTTATTGAATTTAATAACATAAAATTCATTCTCCTTAGAGAAAATAGAGAACTCTTCTTCAGGTTTCCATACTCTAATAATATAGTCTCTAAAATATGGATAGTATGGTTTAGGACCAACTACATATATCACAATGGTATTATCCCACTGTTTTTTAGCATCTTGAACAACTTCGTTTGACATTTTAGCACATTTCATAGAATTAAATTCATGGGGTTGGTAATATTTTAGGGGAATGGAAACGGGTATATTATTTCCTTTGACGATTTAATTCCATGCCTACTTTCCAAAGTGAAAAAGTTTCAATTAGTAGTCTTGGGTTAATTATTGGATTGATCAGGACGATTGATATTATTGGGTATTCGGGCATGATGAGGTATAGCATTAACAGAGACTAAAGGCGTTGATTTCAGATTTTGGAATTTGTTGGGGCTAGGGTTGTGCGAAATAGGGTGATTCACGACATGTGGTTGACACTTCTAGTTTTTGGGTCGCACTGGGATGAAACCATCTACATCTTCGATGGAGGAAGTTAGCATTATAGCTGGTGAGAAACACGGTGGGTAATCTGGAGAGGAAGGAGATCAGGTGGGTCAGGCGATTGGCGAGCACTAGCAAAGGGGGAAGACATGTCGAAGGATGCGGGATCGGAGCTCGGTCAGGGCGGAGTGGGAAAGAGGCGGCTATGGAAAATAATTGCAACGAGCAGAAACCTAGTGCAATATCCACTATTGTTGCCATACGGTTAGCACAGATGGGACTTAAACATCCATGAAAATGGAAATACACATATAAGTTGTACATCATACTACTCTCATATTTTATAAGTAAATATAGCTTATTTGATATCCAATATTATTTATTCGTAAATAACACAACTTTATTCATATCAACATCAATATTAATGTTAATTTCATTATACCTTTGATCTATTCACGTAGATATGACCAACATAAACATCACTTATATTGCTTGGTGGTCGTCTATTTCAACAATATGTCGTTGACATGTATGTAAAAATAGAAACAATGCGCCTAAGGTTTCTTCGCAATAATCAGAATACCATCAAAGCGGAGTTATACCATGGATTACAAGATGGCTTAAGTAATGGAGAGACATTTTCCAGTAAGTTCCTTTAACTACTACATTCGACCTTTTGTTGTTATTAGTAATTACTAACCACTTACTTATCTACTAATCAATCATATGAATTTTCACACATTAGGAATTGTTGGTGTCAAGAAGATTCTTCCTTCATCCTATATTGGTAGTCCACGAGGTATGCATCAACAATGTCAAGATGCAATGGCAATAGTGTGAAGGTATGGGAAACCTGATTTATTTATTACTATGACACGTAATACTAACTGGGTAGAAATTACAAAAGAATACTTCCCGGTCAACCACCATAAGATAGACTAGATTTAACAACTAGGATTTTTCGTGCAAAATTAGAGCAACTGAAAACTGACCTATTTGACACATGTGTTTTAGGTAAAGTCATTGCTCATGTCCACGTTATTGAATTTCAAAAAAGAGGACTACCACATGCATATATTCTAATTATCCTAGATGAAAATGATAAGCTCAACAACCCCAATGATTATGATGCTTTAGTTCGAGCTGAAATTCCATGTAAAGATCTAGAACCTGAACAATATAACATTGTAATGAAACATATGATTCGTTATCCATGCGGACATTTTAATCCAAGAGCTATATGTATGAAAAACAACCACTGTAAGAAGGGTTTTCCAAAATCTTTTTCTCCCTTAACTTTACAAGGAGACTCTTACCCTATTTATAGAAAACGCGACAATGGAATACAATATCGAACTGGCAGTCATAATTGATAATCATTGGATAGTACCTTATAATCCCTACTTACTTTTGAAATATGATTGTTATATAAATGTTGAGATTTGTTGAAGTATTAAATCTATAAAATATCTTTACAAATATGTTTACAAAGGTTCGGACTGTGTATCTGTAGGATTATCCACTACACCTAATGACAACGATGAAATTTTGAAATTTGTTAACGCTAGATGGATTTGTGCCCTAAAAGCTTTATGGAGATAGTTAAATTTTCACTAAGTAACATTTTTCCTTCTGTTACCGGCTTACAAATACATTTACCAAATAGACAACAACTACTATTTTGTGCAGAAGAGCACATACAAACTATTTTGGATGATCAACAGAGATCTAAAACAATGTTTACTATTTTTTTTTGTAAAAATGCGTTCGATTAACAAGCGCGTCAATATTTGTACTATGAGTTTCCTAAAAAATATTGATGGGACTCTACAAATAAGGAATGGAACTACAGACGAAATAACCATAGAGCAATTGGTAGAGTTTATACGGTATCTCCCACTGAAGGTGATCATTATTATTTGCAATTATTATTAGCACATGTTAGAGGTCCTCTACCTTTTAGTGACTTACTAACAGTTAATGGAACACAATATAATACATTTAAAGAAGCAGCTGAACATATGGGTTTACTTGAAAATGATGATAGTTTAAAAGACTATTTAAGAGCGCTTCAAACATACATATGCCCAAGGCTTTAAAAACGTTACAATTTTAGTGTATTGCGAACCATATCATGTGCATGAATTGTTGGAAGAGTTTTCTCTCTTTTTACTTGAAGACTATCCTTCTACATCTACTACTAATGTGAACAATTCATATTTATTAATTCAATGTTTCTCTGACCTTGACAACCTTCTTAAACAATTTTTGATTGCGATATTCCACATAATAATTTTAATGATTTTACTCATACCAATAGCTCCACTCTTATTTCAAAAGAACAAGACTATAAATACCCAATAATGATATTGATTCCATAAAAAACTAGAACTATAAACAAAAGGAGGCATTTGACATGATAATGTCTTCTGTTAAAGCCAAAGCTAATGCTATATATTTCATAGATGGCCTTGGAGGTACAGAAAAAACATATCTATATAGAGGAATCTTAGAACATTTACGAATTCAAGGTCATATTGCAATTGCAGTTGCTACTTTTAGAATTGCTTCTCTTTCTCTTCCAGAAGGTCGAACTGCACATTATCGATTTAAAATACCAATTAATTTAGACTCTTCCTCTACATGTCATATTCCTAAGCAATCCAAGATTGCAAAACTTTTATCGATTGCTACTGTTTTACTATGGGATGAAGCTATCATGGCTCATCGCCGTGCATTTAAGGCCTTAGATAGAAGATTTCGAGCTTTAATGAATTTAGATGCACCGTTTGGAGGAAAGATTGTTATTTTAGGAGGTGATTTTTGTCAAGTCCTACTAATAGTCGTAAATGGTACTAGAGCTTAAACAATCGATGCATGTATAGTACGATCATATTTATAGGAAAATGTTCAAGAAATTCATTTGACGCAAAATATGCATGCAAGAGATGATTAATTATATACACAATTTCTTTTACGTATTGGAAATGGAGATGAAGTCTATGTTCAAGATGATATTATAAAGCTCCCAGATGACATCGTTGAACCTTGGACCAATTCTAGTTTGATTTATGCTTTGATTGATGAAGTCTTCGCCCAACTCAATGGCAGATTAGGTGATAATAATTATATAATGGATAGAGCAATATTAGCCCCTAAAAACGAAATAGTAGATGGGATTAATAATAAAGTTATAGAAATGTTTCTAGGTAGTGAATGTATCTCCTATTCATTTGACAAAGTCGAAGAAGATACACATAATCTATACCAGCTGGAATTCTTGAACTTACTTGCTCCGGGCAGTTTGCCACCCCATAAATTAACACTGAAAGTAGGACATCAATCATGTTGCTTAGGAATATTGATCTAAGAATTTTATTATGTAATGGAACTGGATTACTATGTCGTGTCTTTCACAGAAATCTCATAGATGCAGAAATCACTAATGGACATTTTTGTGGTACAAGAGTATTTATCCCACGTATATCACTTAAGCCATCTGAGAATATTAACATGCCTTTCAACCTAATACGTAAACAATTTCCTATTAAATTAGCTTTTTCCTTAATAATTAATAAATCACAAGGACAAACCATCCCTCAAGCTGGTATTTATCTCCTCAAACACGTTTTCAGTCATGGTTAACTATATGTTGCTTTACCTAGAGGAGTTGCTCGAAAAACAATGAAAGTTTTGGTAAAAAATGGAAAGATTCGAAATAGAAATGGTACACATACTAGAAATATTGTATATAAGGATGCATTTTTAACATGTAATCATGAACTTAGTTAACTGTACTTCGTTTTTTCCACTTCACATGCAATTCTTTTACAATAAATATTATTCTTCAACGCGTATACAAACATATTCTTCACAACTGTTGTATCACTCCATATAATAAGGGATTTTTATATGACCATAATGAGCAATAACTGCAGTTAAAATCGTTTTCTCCATTTTACTGTTTTTTCTTTATATTTTCAAGTACTGCTTCTATAAATTACACCTTTTGGTTAAATTTTTTTATATAGACGAAATAAAATTTCCAACTTTATTAAGAATACTATTGTAGTTAACATAAAAATCCCTTATAAAATGTTTTTAACTCCGCCATTAACTAATTATTGATGCTGGTCTCGAGCCCAGAAAAAGGAGGAGAGAAAACAATTCCTAGAATAACTTACAAATGGTTTTTTAACACCAATTCCTTCTGCGCATGTGCATCGCACGTGCACCTTTTAAAAGAGAGATGATGCAAGTTTTATAAGTTCCAAATTACCACAAGTGCTAATTTTAATATTTGTTACATTTATCTAAATATTCATGTAATTGTTGATTAATTTCTTTACCTGTTTGATAATTTTCTAAAATAACTTGGTCTTATTCACATTTTGATAAATGATTGATTTGTTCATGTACATTCATAAAAAAAAAAGAAACATTACGTACGCTTCAAAGTCATTTATAAGTTATATAAAAAAACTTATAAACAACATTTTTTAATACCAATTACTCTTGCGTGATAGAGTTAGGGGTATGCCCTAGGGGCAATTACGTGATTTGTTACATATATCTAACTCCTTGACCAATCTTGTTCAAAATTAATGTATTTTCTTTCCATTATATATTTGATATAAAGTGGTTATATTAATTAATCAATTTAATAAAAAGTATATTTAATAGAAAATTCATAAATGGTATGTTTTGTGACAGTAGTTACAAAGTGTTGTAACCATGAGTAATTTATCACAATGAAACAAATGCACCATTTTAAATGTTCATAGTCAAGATGCATCGAGACTAGATATCGATACATCCATTAAGACTAGAGTACATAACGCTCTCCAAATGTTGGGCAGTACATTACTCATGACTGTTGGGGGCACCAAGAGGTTACGTACTGATAGTTATTGGATAACTATGGAATGACTAACTTGATAAATTTTTGTTGGTTAATATAACTAAGATCAAGTAGAGAATATCGATGTGACTAATTTACATAGTTCTCTCAACTTAAGAATACTATTGATCTTCAATGTGGAAGCTCCGCTTTGATTATAGTTAAATCGTGGCACAACTTTCATCGAACGACTATAGTTAGGTCGAGTGGAAGCTTTGAAAGTGAAACACTATTCAAGAGTGGATTCGTCTTGTAACAACTCGCATATTTACGATTGTATATTTATATATTTTTATTTAAATATAGCATCGTTAGTCGGATTATAGTCTGAAAAGCTACTTTTTGCAAACAGTCGAATTAGGACTCGAGACCACTTCCATTGAGTTCAAAATAGCGTTTGCGACCTTTTTGAGTATAAACATCGATATGTTTGGAGTTGAGTGAATTTTGCTATTTTTCACTTAGGGCTTTGGGCTTGGGTTTAGGTTCAGCCCACTAACCCAACTCACTTTATATCCTGTAACGCCCCACTCCAAGACCCTCATTAGCAAAGAGAATCACAGAGGTGATTCCGTCTGCTAATGCGGATAATAGAGTATAATAGGAGCGACCAAATGTAATTATGCTTTAACTATCTACCGAATACGTCGAAAGGTGGAATCTATTTAAATTTTTCTCAATCAGGTGGTTCGACATATTCGATAAATACTTATAACGAAATTACAAATGGCTAAAGATCTACCAGAACAAAAAATATAATAACATAATGAAATAACATCATAGAACAATATCACATAACAGCACAGAGTCTCAGAACAATACATCGTCAATACAGATCCAAATATATCATAAGGTGGGTACAAAGCCACCACTCACACAAGTGAGTCAAAAATATGTACATAAGATACTGAATAATCAGAGTATCAAAATAGTGGACAAATATAAAGAGCTATCTATCAACATAGCAGATAATGTCCAAGCGGAAGCACAAAAAGCTAAGTCCAGAGGCCTAACCTGAAACAACTCAGTCTGACCCGAGCGAAAAAAAACACTCGGGTCAGGCTAGCTAAACAATCAGTTAATAAACTGAGATAGACATGATAGATAATGAGGCGATATATAACATAGTACTATAGACCACAAACTCTCACATAGAGAAGAAATAAACATCTAAGTAGAGATGTATAGCAAACCTTATCTCATTGGCATAACATAGTCACAAATGTCAAAACAAAACATCTAAGTAGAGATGTTTAATAAGCCTCATATCATCGGCATAACGTAAGCACAAATGCTAAAACAAAAACATCTAAGTAGAGATGTATAATAAGCCTCATATCATCGGCATAACGTAAGCACAAATGCCGAAACAAAAACATCGAAGTAGAGATGTCAAAAACGATACATCTAAGTAGAGATGTATAACAGGCCATCTAAGTAGAGATGCCAAAAACGATACATCTATGTAGAGATGTATAACGGCCATCTAAGTAGAGATGCCAAAAACGATACATCTATGTAGAGATGTATAACGACCATCTAAGTAGAGATGCCAAAACGATACCTCTAAGGGAGACAGTCCGAAGACACTATCCCAAAGGTAATAAAAGGAATGTGTCACGAACTATTGGCAAGGAACCCGTAAAGTGTCAACGTGAGTCCCATACCCCACGTTTGCACTAAACGGTTTACTAACCAATCGTAAGCTTCCACATTGAAAGCAGTACAAAGTTCACTCATGTCATCGGTAAACTAGGCCGAAAGGCCAAAACGATCAATCGAATAGGTTGGGGATTAACCAGAAAGGAAATACACACGGTTTCATAGGCCGGAGTTTTTCCCAACCGTTTAAGCACCTTTCCACTTCGCTCGAAGTGCTAAAGTGTGAGTGTGGGATTTTATTATAGAAAATAATTACGGAAAACGAATTTATAATTGGTTTGAAATCACTTTAAAACGGCCTTTGAAAACTCCCCTATTATGGAGTAATTAATTTATTAATTAAAAATAATATTATATAATAATTTCGAAAGCTATTTCGAAGTGAAAAATCCTTTTAAAACCTTTTTATAAGGCCTGTGTACGAAATCCAGCGACCAATCTCAAAGAAATAGATAAAACCAGAAAATCACTGAAAATATTCTAAGTGTTGGAAAATAATCCAAAACTGATGCGAATCCAAGTTCGGAAAATTATTCGGACCAGCAAACTGAATCCGAATGGCATGAAAATTAGTAGGAACGTAGTCCGACATTCCTACTTCAGAACGCAAAAAGATCTACTTGATTCCGACTTGAAACGAAGTCGCAGCGATGCTCCAAAGTTGGACCCGGAAACAGTGAATACACTGTTTTAGGTTGAGATCCGGGTCCCTCTTCAACAGCAATTTCGAAGAGTCAAACGAAATCGGATACTAATCAAACTTTCTGGAGATGGAGTTCGGAACTCCAGCTTTCCAACGAGTCCGAAAACGTTGGATTCCGACCATGGATGTGACCGTGGCAGTGTCACAAAGTTTCAGTTTCAAAACTGGAAACAGGGAGTAAGAAATCGATAAAACCAGAAAATCACTGAAAATATTCTTAAGTGTTGGAAAATAGTCCAAAACTGATACGAACCCAAGTTCGGAAAATTATTCGGACCAGCAGGCTGAATCCGAATGGCATGAAAAATGGTAGGAACGTAGTCCGACATTCCTACTTCAGAACACAAAAGGAATTACTCGATTCCGACTTGAAACGAAGTCGCAGTGACGCTCCAAAGTCGGACCCGGAAACAGTGAATACACTGTTTCAGGCTGAGATCCGGGTCCCTCTTCGACAGCAATTTCGAAGAGTCTAATGAACTCGGATACTAATCAAACTTTCTGGAGATGGAGTTCGGAACTCCAGCTTTCCAACGAGTCCAAAATCGATGAAATCCGACAAAGGACGAGCCCGGGATGGCGTCGCAAAGTCGGTGTTCTGTACTGAAAACAACGGGAGAAAAAAGACTAAGGCCTATAGTTATGCACTAACAGACCACAGATGAAAAACCACAATTTTGACATAGTAAACTTCCAATTCTGACAAAATGAATAAAATAAAAGTTGTAGCTTAGTTTCTAAGCTTTCCGGAATGACCAAGATCGTCAAATTCCGATCGGGGATGAAAATTTTACGACTAAAACAATTCTCAGATTTAAATTCTATATCACTGTCAATGTGCTCTCGGGACAGTAGTAAGAAGTCACAGTTTTGACCAAATTAACTTCGAAATTTTATGAAACTCAAAACATGAAAGTTTTAGCCCTAAATCTAAGCTTTCCAGAACATCCAAAATTATTAGATTTGAATAAGAAACGAGTAACTTATGGCCAAATAAATTTCAGGTTTTTATTTTATCAACCCTGTAGTTTGTTGTCAGGTCAGCGACAAACAAACGTGATTTTGACCATTCAAAACACAAAATTAGGCAAAGATCAAAACATAAAAGTTATAGCCTATAGAATAAGCTTTCCAGAACATCAATAAAACCTTAATTCCGATTTAAGATGAATGAGATATGCCTAATTTACTAACAGCAATAAACTAATTATAATTTCAGCTAGCATATATTACCTCTTTCCCAAGCAAGAGATATGCCTAATTTACAAACACTTGATGTGCACTCCAAAAGCTAGAGAGAGGAGATCAAGAGGCTTCATAACAAAAATAAACCAAAAACCATGTATTAAAAATTAATTTCAGAAATTAGAATGAAGATTAGAGAGTGATTAGAGAAGAATTGCTTTACCTTTTAACTTATATTAACCTAGATTAGCTATGTGAAGAGGAAATGGATCTTCTACCAAATGGAGGCCATTAATTAGGTTTTGCTCTAGGGTTTAAGGGTTGATGGAATGAGATGTTGGCTGAAACAAATGGGTAGAAGATGGTTTATAGGCTAATGGAAGTGGGTTAGTGGGCCTAATACCCATTAGGACTTGGAATATGTTATATATCTCAAGTTAGCTAATTTCTCTAAATACAAACTACACATTATTTACCCATAAAATTTTAAAATATGTTACCAAAATAATTTATCTATAGTTATAAAATTTTACATCACAATATTTGCCAACTTACAATTTAACCCCTAATTATTCCAAAACATCTTTTAGTCAAAATTGCCCAAAAATCACCGTTTTGCAATTAAATTGTAAATTAAATTCCCAATTCAAATATTGCACTATTTTACACATATAAAATTTTACAATATTATAAATTTCCATTTACCCTAATTAATTTCTATTAAATTCTCCATTTTACACTTAAGCCCAAAATATTAATTTATTCAAAATAACTAACTTTTGAACAAATTAGCCACATTAAAAATTCATTAATAGCTCCAATTAAATTAAAATCAAAATTTTAATTTATTATTTGGTAATTGCAATCACGGGTTGTTACTGACTCCCCCCTTAAGAAAATTGCGTCCCCGCAATTCCTTAAGATGGACGTCGTCTATAACGTCTAATCCACAAAAGAAATGCTAGAAGATCAAATAGAGATTCTCACCCGTACTAGAAGATGGAAGAAAGCCAGGATAAGAACGCTCGATAAATTATCTGGTCTCCCAAGTGCAGTCCTTAGGATTCGGTGACCATTGAATTTTCACAAGCTGAACCTCTTTGTTGCGAAGGCGTCTGACCTCCGAATTAAGAACACGAAGAGGTTGCTGCTCCAATGATAAATCAGCTGAGATCTCTAAATTAGGCACGATATGTGGCTCAATAATAGAATCAGGATCGCGCACACACTTGCGAAGCTGAGACACATGGAATACGTCATGCATTCCAGAAAAGTGAGCAGGTAGAGCCACACGATAAGCAACGTGGCCGATGCGTTTCGTGATAGGAAATGGTCCAACATAGCGAGGAGCCAATTTCCCTGTAGAGCTGAAACGCACAACCCCCTTCATGGGAGAAATCCGAATAAAGACAAAATCACCAATGGAGAACTCAAGAGGCTTCCTACGATTGTCCGCGTAGGATTTCTGGCGGTCCTGTGCCTCTCTCATTCTCTGACGGATGAGAACAATCTTTTCAAAAGATTCCCGAACTGAATCTGGAACAAGAATGAGCTTCTCGCCAGATTCTAACCAACAAGCAGGAGAGCGACATGGCCTTCCGTATAGAGCCTCGAAAGGTGCCATGCCAATACTAGACTGATAGCTGTTGTTGTAGGAGAACTCTACGAGAGGTAAGTGATCCTCCCAACTACCCCCGAAATCCAGAATACAACAGCGCAAAATATCCTCCAAAACATGATTCACCCTCTCAGTCTGACCATCAGTCTGAGGGTGATAAGCAATAGAGAGATTCAGCTTTGTGCCCAAAGCTGACTGTAGGCACTTCCAGAAGTGACTAGTGAAAATGGTGTCTCGATCACACACGATAAAGCTAGGAATGCCATGAAGTCGTATGACTTCCTTCACATAGAGCTTGGCCAACTGAGGTGCAGTCCGAGTGGACTTAACCGGAATGACATGAGCCGATTTGGTCAAGCGATCAACAATAATCCAGATAGAAGTATGGCCTGACCTCGATCGAGGCAGACCGTCAATGAAATCCATGGATATCTGATCCCATTTCCATAATGGAACCTCTAGAGGTTGAAGAAGACCAGATGGACGCTGATGCTCGGCCTTGATCTGTTGACAATTCATGCAACCGCTCACATAACTTGCAACATCTCTCTTCAAACCCTCCCAATAATATAGCCGGCACATATCAGCATACATCTTACTCGAACCGGGATGTATAGTGTACTTAGTGCGATGGCACTCGTCTAGGACGTCACGCCTAAGTGATAAATCAGATGTTACAACAATACGGTTCCTCCTACGAAGACACCGATGAAAATCAAGAGAATAATCCAGCAATGTCTCATCACTGGATCCCGACTCGAGAAGATGAATAAGATGCAATAAGTCTGGATCCTACCGCTGAGCATGGGCAATGCGATCCAATAAGATAGGACGAGCTTCCAAGCTGAATAATAAGACCGGAGAATCAGAAGATGGAGCTCGATCTCTAATATCACACAAAGATAGGGTCTCAAGAATATCCTACTCGGCAATCATCATAGAAACTACCGCCGAGTGCTTGCGACTGAGCGCATCTGCAACACAATTACCCTTGCCAGGGGTATACTGAATATCTAAATCATATGAGGCGAGAAACTCAAGCCATCGCTGCTGCCTCATATTGAGATCCCTCTGACTGAATAGATACTTCAGCGACTTGTGATCGGTGTACAGAATGAAGCGTTCGCCTAATAGAAAGTGATGCCAAGTCTTCACGGCAAAGACGATAGCTGCTAACTCAAGATCATGAGTAGGATAGCGAACCTCATTCGGACGCAGTTGCCTGGAAGCATAAGCAACTACCCGATCCTTCTGTATAAGCACAGCACCTAGCCTGCTACCACAAGCATCGGTGTAAACAACAAGATCATGGTTACTCTCTGGAACCACTAGAATAGGAGCATGAGTGAGAAGTTCCTTCAGTCGCTGAAAGGAAGCTTCACACTTATCAGACCAAATAAAGCGAACACCCTTATGAGTCAGCGTCGTAAGGGGAAGTGCAATTCAAGAGAAATCCTTGATAAACCGACGGTAATAACCCGCCAGCCCAAGGAAGCTGCGAATATCATGAACGTTCTCGGGCTGCTTCCAATTCTGAATAGCTTCGATCTTGGCAGGATCGACAGAAATACCCTCAGATGATACAATATGGCCCAAGAACTTGACCTTGCTCTCCCAAAGATGGCACTTGGAGAGCTTGGCCTTAAGCTGATGCTGACGAAGAGTATCCAAGACGATCCGCAAATGATGAGCATGCTCTGCCTCGGATCTAGAATAAATAAGAATATCGTCGATGAAAACCAGAACGAATCTATCGATGTATTCCCGGAATACTCGATTCATAAGATCGACGAAGAAAGCCGGTACGTTCGTCAAGCCGAATGGCATGACCAACCACTCAAAAGAACCATAACGAGTGCGGAAAGCGGTAAGAGGAATGCTATCTTCCACAACTCGGAGCTGATGAAATCCGGTGGCAAGGTCGAGCTGGGAAAAGACCTTCGCACCGCTCAACTGATCAAACATATCGTCTATCCGTGGCAATGGATAACGATTTCTGATGGTCAACTCATTAAGCTTGCGATAGTCAATGCAAAGCCTAAGAGAGCCATCGGGCTTCTTAACGAAGACCACAGCAGCACCCAATGGCGAAGAACTGGACTGAATGAACTGCTTCGCCTCAAGCTCTACTAACTGCTTCCTGAGTTCCTCATTCTCTTTAGTAGACATCCTCGCGGGAGGACTCCAAACTGGGTGGGAGCCTGGAATGAGATCGATGCGGAACTCAATGGCCCGCTTTGGCGGCAGGCCTGATATTGGCTCGAATATATCGGGGAAATCCCGAACAACAGGAATACGGGATATGTCCACATTCTCATCTCGTGAATCCAAAGAAAATAAAGTAATATCAGAAATCCCAACATCCTAAAGAGCAATAGCTAACGGAGCAGACGAGTCAGGATGACGAAGAAATAATATCTGCTCCGAACAAATGATTTTGGCATCGTACTGAGCGAGCCAATCCATGCCAAGAATCATGTCAAAGCCCAAATACTCCATAACGTGCAGATTCGCACGGAAAGAAAATCCACAAAGATCGATATCTATATCCGCACAAGCAAGCTAAGGGTCGTGGATCCGTCGATGGGATTCACAATTCTTAGTGAAGAAACCAAACAAGTAACATCCAAAGATAAAGTATCAACTAGTTCCTTTGATACGAATGAGTGAGAGGCACCCGTATCAAAGAGAACTCTACAAGATCTACCATGAAATAAAATAGAACCTTTGAGAACGGAAGGATGCGTACCTCGAGGCTGAGCTGAAGATGTAGGAGCCTTGGCAGCATTAAGCTTGCCAGATCTAGGAGGTGCAGTGGGACAAGTGGAATTAAGATGACCCTCCTTCTTACAATAGCGGCAGAAAAGAGGCTTGGGACACTCTTTATACATATGATCGATAGATCCACAGTTGAAACACTTCCGAATGGAAGGTGTTCCACTAAGCTGAGCAATAGACTGAGGCTGAGTCTGAGAAGAAGAACTGCCTGTCTTCTTCTTCTTCTTATGCCAAGACTTGGACTTCTGAAATGGGCCCTGCTTCTGTTTGGGATTTTTGGAGCCCTCACCATCCCCATCACTGTCTCTCTCACGCTCAACCGCTTCAAGGTGAAGCGCTGCGTCAACTAGCTCATCAAAAGGGAGCTTAAGCTGAAGCATAAGCTGTTTCTTCAAATATTTCTTCAGGCCTTCTACAAACTTGAGATTCTTCTTATAAGGAGAGCTAATGAACTCGAGGCCATACTTGGACAGGGCCTCGAAAGATGATGAATAGTCTGCAACAGAGGCCTTCCCTTGCTTAAGGTCAATAAAGCGGCGTGCAAGGGCTATCTTCTCGAATTCGGGGACAAACTTGAGCAAGAAGAGCTCTCGAAACTGGTCCCAAGTGAGTGAGGCCTCATCGGTCTCGGATACAAGTAGCTCGTACCAATCCAAGGCACGACCGTCAAGATGGCTAGAAGCAACAAGAACTCTGTCGTGGTCGGGGATAACCATGCGAGTAAAGTTACACTCGCAAACTCTGATCCAAGCCTGGACCTCCAGAATAGTCTCGGAGCCACTGAACGGCTTCCCTCCGAGATGAATAAAGTCGCCGCATAGACGCGCAAAAGCAGACTTGCGCGGTGCATCAGAAACTAGTGCAGGAGACTGAGAGTGTGACTGAGAGTTACAAACCAGCTCCATGATCTGGTCCGCGGTCATGTATACGCCCTCTGGGTGAGGGTTGCTGGACTGTCCAGCATCAGCAGAACGGAGGTTCCTACCTCTCCCAACCATAATGAAAGATAAGTTAAGATTTAGTTAAGCATGATTCAAAGATAGATAATTCATTAAGGAATATTACGGAATATAATAGATTCCTACACATATTCCTAACTTATTTATCTAAAGGTGGATATGTTCAATTTTGATCGTATTATAACGTATTGTACTACGTGTCTGTTCTGTGTTTGTTATACTTAATTCTGAACCGAGCTCTGATACCAAGATGTAACGCCCCACTCCAAGACCCTCACTAGCAAAGAGAATCACGGAGGTGATTCCGTCTCCTAATGCGAAGAATAAAGTATAATAGGAGCGACCAAATGTAATTATGCTATAACTATCTACCGAATACGTCGAAAGGTGAAATCTATTTAAATTTTTCTCAATCAGATGGTTCGACATATTCGATAAATACTTATAACGAAATTACAAATGGCTAAAGATCTATTAGAACAAAGCATAATAACATAATGAAATAGCATCACAGAAAAGTATCACATTATAGCACAGAGTCTCAGAACAATACATCGTCAATACAGATCCAAATATATCATAAGGTGGGTACAAAGCCACCACTCACACAAGTGAGTCAAAAATATGTACATAAGATACTGAATAATTAGAGTATCAAAATAGTGGACAAATATAAAGAGCTATCTATCAGCATAGCAGATAATGTCCAAACGGAAGCACAGAAAGCTAAGTCCAGAGGCCTAACCTGAAACAACTCAATCTGACCCGAGCGAAAAAAAACACTCGGGTCAGGCTAGCTAAACAATCAGTTAATAAACTGAGATAGACATGATAGATAATGAGGCGATATATAACATAGTACTATAGACCACAAACTCTCACATAGAGAAGAAATAAACATCTAAGTAGAGATGTATAGCAAACCTTATCTCATTGGCATAACATAGTCACAAATGTCAAAACAAAACATCTAAGTAGAGATGTATAATAAGCCTCATATCATCGGCATAACGTAAGCACAAATGCTAAAACAAAAACATCTAAGTAGAGATGTATAATAAGCCTCATATCATCGGCATAACGTAAGCACAAATGCCGAAACAAAAACATCGAAGTAGAGATGCAAAACCGATACATCTAAGTAGAGATGTATAATAGGCCATCTAAGTAGAGATGCCAAAGACGATACATCTATGTAGAGATGTATAACGGCCATCTAAGTAGAGATGCCAAAAACGATACATCTATGTAGAGATGTATAACGGCCATCTAAGTAGAGATGCCAAAACGATACCTCTAAGGGAGACAGTCCGAAGACACTATCCCAAAGGTAATAAAAGGAATGTGTCACGTACTATAAGCAAGGAACCCGTAAAGTGTTAACGTGAGTCCCATACCCCACGTTCGCACTAAAGGGTTTACTAACCAATCGTAAGCTTCCACACTGAAAGCAGTACAAAGTTCACTCATGTCATCGGTAAACTAGGCCGAAAAGCCAAAACGATCAATCGAATAGGTCGGGGATTAACCAGAAAGGAAATACACACGGTTTCATAGGCCGGAGTTTTTCCCAACCGTTTAGGCACCTTTCCACTTCGCTCGAAGTGCTAAAGTGTGAGTGTGGGATTTTATTATAGAAAATACTTACGGAAAACGGATTTATAATTGGTTTGAAATCACTTTAAAACGGCCTTTGAAAACTCCCCTATTATGGAGTAATTAATTTATTAATTAAAAATAATATTATATAATAAATTCGAAAGCCATTTCAGAGTGAAAAATCCTTTTAAAACCTTTTTATAAGGCCCGTGTACGAAATCCAGCGACCAATCTCAAAGAAATCGATAAAACCAGAAAATCACTGAAAATATTCTGTGTTGGAAAATAGTCCAAAACTGACGCGAACCCAAGTTCAGAAAATTATTCGGACCAGCAGGCTGAATCCGAATGGCATGAAAATTGGTAGGAACGTATTCCGACATTCCTACTTCAGAACGCAAAAGGAATTACTCGATTCCGACTTGAAACGAAGTCGCAGCGACGCTCCAAAGTCGGACCCGGAAACAGTGAATACACTGTTTCAGGCTGAGATCCAGGTCCCTCTTCGACAACAATTTCGAAGAGTCAAATGAACTCGGATACTAATCAAACTTTCTGGAGATGGAGTTCGGAACTCCAGCTTTCCAACGAGTCTAAAATCGATGAAATCCGACAAAGGACGAGCCTGGGATGGCGTCGCAAATTCGGGGTTCTGTACTGAAAACAACGGGAGAAAAGAGACTAAGGCCTATAGTTATGCACTAACAGACCAGAGATGAAAAACCACAATTTTGGCATAGTAAACTTCCAATTCTGACAAAATGAATAAAATAAAAGTTGTAGCTTAGTTTCTAAGCTTTCCGGAATGACCAAGATCGTCAAATTCCAATCAGGGATGAAAATTTTATGACTAAAACAATTCTCAGATTTAAATTCTATATCACTGTCAATGTGCTCTCGGGACAGTAGTAAGAATGCATAGTTTTGACCAAATTAACTTCGAAATTTCATAAAACTCAAAACATGAAAGTTTTAGCCCTAAATCTAAGATTTCTAGAACATCCAAAATTATTAGATTTGGATACGAAACGAGTAACTTATGGCCAAATCAATTTCAGGTTTTTATTTTATCAACCCTGTAGTTTGTTGTCAGGTCAGCGACAAACAAACGTGATTTCGACCATTCAAACCACAAAATTAGGCAAAGCTCAAAACATAAAAGTTATAGACTACAGAATAAGCTTTCCATAACATCAACTAAATCTTAATTCTGATTTAAGATGAATGAGGTATGCCTAATTTACTAACAGCAATAAACTAATTATAATTTCAGCTAGCATATATTACCTCTTTCCCAAGCAAGAAAAATATGCACAAACACTTGATGTGCACTCCAAAAGCTAGAGAGAGGAGATCAAGAGGCTTCATAACAAAAATAAACCGAAAACCATGTATTAAAAATTAATTTCAAAAATTAGAATGAAGATTAGAGAGTGATTAGAGAAGGATTGCTTTATCTTTTAACTTGTATTAACCTAGATTAGCTATGTGAAGAGGAAAATGGATCTTCTACCAAATGGAGGCCATTAATTAGGTTTTTCTCTAGGGTTTAAGGGTTGATGGAATGAGATGTTGGCTGAAACAAATGGGTAGAAGATGGTTTATAGGCTAATGGAAGTGGGTTAGTGGGCCTAATACCCATTAGGACTTGGAATATGTTCTATATCTCAAGTTAGCTAATTTCTCTAAATACAAACTACACATTATTTACCCATAAAATTTTAAAATATGTTACCAAAATAATTTATCTATAGTTATAAAATTTTACATCACAATATTTGCCAACTTACAATTTAACCCCTAATTATTCCAAAACATCTTTTAGTCAAAATTGCCCAAAAATCACCGTTTTGCAATTAAATTGTAAATTAAATTCCCAATTCAAATATTGCACTATTTTACACATATAAAATTTTACAATATTATAAATTTCCATTTACCCTAATTAATTTCCATTAAATTCTCCATTTTACACTTAAGCCCAAAATATTAATTTATTCAAAATAACTAACTTTTGAACAAATTAGCCACATTAAAAATTCATTAATAGCTCCAATTAAATTAAAATCAAAATTTTAATTTATTATTTGGTTATTGCAATCACGGGTTGTTACATATCCTTACTCCACCCACTCTCCTCTTCATTTATTCTTATATTTCTTAACACTTCAAGCTTTAGGAAAATGGGGGAAGAGAAGAGAGATTAGAAAATCCTAAGCCCTAGTTTCTTTGCAAATTCAAGTTCTTGCTCCAAATTCAAAGAGAAGCTTAGGTAAGAATCCTCTTCATCTTTTCCAACTCATTCTCTCTTCAATTTCAGAAATTTCCTAAACCTAACTTAGGAAGTGTTCTTCTTTTGAGCTTAGATTCAAGCTTCTTGGGTTGAAGTGAAGAGTGGTTGATCTTTCCTTTCTGATTAAGCTTCTCATTCATTGTTTTTGGGTTTAAAGGTGAGATTTTTATCTCACATCTATGTCTATACTACCTTTGATGGTTAGGTATGAATTCCTAACATCTTTACATGTTCATTTGATTTTGATTTGGATTGATTTGGTGAATATTCCAATTTTTGGTTTTTAAGTCCAATTTTATGAAAATCCTTTTATAGAGTTTTGAACATGTTTTCGGTGAAGCATCAAAGAGCCTATAGGGCTGGGTTGCCGTTTGGCGTAAACCCCTAGCGCCCGTTGCTCATCCGATCGCGATTTGTAGAACTTTTGCCCCATAAGGGGGCTTGGCTGAATGTGCTTCAGAAGCAGGTTCAGTCGACTGAACCAGTGGTTCAGTCGACTGAACCAGAAGGCAGGAAATGCCTTAGAAGCAGGTTCAGTCGACTGAACCAGTGTGTCAGTCGACTGAACCAGGACCCAGGAAATTTCCTGGGTCTGTATACAGAATTTGTATCCCTGTGTCAGTCGACTGACCACCTGGTTCATTCGACAGACCTGCTTGCTTCAGCCCCATTTACCTATTTTGTTTGAGATTCCAATTTAAATCGATTCGTGATTATCCGATTCGTTGTTATCATTTATTATCGATTTTTGATGACTTCTATTTCGGTATTTTTGGGTATATCCATTTTGATGGATTCGACATCGATTTCTATGGATTTGATTCATGTCTTCGTATGTGGATTTTGGTGATTGATTGTTTCGACAATCATTTTTGTGACTTGTCACTTCTAAATACAAAGGTTTCTATACTAGTAGTATATATTCAAACTCTTTTACTAAGATGATTTCAACTCTATGTTAATACAAAGCTCGTTTATAAAACCGCTTTCTAATCTATTAGTATATACAAACCTTACCTCATTCGTATGAGAAAATCTAATTAACGTCTTAGCAAAACAAGTGGTATGAAACACTTGCGTTTACTTCGTCGGTTAGTTTATTGACTTGTTCGATTGAAAATCTTATGACAGTTTTCGAGTGGAAATCTACAATCTGTTCGTAAATATTTGAGTTAAGCAAGTGGTTATGGGACATGATATTTTACTAGCTTAGTATAATAGACACTTCTTGATGATCGATGATGATCATTTTGTGATTTAGACTAGCATTGTGCGATGTTTCTTTGTCCATGTGGGGGACTATACCCCGTTCTGTTGAGCTTTGTCTCATTCCTTTATGGGCTAGCGACCCATGTTCTTTTATGATTTTTGGTTCATCGTATGTACCGTTATTGTACTACATCGATGTCTCGGCTTTTTAGTTCATCGGGCGTACCGTTATTGTACTACGTCGTTGTTCTAGTTTATCAGGTTCATCGGGCGTACCGTTATTTTACTACGTCGTTGTTCCGAAGCACTTGAGTATCAGGTTCATCGGGCGTACCGTTATTGTACTACATTGTTGCACCGGCTCTATGGTTAGCGACCATGGGTTAGTGACCCATTTGTGATACACGTGTTGGTGAGTTTTCATGCTCCCGTTTGTGATAGGCCTCCCCCTTTTTGTGATTTCTGGATTTCTAGTTGATGATTTCTAGAATTTGTGTTTCATCTCTTTTTTGTGATTGGCAATGATATGTTTGTCAATATTTGGGGTTTGGTGAATAAAATAAAGAATATGACATTATTTTTGGTGCTTTGAGATTCTTGAGATATTGTATGATTTTGTTGTTGTTTAGAAGTATACTTGTCATAGTTTGACATTATTGTTATCATACGTTTTTGCTATATCTCTTCTTATATCTCATTTTATATATGATAATTATAGCTACTGATCCGTTTATTATTTTCTTCTTAAATAATACCCGGGTCAGACTGAGATGTTACAGGTGCTTCCGCTTGACTTCCTTTCTGGGATTATCATCTGATTTTTGGCTAACTACTTTAGATTAGTAGTTTTTGTTATTATACATTTGAGATATAGACTCCTTGATGTATAATTATTCTTTTGTCTAGCACATGTATCTATTCTTTTGTGTTGTAGTGGATCTTCTTTGACCACTATTTTGATGTACACTTCTATGTGATATATTCATATCTAATTCCGCCTTTGTGATATGAATGTCTATGACTGATTTGTGTTATGTTTATTTCTACGTTTGTTTCCGAAGGCCACTTAGCCACTGTACAGTAGCTTTGAGTTTGTATATGATATGTCGGATTTCCTCCAGAAATGATATGTAAGTCATATTATCTGACGTATCGATACTCGCACAAAGCAATTTCACAGATGGTCGCTCCTCAACAGCCTTATTCTTCGTGCTAGTCGACGGCATTACCCCGTAGTGTCCTTGACTAGCGTGAGTATAGAGGTGGGGCGTCACAGCATGGTATTAGAGCCAAACTTCGGAACAATGTTGAATAATCTAGCAAGGATCATTGTCCTAAGTCTTTCTTAGGAATCGTGCCATAGGATTTAATTCGAGTCTTCGTACCATTCCATCCTATTTCTTTGATGCTTTGTTTTATCAATCAAGTTTGTTTGATATTCATTTTGAGAATAACCCTTTTCCTCTTCTTTCTTTCTTTCTTAGAGAATAGAAATGGTTAGACCTGGCCGTCTCAGCGCCGGTCAATCTAGTGCTACTCCTCAGGATGGAGTATTTTTGTCTGCTCAACAACTTCGAGATCTTGTGAACAATGCCCAAGCTCGTTCCCACGCCTACTCACCCTAAATTCGGGTTTGCACGCTTGTGCAGAGATTATACCGCTTTGGGTGGAAGGCCATTCAAGGGATCCAAAAACGTTATAGAAATCCAAGCTTGGCTTAGAACATGCAATCGCATCTTTTCCCGCATGGATCTTATTGATTCACTTCGAGTCCAAGTGGCTACTAGAATGCTCCAAGAAAGAGCATTAGATTGGTATGAGCTTTTGATTTCTGAAATTATCGAAGCGGATCTTACTTGGGAGAAATTCCGGGAAAGGTTCGAATTGAAATTTGTGCCGGAGGCTGAAAAAGTAACTTTAGCCTGACGCTTTATTGACCTTGTTCAAGGTGAATCTTCTGTGACCGATTATGTCGCATCTTTTGAATCTCTCTCTAAATATGGGGTCGAGTATATTAATACCCCATTGAAGAAAAATCAGAGGTTCGTCTATGGGTTGAATAAGAACCTTAAAAAGCCTTTGCTTTTGAAACTAGAAGTTTCTTTTGATCAGCTTATTGATATCACTCTTCGACTTGAAGAGGCCGATAATGAAAGTAATATTGAAGTTGTGGATGCCAAACAGAACTTCAACAATAACATGAAGAGGCCTATTAAGTTCAAAGGCCCCAATCCCAATCTCTACAAGAAAGGGAAACAAGAAACTCCGGTAGCAAAGACTCCTACCTCTAGTCGTGGTCAATGCTACAATTGTGGTTCCACGGACCATTATGCTAATAGGTGTCCAAAACCTCTCTTCTATCGTTATTGCAAAAGTTCAGGTCATCTTTTATCTTCATGTCCCAAACTTCCAAGCAAGAGAGAGCAAAAGCTAAATGTAGTGAAAGCTCCTAGTGACACTTCTCGTGGTCAAGGTATTTCTCCTTCTATCCTTGATGACATTATTTTATTTTGTGATCTTCCTATTTGGTTTCTTTTTGATATGGGTGCATCCCACTCTCTTATATCAAAAGAACTTGTTGATTCTTTTCTTTAAATATTATGGGTTTAATGACTTCACTGAGAATTGCGAATCCGATTGGTGGATCCGCAACACTCAGTTTGCTTTGTAAAAATGTCGAGATTATTTTATGTGATTACTCTTTTCGAGCCGATTTGCATGTTATGCGTTACTTAGGCTTCGAAATTGATTTTTTGAGAAAGGATTGGCTTAATCATTATGAAGCCACATCCTATGTCCTGAGCGGACTATCTATCTTCGACATCCTTAATCTGTTAAGCAAATTTCTATTTTTCTTTTTCTTAATGATGTCGATTTCCAATTCGGTGGCATCATTTTATTCTTTTAACCCACTTGATGAGAAAAGTGTTATTTCTCTCATTCAAGTAATTTGTGAATTTTCAAGTAATTGTGCTTGTCTTAGGATTACCACCTAAGTAATCTATTGGGTTGTGCTAAGGTCTTTTCAGCTCGACCTTGCCGCCGGTTTTTATCAGCTACGAGTTGCGGAGGGTAGTCCACTTACCGCATTCCGCACTCGTTATGATTCTTGTGAGTGGTTCGTTATGTCATTCGATTTGACGAACCTTCTACCTTATTTCATCCATTTTGTGAATCGAGTATTCTACGAATATCTCGATTAGTTTATCCTTATATTTATTGATTATGGATGAAAATAAGAAATTTAAAATTTGCAAATCTTTTTAATAAGATATTTATAAGTATGATTGGGTTTTATTCTCAAAACAGGCAAAGAATATTTGTAAATTTTATAAGAGACTTGTTTATCATAGAAGATGATTTTGTGTTGTTTTGCCCATTGAGTGCTTTAAGAATTCTGGTCGGTGCGCTTGATCAACGTTATCGATAGGAATCTCCTAAGCGCTTTGATGAGACGGTTAGACACAATAAATTGACTTGTAATAAATAAATTTTTCTAAAAAGATGATTACATAAAGTTAATTATAATTTTGAATGTCTTAGCTTTTCGGGAAAGAGGATAAGAACTCTTTTCCAATGTTTTTATTCTTGCGATTCCCGAAGGGAACCAAGACTTTATTGTTTGTACCGATACTAGTCGTATTAGTTTTGGTGTCATTCTCTTGCAAAGGGAATGTGTTATCGCATTTGCTTCTTGACAATTAAAGCTTGTTGAGACTAGATATGCCACTCATGAACTAGAGCTCGCGGCCATTGTTTTCACTCTTAGAATTTGGCTCATTATCTTTTGGGAGAGAAATTTGTTCTCTACTCCGATCATAAATCTTTGAAATATTTATTTTCTCAAAAGGAACGTAATTTGTGTCAACAACGTTGGCTCGAGTTCCTTGCATCTTATGATCTTGATATTCTTTATACTCCGGGAAAGGGTAATCGTGTTGCCGATGCCCTTAGCCGAAAGCAACAAGTAGATGTTTCTATGATGATATCCGAATGGAATGATCTCGATACTTTATCCACTTGTGAGATTCGAGATCGTGAATCCAACTCATGTTCATCTCTTGTTTTGTGTAGCCTCGAGGCTCGTCCTTCTCTTTTGGACCATACCACTTTTGGCTAAACTCTATGTCAAACTAAATTGCATAGAGTTCCTACTTCTATTGTTAGCAATCGTGATCCATTATTTTACTAGTGGATTTTGGTAAGGTCTTCAAAAGCTTTGGGAACAAAGCTTAGTTCTAGCACCGCTTATCGTCCTCGATCCTATGGACAAATAGAGCGTGTGAAATCAAATTCTTGAAGATCTTCTTCGTGCATGTGTTCTTGATTTTGGTGGAAGTTGGGAAGATCATGCTTCTCTTGTTGAGTTTT
The DNA here is from genome assembly GCA_030737815.1 of Allium fistulosum. Classification (NCBI taxonomy): domain Eukaryota; kingdom Viridiplantae; phylum Streptophyta; class Magnoliopsida; order Asparagales; family Amaryllidaceae; genus Allium; species Allium fistulosum. Next base: position 146,669,634 of record CM060908.1, on the reverse strand, counting down.
CTTCCAATAATAGCTTCCAATCTTGTATTGGTATGGCACCTTTCGAGACACTGTACGGAGGCCGTGCCAATTTCCTTCGTGTTGGCTTGAAGCTAGTGAGAAGCTGGTTTTAGGTCCCGATTTTATTTGTGTTCATTTGTGTTTCGCCTATGAGGGGTGTTGTGCATTTCAGTCGATTGGGAAAAGTTAGCACCTCGATATGTTGGTCCATTTCCCATCATCGAACGTATATGTTACGTGGCTTATCGCCTTTTATTACCGGCTCAATCTTTTTCTATTTATGACGTTTTCCACGTCTCTCTACTACGGAAATACCTTAGGGATTCCGATTTTTATACTTGAGCCCGGTGTAATTGAAGAAATTGAAGTTTCACCAAATTTGACTTATGAGCAATATTCTATTCGTATCATTACTTCGGAGGTTGAACGGCTTCGAAATAAAGATGTTCTTCTTGTGAAAGTTCAATGGTCCTCAAATCCTAAGGATTTCTCTTGGGAATCTTGAGAATTCGTCGAGCAAACACATCCGGACTTACTCTTTCGTGCTATTTATGGTGAACTTCTAATTTCAAATTTTCTTTTGTGTTGATATGCTTTTATGGTTGTTACTCTTTATTTTCTTCTTAAGTATTGCGAGGACGCAATTTCTTTAAGGAGGGGAGTCTGTAACAACCCGCATATTTACGATTGTATATTTAAATATTTTTATTTAAATATAGCATCGTTAGTCGGATTATAGTCCGAAAAGCTACTTTTTGCAAACAGTCGAATTAGGACTCGAGACCACTTCCATTGAGTTCAAAATGGCGTTTGCGACCTTTTTTAGTATAAACATCGATATGTTTGGAGTTGAGTGAATTTTGCTATTTTTCACTTAGGGCTTTTGGCTTGAGTTTAGGGTTCAGCCCACTAACCCAACTCACCTTATATCCTTACTCCACCCCCTCTCCTCTTCATTTATTCTTATATTTCTTAACACTTCAAGCTTTAGGAAAATGGGGGAAGAGAAGAGAGATTAGAAAATCCTAAGCCCTAGTTTCTTTGCAAATTCAAGTTCTTGCTCCAAATTCAAAGAGAAGCTTAGGTAAGAATCCTCTTCATCTTTTCCAACTCATTCTCTCTTCAATTTCAGAAATTTCCTAAACCTAACTTAGGAAGTGTTCTTCTTTTGAGCTTAGATTCAAGCTTCTTGGGTTGAAGTGAAGAGTGGTTGATCTTTCCTTTGTGATTAAGCTTCTCATTCATTGTTTTTGGGTTTAAAGGTGAGATTTTTATCTCACATCTATGTCTATACTACCTTTGATTGTTAGGTATGAATTCCTAACATCTTTACATGTTCATTTGATTTTGATTTGGATTGATTTGGTGAATATTCCAATTTTTGGTTTTTAAGTCCAATTTTATGAAAATCCTTTTATGGAGTTTTGAACATGTTTTCGGTGAAGCATCGAAGAGCCTATAGGGCTGGGTTTCCATTTGGCGTAAACCCCTAGCGCCCGTTGCTCGTCCGATCACGATTTGTAGAACTTTTTCCCTACAAGGGGGCTTGGCTGAATGTGCTTCAAAAGCAGGTTCAGTCGACTGAACCAGTGGTTCAGTCGACTGAACCAGAAGGCAGGAAATGCCTTAGAAGCAGGTTCAGTCGACTGAACCAGTGTGTCAGTCGACTGAACCAGGACCCAGGAAATTTACTGGGTCTGTATCAGTCGACTGAACATCTGGGTCAGTCGACTGACCCTGGGGATACAGAATTCGTATCCCTGTGTCAGTCGACTAACCACCTGGTTCAGTCGATTGACCTGCTTGCTTCAGCCCCATTTACCTATTTTGCTTGAGATTCCAATTTTAATCAATTCATGATTATCCGATTTGTTGTTATCATTTATTATCGATTTTTGATGACTTCTATTTCGGGATTTTTGGGTATATCCATTTTGATGGATTCGGCATCGATTTCCATGGATTTGATTCACGTCTTCGTATGTGGATTTTGGTGATTAATTTTTTCTACAATCATTTTTGTGACTTGTCACTTCTAAATACAAAGGTTTATATACTAGTAGTATATATTCAAACTCTTTTACTAAGATGATTTCAACTCTATTTTAATACAAAGCTCGTTTATAAAACCGCTTTCTAATCTATTAGTATATACAAACCTTTACCTCATTCGTATGAGAAAATCTAATTAAATGGCTTAGCAAAACAAGTGGTATGAAACGCTTGCGTTTACTTCGTCGGTTAGTTTATGGACTTGTTCGATTGAAAATCTTATGACAATTTTCGAGTGGAAATCTACAATCTGTTCGTAAATATTTGAGTTAAGCAAGTGGTTATGGGACATGAAGCTAAACTATTATATTTACTAGCTTAGTGTAATCGACACTTCTTGATGATCGATGATGATCATTTTGTGATTTAGACTAGCATTGTGCGATGTCTCTTTGTCCACGTGGGGGACTATACCCCGTTCTGTTGAGCTTTGTCTCATTCCTTTATGGGCTAGCGACCCATGTTCTTTTATGATTTTTGGTTCATCGGATGTACCGTTATTGTACTACATCGATGTCTCGGCTTTTTGGTTCATCGAGCATACCGTTATTGTACTACATCGTTGTTCCAGTTTATCAGGTTCGTCGGGCATACCGTTATTGTACTACGTCGTTGTTCCGAATCGCTTGAGTATCAGGTTCATCGGGCGTACCGTTATTGTACTATGTTGTTGCACCGGCTCTATGGTTAGCGACCATGGGTTAGTGACCCATTTGTGATTCACGTGTTGGTGAGTTTTCATGCTCCCGTTTGTGGTAGGCCTCCCCCTTTTTGTGATTTCTGGATTTCTAGTTGACGATTTCTAGAATTTGTGTTTCACCTCTTTTTTGTGATTGGCAATGATATGTTTGTCAATATTTGGGGTTTGGTGAATAAAATAAAGAATATGACATTCTTTTTGGTGCTTTGAGATTCTTGAGATATTGTATGATTTTGTTGTTGTTTAGAAGTATACTTGTCACCGTTTGACATTATTGTTATCATACGTTTTTGGTATATCTCTTCTTATATCTCATTTTGTATATGATAATTATAGCTAGACTGATCCGTTTATTATTTTCTTCTTAAATAATACTCGGGTCAGACCGAGATGTTACAGGTGCTTTCGCTTGACTTCCTTTCTGGGATTATCATCTGATTTTTGGCTAACTACTTTAGATTAGTAGTTTTTGTTATTATACATTTGAGATATAGACTCCTTGATGTATAATTATTCTTTTGTCTAGTACATGTATATATTCTTTTGTGTTGTAGTGGATCTTCTTTTACCACTATTTTGATGTACACTTCTATGTGATATATTCATATCTGATTCCGCCTTTGTGATATGAATGTCTATGACTGATTTGTGTTATGTTTATTTCTACATTTGTTTCCGAAGGCCACTTAGCCACTGTGCAGTAGCTTTGAGTTTGTATATGATATGTCGGATTTCCTCCAGAAATGAAATGTAAGTCATATTATCTAACGTATCGGTATTCGCACAAAGCAATTTCACAGATAGTCGTTCCTCAACAGCCTTATTCTTCATGCTAGTCGATGGCATTACCCCGTAGTGTCCTTGACTAGCGCGAGTATAGAGGTGGGGCGTCACACGTCTCCTCGATTATATGAGGTTAGTATCACGGTCAACTGATGTCAACTCAAAGTCAAAGTCTTTGGCCAGAGTATTTCGGTTAATAATAATTGTTATTATTGAAACGAGGATTTTGTGTTTGGACTGTAAAGTTGAATGTGGATGATATTGGAATTTTGACCATTACCAAGTTCCATAAATCCAAAGTGATATAGTTTTAAAGAAAATAATTGGTGTGAATAATTATCACTATCAGGTACTGCTTATCATAAGTAAAATTAGATTTTACTAAAAGATGTGTAAGCAATTCGGCCAAAATGTCACACTGTTTGCTAAGTGACGTGTGAACGTTAATATTCGAATAGTTGGATATTAATCGCTGACTGAATTTAGACATTTGAGTCGCACAACCGAAATGATGAATGCTCTAAATGAACCACATGATTTAATTAATTTATAATTGTTGTAAATAATTAAATTAATTAATATTTATATTAATTAGTATTTGTGAAATATTAATTATTAAAATTTTATTTTAATTTATTCGAATAACATTAGCATTTAATGGTGTGCGTATATAAAAGTTAAAAATGCGTGCACATTTGAATTAGATTTAAATGGGAATGATGCTAATGAGATTCTGGGAATTTTTGAGGGTCAATGTGGCACCATCTATGGCTAGCCATGCATGTAGAGGAGAGAGAGGATTTGATTAACATTTAAAAAGGAATTAATAGGGGGAATTTTTAAGGAAGGAATATGAAATGTTTCTATCATTCCTTTAAAACACATCTCCCTTTATTTTCCTATACAATTAATTTATTTTCCTGTCATAATCATCCCTCTTGCTCTTCTATCAGAGAATTTTGAATTTTCATGGCTTCCTAACCTCTAAATTTCCAAAATGATATATCAAACAAAATTAATAACAAAAGGTTGTTCTAATCTCTTAATTCTCGCAAAATTCGGAGATTGATTCATGGAATCTAAGAGCCTTTGATTCATCATTCAAGGTGTATTCTCTTGGCAACATCTCAAGGTGATTGTTCTAAATTTATATATTCATCATTCAACTTGTTTATGTAATTTAGATCCATGTCCTATTTCATCTCATTTGTGTATTTGTTTATTTGATCAAATAGATTAGATCCCTTTTGCTCCATCTTAATTAATTACATATGTTCACCATGTTATTTTAATTTGAATCCGTTTTAAGATATATTTTGATTATTTGCCAATTTATGTTGTCGTTATTAGATCTAAATTATATGATCCCATATTTAATTATTTTTTATATTGTTTAATTATTTAGATCTGAAATCTTTGCAACATATACATATGTGTTTGATTTTTCCTATCTATTTTGTTTTTGTTTCAAGTTTGTTCTTTAAGAAAAAATTGATTAAAATCTAAGGCTTAATTAATGAAATATTTCTATTATTGATTCAAATAGAAAACATATGTAATTTATATATGTTTGCATGTATGTTTTGTGTTCAATATTTCAAATTCAATCTTTTGGTTTTTGCATACTTTTGTTTAAAGTTATAATTTTTTTTTCTTTATAAACGTAACTGGATTTTATTGCAAAATATCACAAACCATTGGATTTCCTTTTAAAATTAAAGTTAGGCTTTAGTTGTTACTTTATATTGGAACATATACTAAATTATAAATTTTAATAGAAAGACGTATTAAGTTTAAACATTATTTACAACGAATTTTGTATGTGTATATATATACACAATGTGCGTGTGTATACATACATACATACATATATAAAAATTTGAATTGAATTTATATGATGGACTTTTATGTAAAATCACAATTTTAATCTTAAAAACTTTCAGTTTTGAAATTAGGTTCAAAATTGCTGACCTTTTGGAGTTATAAAAGTGACACTTAATTTTATCCCATTTATGTGTATATGTATATTATATATAAATGTAAATACACACACACACACACACACACACACACACACATATATATATATATATGTATATGTATTTTAAATAATACTATGGACAATAAAGACACATATGTAGGAAATATCATCTATGCACACTATCTGATTTGTTGCACTTACATAATTTACAGTAAAGTAAATTTGGACAATGTTACCTTTTATGCCATGAATAAATTGCCATTAATATCATTTAATTACCCAATCAATTTAAATAGAGAGAGAGAGAAAAAAATGGAAGGTTTCTCTCTTTATATAATGTTTATTATACTCTCAATTAATTACCTATTTTATGGAAAGAAATGAATGGTTTCCTTCCCTAATTTAACTCTTATAAACAATTGTTGAGTGTATTTGATGCACTATACATTTAAACTAAATTAATTTTAAACTTCCTTTTAACCAACTTTAAATAAAATAAGACTTTATTTAATGTTTTATTAGACTGGACCTAATATACATTTACACTTCATAAGCTCATTAAAGATCCAAAATGGTAATTTTTTTGAAATTCATCTATTTCTTCCATTGCGGGCTGGCCCAGTTCCAACAATGGTATCAGAGCCCAATAGCCTGTGCAGTCTAAATTAGTCATGTTAGGGCTAACTAATTAAGCTTGTGCACTTAGTATAGTGTCTAGAAAGGGGATGTCTAGGATTAAAGTCTAGTAATCAAGTACCCTGTCCTACTTGGTTACTTGCCTGGCCTGAAAGGTGATGTGAGCCCAAAGGTTGCCTCTAATAGAAAAGGTCCAATTTGAATTGGGCCTTGGGCTAATTTTCAAAATAGTTTTGAAAATTAAGACATGATTTTAAATTTAAAAGTTAAATTTAAAATAAAAACATGTTTATTATAAAAGGTTATAATATAACCTAAATTTTCAAAATATTTGAAAATGTAATGAAAATTTCAAAATGTTTGAAACTGTTAATTTCAAATTTTCAAATTTATTAATATGATTAATAAAATAAATTAATTAAATGAGTTAGTTAATTAATACTTATATGCATGTATTATATATGTTGATATATGTTATGTTATTTTAAAGTGTTAAGATAACATAAGTATACATGTATGTAAGATAAATTTTGAAATTGATATAGTTTAATTAAAATTGTTTAATTAAATAAATTAATTAAAGGTTAATTGTTTAAATAGAAAATACGCATATATAAGATATATGTGTTATACTATAAAGGCTGTAGTGTACACTATAAAGGTTATAACAGATATGTCCAATATAAAAGCTGTATTGAAAATTAATTAAAGAGTTAATTAACTAAAATTAATTAAATAAGATTTAATTAATAAAATATCATACATAAGACTATCATATAAGTAATATGAAATATAAAAATTATATAACAATAAAACTTATATGATATGAATGTATAAACTAAAGATGAAACATTAAAGAAACCCAAATAGACTTAAGGAATAAATTGTTGATTCATGAGTTTTGATTCATGACACAAGCTTCAGAGATCATACGACGAGAATACTATAGGAAAGCGACAAAAAGAGAATAAGTGTATATTATGCACTACAAAGGAGACAAGACTACAATCCAGAAATTAGTATGAGTATTTTAATGTATCGAGTCTTAGAATATTGTTAAAATCATTCCTCAAGTAGTCACACACACACACACAAATTGATTTATATTGAGTTATACATAAATTAGTGTGTACTGTGCAATTGACAACAGGTCGGCTGACCGACCAGAAACCTCGGTCGACCGACTCTGTGTCAAGTGCACAGATATACATTGTTTTGTGTACGGTTTTGAAACTCAGCTGACCGGCCAGTTTTCTCGGTCAACCGACCTGAATATAACGGCTAGTTTTCTGAAGAGTTGCGATCATTCATGAAGAGCAATGTCCTTCAATCCAAGAGATACAGACACAACTTTTGATTGAAACTCTTCATGAAAGATTGTAACTATTCTACAACTATATAAACATGTTCAATTCACTTCTACAATCACCGATTCTTGTTTATAATTCTGAAATCTATTCTCTATTTATTTCTACAAATAAAAGCATTCATTCTTATTTAATATCACTAGAATCCTTGATTTAATTCATATACTTCGATTCTACGTGATTATCTTCCTTCTAAATCTTCACACACATATATACTCTTGAGGATTTGATTATAGGAAAGTTGTAATATCAAAAGACAATCAGTGTTATTCAGAACACATTCGTCAACAAGCTATTTGTATTAAGTTGTAGTCCTCTTCGGCTGTTGAGGCGGAAAAATTCCTGTTCGGCTGCTCAGGTGTCGTATACCTATTCCTCCGGGTTAAGTGAGGGGTTTAGTTTAAATCCAGAGGGTATTCTGGGACTGGACGTAGAACGGGAAGTTCGAACCAGTATAAAAATTCCTGGTGTGCTTACTTTAATTTTTATTTTACTACTATTATCAGTTTCCGCATTAATATATCATATTACACGATCCTTAGTACTGTACGTACACTTTCATTTGGTATCAGAGCAAGGAAATCCTATAACCGTCACAAAGTTATTTGATATCTATTTCTAGTAATATGGCAACAACACATACTAATGATTTTGACACTAACACTAATACTAGTTTCACAGAGGGTCAATCAACTTCATGACCTCCACTTTTTAATGGTATAAATTATAATTATTGGTCAACTAGAATGAGAATCTATATGCAATCTAGTGGATTTGATATCTGGAATGTTATACAAAGTGAGTACACAACTCCTACTGGAGAATACTCAACTTGGAGTAACACACAAAAACTAGATGCTACATCAAATGCAAAGGCTATGAATATTTTATTTTGTGCATTAGATAGAAATGAATTCAATAGAGTTAGCATGTGCACTTCTGGTTATGAAATTTGGAGAACACTTAAGATAACACATGAAGGAACGAACAAAGTTAAATTAAGCAAAATCCCTATGTTGAAAAATCAATTTCAAAATTTCAAAATGAGGCCAAATGAATCTATAAATGACATGTACTCTAGATTCCAGGATATTTATCCTGCTTTACTATCACTAGAACAAAAGTTTACTGATTTTGATGTTGTTACAAAAATCTTAAATTCTTTAACGGACGAATGGGAAAGAAAAGTCCTAGCCATTGAAGAAGCAAGTGATTTGTCAACATTAAAACCAGAAGAATTGATAGGTAATTTAATGTCCTACGAAGTAAATTTGCAGGCAAAAAGAAATGGAGCACAAGAAAAGAAAAATGTGGCATTCTAAGCAGAAAAAGATGATTCCGACTCAGATAATGAAGATATGGCAATGATCGCTAAAAATTTCAATTTTTTTTTGAAATTCAACAGAAACAAATTCAAGGGAAACAAAAATAATTCCAATAACAATTCCAATAGCAGCAAACCATCATCTTCAGCAATGGAATGTTATGAATGTCATAAGAAAGGACACATGAAGAAGGATTGTCCAGAGCGTAAAAAGGATAATTTCAAGAAGGACAAAACCAAACGAAAAGCTTTTTCTGTCACTTGGGACGACACTGACTCATTATCCTCATCGGAGAGTGAAAGTGATAATGAATAAGCAAATGTGTGCTTCATGGCTTCGTTAGACGATGTAAGTGATCTTACTTTTGAAGATTTAATTGAAATAAATTCTGAATTAGTAAATTTAGCAAAGCAACTTAAAAAGAAAAATAAGGAGTTGCAAAGAAAGTTAGATAGAACAGTCTTAGAAGTAGATATGCTGAAAGATGAGAAGAAAATATTAGAAGATGAACTTGAAAGTTCTCAACAATCAAATTCTAACTTATCTTCTTAAATTTCGTCAATATCTGAAAAACTATAAATTCAGAAAAATAAAAATTATGTTATACTTTTCGAAAATAATAGTTTAAACTCTAAGATTAAGGATTTAGAGTTAGAAAAATCTAGTCGTAAAATAAAATTTGATGATATTTCTAAAAATGTATCTAATTTCAATAAAGGAAGAGAGAATCTTTCTAGTATACTTGAAAATTTTCAATCCTCTAATAATAAATCTGGACTAGGATTTAAGAAACAAAATAATTTTGCTAAAAGTAGGATTAATAATAATATTAAGAAGGATATTAAGAAAACAGTTTACCCAAATACTAAAACCATCAAGATATGGATTCCAAAAACAAATAATGTTTTGATAAGGAATAAACATATCAAAATATTTATGGAAACTGTTCATAATAACAAGAATTATGTTTATAAAGGGAATTCAGAACCCGTATGGGTATGGCTTCCTAAGATCTAACTCTTAGGACCCTAAAAAGATTGGGTACCAACTTTTTATAAAAACCTTTTGCAGGTACCACATAAGAAGAGAGGAAAATGGATTTTAGATAGCGGTTGCTCAAAACACATGACTGGAAACAAAGAAATGTTGTCAAACATTATATACTCAAATGGAGGAGCAGTCACCTTCAGAGATAACTCAAAAGGATATATCATCGGCAAAGGCGATGTCAGTAGCAACGGTACCTCTAATTTACCTCTCATTACTGATGTTTTATTAGTTAAAAATTTAAAACACAATTTATTAAGTATTAGTCAGCTATGCGATAAAGGTTTTAATATAACTTTTTCAGAAAATAAATGTAATATTTTCGATAAAAATCATAACACTATTTTCGAAGGAAAAAGAGATTAAAACATTTATATCTTAAATATGAATGTTAATAATAATTCAAATTTGTGTTTAGTAGCTAAAGAAAACGATTCTTGTCTTTGGCACAAAAGGTTTTGTCACATCAATTTTAATACTATCAACAAACTAGCTAAAAACAAATTAGTTAAAGGATTACCCAATATAAAATTCAAAACTAATATATTTTGTGATGCATGTAAATTAGGAAAATTAACAAAATCTTCTTTTAAATCAAAGAAAGTAATATCTACAGAACAACCACTTGAACTTTTACACATGGATCTTTTTGGTCCAACTCAAGTGCAGTCTATTAATCATAATAGATATGTATTTGTTATTGTAGATGATTTTTCTAGATATACTTGGATTTTCTTTTTGAAAAATAAAAGTGATACTTTTGATAATTTTAAAGTTTTTGTTAAAAGAATCCAAAATATTAAAAGTTTGAAAATTAAAAATATAAGAAGTGATCATGGAGGAGAATTTGAAAATGAAGTTTTTGAACAATTTTATAACAAGAAAGGTATTAACCATAATTTTTCGTTTTCCAAAACACCACAACAAAATGGAGTTGTAGAAAGGAAAAATAGAACGTTACAAGAATGTGCAAGAACTTTATTAAAAGGAACCACTTTATCGGAACATTTTTGGGCAGAAGCTGTAGCTACTGCTTGTTATGTATTGAATCGTGTTTCTATTCGACCATTAACTAAGAATACTCCATATGAACTTCTAAATGGAAGAAAACCAAATATTTCATATCTTAAAATTTTTGGTTCTAAATGTTTTATTTTGAATACTAAAGATCAGCTAGGCAAATTCGATCCAAAATCCGATGAAGGAATATTCGTTGGATATTCGGAACAAATCAAGGCTTATCGAATTTATAATAAACGAACTCAAATTATTGAAGAAAGCTTACATGTTTCATTTGACGAAAATTTTAAATATATAAATCCAAATTTTACTATTGATTCTGATGATGAAACTACTCAGAATGAAAATAGCAATACTAAATAAAATTTCGTTAATGATCATGATATTACTAAAAATGAGAATATTACTCCTAATATAATAAAATCTCCACCTAGAATTTTACGAGATCATCCTGTGCAAAACATAATTGGAGAAGTTAATACAAATGTTAAAACTAGACATCAATTAAATCAAGTTGGTCATGTAGCTTTTCTCTCTAACATAGAACCTAAGAATATAAAAGAAGCTTCAACTCATGACTACTGGATTCTTGCCATGCAAGAAGAACTAAATCAATTCGAACGAAACGAAGTTTGGGAACTCGTTCCTAGACCTAGTGATCAATCAGTCATCGGTACTAAATGGGTTTTCAAAAATAAAGCAGATGAACTAGGAAATATAACCAGGAATAAAGCTAGATTAGTTGCACAAGGATATAATCAAGAAGAGGGAATTGATTACGAAGAAACGTTTGCTCCAGTCGCCCGACTTGAAGCAATACGAATCTTATTGGCTTTCACGTGTTTTCATAATTTTAAACTTTATCAAATGGATGTTAAAAGTGCATTTTTAAATGGATACATAAAAGAAAATGTTTTTGTTGAACAACTACCTCTTTTTAATCATGAAAAATTTCCGGATCATGTTTATAAACTCAAAAAGGCGTTATACGGTTTAAAACAAGCACCACGTGCTTGGTATGATCGACTTAAAAGCTATTTATTAGAATCTGGTTTTGAAATTGGTAAAGTAGATCAAACGCTTTTTATTAAGAAAACTAATAAAGATATTTTAATAATTCAAATATATGTTGATGATATCATTTTTGGTTCGACAAATGAAAAACTATGTCAGGAATTTTCGACTATAATGACAAATGAATTTGAAATGTCTCATATGGGAGAATTGTCATATTTTCTTGGATTACAAATTAAACAAATTGAAAATGGAATTTTTATTAATCAAGAAAAATATTGTTATAATTTAATTAAACGATTCGGTTTGGAAAACACTGCTGCCAAACCAACTCCTATGAGCACAACGATTCATCTTGATAGAGATGAGGATAGCAAAAGTGTTGATCAAAAACTATATCGTAGTATGATTGGATCTTTACTATATTTGACAGCGAGTCGACCCGATATTATGATGAGTGTTTGTTTATGTGCTCGATTTCAAGCAAATCCCAAAGAATCACATATGCGAGCAATTAAACGTATTATTCGTTATCTAACTAAAACCAAAGACTTCAGGCTATTCTATCCGAAAGAATGTCCTTTCGAATTAGTTTCCTATAGTGATGCTGATTTTGGAGGAAGTCAGACGGATCGAAAAAGTACGAGCGGAACGTGTCATTTCATTGGACGTTCCTTAGTCTCTTGGTTTAGTAAGAAACAAAACTGTGTTTCCTTATCAACGTGTGAAGCAGAATATATATCTGCTGCTTTGGCATGTGCACAAGTCGTATACATGCAATAAACACTACAAGATTTTAATTGTCATCTTGAAAAATCTATAATTTATTGTGATAATACTAGTGCAATAAATCTTTCTAAAAATCCGGTCAATCACTCACGAACAAAACACATTGATATTCGTCATCACTTTCTTCGTGATTGTTTGAAAAAAGGATTAATAAATTTAGAATTTATTAATACTGAAAATCAAATTGCTGACATTTTTACTAAACCGCTAAATGAAAATAGTTTTATAAAACTTAGACGTGACTTAGGAATAATGTCTTTAAAAGATCTATAAATAAAAATATGCAAAAATATTGAAAAACAAAAATTGTTTTATTTCTGACCAAAGCGGAACTCGAACTCATGACCTCTGACTTGCTTGTTAAATGTTGTGTTATAGCTACTTGAGCTATGGGTGTTTCTTGTCTCAGTTTTCTTTAAAGTTTGTTTTATTTGTTTTGTTTTCAGAAAAACTATTTTTAGTTCTAAACTTATAAATCATATATTTACAAACAGTTTTATTGTTAAACTTCTGTGATTATATTTAAAATTAGTTCCTATCCACTAATTTTTCAGCAAACAGATGTTTATATATACTATGCTTATCTTTCAAAACATATACCAAGAAAATTTAAAAAAAACAAAACTTGAAGAATGTCTTCAAACAATGACTACTATAATTCTGAAAACTCCCATCTATCATACACATCTCCAGACGATGATGGTTCCAACCGCATTCCTGAAAATGGCCCCTATCCTACCTTTCCTATGCCTAAACGTATCCTTGACTTCTCTTCTCCGGATAAAGACCCCCGACATGGATGGAAACCATGGGAAGACTCCCATACAGGCTATACACCGGAAAAGAAAAAAAGGAAAGAATGCAATGGTAATATCTCCATCAACCAAACAAAAAATTGATGAAATACATCACTACCAACAACAACAAATGGATATGCAGCGGGAACTCTACTATGAACAAAAAGTCACGGCAAGACGTTTAAGTTTTCTAGAAAAGATTACCATGAAAGTTTGTTCATCAAAGAAGGATGATGTTGCTGAACCTACTTATAGACCTTCATTCTCTTCAAACCCCGTTCAAACTCCAATAGCTCCAAGATGGTCACCTATAGAAGATGTTCCGTCTCCAAACTCATGGGAACGTAGATTTTAACGAATGGTGGCTAAACATTATATATATATATATATGTTGTTGTTTTCAATAAGATGTATAAATATAGTGCAATGATAATAAAGTTTATATTTCTATAATTTTTTTTGAAAAAACAGCAAAAATGTACATTTCTAACAGGGTCGGTCGACCGGAAGACCTGAGTCGGTCAGCCGAACCCATCCTGAAAGTTTCAAATGGACATTTCCAATAGGGTCGGTCGATCGAATACCTGAGTCGGTCAGCCGAACCCTTCCCGTGAGTTTCAGCTATTTTCAGATTACCAGATCGGTTAGCCGACCTAGACAACCGGTCGACCGAACGTCTAAATCTGCTGTTTTTATTCCATATTTACAACCCATCCATTCACTTTTTCAACCTACCTCTTCACTTTTACTTTCCCAAATTCAGTTTTTACCCTAGCCCCCATTAAAATTTTCCCAAATTTTTATCTTTTCTTCAAAAACAATGGCTCCCAAGAAGAAATCAAAGACTACCAATGCTTCATCTTCATCTACTCCAGTAGATACTGAAATCGCTTCATGGCTTGTCAATGATGTAGCTCTTCGAAGATGGATTCAACTCCAAGACGCCAAAATCTTTGAAGAATCATTTGTAAGTTATCCTGATTTCGCTCCCTACGGTATTGAAAATGCCGCTATTGAGAGTGGACTTGATACATTCCTTGACCATAGGAAAAATAACTTGAAAATCAATCATATTATGGTCAAGTTATTTCTAGCAAACCTTAACCTTGTCAGTCCACCAAGAAATACTGACAATTGTGTTTGGACATCGGTTTGTGGCACTTAAATTTTCCTTTCCATTGATCGAATTAACCACATTTTACATGCTCGACCGGGTGGAATTTCGTTACACGATGTAGATTGTAATATATCAACTCGTGACCGGATAAGCCATCTATTTTTTGAAGATGACGCTACTGATTTAAGACAAACTTCATCCCTTCGACCTAAAGCCCAACTCTTTCATCGATTCATGATGAAATCTATAGTTCCTAGAGGAGGTTCATATCACTTAGTATATCCCGAAAACTTCAAAGCACTGTATGCTATTTACGGGAATGTACGAGTAAATTGGGCACAACTCCTTATGGATGAATTTCTCTCTTTCAACCAAGGAAAGATGCTCCATATTATTATGGAGAATACATAATTAGGTTGATCAATAGCTTCGTCACCTATGCTCCGGAGTCCGAAACATCCAAAGTTCGTTCTTTTGATTCAAGAACAATAAAACTAATGAAGTTGCCCGATGCACCTCCTAGATTTATAACATTTAACCAATGGCGTAGTACTCCTCGAGAACAACTACGCCGTAGCTTCTCCACACCGCAACCATCAACTCTTACTACGGAACGTCTCACTCGCCAACATTCAATTCAAAGACCAACTCCCGGAATTAGTACGGAGGCGGCCATTGATATTTTGGCTCAAAATCAACTAGCCCTAGATGCCCAGCTACGAAAAATTGATGGTCGTTTCAAGAAAATCAAGGGCTTCTTTGTGAATTTATGGGATGCCTTATCATGTACTTCCGAAGCTGCTGCCTCTTATGTTGCTCCTGGAAAAAGACCAGCGCCAAACTTCTCTTGGTCTACTTCAGATAACACAAGTTCCGGTACATCGGCAACTCACATTTCTCACACTCAAAGACGTGGTAAGGAACCGGTTCCTCCGGAAGAAAATATTCCTCCAGAATTCTGGGATTCCGATGATGATGAGGAGTGATCGTGTTGTTTTACAATTTAATTTCGAGAATTTCTTTATGAACAATATGTCTATTATTAGATGTTGTGTAGTAAGTAAACATCATTAATATTCCTATCTTGTTTCAATATGTATTATTTAAAACTCGATATTTTTCTTACTTATGTTACATGTTCCATATTTCTTTTACATATTACATCTAGTAAGTATTCCTTTTTGTCGATGACAAAAGGGGAGAAATATATGAAAGCTAACAAATTTTTTGCAGAAAAGTCGCCATATATTCAGGGGGAGAATTATAATATATATGTAAATACTACTTCGTCATATAAGTATTGTCATCAATCAAAAAGGGGGATAATGTTGATTCATGAGTTTTAATTCATGACACAAGCTTCGGAGATCATACGACGAGAATACTATACGAAAGCGACAAAAAGAGAATAAGTATATATTATGCACTACAAAGGAGACAAGACTACAATCCAGAAATTAGTATGAGTATTTTAATGTATTGAGTCTTAGAATATTGTTAAAATCATTCCTCAAGTAGTCACACACACACACACAAATTGATTTATATTGAGTTATACATAAATTAGTGTGTACTGTGCAATTGACAACAGGTCGGCTGACTGACCAGAAACCTCGGTCGACCGACTCTGTGTCAAGTGCACAGATATACATTGTTTTGTGTACGGTTTTGAAACTCAGCTGACCGGCCAGTTTTTTCGGTCAACCGACCTGAACATAACGGCTAGTTTTCTGAAGAGTTGCGATCGTTCATGAAGAGTAATGTCCTTCAATCCAAGAGATACAGACACAACTTTTGATTGAAACTCTTCATGAAAGATTGTAACTATTCTACAACTATATAAACATGTTCAATTCACTTCTACAATCACCGATTCTTGTTTATAATTATGAAATCTATTCTCTATTTATTTCTACAAATAAAAGCATTCATTCTTATTTAATATCACTAGAATCCTTGATTTAATTCATATACTTCGATTCTACGTGATTATCTTCCTTCTAAATCTTCACACACATATATACTCTTGAGGATTTGATTATAGGAAAGTTGTACTATCAAAAGACAATAAGTGTTATTCAAAACACATTCGTCAACAAGCTATTTGTATTAAGTTGAAGTCCTCTTCGGCTATTGAGGAGGAAAAATTCCTGTTCGGCTGCTCAGGTGTCGTATACCTATTCCTCTGGGTTAAGTGAGGGGTTTAGTTTAAATCCAGAGGGTATTCTAGGACTGGACGTAGAACGGGAAGTTCGAACCAGTATAAAAATTCTTGGTGTGCTTACTTTAATTTTTATTTTACTACTATTATCAGTTTCCGCATTAATATATCATATTACATGATCCTTAGTACTGCATGTACACTTTCATAAATACATACGTAAATGTACGTATACTGTGATTTCTGATGTGTCTGACACTTGAATCACGAGGGTATTTCATATGAAATACATTATTCCATAAGTCGATACCACTCAATATAATATATTGATGATTATGAATCTTCAATATATTGTTGTCCTATACCATATATATATATTAATAAATTACTTCCATACTCCTTAGTTGTTGAGCAAACTCAAATTGGGGATGTTATGTGCAATATTATTGATATGTTGAACAGATGAGGTAAGGTAACTATATGTATTTGTTGAGCAAACTCAAGGTACATATACTATACTTAGGCCATCACGATATGGTAGGTACGAGTGAATAATCACTTTCGATTTATTGAGTAAACTCAAGGTCGAAATGACATTAGGACAAGGAAAATGGGTTAGGAGTCGTATGTGATACAGTCGATAAGGAGTTATCCATCGTTTGTAGGGCTATGATTTGTTGAGCAAACTCAAGGTCAGAATACCAAGACATACGAGTCCTAACGCCCATTAGTGAAGTCGAAAGACCTTTATGTTTCATCTTAGGGTTTTGAAGCATAAAAGACTAGCGTGAGCCTTATTAGAAAAATAAAATGGTAACATTTAACCTTTCTAATATTAATATGCTAAATAATGTTGTAATTATCTATAATGATAAATTTGTGCATTTAATATGACTGGCAAACTGTTTATCAATTAACATATACAAACAAACTGAATTGAAAGTTGACAAATGGAAATATAATGCCCACTATTAAATTCCTATTGCATGTTAACATTTCAACACCCATGCAAGTGCCTGATTTTACAATTACTGAATACATTCGTGGTTTGGTCACTTATGCATTTATTTGGTCAAGACCATGTATTGCATTCTATGATTTTCGAACTCTTAAAGCAATACAAGACTATGGATATTTGATCTATATATAATTGCATATAAATGTTATATGGTGAATGGTCAAAGTTTGTAATGTACAATATTTCGATGAAATTAGTTCATCCGAAAAACCAAATAAACCTTAGTGCGAGATTGAGTATTCAATCTGATTGATTACAAAAGGGATCGTATTGTGTTAATGTAACATAAGACCAAAAGACTACAAGATAGACATAAGAACTCGATCGTTGAAATGTCATTTTGATCGGTTTACGTAAAGTGTAACATATTTGATGTCCTTAAATGCTAAGGATAATCGACTACACTTTTGTAAAGAGTTTGTTATGATATTGTAGTATGGTTTTCTTTTGAATATTTTAATCGTTTGAAAGGAAAACGAATGTATAAGAATAGATGTAATTTAAGGTATAGTTGGGATGAAGAGAATGAATAGTCACTTCTGCTTCATAGAGAAACATTGGAAATGAGAATTATAATAATAATTGATACTTAATATTGGAACAAGAAATATGATTTCTATTCTAAAATGTATTTTCATAGAAAATTGTTTTCTATGAGATTATTTCTTTGAGCTCAAGATATTTGATCAACGAACTCTCCACTGTAAATAGTTGCAGTGCATGAAATAAACAAATTGTATTAAGTGAATGAAGGACCTCCGAATTTTTTACGCTATTATAGTAATGGTGGAAATAGTGCTAGCATGCCATATAACACTTATTTTTTGCACCATAATACGAAAATTGTTTTCGTAAAACTTACCATGCATTATTTATGAAATAATGATTATTTTTCGGCATCGAATAAAAAATAAATAATAGACATATCTATATTTCAATATGAATGTTATGAATATTCTTTATGAAATAAAACTATAATGTGGTAATTTTTTTATAACAAAAGTGATGCATTGAAAAATACAAAAGTATCTAATATTATTTACTGTTGTTTTGGAATTATAGACCAAGCCGTAGTTTTGAGAAATAATTTTATTGTATGAATTTGAATCATATGATACTTGTTAATTATATCTCAAAAAATAAAGTGCTATGCGCCCATTTAGTGGGGGTATCATAAGAGTTGATGAACTCTTCGGATTGATACATATAGATGTATGCAATCGTAATTCTATAAATACCAAAACCGTTACATGTACTTCGTCATATT
The DNA here is from genome assembly GCA_030737815.1 of Allium fistulosum. Classification (NCBI taxonomy): domain Eukaryota; kingdom Viridiplantae; phylum Streptophyta; class Magnoliopsida; order Asparagales; family Amaryllidaceae; genus Allium; species Allium fistulosum. The sequence continues at coordinate 146,650,560 of CM060908.1, read as the reverse complement.
CACGATGAGTTATCGTCGACATGACATGTGTATCTGATACGCATGTAGTATGTCTATGGTAAACTTATAGAATATAAAATAGAATTAAATAAAATAATATGCGATAGAAATGATTTGATTTGATCGAATGAGTGAGTATATTGGAAAATGTTCCGACCGTACCTAAAATGAATAAGGATTCAATCTCACAATTACTCCTCCATGTGATACATAATGATGCATCGATATTGAGTAATCGAACTTTGTTGGACAATGTATGATTAATTGTGAGTGAGGTTGAGTTAGTTTCTTCTATAAGGTAATGTACTTAAGAGTAGTACACAAGGTTAATATTATTTGATTTGAATAACAGTTTATAAATTTTTACAAGATAACGGTTTATAAGAAACTCCAATACATCCTAGGTCAAGGAATTGGCAGGTTGTGCGAGTCGAAAGATTGCATGTAATAATTGTTCATAAGGGATCTTGTATGAATATCCCCAAAAGGATTTTGAAAAGACTATCATTGGATGACATATTTATGTTTCGAACATAATTTTTATAAACTAAAACCAAATCAGTTTTAAAAATAAAGAAATTCATAAAATATTTATGAATACCTATTCTATTGCACTGAGAAACAATTGTTGTTTCAAGATATACCAACTTCATTGTGAAGAAAATTCTTTGAGGAATTATTGGTAGTAAAATGGAATTGGGTACGATCCATCGATGGAACTGATTATATGAGATGAAATGAAATTAACTCACCTAAATGAAAACATGGCATTAGAATGTCTAGTAAGTATTCTCGCACGGTGAAGAGAAACTATGAGTTTCTTATTAATGTCGAAAATATATAATCCTAGATTGTTTAATTAAACCATTGAGAATGTTGACTATATATGGTATGATGTGCAAATCCGAAAGAATTCCAAGTACGCTTTCAAAATATAGGTTTTAGTGGTCGTAACCGAAGGGATATGATCCATCGACCTCGACTGTGTCTTTATGAGAAAGACTAATGCAGTTGGAATTAAATGAGCAATGTTGATAAGAATAATATTGCAAATTTCAATTGTTGAAATTAGCGTAATAGATTCGATATTCAGCATATTCAAGTCAATTCAGATTTACTCACAAAATTATCGCATGATAAGTCCTAGTGTTTTGGTACATATGTATTGAAATAGAAAATTCTAAATAATGATTTAGAGTAAGTTGTTTACACATATTAACCAAAAATGTCTCAAAGTCGGTGGGAGTGATATTGAGTTTGTGAATCTTTGGATATGATCTAAGCAATGATACGGAAGTATCATTTTATAAGCATCGAGATTGAATAAGTATTTTTATAGAAATATCAAATAGTTTGATTTTCAATCAAATTTCAAAGGAAGCGTGTGTTCATAAAAAAGAATGTTAAAAGGTACATTGATATTTCTAAACTATAAGTAAATAACACATTGTTGATTTTAACGATGTACTTGTGTTAAAATTAGCCTTAGTTGTTTTAATACCTAACATTGGATTAATAAATGATGTCTTTTATTGTAAGTATAAAAGATGTCAGGAATTTCCCAAATGATATGCAAGGACAACTTATTAAAATGTTTAATATGGAACATGTAAGATTGATTCCTTTGCATTAGTAAAAGAAATTACCATACATGTTATATTGTCTACGATATCATGATTTGTTTATGTATTTGATACATGAAGCAAATTTCAAATCCAAATTGATATCACTAAATGGTTGTTTGAAGTATTCTCGTGTATTTATGAAATATAATAGAATTGTTTAAAGAAACAAAAACTCCTTATGAAGGAGTGTTTAAACTCAAACTCATAAGTCATGTTGAATGTAGTATGTCAATAATAAATTCAAGTTAAGAATATTTAAGTTGGAAATGTTCCAAATAAAAGACTATAGCTTATTCAATGAAAAAATGCAATGTACATCGCCTTGAATATTGTCGTAAGAAAAATAACGTATATAAAATTATAAGTGCACAAATTTATAACTGAGCCGATTCCAAATGTTGAGAATCTCATAACATTGTTATACGATAACAATGTCGTAATATGGTTCATAATAGAACTTAGAGCTCACTAGAGGTCAAGATACATACTCCGAATTATTCCACGTGATAAAATAATTTATCATTGTCGAAGAGAGTTGATTGACAGAGTAGATAATTAAAACATATTAGCATACCCGTTCACAAAGGGACTGACCTAATTGGTTTTGAGAAAACTGATTAGAGAAGTTGGAATAAGATTCCATAATTGACCCCAAGTGCAAGTGGAAGATTGATAGAGTTAGGGGAATGTCCTAGGGGTAATTATGTAATTTGTTACATATATCTAACTCGTTGACCAATCTTGTTCGAAATAAAGGTATTGTCTTTCTATTATATACTTGATATAATGTGGTTATATTAATTAATCAATTTAATTAAAAGTATATCTAATAGAAAATCCATAAATGGTATGTTTTGTGATAGTAGTTACAAAGTGTTGTAACTGTGGGTAATTTATCACAATGAAACAAATGTACCATTTTAAATATTCCTAGTCAAGATGCATCGAGACTAGATATCGATGCATCCGTTGAGGCTAGAGTAAACAACGCTCTCCAAATGTTGGGCAATGCATTACTCATGGCTATTGGGGGGCACCAAGGGGTTACGTACCGATAGTTATTAGATAACTATGGAATGTGCGGCGACCCGCAAATCCGTACCCTCTGAACCGACAACAAACCATGCCTGTCAACCCAGAGCGAACCGAATTACAGATGATCATGAAAAAGAAAAGAGAGGGTGAGAAGAAAGATAGAAGAAAGAAGAAGAGAAGAGAAGAAGAAGAGAGAAGCAGAACAAAAACAATACAGAATCTCACATCGCAGCGGAATAACATAAAATATAGATCAATAATCTTTACAAAGAGAAACTGTAGTATATATAAATCAATATCAAAGTACACAATAAGTCATCTTCAGCTTGGACAGTTATAATAACCTGTCTTCACAAATGCCGATAATTTACAACAACAACAATGCAACGGAAAAATAAACAGATACATGTATACGAAATGAAGATATCCAGCTCGTCTGCTGAAGCTCCAAAAGCACCAAATTTGAACCTGTAAATATAATCTGTCTGACCCGAGCATTGAAAGGGAAGAACGCCCAAATCAGTCTGGTAAACCAGCGTGAGAAAACACATCTCAACTGAATTTATAAAGTTATCAAAACTTTTCCTTTATCAAAACAAAAGGTATCTCGTAAGGCCGCGCCCACACATAAACAAAGCCGAGTTTTTCCCCTATGATAACCAAACCATTTCATATCAAATCATGTTTTATTATAATAGTGTCTATTATACAAATAATAATCAATATAGCTGAAATTGTTACATTATTAAATTCCAATAATACTAGGCTCTACAAACAAAATGGCAGGCACGTAGTGGATTTTGGATTTCCATACAAATGACCAGGTGAAGGGACTACCTTCCGAAGCAAACTCGGTACACCTCTAGAGGGACGTACCTAGGGTCGAGATACTCGGCGCCTAAACCAACACAAGACCGACCTACCCCTTCCTGGATAGTATCGAATATGCCATCACTTCGGTCATTACCGACCTAAATTCATGGCCACTAGCATACATCAACAATAATCAGACACACGACGTCATAGCGTGTAAAGATACATCTAGAAGAGTGACGACATCTTCTAATGAGGTGACTCACTTAGCCTTGTTGCTTCTATCCCTGTTTCAGTCTTTTTCCAGGGAGTGAGGCCAAAAGAGGTATCGATTACCTTTCACATATCACATCATCATCATCTTTAAATGCCACATTACCATTCCCGTTGACTACTAATTGCCTTCCACAAAAATACAACCCTTGAGCTCGTATGTCTCAAGGAGGGTGTTAAGCTAAGAGAAGTCGCCTTCTCCGCCACCACAGGATGTACGTTTGTAAAAACTAATGTTTGTAATCTTAGAAATGCAATGTTAGACACTCATCCATACAAGTTGTCTAGGAACAGGACAAACTAAAGGTACTCTCCTACCTCATCCTATAGGATTAGCAGTGACAACCCTTGCAATGGATATTTCATAAGAAAAAGACTACTGCTACTATATGTATATTGGGATTTTAACCACAGATGATCAACAAGCAGTCCTTTACTATGAAAATCCTAAATATCAATATCATCGACCAACCTGCACAATAGTCGCATATATATTGGTCCGAAGTGGTTTTCAGATAAATTTGATCCCGGTCTCTTCACACTAACAATGCAAAAGCGTTTCTTAACCTCACACAGAAACCAAGTCTCGTAGACTTATCACATTTCCAGCTTTCAACTTGCTATCCTTTGACCAAGAAGGAATCTCGGTAGATAAAAGTAATAAACTCACTCCACACTACTCGAATCAACATCCTTTACACCAAACGATAATCAAGCCAACACAGATGGATACGTACTAAGTGTACGACTAATTAGTTTCCACATCAAATCGAGGATCTAAAATGGCCAAAAATAAGATTTAGCACTTAAATAGTCACCAGGCCTGATTTATTAATATTTCATTAATTATATCGCTTTTCCAAATCATTTACTTCAAATTATCTTTAAAAAGATATAATTCCAAAACCATTTCAATATTTCAATATTTGAAAAACATTTCCATATACTTATTTTAATAATACGTGAATTCATAATTTTTTTTATTTTCAAACCATTTAAACTCCATTTTATAATATCACTTTCCAAAACATTCATTTAAAGAATTATTCTCTTGAAAAACGTGAATATATTTCCTTTTATAAAAATCCATATTTAGTTTATCAAATTAAATTGATTTCACATTTATAAAACAGTGTTTATAATTCACATTTCTATTTTATAAAAACTTCCATTTATAAAATTCCATTATTAACCAATTTCCCGTTTATCGCATTTATATGTCAAAATCGCATTATAAGTTTATTTACTTATAAATCTCTTTATTTACAAATTCATTCTTTTGTAATTTCATTATTTATAAAGTCCATTATAAATTCATTTCTAAATTTTAATTATAAATCCATATAAAAATTTGATTACAATTCCATTTCTAATATTTATAAAACACCGTTTATAAAATTTATTTCATTAAATCTCATTTACTTATAAGGTTTTATTTATAACTTAATTTTAACACTTATAAAACTCGTTTATAATCCCATAACTTTTATTTATAAAATATCGATTTTATAAATCTTATATATAAACCATTTATAATAAGTTCAAAATTCTTAATTTAACTTATTTTACAAAAAAAGTTAACTTCATATTTCAAAAATCATATTTGAGTATATTTGACAAAGCCATAATTTTATAACATAAAAATTATAACTTTCTATTTATTTAAAATAAATTCATTTCTTTAATAATTAAAAAAATTATTAAAACAAATATATTTTCAAAATCACTTCTGAAATCCCTTTTAAATTGAAATCATCAATTCTATATTTTATATTCCAAAAATATGGCCCAATGCTGCAAAAGTACTAAATAAGGTGATTTACATCAATAATAGCAATCATGGCATCCATTACATCAAATATCACATAATACAACATATATAACAATATGTGTAAACAGAATCAACAATAGTGAGGAATCCTGTTGGATCGCTCCAACCTGTAACCTGCAACAATATGCATATGTGAATATGTACAATGTCTGCTTCGAGACAGACGCGCGTTCAAAGGGTCATCCGCTCATACGCAGAAACGTATATGGTCTCATCTGCTCCAATCGGCAGGAATATATCCAACTACTAACTACTATAGCATAACATCCAAACATCCAATATATATACATATACATATACATACATATACATGCATACATACATACAGACATACATACATACATACATACATACATACATATATATATATATAAAACATCCAACAGTCATCAAAACAACATAATAAAAATATTGGGACAGCTTGGCACATGTCCCTAATAAGTTTCAAAATACAAAAAAACCCCAGTAAAAAAAAGTATGTAAATTAGATCCCTAGAATTAACTTACTGAATAATGGCATACACTTGTGCAATAATTTAGTGAATAATTGCAGACCTTTCTGCAATTATTCACTAAAAAATTGTAATAAATTCTGCAATTATTCACCAAAAAAATTGCAAAAATTTCCACAATTATTCACCAAAAAATTGCATAAATTTATGCAATTTTTGGATATAATTGTATAAATGTCTGCAATTATTCACTAAATAAATGCATAGCTATATGTAATTACTTAATAACATAATTCTAGGGACCTAAATTACATACTTTTTTTACTGGGGTTTTGTGTATTTTGAAACTTATTAGGGACCTGAGCCTAATATTCACAAAAATATTCCCAATTATATAAACAAGAAAATAGGCACAGGGAAGTAATTGAAAAAAAAAATTATTCTTAAGGACAACAAGTTTGCCTTTTAGTCTGAAGGACACTTTTTAGTGTAAACAGAAAACGATAGTTACAACTACCATTCTGTGATTTACACTAAAAAGTGTCCTTCAGCCTAAAATGCAAACTTCTTGTCTCTGAAACTAAATTTTTCTCCGACTTTTTCCCTGAGCCTAAAAACCTCTTATATAAAAATATAAACGGGTCAGAAAGAGTGAGTTTTACTCACTTTGGTTGCAGTCGTCACTGCAGCGATTTATTTCGATTAAAACTAAATGAGCGTTTAATTTTAACCATAATTTTCACTAGCTCCAAATCCATCCAAACCAGCACTAAAATGAAGTGCTCGTCGACATGAACCCAACACGTAATTCGTTTCGTGCGAAACGGACCTCGTGTGAAAAAGTTACGAGTTATTAAACATTTGATAATTAATAATTTTAATTAACTTTAAATAAAATAAAAATAAATTAAAAACCTTCTCCCTCTTTTCCCTCTCGTCCACGTTTTCCAGGCCTTCAAGCGTGCGACCGAACCCATCATCGCCTTCAAACTTCGAACGCCGTTCCCTCCTCGCTCCAGCAGACGACAATCGACCATCACCACATCAAAGCTCTATGCGAGCTTCACCAACGCCTCCACCCTCGCCACTTCCAGTCATCCCCAGACCGAGAAACCCCGCTTCTAGCCGAACACGTTTGTGCTGCCCTATCCGCCGTTTCGCCATGCCATAGGCGATCATGACCGTTGATCGTGGAGAGCTCGAAGAGCACTCCAACATTGCTGTTGGAGCCGAAGCTTGATATGGCGTGGATGATGAGTAATCGAGGGGAGAAGAGCATGAGTTTCTGGCCGTTCAAGATATGGTGGCGGCTGCGTTGGATTAGGTTTAGGGTTTTGGGCATGAATGAAGGGGGTCCTTATATAGACAACTACCAAAACACTATTCATCACCAAATTTTTCGAACTCCAATCGAAGCATGCCGCCCGGCATTTCTAATGTTTTACCCTATTCCAAACACAATGGAATATGTATCGAAGGCTAATTCCATCATATACAGAAGATAGGTTTTCAAATCGAATTATTTTAATTAAAATCTTTTAATAAATTTCTACGCGTTTCAAATTCGTACGATCAAACGGTAAGTTCAATCGACACGAAATTTGAAATCCTATAAAAATATACTATTACGGATCCAATGAAACTAGTTTCGTCGAAATCTGAGACAGTGTCAAAAATGACTATTTTCCACATATTAATTAAATATCAAAATTTTCCAATTTCTATAAATTCACTTTTAATTCAATTTTAAACTAAATCCATTCTAATTCAAATAGGATTTAAAACAACGTTAGAAATCATTTTTATTCATATTAGATCTAATATTCAATTATTTAACCGATTTAACTTATAATATTCATTTTTTTAATATTTAAATTCAATTAAATATTCTAAATTTAGGCGACAGAAAAACTGGGTCGTTGCATTCTTCCCCCCTTAAAGAATTTCGTCCCTGAAATTACAAAGTAAGAAAGATGCTCTATTAAATTTCAAAACAATTCTAGTTGAAATAGATTACCAAATTCTCTTAGGTGTTTAACTTTTCTAAATCAATTAGTTGAAATTTTTTATAAAAACTTTTCTAGGGCTTCAAGTTCATTCATAGTTATTAACTAATGCCATTTCAAAAATCAACTTATATTATTTCTAAACTAACTTATATCATTTCAAGTTATAACCTAAAACTCAAAATTTTAGTTATCAAAATTTTTCCAAATTTCTCAAAAAAATTCTAACGCCTTAAATTTTCAGAAAATTTCGTCAGAGTCTCCTTTGCACGGTTCAACCAAAAAAAATCACAATATATATATAATCATAAATATACATCTCATCATCGAGGATGAGGCATCCCGTAGGGAAAAAGTGTAAAAGTATGATATATAATCCGAGATATGTACCTTATATATTATTAGCGAGCATATATAGACAATATAGCGCGGAAGTGAGCTCCAAATGCGAAGCATACGTCGTCCGCACCTCCTAAAACACTCAACAACCAATGAAAATCATGTATAGAAAATAATATCAATATATAACATAACTATACAATAATCATAAGCAAATGAAACACATGCAACATAAGAAATCATCAAACAATTAATATCCATCCAATTAATTTACAACCAAATCAGTATGCATTTTTAATTGTCAATAGTTTTAATAACTTTCCTTCTTATTAACATTCATTTGATTTGTTTTCAATTTATTCACATTCTTTTTACTAACATTTAATTATTCATATTCAATTAGTTTATATTCCACTACTTTACATTCTTTTCATTTACATCCAATTCATTAAAATTAAATTTATTACCATTCAATTTTATTGATATTCGATTGATTTACATTCAATTCAAATTCATTATGTCCACATTCAATTAATTCTCATTCAATTAATTTACCTTCCATTAATTTACATTCATTAACTTTCACTACTAATATTCACTTAAATTCAATTCATGTTTAATAACATCTCATTCCATTTTCAATTTACTTAAGTTCAATTTCATATTCACATTAATTATTTACATGAGTTTATAATCACATTCATTTACATTCATTCTTATTCAGTTAGTATATTTCTTCCAATACTAATATTATTTATGAATCGTTCCATACAATAATTACTTTAACTAATTATTAACAATTTTATACAACACTTATCATTGTTATCATCACTTATTAGCTTAAGTTACATTCAATTCTAACAAATAACATTCAAAATCATATTCAATTAACTACTTTATTTCATCAGTTCAATTCAATTCATTTTGCAACTTAAGTTGAATTTCACATTTATAACTCAAGTTCATTTTCATTCCATTAGTTCGTTTTATTATTCAACTTTACTTCGTTTATTCATTTTATTTATCACATTTCATTTAACTTCACTATGCAACTTAAGTTTACCTCTAATTCAATTCAAATTCTATTTTATTTAACTTGTTTCATTAGTTCATTTCTTTTTCTTTACTTGAGTTAAATTTCATTTCAAAAATCATTTCCTTTTAACTTAACGTAGGTTTCATTTCTAAAGTCATTTTACTTTACTTTTACTTAAGCCAAATTTCATATCACCATTCAAATTCAGATTTTGTTTTGCTTAACAAAATTGTTTAACCATTTTAATATTTTGTTTTACTTACATTTTCTCATTTTATAAGTTATACAACTTATAAATTATAATTTCACAAATATTTTCTTAAGTTATTCACATACTGTAATTTCAGTTCATAGTTATATGATCACTTACCATTCAAGTTTATATTAATTTTATTTGATTCGTTTCAAATATCTATCTAATTCGTTTCATATTGAATTCAATTTATTTAACTTTACTTTAGTTAAACTTCAATTCATATAATTCATTTTACCAACTCAATATATTTAACTTTACTTAAGTTAAATTTTCAATTCCATATCTTAATTTCAAATTTCCTATTCTTATACATGTCATTTTCAATTTATAAGTTCAAAACTTATTTTCATATCTCTTATCAAATCATACTTTGGATTTTAAAATCAAACTTGTTTATCAAAACAAAACTTCATTAGTAAATTACTATGGTAGCAAATCCATCACTTAGAAACTCGAAAATGAATACTGATGATGCTGCAGTCATCACCCGAATTATTTCCCAGTAACTGTAGTGAATTCAGTGCTTTTTATTATTTCTTTTAAATTCGTTTTATTTATAAATCACTTTTACAAATTTATACTTGTATAATTTCATTTTACTTCTTTGCTTATATAAGTTCATTTCAATTTTGCTTATCTTTGTTGTTTAGATTTATAATAATATAACATCTTCAAACTTCGAAAAACAACTATCAAAATCAACGGGATTCAAATTCTCAAATTCTTAGTTTAAATCCATTTTTATTTATAACTCATATTTATAAATATACTTATGTAGTTTCATTTCATATATATAAGTTTATTTCACAATTATAAATCATTTTAATTATAATTCCATACGTTATAATTCACTTGCTTATATAATTTATTCTTTTACAAATGTTGTCTTTATTTAGATTATTCAAACAGCTTTTATTAACTTATATATATATTTACATTTCCAAACAACCAAACAATTAATGTATATACACTATAGTAATTTTTGAAAAATTGTTCCTTTATATATAAAATATAATCGAGGTAAAATTAATTCATTTACCCAATGTAAAAACAATACTATGTCGATATGCCTTGTTCAAGTGTTTAGAAACCCCTACCGATAACGTGGCGTCCCACGTACCGACCAGAGTTCATAAGCCACTCAATAGATACATCTGCATAATATAAATCATTTTTATATCACTAACAAATACACGCTCATATATATATTACACTAAAACTCAATCAAGGGTGCTACTGACCCTATCTATACTAAGTACAGATCAATGCCCAGGAGTATACTAAACCTAAGCTCTGATACCAGCTGTGACAACCCGCAAATCCATACCCTTTGAACCGACAACAAACCACGCCCATCGACCCAGAGTGAGTAGAATTGCAGATGATCATGAGAAAGAAAAGAGAGGGCGAGAAGAAAGAAAGAAGAAAGAAGAAGAGAAGAGACGAGAAGAAGAAAGAAGCAGAACCAAAACAATACAGAATCTCACATCACAGCGGAATAACATATAATATAGATCAATAATCTTTACAAAGAGAAACTGTAATATACATAAATCAATATCAAAGTACACAATAAGTAATCCTTAGCTTGGACAGTTATAATAACATGTCTTCACAAATGCTGATAATTTACAACAACAACAATGCATTGGAAAAATAAACAGATACGTGTATACGACATGAAGATCTCCAGCTCGCCTGCTAAAGCTCCAAAGGCACCAAATCTAAACCTGTAAATATATTCGGTCTGACCCGAACATTGAAAGGGAAGAATGCCCGGATCAGTCTGATAACCCAGCATGAGAAAACACATCTCAACTGAATTTATAAAGTTATCAAAACTTTTCCTTTATCAAAACAAAAGGCATCTCGTAAGACCACGTCGACACATAAACACAGACGGGTTTTTCCCTTACGATAACTAAACCATTTCATATCAAATCATGTTATATTATAATAGTGTCTATTATACAAATAATAATCAATATAGCTGAAATCGTTACATTATTAAATTCCAGCGATACTAGGCTCTACAAACAAAATGGCAGGCACGTAGTGGATTTTGGATTTCCATACAAATGACTAGGTGAAGGGAATACCTTTTCGAACCAAACTCAGTACACCTCTAAAGGGACGTACCTAAGGTCGAGATACTCGGCACCTATACCAACACAAGACCGGCCTACCCCTTCTTGGATAGTACCGAATATGCCATCACTCCGGTCGTTACCGACCAAAATTCATGGCCACAAGCATACATCAACAATAATCAGATACACGACATCATAGCGTGTAAAGATGCATCTAGAAGAGTGATGACATCTCCTAATGGGAGCGACTCACTTAGCCTTGTTGCTTCTATCCCTGTTTCGGTCATTTTTTGGGGAGTGAGGCCAAAAGAGGTATCGATTACCTTTCATATATCACATCATCATCATCTTTGAATGCCACATTTCCATTCCTGTTGACTACTAATTGCCTTCCACAAAATACAACCCTTGAGATCGTAGGTCTCAAGGAGGGTATTAAGCTAAGAGAAGTTGTCTTCTCCGCCACCATAGGATGTACGTTTCTAAAAACCAATGTACGTAATATAAATGCAATGTCAAACACTCATCCATACAAGTTGCCTAGGAATAGGACAAACCGAAGGTACTCTCGTACCACATCCTATAGGATTAGTAGCGACAGATCTCGCAATGGATATTTCATAACGAAGAGACTACTGCTACTATTTGTATATTGGGATTTTAACCCCAAATGATCAACAAGCAGTCCTTCACTATGAAAATCCTAAATATCAATATCATCGACCAACCTGCACAATCATTGCATATATGTTGGTCCGAAGTGGTTTTCAGATAAATCTAGTCCCGGTCTCTTCGCACCAACAACGCAAAAGCATTTCTCAACCTCACACAGAAACCAAGTCTCGTAGACTTATCACGTTTTCAACTTTCAACTTGCTATCCTTCGGCTAAGAAGGAAGCTTGGTAGATAGGAGTAACAAACTCACTCCACACTACTCGAATTAACATCCTTTACACCAAATGATAATCAAGCCTACGCAGATGGCTACGCACTAAGTGTATGACTAATTAGTTTCCACATCAAATCGAGAAACTAAAATGGCCAAAAATAAGATTTAGCACTTAAACAGTCACTAGGCCTGATTTATTAATCTTTCATTAATTAAATCGCTTTTCCAAATCATTTACTTCAAATTATCTTTAAAAAGATTTAATTCCAAAACCATTTCAATATTTCAATATTTTGAAAACATTTCCATATACTTATTTTAATAATAAGTGAATTCACAATTTATTTATAATATCACTTTCCAAAACATTCATTAGAAGAATTATTCTCTTAAAAAACGTGAATATATTTCCTTTTATAAAAATCCATATTTAGCTTATCAAATTAAATTGTTTTCACATTTATAAAACGATGTTTATAATTCACATTTCTATTTTATAGAAACTTCTATTTATAAAATTCCATTATTAACTAATTTCCCGTTTATCTCATTTATATGTCAAAATCGCATTATAAGTTTATTTACTTATAAATCTCTTTATTTACAAATTTATTGTTTTGTAATTTCATTATTTATAAAGTCCATTATAAATTCATTTCCAATTTTTTTTGGTAAGGCTAGCGGGGTTGACTGGTCGCCTACCAGGTTTATTGCAACGAAAAAATAAAATGCAACATAAAACAAGATCTATTTGACGGAGAAGGAGAAAAAAAACAAAAAAATCTCAAAGAAAACAGAAAAATCTCAAAGAAAACAGAAAAGAAAAGACAAGGTCAAAAGAGCAAAGGCCAGCACCACAACTGTAGACAAATAATGATATGCATGGAGACATGCACACCAATGCACGCCAAAGCAGAAGCAAACCCAGCAATGAACTACACCATTTTTCAACTCCATAAATCATTTTGATGTGGAGAGAAACCATGCCTACTGTGTCGTAACCCAATCACAATTTTTTTCATTAATTTCAACCATAAAAACTGGGCAGCAGAAGCCTCATGATGAAAGCATCTAGAGTTACGCTCCATCCATAATATTCTCATGTATTTCTTAAGCACGAAGAAGGCAACATCCCATCTTTTCATTCTCCACCTTGTTGCTTTTCTCAAAATGTTCTAGTCATGCATGGATTCACCCAAGAAGATAGATAAACCCACCTTCATCATCAAGGCACAAAACATATTAAAGAAATATCCATAGTAAAAAAAGATGCTCTACAGTTTCAGGAATCAAGTTGCAAAAAACACAAGAGATGATTAACTTCCATGCCAACAGCTTCGAGCTTGTCTCTAGTCAACAAAGCATTATTCAATATCCTCCTGAACAATAGGTTGTCTTTACTCGTGGAATGAGAATTCCGTTCCACTTTAGCCCATAAATAAAATGGCATTGACTCGGAATGATTGAGGAGATTGTACACTAATCCAATATTATGAGGCTTATCCTTCCAGCACAGCTCATCCACCTACCTTGCATGAAAGACCAAATTAGATTTGCTTCTCCAAAGATTGTTGACAAATTTGTTACTGGAAGTAGGAACCAGTAGTCTTCCACTGGAAATGTAATTTATTGCTCTAGCATTGTTACATATCATTGATTGAGTTATTTCTTGATGTGTCAACAGCTTTGCCAAAACACAGCAATCACCAATCCAAGGATCCCTCTAAAAACTCACTGTGCTATGTGGTGATAAATAGTATCTAATATAAGGCAAAAGCAAGCTTCTCAATCCCAATATCTTACGCCAAATCCATTTGGATCCCTAAGAGACTTCCATGGACTAGAAATCATTGTTCTTTATATGATACCTCCAACTCCACTACACCCATAAACTGTCTTTTTTCAGCAGTAAGGCATTAACATGGGAATTCACCGCTGCTTTATTCCAAGAGATGGTGTTTATTATACCAAGCCCCCTTGCAAACAGGCTTCTCCAGTGATGAAAAGGATACAGGAATCAGTTTCCTATTATGTATAGAACCAGTCCATAGAAATCTAAGCATGGAAGATCTAATCACGTGCAGTAGTTTAGTGGACATGATGTAGGTTCTGGCCCAATAAACTGTCATGGAGAAGCATATTGACTTGATAAGAACCAGTCTACCGGCCATTGAAAGCAACCTAGCTGCCCATGCATTCATTGATTTGGTTATCTTTGTATATAAAGGTAGACAGTTAGCTTTGGTGACCCTAGACGTACAATGGGGTAGGCCTAAATAATTCATATTATTTTCCATTAGCTGAAGACTAGATAGAGTAGCTATCTTATCCTTTTCATTTGGGTCAATCCCAGATAGGAGGATTTGAGATTTTGATGTGTTGAGTTTAAGACTAGTTGCTAGGTAAAAATTATGTAGTGTCTCAAGTATACTTAATATTGACTAATTAGTAGGCTTAGTAAATATCATTATATCATCTTCAAAGAAGAGAGAAGATATCTTGAGATGCCGACACTTCGGGTGATACAGAATTGCCTTGTCAGCAAACTTGGAAGATAACATACATGTTCGAGCTTCCATGATAATAATGAAGATATAAGATGATATAGGGTCACCTTGACGAACTCCTTGCTTCCCCTTAAAATAACCATTAGATTTCCCATTATAGCAGAGAGGGTACGTTAGTGTTGACATGCATATGTATATCCAAGCTACAAAAACTTTAGGAAACCCCATTAACGACATAACTCGTACAATAGAGGACCATTGAATGCTGTCATATGCCTTGCTAAGATCAAGCTTGAGCATAGTTCTAGGGGTAGCTTGATTCCTCCCATACCCATTAATTAATTCGTGGGCCATCATAACATTGTCGAGGATATTTCTTTTTGGGATGAATGCTGACCGGTTCTTAGAGATGATGGAGGGCAAAACCAAAACTAGTCTCGAGGCCAGAATTTTGGAAATACATTTATACACCACATTACAACATGAAACTGGTCTAAAGAAGGATGCATTAATAGTTAGTCTGACTTTTGGAATGAGGACTAAGTTTGTTGCATTAGCTTCTCCAAGCAGTTTGAACTTGTTGAAGAACTTATGAATAGCAGCAAGGAAACCTTCATGTATCACATTCCAACTAGACTTAAAGAACACAACATTAAACCCATCCGGGCCTCCACAAGAGTTAGAGTTCATAGTAAACATGGCCTCATTTATTTCCTGGTTAGTAACCTTCCCTAACAGCATGGATTTCAGAGATGAATTCAATACAAGGAGAGTAGTGTTGTTCAGAATATCAAGTTCCATCACAAAATTATCCTGGTTACCTAATCATTTTGAGAAAAATTGGAGCAAGTGATGATCAATATGTTCTTCAGAAGTTAGAAGAAGCCCATCTTCATCCCAAAGAGTTGAAATTTGTTCCCTAGCATGCTTGTCTTTAATGGAGGCATCAAAAAAGGAAGTATTCATGTCTCCATCATTTTGCCACTTTTGATGAAGTTGTTGCTTTCTCATGCATGCTTCAATGTTTAGGGCATCATTAAGCTGATGAAAAAAATTGGATTCAATATGGGAAAGATGAGGGTTAGATGGGTCATCTTCCAGATGCATTTGAGTCTTTCTTAGCTGCACTTTGAGATTAATGGAGGGGAGAGATCCATTCCCAAATTTTTCAGAAGCCCACTTCCTTAGCGCCATCTTAGTATTCCTTAGCTTCCTGCACAAAATAAACATAGGATTGCCATTAATGGAGGTAGACCATGCATCAGTAATTATTTTGATGTATTCAAGGTCATTGATCCAAACATTGCAAAACTTGAAGGCTTTCTTTCCTCTACAAGCCTGAGTTGAAAGTGACAGAATTAAGGGAGAATGATCAGACAAGATTGGATTAGGTAGGAAGAATATGATGGCTAGCTAAAGGGAGAGAGAGCAGCATCATTGCAAAATGAAAGGTCAATATGAGTGAAGGTTCTAATCCTTGAATGGCTTCTATTATTCCAGGAAAATGCAGCACCAGAGTGTGGAATGGGAGAAGGTCAGAGTCTGATATTGAGATATTTAAAGGAGCAATATCTTTTGGCATTAGGGGCAGGCCTCCTAATTTATCAGATAAGTTAAAGCAACAGTTGAAGTCACATAACACAATCCAGGGGTGGGAATTTTGTCTTAGAGAAGGTAGAAGATTAAGCGGTACTTGTCTTGAAGCAACCGTTCTAAATTTTAATTACAAATCCATATACAAACTTGATTACAATTCCATTTCTAATATTTATAAAACACCGTTTATAAAATTTATGTCATTAAATCTCATTTACTTATAACATTTCATTTATAACTTCATTTTAACACTTATAAAACTCGTTTATAATCCCATTACTTTTATTTATAAAATATCAATTTTATAAATGTTATATATAAACCATTTATAATAAGTTCAAAATTCTCAGTTTAACTTATTTTACAAAATAGTTAACTTCATATTTCAAAAATCATATTTGAGTATATTTCAAAAAGCCATATTTTTATAACATAAAAATTATAAGTTTTTATTTATTTAAAATAAATTTATTTCTTTAATAATTCAAAAATTATTAAAACACATATATTTCAATATCACTTCTGAAATCCTTTTTAAATTAAAATTGTCATTTCTATATTTTAAATTCTAAAAATATGGCCTAATGCTGCAAAAGTACTAAATAAGGGGATTCACATCAATAATAGCAATTATGGCATCCATCACATCAAATATCACATAATACAATATATATAACAATATGTGTAAATAAAATCAACAAAAGTGAGGAATCCTGTTGGATCCCTCCAACCTATAACCTGCAACAAATATGCATATGCAAATATGTACAATGTCTGCTTCGAGGCAGATGCGCGTACAAAGGGTCATCCGCTCATACACAGGAACGTATAGGGTCTCATCTGCTCCAATCGGCAGGAATATATCAAACTATTAACTACTATAGCATAACATCCAAACATCCAATATATATACATAGGTATATATATATATAACATCCAACAGTCATCAAAACAGCATAACAAAAATATTTCCACTTATATAAAAATATAAACGGGTCAGAAAGAGTGAGTTTTACTCACTTTGGTTGCAGTCGTCGTTGTAGCAATTTATTTCGACTAAAATTAAATGAGCGTTTAATTTTAGCCAAGATTTTCACTAGCTCCAAATCCATCCAAACAAGCTCTAAAATGAAGTGCTCGTAGACACGAACCCAACGCAATTCGTTTCGTGCGAAACGGACCTCGTATGAAAAAGTTACGAGTTATTAAACATTCGATAACTAATAATTTTAATTAACTTTAAATAAAATAAAAATAAATTTAAAACCTTTTCCCTCCTTTCCCTCTCGTTCACGTTTTCCAGGCCTTCACGCGCGCGACCGAACCCATCATCGCCTTCAAAATTTGAATGCCGCTCCCTCCTCGCTCTACCAAACGACGATTGACCATCACCAAATCGAAGCCCTATGCGAGCTTCACCCATGCCTCCAGCCTCGCCACTTCCAGTCATCCCCAGGCCAAGAAAACCCCCTTCGAACCGAACAGGTTTGCACTACCCTAGCCGCCGTTTCGCCATGCCATAGGTGATCATGACCGTGGATCGTGGAGAGCTCGACGAGCTCTCCAACATTGATGTTGAGCCGAAGCTTGATATGGCGTGGATGATGAGTAATCGAGGGGAGAAGAGCATGAGTTTCTGGCCATTCAAGATATGGTGGCGGCTGCGTTTTATTAGGTTTAGGGTTTTGGGCAATTGTGAATGAAGGGGGCCCTTATATAGACAACTACAAAAACACTATTCATCACCAAATTTTCCGAACTCCAATCGAAGCGTGCCGCCCGGCATTTCTAATGTTTTACCCCTATTCAAAACACAATGGAATATGTATCAGAGGCTAATTCCATCATATACAGAAGATAGGTTTTAAAATTGAATTATTTTAATTAAAATCTTTGAATAAATTTCTACGCGGTTCAAACTCGTACTATCAAACGGTAGGTCCAGTCGACACGAAATTTTGAATCCTATAATAATATACTATTATGCATCCAATGAAACTTGTTTCATCAAAATCCGAGACAGTGTCAAAAACGACTATTTTCCATGTATTAATTAAATATCAAAATTTTCTAGTTTCTGTAAATTAATTTTAATTCAAATTTAAAAGTTTACGAACTCCATTCTAATTCAAATATTAGATTCAATTAGTTAACTGATTCAATATTAGAAATCATTTTTATTCATATTAGATTCAATATTCAATTAGTTAACTGATTTAACTTATAATATTCATTTTTTCAATATTTAAATTCAATTAAATATTCTAAATTCAGCCGACTGAAAAACTGGGTCATTACAGAATGACTCACTCGATAGTTTTCTATTGGTTAATATAACTAAGGTCAAGCAAAGAATATCGATACCGACTTGAGAATACTGTTGATCTTCAATGTGGAAGCTCCGCTTTGATTATAGTTAAATCGTGGCACGACGTCCATCGAATGACTGTAGTTGGGTTGAATGGAAGCTTTGGAAGTGAAACACTATTCAAGTGAGGATTCGTCTCCTCGGTTATTTGAGATTAGTATCACGGTCAACTGAAGTCAACTCAAAGTCAAAGTCTCTGGTCAGAGATTTTTGTTAATAATAATTGTTATTATTGAACCGAAGATTTTCTATTTGGACCGTAAAGTAGAATGTGGATGATATTGGAATTTTGACCAGTACCAAATTTTATAAACCCAAAGTAATATAGTTTTGACAAAGAGAATTGGTGTTAATAATTGTCACTATCAGGTATTGCTTATAATAAGTAAAATTAGATTTTACTAAAAGATGTGTAAGCAATAAATTCAGCCAAAATGTTACACCACCTGCTAAGTGACGTGTGAACATTAATGTTCGAATAGTTCGATATTAATCACTGGCTGAATTTACACCTTTGAGTCGCACAACCGAAATGATGAATGCTCTAAATGAACCACATGATTTAATTAATTTATAATTGTTGTAAATTAATTAAATTAGTTAATATCTATGAAATATTAATTACTAACTTTTTATTTAATTTGTTTGAATGTCCTTAGCATATATTAAGTGCGTATATAATTGAGTTATAAACGTGCATATTGATATATGAAATCTTTATAGTGTTTAAATTTGATTTAAACACGATAAATACTAAAAAGGGACTTTAAATAAATTAAATTAATTAGTATTTATGAAATATTAATTATTAAAATTTTATTTTAATTTATTTGAATAACATTAGCATTTAATGGTGTGCTTATATAAAAGTTATAAACGCATGCACATTTGAATTGGATTTAAATGGGATTGATGTTAATGAGATTTTGGGAATTTTTGAGGGTCCATGTGGCACCATTTATGGCTAGCCATGCATGTAGAAGAGAGGGTGGATCTGATTAACATTAAAAAAGGAAGTAATCGGGGAAAGTTTCAAGGAAGGAATATGAAATGTTTCTATCATTCCTGTAAAACACATCTCCCTTTATTTTCCTGTACGATTGATTATTTTCCAGTCATAATCATCCCTCTTGCTCTTCTATCAAAGAATTTCGAATTTTCATGGCTTCTTAACCTCTAAATTTCCAAAATAAAATTAATAACAAAGGGTGGTTCTAATCTCTTAATTCTTGCAAAATTTGGAGACCGATTCATGGAATTTAAGAGCCTTTGATTCATCATTCATGGTGCATTCTCTTGGCAACATCTCAAGGTGATTATTCTAATTTTATATATTCATCATTCAACTTGTTTATGTAATTTAGATTCATATCCTATTTCATCTCATCTGTGTATTTGTTTATTTGATCAAATAGATTAGATCACTTTTGCTCCATCTTAATTAATTACATATGTTCACCATGTTATTTTAATTTGAATATGTTTTAAGATATAATTTGATTGTTTTCCCATTTATGTTGTCATTATTACATCTAAATTATATGATCCCATGTTTAATTATTTTCATATTGTTTAATTGTTTAGATCTGAAATCTTTGCAACATATACATATGTGTCTGATTTTTCCTATCTATTTTGTTATTGTTTCAAGTTTTTTATTAAAAACATTTTTTGATTAAAATCTAAGTCTTAATTAATGATATATTTCTATTATTGATTCAAATAGAAAACATATGTAATTTGTTTATGTTTACTTGTATGTTTTGTGTTCAATATTTCAACTTCAATCTTTTGGTTTTTGCTATGTTTGCATGTATGTTTTTGTTCAATATTTCAAATTCAATCTTTTGGTTTTTGCATACTTCTATTTAAAGTTATAAAAAAAGTTTTCTTTTAAAAACGAAACTGGACTTTATTGCAAAATATCATAAGCCCTTGGATTTCCTTTTAAAATTAAAGTTAGGCTTTAGTTTTTACTTTATATTGGAACTTATACTAAATTATAAATTTTAACATAAAGACATATTAAGTTTAAAATATTATTTACAGTGAATTTTGTATGTGTTTATATATATACACACAAATTTATGTGCGTGTGTATACATACATACATATAATTTGAATTGAATTTATATGATGGACTTTTATGTAAAATCACAGTTTTAATCTTAAAAGCTTTCAGTTTTGAAACTAAGTTCAAAATTGCTGACCTTTTGGAGTTATAAAAGTGACACTTAATTTTATCTCATTTATATGTATATGTATATTGTATATAAATGTAAATATATGTATGTATATGTATTTAAATAATACTATGGACAATAAAGACACATATGTAGGAAATATCATCTATGCACACTATCTGATTTGTTGCACTTACATAATTTACAATAAAGTAAATTTGGACAATAGTTACATTTTATGCCATGAATAAATTGCCAGTTAATATCATTTAATGACCCAATCAATTTAATTAGAAAGAGAGAGAAAATGGAAGGTTTATCTCTTTATATAATGTTTATTAATTTTCAATCAATTACTTGTGTTTAGGAAAAAAAATAAATGGTTTCCTTCCCTAAATTAACTCTTATAAACAATTGTTGAGTGTATTTGATGCACTATACATTTAAACTAAATTAATTTTAAACTTCCTTTTAACCAACTTTAAATAAAATAAGACTTAATTTAATGCTTTAGTAGATAGGATCTAATATACATTTCGACTACATAGGCTCATTAAAGATCCGAATTGGTAAAATTTTTGAACTCCACCCATTTCTTCCACTACGGGCTGGCCTAGTTCCAACACTGAGCACGTGCTAAAGTACTCATATTTAACAATTCAAAAAAAATCTGAATTATTATTTCATAAACAACAATTATTTTAATTAATTTACAATTACAAAGTAATTAAATTATTTAGTCAAATGAAGTATTCAATGTTTCAGTTGTGTGACTCTTTAAATGTAAATTTGGTTAGCGATTAATATCAAACTATTCCAATATTAACGTTTACACTTCGCTTAGCAGGTGGTGTTATATTTTCGTTAAATTTATCGCTTACTTGGTTTAATAAAATTCAATTTTACTTGGTTAAGCGTTACCCGGTTGTGACTATTATTTAAACCAATTCTCTTCGTCAAAACTATATCACTTTGAACATATGGAATTTAGTAATGGTTAAAATTCCAATATCGTCCTTATTTAACTCTATAGTCCAAACTCAAAGTCCTTAGTTCAATAATAACAATCATTATTAACCGAACTACTCTAGCTAGAGTTTTTGACTTGACCATCATACTATCCCTATATCAATAAGGAGATGAATCCTCTCTTGAATAGTGTTTCACTTCCAATACTTCCACTCAATCTAATTATAGTCACTCGATGGACGTCGTGCCATGATTTGATATAATCAAAGCAAATCTTTAATATTGAAGGTCAACAGTATTATCAAATCGAGAGAACTGTTTAAATTAGTCACATTGATATTTTCTGTTTGACCTTAGTTGTATTAACCAATAGAAAACTATCGAGTGAGTCATTCCATGGTTATCCAATAACTATCGACACGTAACCCGTTGGTGCACCCAATAGTTACGATTAGTACTCTGCCCAACATTTAGAGAGCATTACGTACTCTAGTCTCAACTGATGCATCGATATTTAGTCTTGATGCATCTGGACTAGGATTATTTAAAATGATGTGTTTATTATATTACAGTATAATACTCATCATTACAACTATTTCTAGTTACTATCACAAACGCACCATCTATGGATTTTCTATTGAATATATTTTAATTAAATATTTAACTATTTATAACACATTATAAAAAATATATAAAAGAAAGAAAAATACCTTTATTACAAACGACAATTGATTACAGAGCTAACTAATTTAAATAAATTACGGAATTACCCCTAGGGCATACCCCTAACTCTATCAATCTCCCATTTGCACTTGGGGCCAATTATGAAATTTTAATCTCATCCCTTCAATCAGCTTCTCGAGAGCCGACCGAGCAAGACCCTTAGTGAATGGATCTACTATGTTGTCCTTGGTATCTACCTTTTGTATAACAACCTCTTTCTTCTCGATGAATTCTCTGATGCGGTGGGACTATTGAAGAATATGCCATGACTTCTTATGTACTTAGGGTTCCTTTATAATCTGAATCACCACATTGTTATCACACAGCAATGCCATAGGATTCTCTATATCGGGAATCACATCGAGCTCACTCAAAAGCTTGCACATCCATACCGCCTCTTTAGTTGCTTCATTAAGGGCGATGTATTTAGCCTCCATTGTCGAATCAACTACTGTCTCTTGTTTTGAACTTTTCCAACTAACGGCTCTACCGTTAAGTGTAAGGACGTAACCAATACTGACTTACTATCATCTATATAACTTTGAAAGCTCGAATCTATATACCCCTTCATAAGAAGGTCTCCATTCCCATATATAAGGAATAAGTCCTTAGTATTTATCAAATACTTCGGTATACAATTTATGGTCGTCCATTATTTTTTCCAGGATTAGATTGGTATCGGCTTATGCATCATAATGTGTATACCACTTCCGGTCTTGTACATAGCATAGTGTACATTATGGATCCTATGGCTGAAGCATAGGCGATCCTTTTCATACGCTCTTTTTCCTCATCGCTATGAGGAGCATCCTTCTTAGAAAGTGCGATTCCAGACTGCATTGGAACATTTCCACACTTGAAATTCTCCATACCAAATCTTTTCAGCATGGTATCCATGTACAGGGATTGAGACAATCCCAACAGCCTCTTAAATCTATCTCCATAGATCTTTATGCCTGATATATAGGCTGCTTCTCCCAAATCCTTCATAGAGAAGATCTTGGAAAGATAAGCTTTCACTGACTCCAATAACGAAATGTCATTGTTAATCAATAACATATCATTGACATATAGCACTAGGAATACAATAACATTGCCCTGTTCCTTTCTGCATATGCACGCTTCCTCCGTTCTCTGATAAAAACCAAATCGTTAGATTACCTTATCAAAACACTTGTTCCAACTTCTTGAAGCTTGTTTAAGTCATAAATTGACTTTAACAACTTGCAAGCCTTACCCTCACTCCCACTGACCATGAAACCCTTGGGCTATGACATATAGATGGTTTATCCTAAATTACCATTTAGAAATGTCGTCTTTACATCCATTTGCCATATTTCATAGTCATAGAAAGCAGAAATGGCCAGCATAATCCGAATAGACTAAAGCATAGCCATGGGGGAAAAGGTCTCATCATAATCAACACCTTGAATTTGATGATATCCTTTCACAACTAGCATACCTTTGTAAGTCTCTACTTCTCCATCTACATTTATTTTCTTCTTCAAAATCCAATTTCGGCCGATGGGTTTTATCCCTTCGGATATGTCTAACAAAGTCCATACTTTGTTTTCACACATGGAATCTATAACGTTCCACCTTTATACCCATTCTACCAAAGAGTATTACTAGATAATACTATCTGATAATATGAAGAACGAAGCAATATTAGTATGTCACACATGAATATTTCCTTGGCCTAACACTGGTACGTATTTCAAAATCATAAACAACTCACCTATACATACACTGTACCAGCATGAAGCAATGAACACGTGCTTTTCAAGGATGTAATACTACATAATGTAAAATAAATCATAGAGAACACAGACTCATCCACGCAGTGACAACATATATTAATAAATATTCATGAGTCCAAGTGGGTCTACAAAAATAGTCAAATGCTCATTAACATCAAATATATATATATATATATATATGACTACTATATACATGTCAACAACACAAGAACTGTAACGACCCGGAAATTTCGAACCCGAAATTTCCAGATAGTTAGAAGAAAAAGAAAAGAGATAGAAGAAAGAACAGAGCAAGACACAGATTCTCACATTCGCAGCGGATAAAATATAATATCAAATAATATTCTTTTACACAAAGAAAATTGTATCAGTCAATTACAATTTAATACATCAGAGTTATAACCATTTTACATGAGCTGGACAGTTATACAACTTGTTCCAGACTACAATCTATATAGACTATATAGTCTCATATACACAGCGGAATACACTCCATACGTTCCTGCCATCCAGCTCGCCTCCTGAGCTCCAGAACGTCCTTACCCGGAAATCTGTAATACTCGGTCTGACCCGAGCATTACATCAAAGTAACACCCGGGTCAGGCTGGAAACCAGCGTGAGTCAATCCATATAATTTGAAATACTAAGTTATAAGACTAATTTGCAAACCCGGGTAACTCGTTCCTTACAACAAGTTCTTAACTTATCATATTCAAACACTTATTTCTCCAAATAATATCTAAGTACCATTACTTAGTTTCAAAGGTCAAGTTTACTTATTTATTCCATTCCAGCCTATTTGATTTACAAATCAAATCTACAAAGGATTATAGATTTCAAATCGAAGTGGCTTCGGGTATTTACTAATACCCGACCCCGGTCTCTTCGAATCCAATATTATTCATTAAACCAAAAATTTAAATTTAAACAATACAATTTATATGCAACAATTCATCTCATAACACAAAGCAATACATATCACATATCAGAGATATCACGCAATATCATTCAATCATCAATAAGCAAGATAAATCAACCACACCATCTCTAATTAATTTAATTAATCACCAATGAATTAAATCAATTGCTTTAATTACTTTTAAATCCTGTATACTTAACATTAATTAATTACAAACCAATTTATTAATCATCCCTTAATATTCATCTTAATTAATCATCCTTGATTAATTATTCTTTAATTATATTAAGTCAACCTTCAATAAATCACATTAATCAACCCTTAATTACTCTTATTATTTACATTAACCATTAATTACTTTCATTAAGTAATTATCTTCTTTAATTAATTACATTTAGTAATTACACATTAGTTACTTTCACTAAGAAATTCGCTTAATTAATCACATTAAGTAATTAATACTTAATCCAATTCAAAGTTTATCCTTAATCAATTAATTACTTTAAGTTAATTACATTAATCAATTATTTCTAATCACTAGTTAATGATCCCATTATTAACTACCCATTAACTTCCCATTAATTTCTTACCCTAAGTAATTATCTTTAATTAATTTCATCATTAATTAATTACACCAATAAATTTTATTAAGTAATAAATCTTTTAATTAATTCACTAACTAATTATTCTAAATTAATCACAACTTAAATTAAGTTAAAGATAAATTCTTTATTTCTATTAATAATAAATTTTTTTTTTAAAAAAAAAAAAAAAAAACTGAGAAAACAGGTACACGAGAAAACTCGAGTGAAACCCGAGCTAGATCTGAAAATACTCGAGTCCATCACTGGCTCTTTCCTTCTTCTTCTCTTGACCCTGTTTTAAATTTTTAAAACTGCTATGTAGACTTAAACATTGCCTACGACACGGTAGCAATCTCGAGACATTCATCTTCCTTCCCGGTTCCTACTTCGAGTGCAAACTTCCGCTCAAACTTAAATCCCATTGACACGCTCTGACACGCGTGCACCTACACCACTGCTCCGATCATCTTCAACCGACGCCGCGACCACCCGCAAATCTCTGATGATCACCTTATCCCAAACGATCACTCAAAAATCCAAAAACCCTATCAATTCAAAATCGCACATGTTGAACGAAACCGAAACCCATAGCCTAATCAAAAACGACTCGACGCCGACGATCCCAATTGCCATCGACCACGCCATCACGACCCAAGCTTCGTCACCATCCCACGCATCGATCCCCCCAGGTCCGGTAAATTCCGATGCCACGGCGACACCGCATTCGCCTCGACCACCAACTCGACCAAACCACAGCCCTAAACCCTATTCCTCCTTCGCCACACCACCTCGGCGATCAGAAAAATCATCAACAAATTTTCCCACAACCCCTAGATGACCCGCTACCTCCAGTTCCAACCCGACACCAAAACTCCCCCGCGATTGTCTGTAACCACCCAACGATCGAAAACCGATCAACTACCGATTCCTCTTTATATTCTAACTTAAAATTTACAAAACTTCCCCTAAAAATCATAACTTAACAAGACGATTCTGATAGTATAAGCACAACATGAGATTATACAAATTTATTTTCTGATATGATTCATCCATCCCTGTAAATTCTTCTTTTCAGATGAATACTAGATAATTTCACTTAAAAACATTTTTAAAAATAGAATCTAACAAATACAAACATATTCCTTTTAAACACCAAAGCCTATAAGTGATTGAGTGAAAAGAAATTGAATTTTTGATTTGTTTTTGGGCCTGTTGGAATAAAAAGAGACATGCACATACATACATACTTTCAACTTGTATACGCAGACAAAATTACATTTCTATATCCATGCAAAACATTTTCACAACATTACTACTATTATTTATCACATGCATTAGATAATAAAATAGGTTAGGCTTTTAAAGGTGAAGTTTACTCACTGTTAAAAGATGAACAGAGTATCCTGGAAGATGATTTTTGAAACTGAGTTGTTGAATCCTTTAAAACTGAAGCTTGCAACTTGTTTTTGATGTTTGATTGAATTGCTAGCTTGATCTCAGGTATAAAACTTGGAAACTGATGTTGTATTTCTTCTGATTTCAGGTTTGCAAATTTGGTCACAGGCTTTTGATTTTGCTACAGATTGCATTTTGAAGATAAAATCTTGTTTGATACTTTTCTGGTTTGAGAAATTTTTTTGTTACAGGATTTGATTTCCTGGTTTTAAATTTCCAGGTTTAATTTCTCTGGTTTTTTTCTTTTTCGTTTTCTTGAGAAGGATGAAAGAAGATTATACAATAGCCTGGTTTAACATTTTGATTTTTATTTTCATCAAAAACTTAAAGAAATAAGGTTGCCACTTGTATTATTATGCTAACACTAAGATAACAAATGTCAATGTATGTTATCCTTAGCTTCCACTTGTATTTTACATGTAAATGATATCTTTATGTGTTTTCATCTTATATTTCCATAAATACTTTTCTCTTATGTTTATATTACTTAAAGAAAATGTTATATAAGATTTAATTATATACTAAGTAACCATATATATATATTAGCATTAAAATGTAGAGTTTATTTAAATAGCTTTTGGAAATCATCATGTTGAACTCAAAACAATAGCTTCCTAATCATAATATAAATATATATATACACACTTGTATATATATGTATAAGTATACACTAAAAATTCTCAATATTATAAAGTTTGTACATGTCTATTTCAAATTTGTTAATTTACTATAAGATATATCATTTCCAAATATTCATAATTCAATATTATTATAGCTCAAATCCATTTAGATATCTTTATATTATCACCTCTTCATTTGTTCACTTATAATTCAGTATTTTATTAATTCAATCCGGTTAATTATCAATTAACAGATGTCCGAAAAATCCGGGTTATCACATTCCTCCCCCCTTAGAATCTTTTCGTCCTCGAAAAGGAACGGAGCCAGAATTTATTTAATAATTTAAAATCAGATAAATTATTCTTTGAATAAATTACTCTTTGAATATTATTTTTTTAACTCTTAACTCCTTTTATAATTTTTTTTTTTTTTTTTACACTTTAAAATCTATATAATTTTTCAAAAATAGTTTTATAAAAATACTTTTTATAACTCGATGTTTCAACCAGTCCATCTTTGTTCTCACAGAAATTCGGTCATACGTTGATCAGGCGTAGGACTGAAAATCTATAAGTACTTAGCAGACCCGTTTTTAACATCCAGAGAAAATACTTGGAAAATAATTTTATTGAGAATAATATAAAACAGTTTTTGAAAATAGAGGAAATATCTTTGGTGAGAATGCTCTGGAAATCATCACCCCCATCCAAGGTCACAGTTACATCACGGGTTACGTTGCCATCGCAGCAAAAGTCCATGTAACTGATTACACCAAGGAACCCACAACAGATCGCAGTTACATCCAGGGTTACGTTGCCATCGCAGCAAAAGTCCATGTAACTGTTGGCTCTCAGCGGCACACACGATTTCGCTGTCAAAATGAAACTCCTCCACATAGGTCGCAGTCTACCGATATAAAATCAAACGCAGACTGTTGGCTCTCAGCGGCACAAACGACTTTCGCTATGTTACCATAGTGTCACAGTCTACCGATATAAAATCAAACGTAGACAGTTGGCTCTCAGCGGCACACATGACTTTCGCTATGGTCTGCAGTAGATCGCAGTGACATTGAGTCAAATTGTTGTCACAGCATAACTCAAATGCCTCTGTGGGCACCAGCCCCTCGACTTTCGCTACACAAATAATCCTCAGGAACTAGTTTTGTCCGGACTCCTCACAGGATCAACTTTAGAATCCCCCCTTGGGGTTCAAGGCAGTACCATCCAGTGGTACTCCTGAGAAGTTCATTTCAAGGAAGCGCCTTTTTCCCCAGAGCTATTCTCAAAATACTTTATACTATATACTTATAGTATCTTCAAATCATACCCTTTATGATTTATCAAAATCTCCTTTACACAAAATCGATTACCAAAATCGATAATTCTCAAACTAGGCTTTCCAAAATCCAAAATTGATTTTCCCAAAAATCAAAAGCCTTTTCCAAATTCATAGGTTCCAAAACCTTTTTCCAAAATCATTCTCATAAAACCCTTTATATATATATATATATATATACTTTGAAAATCTTTGGATTATTTCAAACTTGTATAAAACTCTTTTATACTTCAAATATTTCCAAAAACCCTTTTTATTCTGGCTAGATTCAATAAGGGGAGTTTATCATATTACAAAATACAACTTTATTTATTGCCAAATCAAATATTCAAGTTTGATTTCTTTATAAAGTTATTTACCATTTACTTACTTCCATAAAGTAAATTTCAACCAAAGAAATACCCAATTCCATTATATTTCACATAATATACCTTTCATTTTCGAAAACCATTTCAAATTTCTTATCCTTAAATTTTAAATGCCAATTTCATTCAAACCCGTACGATGTACACATATCATCCGTACGCTATATCAATCCGATCGCTCAATCGATCACACAATTTCACTTCCAAACTAGTATTGTCCACCCGGCTTCCTAGTGCGGACTCAGATCTGGTTTCCTGATCAGAAATCGTCATTCTCCTTGCATAGTCACAACTATGATAGAGAATATCCAGAACCAATCAACAATCCATATCCAGGTTCGCCGTCGAAAATCGAGCGAAAAATCCTAACTCGGATCGATAATACTATCTCGAAATTCTGTGTTCGAATCTGGATCAAATCACTATGCGAATAGAATAATATACGTATATCCTACGTATTTATCTTTGTTGGTTATTAGCCAAATCACTTTCCTTTCTATTCACATTTCCTTTAATTCCATTCACTTATTCTCAATTGCTTCCATTTCCAATTGAGTTAATACTTCAATTATAAACAGTTTGAACTCTGACCCATTTAAATTTAAAAATAGCTTGAAAAAGTTTTAAAATAGATAAGTAGTTGAAAAATAGTTATTAGTTTGTAAAATAGCTGTAAAATAGTTAAATAGGTATAAAATAGTTAGATAATTGCAAAATAGTGATTAGATATAAGTAACTGAAAAATAGTAATTAGTTTATAAGACAGTTTCAAAATAGTTAAATAGTTCCAAAATAATTGTAAAATAAGTATAAGATAGTTTGGGGTTTAAGAAGAAAGATTGTATAGTAAATAGTTTTGAAAAAAATAGGTTTATATTAAAACAAATTACTTTGAAAATAGTCCAGAGTCAAACCGTTCAATTCCCTATTAATTCAATTTAAATTTCTACTTCCATTTAAATTGACTCAATACTTCAATTTCCATTGAAATTGATTTAATCCCAATTCAAGTTGAATTAACCTTAATTCCTTTCCAAATTCAAATCAATTTTCATTTGATTTTTAAACTTATTCAACTTTAATCACAATTCCAAATTATTTCAAATCAATTTGGATTATCAAATTTTATTTAAATCTCAACTTAAAACCATCTCGAATTATATAAATTCGAGTTAAATATTTTAAATATTGATTTAATCACTTAAGTCAAATTAACCCTTACTTTTAAATCAAATCAATCCTAAATCCAAAATTCCATTTTAAACTATCATTACTTAACTTATTTTAAATTTCAAATTTAAAAGTTCAAAGAAATTTGTATCTTCAAAATTCAATTTATTGCCCAATTTTATCTTCTAACTTTGAAACTGATTCTTAAACAATTTTAAGTTACAAATTCAATTCTTAATATTCAAATCTTAAGTTAAAAGGGATTCCATATCCTTAATTTCAAATTAAGGTTTAATTTTCATTTATCTTTATAATGGATATATTATCACAATCCATTTCTTCATTCATTCAAACTAATCAAATTCACCATTTTAACTTTCCAAGTTAAATTTCAATTTCATCTTGAAATTTCCAATTCAAGTTGTTCATTCCAAACTCACTTAACTTTCCTTAAGTTAAATTCAATTTAATCTAGTCATCTTTACCCAATTTGAATTTCCCATTTCAAATTTTAAACTTTAAATTAATAAACTTTCCTACTTAAGTTTTTAAAACTTATCATATTTCCAGAAAATTCAAAACTCAACACTTAGTGTTTACTTCCAGTCAACTTTGACCTTATGTATATCTAACTTATATACATATTTATTTCATTTGCACTTCAAGTCATACTTTAAATTTTAAACCATTCTTGGTTTTTAATTTCAAAACAAATTTCTTTAAAACAATCTCAAGTTTTCTGGACTTAGATTTAAAACTTCACAATTTTAAATTATCTTTAATTCCAATTGGATTTTTAATTTCAGTTTGGATCCATTTCAAACTTATCTTCATTAAATTTTAATTTGGTTGTATTACTATTACCACTTAATTCTTATTATTTTATTTAATTCCAATGATTCAACAACCAATTTCTTTAATATTTATTAGAAAGAAATCATTTTATATATCAAATATATTCTTATATAAAATCATTTGAAATCTTTATATATGAAAATAACAAGTACGCTCTCATATATATATATATACACTCAACTCATCTTAGGGTACTATTGACCCTATCCTTAATGAGTAATCCCAAGGAGCCAAGGTTCTCGCTTAACCTCGCTCTGATACCAACTGTAACGACCTGGAAATTTCGAACCCGAAATTTCCAGATAGTTAGAAGAAAAAGAAAAGAGATAGAAGAAAGAACAGAGCAAGACACAGATTCTCACATTCGCAGCGGATAAAATATAATATCAAATAATATTCTTTTACACAAAGAAAATTGTATCAGTCAATTACAATTTAATACATCAGAGTTATAACCATTTTACATGAGCTGGACAGTTATACAACTTGTTCCAGACTACAATCTATATAGACTATATAGTCTCATATACACAGCGGAATACACTCCATACGTTCCTGCCATCCAGCTCGCCTCCTGAGCTCCAGAACGTCCTTACCCGGAAATCTGTAATACTCGGTCTGACCCGAGCATTACATCAAAGTAACACCCGGGTCAGGCTGGAAACCAGCGTGAGTCAATCCATATAATTTGAAATACTAAGTTATAAGACTAATTTGCAAACCCGGGTAACTCGTTCCTTACAACAAGTTCTTAACTTATCATATTCAAACACTTATTTCTCCAAATAATATCTAAGTACCATTACTTAGTTTCAAAGGTCAAGTTTACTTATTTATTCCATTCCAGCCTATTTGATTTACAAATCAAATCTACAAAGGATTATAGATTTCAAATCGAAGTGGCTTCGGGTATTTACTAATACCCGACCCCGGTCTCTTCGAATCCAATATTATTCATTAAACCAAAAATTTAAATTTAAACAATACAATTTATATGCAACAATTCATCTCATAACACAAAGCAATACATATCACATATCAGAGATATCACGCAATATCATTCAATCATCAATAAGCAAGATAAATCAACCACACCATCTCTAATTAATTTAATTAATCACCAATGAATTAAATCAATTGCTTTAATTACTTTTAAATCCTGTATACTTAACATTAATTAATTACAAACCAATTTATTAATCATCCCTTAATATTCATCTTAATTAATCATCCTTGATTAATTATTCTTTAATTATATTAAGTCAACCTTCAATAAATCACATTAATCAACCCTTAATTACTCTTATTATTTACATTAACCATTAATTACTTTCATTAAGTAATTATCTTCTTTAATTAATTACATTTAGTAATTACACATTAGTTACTTTCACTAAGAAATTCGCTTAATTAATCACATTAAGTAATTAATACTTAATCCAATTCAAAGTTTATCCTTAATCAATTAATTACTTCAAGTTAATTACATTAATCAATTATTTCTAATCACTAGTTAATGATCCCATTATTAACTACCCATTAACTTCCCATTAATTTCTTACCCTAAGTAATTATCTTTAATTAATTTCATCATTAATTAATTACACCAATAAATTTTATTAAGTAATAAATCTTTTAATTAATTCACTAACTAATTATTCTAAATTAATCACAACTTAAATTAAGTTAAAGATAAATTCTTTATTTCTATTAATAATAAATTTTTTTTTTTAAAAAAAAAAAAAAAAACTGAGAAAACAGGTACACGAGAAAACTCGAGTGAAACCCGAGCTAGATCTGAAAATACTCGAGTCCATCACTGGCTCTTTCCTTCTTCTTCTCTTGACCCTGTTTTAAATTTTTAAAACTGCTATGTAGACTTAAACATTGCCTACGACACGGTAGCAATCTCGAGACATTCATCTTCCTTCCCGGTTCCTACTTCGAGTGCAAACTTCCGCTCAAACTTAAATCCCATTGACACGCTCTGACACGCGTGCACCTACACCACTGCTCCGATCATCTTCAACCGACGCCGCGACCACCCGCAAATCTCTGATGATCACCTTATCCCAAACGATCACTCAAAAATCCAAAAACCCTATCAATTCAAAATCGCACATGTTGAACGAAACCGAAACCCATAGCCTAATCAAAAACGACTCGACGCCGACGATCCCAATTGCCATCGACCACGCCATCACGACCCAAGCTTCGTCACCATCCCACGCATCGATCCCCCCAGGTCCGGTAAATTCCGATGCCACGGCGACACCGCATTCGCCTCGACCACCAAATCGACCAAACCACAGCCCTAAACCCTATTCCTCCTTCGCCACACCACCTCGGCGATCAGAAAAATCATCAACAAATTTTCCCACAACCCCTAGATGACCCGCTACCTCCAGTTCCAACCCGACACCAAAACTCCCCCGCGATTGTCTGTAACCACCCAACGATCGAAAACCGATCAACTACCGATTCCTCTTTATATTCTAACTTAAAATTTACAAAACTTCCCCTAAAAATCATAACTTAACAAGACGATTCTGATAGTATAAGCACAACATGAGATTATACAAATTTATTTTCTGATATGATTCATCCATCCCTGTAAATTCTTCTTTTCAGATGAATACTAGATAATTTCACTTAAAAACATTTTTAAAAATAGAATCTAACAAATACAAACATATTCCTTTTAAACACCAAAGCCTATAAGTGATTGAGTGAAAAGAAATTGAATTTTTGATTTGTTTTTGGGCCTGTTGGAATAAAAAGAGACATGCACATACATACATACTTTCAACTTGTATACGCAGACAAAATTACATTTCTATATCCATGCAAAACATTTTCACAACATTACTACTATTATTTATCACATGCATTAGATAATAAAATAGGTTAGGCTTTTAAAGGTGAAGTTTACTCACTGTTAAAAGATGAACAGAGTATCCTGGAAGATGATTTTTGAAACTGAGTTGTTGAATCCTTTAAAACTGAAGCTTGTAACTTGTTTTTGATGTTTGATTGAATTGCTAGCTTGATCTCAGGTATAAAACTTGGAAACTGATGTTGTATTTCTTCTGATTTCAGGTTTGCAAATTTGGTCACAGGCTTTTGATTTTGCTACAGATTGCATTTTGAAGATAAAATCTTGTTTGATACTTTTCTGGTTTGAGAAATTTTTTTGTTACAGGATTTGATTTCCTGGTTTTAAATTTCCAGGTTTAATTTCTCTGGTTTTTTTCTTTTTCGTTTTCTTGAGAAGGATGAAAGAAGATTATACAATAGCCTGGTTTAACATTTTGATTTTTATTTTCATCAAAAACTTAAAGAAATAAGGTTGCCACTTGTATTATTATGCTAACACTAAGATAACAAATGTCAATGTATGTTATCCTTAGCTTCCACTTGTATTTTACATGTAAATGATATCTTTATGTGTTTTCATCTTATATTTCCATAAATACTTTTCTCTTATGTTTATATTACTTAAAGAAAATGTTATATAAGATTTAATTATATACTAAGTAACCATATATATATATTAGCATTAAAATGTAGAGTTTATTTAAATAGCTTTTGGAAATCATCATGTTGAACTCAAAACAATAGCTTCCTAATCATAATATAAATATATATATACACACTTGTATATATATGTATAAGTATACACTAAAAATTCTCAATATTATAAAGTTTGTACATGTCTATTTCAAATTTGTTAATTTACTATAAGATATATCATTTCCAAATATTCATAATTCAATATTATTATAGCTCAAATCCATTTAGATATCTTTATATTATCACCTCTTCATTTGTTCACTTATAATTCAGTATTTTATTAATTCAATCCGGTTAATTATCAATTAACAGATGTCCGAAAAATCCGGGTTATCACAAGAACACTTGTAGCTACAAATATAAAAAATGATACACAAATACTCGCCTCTATTTATGCCCAAATCCATAAATAAGCATCTCATCCCTGAACCTGAAATGTCTCGGACTAACTCGAGTACTATATAAATAACACATGAGGTCAGACTATGTCTAGAATGTAGATGTCAATATAAAAAAACAACTGGCATGGTATAAATAAATGCAACCGAAGAGGTACGTGCAACCGAAGAGGTACGTGCATATCTCAAATGTCAACATATCTCAAAATCGTGCACACTAAAGATAATCCATCTCTAAGTAAAGTTGATTCACACATCAAACAAGCATATAATCAAGTAGGTGAAACAACCATAATCTAACTATCATCAAGTATAAAAACTCATCACCAATACATGATATGCTCTCAGTAATGCCATAGATTCTCTCATATAATCGTAAAGTAGACATACCCGGGTCTGACTTACTCAATATATATATATATATATATATAACACATAAAAATTACCCAAATCAAACATACACGAAACATAACTATGGCATACCCTTGGTAGCTAGGGTTATTTCTCAAATAACCATGTAAAAGATAGGTACAAGGTCCAACTCCATGTTCTCAATATCATTAGCTATCCTTGATAGTGGTATAATCGATGTGTACGGGGTTGCACAACTTTATAGACTCTCTGTCTCATAAATAATCCAAGAGATCGATAATCACATAACAATCATCTAGACTTTCAACCTCATAGTAATTGACTTAGCTCTTAGCCAAAGAAATAATCATACGATCTCTTAGACCTCTACTAATCCACCCAAGTCACAGTATCGTGGATCGACATTGGGACCCTCAGTCCTATGTGCTCTCAGCATCATAAATATCTACTTTGGCATCAGCCTCAAAACATGATCTGATCGGCTCTCAGCCATAAATACAATGATCTCATATAGGTGAATAAGTAATTGTTTATATCCTCTCATGCGTTTCATCAATAACAGCCAGCGAGAGACTGACAGCTCTCACCCTGCTTTAGGAGCCTTCTTCACACGCTTCCAACGCTACGTCTACGGTCTTAGTTACCTCGATGAATATCGTGGTCCAATATCCATCAAGTGCAAGACTACGCTATGCGTTGGTCACGACCCTACAAGTGCCCCAAATGGTAACATACTGCTAGCCTATGTGACACAGAGACAGTGGCTCCAGCACATTCATCAAAAAGGTGTCATGGATTAAGGGAGCGACCCCGCAATCAGGTGGCTAGGATGGATACTAGCCAATTTGGTTTACTCCACCTCGTATAATAAGATTATACACATAATAGATAGACACCCTTATGGCTCTCAGCCTGCTCACTCTCAGTGCACATCGCCATAAATATAACACCACATACACTCGATTCTGCTAGAGTGACACCAAAGTAATTGAACAAATATCAACTCAGGTGTCCTATACCACCTGGCGTTACTCGTCCGTTTACTTAATGCTCGTAAATTACACTCATCATCACATAATTATTCTATATAACAAGTCCAAAGAATAACCGAAGAAATATTACCGAAAGTCTCATACCAGGCGGTACTATAACTTGGTTTATTCAAATTGCTCGTTACATAGAAATATACATCAATCAAAATATACAATTTTATTATTTATTGATTCGGAAGGGGTTTAAAAATACATTTTCCCAAAATCTTCGAAATAATTTCAAATATCAATTTTTGATCAAAAGAAAATTAATTAATTAAATTTTCATTCTTTCCTCAAAATCCATTTTCCATTTCAAAATAAATAGTTGCAAATCTCTTATTCAATCACTAGGAAATCTATAAGTTATACTTCACTCAATTTCCAAATCCTTTAAATTCCTTTTAAAAGCAATTTATACATTTTAAAATCCTTCTCAAATAATTGGAAAGAATAATATTAAATAAGTTTTATAATTCAAGATTTTATTTATCTAAAAAATAATGATAATCAAATGCTAAGCATATTACTTACGAAATATTATTTTCCAAACCTCTGGTCTATTAAATTCAAATAAAAATAACCAATCAATTTACAAATGCAAAATTTAAATACCATTTTAAAACAATCATTTAAATATTTTTTAATGATAAATGAATATAAAAAATTCAACAATTCACTTACTTGATAAAATTCCAGAATTCATCATTTCCAAATAATTTCAATTCTCACAATTCAAAAAATTATTCCAATTTTATATTTTCCCTCAACTTCAAAATTTATTCCCATTATACATAATATCTTCAAAATTAAATAGGGAAAATCACTCTAAAAATTTACTATTTATTTCCAAAATAATTTATTTATTTCAAATCTTTACCTTTTAATTCATTTACCCCATTTTGATCAATTTTAAGTATTGTGTTCAATTAATACTACCATGCAATTTAACCAATACATACGCACAACATAACTCATCTAAAGTACACATCACTCTTTCAATCAATCTCATCAAATTAACCCATATCAACCAAGCATTCAAGCAATTAATGGGATAAATTCACATCAAATCATACGATATAGATATAGTTGTGAGTTTGGAAACTCATCATAACGATGCCCAAATTCCCAAATCGGCGGTTATCCGCTACTATCGTCAAGTCCATGACAACGCATATGCCTCCTCCACCTAATGCGCTGCCTCAGGCATTTCAGCCTTACCATCGCACATACACTAGCAACCAACTCGAACAAACTAAAGAGTTCTGTATGCACGATCATTTGACGCCATGCATTCCACCTTCAGCCACCACGCCACTAGTCACTGCAATCACCAACAGTAGCCTAATCTGCACCTCTAAGTTGCCAGCACAACACTATCTCCACCGTCTTTAGTTGACATCTCCAAGCCGCAACCATTCCTGGGTCACAAAAATTAAAAGCTACAGCAGCCACGACCTTCCCCGTCCCCTCCCCTAATGTTGAATGCAAGTCGCTACTCCCCTCTCCTCGCATCGCCAATGCTGATGCCCTCATCGACTGCGTTCCGAACGCGACTTTATTTTTCTCTCCAATTAATTTCTAGTATTTTGGAGTTAGGGCAACTAATAGAATCGGGTTTGGGCTTGAGTGAGAAAGCAAGGAGATAAATCTAGAAGCAAGTAGAGAATGAAAATGGGCTTGAGCCTTGTTTAGTTAAGGTTGGATTTTAATTTTCTACTTTGCCCAATTGTTTAATCATCTTTTCATTTAACTTACTTTCTCATCAATTCATAATTAAATTTTAATTTAAATTAAATTGATTTACACTTCCTTGTCCGTAATATACATCGACTACTATAGCTATTTATTTAATTTGAATTTTGTTTACTTCTATTTTCAACTATTTTAATCACATAAAAATTATTTACACTTTTTAAAATATTTTATATTCAATTGAACGTTTATTCAATTTCAATAAATTATCGAAAAAGAATTTTTTTAATTTAATTTATTATACCAAAATCTTATATTAAATATAATTTAATTAACTCAAAATTCACGTTAAATATATTAATTATCACAATTCGAATTCGAACATTATTATTTTAATTAAATTTATTTATTTATACGGCATGGGAAGCAAGGTTGTTATAGGCTTTCCCTTATGAAAATTGCATCCTCGTGGTTTCTTATTAGAAACATCATATACAACTCAAACCCAGAACTTTCTTTGTATCAGAAAACTTCCATCAAACTTAATCTACTCAATCTTTTATGTGGTTTTCACACTTCAATTTATCTTATCGTATGCTACTATTTTAATTAGATTCAATTAACGACTTTCTATTTTTCTCATACAATATATTTTTGTGAAAATATTCCAAGTGTTAGAATTTTTGAAATTTTTTGGCAGATCCTCCTTTATACAAAGAGCGCTCCAAAAATTCAAAACACAAAGATATCACAAAATATAAATACATCCCAAAATAGGCATCCCGAAACAGGGGAAACAATACAGTCACAACATATATCGATATAGCGTACAATATGTATCTTTATTTAGCATTTTAAGCAAGTTAGCTTAGTATTAAGCAAGCAAGTGAGCTATTGCCGTCAATTAGTCCAACTAGTCCTCTTGAACACCTATTCTTGAGTTAATTTAAACATTAGTTGCATATAGTAAAATATGACAAGCATGTATAATCTATACTGTACTATTAAAAGTCAGTCCTAAATCCTCTTCTCTCATTCATTCTCAACTTTGTCTTTTGAGTTTTCTCCACTTTCCATATGGCATCCATTCAATCCTTTTCTTTTAATGCCTTCTCCTCTCCCTTTAATTTCAGAAATAAAAACTCATTATATTCCAATAAATATTCTTTCCTAATTTACCTAATCTTCTTTCTTTTCCGAGGTATAAATTAAGTTCCGCTCTCTTCAATCTTCCAAATAACAGATTAGTAGATATGGATTTTATTCCTCTCAAATATTCAATCTTATTCAACTTTATTTTTTATTTTTTAAATGGTAGCAAATATTACAAAGCAATTATATTAATCATGCTACTATTATTCATTTCCATTCCTCCTACAATAGAGCATGAAGGGTAATTCAATTATTAATTTTTGTATGTATTTATAAATAAATATGCCTTTTTATGGATTTCTACTACCCTTCAAATAATTAATTTCAAATCTTAAATTAATTTCATTATAATTGTATAACTGTATACTCTTTCACCCTTAAATTCATTTATTCATATATGTATATCTTCCACTTCCATTATGCTATTTTACTTTCATTTTCTCATCTTCTCCATTTAAAACAAAATCATAAATCCTTATATACTATCCGATATATGGTGAAATGTTTTCTCCTTTTGTTGTTCATATTTTCTTACAGCTTTTACTAGAGTTATATAATTCCGTCTTCCCTTATTTGCGGTACGTTTCATGGTTTTAGGTATGTAATGTTTAATTTATTATATATGAGTAAGGTTTGTAAAAATTAGATTTCAATTCTTAAAAAAAGTTTGTAAAATAGAATAATATTTGGTCTCCAACAGGTACTCCATTTTAGTGGAATCAATATTAGAAAAATCAAATTAAAAGATATAACTCCTCCAGATTTTACTACAATTGTCTTTCTTTGGTTATAGATATTTGTTGCCGAAATTTCAAGGTAAAAAAATTAGAAGGGATATTGATTCAATTTTCATAGTAACTGACTTATTTGTATACGTTCTTCATCAATTCTAATATTTTTCATTTGGGTATCTATTAAATTCATTTAAGTTTCAGTTCATTTATCCTTCGGTTCTTTAGCACATATTACTATTTTTTTATTTTAACATAATCTAATTTGAACTTTCCATTTGTATTTTTATTGCTATAAGTATCTTTTAATATTATGATCTTTAATCTAATTCATAGAAGATACGCTATACAACAATGCATACCTTGAAGTGTGATAGGTATGAAGTTAATATTAGTGAGGATATGTTACAATAAAAAAAAAATTATGTTATGTTTATATGATCTTTATACACTTAGTACTTTTTTATAAAAGGAATCTTTCTATCTATTGTCTTACTTAAGAAATTCAATTTTTGATCATTTATATTCTTTTTGGGAATTATTAAAGAAGTTATAAGGAGAAAGGGAGGGAAAAAGGCATCGATTATGTTGTACAAAAAAATTCAACATCTAACCATTTATATTCTCTTTTCTAATTCACCCTCAGCTCATATTTTGTATTTTCCTTAGTTTTGGGAATAATTTTGCATTTTTTCCATTTATTTATATTTATATCAATCTATTATACATTCTCTTTTTATTAAATAAGAAACTGACCATGAAACTGTTTGTATTCATTTTTTAGCAAAGCTATTAGGGTTGATTGGGCCATTTCCAGATCTTATCTTATACTATATACCTTATTAGCATATCTCCAACGATTTCCTTCCTATTTTCTCTGAATTTTAGAAATAAAATACCGCTCTCTCCTTAATTTGCCTCATTCTTCACAATATGGACCTCCAACAAAAAATATTATTCTTATACTATCTATTATATCTATTATATATTATATCTATTCTCTATTAGATATATTACATATAAAACAAAATAAGTGACTACTTGAATTCTTGCTTCTCATTCAGAATCCTTTTCTCTCCTTAGTTTGAGGGAAAATTTTCACATCTTATATTATACCTTACCTTATACTATATACTTTATTATTAGATCTCTTATAATTTCCTTCTGTTTTCTCAGAAATTTAGAAATAAAATACCGCTCTCTCCTTAATTTCGCCTCATTCTTCGCAATATGAACCTCAAACAAAAATATTATTCTTATACTATCTATCTAATCCATTATATTACATATATATTGTATCTACTATCTACTACATATAAAAGGGAATATGTGACAATTTGAATTCTTGCTTCTCATTCAGAATTCTTCTCTCCTAATTAGGGAAAACTTTCACATCTTATACTATATACCTTATTAGCAGATCTCTCACGATTTCCTTCCTATTTTCTTAGAATTTTAGAAATAAAATACCGCTCTCTCCTTAATTTGCCTCATTCTTCGTAATACGGACCTCCAATAAAAATATTATTCTTATATTATCTATTATATTACATATCGATCTATTATATCTATTATCTATTACATATCTTATGTAACGCCCCACTCTGAGACCCACTGTAACAAAGAGTATTACGGGAGTAATACCGTCTGTTAAAGCGGAGAATAGAGTATAGTGGAAGCGACCATTTGTAATCAAGCTATAACTATCTACTGAATACGTCGAAAGGGTGGCATCTATTTTTTTTTCAAGTGGTTCGACATATTCAATAAATATTTATAACGAAATTACAATGGCTAAAGATCTATCAGAATAAGCATAGTAATAAAATGATAAAACATCACAGAACAAAATCACATAACAGATATAAAATCCCAGAACAATACATCGTCAATACAGATCCAAACACTATAAGTGGGTACAAAGCCACTGCCCATACATGTGAGTCAAAAATATGTACATATCAAAGTCTGAATAATAACAGAGTAGCGGAATAGTGGACAAATAAAAGCGCTATCTATCAGCATAGCAGATAATGTCCAAGCGGAAGCACAAAAGCTAGGTCCAGAGACCTAACCTGAAATAACTCGGTCTGACCCGAGCGAAAACACTCGGGTCAGGCTAGCTAAACAATCAGTAATAACTGAGATATATAATAATGCGGTACATAAATGAAACAGTACTTTTCCTAAGAAAAGAGTATTTTGGACCACATGAATATAATGACGGTCCCTAATCATCAATCAACAATAAAAATCTCCAAAGAGAATATCAGCACCAAAGTGTTGAATAAATAAAATCGCCTCATATCATCGGCGTAGCCAAAGCTATATAAAGTTGCCCATAGGCAATAATCCCATGTATGACCAGAGTCTGTAATCAATGCCCAAGCAAAGATCGATGCTCCAAAGAGCAATGGGGATATACTGAAAAGTCAATGAAATCAAACACTGAAAAGCAGTGTCCGAAGACATTGTGAATCCACAAGGTAATCGCACTTACATCGTATGGTTCCATAGAACCAACACCGAATGGCGGTACTCGAATGGATATAAAAATCATCAGATAATACAAGTATAGCACGTGCACCGACCGGAGTCGTTATTGCCAAGTACTGTAGAGTTGTGATCGATCACTCACACAGATGCGGAACACGCGAGATGGTGAGATCCTTCCCAGAAGGATAAAGGCCCAGAGGCACATGCCGAAAAAAGAAACTGCTCCATAGAACAGGTGTCCAGAGACGGTTGCCCAGAGGCGTGGTGACCCAGAGGTCCAGTACTGGCTGCCAGAGGCTAATGTGTCACAAACTTCTTAGAGAGGAACCCGTAAAGTGTTAACGATGAGTCCCATACCCCACGTTTGCACTAAACGGTTTACTAACCAATAGCAAGCTCACACTCCAAACAATAAAAAGTCCACCTCGTATCATCGGTAAACTAGACCCAAAGGTCAAAACGATCAATCGAATAGGTCGGGGATTAACCGGAAAGAAAATACACACGGTTCCATAGGCCGGAGATTTCCTAATCATTTAAGCACCTTTCCACTTTGCTCGACGTGCTAAAAAGTGAGTGTG
This sequence comes from Allium fistulosum, assembly GCA_030737815.1. Taxonomy (NCBI): domain Eukaryota; kingdom Viridiplantae; phylum Streptophyta; class Magnoliopsida; order Asparagales; family Amaryllidaceae; genus Allium; species Allium fistulosum. The sequence continues at coordinate 146,606,472 of CM060908.1, read as the reverse complement.
AGATTTTTATTATAGAAAATAATGGTTCGAAATGGATTTATACTTGATTTTGAGAACACTTTAAAACGGCTTTTGAAAACTCTCCTATTATGGAGTAAATAGTTTACTAATTAAAAATAATATTATATAATAATTTTGAAAGCCATTTTGGAGCGAAAAATCCTTTTAAAACCTTTTTATAAGGCCCGTGTACAAAATCCAGTGACAAATCTCAAAGAAATCGATAAAACCAGAAAATCACTGAAAATATTCTAAGTGTTGGAAAATAGTCCAAAACTGACGCGAACCCAAGTTCGGAAAATTATTCGGACCAGCAGACTGCATCCGAATGGCATGAAAATTGGTAGGAACGTAGTCCGACATTCCTACTTCAGAACGCAAAAAGAATTACTCGATTCCGACTTGAAACGAAGGCGTAGCGACGTTCCAAAGTCGGACACAGAAACATGAAATGCACTGTTTTGCACAGCGATCTGGGTTCAACTCTGACAGGAAATTCGAAGGGTCTAATGAACTCAGATGATGATCAAACTTTCCAGATATGGAGTTCATAACTCCATCTTTCCAACGAGACCAAAATCATCAAATTCCGACTAGCGGCTCAAAAGTTATGACCAAAATAGTTTCAGTTTCATCCATAGAGCTAATATGTGTATCGCTCTCGGGAAGATAGTAGAAAAATCAATTTTGACCTAGTTAGACTCAAAATTACAGAAAACTCACTGAACAAAAATTGTAGCATATGTTTTAAGCTTTCCGGAACATCCAAAATTATCTAATTTGGATCAAAAACGAGAGAGATACATGCAAAACAATATCAGATTGAAACTCAAGATAACTTGTTAAAGACAGAATTGGTCTTCTGTCTTTGAATGCATTTCAGGTCATATAAATGGCAAAATTACAGAAAACTCACTGAACAAAAATTGTAGCATATGTTTTAATCTTTCCGGAACATCCAAAATTATCTAATTCGGATCAAAAACGAGAGAGATACATGCAAAACAATATCAGATTGAAACTCAAGATAACTTGTTAAAGACAGAATTGGTCTTCTGTCTTTGAACGCATTTCAGGTCATCTAAATGGAAAAATTACAGAAAACTCACTGAAAAAAAATTGTAGCATATGTTTTAAGCTTTCCGGAACATCCAAAATTATCTAATTCGGATCAAAAACGAGAGAGACACATGCAAAACAATATCAGATTGAAACTCAAGATAACTTGTTAAAGACAGAATTGGTCTTCTGTCTTTGAACGCATTTCAGGTCATCTAAATGGCAAAATTACAGAAAACTCACTGAAAAAAAATTGTAGCATATGCTTTAAGCTTTCCGGAACATCCAAAATTATCTAATTCGGATCAAAATCGAGAGAGATACATGCAAAACAATATCAGATTGAAACTCAAGATAACTTGTTAAAGACAGAATTGGTCTTCTGTCTTTGAACGCATTTCAGGTCATCTAAATGGCAAAATTACAGAAAACTCACTGAACAAAAATTGTAGCATATGTTTTAAGCTTTCTGGAACATCCAAAATTATCTACTTCGGATCAAAAACGAGAGAGATAGATGCAAAACAATATCAGATTGAAACTCAAGATAACTTGTTAAAGACAGAATTGGTCTTCTGTCTTTGAATGCATTTCAGGTCATCTAAATGGCAAAATTACAGAAAACTCACTCAACAAAAAGTGTTCCTTATTGAATCTAGTTTGCAGCAAAAAAACCTGACCAAAAACGGATGAGAAATGAAGAAGTTATGCCTGATTTCGTTTCAGCTACAATTCCAAAACGAAAATTATAGAAGCATCAAGTAAAAAAAGGATTTAGCTAGCAATTTTACCTCAACCAATATGGCAACTTGTGTGCATACCCAAAATGAAAGCAAAGAGGATCAAAGAGCTATGATTCATATGTTACATAATAAAACATGTGTTACTAAATGATTACTGAAATCAAAAGATGATTAAACACATATTAGAAGAGGTTTTTAGCAATATACCTCTCTAGAAAGCAACAAAGACTACTATAGCATCAACCCAAGTTAGCAAAAGATGATTAGGAGGCTATAAGATCAAAAAAACACATAAAACATGTGTTACCAAATAAATTTCAGAAATGAGAAAGATATAAAAATGGATTTGAGGTGGGTATTTGCATTACCTTTGCATAGAATGACTTGCATAAGCTAAAACTAGAAGGAGATGAAGATAGATGCCATTTTTGTTATGAAAGCTTTAGGAAATGATTAGGGTTTTGATTAGGGATGAATGAATGAGGTTTGGAGAGTTTGAGATAATTTATAGAGGAGGTTTAGGGTGGGTTATTGGGTTAGGTTTAGAAACTCAATAAGAAGAGAGTTATTTACATGTTTTCCAAAAATTAGTCTAAGTGTTCATGTATGTTTATAAAACTCATTTTTCTTATCCAAACCCGTTTTAAAATCTCTCCTAAAATATTTAACTTTCCAAAAATAACATTTTATCCTCATTTTAAAATCTCATATTTCCCATTTAATTAAAATAGCCTTTTCACATAAATTTTGTTATTCCAAAACCTTTTATGCTTCATTAAAATAAATAAAAATCCTAACTTTTATTTATTAGTTGGTAATGCAAATCCTGGGTTGTTACATCTTATCTTATACCATATATCTTATTAGCAGATCTCTCATGATTTTATTCCTATTTTCTTAGAATTTTAGAAATAAAATACCACTCTCTCCTTAATTTGTCTCATTCTTCGTAATACGGAACTCCAACAAAAATATTATTATGATACTATCTATTATCTATTACATAATAAAGAGAATAAGTGACTATTTAAATTCTTGCTTCTCATTCACTCCCATTCATAATCCTTTTCTCTCCTTAATTTGAGGTAAAATTTATGCATCTTATCTTATACTATATACCTTATTAGGAGATCTCTCATGATTTCCTTCCTATTTTCTTTCAATTTTAGAAATCTTATACTATATCTTATCTTATACTATCTTATCTTATACGATATACCTTATTAGTAGATCTTTTACGAATTACTTCCTATTCTCTTAGAATATTAGAAATAAAATACCTCTCCCCCCTTAATTTGCCTCATTCTTCGCAATATGGACCTCCAACAAAAATACTATTCTTACACTATCTATTATATCTATTGTATTACATATCTATTATATCTATTATCTATTACATTACATATTATTATATATATTATTACATATTATTATTACAACATATAAAAGAGAATAAGTGACTATTTGAATTTTTGCTTCTCATCCAGAATCCTTTTCTCTCCTTAATTTGAGGGAAAATTTTCACATACCCATAATAATTATTTATTACTTTAAGCTGACACATAAATTTCCATTATACTTGAAAACCATAAGTTTATGACCTTTCATCTTCTATTTTATCTATTCAGAAATATATTGTAACGACCCGTATTTTTACGGATCGAAAGATTGTAAAACAGTTGTTAAGCCGTTCAGAGTTTAGGTCGTTAGTGTTGATAAGTCAACCAAAGCTTAGGTCGTGTCGTAGCTTAGGTCGTACAATAGCTTGGGACGACTTAAGAGATTGGAATGACCTAAGGAGTAGATGACTTAGGGGGTTAGATGACCTATAAGAAAGTTAGCGACTTAAGGAAGTAGGCGACTTAAGGAGTCGGCGACTTAAGGGTTAGCGGCATAAGAGTAGCAACCTAGGAGACTGGGCGAGCTAATGACTTAAGGAGGATAGGTCGGCAACGACCTAAGGAAGTTGGTGGTAGCAGTTAGCGACCTAGGGGTTGAGTGAGTTAACGACCTAAGGAAGTTAAGTCGTGGACGAGTTAAGGTGTTAGGTCGTTGAGTTGCTATGGCGTGTTTAGTTAGGTCGTTAGACGACCTAAGGTGTTAAGTCGTTAGGTCGTGTGGTGAGCCGCGTGTGTGTTAGGTCGGTGCTTCTGTTAAGTCATAAGTCATGAAATCTGTTAAGTCGTAAGTCGTGAGATCGGTTAAGTCGTAAGTCGTGAAATCTGTTAAGTCGTAAGTCGTGAGATCGGTTATGTCGTAAGTCGTGAGATCTGTTAAGTCGTAAGTCGTGAGATCTGTTAAGTCGTTAAGACATAGGTCGTAGGGTTTCTTAAGTCGTGGACGACTTAAGGGGGCGGACGACTTAAGGGTTTCCAGCCTATAAATACGGGGTTTTTCCTCACTTTTTGGGATCCGGATTTTGAAGCGACGAAGTCCTGCCATTTTGAGAGCTCGAGTGGTGCACTTCTTCACTTCTTTCCTCCACTTTAATCTTGTGATTCCTTCCATCCAAATCGAAGATCAAATCGAAGATCCAAGAGCTTAGATTGAAGATCTCCATCCATTGAAGAGAAATTTCATCGTTTGAAGCGGAGTTTTGGAGAATCGAGTTAGATCCTTCGCTGTCCAGATCTAAAGTGTGTTGCTTTTAAGGTGTTTAGGTGATTTGGTGAGTGATGGTTATCTCTCACACGGATCCAAAGGAGTATATCGGATTGGTGGCTTGATTATGTGTTAAAATAGTGATTTCCATGCATTTCAATAAACTTAAGTGTAGATCTATTGTTCATGATGATTTGACATCCATTTTACTACATGTTAATCTATGCAAGTTCATTCATCAAGTTGTAGAGATATTGCTCATGATTCATGCTTGTTAGATTTGGACTCTTTATTTACAAAATTTCCATTCTAGTTATAATCGCTTTTAGATCTTGTTTGCATGATTGATTACTTGGATTGATGATTGATTTGATTGATTGTTATAAATTAGTTGATTAGTTGATGGATTTAGACAAGATGGTCGAAGATGATTCAAAAGCTAAGGGAAAGGCTCTTGAATTGGAAAAGCTGCTCGTAGCATATGTGGCGGTTGATGAAGCTCATATGGATAGATTTGATGATGATGTTGACATGAGGCTTTGCTATGATGAGATGAAGCGAGGCATGATATGAGATAGCCTTGGTTTAATCCAGACGGGATCATTCCAAGCATGTTGGTAACTCGGTGAAACGGTTCGAGTTCGAGGATAATGGTTGGCTCGAGAGGCGCTTGAGCCAGTATGAGAATAGTCGTCGAGGAGGATGACTAGAAGGCTGAGATTTCATCGTTGTTGAAGGTTCTAGCAGGCTCAAAGCAAGAGTACGCTGGGCAGATTCGATAGTCCCAAAAGACTACAGTTGGTAGTCGAGTACTCTGGGCAGATTCGATAGTCCTAGGCACGGGCTGTGACGACGTGCGGAGTTCTGTCTAGAACCGGGGTTACCATTGGCCCTTGAAGGACGGCTGAAAGAATGTGCCGGTCATTCAATTAACGGTGGTATCGAAGCAATGATAACAGTGATAGCCAGAGTCATGGATGTTTGGTTGTATCGTCATCGGTCTCAAGAGCGATATTTTCTAGGTGCTTATCTGATCTTGGTTTAGGCCTTGGGGGTTTGTACTTGGAAAACATCGACCTTGACTCGAGTGATAATTGCTTTACTTTAAATGTCTGCTTCGCTATGTTTATTTCGGCTTAGTGTCTGGGAGCTATCACTGTAGAAAGAGGGGGAGTGGGAGGGTTGGATTCCTATTCCTTTTAACTTTATGCTCTTTTGGTATGTTGTTAGTTAATTTACCGCTCACTAAGACTGTTGTCTGACTCAAGGTTTTATGTTCATCTCGTATTACCTTGGACTGTTCATCCATTTTGGGATGGGCAGACTAGGTAGCAGGTGACAGGTGCTGTTCTTAGTTACCAACGATGCTGATGACGAAGACGAGCTGGAGGCTTGCATATTATTTCTTACTATATGTACTGGATGTTCCGCTGCTTGTATAATTCTCTGAGTGATATGTAGTGAGGCTTGATGTATTGACTATTCAGATGTTTGTATTCAACTATTATGAAGCTTAATTGATGAGATTCTATTTTGTGAAGCTTCACTATATATATATTCTCTATTGTATTTTATCCATGCGCTGTGAGTAATACGATAGATTCTGCTACTTTAACTTAACCTTGGCAATCGTCCATGGCTGCCTGGCACATTTTACAGCGCACTATTTCCATGTTTAGTGCAGGGGTCATAGGCGGTCGTCACATTTGGTATTAGAGCTTTGGTTATTCGATTTTAGCCAACGCTCGTTGACGTAACTATGTATGAGAGACGTAATTGTATTTTGATGGATGATTACTATATATAATATAGTAGCTTAGAAGTATGTGAGTCCTTTATGCAGTTGTTTCTCAAAGTGTGCTGATCATTTCTTTTATAGATATTAAGAATGAGTCGAAGAGGGAGACCAGCTGCTAGGGAAGGCCGTGCTACTGAGGGGGCTGCTGATTATACTGCTATGTTCGAGGCTATGATGACTTCGATCATGAGAAGGATGCCTGCTCCGGGGCCATCAGTAGATGTTGGAGTTCAAATTCAAACTCCAAAACCGGTGGATTTTTCTAAGCTGTGTAAAGATTATACTGCTCTTGGAGGAAAGGTTTTCTTGGGAACAGAGTCAACTATTGAAGTCCAGAGATGGATAGATGCTTGTAGAAGGATCTTTGGTGACTTGGGAATCGAGGATGCAACTAAAAGGAAGCTCGCATCAAGACAGCTTCAAGGAAGAGCTTCTGATTGGTGGAACTCTATCACCATTGATACTCCGGAGGAAGAAATTACTTGGGTGCAATTCCAAGCCAGATTTGAAGCTAAGTTCATTTCTACAGCTCAGAAATCTGTTCTGTTCAAGAAGTTTGTGGAGCTCAAGCAAGGTGGAAGACCAGTTCTTGAGTATGTTTCTGAGTTTGAAGCTTTGTCCAAGTATGCCCGGTCGTATATTGAATCTTCATATCAGAAGAACGAGAAGTTTGTGACAGGCTTGGACAGTTATCTTGGGAGGCAGTTGGTGGATCATCTGGACGATCCATTTGAGAAGCTTGTAGAGAAGGCTCTCAGGCACGAGAATCTGTTTCCTAAAGAAGGATCTGTCGCTGCTGTGACCAAGGAGGAGTCTAAACCATAGCAGGGTGGAAACAAGAAGAGGAAGCAGCAGCAACAGAAGGGTAAGGATGGCCAGAAGAAGTCGAAGGGCGAAGTGACCTGCTACAATTGTCAGCAGAAGGGCCATTTCTCTAGAGATTGCAAGAATCCTAAGGTGCCGATGAAATGACACAACTGTGACAAGCCGGGGCATATTAAGAAGAATTGTCCAGAACCGCGAAAGGACAAGGAGATTGTGCAAGCTTATGCTTTGGGGGCTGTTCCATCATCTTCGAAAGCTCCTAACGCTAAAGAGAAAGGAAAGAGTGTGGTGGTTCAAGGTACTCTTTCCATATGTGGTGTTCTAGTTAGAGTGTTATTTGATACTGGGGCGTCGCATTCTTTTGTTTGTAATGAACTTGTAGGCCGGTTGGGTTTAGAACCGGATATTGTTGATAGGCCATTGGTTGTGACTAATCCAGTTGGGGGTTCATCTTGTCTGTGTATGTTATGCCGTGGTCTGATTGTATCGAGTCATGATTGCTCTTTTGTTTGTGATTGTTTTGTTCTGAACTTTGCGGGGTTCAGAATTATTTTGGGTATGGACTGGCTTAGGAAGTATGCGGCAAAGGTTGATTGTGAAAGGTTGGAGGTGACAGTCGAGAATGTGGAAGGGCAAAAGGTTGTGATACGATGTAAGCATGAGGAAGGCGTCTTCATGAGCTTCATGTATTCGCTGGTTGTTCCACATGATGGACTGTCATCGGTGCCAATCGCTAATGGATTTGAGGATGTCTTTGATAAGGTCAAAGGGTTACCGCCGCATAGAGAGATTGAGTTTCGTATTGATCTAGTTGAAGGAGCCAGACCTGTTGTGATGCCTCTTAGGCAGATGGCGCCTAGGGAACAGCAGGAGTTGAAGGTGCAGGTTGATGATCTCTTATAGAAAGGATTCATTCGGCGTAGTGTGTCTGAATGGGGTGCACCAGTTGTGTTTGTAACCAAAGCAGATGGATCGTTGAGGTTGTGTGTGGATTATCGTGAGCTGAATAAAGTGACTAAGAAGAACAAGTATACATTATCGAGAATAGATGACTTGTTTGATCAGCTTCACGAAGCTAAGGTGTTTTCTCAGATGGATTTAGCAACGGGATTTCACCAGTTAAGAGTGGCTAAGGATAGTGTGCCGAAGACTGCTTTTAGGACACCATCCGGTTTCTTTGAGTGGCTGGTAATGCCGTTTGGATTGACCAATGCACCAGCATATTTTGTGGATCTTATGAATAGAGTGTTCAAAGATCAGTTGAACAAGTTCGTACTAGTGTTCGTGGATGATATTTTGATTTATTCCAGAACTGAAGAAGAACACATGATGCACTTGCGTATTGTTTTGGAAATCTTACGGAAACATCAACTGAAGGCTAAGTTTTCGAAGTGTCACTTCTGGAAGAGTGAAGTGAGGTTCTTAGGCCATATTATCTTTGGAAGCGGAATAGCGGTTGATCGCGCCAAGATAGCAGCAATCCAGGATTGGGGTAGACCTAAGAATGCATCTGATGTGAGAAGTTTTCTTGGATTAGCAGGATACTATCGTCGATTTATCAAATACTTTTCCAAGGTGGCTGCCCCATTGACAGGATTGACGAAAAAGAATCAAGTATTCAGATGGGATGCTAAGTGTGAGCAAGCTTTCGGAATCCTGAAAGGGCGACTGACAAGTGCTCCTGTTTTGACTATTCCAAGTGGAAATGATGAGATGGTGGTTTACACCGACGCATGTGGTACTGGACTTGGAGCAGTGCTGATGTAGAAGGGTAAAGTTGTTGCGTATGCAAGTCGACAACTGAAGCCACATGAAAGGAATTATCCGACTCATGATTTGGAGTTAGCGGCGATTGTTTTTGCTCTGAAGATGTGGAGGCATTATCTATTGGGAGTTCGATTCGAGTTGTTTACAGATCATAAGTCGTTGAAGTATCTTTTCTCTCAAAAGGATTTGAATCTTAGGCAGCAACGATGGCAAGAGTTTTTGGCATCATATGATTTTGATATAGCCTATACTCCAGGAAAGGGTAACGCAGTGGCTGATGCGTTAAGTCGAAGACATGCAGGATTGGGAGCCATGTTTTCAGAATGGAAGAATCTCGAGTATTTGGCTGGATTTGACTTCAGGCCCAGATGTGAATTGGAACCTGAGATTTTGGCAAACTTATCAATAAGACCTACTCTTGTGGAAAGGATTGGCAAGAGCCAAAAGCGAGACGATAAGCTTGTCAAGATTATCCGTGATTTGGAATCTGGATTGGACCCAGAAAAGGATAAAGGATTCGAGGTTGATCGAGAGGGTTGGCTTCGGAAGCAAGGACGACTAGTTGTTCCCGATATAGATGAATTGAGAAATGAAGTTCTAAAGGAAAGTCATCACTCGAAGCTGACAATTCATCCAGGTGGAAATAAGATGTATCGGGATATGAAGAGAACCTATTACTGGGAAGGTATAAAGAAGGATGTTGGAAATTTTATTTCCAAGTGCATGAACTGCCAGTTGGTAAAAGCCGAACAGAAGAAGCCAAGTGGATTGCTTCAGCCATTAGAAGTTCCTACATGGAAGTGGGAGCAAATATCGATGGATTTTATTGACGGGCTACCTAGAACAAGAACGGGAAATGAAGGGATTTGGGTCATTGTAGATTGTCTAACTAAGAGTGCAAGATTCATTCCTGTTCGATCGACTAGGTCTGCGTCGAAATTGGCTGAGTTGTATGTTAAGTGGATAGTTCGATTCCATGGTATTCCTAAAAGTATAGTGAGCGATCGAGACCCATTGTTCACTAGTAGATTTTGGAAGAGCTTCCAGGAAGTTTTGGGAACCGAGTTGTGTTTGAGTACAGCTTATCACCCCCAAACAGATGGTCAGACCGAGAGAGTCAATCGAGTTTTGGAAGATCTCCTTAGAGCATGTGTTTTGGATTTCGAAGGATCATGGGAAGATCATCTTCATTTGGTGGAATTTTCGTATAATAACAGTTACCAGTCAAGCATTGGTATGGCACCGTATGAAGCATTGTATGGAAGACCGTGTAACTCTCCGACATGTTGGTTAGAAACAGGAGAAAAGTTGATACTTGGGCCAGAAATGATTCGACAGACTTCGGATTGTATAGAGATCATTCGGCAACGAATGAAGGTAGCCCAAGACCGTCAGAAAAGTTATGCCGATAAGCGTCGTAAGGATTTGGAATTCGACGTAGGTGATATGGTTTTTGTGAAGATTTCTCCACTGAAGAATGTTATTCGCTTCGGGAAGAAAGTAAAATTGACTCCGAGATTTGTTGGACCATTTCCGATCATCGAGCGAATTGGAAAGCTCGCCTACAAATTGGAGTTACCAGAAAAGATGGCGGTTGTGCACAATGTTTTTCATGTATCGTATCTACGTAAGTACGTGCACGACTCGAATACAGTAGTTTCTGCAGATAGTTGTGAAGATTTTGAGGTTGATCCAGTTGTTGAGAGACCTTGTAAGCCGCTTCGTGTTGTGGAAACTGACACGAAACAGCTTAGGAGGAAGGTAGTTAGGTTGCTCAAGATACAATGGAGTGATAATGTTAACGACTGTACATGGGAGGTGGAAGAGAGGATGAAGGCAGCTCATCCTGAACTCTTCGAGGTATGGCCATAAGGTGTCGTGTCGTCTCACGACATTGTAACTTGTTTTAATTTTAGAATTCTGCATGGTAGGATAGAATTGGATGCATGGTTTGTTGATTGCTATAGATGGTAGGCATGCAGAATAGTTTTGATTGCTCTTGTTTGTTTGGAATTTCGGGGGCGAAATTCCTAAGGGGGAGAGAATGTAACGACCCGTATTTTTACGGATCGAAAGATTGTAAAACAGTTGTTAAGCTGTTCAGAGTTTAGGTCGTTAGTGTTGATAAGTCAACCAAAGCTTAGGTCGTGTGATAGTTAGGTCATGTAGTAGCTTAGGTCGTACAATAGCTTGACTGAAGAGATTGGAATGACCTAAGGAGTAGACGACTTAGGGGGTTAGACGACCTATAAGAAAGTTGGCGACTTAAGGAAGTAGGCGACTTAAGGAGTCGGCGACTTAAGGGTTAGCGGCATAAGAGTAGCAACCTAGGAGACTGGGCGAGCTAACGACTTAAGGAGGATAGGTCGGCAACGACCTAAGGAAGTTGGTGGTAGCAGTTAGCGACCTAGGGGTTGAGTGAGTTAATGACCTAAGGAAGTTAAGTCATGAACGAGTTAAGGTGTTAGGTCGTTGAGTTGCTATGGCGTGTTTAGTTAGGTCGTTAGACGACCTAAGGTGTTAAGTCGTTAGGTCGTGTGGTGAGCCGCGTGTGTTAGGTCGGTGCTTCTGTTAAGTCGTAAGTCGTGAAATCTGTTAAGTCGTAAGTCGTGAGATCGGTTAAGTCGTAAGTCGTGAGATCGGTTAAGTCGTAAGTCGTGAGATCGGTTAAGTCGTAAGTCGTGAGATCGGTTAAGTCGTAAGTCGTGAGATCTGTTAAGTCGTAAGTCGTGAGATCTGTTAAGTCGTTAAGACATAGGTCGTGGGGTTTCTTAAGTCGTGGACGACTTAAGGGGGCGGACGACTTAAGGGTTTCCAGCCTATAAATAAGGTTTTTCCTCACTTTTTGGGATCCGGATTTTGAAGCGACGATTTCCTGCCATTTTGAGAGCTCGAGTGCTGCACTTCTTCACTTCTTTCCTCCACTTTAATCTTGTGATTCCTTCCATCCAAATCGAAGATCAAATCGAAGATCCAAGAGCTTAGATTGAAGATCTCCATCCATTGAAGAGAAATTTCATCGTTTGAAGCGGAGTTTTGGAGAATCGAGTTAGATCCTTCGCTGTCCAGATCTGAAGTGTGTTGCTTTTAAGGTGTTTAGGTGATCTGGTGAGTGGTGGTTATCTCTCACACGGATCCAAAGGAGTATATCGGATTGGTGGCTTGATTATGTGTTAAAATAGTGATTTCCATGCATTTTCATAAACTTAAGTGTAGATCTATTGTTCATGATGATTTGACATCCATTTTACTACATGTTAATCTATGCAAGTTCATTCATCAAGTTGTAGAGATATTGCTCATGATTCATGCTTGTTAGATTTAGACTCTTTATTTACAAAATTGCCATTTTAGTTATAATCGCTTTTAGACCTTGTTTGCATGATTGATTACTTGGATTGATGATTGATTTGATTGATTGTTATAAATTAGTTGACTAGTTGATGGAATTAGACAAGATGGTCGAAGATGATTCAAAAGCTAAGGGAAAGGCTCTTGAATTGGAAAAGCTGCTCGTGGCATATGTGGCGGTTGATGAAGCTCATATGGATAGATTTGATGATGATGTTGAGATGAGGCTTTGCTATGATGAGATGAAGCGAGGCATGATATGAGATAGCCTTGGTTTAATCCAGACGGGATCATTCCAAGCATGTTGGTAACTCGGTGAAAAGGTTCGAGTTCGAGGATAATGGTTGGCTCGAGAGGCGCTTGAGCCAGTATGAGAATAGTCGTCGAGGAGGATGACTAGAAGGCTGAGATTTCATCGTTGTTGAAGGTTCTAGCAGGCTCAAAGCAAGAGTACGCTGGGCAGATTCGATAGTCCCAAAAGACTACAGTTGGTAGTCGAGTACTCTGGGAGATTCGATAGTCTTAGGCACGGGCTGCGACGACGTGCGGAGTTCTGTCTAGAACCGGGGTTACCATTGGCCCTTGACGGACGACTGAAAGAATGTGCCGGTCATTCAATTAACGGTGGTATCGAAGCAATGATAACAGTGATGGCCAGAGTCATGGATGTTTGGTTGTATCGTCATTCGGTCTCAAGAGCGATATTTTCTGGGTGCTTATCTGATCTTGGTTTAGGCCTTGGGGGTTTGTACTTGGAAAACATCGACCTTGACTCGAGTGATAATTGCTTTACTTTAAATGTCTGCTTTGCTATGTTTATTTCGGCTTAGTGTCTGGGAGCTATCACTGTAGAAAGAGGTGGAGTGGGAGGGTTGGATTTCTATTCCTTTTACCTTTATGCTCTTTTGGTATGTTGTTAGTTAATTTACCGCTCACTAAGACTGTTGTCTGACTCAAGGTTTTATGTTCAACTCTTATTACCTTGGGCTGTTCATCCATTTTGGGATGGGCAGACTAGGTAGCAGGTGACAGGTGCTGTTCTTAGTTTCCAACGATGCTGATGACGAAGACGAGCTGGAGGCTTGCATATTATTTCTTACTATATGTACTGGATGTTCCGCTGCTTGTATAATTCTCTGAGTGATATGTAGTGAGGCTTGATGTATTGACTATTCAGATGTTTGTATTCAACTATTATGAAGCTTAATTGATGAGATTCTATTTTGTGAAGCTTCACTATATATATTCTCTATTGTATTTTATCCATGCGATGTGAGTAATACGATAGATTATGCTACTTTAACTTAACCTTGGCAATCGTCCATGGCTGCCTGGCACATTTTACAGCGCACTATTTCCATGTTTAGTGCAGGGGTCATGGGCGGTCGTCACATATATTCCATCTTCATATTCCAAATTTACTTTCGTTTTCTTACCTTCTTTAATTTCATCCGCTCAAATGTATTTATGACTTTCATTTCCCTAATTTACTTTCATTTTCACCTCTTCTAATCCTTAATACTATCAACTCTTTTGTTTTCTTTCCTTTACATCTAAGTGGAAAGTTTGCCTCTTTCGTTGGTTGAGTTTTCTTCTAGCTTTGGTTGTAATCATCGAATTACCTCTTCCATCATTAATGGCATGAGGTTAGGTACGTAATATTTTATTTTATTCTCTATATCTTATTAGCAGATCTCTCACGATTTTATTCCTATTTTCTTAGGATTTTAGAAAAAAATACCGCTCTCTCCTTGATTTGCCTCATTCTTCGTAATACGTAGCTCCAAAAAAAATATTATTCTTATACTACCCGTTATATATTAAATTTCTATATCTATTATCTATTACATATCTTACACTGTATATCTTACTAGCATATCTCATGATTTCCTTTCTATTTTCTTAGAATTTTAGAAATAAAATATCGCTCTCTCCTTAATTTGCCTTATTCTTCGCAATACGGACCTCTAATAAAAATATCATTCTTATACTATATATTATATTACATATCTATATCTATTATCTATTACATATAAAAGAGAATAAGTGTCTATTTGAATTATTGCTTCTCACTCACTCACATTCAGAATACTTTTCTCTCCTTAATTTGAGGGAAAATTTTCATGTACCTCTAATAATTATTTATTAATTCAAGTTGACACATAAACTTCTATCTTATCTTACACTATATACCTTATTAGCAGATCTCTCATGATGTCCTTCCTATTTTCTTAGAATTTTAGAAATAAAATACCGCTCTCTCCTTAATTTACCTCATTCTTTGCAATATGGACCTACAACAAAAATATTATTCTTATATTTTCTTTTCTATCTATTATATATTATATCTATTATCTATTTTACATATAAAAGAGACTAAGTGACTATTTGAGTTCTTGCTCCTCATTCACTTCTATTCAGAATCCTTTTCTCTCCTTAATTTGAGGGAAAATATTCACATACCCCAAATAATTATTTATTACTTCAAGTTGACACATAAATTTCTATTATACTTGAAAAACGATAACAATATGACCTTTTATCTTCTATTTTGTCTATACAGAAATATATTCCATCTTCATATTCCAAATTTACTTTCATTTTCTTATCTTCTTTCTTTAATTTCATCCGCCCAAATGTATTTTCCACTTTCATTTCCCCATTTTACTTTCATTTTCACATCTTCTAATCCTTAATACTATCAACTCTGTTGGAAATGTTTTTGTTTATGAAGTGAATTTACTAAAAAAATTAAATAAAAAAATAGGTTAATGGTAATTTATTTATGAACCATTATTATAATTGAGCCGTTGCAAGTTTACAATGGTAATATATTTATGAATCATTATTATAATTGAGCCGTTGCAAGTTTTCAACGGTAATATATTTATGAATCATTATTATTGAGCCGTTACAAAAGCTAATGGTATTACAATATTGTTTTAAGTGAGAATAAATTAAAATCCATTAACATTCCATCACTTTAGTGACGTATACAATTTCCATTCTGCCTATTTAAATAATATAAAGACGGAAGAGAAATGGTAAGAATAACAGACATTTTTCTTTTTATTCTTCCTTCAACAAAACTAAACACCTTGAGCAGTATTTCAGAGTGAAAATCAGAATCGACTTTGTCAGTGCTAACAGGTTGATATTTTTTCAGATTAGAGAGGCTGTTTTATCCTAGAGGCGGTGGCGTTTGTTTTTAAGAACTGCTTTGCACCTTCGAGCAGAACGCCAAAACGTCTTCAAGAGAGTGACAATGTACACAACTCAGTCGAAATTAATTGTTCCCAACAATTTGAAGACGTTCCAGATAACAATGACTTCTGTTGCAACTGATGGTATGTTTAAACTGAATGTTGAATGTAATAAAATGTCTGCTTCTGCTTATATTTTGTGTGATTTTAATATCTGGCACTCTAGATTATTTCATGTAAATAAACATATAATTCATAACATGAGCACCTTAGATCTTATCCCTAAAATGTCACAAACTAATTTTAATAAATGTGAATTCTGAGTCAAGCAAAAATCACCAAGAAACCACATAAATCAGTTGATAGAGTTTCTGAACCTTTGGATTTGATTCATTCTGATGTATGTGAGCTTGATGGAACTTTGACTAGACATGGACACCGTTACTTTATCACTTTTATTGATGACTGTTCTGATTTTACTTATGTATACCTTATGAAAATAAAAGTGATGCATTTGGTATATTTAAATTATTTAAAACTGAAATTGAGAATCAATCTAATATGAAAATTAAGAGACTTCGTAATGATAGAGGAACAGAATATGAGTCTAGTTTATTTCTTGATTTCTATAAATTGCATGGTATAATTAATGAGAGAACTGCACCTTATTCACCTAAAATGAACGGTAAAGCTGAAATAAAAAACAGAACCTTTACCGAATTAGTTGTAGCTGTCTTATTGAATTAGGTTGCATCAAAACATTGGTGAGGGATATTTTATTGACTGTATGCTATGTATTGAATAGTATCCCTAAATCAAAAAGTAAAATCTCACCATTTGAAATTTTAAGAAATTATAAACCAAATGTGTCTTATTTTAGAACTTGAAGATGTTTAGCATATGTTCGTATACCAGACCCTAAGAGAATAAAATTAGCAAGTAGAGCATATGAATGTGTATTTATTAGATATGCTATTAATAGCAAAGCATATAGATATTATGACCTAAATACACATAATATAATAGAACCTAATGATGCTGATTTTTATGAATCTAGATTTCCTTTTAAATTGAGGAATAGTGGGGGCACTTCAAGTAACACCATGCCTATTAGAACAGAACTTAATGAGTCTTCTGAAAATGAACTTAGAAGAAGTAAAAGAGCAAGAACCGCAAAAGATTTTGGTTCAAATTTTTGTGCTTTTACTATAGAGGAGGATCCCTTAAACCTCCAAGAGGCCTTATCTTCCTTAGATGCTGATTTTTGGCAAGAGGCTATAAATGATGAAATGGATTCTTTGGAATCCAATAAGACTTGGCACTTAGTAGATTTACCACCTGGTTGTAATTCTATAGGCTGTAAATGGGTACTTAAAAAGAAATTAAAACCTGATGTTACAATTGATAAATATAAAGCCCGTTTAGTAGCTAGAGAATTTTAGTAAAGAGAAAAGGCAGACTTTTCTGACACCTTTTCACCTATAACTAGGATTACATCCATTCGAGTACTAATTTCACTTGAATCTATTCATAATTTAATAATACACCAAATGGATGTTAAAACTGCCTTTTTAAATAGTGAATTAGAAGAGGAAATTTATATGGATCAACCTGAAGGATTTGTAGTTCATGGTTAAGAACATAAAGTTTGCAAGTTAGATAAGTCATTATGTGGCTTAAAGCAAGCACATAAACAATGGCATGAAAAATTTGATAACTTAATAATCTCACATGGTTTCAAAGTTAATGAAAATGACAAATGCATTTACTATAAATCTGAGAATAACATTTGTACTATCATATGTCTGTATGTAGATGACCTACTTATTTTTGGGTCAAACATTCATGCCATAAACTCTGTTAAATCTTTGTTAAGTGCCAATTTCGAAAGATCTAGGTGAAGCAAGTGTAATCCTTGGTATTAAGATTACTAGATCCGAAAGGGACTTTCTTTGGATCAATCTCATTATATTGAGAAGATTATAAAGAAATACAATTACTTTGACTGTAAACCTGCATGTACACCATATGATCCTAGTGTAAAGGTATTTAAGAACACTGGTGAAGGTGTAAGACAGTCTGATTATGCGAGCATCATTAGCAGCCTTCGGTATGCCACTGATTGTACTAGACCCGACATTGCCTATGTCATGGGATTATTATGCAAGTTTACTAGTAGACCTAGTATAGAGCATTGGAACGCTATTGAGAGGGTCATGAGATACCTAAAACGAATCATGAACCTTGGGTTACATTATGAAAAATTTCCAGCTGTCCTTGAAGGTTACACCGATGCAGAGTGGAATACTTTATTTGATGATTCAAAAGCAACCAGTGGCTATATCTTTAGCATTGCTGGTGGAGATGTTTCTTGGAAATCCAAGAAACAGACTATTTTGGCTCAGTCTACTATGGAGTCTGAGATGATAGCACTAGCCACAGCTAGTGAAGAAGTAGAGTACTTAATAAATCTACTAGCTGAGATTCTTTTATGGGAAAAACCGATACCAGTTGTGTTGATCCATTGCGATAGTACCGTGGCTATTGCAAAAGTACAGAACTGTTATTAGAATGGTAAAAGACGACATATACGTCGTAAGCACAATACTGTTAGAGAGCTACTCTCTTCAAGTGCTATTAAAGTGGATCACATACGCAGTGATGAGAATTTGGCAGATCCTTTGACGAAAGGACTGGCCAGAGAGAAAGTCTTTAGAACTTCTAAAAGATTGGGACTATTGCCCTTAGAGTGTTGAGTCACGCACAATGGTAACCCGACCTAACGGCTGGAGATCCCAAGAACTAGGTTCAATGGGTAAGAACAAGTTGTGAAGTGATATTAGTTGAACATGCTATTTTTATATTAAGAAGCATGTATTCCTGAAGTGATTAGAGGATGAGTTAATAAAAACTCTTAATGAGATTTATACTCTATTTGGAGTAGAATACCTACCTTCAAGAGTACTCTTAATAGACTCGCCTATGTGAATGTGGAAATGTGGTTGTTTCCTATGGAGTTTTGGACAAAATTCCTAGTGCATTCACTAAACTGGGATAGACATGCATGGCCATAAATGCACAGGCTTATTTGATTGCACTCTAGAAAGATTGTGTGCGGTCTGATCTTAAGAATAGAGTTCAAGACTACGTGTCACTCTAGTAAAAACTGAATCCCATCCACTATGCAAAAGTTCAAGTTGAAAGACACCTTTGTTTATGCACAATCCTATGTTTTCAGACTGCTCGAAAATATTTAAAAAAAATTCAAGTGGGGGATTGTTGGAAATGTTTTTGTTTATGAAGTGAATTTATTAAAAAAATTAAATAAAAAACAGGTTAATGGTAATTTATTTATGAACCATTATTATAATTGAGCCATTACAAGTTTACAACAGTAATATATCTATGAATCATTATTATAATTGAGTCGTTGCAAGTTTACAACGGTAATATATTTATGAATCATTATTATTGAGCCATTACAAAAGCTAATGGTATTACAATATTGTTTTATGTGAGAATAGATTAAAATCTATTAACAATCCATCACTTTAGTAATGTATACAATTTCCATTCTGCCTATTTAAATGATAGATAGACAGAAGAGAAATGGTAAGAATAACAGACATTTTTCTTTTTCTTCTTCCTTCAACAAAACTAAACACCATGAGCAGTATTTTAGAGTGCAAATCAGAATCGACTTAGTCAGTGCAAACAGGTTGATATTTTTTCAAATTAGAGAGGTTGTTTTATCCTAGAGGCAGCGGCGTTTGTTTTTTAGAACCGCTTTGCACCTTCGAGCAGAACGCTGAAACGTCTTCAAGAGAGTGACAATGTACACGACTCAACCGAAGTTAATTGTTCCCAACAAACTCTTTTGTTATTATTCTTTTACATCTAAGTGGAAAGTTTGGCCTTTTTCATTGGTTGAGTTTTCTTCTAGCTTTGGTTGCAATCATAGAATTACCTCTTCCATCATTAATGGCATGAGGTTAGGTACGTAATATTTTATTTTATCAAGTTAAAACACTACTTAGTTTGGTTATTCTCTATTAGTTTGGTTCAAGGGACTAGGGTTGGATTCTTTAAAAAATTAATATGTAAAATAAAACACTACTTAGTTTTCGACAAGTAGTCAAGTTAAAAATATAATTTTCAAAAAAGTCTTCTTTAGTTGTAGGCAATATGTATGCTGAAATGTCAAAGTAAAAAAATATTTGTTTATTGGGTCAATTCAACATAATTTAGAGGTTTGATCTTCATTTTTTATTTGTCTATTTATTTAATTTATGGTTAAATTTTTTGTTTTTCATTCTAGATTTCAAAATTCAAGTATTTTCTTCGAGTTTTATGTTTGAAAAATTATTTTTTAATTATTTTTGTTTCGATTAATATGATAATAAATTTAGTTTCCTTCATTTGTTTTTTAGAAGGTTCTTGGATTGTAAGTATGTGGATAAATAAAATCTTCGACTATTCTTCAAAACTTGTTAAAAGTAGGTTGAATTATTATTTTCATTCTCAATTTTTTTGTCAAATTTGAATTTTATCTTATATTTATTCAATTTGTTTGATTATGAATTTGGTTTCCTTCATTTTTTTGTAGGACGCTATTAGATTATCAATGTTTAGGTACCAAAGAACACAATTGTTATGAATAATTCATTAGAGGAAAAGTTGATTCATTTTTATATTCTCAAACACAAGTATATAAAAGTTCAAGTTGGGTGCTAATGATTCATTCAAACCACTAATTTTCGTAACATATTTTGGGAAACCATTTAAATTTATGTGTGACACTTTTGTACTACTACAGTAATTAAGTTTAAAATTTGGTTAAAAGTTTAGTTTTAAATATGTGTTTGGTAAATTTATTTCTTCTTTAAACTTATATGTAGTCTTAGTCAACCTAAACTTATATTGTAAAATTTAATATTATACATAATAATCATCGTTGAGTTTATAATATCGTTTTATGCTACCATCAAATTCTTTGGTATCTTATAGAATAATTTGGTGATTATATGTGATTCTCAAAAAACTTTTACTGTTGTGCTATTTTCAACTCTCAGGGTTTGGAGATGTTAAGATGTAATCATAAACATAAAATATGAGTTTTTAAAAATGTTTATAAATATACCAACTTTTAGCATCAATGATCTTATCATTGAAACTAATAAAAGGAATTAATTATAATCAATTCGGTATAATTTGAATCGAATTTTAGTAGAGGATTAATTGTAATAAATTACCTTTTATTTATATTCAGATCAGTGAGAGAATCAATCTAATTAGTTGAGGAATTAATTTTAACATATTAATCCATATATCATCCATAAAAGTTCAAATTGTTTTAAGTTCTAAATATATGAGGGAATATATAAAGTCCGCTATTATGTACCTTTAATAAATCGGTCCATACTCTAACATGTTGTAAGGTTGGAACTCACTACTTATTATAAAAAAAATGTTTTCTTTAACAAACTTAGCATGAGAAAAAATAAATGAGAAAATATGTGTTTGTAAATAACTAAAAAATTTACCAAAATATTGTTTAGATAACAATTATGCTTTGATGCAACATACATAATATTTTACCGTCTATGTTATGATTATTATATTGTCTCATATTGGATGTACGTACAAAAATATGACAAGCATTGGTATCAATGTTGGATTAATGGATTAAAGGAAATTTATGGTCGATTTCCTATTGGAACAACAATGAAAACTCATGGTGAACATTAGAAGTCACGATATTATAAAAAGAGTATAAAAAGAATAATTGTTGGTCACATGATTAAAAGAATATTAAATAGGTAAATTATAAAATAAAGCATCAAATTTAAATGAAACTATGTTTGAATGCAAGGTTAATCATGGGGTAAAGTTTATTTGTTGAAGGAGTGGTATGCTAGATTTTTTTTTTATATTTAGATCATTTTAGAAAGAATTCGAAAAAATAAAGACGATCTTTGATCTACATAGTTGATATTAGGGCTGTCAATGGGTCGGGTCGGGTCGAGTCAAGTCGGGTTCGGGTTGATTTTAAATGGGTCGGGTCAACCCGTTTATTAAATGGGTCAGAAAAGCTCAACCCGAACCCGACCCGTTTATAAACGGGTTGACCCGACCCGACCCATGTAATCCGATTATAAACGGGTCGGGTCGTAAATGGGTCGGGTCAACCCGTATAAGGTGTAAACGGGTCATAAATGGGTCGTAAACGGGTTGGGTCAACCCGTATAAGGTATAATCGGGTCGTAAACGGGTCAGAACGGGTCGTAAACGGGTCGGGTCAACCCGTATAACCCGTATAAGGTACAAACGGGTCATAAACGGGTCGGGTCGGGTAATAAACGGGTCGAGTCAACCTATATCAGTATAAACGGGTTGTTAACGGGTCAATTTCGGGTTAGCGGGTCAACCCGAAACCCACCCGTTTATAAACGGGTCAAATTCGGGTTGACCCGAAAATGACCCGCCAAATTAACAGGTCGGGTTAACCTGCTAATTTCCGTGCGGGTTTCGGGTCGTGTTTCGGGTCGTGTAGGAAATTGACAGCCCTAGTTGATATGCAAGTTTTGTCTTTGCTATTTGTTGAAAAATGACATAATTTATTTTGTTAGTAAATCATGGTTCCTCAAAAATTAAATTCATAATAAATAAAATTAATATGGTAATTTATTGCATTCTCTATACCTATTATTTTACTAAATATCATTTCTAAATTCATTTAAATATTTCTTTCTTTTTATGCTAGGCACACATTTTATTAATTAGTTTGTTATGTTCTATAATAAATCCTACTACAAAAAATTTATTATAGCTATAATAATCAATGTTTGGTGATTTAATTCATTCCAATAGTATTAACCAATTTTTTGCAGTTGAATTCATTGACTGCACTTATCTCACTATTATCTTCAGCGAAATAGCATCCAAGGTATTTTTTATATGTATTCATAAGTATTTTTTGTTATGATAATATACTATATCATTTTGAATTATTCTGCTTGATTTACTGTTTAGGTTATTTTATCTATATGGATACTTGATGTAGAAAAAAATAGTTTGGTCATTCTAAAAATCAAACTCCACAATGTTTATACTTTATGTAAGTTTACCATATCATTTTATCTTATATTTATTTGAAAACATCATGTTTCAAAGCTACTATTTGTTCCAAGCCAATTAATAATGGATGATGTTAAAAAGTGGAATAATGTAATTATTGGACTGTTATTCCTTTAAAAATACACTTGGACAATTTCAATTCTACAACAATTTCACTATACAATATTTGTAATGCTATTATCATATAGAATTGTTTACATATTCAAATTTATATATTAAAAGGATGATAAACCCTTTTAAGCCTATGTCTCTTACATTCCATAATTAATAGGCATGCTTAATATAAAATTCTTATCAAGTTTGGAATACCGATAGTCGGTGTTGGTATTTATTGGATAAAAATATTATTGCTCCAAAAAAATAAGCTATACTTTGTCTGGTTCGTGATTACATAAGTGTATGTTTGAGTAAGTAATGTTTAATATCATTTTTTGAAAACTCCATAGGTCGCATGGGTTCGTGCTTTAAATAAAATAAGTATAAGTTATCTTTTGAACAAAGTCAGAAAAGTTAGGGTAAAAACCTAATTTTAAGGCATAACTGCTTAATTTAAGTTAGAAATTTATAACAAATGTTATATGTATTGTCTGATTCATGCATTTCATTGCTACACACTACATAAACAATATCAATTTAAAGTTGGGTAGCTATTCATCAACATTAACATGTAATGAAGTCATTTTGTACAAACTAAGAGATATGGCTTTAAAGTTTTAGCACTATATGCAATGTGAATACATTTACTTTCATTCCACTTTTTCATTGCTAGAATCTATTCACTCGGTTAAATACTGACAACCCAACAACTTATACTCACAACCATAGTTTCCAATGTTCCCTGATAATGGCATTGCTTTGAATATATATCAATTTCATGTGTCAGTCTTTTGTACTGCGATCTACACACAATCATCTTAGTACCATGATGTGAGGAAATTTTTATAACCTATCCTAAAGCTATAACTACGATTACTACTGCTCAGTAATGAATGTATGTTTTTATCCTTTATTTGCTATAGTTTAATTTTATTACTTCATCAATTACCTTAAACTGATGTTAACATTTGTGTAGTATGGCAAAGCACTACATATTTTTATCCATAATAGTTTGAGCTTCAAAATTGCGAGTACAATTGTAATTAAAAATGTAGGGCTTTGATTTACATTTTTTGAATTTATTAGGTCGTATGATAACTACTAGGTGCATTATCTACAATTGCCCATGAGACCTAACTAATATTACTACCTTTGGATTAATGTCCTAAAACATTGACTACATAACATAAAAATTGATTCACAGTTTACTACCCTATCAACAATGCTTTTTTAATGTTCAATAAAATTCATACTAATATATTTCCGACACTAGATCTAAAAATTATAACAAGATTTGTTAAGTCAACTATTATAACAACCATTCACGAATGATGCTATTTTATAGGAAGAAAACATAAATGATGGGCAACCAAGATGGCACAAGCAACTCTGTTTACACAATAATTCGTTTTCTTTTCAAACAATATTGTTTATCCATGTTTCACAAACTAGATGATGTCTAACTATTGATTTAGTATTTTAAGTTTTGCCCATCATATCAATTGTTCTCTTCATAGATGTTTCCAAATGTGCAATAATGCCCATCATATCAAATCTTTTATACATTCATTTATCATTTTTATTCAGATTAATTTTTCCCTCAGTACTACTGTTAAAGGTAAGTTGTCATATCTAATACAACTTTCCATGACTTGCTTTCTTTGAAGAAGACAAAAATTAATCAATTATTATTTTTTATTTGTTGTTATTTCTTCTGATATTTCGAGTGGTTAATTTTAACCTAGACACGTCTTTTGGTTCTTCTTCTTATAACTTTGCAGCGTTATCCATATTTCAAAATGCTACAAGTTTGATAGTTTGGTTGGATTTTTTTCATCTCTATTTCATAATAAGGTAGAGTAATGGTTATTACTTTTCCTATAGATAAAAACAATTTTTTTTTTCATTCTCTTTGGTAATTTACTTTTCAAATTTACAAAAATGTCAACGGTGCACATTAACTAAAATATTCTTCCATTTAATAAGTCCAAAAATGTCAATGGCAACTAATAGTACATTTCGTTGGTCGTTCAATTTGTATATTTAAGGCTTATGTTCTCATGTTATTATACAACTACCGTGTTATTCAATATAACAAGTTTTTCAAAATAATCCATGTGCGTAGCATGGGTTCGCACTCGTTTATTTAATGAGAAAAAATAGGAATAAACATGCTTAAACCCGTAAAACAAAAAAATAAAAATAAAAAGGAGAAGCTAAGAATACATGCCAAAACAAAGAAAAGAAAGAAAGAGGTAGAGAGAACAAAACGCACATAAAGCACAAGAAATAACAGCAACCCTAAGGACATCAGTCCCATATCTCAAGAGCTGCTTCCTCGCTCATTATACCATGGTTACTTAAAACTTTCCTAATTTCATGAAATATTGTATAGTATTGGACCATTCTTGTATTACTTCTACTTTCAAAAAGACTAGTGTTCCTTTCTTTTCCAATTTTAGAAATGAAAATCTTCAGGGCCAGTAAAAGCACAAATGTTTCCTCATTTCTCCATCTTGTTGCCTTGAATATACAAACCCATTCCTCTTTATTGTTCCTTAAAGGTTTGTGCTTATTTCTTTTCATCAAAACCATGTACTATATTGAATAACTAACCTGACAGTTGAAAAATAAGTATAAGATGTCTTCTTTATGGTTTTTACAGAACATGCAAACGTCTGCAATGGACATTCACCATCTTTGTAGATTAGACATTGTTTGTTGCCTATTCCTCATCACTTTGCAAAGAAGACAGTTAAGTTTCTCTGGACTGAAAGAATCCCAAGTCCTTTCATTCCACTAGAAACTTCTATCTGTATGGGTAAGAGCCTTGTATATAATGGAAACTGTATAATCCTCATGCTTGTTTGACTAGACATAATTATCATTACCATTATGCATTCGAGTTCTTTTCTATCATATTCCAAAAACCATGCCTATCACATTACTAGTATAAGGTAAGATTCTAGCCCAAACTTGAACATAATCACAAGCTTTTGCTTCCATTGGTATATACCAGATTGACACCACTCATAATAAGTAGTACCACTAGGCAGAATTAAACCTTTCCTAGCCTAAGGTACATACCATAACCAGTGTAAATATGCCATTATTGGCTAATAAAGGAGACCAGATTGTGAGTATGGCTTCTTCAATGCTCGTATAATGCATATGATTGCGAATTGTGACAACCCGCAAATCCGTCTGTTTAGAGCTGACAATAATCGCACATGTCCAACCCAAACTGAAGGGGAATACAAATAATCATGAGAAAGAAAGAAAGAAGAGAGAAGAAGAGAAAAGAATAAGAGAGAAGAGAAGAGAAGAAAAAGAAAGAAGAAGAAGAAACAGAAGACAAAACAGAAGAAATAAAAACAATTACAGAATCTCACAATCATAGCGGAAAAACATATAATATCATATCAATGATCTTTACAAAACAAAATTTGCAATATAATATACATACATCCATCCATCAGAGTACAACAATCAATCACTAATCATCAGCCTGGACAGTTATAATAACATGTCCTTAGAATTGCTGATAATTTAAACAATAAAGAAGCAGAAAAATAAACGTATACGTGGAATACGATCAAAAGACTTCCAGCTCTCCTGCTGAAGCTCCAAAGCATCCAAATATACATATGTAAATATACTCGGTTTGACCCGAGCATTGACAGGGAAGAACACCCAGACCAGTCTGGTAAACCAGCATGAGAAAACACATCTCAACTAAATTTAAAAGTTATAAAAGCGTTCTTTTATCAAAACAAAGGTATCTTGTAAGACATGCCCACACATAAACACGGACGGGTTTTTACCTTAGGATAACCAAAACCTTTCATATCAAATCATGTTATATTATACTAATGTCTAGTATACAAAAAATATTAATCATTGCTGAAATTGTTACATTATTAAATTGCAGCAATACAAGCCACAAATGCAGGTTCTACAAACAAAATGGCAAGCACGTAGTGGAGAATGGATTTCCACACAAATGACCAGGTGAAGGGACTACCTTCCGGCAGTACATCTCTATAGGAATGTACCGAGGTCCAATAGATGGTCCTCTACCAACACAAGACCGGCCAACCTCATCCTAGATAGTATCAAATATGTCATCACCCCGGTCATTACCAACCTATCCGAGGGACCTTATAGCATACATCCACTATAGTTTACATCCCGAACATCATAGCGGGAAGAAACATATCTAAAAGGGGATGATCATACCCTAATGGTTGCGAACCACATAGCCTTGCCACATCTACCCTGTTTCGGTCATTTCCGGGTGTAAGGCCAAAGGTCACGATTACCTTTCACATAGCACATATCACTCTGAATGCCACACTACCATTCCTTCGATCACTATTGGCTTTTACAAACATACAACTTCCAAGCTCGTACGTCTCAAAGAAGGGTGCTAAGCTAAGAGAAATTGCCTTCTCCGCCACCAAACAGACGCACGTTTATAAAAGTCAACAATATAATCTCAAAATGCAATGTCAGACATCCATCCATACGAGTTGTCCAAGAATAGGATAAACCGAAGGCACTCTCCTACCACATCATGTCGGGAATTACCCTAGGATTAGTAGCGAATAGTCCTTGCATCGGATATTTTATAATGAAGAGACTACTGCTACTATATGTATATTGGGATTTAATTCCCAAACTATCAACAAACAGTCCTTCACCATGAAAATCCCAAATATCAATATCTTCCAAACCTACACATCGAACGCATATACGTTGGTCCAAAGTGGTTCTCGGATAAATCCAACCCCGGTCTCTCCAAACCAACAATGAAAAATAGGCCAATATTTATTTGATAGTCGGTTATTTAAGTATCAAAGCAACAAACAAATACCCAGCACCATAAGCAATCACTAGGCCATTTAATTAATCTTTATTAATTAAATAAATTTCCAAATATTTGCTTCAAATTATCTTTAAAAAGATATATCCTCAATACCATTTCAAATCTTTCTTTATTGGAAATCATTTCTATATTCTTATATCAACAATATAAGCATACTCACAAATCACTTCATCTCATCATGTGGAAAATATTTTCATATACATATTAATAGTAAAAGCGTATTTACAAATCATTTTAGGATAGCTTTATATTTTTAAAAACATGCTTTATTGGGTCAAAATGAATGTCGCATAAAACATCGTTACGATAACCCAAAACACTAGGGATTCGGTAATTAATAGATATATAAATCCCGTATACTATATAAAATATTTCCTTTAGGAAATTATTTACTATAACAACAGTGTTATAGTCCATGCCTTCCTTACTTCACCGAAAACGTTTGTTACATCAATAAATGTTGAAATCTATGTTTCCATTCCATATCACATTTTTAAACATCTTCAAACCATTAAATCTCCCTTTTAAATCATTCTTCCCAAAACCTTTACTTCATCCAAAAACATTACTTCCAAAACAACTTTAAATAAAAACCCATATTTAAATATCAATATAAAACATCTCCATATTTATAAAACCATTTTTATAAATCTTCTTTAAATTTTATAAAACTTCTATTTTATAAAATTCCTATATTTACGAAATTATATTTTATCCTTTCTTAATTTGTAACTCCTTTTAATATCAAAATCCATTTATAAAATTCATTTCATTATAAATCAAATTTATTTATAAAAATCCATTTCAAAATAACTTCAAAACCATTTATAAATTCCAATTATAAATCAACTTCTTTAGTTACAAAAATATCGCCTTATAAATCTTTTATATAAACTTATTCCAAAAATCTCAACTTAAGAATATTTCTCAAAACTATACTTTTATAACATCAAAATTTATACTTTTGTTTCTTTAAAACAAATTCCTTTCTTTTAATAATTTAAAAATTATTAAAATATATATACTTCCAAAATTCACTTAGAAAACCTTTTCAAATCAAAATTATCAATTTCAATATTTCCGAAATATCAGAAAACAAGGCCTAGTGCTACCATAGCACAAAATAAGTCAAATCACATCAAAACATCATCATGACATCCATAACATCGTATATCATCATGTATATATGAAAATAATCAACAGTGGATGAGGAATCCCGTTGGATCCCTCCAACCTATAACCTGCAACAAATACAGCATATGAGAAAAATGTACAATGTCTGCTTCGAGGCAGACACGTGTACAAAGGGTCATTCGCTCATACACGAGAACGCAATAGGGTCTCATCCGCTCCAATAAGCGGGAATATATCCTAACCAACTAATATATACATACATACATACATATACATATATACATACATACATACATACATATATATATATAATATAATATCATATATCATCCAAACAGTCATCAAAACATCATAAATTTTTTTATTCCCACTTATATAAAATATAAGCGAGCTAGAGAGGTGAGTGAACTCACTTTGGTTGCATTCGTCGTTACAACATTTATTTCGATTAAAAACGAACAGGTGTTCAAATTTAACCAAAATTCCTATGTGCTCCAAATCCAACCAATCCAACTCTAAAATGTAGTGCTTGTAAATACGAACCCATCGCGACTTGTTTCATTCGATTTGGACCTCGTATGAAATAGTTATGAATTATTAAACATTCGAATTATATAATTAACAACGTCATTAACTAAATTAATCAACCTTAATTAATTTACTAACTCATCTCTTTCATTTGTTAATAAGCGTGCATGAAGAACCCAACGTCGATCAGCTTCCTTCAATCGCTGCTCCCACCTCGTGCCACTAGAAGTCGATCAGAGCTTACCACGTTGAAGCCCATCCTCCACCTCACCTGCACCTAGAGGCCGCACCCCCAACTTGCAGCCGTAGCCCCAAAATCGCCCCCCAAATGCAGCTCGAACGGAGGCAGATCTACACCACCACGACGCTCCATTTCCAATCTCCACCGTTGAACTTGAAGATCTCGAGAAGCTCTATAGTTTTCCAGTTATTGGTGAAGCCTATAGGTCGATGGTTTGAGAGATCGAAGGGAAGAAAGTGTGGAGCTTTCTGGCGATTAAAATGTTAATGGCGGTTGAAGGAAGTTTAGGGTTAGGTTTTTCTTTGTTTGCAAAAAGTGAATCTTAGGGTCCTTTTATAGAAAATTTCGTGACACTATTCAGTCGGGAAATTTTCAGACTCCAAATGAAGCATGCCGCCTGGCATTCTTAATGTTTTATCCCCTATTCCAAACACAATGGAATATGTATCGAAGACCAATTTCATCATATACAGAAGATTGGTTTTCGAAATCGAATTATTTTAATTAAAATCCTTTAATTAATTTCTTTGTGTTTTGAACTCGCACGATCAAACGGTAAGTTCAATTGACATAAAATTTGACAGCATAGTATAATTCACTATTACGGATCCAATGAAACTGGTTTCGTTGAAATCCGAGACAGTGTCAAAAATGACTATTTTTACACATTAATTAACATATAAAATTTCCAATTTCCGTTTATTCACTTTTAAATCAATTTTAAAAATTCACTAACTCCATTCTAATTTAAATAGATTTCAAATCACTTTATAAATCGTTTTTCATTTATATTAAATTCAACATTCAATTATTTCCACAATTTAAAATATTAAATTAACAATTAAATTATCAAATAAATCATTATATTCGAAATATAAGTTATTCAACTTATAAAATTTACTTTTGAATATTTAAAATCAATTAAATATCCCAATTTCGAACGACTGAAATTCTGGGTCGTTACATCCTCCCTTCCTTAAAAGAATTTTGTCCCCGAAATTACCAAGTAAGAAAATGCTATAAAGTTAAGGGTTTTACTTTTCAAAAACAATTAGCTGAAATAGATTACCACATTCATTCAATCCTTTTAACTTTTCCAAAATCAATTAGTTAAACTTCTTGTAAAAACTTTTTTGAGTTTTCATATCTATTCATCGTTATCTTTCCAAAACCAACTAATATCGTTTCATTCATAGTTATTAACTAATATTCTTTCAAAAATCAACTAATATCATTTTAACTTATAACTCAAAATCAAACTTTTAGTTATCAAAAAATTTCCAAAATTCTCAAAAAAATTCTAACGCCTTAAATTACGAAAAATTTCGCCATCGACTTTTTTGTGCTTTTCGATCGTAGTAGGATCACAACATATATATATATATATATCACAAATATACATCTCATCCTTGAGGTTGAGGCATCCCGTAGGGAAAAAAAATAAAAGTATGATATGTAATCCGAGATATATACCTTTTATTATATTAGCGAGTATATACAACTAATATAGCGCGAAAGCGAGCTCCAAATGCGAAGAATACGCCATCCGCATCTACTAAACGCTCAATCAACAAATGAGAACAAGTATATAGAAAGTAATATCAATATATAACATATACTAATACAACAATTATATGCAAATGTAGCAAATGCAACCATCAAACAATTAATATTGATTCAATCAATTCATAACTATAACAATTTACATTCTCTAATGTCAACATTTAATTTATTAAAGCCCGTACGATGTACATATATCATCCGTATGCAAAACCATACTCGATCACTCACTTGATCACACAATTCCACTTCTAAACTAGTATCGTTCACACGACCACTCTAGTGCGGACTCAGATCCGGTTTCTTGATTAGAAAACCCGCCATTCTCCTTGCATAGCTATATACTATGATAGAGAACATCAGAATCAATCAAAAATCCATATCCAAGGTTCGCCTTCAAGAAAATGAGTGAAAAATCCCAACTCGGATTGGTGTAAATCACCTCGAAATCGTATACTCGAATCAGGATCAAACGGTTATGCGAATAAAACAATGTACGTACAACTTACAAATTTATTCCATTTGGTTTCTTATTATATCTCATTCTTTTATTCCCGATTCTTAATTTTCATTCAATTCCTTTTACATTCAGTTAACCTGCATTCACTTTAAAATCAAATTCAGTTGTTCATATTAATTTCACTTACATTCATTTCATTAATATTCACTTATTAATCTTCGCTTTAAATTTCAATTTATATCTAACAACATTTCATTCCATATTCAATTTACTTAGTATATCTTCTTTAATATTAACAACACCTAATAACCAATCCATAAAATTATTTACTTAAGTTTATAAACATTTATACAACACTTCTTATTTTTATTTCACTTTAAGACTTAGGTAAACTACCATTTCTTATTTCCATTACCAAATTTACTTTTCTTAACATTCATATTCAATTTCTATCAAACAACATTCTAAAACATATTCACTTCTTTTCACAACTTAAAGTTGAAGTGCATTTATAACTTATGTTCATCTTTATTTCAAAACTCAAATTCTAATTCATTTAACCCGTTTCATTAATTTATTACAAATTCAACTTTCTTTCATCCCACTTTACTTAATTTTAAGTTAAATTTCATTATTCAGAATTCAAATTCAAAATTAGATTTCTTTTCTTCTTAATATTCACATTCAACAAATTATACATTTGTTTTTAGCTTAACATTATTCAAATCCATAAGTTATACAACTTATTTACTTAAAATTTCATTTCATTATGTTATCCAATTCATTTCAACTCAAATTCAATTCACTTTCATTTAACTTTTCTTAAGTCAAACTTCATTTCATTTACTTCATTTTTCTAATTCAACTTATTTAACTTCATTTATTTAACTTTGCTCAAGTTAATTCTTTTATTATTCCATATATCTCAAATTCAAATTTGCTTTTACTTGCTTAATCAAAATGTTCAACCATTTTAAATTTTGGATTCACTTATTCAATTCAAATTCATAAGTTGTAAACTTATTTTTAATTTATACTATTTCAATTTATAAGTTCAAAAACTTTTTTCTTATATTTATCAAATCACACTTGGAATATTCATAATCAAAACTAGTTTTGTCAAAACAAAATTTCAATAGAAAATCATTAAGGGTAACAATTTATCACTTAGAGACTCGAAAAGAATACTGATGATGCTACAGTCATCATCCGCAATATTTCCCAGTGACTAAAGTGAGTGTAGTGTTTTTTTATACTTCTTTTAAATATCCTTTTCTATTCATAAATCACATTTATAAATTTATTCTTATATGTAACTTCACTTTTCACTTTGGTTATATAAAATCATTGCTTATTTCTTTATGTTTGTTTATATTTATAATAACAAATTTTATTAGTTCACAAGCAACGAATGATAATAATCAAGTATATAATTATAGTAATTCCTGAAAAATTATTCCTTTATATAGGTAAAATATAGTCTAGGTAAAGTTGTTTAATTTACCCACTTTAAAACAATATTATGTCAACTTGCCTCGTTTAAGTGTTTAGAAACCCCTATCGATCATATGGCATCCCACGCACCGACCAAAATTCATAAACAACTCAACGTATAAGTAAACACAATATAAAACATCTTTATAATCACTAACAAATACACGCTCATATATATATAATACACTCAGACTCAACCTAGGGCATTACTTACCCTACCTATAATGAGTACCCATCAAAGCCTAGGTTTTAGCAAAATCCTAAGCTCTGATACTAGCTGTGACGACCCGTAAACCCATCCCGTTATAGCTGACAATAATCGCACATGTCCAGCCCCAAACCGAAGGGAAATACAAATAATCATGAGAAACAAAGAAAGAAGAGAGAAGAAGAGAAAAGAAGAAGAGAGAAGAGAATAAAAAGAAAGAAGAAGAAGAAATAGAACAAAAGACAGAAGAAACTAAAACAATTACAGAATCTCACAATCGTAGCGAAAAAACATATAATATAATATCAATGATCTTTCCAAAACATAATCTGTAATATAATATACATACATCCATCGAGTACAACAATTAATCACTAATTATCAGCCTAGACAGTTATAATAACATGTCCTTACAATTGCTGATAATTTAAACAACAAAGAAGCGGAAAAATAAACAAATACATGGAATATAATCAGAAGACTTCCAGCTCTCATGCTGAAGCTCCAAAGCATCCAAATCTACATCTGTTAATATACTCGGTCTGACCCGAGCATTGAAAGGGAAGAACGCCCAGATCGGTTTGGTAAACTAGCGTGAGAAAACACATCTCAACTGAATTTATTTTAAAGTTATAAAAGCGTTCTTTTATCAAAATAAAGGTATCTCGTAAGACACGCCCACACATAAACATGGACGGGTTTTTACCTTAGGATAAACAAAACCTTTCATATCAAATCATGTTATATTATACTAATGTCTAGTATACAAATAATATTAATCATAGCCAAAATTGTTACATTATTAAATTGCAGCAATACTAGCCACAAACGCGGGTTCTACAAATAAAATGGCAGGCACGTAGTGACGAATGGATTTCCATACAAATGACCAGGTGAAGGGACTACCTTCCGGCAGTACATCTCTAGAGGAATGTACCGAGGTCCAACAGATGGTCCTCTATAACACAAGACCGGCCTACCTCTTCCTAGATAGTATCGAATATGTCATCACCTCGGTCATTACCGACCTATCTGAGGGCCCTCATAGCATATATCCACTATAATTTACATCCCGAACGTCATAGCGGGAAGAAACATATCTAGAAGGGGATGATCATACCCTAATGGTTGCGAACCACATAGCCTTGCCACATTTACCCTGCTTCGGTCATTTCCGGGTGTGAGGGCAAAGGTCACGATTACCTTTCACATAGCACATATCACTATGAATGCCACACTGCCATTCCTTCGATCACTATTGGCTTTTACAAAAAAATAAACCTCCAAGCTCGTACGTCTCAAAGAAGGGTGTTAAGCTAAGAGAAGTCGCCTTGTCCGCCACCCAATAGATGTACGTTTATAAAAGTCAACAATGTAATATCAAAATGCAATGTCAGACATCCATCCATACAAGTTGTCCAGGAATAGGACAAACCGAGGCACTCTCCTACCACATCTTATTGGGAATTACCCTAGGATTAGTAGCGAATAGTCCTTGCATTGGATATTTAATAATGAAGAGACTACTGCTACTATATGTATATTGGGAGTTTATCCCCAAACTATCAACAAGCAGTCCTTCACTATGAAAATCCCAAATATCAATATCTTCCAAATCTGCACATTGAACGCATATACGTTGGTTCAAAGTGGTTCTCAAATAAATCTGACCCCGGTCTCTCCAAACCAACAACGATAAATATGCCAATATTTACTTGATAGTCGGTTATTTAACTATCAAAGCAACAAACAAATATCTAGTGCCATAAGAAATCACTAGGCCATTTAATTATCTTTATTAATTAAATAAATTTCCAATTATTTGCTTCAAATTATCTTTAAAAAGATATATCCTCAAAAGCATTTCAAATCTTTCTATATTGGAAAACATTTCCATATACTTATATCATCATTATAAGCATATTCACAAATCACTTCATCTCATCACTTAGAATTTTTTTTCATATACTTATATTAACAGTTTAAGCATATTTACAAATCAATTTAGGAAAGCTTTATATTTTTCAAAACACGCTTTATTGGATCAAAATGAATGTTGCACTTCATTACGATAACCCAAAACACTAGTATAGGGATTCAGTAATTAATAGATATATAAATCCCATATACTATATAAAATATTTTCTTTCAGAAATCATTTACTATAATAATAGTGTTATAGTCCATGCCTTCCTTACTTCCCCGAAAACGTCTGTTACAACAATAAATGTTGAAATCTATGTTCTCGTTCCATATCACATTTTAAAACATCTATAAACCATTAAATCACCCTTTAAAACCATTCTTCCCAAAACCTTTACTTCATCTAAAAACATTACTTCCAAATCTCCTTTAAATAAAAACCCATATTTAAATATCAATATAAAAGATCTCCATAATTTTAAAGCCATTTTTATAAATCTCCTTTAAATTTTATAAAACTTCTATTTTATAAAATTCCTTTATTTATGAATTTCTATTTTATCCATTCTTAATTTGAAAATCCTTCTACTATCAAAATCCATTTATAAAATCCATTTCATTATAAATCAAATTATTTATGAAAATCTATTTGTAAATCCATTTCAAAATAACTTCAAAACCATTTATAAATTTTAATTATAAATCAACTTCTTTAGTTTCAAAAATACCGCGTTATAAATCTTTTATATAAACTTATTCCAAAAATCTCAACTTAAAAATATTACTCAAAACTATACTTTTATAACATCAAAAAATCATACTTTTGTTTCTTTAAAACAAATTCCTTCCTTTTAATAATTTAAAAATTATTAAATATATATACTTACAAAATTCACTTCGAAAACCTTTTCAAATCAAAATTATCAATTCACTAAATTAGTCAAATCACATTAAAACATCATCATGACATCCATAACATTAAATATCATATATATATATATGTATGTATGTATGAAAATAATCAACAGTGGTGAGGAATCCAGTTGGATCCCTCCAACCTATAACGTGCAATAAATACAGCATATGAGAAAAATCTATAATGTCTGCTTTGAGGCAGACGCCCGTACAAAGAGTCATCCGCTCATACACGGGAACCCAATAAGGTCTCATCCGCTCCAATAGGAAGGAATATATTCAAACCAACTAATATATATATATATATAATATCATATATCATCAAAACAGTCATCAAAACATCATAAATAAATTTATTCCCACTTATATAAAATATAAGCGAAACAGAGAGGTGAGTGAACTCACTTTGGTTGCATTCGTCGTTGCAGCATTTATTTCGATTAAAAACAAACAGGTGTTCGAATTTAACCAAAATTCCTACGTGCCCCAAATCTAACCAATCCAACTCTAAAATGTAGTGCTCGTCAATACGAACCCATCACGACTTGTTTCGTTCGATTTGGACCTCGTATGAAATAGTTATGAATTATTAAACATTCGAATTATATAATATAATTAACAACGTCATTAACTAAATTAATTTACTAACTCATCTCTTTCATCTTTTAATATGCACACACAAAGAACCCAACGTCGATCAGCTTCCTTCGATCGCTGCTCCTACCTTGTTCCACCAAAAGTCGATCGGAGCTTACAACATCGAAGCCCATCCTCCGCCTCACTTGCGCCTAGAGGCCGCACCCCCAACTTGCAGCCATAGCCTCAAAATCATGCCCTAAACGCAGCTCGAATAGAGGCAGATCTAGGCCCACCATGACGCTCGATTTCCAATCTCCGCTGTTGAACTTGAAGATCTCGAGAAGCTCTATAGTTTTCCAATTGATAATGAAGCCTATATGCCGATGGTTTGAGAGATCAGAGGGAAGAAAGTGTGGAGCTTTCTGGCCATTGAAATGTTAATGGTGGCTGTGGAAGTTTAGGGTTTGTTTGCAAAAAGTGAATCTTATTGTCCTTTTATAGAAAATTTCGTGACACTATTCATCCGGGAAATTTCCGGACTTCAAATGAAGCGTGCCGTCTGGTTCCCCTAATGTTTTACCCCTATTGCGAACACAACGGAATATGTATCGGAGGCCAATTCCATCATATACAGAAGATAGGTTTTCGAAATCAAATTATTTTAATTAAAATCCTTTAATTAATTTCTGTGCGTTTCGAACTCGCACGATCAAACAGTAAGTCCAATCGACATGAAGTTTGATAGCATACTATAATTCACTATTATGGATCCAATGAAACTGGTTTCGTCGAAATCCGAGACAGTGTCAAAAATGAATATTTTTACATGTTAGTTAAAATATAAAATTTCCAATTTTCGATTATTCACTTTAAATCAATTTTAAAAATTCAGTAACTCCATTCTAATTTAAATAGATTTCACATCACTTTATAAATCGTTTTTCATTTATATTAAATTCAACATTCAATTATTTCCACAATTTCAAATATTAAATTAATAATTTAATTATCAAATAAATCATTATATTCGAAATATAAGTTATTCAACTTATAAAATTTATTTGAATATTTAAAATCAATTAAATATTCCAATTTCGAACGATTGAAATTCTGGGTCGTTACACGAATATACGATTTGGATTGGATGTGACATGATTTTGAAAGCATGTTCACTATGCTAGGACATCATTCCTTTTTCAGATGATCCTAGATAGGTTATGGCGTAAGAAGTTACTCTACTAGCATTCTATTGATTTGATTTATATGGTGAGACGTGTTCCTTATTTAGTTGTCTCATTCATAATATGGAAGAATAAATAAGTCAGTGAAGTGATATGCGAGGAAAGATATTATTGATTGGTTGTTATTAGAAATGAATTGAGCTTGGATTTTGATTTCGAAGGGTATTAAGTGTGAATTCTCAAATTTAAAGGAACTTCTAGGTTAGATTTGATATAAAGCTATATGAGGATGAATATTTTTGTATGTTAGAGAGTACGTAGAAATATTCGAATATAGATAAGTATAAAGATCATATGAGTCAGTGTTAATTATGAACGTATGAGGTATTCAAAATTTTATAGATAGATGTCATTTTGAGAATAAAGAAATGGTGTAGAATTATAACTCTTGTTTACAAAAGATATTCCAATTTGGATTGGCGGTAAGGATTATAGGAGAAGTATTTTTGATTTATGAAGGTAAAGGATTTTAATAATGGATCTGAGCTATTGAGATGAACCTGATTTTAGAAATTGAATAAAAGATGTAATAGATTGAACAAATACTAAAGTAAAACAATGAAGTACCATAAAATGGTGTAAATTAAAGTTAAGATGTGGAGTTGGTCAAGATTATAGATGTGCTTGAGAAAGGTGAAAGATCAAGTCATTTGGAGCGATATGCAAAGGATGGAAAAGGACACTCGAGGAGAGATGGAAGGTTATTTGTTCTAAAGTTGAAGGAGCCAATCAATGAGATATTATGTCATCATTCCAAGATGATTATTCATCCTAGTGGTTATAAAATGCATAAGGATATGAAAAGAGTTTATTATTGTTTAGGGATGAAGAGAGATGTCGCGAGGTATGTAGCGAGATGTCTCACTTATCAGAGAGTTAAGGCGGAGTAGAGAAAACCAAGTGGATTATTGATACCCTTAGAAGTTCCTCAGTGGAAATGGGAAAGTGTTTGATGGATTTTATAGATAGGTTGCCGAGAATTAGAAGACGTAATGAGAGTATTTGGTGGATCGATTGACAAAGTGCGCACATTACATGCCTATAAAAGAGCGCAAAGATGACATCATATTTGGCTACATTATATATTAAGGAAGTGGTCAAATTGCATCATATACATATGAATATTGTGAGTGGGTAGGACCTACTTTTCACAAGTGAGTTCTGGAGAAGTCAATTGGATACCTTGGGTATGGAATTGAGTTTGAGTATTGCTTATCATCTGCAAATGGACGGATATGCAGAGAGGGTAAATAGAGCGTTAGAAGATTTTTTGAGGACGTGTATTCTAGATTTTAGAGGTTCTTGAGAAGGACATTTGTCATTACTAGAATTCACATATATAACAGTATTCGAGCTAGTATTGGAATGGCAACGTTCGAAGCATTATATGGAAGACCGTGTAAATCACCTTCAGGTTAATGGGAGTCGACATATAAGATGATACTTGGACCATAGATGACTAAGGATCTGCCTAGGAAACTTGAGCTGATAAGGAAAATGATGAAAATGACACAGGATAGACAGAAGTCGTATGTTGGTAAAAGGCGAAGGAAGTTGGAATTTGAAGTTGATGATCTTGTGTTTGTGAAACTATCAACTCTTAAACATGTGATGAGATTTGGAAGCTCGGGCAAGTTGGCGTTAAGATTTGTTAGACCGTTTAAAGTGTTGGAGCATATTAAGGGATTAGCTTATAGAGTAGATTTACCATAGAAAATGGTTGGAGTTCATAATGGATTCCATGTGTCACATTTGAGAAAATGTGTACATGACTCGGTTACAGTAGTGGAGCCTAGTTGGTTAGAGGATGTGGAGTTAGAAACCGAAGCAAGTTCATCTAAATGACCTACATGGATTTTAGAGCATGGTATTCGAAGATTGAGGAATAAAACAATCAAGTTGGTGAAAGCGCAATGGGGAGACGATTTAGTAGAAAGTACGTGGGAGCCTGAAAGAAAGATACAGGCTTCTCATCCTAAACTCTTTACCGGTATGTTCTTTTAGTTGATATGAATTATTAGAAGTTAGATTTGTATGCTTAGATTGGATGTTAGGATTTGGATGCTAAAATTATTGGATGTTATACTATATGCTATTTCTTATGTCATTAAAGTTGTATTCGTATAGAACTGCCGGTTGTATACTAGGGTCGTATGCATTATGACTACTATGCCATATCTCTGCATTCATATAGAATGCATTTATCGCGTTTATCGCATTATGCTAGATTTATATCAGTATCATGATCATATTCATCTTATATCTTGTTTGAATGTTAATGTATAAATATAGTTTGTTTAAATAAGGTGGTTGCTTTGTCTGAATGATTTAGCATGTGCACGAGCAATACAATTCAAACGGGTGTGTGAACAAAGAGCGAACATATATTATATTTTCCATTCCTTTGGAATTTCGAGGATGAAATTCTTTTAAGGGATGGAGAATGTAATACCCCGAATTTTTGTATATAACTTAAATATTGACTATAAGTAATAATAAATAAATTTTGAACCTAATTGGAGGGAAATTTGGTGAATTTTAATACAAGGGTAAAATATTTACAAATGGTTGAATTAGATGATGAGAGTCGCACCATTACGTAGCTCTCATTATTATAGTCCAGATGGAGTATTAATTTTCCCAAATAGGATACCTTATGAATGAGATATCAAAGTTTTAATTTAGCGGGTTTGAGTTTGGGCTGAGTTAGGCCAAGCCCGTAATTTGAATTTGAAATTAACCACCGTTTCATATTCTTCCTCCTAAAAAGTTTGTTAAGAGAGTACCTATATTTAGTTTCTCATATTTCTAACTTCTCATTTTTAAAATTTACCTATTTCATCTTCTTCCTCTTCAATCAACCAGAGAACAAAATCATAGATCTCTGCGAAATTCGACGAGACAAGTTGCAATTGAATCATGGTGGAGTTCTCTATCATCTAGAGTAAAGATCAAGGACTAATTCTAAGGCTGGAATTTCTAGAGTTTTTAGACAACGGAGGAGATCAGGTTTCTTTGGCTAGATTTGAGTGAACGTGGTCTATCTGATACTTGTATAGTGTTTTGACAACGCTATAGGATGTTTTGATGCTATATTAATTTCGAAACTAAGAAATAATGAAGATCGTATATTAATTTTAGAAATACTATAAAAACCTAGTTTTATTCTAATTTGAATTGTAAACCAAATATCAATTTGATGTTTGAAAATGCATAACAACCCTAGGAAAACACTAGATAACATGTATATATAATGTAGAGTCATCAAATTCCAAGAAAATGAAGTATAACTCAAATCTGGAACCAAGAAACCAGAATATGAAGAAATTTCCCGTCTCTACCTTGTGCACCAGTGCAGCGGTGGTGCACACCGGTCCACGGTGGACAAGCCAGATCTGGCATTCTGGGCTTTTTGAAAGCCTAAATCAAAGTACGTTACTTTGACTTTTTGCATGGTGATCCGTAAGGGTTGCCTTGCCCTTTCTATGGTTTGGTTGGTTGTTGTTTGGATGTATAAGTTAGCGGTATGGAAGACGTATTGTTGTAGGACGTTTGGTTTTTGGAGTGATTGTCAAATACAATGGACTTGATTAGAGATGTAACTTGATAACGATAAAGCACGAAGGTGTATATATATTAACTGTAGTCAACTTGGCGAATATTTAAGACTTGGACGAAAATGATTTGATATGAACATGGTGTGTATGACTTTAGTTGTCATAGTTTGATATAGTATACGTTTATAGTTAGTAATGTGAATACCTGAATCTTGTAGCATACGTGATGGGTCTTTGATTCGTCATATTGACGTGACGTTCTCCTATAGATCATCAAGGCTAGTCCAGGAGTATTTTGATGTGGACAACAGTCGACCTGTATTGCACACGGTGAGACCAAGCTTGAACCCGATGTATGACTATCCTTTACCGCACGTGGCGAGATTGGGTAGTCATTGACGTGTAATATTTCACCCCAAGAAGCGAAATTGGATTATGTTTAAGAGCATTTAGATAGTATAATATTGTTCTATAGCGCGGCGTAGGCGGGTCCAAAAAATATTATAATTAGACTTAGATCATTAATATCACTGTTATAGTAGTTCTTTGCATCAATAATGGGCACAAACACTCAAGAATAGAACAATAGAGATTAAATGATGATTAAATGAAACAGAGCAGAAAAGTAAATCTATACACAAATTTATAGTGGTCTGCAATCTTGGCCTACGTCCACTTCATATTTTTATTGATCTTGCACTTGATTATGATTATAAGAATGTTTGGATCAGCTGGGATACATTAGTACAAGAGTGAAGAATAAATATGGCAGAGCCTGGGCAGCCGAAAGAAAGTTCCCATTTACAGAGAATGATTGCTGTATTTGTTGGGAAAGACGTGCATGGATCAGGCTAAAAATTCGCCAGAAGAATCTCTAAGCCTAGACGACCTGACCCACAAAATTTGGAGTTGATCGCTCACCAAAAAATGATCGGTGTTGATCGTCCATATTAGCTCCTTTTAGGGTACGGTAATTCTAGTAGGTCCCCTACGATGTTAGCTTCTGCTTTACCACTGCTTCATTTTATCATTTGTGCCTGATTTCTAGGCTTCATAATTGTTAATCCGATGCATCGGTCTAAATGACAATTGTGTCTATCTCGTTTGAATAGTCCAGATATAGCCAGGCAAACAGGCCGGATAACATTTTCCCCCAAAGTACGTCTTATTTTGAACATGACTTACTTTGAATTGAAGCAAGTTAGAGTTGTTGGAATGAAATCCATTTCATTTTCTAAACAGCCGCTATCCTTCTATTAAATTGTCTTTTCCGAAAAGTCATATCTTTCTCCATTTATTGTAACGCTTGGTCGATATCCGATAGTATAAATTCCAAACTATAATTTATCAATTGTTACATGCACCCGGTTCCATCGAGCTAGTAGGCTTCGGTTATCTGATTTGGTTCTTTTTCTGATAACTCTAGGTGAGAATTCAATTTCTACCGATTCCAAGAAATCGAATATTTGGGATGCACACTTACACATTCATGTACATGTTCTTGTCATAGGCTCCTAGATGCGTTCATATGCTCACGAGTCATAACCAATTTGGTGGAATGCAATTCAATCATTTGCATTTTTCTCTTTCTTTGTTTTTATAAACCGACCCCCTTTCTATTTATGAATGTAGCATGCCACATATAAAAGTGTACTTGCGATCAGTTTCTGGCATGGTTGGGCTCGGATATTGATGGTAAGAGGAATGGTGTTTCTTCAAAAATGATTTTAGGCATAGGAATTCTCTTAATACTCATTTTATTTCATCATAGGAGATACACCGAAACAGGGAAATGAAGAAACTGTACATGATTCCTTCCTAAATGATGTAGCATGAAGCTTCGTAGAGGATCTGTCATTCCTCCATTGGAGAAGGATTCCCCATTGTAGGTAGTCTTTGATAGGAGTCATCCATGATTCCTTTTCCGGCTCCGAGATCCAGTCGATCTCCATTTTGTCAATGCTTGGAGCGTTAAGTATTTCAACTGAGAATAGTGTATCCCCTGAACTAG
The DNA here is from genome assembly GCA_030737815.1 of Allium fistulosum. Classification (NCBI taxonomy): domain Eukaryota; kingdom Viridiplantae; phylum Streptophyta; class Magnoliopsida; order Asparagales; family Amaryllidaceae; genus Allium; species Allium fistulosum. The sequence continues at coordinate 146,563,153 of CM060908.1, read as the reverse complement.
CCAGCTTGGATAGTGAGTTGGCTCTTCCATTTTATTCTAAGGGATGTAGGTAATGATATAATATTCAAAGTCGGCTAGTAGCCTCTGGGGCCTGATCGAGGTAGGGAGCAAGCCATTGCCCCTTAGCTTGATAATCGCCCCTGACTTGACATACTACTAACTGAGAATCACAAAATATTTGTAAAACTTTTACACCCAGTCCTCTAGCAAGTTTGAGCCCGACAGTCTAGGCTTCGCATTCAGCTTCGTTATTTGTTGCAGGGAAGTCGAGTTTCAGGGTGCAGTAGATTGATCATTTCTTAGGAGTCACTAACACGACATCAGCGCTAAAACATCAATCATTGGATGTTCCATCTGTGTACATCTTCCATCGGATGATCGATTCTCCACTACTCTCCGGAGAGCCATCTGGTGTAGTGAATTCAGCTATGAAATCTGCCAATGCCTGTCCCTGGATAGCTCTTCGAAGGAGATTAGTGATGTTAAATTGGCCCAATTTAACATTCCACTTGAGTAGTCTTCCAAACATCTTAGGTCGTTGTAGGACCTATTGTAACGGCTGGGTGGTATAAAAGTTAATGGGGTAGCCTGGAAGTAAGGACGAAGCCTTCATGATGCAATCAATAGGCGGTGTGCGAGCTTTTCGACCTTTGGATAGTTTCTCTCATCACCCGTCAATCGCTTTCTTACATAATATACCGGTCTTTGGATCTGATTCTCTTCGCGTAATAATGCGACACTTATGACGTGTATAGACACAGCTAAATAGATGTATAAATCATCGTGATCCAGTGGCATGGATAGGATGAGAGGTCTCTGTAAGTGATCTACTAGAGGTCAAAATGCATAAACGCAGGCATGCATTCACTCAAAGTTTCTCTTCCCTCTCCTGATCAAGATGAAGAAGAGAATACACTTGTCGATGGCCTTGGAGATGAATCGGCTTAAGGCGACGACCTTCCCATTTAGGCTATGTACTTACTTAATTTTCTTCGGCACCTAGATGTCTCTGATTGCTTGAATCTTCTTGAGATTGGGTTCAATTCTGCGAGAATTGATGATGAAACCCAAGAATTTGCCTAGGGCAACGTCGAAAGAGCATTTCAAGGGATTGAGTTTCATTTCGTATTTTTGGAGTGCAATGAACATTTTCGCCAAGTCATTGATGTGGTCATTTGATTGTCGTGATCTTACAAGCATAACATCCACATACACTTCCATTGATCGCCCGATCTGATCTTTGAACATTCGGTTGACCGGCCTCTGGCAAGTAGTGCTAGCGTTCTTAAGTTCAAATAGCATCACACCCTTTCTTTCGAGTCTCCTTCAAATTCAATAAATGTTGGTTAATTGTATATTTCATTATAGTTATATGATTCAGAGTATCATTTCCTATTTGATCCCTTTGAATTCCATATTCAAAGTTGCGATTGGATCCATTCATAAAAAAGAATTGATTCGATACATTTCTTATGTACCCATAGATGCTATATTGGATTTGAATCAGATTTCGGATTAATCTATATTGGTTGACTGCCTCAATGATGTTGTTGCTAGCAAATACCGCTGTTTTTAGTTTTGTATCTTCCAAATCATTCCGCACTGGATCCAAACCAATTTTTTTATCCTTCAATAAAAAGATTCATTCTCCACATAAAAAGAGGAGGTAAAACCAATAAAGATTTATTTTTTGATTCATCTGGAACAACATAGCAATATAATCCCAGATCGATAATGAAACTGGTATTCTCCTAGTTGGGGATGTGTATCGGGATCTGATTGTATCTGGAGTACACGTGCATGAATGAAAGCAGTTCATGTTCAACAGTTGAGCCTACTAGCTGGTCGATCCTTTCCTTTAGGCATGCCTTGTTCATGTATGGGCAGTCAACACAAGTCCGCCACTTTTCATTTGCCTTTCTCACAAGAACAGGATTGGACACCTATTTCGGGCAGAGGACGTCATGGTTAGACCTGTTGCTCTTGAGTCAATCCACTACCTCTTTAAGCGTGGTAAATCTCTTCGGATCCATGCCGCATCCTGTTTTGTTTCACCGAGACATGCCTCGGGTTGATATTCAATGCTTGGCTGGTTGAAGATCCATATTAGAGGAACGTTGAATCAAGTGTCGAGTAGAGTTCAGCCTTGTGTTACATGTAGCTGCATAGTTGACTCTTGCTTTGAGTTTGAATCTACTTGTGTGTTCGAGTAACACGCTTTCCATTCAATGTATGCGTGATCTGTTGCTTGTTGCTAGGGTCAAAATGATGGCCAGTTTCCCATAAACCTGGGCATCGATTCGATGATTCTATCTCTAAGCACCCTTTCGGCCATAGTCTCAAGTCGTTTTAAACACTAGGCATGAGTCATAGTATTAAGTTGTCGTAGTCATATTTTGGATGATCAAACTTCTACCCCTAGTCTCGGGTTGGTAGACTTATTGCATGGATGGTCAAGTTTTGTCCTAGTTGTGTTTATACTCCCACATAAATTCGAAAGACTGAGAGTTGAATGATGAATGGCCGAGTCACATTTATCTTGATTCTTGCTTGTGCCCCTATAAGTCTGGGGCAGATGTTAATAAGCGGGAAAGCAAGTCATGTCCGCTTTAGCTTTGGTTTCTCTCTGTTTATCATTGAATCGTAGGATCGAGTTAGTTGATGGAATGCTGAGTCACGCCTATCCTGGATCGTATTATGGCTTTTCCTTCCAAGGGAATACTTTAATTCTCCATCGGATTTCGAGTATGAGTTGGGTACTGGACGGTCAACCACATCCACTTTTGGTGTAGTTATCGCCATATTATGGGCAGGACCGAATAATGGATTGTTATGTCACATCCAAACTCTGATTGATGCTCCCCCTATCCGACCAAATGCAAGGATCAGTGTGCAGATGGTCAAGTCACGTCCATTTCGTATTGCTCTTCTAGTCGGATAATTGTAAGAGTTAACTAATGAACGTTCACGTTCATTTAGAGTTGGACGGTCATTCATGCCCATTTTGATTTATGTTCTCCCATCGAATCAAGGCGTAGAGTTAGCTTAGGAGCGGTCAAGTCATGCTCATATGGTTTCATACTCCTCCTGATGGATTGAAGGAGGGCGTAGGAGAATGAATGGTCAAGTTACACTCCTTCATTATTTATTCTCCTATCCATCTTATGGTGATCGGACTTATTCGATGGATGTTTAGGTCACCACCATTTGTGGTTAGTGTGTATCGATATTGACCATCGATCCAATGACACGATGTAGAAAGTTTAGATCGATATTATCTGTCGTTCCAATGGTATGACAAAATCGGTCGTCCATAACTTCGAACGTCATTGCGATTGGTTTTTCATTAAGGCCTCCTTGAAGTTGTTGCCTTAAGTCATAAAGAACACCAAGCTAGAGCTATAATGATATATTGTATTTAGCATTTAGTAATTGTACTCCTGCCCCCAGTTTTGGGTTGGCAGAGTTAGTTTGTAGATGGTCGAATTCCATCCGTTGTGAGTTTATACTCCTTCTGTCGAGTTCTGGTCGGAGTTGGCGAATCAACGGTCGAATCACATTCATTCGTTTGCCTATACTCCTATCCGCTCTTTGGGGATCAGAGTTAGTCAATGGGCGGTTAATCACACCCATTTGATGTTTATACTCTGGTCCACACTTTGGCGACTCAAAGTTATTGCAGAAAATGGCCGAACCACATTTTCCTTTGTCAATTCCTTTGCCCCCAGTCAAGGGCAAAAGTCAAAGAGTGGTTGGTCGCCTCACGACCACTTAGTTCCATGTTTCTCGCATTGAATCATGGGAAGGAGTTGATTAGCAGATGGTTGAGTCACATTCGTCTTGTGTTTTATACTCAGCCTATCGGGTCAAAGGTGAGAGTTAATGGAAGAACGGTCGAACCACGTTCAATCTTTCTCAATACTTTTGTCCTGGCTCTGGGGACCAAAGCTTGTCGATGGGCAGTATGTCATGCCTGTTATGTGTTTATAATCCAACTCACACTCCGGGAACAAGGGTTATCAATGAACGGTCAAATGCATCCGCTTAGTATCGGATGGTCGGGTCGCATTCGATTTTGTTGGTTATGCTGTAGTCCGCACTTGGGGAATATATTTTATTGATGCGAAATCGAACTGCACCCATTTAGGGTTTATACCCCAGTCACGCTCTGGGAGCCAGGGTTAGTTAATGAATGGTTGAACCACATCCATCTTTGCTATGTTTATACTCTGGTCCACGCTTTCGGGACCAGAGTCGGTCAACGGGTGGTCAGTGACACCCGTACGATGTTTATACTTTGGTCCACGCTTTTGGGACCAGAGTTGGTCGATGGAAAGTTGAGCCAGGTCCATGTTTTTTTTGTGTTTATACTTCGGTCCGTGCTCCGAGGACCAGAGTTAGTCGATGGATGGTCGAGCCATGTCCATCGTTTTCTTGTGTTTATACTCTGGTTCGTGCTCCAGGGACTAGAGTTGGTCGATGGATAGTTGTGCCACGTGCATTTTTTTGTTTTGGACTTTAGGCTTGCCGATGTTCGGGTGAAGCTTGGATAGTTCGCGTTACTTCAGGTACGAACAAGGTCGTGGATGGATGGATCATACCTTCCTTGGATTGGATGATCGATTCAGGCCCGGTTTAAGCTTGGGCTCTCAAACTACCCCCTGCATCCGGGGCAGGAGTTGACTCATGGATGGTCGTACTACATCCCTTTTCAATTGGATCTTATTTCTGCTGAGCCTTGTGAGTAAGTGATTGTACTGATGAACTTTGAGCTCAAGTAGGGAGCAGATGGTCGAACCCCATCCACTTTGAGTCATGTCTTTGCCCTAAGTCAGGGGTAAGATTTAAAGAGTAGACGGTTAAACCACATCCACTTTTATGGTATTTATACTCCAATCCATGCACTGAGGATTAGAGTTGATCGATGGATGGTCGAACCGCATCCAATTTAATATTTATACTCTAGCTTGTGCTTTGGGAACTAGAGTTACCGAAGGATGGTCGAACCATATCCATTCTTTGTGTGTTTATACTTTTGACCGCGCTAGGGGAACAGAGTTAGTCGATAGGTGGTTAGTCATACCCAATTTTTATTTATACTCCACCTGTCAAGTCGAGGTAGGAGTTGTCGAATGAAAGATCGAGTCATGTTCATTCATAGAATGAGATTTTGCCTTCAATGTCGAAGATAAAAGTTGGCGAGTGGACGGTCGATCCATGCCCACTTAGCGATTATAGCTCTTCTCCTTACGTCGAGGAAGGATAGATGGTTGGATCACATTCATGCCAATATTGGACGGTCAGGTCTCATCCAATTTGATTAGTACTCCTCTCAGCAAGTCGAGGGAGAGAGTTGTCGGGTGGATAGTCAAGTCATATCCACCTCAAGTTATAGTGTGTCCTTGTGTTGAGGGCAGTGGTTGATGAGTAGATATTCAGTCATGCATACTTTAAATCGACCTTCCAAATTGCCCCCAATGTCCAAGGCAGGAGTCGATGTGTGGACGGTCAAACCATGTCCACTTTAGTTGGATCCCGCTATTGCTGAGCTTGGGGAGAGGCATAAATATTTCAGCGAAATTCGAGTACGAGTAGGAGAATGGATGGTTAGGTCACATCCACTCCAAGCTAGTCTCCAAGTTAAGTGCGGAGGTTGAGGAGTGGATAGTCTGTCATGTATACTTTAAGTCGAACTTCCAAACCACAAACTATTTCTAGGGCAGGAGTCGATCTGTGGACGGTCAAACCACATCCACTTTAGTTGTATCATGCTATCACTGAGCTTCGAGAGAGGCATAAGTATTTCGGTGAACTAAGAGTATGAGTAGGAGAGTGGATGGTCGAGTTACATTCACTCCAAGCCTTCCTTTGGTCTCCAAGTTAAGTGAAGAGGTTGAGGAGTGGAAAATCATCCATGTCCACTTTGTATTGGTGTTTAACCTTGTCGGGCTTTACGTAAGGCATGGATGTTCTATCAAAATTGAAGAATAGAGTAGGAAGTGGATGGTCAAGTCACACCACTTTCCATTTCGAATCCTCGCTCCCAAGTCAAGGATATATAGTAGTTGATGAGTGGTTGGATCACGCTCGTCTTGATGAAACTCCAAAGGCACGATTATGGTCCATGGAGGTTGGTTGGTGCCCAACTCTAAGTACTTAGCCCCCGCATCATTTGGAAGTAGTTTAGTTCAAGTTGGTCATAGTTCACAACATAATTAAAATTGAAACAAATCTTATTGGTAAGTGAAGCAGCATCGTATTCTCGCTATTCCATTTCGCCCGTAGCCCTTCTCAACGGGCATCGACCGTCAGCGTTCCAGTTGATAATCAAAGGTCGTTATCAATAAGGGTCAGACATCACCTGTCCACTATCCTACAGGGCTTGTATATGCCGTTGGAGCTTTCCTTTCTGGATCAGCTCTTCGATCACATCTCAGAGGTGTCTGCAATCACTAGTTTTATGACCGTATGTATTATGAAATATACAATATTTCCCGAATTTCTTCTTAGTTTTGGTGGGCACGCTCGAGGCCGGTTTCCTGTACTTCTCCAAGTCACGAGCTCTAAGTAGATGTTTTCAATTGAATTGTACATGGGAGTATAGGAGTTGAGTTTTGGGATTATGGGTCGTCTCCTAGAATCTGAATCCTCATCTAGGATCTCAATGTTGCCCTTGCTTTGAATTCCTTCAGCAAATAGGCCTACATTGTTCTTTTTCCTAGTCTACTCTGCCTTCTCCTTGCTTAGGTTCTGGTTCACTTTGTAACAGAAACGATCCAAGGTCGTAGGAGGCTATTTAGGTAACCAGTTGCCAAAATCTATCTCGGGGTCGATTCCCTTTATTAGCGCCATCAATATGGTATTCTTGCCGAGCTTGCTCATTTCAGTGACAGTGATGTAGAATTTATGCAAGAAGTCTTTGAGTGGCTTGCTTGGGACTTAGAATAAGCTGGATAATGACAACGCATCCTTAGGGCGATTCACATGCATTCTGAATTGCTCGACAAACCTCTTAGCCAGATGATTGAATGAGGAGATGGACTTGGCAGTAATTCTGCAAACCACATAACCATTAGTCCTTTCAAGAATATGGGAAGGCATCTGTATTTGATGGCATTTATTGCTCTGGCAGAATTCATATGCCACTTGAATATCATGAGATGTAGTCTAGGGTTAGTTTTCACTGAGTAGGCCGATATGATTGGCACATTGAATCTCCTTGGATATTCCACATGCTGAATGACTTCAATGAATAATTTTTGACTGGGAAATATGTTACAATCATCGTCAGTCTATTAAGTTTTCAAGTTACAACTGTTTCTAATGCTTGTGAATGATGTATACATGATTGTTTGAATGGTTAAGAATACCAATCGAATGGTGAATCGGTTAGGATGGGGTCGTGGATCAATGATGTCCCCCAAACTCTCATCCAGATGTAGTGCGATCCATATGAGGCAGTAAGGAAGGCCTTTGAGGTTATGCACCAAGTTTCAAGTCATTTGGAGTCCGTACTTTCGAGTTATGGGCAAACAAAGATGGACTAGTGTTAGCGGATTGGTGACAATCTACTTGGAGTCCGACCCGATAAAATATACTATTTGCATGGAGTTAGCAACTAGTTTGCTTGGAGTCGCTATATTTGAAGTGCTTGGTCGGTGAATAACGGTGCTTGGAGTCATTTGCACGTTTGCTTGGAAAAAATCTTGGTTTTACCCGAGTCTGACTCTGGACCAGAATTTCCTAGGTTTGCTTCGAGTCAAATGGGTGATTACCCAAGTTTGACTTCGAGTCGGGACATCTAGAGTCTACTTCGAGTTATATAAGTGATTACTTCGGCTTCGAGTTAGCCCTAAAGTGAGCTTTTCGACAAACATTTCGACGATTTTTGATATTTTTTGACAGCTACCACTCATGACTCGATGATGGGAATTCCATGATGGAAAGTAATGACTTTGATGATGGATAGCTATACTTTGAGATGGCATAATAGTTCATGTCATATCACGTTGGTTCCCCCGCCTCTGGAAGCGCCGTTTCAGTAGCGGCTCCTTGTCCATTCCTTAGTGGCAATTCAGCAGCTGCTGCTTGATCCCCTATGCCCCGGTCAGCCATAAGATGTTAGGGGAGTAGATAAAATACTCATCTTTAAATTGAGTTCTGAGTCTAGAATGTGGGGGCATTGCACTACGGCACGGGTTTAGGTGCTCCGCACCCGAATTTTTTTTAGAGCTTCTTTTTTTAGATCGTACCTGATCCATATTTGCTTGGAATACTTAACCAAATTTCGGGCATAAATGGATCAGTAGAGGATAGAATGATCGTTAGGAAAATGATCGATTGGAAACGATCGGTTATTGCAATTTTTAGAAGGTGAAGTGTTGCGGATCGATTGGTTGAAATTAATCCAGCTGACAATGATCGGTTGAAGAATGATCAGTTGGAAAATGATGGATGGAATACCATCAGGTTGAAAATGATCTGGTTAAAAAACGATCGGTTGGAACGATCGTGAGGAAAGTACGTTCGAACGATCGTGGAAAAATGATCGTATAAAGAACGATCGTGGAGAAATGATCGTATAAATCACGATGGTGGGTGGAACGATCATGGAGAAATGATCGTATGGAACGATCGTACAAGGCGATGTGGCATATGGATTTGAGGGAACGATCGTTCATTGAGGATGTATGGAGTAGCGATCGATCATATGCTTCTATATGGATCGTTTGCAATACGTGCCATAAAGGTAGCAATGGCCTTCTCCTTCCTAGGAGTCATTGTATTTAGTTTCCTTGTAGGCTTTTTCCAAGTCTAAATAGAATAGAAAATTTTATGAAGATGAATTTGGATCTCTTCCTCAAATTTTTGCAATCTAAAAGTAGAATAGGGATCCAATGATCCTGAGAATCATTTTCTAAGTTAAGCACCAAAATGTTTGCACCAAAAATGGACATAAACACTCAAGAATAGAACAATAGAGATTAAATGATGAGTAAATGAAAATAGAGTAGAAAAGTAAATCAACACACAGATTTTTATAGTGGTTCGGCAATCTTGGCCTACGTCAACTTCATATTTTTATCGATCTTGCACTTGATTATGATTACAAGAATATTTAGATCAACTAGGATCCATTAGTACAAGAGTGAAGAATAAAAATGGCAGAGCTTGGGCAGATGAAAGAAGGTTCTTGTTTACGGAGAATAACTGTTGTATTTATAGTGGAGGATGTGCATGAATCGGGCTGAAAATTCGCCAGAAGAATCTCTAGGCCTAGATGACCCAACTCACAAAATTTGGGGTTGATCGCTCACCAAAAATTGATCAGTTCCGATCATTCATATTAACTCCTTTTGGGGTGCAGCCATTCTAGTAGGTCCCCTATGATGTTAGCTATTTTCTCTCCAAATTTCGTGTCATTCTGACTTACCGTTTGTGAGATATCGTATTTTCCATGAAGTTGAGTTGAGATGATTGTGCTGAAGATCGATCTTCACCAATCGTTCTAGAATGATACATACCGATCATTCCCACTTTCTCCTTTTGAGGTGCGACCATTGTGGTGGATCTCCCCTTGCCTCTTGTCCATGCTCCCAAAGTTTCGTATCATTTCGACTTCGTGTTTGTGAGATATTGATCGATCTCCATTGAGTTGAACCTTTTAGGCTGAAATGATCCAACCATTCTAGAACGATACGCACTAATCATTCCCACTTGCTCCTTTTGAGGTACGATCATTGTGGTGTGTCCCCTTTGCCTCTTTCCCATGATCCTAAAGTTTCGTATCGTTCCAACTTCGTGTTTGTGAGATATCAATCAATCTCCGTTGAGTTAAGCTGTGGAATTGATACGATACGATCCATAATAATGAATATGGATTGTACCTGATCCATCTTCAGGGAGTAGTGAGGTTTCATATTTTTAATGTTCTACCGAGTTCTCCTTCATCTTCTGCTTTGCCACTGCTTCATATTATCATCTGTGCCTGATTTATGGGCTTCATGATCATTAATATGATGCATCAGTCTAAATAACAATTGAGTCTATCTCATTTGATTCGTCCAGATATAGCCAGGCTAAAAGGCCGGATAACAGCAGTACACTTGTATTAGATTTGCTTCACTCATGCAGACATATGTCTGACATACTCCTATAATTTTCTATCTATGTTCTTCAGGTTGATGGAGTCTGAAGGCGTGATGGATATTAGTTTATACTATAGATATTGTTATAAAGTGTGCATTGAAAACGTTATGTGATAGTCTGTGGTGTCGATTGGATTTGGATTATACATACCCATGTATTGGTATTAGAATTTGCAAAACCGATATGTATATTTATTTGTGTGATATAAAGTGTTTATCTGTAACATCTCATGTCTGGAGGCCAAAAGCTAACCGCTACAGATGCTGCAGTCATCCATAGTATTAACTTCTGGTGACAAAATACGGTAATGATAATAGTATCCATAATATCAGAAGCACTTAGATATAAACAAAATTACCAATTTTGAAAACAACATTTTACCGATTACATTTCAAAACAAATTCATATCCAAGTTACATAATCCCATATCTTTTCCCAGCTAAAGATTAATTATAATCATTACAAAAATACGCCAAGAGCAATATATGACGATGCCCCCTTGGTTGATCAAAGCAATATAGTCATATCCGACTTCATACACATCGGAAATAAACACAACAATAATATGTAACTCCTAGTTAGCTATCCGTCAACCACCTACTCGTCTTCGAAAGCTTTATTTGCCAAAATTTCTAAACCTGAAAACCTTAACCCTCAGCCTACTCAAATCAATTTTGAGAACCCAAGAGTTTAAGGGGAAACAAAAAAATTTTAGTCTGGCATAAAGCCCGGTGTGTATAATTCTGTTACATCTCGGTTTACTGATATTAAGTGAGAGCACGCCGCTTAGCGGAACAAGTTTCCCATCACTAATATCCTTTTCAAAACATATATTTTGCAAATCCTTTCATGCAACCAAACTGGTTAATCAAACTGATTATATCAAAATAGCAATATCCTTTATGCTAATAAATGGACTATATGTCCGTAAAACAGGTAATATGTGAACTATCTGTCCACAACAAAATAACAAGGTCCGTTATGCTACAAATGGACTATCTATCCATAAAACTGGACTGACTGCCCGCAAACTAGACTAACTATCTGAAATCTAGGTCGACTTCCTGCAAATTGGACTAACTGTCCGAATCATTTTCTTAGGGTTAACTGCCCTTTAAATTTTCCTTGAAAACCTTTTCAAAATGATTTCGCCCTTCAAATCATACATATGCAAGGAAAATATATCTTTAGCTATACTCTAAGCTATTTTTTTCCATGTTCTATATACTTTATACAAAATAATGATGATGATGTTTAATAAGGATTACGTATCCTTGTAAAATAAGTTAAAGTCCTTTTAACTTGAAAACACTTAGGTTATTCTGCCTATTTATCATGTTCGAAACCTTTGTTTAAAACCTTTAAACAACCCCTTTGAAACCCCTCAAAGTAACCCTTTCGAAACCTTTGAAAGTACCCTTTTTCAAACTATTGAAAGTAACTCTTTTGAAACCAATAGAAGTCTTTCCTTCAAAAGCTTTAAATCATTAAACATCCTCCTTTAAAACCTTGCCTTTTGAAAACATAGGAAAACCATCCTTTTCAACTCTGTCGAAACCCTGGGGAACCACCTCTTTCGAAACCATTCATTAAAACCTTTCTGAAGCATCAAAACTCAACTCCTTCGAAAGCACATGGGTTCAATTTAAAACCTATGGAAACACCTTTCGAAACCATGAAATCTCATCTCTATCGAAATCATTTGTGTTATACTTCAAATAAAAGAAAATGGGTCTTTAAATCATTTAAGTCGAAAGCACATGTTTCGATACCATTTCCTAAGTAATGAAGTGATGGTGTCGAAACCATCCATTCGAAAGCTTTGGAGAGGTGGCCATATTTTAGAAAACAAAAGGAACCCTTCGAAACCATCTGGATCGAAAGGTAGGAAGCGACAACTATGGTTTCGACTAAGTCGAAAGCAAACATTTAAAAACAAAGGAGCTACCTAATCAAAACCATTCTTTTAAACCATTTGACCTAGTCGAAAGCCAACTAAGTCAAAAGCATCTTAGTCGAAAGCAAGTAGGAGCATTTTTCCTTTAAAACCAAAGCAAATCTTCAACCCCTTTGAAACCCCCTAGTTTCGACCCTATACCTTTCGCCCTCTTCCAATTCACTACGTACCAGTTACCTGATACCATGTGCATTGGTTTCGACTGTGTCAAAAGCGAAGGAATGGAGGCCGAACCTGGTGCCGAAAGCTTCAAAATAGTGAAAAACCTATTTATTTGTGCTTTTAAACTATTCTATTATACCTAACCTACCTTGTTTGTCTAAATCTGATTGGCTGCAAGGTTTCTCTTTTCAAAAATGCTGCCAACTTTCCAGATTTAACAATTTAAACATTTTTCAAAAATTCCCTTCTCCTTCTTTAATTATATAAAACATTTAAGTCCCATACCTTAAATAATTTTATATAACCATTAAAACACTTAGGAAAAATCTAGAAAATTTTCAAAAAATCACATTATATATGTTTTCTAACATATAAAAATTTCAGCCCCAAAAAATTAATGATTTACCCGTAAGTTACGCAGATAAAAATTTAAGTATGAAGGTGGCTCAGTCCAGACATAAGAGTTACGTGGATAAGAGGCGTAAAGACCTGGAATTCTCAATTGGAGATAAGGTTTTCATCAAGGTATCACCTATGAAGGGTGTGGTGCGCTTTGGAAAGTCAGGAAATTTAACTCTAAGATATGTTGGTCCATTCCAAATTTTAGAGAGGATTAGAAAGCTCGCATACAGAGTAGAGTTGCCGAGCAGTATGGCAGGTGTTCATAATGTATTTCATGTGTCATCTTTGTAAGTATGTGCATGATCCAGAGACTATTATTCCTTCGACAGGGTTGGATGAATTAGTGGTAGAGTCTAATTTTACTATTGTTAGACAACCAGTTCGGGTTGTAGATAGAGATGAGAAAAGATTAAGGAACAAGACAGTCAAGTTGGTGAAAGTCAGTGGAGTGACAACGAGAAGGACTGTACTTGGGAGACAAAAGACAGGATTAGAGATACTTATCCTGATCTACTCTGAGGGCATGTCTATATTAGATTTATATAGATAGTTGCTGGTCAGTTAGACTAGTATGGCTATTAGGAGTTGTTATAGATGAATGCTACGTTTAGTATTTAGTCCTTACTGAATTTCGAGGACGAAATTTTTTAAGGAGGGGCCTGTAACATCCCTAATTTTTGATAACATTATTCAAAAGATTTAATTAGATAATTTAAATAGAATAATGATGATAAGGAGATTGATATTTAAATAAATTATATAATGGGCCGTACTTAATAATAAAATTAAATGGGCTTAAATTGGTTTATAAGTTAACTAAATTACACATGGGCATATTAGTAAAATAGCCGTCCTATTATGCACGGCTATACACTTCTCATTCTTGCCCATTCACGTTCCATTTTTATTTGTCACAAATGTGAATCAAAAACTAAATAGAACCGGCCATTAACAAGGAGGAAAAGAGGATTTCAATCTAAAGCTAAGGATCAAAGATAGGGAGGATTAATCAACAACAAATCTCAAATTCCTTATCAAATCTAAGGTGAATAATAATCCAATCTAACTCATTTTGTTTTATGATCATATGGTTTCAGATTTAAGATTTATTTTCATTTCTATGAGATTTTGATGATGATATGCTTAAGTTGTTGATTGTTTGATTTAAAATTTTTATTATATATGAAATTCGTATGGTTTTAGAGTAGAAACCATGGTTTATTGATTTTAAATGCCATGGAAAATTTTTATGTCATGTAAAACATGATTTTGGAGATGGGTTTTAATTTGTAGAATTTTCCAAGCTATGGAAATTTTATTATGAATTTTTAATAAAATATATGATGTAATTGGATTTAAAATTTATTTCGAGAATTTCAGGGAGAAATTGGGTCTGAAATTTTAATATGTTCGATTAGATAAACAAATTGAATCTCTGTATTTTTTTGAGGATTTTTCACAACTGATTTACTAGGGAAAATAAATTATTTGAAAGAAGGACTTTTCTACAGATGTCGGTTTTGTTATATGGAAAGGTTTAAACGTCTAAATTCTTTAATTTGGATCTGATTAAATGCGACAGTTTTGAATGAACAGTATTTGAAAAGTTATGCAGCAACCAAACAAAGGTTTACAAATAGGAAAGAAGTTACAAAGTAATTACTAAAAGATCCTATATTTCAGCCTTTAATTCAGAAAAAGGTGTTCCGCCTCAAATGGTAAGCACCTTCTGACTCCATCGATTCCGCTCCATCCCAGTTGAAACCTACATAGTCGAAATCCATATAGTCGAAACCAATACATAATGTATCACTTAGATGATATGTAGTGGATTGGAAGGAGGGCGGAAGCCTTTGGTGTCGAAAGGTAAGCTTTCGATGGGTTCGAAACCCTGCTTTGTTTTCAAAAGTTAAATTCTTGCCTTGTTTTACTTAAAGCTTTCGAAATAGTCAAAACACATGCTTTCGAAAAGGGTTTTATAAATGGCTTTCGAAGAAGCTTGCTATATTATGTAAAGGGGTTAGCTTTCGAAAGGGTGCATTTTCCTTACATAAGAGCTTTCGAAAGGATTGGTTTCGACCAAGTTGAGACCAAGCCGCTAATTTACCTTTCGACTTCATTGAAGCCATCTATGCTGTCAAAGGGTATCTCTGTTTTAACTTAAACTAATCCTTTTTCCTTAATGCTTTCGAAAGGGGTTGAGGGTTCGAAGGCAATGAAGTCGAAAGGGGGTTTCGACTCTATCCTTCAAAGTTTTAATTTAAAGGATTATGCTTTTGACTAGATGGTTCCGACACCATCTATTTTTCCCTCCAAACAATATTTAATTGGTTTTAAAAGAGATACTTTCTTATATAACCACTTTGACTCAAATGATGTTTTTAAAGAGTAAACCCAATATTTTCGAAAGAGTACTTTCATTTGTTTCGAAGCTATGTTTAAAGGACGTTTCGACACCCTCGAATGGTATATTTGGTTTTGAAAGAGAATATTTATCAAAAGCTTCAAAAGGTATGTTTATTATGTTTTGGAAAGAAGTTTTTGCTTTTGAAAGAGGTCATCTAGAGGTTTCGAAAGTGATGTTTTAAAGTTTCAAAACAAATGACCCACTCTCACTTTTAAAAAAGGAAATACCATGGCATAAGCAAAGAATTTGGAAGTATTATTCACATTGTTATTAACCCATAAATGTATGTTGGGGAAGGGCAAAATAACCAGTTAGGTTGACCCAGTAGTGAATATAAATTAAGAAATGTTAAAACCTTAACACTAAAGATATTGGCAAGGGCCAATAGGTTTACGGTAAGCCCATAAAAACTGTATATAACCAATGATATTGGCAGGGGCCAATAGGTTCATAGTAAGCCCATCAAAACTATGATTTGATGCTGACAGGGGCTAGTAGGTTTGTAGTTAGCCCATGAAAACTATATTCGGATTAAGATATTGACAGTTAGTCAATAGGTTCCTAGTTAGCCCATGGAAACTAGGATATGGGAAAAGATATTGGAGTTACCAATTGGATCTTAGTGATCCCATGAAAACTATGAAAGTGGATAGTAATCCTAGAAACTATAATTGAGACAGATAGTCAGAATGAATGGGGATGGGTAATCCAGATTTGATTTACTTGTTTTTGCATATCATCATAATATTTTGAAATACTATGTTTTTCATCATAGTGGATGCAAGAGCACAGTATATGGTTTTATAAATGTTTTAGGATACTAGTGATGGGAAAACCCGTTCCGCCAAGCGGTATGGTCTCACTAGATATCCAAATGGTTTGAGATGGTAGACTATTATTCATACCAGGCTTTATATCTGACTAGAAGTTTTTGTTTTCTCCTTAAACTCTCGGTTACTCAATTGATTTTGAGTAGGTTGAGAGTTAAGGTTTCCAGGTGTTATTTGAGTAGGTTGAGAGTTAAGGTTTCGCATCAAAATTTGTTCGAAACTCGGTCAACATAGATTTTTAGTGCGAATTATAAAATTCTAAAGTATGAATATTTTTACATAGAAACGATCTAGAGAATTTTCTGATTAAAACATCAAAGTTCGTTCCGTCTAATTCCGACCTCTGTAGCTTCATTTATCTAAAATTTCCGTTGTCGTCCAATTTCGAAACAGTAACAGTGGCGATAGATGAGATTTTGCTACGGATGTCGTAGCACAGATTTGATTACATCATTGGATTCCTCTCGTCGCATTGGTCTCCGTGGTATATTTGTTTTCGTATTTTGGCTTCCGTGGCAAAACACTACATGGCTGAAATATTGGTCTATGACCGTGCCTGGGGTCATCATTTCACACATTCTTTCAGCCTGCAAAACATTCCTTCCAGCCGATACCTTGCGTGCGCCTCTCATCTAACTAAATGCTGCATTTAATAATCCTCCGTGCACCCCTTTCTTCTATTTATACGTGCTGCTTCTTCTTCTCCTTCTCATTATTCTTGTCACTGGACATTGTTAGAAAATATGTAGGTATATATAAACCCACGTAACTAGTATCCCCTTCCTTTATATTTTCTCCACTTCAACACCCAGGCACCTGCCACCCTACCCACCCATGACTTGCGTCCCCCTCCACCGCTGCCACCAACCTCTGCCCTCGCCTCCTTTAGCTCAGCTACCCACTTCCCTAACCCTTCTCCCAGCCCAAACACCACCCTCCACATCCCCACCTCCTACGCGGGACCCACACCGTCCGTCACCTCCTCGGCCCTTGCAACCAAACCATACCCTACACAGTCCCTGCCGCCCACAACCAGCTCCGCCTGCTTCTTTGACCCAGTCGCACCCTTCACCAGCCCCCTCCTAGCACCTAAACCCACCACCCGAGCCTACCCTGCTACCTGACCTGCCTCGCTGGACTCCAGCGCACCTCAGTCCACCTCCCGACCCAGCAACTCCCAAAGCCCCTCCTCACAATTCCAACCGCACCACCAAGTGAATCAACCCCGCCCCTGCCAAACACCCGACCTGCCATCGAAGTCCGTCCCCTACCCATGACAACCAGCCCGCTCCAGCTACCTACGACCGAACCCGAACCCGCAACCGCCTGGCCACATCACCACTCGATCACATGTAGTCCACTTCGTCGAAGTTCCCGTACATGGCAGCATAGCATAGCTCGTGTACGTGTGCACGTATCCGTATCCGTGTCTGTATTTCCATATCTGCTTGTCGATAGCCGCGAAGGTGAGCGATTTTAAGCTCACGATTAGATTTTTATATGCAAGTATCCTGCGATGTTATAACTAGTTGGTTGATAACTATGATCGATATTGAAATTGGAAATCATTGATTGTTGACGTTGAAATATATGATTTGGTTGAAATAGTTGGAATTATTGGTTTGAGTCCCAATTGCATGAAAACCTGTTAACTATGGAAAAATTTGAATATTGGAAGACGATTGATTTATTGATACTTACCACTGTTATATTGTGCTGTATGCATTGATTTCGACATTGAATTTGAACTAGGATATGGGTTGAAATGATAAATACCCAAATTAAATCACTTGGCCTAGGATAGAAGATTAAAAAATAAACACCGATTGGTCAACTGAGATTTATTTTGGATTTTAAATATTTAAATTTGAAACTAAGAAATAATTTGGAAATTTAACGTGAATTTATAATTGAAATTTTACGTTGAAATTAATATAAATTTTGAAATCCATTAATTTAGATTTTTAAATGAAAGATTAATTGAACTATTTTAAATTATGAAATTAAATTAATAATGGTCATGTTAAATGTTAATGGTTTTAACTCGTTAAGTTGATTATTTGAAATTTAATAAAGTGTTAATATTATATAGGTAATTAAATTTTAAATGAAGATTTAATTTAATTTTAATTTAATTTGATTGAACTAAAATATAAAAATTGAATTTAAAGATAAAGATTTGATTTAATTAAAAAGAGTATCTTTAATTGATTTAATTGAATTAAAAATATAATGATTAAATTGTTTAAATTAAATGTTTAAGTAAATTAATTCTGAAGTTAAATTAAATATTTAATAATAAAAATTTTGTAATTTAAGGCATAATTTACTTTGTTAAATTGAATAGTTATTCAATGTGGACAATTTTGTAAAAATGAATTATTTGTTTAAAATTGAAATTTAGACTTTAAATCCAAATTTCTTGAAGTCAAATGAGAATATGATATTTGAAAATAAAAGGATATTTTGATTTAATAAAATATCCCATCGGTGTGAAAATGATGTTGATTATTAAAGAGACTGAAACCGGATATGGGCATACTTTTTGTCGATACCGGAACCACTTTAATAACTGTGTACGTGGAGTGATGATCCAGAACGAAGTGGTTGGATTTGGCGTACGTTTGCTTGATTTGAAGAAAGAGAACGATGATGGATTGGCCCTGCACTTGTGCCAATTTGAAATAACTAAAACAGGACGACTTGACAGGACCAAGTGAGCTAGCTACCTCGAGCGGATGCACTTCTTTGTTTCAATATCCTTATTTCGGTTGTTATTGGTAATCGCCCTTTGAATATGGGAGTGTTGGACACGGTGGGTGGTCATGGCTATGATGCGTTACCACCAGCCCTACGACCCAAACCGGTAGTATCCTACCTTGGGTATTGCCTCACGTACCTTGTCATACTTTTCTCCCTATACGAGACCACTATGATTTTAGATTAGTGTTGTCATATCACAGAACATCCCTATCCACGGACAGTTTACTGGTATTTTATATGCAAACTATACGATAGTGCTTAAAACGTGTTAAGGTGGACCAATGTAAAGCCTTAACGCTATTTTGATATTTTATATTACTAATAGACACTACATATATAGCGTACTCTATTGTATATATAAATAGTTTGACGGATCCTTAAGAGATGGAAAATCCTGTAACATCTCTTGAGTTACTTGTCATTTTCACTTGAGTAGGACTACTTACATGAGAACTTCTAGTCCTGACTCGAGTGTTTTGTTTTCATTACGCTCGGGTCAGACCGAGCTTTTCAGTTATCGAAGACAGTTATTTTGGAGGACGAAGATGAAGAATTGGTATATCTCATCTACTAGAATATATTCCGCAGTAGTATTCATTCTGTATGTAAAAATGTATAACTCTGATTGATGTTGTAAATTGAATTGAGTATATATTATTAAACAACTTCATGGATTGTTATGTTATTATTATATTTTTTTCCGCTGCGATTATGAGATTCTGTGTTGTTGTTTCTATTTCTTCTTCTATCTCTTTTCTTCTTAACCTCTAATGATCTGGTATTTCCGGCACTCGATTGCTCAGCGTTCTATACAGTGAACGTATAAATGTCGATTTTCGAGGATCGGAAATCCCGGGTCGTTACATGTGGTACCAGAGCTGAAGGTTAAGCGAGAACCTTGGCTTTGGTGGGGATTACTCATTAGAGATAGGGTCAGTAGTACCCTAGAATGAGTCTGAGTGTATATACGTATAAGAGAGCGTATTTGTTAGTGATATAAAACTATTTTGATATTAATAAATGAAATGATTTAACTTGGATATTATATAGAATATAAAAGAATGAATTATAAACTGATAAAATCAATCGTGACTATTAATGATGATTGGATGTTACCTTTTTGTTGGTTGATTGTTTGATTAATATGGATGTGCATATTGCCGCTTATTGATTGATGAGTCGTGCTCGGCCAGTTTATGAACATCGACTATTGACTGTTGATTTGAGCATTTGACTATGGTTGGAAAATTTTGGTTTTTGAAAAATATTTAACCAATTGAGAAACTGCATGTTTAACATGGATTTTAAAGTGAATATATATTTGAATTTTAACCTGTATCATTTTAAAGAGTAATGGATACCATTTGAAAGTGATATATGAAACATGGTTTATCTAGACATGATTAATAAATAAACAATAAGTTATTCAAACTAAAAATTTGAGAATTTGGATTCCGGGATTTTTTGAAATTTGTTTAAGATTCTAAAAATATATAATAGCATAATTTGAAATTATTTTCCGAATAGAACTGTTATGAACTCCGGAACTCACTTCTGTCGCAGGAAAATAAATTTTAGTGATGTTTGCAACATCATCGACATTCATTTTCGAGTTTCATATTTGGGGAGGCAACGTTAGTAGCTTTGCTACTCGATTGTTTAATGGAATTGTTTTGATTCGAATCCTTGAAGTATGATTTGATATTCGAAAGAGATATGTATATATTTATTTCAAACGATTTGGAAAAAAAAACCCGGTGTTCAGTTCTCAAATTTTGGATTGAATTACATTATAAACACATGTATCCTATGCATTAGAATGATTGATTATGCATCTCGTTGAGATGTGTAACAATACGACTTTTCGACGCTCGAAAGTCGACATCAATACAATCACTGTATCAACTGCCGAGCTATCGAATGCCAGAAAACCGAATTGTTAGGGTGAAAAAGAAGAGGTAGAAGAAAACAGATAGAAGAATAAAGAAGAAGAAACAGAAACAAAAACAGAATCTGACATTCGCAGCGGAACAATATATAATAGATGAATGAATAATCTTTATAACAAAGAACTATATCAGTTTATACAATACATCATCAGAGTTTACAACAACAATACACATCACTGGACAGTTATATAAACTTGTCCACATACAGAATACACATCGGATAATACATAATATAAATGATATGTCTCGCCATCCAGCTCGCGTTCAAATCTCCACAGTAACTTCTGAATTCCAGAATGACCTGATAACCTGACTCTAGGTTGCCCGTGTGGAAATTTATGGGCACCCAGAATTTAGAAAGGGAGCAATAAACTCCAGGTCAGTCGTGGGACTGGTGTGAGATCTTAAAAACAGTTATTTTCACAAAGAAGATAAAAGGAATTCGCAATGCTTTTGGAAAATGAAACTACCATAAGGCCTCCAGCCACACACATAATGCAAACGCAGATTTGGAGGTGATTTCTCCTTATGATAGTCAAAGATGCTTACTACAAAAGATAAGTTGATATTATTATTAATGTCTAGGGTGGAAAACATTTCGAAAGTATAATATTAATCTTAGCCAACATACAACCATTATTGTATGCCTACTATAGCTACTATGTTTAATAGCAGGTTACCGCCACATTCCATAGCAGGTTATACAACTAAAACCGTACAAGGTTCGTATTGTTTCTTTGGATTTTCCAACAAATGGTCAGGCTAACGAACTTTCTACTGCCACATAGGAACGCCTCTGGCGGAACGTCGCGAGAACTAACTAGCTCTCTGCCAACACAAGGCCGGGTTACCTCTATAACTAGGTAACTACTACACGAATATGCCACCCCCGGTCCTTTGGGACCTTTATCCGAGGAGCCTCGATCACAAAGCAACAATCACACAGTAAATAAGATTGATGTCACCACACAGGTATAGCATCTGGGCTCCATACCATGATACCACCTTTTTCCAGAAGGAAATGACATACCCTAAAGGGAGCGACCCTCATAACCTTGTCGCATCTTTCCTGTTTTGACCATTTCCGGGGTGTGAGGTGCTGATGCAGTCTCGTCCACAAAGATACGCTTTACACGAAAGCCATACTTTGATCACAAATGATCAACAAATGATCATCAACACACAGCAACACTTAGCATGCCACACTACCAAATTGGGAGTATATCACTGATAACCTTCAACTACATAACCTCTGAGCTCGTACGTCTCAGAGAAGGGTGTTAAGCTAAGAGAATAAATCTCCGCCACCAAACAGAAATGTATTTGAAAGAAATCAGCTTTATATCTCAAAGTGTAATGTCAGGCATACAACCATACAAGTCTGTTCCGGGTTCGAACAGAACCGAAGGCACTTCCAAAGAAGCCCTTGCAATTGCAGGTATCCACAATCCCGATCGGATTTCCCATCACTTAGGGAATCTCTATACCGTAGCTACTCAGTGCAGAGACGATCGATAGGTTATCCTAATGTTCTCGCAAACACCCGGTCTTCAACACCGGTCTTCAATTGCGATCCATTTCAACGTATCACTATTCAGAATGGGTTATATGACACAAAGTCCTCTCCCAGCTAAACCGAATAATGAGCGCTTGTTTTTTTTAAAACAAATTCAAGTGCCACTTCAAAGGCAAATATTGATAGTCAGTTAATTAACTATCAAACAACATTCACAACAATCAATCAATTTAAATAAATTTCCCAAATTATTTATTTTCAAAATATCTTCACAAGATATAAATATTTTTCCACACTTCAACATTTTGAAAACAAATTTCAAATCATATTTCACACTTCATCACTTTGAAAACAAATTTCAAATCATATTTCACACTTCATCACTTTGAGAACAAATTTCAAATCATATTTCACACTTCATCACTTTGAAAACAAATTTCAAATCATATTTCACACTCGCGGAATAAAATTCCCAATATCATTTATTTCCACTATGAAATTAAATTTTCAAATATCCACTTATATACTATTTTTTACAAATATTCACTTTGAGCCCCCAAATCAAATTTCAAATTGATTTCTAAATTGATTTCAACACCGAATCAAATTTTAAATTGACTCTTCCATTTATTTCAAATACCAAATCATTTAACAAATCGATTTCTAAATTCCTTTCAACACAAAATCCATTTTCATTCAACACCAAATAAATTTTCATATCGATTTCCCAAAGATTTATTTTCAAATACCAAATCAATTATCAAATTGATTTCTAGAAATTTATCACCCTTTTTAAATAAATCCCTTTATTCTTTCCAAATTATTTAAAATTCCATTTATCAATAAATTCTTCAACTTTAAACAATATTATTCAAAACCCATTTATTAAAGTCATTTCCCATATTCTGGAAATAATTTGATAAGATTTCAAAAATCAACTTCATGCTTTTAAATTCCTTCTTTTAAATTCACCCAACTCTTTCAAAAGAAATTTACTTAAAATATCTTACTTTAATTTCAAAAATCCAATTTTATTTATTTCTAGTATCCAACGATACCAAAAATACATTCGGCTAAATTATAGCCTTCAACAAATTCAATCGCAAATATAATCATACACAGATCATCAATAAATCATCACACATCATATGAAACAAATTCATACAATTTGAGGAATTCAGTTGGATCCCTCCAACCTGTTTCCCTGCATCCACAGATGTTAGCACAACAATTAAATACCCATTCCACTTCGAGGTGGAATATCGCGGTATATGGGATTTATAAAATATCATCCGCTATTATGCGGCGCATAGGGTCTCATCCGCTATATAATGCGGGAAATCAATCACCAATATATATATATATACTACTATATATACTACCACATTCAAACAGTCAATCAATAACTGCAATTCAAATTTTTATTTGAGTGAGAAGATCTTACTTTGAATTTAAAACGCTGAGCGTTCCAATTTCAAATTAAATCGAGCGCCTTCGATTTAATCAAAAATTCTCGCTTGCCCCCAAACGCGCCCAGATCTGCGCTGCAGTGTAGATCGCGTCGCTGCGATTCCAACGCCACCAGTTTGGTCGAATTCTGATAAAGTATGCGAAAGTTATACATTATTAAAGTTTGGATACCAATTCTATAAATAAACAATTTTTTTTTATTACATCTGGCCGTTCATTCTGGAAAGACAATCACGGCCGCTCACTTGTCTTCTTCCCCAAATGCACGTTTCCAGTTCAAACGAACCCATGCCGCCTCCAAAACACTAGATGCCGCGACCACAACTCTCAATAATAAATCAATCGGGGAACTCCATGACGAAGAGCAAGACGAACACCGTCATCACCCAGACCCTAGTGGAACTCGGCATCTCCACTTCCCCGAGATACGCGTGCGAACATGCGCCCTTCCCAATCGATTTCTGGCCACCCTCGACGACGATTGCGAAAACCTACCGTTGGATACGTAGATCAACCACGCTCTACAAAAATGCAGTTGGGAGTTTTCGAAATTATTGCGTGGATGAGGAGAAAAATTGAGGGGGAGATCGAAGTGTTTCGGCCATTGAATTGAATAGAACGGCGGCTGGAAACGATAAGGCTAGGGTTTCAGCCCTGAAAAATGTGAATATATACGTATAACTCAATTATTTTAATATTATATTCACCTTAAAACAATTTTTTCAAACGATCTCCAAACAACGCGTGCCGACAGGAGTTTATAAGGTTTTACCCGCGTTCCAAACACAATGGAACATGTTTCAGAAGCTAATTCAATCATATGTGCGAGTTATGGAAATAAACGATCAATTTAATTAAATCGATTTTAAAATCATTTCTATGCCTTTTTAGCTGCCACGGTCAAATGACAACTCCGATTGCTACGAAAATTGAAATCTGATAATAATTAACTATTACGGATCCAATGGAACTGGTTTCGTCGAATTCCGAGACTGTGCCCCGGAAGGCTATTTTTAAATATCGATTTGAACGAAAAAATTCAAAACTGAACAAAACAGTTCCAAATCCAATTCTGAAAGTTCCAATACCTTCAGAATTATCAATATAGATTTTCTAAGCCTTGAAAATATTTTTAACAAGCTTGAAATTCCAATTTCAAAATTCTACTCAATTTCATACAATTAAATTCATTAATTAAATTGCCAAATTCATTCTGATATCTCGAATTTCAAATTAAACTATCATTCGAATATTTAAACTCAATTAAATATTCACATTTCAAATGTCAAAAATTCAGGGTCGTTACATTCTTCCCCCTTAAAAAAATTTCGTCACCGAAATTACAAGTTAAGAAGAATGCTCCAACTCATTATCATATTTATTTATACAAACTCACTCAATGAAAATTCAATATTCACTTTTTTCCAAATCTTTTAACTTCGACCAACAATGGTTTACATTTTTCAAGTTCAATTGCTAACAATTTTCATTACAATTTGAAAATCGACTTTCCGTTAACAAAATTTTTTCAAATTTTCAAAAAGTTTTCTAACTCCCAAAATTTTTGACAGCGTCTCCTTTGTACGGAGAGCCTTTTACAATATCACAATAGATATAAATATGTATACATCGACCCACACGGTCGGAAAAACCAAAAACAGTTCATATTTCCTATTTTTATTGCGTAGGCATACCTTAAATTAGCATTTTAAAGCAAACAGCCAATTAATTATGCATTTACGCGCCCCAACTCAATCGATTGCCTCCCACACCTGTACTTACTCAAACAAGCACATCAGTTTCTAATAATATGAGATTTTTAACAACCTTCCATACATTTATCTTAGCTAGACATATCAATTTCATAGTTTACACAACAAATTTGCATAATTTCATATGTAAACCATATTTTATAGACTATCACAAGGTTTCAACATCATTTTAATTTCTTTTACAAATTCAAACTCCATTTCATTTCACTTGAATGATTTACCTTCAAGTTTTCTATATACAATTCATATTTACCATAAACAATTAATATTTACTTCAAATCGGTTCATATGCCTTACTTACATACTATTCATTTTTAAGCAAAACAACTCATGTATAATTCAATTGATCTCAAAAGTCAATTTATTTAACTTCTACCCAAATTCGAATTGATTCATAATCAAACTTTTATTTTCAATTTGATATATTTGCATTTCTTTAATGACCCACTTGCATTTATATACAAATCCAATTTATAAGATTTCAATCCATTCCAATTGGCTCAAAAACCCACTTCATTTGCTTCCTTTAATTAATTACTTTCGTTTTCGACAACGACTAATTTCTTAAGCAAATTCTAACGTTATCCATGCAAGTAACCATCACTTAAGCTCATAACCATTTAAATTAATTCCAGCTTAAGTTTATACTAATTTTATTCCATTCGAAAATATTCACAACCCAATCAATTTTTTTTACTTCATCACAATAATTAATTAAAATCCTTTCACTTGCATTTTATTTCATTATCCATTCAGATTCTCATCCAATCAAATTCCAATCCATTTACTAATTTTAATTCAATTAGTTTACTCATTCAATCCATTTAAATTTGAATTCACCTTCACAATTCATTTCTGAATTTACTAATAACATGACCGCTCCAATTATTCTAAATCAGAACTGGATTTTATTTTGCTTTTCAAATTTTTTAACAAGCTACCAAAAATTTATTCATCCCAATACAATTTCCATTTAATTTAGTTGAGTAAGCATCTACTACATTCAATATCATTTCAACTAAATTTAAATTTTCTTTCAATGCAATTCTTTTCCAATTTAATTCAAATTTAACCAACTTAAATTCATATCACTTCCTTACAAATTTAAGTAAGGATTTAGATTCCATTCAATATTATTTATAACACAACTGAAAATTTTGATTTCGGTTCAATTCAACCCAAACTCAATTAAATTTTACTTCTCAATATATAAGCTTCAACACTTATTTATCAACCTAAGTCCATCCACATTTCGTATTGGGATTTAAATTTAGATTTCCCATAAAATTACTCACCATTTTATTTTTTGGTTTCACAATGCATTTCTCTATTCATAAGTTCAACAACTTATTTATTTAAAAGCTTATATTGCTTGTTGGAGTCATTTTCATCTTATAAGCACAATAATTGATTCATCTTAACCTTTCACATTATTTAAATAGAATTTCCAGAATTCCATTGCCCGGATTTATTTCAAAACCAATTTGAAATCATAAATAACACATACCCACTTGGTATATCAAATCAAATCTCCGGATCCCACAATACTTGGTTTTACCAAAACAAATTTCCCTTTCAAAATTTCTAAAACATACTTGTTTATCAAACAAGTTCAAACCAATAATCATACCAAACCACCCTGGTAGCAATTCATCACTTAGGAACTCGAAAATGAATTCTAGTGATGTGGCCATCATCATCAGGATTATTTTCCAGCGACTGAAGTGAGTTCAGTACTTCTTTACTTCCACAAATTCATTTCAAAACAATTTTCCCATTCAAAATATTTTCCAAAATAATACTCCATTATTGCCTTCAAACACTTTGGAAAACATTTTCAAACATTCCCAAGATTTAAATTTCCAAACCTTTGTTTTAAATCCATTCAAAACACTTTTCAAAATTTCCGGGATTTAAATCAAATTTTAGGTATACTTATATTGGATAAGTCATACTTATAGAATTCTATTAGGTTATAACCATTTCAAATTTTATATTCTTATTTGATTACAATATTAACAACCAAACATCCAAATATATATAATAATTTCATAAAATCATTTCTTTTATATCAAAATATGGTTTTGGGTAAAATTATTTCATTTACCCCTTTTTAAAACAATACTATGTCGGTTTATCTGGTTTAAGAGTTTAGAAACCCCTATCGATTATGGTTGTACTTTCCGTATCCACCAGAATTCATAAACACTCAACCGATGAGTCAACACAGTATAAAACAGTTTTATATTCACTAACAAGTATGCCCTCATATCTATTATAACTCACACTCATTCTAGAGTACTACTGACTCTATCTCTAATGAGTAACACCCAACAGAGCCAGGGTTGTCGCTTAACCAATAGCTCTGATACCACATGTAACGATACGACTTTTCGACGCTCAAAAGTCGACATCAATACAACCTGTGTATCAACTGCCGAGCTATCGAATGCCAGAAAACCGAATTGTTAGGGTGAAAAAGAAGAGGTAGAAGAATAAAGAAGAAGAAGAAACAGAAACAACAACAGAATCTCACATTCGCAGCGGAACAATATATAATAGATGAATGAATAATCTTTATAACAAAGAACTATATCAGTTTATACAATACATCATCAGAGTTTACAACAACAATACACATCACTAGACAGTTATATAAACTTGTCCACATACAGAATACACAGCAGGTAATACATAATATAAATGATACGTCTTGCCATCCAGCTCGCCTCCAGATCTCCACAGTAACTTCTGAATTCCAGAATGACCTGATAACCTGACTTTAGGCTGCCCGTGTGGAAATTTATAGGCACCCAGAGTTTAGAAAGGGAACAATAAACTCCAGGTCAGTCGTGGGACTGGTGTGAGATCTTAAAAACAGTTATTTTGACAAAGAAGATAAAATAAATTCGCAATGCTTTTGGAAAATGAAACTACCATAAGGCCTCCCGCCACACACACACAATGCAAACGCAGAATTGGAGGAGATTTCTCCTTATGATAGTCAAAGATGCTTACTACTAAAGATCAGTTGATATTATTATTAATGTCTAGTGTGGAAAACATTTCGAAAGTATAATATTAATCTTAGCCAACATACAACCATTATTGTATGCCTACTATAGCTATTATGTTCAATAGCAGGTTACCGCCACATTCCATAGCAGGTTATACAACTAAAACCGTACAAGGTTCGTATTGTTTCTTTAGATTTTCCAACAAATGGTCAGGCTAAGGAACTTCCTACTGCCACATGGGAACGCCTCTGGCGGGACGTCCCGAGAACTAACTAGCTCTCTGCCAACACAAGGCCGGGTTACCTCTGTAACTAGGTAACTACTACACGAATATGCCACCCCCCGGTCCTTTGGGACCTTTATCCGAGGCGCCTCGATCACAAAGCAACAATCACACAGTAAATAAGATTGATGCCACCACACAGGTATAGCATCTGGGCTCCATACCATGATACCACCTTTTTCCAGAAGGAAATGACATACCCTAAAGGGAGCGACCCTCATAACCTTGCCGCATCTTTCCTGTTTTGACCATTTCCGGGGTGTGAGGTACTGATGCATTCTCGTCCACAAAGCTACGCTTTACACGAAAGCCATGCTTTTATCACAAATGATCAACAAATGATCATCAACACACAGCAACAATTAGTATGCCACACTACCAAATTGGGAGTATATCACTGATAACCTTTAACTACATAACCTCTGAGCTCGTACGTTTCAGAGAAGGGTGTTAAGCTAAGAGAATAAATCTCTGCCACCAAACAGAAATGTATTTTAAAGAAATCAGCTTTATATCTCAAAGTGTAATGTCAGACATACAACCATACAAGTCTGTTTCGGGTTCGAACAGAACCGAATGCATTTCCAAAGAAGCCCTTGCAATTCCGGGTATCCACAATCCCGATCGGATTTCCCATCACTTAAGGAATCTCTATACCGTAGCTACTCAGTGCAGAGACAATCGATAGGTTATCCTATCGTTCTCGCAAACACTCGGTCTTCAACACCGGTCTTCAATTGCGATCCATTTCGACGTATCACTATTCGGAATGGGTTATATGACACAAAGTCATCTCCCGGCTAAACCGAATAATGAGCGCTTGTTTTTTTATAAACAAATTCAAGTGCCACTTCAAAGGCAAATATTGATAGTCGGTTATTTAACTATCAAACAACATTCACAACAATCAATCAATTTAAATAATTTTCCCAAATTATTTATTTTCAAAATATCTTCACAAGATATAAATATTTTTCCACACTTTAACATTTTGAAAACAAATTTCAAATCATATTTCACACTTCATCACTTTGAAAACAAATTTCAAATCATATTTCACACTTCATCACTTTGAAAACAAATTTCAAATCATATTTCACACTCGCGGAATAAAATTCCCGATATCATTTATTTCCATTGTGAAATTAAATTTTCGAATATCCACTTATATAATATTTTTTCCAAATATTCACTTTCATCCCCCAAATCGAATTTCAAATTGATTTCAACACCGAATCAAATTTCAAATTGACTCTTCCATTTATTTCAAATACCAAATCATTTTACAAATCGATTTCAAAATTCCTTTCAACACAAAATCCATTTTCATTCAACACCAAATAAATTTTCATATCGATTTCCCAAAGATTTATTTTCAAATACCAAATCAATTATCAAATTTATTTTTGGAAATTTATCACCCTTTTTAAATAAATCCCTTTATTCTTTCCAAATTATTTAAAATTCCATTTATCAATAAATTTTTCAACTTTAAACAATACTATTCAAAACCCATTTATTAAAGTCATTTCCCATATTCTGGAAATAATTTGATAAGATTTCAAAAATCAACTTCATGCTTTTAAATTCCTTCTTTTAAATTCACCCAACTCTTTCAAAAGAAATTTACTTAAAATTTCTTACTTTAATTTCAAAAATCCAATTTTATTTATTTCTGGTATCCAATGATACCAAAAATACATTCGGCTAAATTATAGCCTTCAACAAATTCAATCGCAACTATAATCATACACAGATCATCAATAAATCATCAAATAGCATATGAAATAAATTCATACAATTTGAGGAATCCAGTTGGATCCCTCCAACCTGTTTCCCTGCATCCACAGATGTTAGCACAACAATTAAATACCCATTCCACTTCGAGGTGGAATATCGCGGTATATAGGATTATAAAATATCATCCGCTATTATGCGGTGCATAGGGTCTCATCTGCTATATAATGCGGGAAATCAATCACCAATATATATATATATATATATATACTACCACATCCAAATAGTCAATCAATAACTGCAATTCAAATTTTTATTTGAGTGAGAAGATCTCACCTTGAGTTTAAAACGCTGAGCGTTCCAATTTCAAATTAAATCGAGCGCCTTCGATTTAATCAAAAATTCTCGCTTGCCCCAAATGCACCCAGATCTTCGCTGCAGCGTAGATCGCGTCGCAGCGATTCCGACGCCACTAGTTTCGTCGAATTCTGATAAAGTATGCGAAAGTTATACATTATTAAAGTTTGGATACCAATTCTATTAATAAACAATTTTTTTTATTACATCTGGCCGTTCATTCTGGAAAGACAATCACGGCCGCTCACTTGTCTTCTTCCCCAAATGCACGTTTCCAGTTCAAACGAACCCATGCCGCAACCACAACTCTCAATAATAAATCAATCGGGGAACTCCATGACGAAGAGCAAGACGAACACCGTCATCACCCAGACCCTAGTGGAACTCGGCAGCTCCACTTCCCCGAGATACGCGTGCGAACGTGCGCCCTTCCCAATCGATTTCTGGCCACCCTCGACGACGATTGCGAAAACCTACCGTTGGATACTTAGATCCAACCACGCTCTACAAAAATGCAGTTGGGAGTTTTCGAAATTATTGCGTGGACGAGGAGAAAAATTGAGGGGAAGATTGAAGTGTTTCGGCCATTGAATTGAACAGAACGGCGGCTGGAAACGATAAGGCCAGGGTTTCAACCCTGAAAAACGTGAATATATACGTATAACTCAATTATTTTATTATTATATTCACCTTAAAACAATTTTTTCAAATGATCTCCATACAACGCGTGCTGACAGGCGTTTATAAGGTTTTACCCGCTTTCCGAACACAATGGAACGTGTTTCAGAAGCTAATTCAATCATATGTGCGAGTTACGGAAATAAACAATCAATTTAATTAAATCGATTTTAAAATCGTTTCTATGCGTTTTGAGCTGCCACGGTCAAACGACAACTCCGATTGCTACGAAATTGAAATCCGATAATAATTAACTATTACGGATCCAATGGAACTGCTTTCGTCGAATTCCGAGACTGTGCCCCGGAAGGCTATTTTTAAATATCGATTTGAACGAAAAATTTCAAAACTGAACAAAACAGTTCCAAATCCAATTCTGACAGTTCTAATACTTTCAGAATTATCAATATAGATTTTCTAAGCCTTGAAAATATTTTTAACAAGCTTGAAATTCCAATTTCAAAATTCTACCCAATTTCATACATTTAAATTCACTAATTAAATTGCCAAATTCATTCTGATATCTCAAATTTCAAATTAAACAATCATTCGAATATTTAAACTCAATTAAATATTCACATTTCAAATGTCAAAAATTCAGGGTCGTTACAAGATGATTGATTGCTGATTTCCAATTTTGAATTGGAATTCGATTTTTCCAATTATACTGAATAGTTGAGCACTTCTAAATTGAGAATTAGTTTTTAAAAACTAAGCATTTTTGAAAAGTATAAAAGTATTTTGGAAAGTATATAAAGTTTACTTTTGAAAATTTTAAAATAAAGGTAAATAGAAGTTAGAAAAGTTTTAAAATGTTAAATATTTTGATAAGTAAAATAAATTAAATTATTTTGTATTATACAAAGAGGAAATTGGTTTTGAACTGCTTTAAATGAAATTGAGTTTTAAGAAATGTTTCAGAGTTCATAAATACTTATAAAACCTTATTTATTTGCAATATTATTTTTAAGGAAAATTTTAATTATGTACAAACATGAAATCTAGTTTTGAAAAGTTTTATAATGAATTCGTTTGAGAAATGTATATAAAGAAAAAAATATAATAATAACAATAAAATAAAATAAAAATAAAAATAAAAATTTATAAAGGTCAGTTTGTATAAAGGATTTTTTTTGTAAAGTATTTGATTTTGAAAAAAATTGTGGTTTTAAAACTAGTTACTTACAAGTGATTTAGAAAGGAAGTTGATTTTATATAGATATGACTTTATGTAAATATGAAACTGAAGTAAATTTTGAAAATTGATGATTGGAGTTTTAAAATATTTGAATATTGAATAATATTCAATTTGAAAATTGATTGTTGAAATCATACATGAATTTGAAGCTGAACTGATATTTGAAAGTGATTGATCAGAGAAGCTTTGATTGTAAAATAAAAGAAAAAATCGATTTGTAAGTTTCGAACTTATATAAAATGAATTGTATAATTATGAAGTTACTTCGAAAACTATTGATTTTGAAAGGTACTCGATCTTAAAAGCGATAATCTTATATATAACGGAATTTATATAAGTATGATTTTGAAGTGATGATTTGAAAAGGTACTTTGTATAGTATGATATACATTTTGAAATTATGGATATGGGAAGTACCGTCTGCTTGATTATCCGCTTTGTGGCCACATTGTGGATACATTCTATTGATTCTTTGATTTGATCCCAAATGGACTTGGGTGGATCCAGAAATGGGTATTAATCGATATAGGTTGTCCGGACATAATACTCATGAGTTTCCTTCGACTAGGCTGCATAGCGAAATTCTCCAGGCTGTGAAGTCTTATGGTAACAGATGTTACCTGGGGGACCTAGGCGAAACCATTGTGTAACTATGATCTATGGTCGTTTTCGGCGTAATCCGCCTGGGTAGAGCGATTGCCCTGAGGTACGGATGTTTCCTGGGGGAACCAGGCGAAATCATTGGGGATTTACGGTCTACATAGCGTAATTCGAGGGGGCTGATGATTCCCTTGAGTCTATGCGTGATAGCGACGTAACCACTAGTGTTACTATTAAGTAGACTACGATCCATGCGAGTGTTTGCATAGCGTAATTCGTAGAGCAGTGATTGCTCACAGGTACGGATGTTACCTAAGGGATCTAGGTGAAATCATTGTGTATCTGCGATCTATGGTTGTTTTGGATGTCATGGCGTAAGACATGGGCAGTGACTGCTAAAGTCACCTGAGGCTACGTCGCTCTGTCCTCTCGACTTAACGAGAGAGCGACCTTAGGGACTGCATTCCATGACGATCCCGTTCGTTTTGATTTCGGTGATTGGATTGTACTTTCCATATCTGTTTTTAAAAGTTGTCAAGTATTTTCACCGGGTGTTGAAACGGGTTTACTAAGTACTTAGAGATTTCTAGCCTTGCGCTTAATAAACGTATTACTAGATTCTATAAGAACGAGGATAAACTTGTTGAAACATCGAGTATCAAAACTATTTTCGATATAAAAGTATTTCGTTATAAAAGAATTTTTAACAAAGAAAATTTTTCAAGCATTTAAAATTTGAATATAAAAACCACTCAAATTATATATTGGTGTAATTAAGAAACTAATAGAATAAATACGTAAGTTGTATATAGACCATTCTAATTGCATTTACAGTTTTGATTCAGATTTGAATACACGATTTTAAGGAAATTCATACCTGTCCGATTTAGGATTGTTCGCTTAATTCTCGACGACGAACACTGATGCGGATTTTTTATACGAATCTGAAGTTCTTTGTCATAGTTTATTACTATGTAAGGAGGATGAAAGTTTCTAATCAAGAAATCGGATTATAGTCCATACTAGAGTAATCGGGTTACCAATACTAGTTTAGAAAATAAAGTTGCGTATTAAAG
Organism: Allium fistulosum; assembly: GCA_030737815.1. NCBI lineage: Eukaryota > Viridiplantae > Streptophyta > Magnoliopsida > Asparagales > Amaryllidaceae > Allium > Allium fistulosum. The sequence continues at coordinate 146,528,830 of CM060908.1, read as the reverse complement.
TAAGAAATCGAAATTGTTATACGTACGAATGTATATATATAATACAGATTCTAAATAATTATTTTATGCCATGGTTGCTAGCTATGATTGTTTCTTGCTTAGGATTGCTATGTTGTTTGGTTGCATGTAGTTTGACATCATCCCTATTAGTTGCATACATTTATGAGTTGCACATAGTTGTATTAATGATTCTTATGTCTTATAAGTTGATTATTTTGAGTAAAATATATCGTATGTTAAATTTCTTACTTCGTTCCTTTTCGAGGATGAAAAGTTTTGAGTGGGGGAGATTGTAACAACCTGGAACTTTCAACGATTTGAATAAGAATTTTAACGAAGATTTTGAAATTAAATTTATTTTTAACAATAAAAATTTGACAACGAAAACTTGATATATGAAATGTGTTCATTTAAATATGACCAATAAATTTGTTTTGCATCAAAATTTGTTCGAAACTCGGCCAGCACAGATTTTTAGTGCGAATTATAAAATTTTAAAGTATGAATATTTTTACATAGAAATGATCTAGAGAAATTTCTGATTAAAACGTCAAAGTTCGTTCCGTCCAGTTCCAACCTCTGTAGCTCCGTTTATCTAGAATTGTCGTTGTTGTCCAATTTCGAAGCGGTAACAGTGGCGACAGATGAGATTTTGCTACGGACGTCGTAGCACAGATTTGATTACATTGTTGGATTCGTTTCATCGTGCTGGTCTCTGCGGTATATTTGTTTTCGTATTTTGGCTTCCGTGGCAAAATGCTACATGGTTGAAATACTGGTCCGCGATCGTGCCCGGGGTCATCATTTCACACATTCTATCAGCCTGCAAAACATTCATTTCGGTCGATACCTTGCATGCACCCCCCATCTAATTAAGTGCTGCATTTAATGAGCCTCCATGCACCCCTTATTTCTATTTATGGCGCTGCTTCTAATTCTCCTTCTCATTATTCTTGTCTCTGGGCGTTGCTAGAAAATATGCAAGTATATATCAACCCACGTAACTAGTTTCCCCTTCCTTTATATTTTCTCCACTTCAACACCCAGGCACCTGTCGCCCTACTCATCCACGACCCGCGTCCCTCTCCACCGCTTCCACCAACATCCGCCCTCGCCTCCTTCAGCTCAGCCACGCGCTTGCCTACCCCTCCTCCCAGCCCAGACACTACCCTCTGCATCCCCACCTCCTCCGCTGAACCCACACCGTCCGCCACCTCCTCGGCCTTTACAACCAAACCAAACCCTACCCAGTCCCAACCGCCCACAACCCAGCTCCGCCCGCTCCTCTGACCCAGTCACACCCTTCACCAGCCCCCTCCTAGCACCGAAACCCACCACCCGAGCCTCCCCTGCTCCCTGACCTGCCTCGCCGGACTCCAACCTACCTTAATCCACCTCCCGACCCAACAACCTCCCAGAGCCCCTCCTCACAATTCCAGCTGCACCTCCAAGCGAATCAGCCCCGAAGCAATCCCCACTCCCCTACCGAACACCCGACCTGCCACCGAAGTCCCCTACCCACGACCACCAGCCAACTCCAGCTACCCACGACCAAACCCGAACCCGCAGACACCTAGCCGCATCCCCACTCGATCACACATAGTCCACTTTGCTGAAGTTCCCATATGCGGCAACATAGCATAGCTCGTGTAATGTGTGCACGTATCTGTGTCTGTATCTCCATATCTACTTGTCGATAACCGTGAAGGTGAGCGATTTTAAGCTCACGATAAGATTTTCATATGCAAGTATCCTGCGATGTTATAAATGGTTGGTTGATAATTATGATCGATATTGAAATTGGAAATCATTGATTGTTGACGTTGCAATATATGATTTGGTTGAAATAGTTGGAATTATCGATTTGAGTCCCAATTGCATGAAAACCTGTTAACTATGGAAAAATTTGAATATTGGAAGACGACTGATTTATTGATACCTATCACTATTATATTGTGTTGTATGCATTTATTTGGACACTGAATTTGAACCAGGATATGGGTTGAATGATAAATACCCAAATTAAATCACTTAGCCTAGGATAAAAGATTAAATAATAAACATCGATTGGTCAATTGAGATTTATTTTGGATTTTAAATATTTAAATTTGAAATTAAGAAATAATTTGGAAATTTAACGTGAATTTATAATTGAAATTTTACGTTGAAATTAATATAAATTTTGAAATCCATTAAGTTAGATTTTTAAATGCAAGATTAATTGAACTATTTTAAATTATGAAATTAAATTAATAATGGTCATGTTAAATGTTAATGGTTTTAACTTGTTAAGTTGATTATTTGAAATTTAATAAAGTGTTAATATTATATAGGTAATTAAATTTTAAATGAAGATTTAATTTAATTTTAATTTTATTTGATTGAACTAAAATATAAAAATTGAATTTAAAGATAAAGATTTGATTTAATTAAAAAGAGTATCTTTAGTCAATTTAATTGAATTAAAAATGTAATGATTAAATTGTTTGAATTAAATGTTTAAGTAAATTAATTCTGAAGTTAAATTAAATATTTAATAATAAAACTTTTATAATTTAAGACATGATTAACTTTGTTAAATTGAATAGTTATTCAATGTGGACAATTTTGTAAAAATGAATTATTTGTTTAAAATTGAAATTTAGACTTTAAATCCAAATTTGTTGAAGTCAAATGAGAATATGATATTTGAAAATAAAAGGATATTTTGATTTAATAAAATATCCCAACGGTGTGAAAATGATGTTGGCTATTAAAGAGACCGGAGCCGGATATGGGCATACTCTTTGTCGATACCGGGACCACTTTAATAACCGTGTACGTGGAGTGATGATCCAGAACGAAGTGGTTGGATTTGGCATATGTTTGCTGGATTTGAAGAAAGAGAACGATGATGGATTGACCCGACACTTGTGCCAATTTGAAATGACTAAAACAGGACGACTTGATAAGGCCAAGTGGGCTAGCTACCCCAAGCGGATGCACTTCTTTGTTTGAATATCCTTATTTTGGTTGTTATTGGTGATCACCCTTCGATTATGAGAGTGTTGGCCGCGGTGGGAGGTCATGGCTATGATGCGTTACCACCAGCCCTACGACCCGAACCGGTAGTATCCTACCTTGGGCATTGCCTCACGTACCTTGTCATACTTTTATCCCTATACGAGATCACTACGATTTTAGTTTAGTGTTGTCGTATCACGGAACATCCATATCCACCGACGGTTTACTAGTATTTTATATGCAAACTATATGATAGTGCTTAAAACGTGTTAAGGTGGACCAATGTAAATCCTTAATGCTATTTTGATATTTTATATTAATAATAGGCACTACATATATAGCGTAATCTATTGTATATATAAATAGTTTGACGGATCCTTAAGAGATGGAAATCCCGTAACATCTCTTGAGTTACTTGTACATTTTCACTTGAGTATGACTACTTACATGAGAACTTCTAGTCCTGGCTCGAGTGTTTTGTTTTCATTACGCTTGGGTCAGACTGAGCTTTTCAGTTATCGAAGACAGTTATTCTGGAGGATGAAGACGAAGAATTGGTATACCTCGTCTACTAGTATATATTCCACTGCAGTATTCATTCTGTATATAAAAATGTATAACTCCAATAGTATTGTATAACTCTGATTGATGTTGTAAATTGAATTGAGTATATTTATTAAACAGCGTCATGGATTGTTTATGTTATTATTATATTTTGTTCCGCTGCGATTATGAGATTCTGTATTGTTGTTTCTATTTCTTCTTCTATCTCTTTTCTTCTTAACCCCTAATGATCTGGTATTTCCAGCACTCGATTGCTCGGCATTCTATATAGTGAACGTATAAATGTCGATTTTCGAGGATTGAAAATCCCAGGTCATTACAAACAATCTGAAAGATGAATTAAGGAATCTACTATTGGACGATCTAGGTGTTAAGTATGTGCATTTAGGGATGATACGAGAGACTGCAATTTGCATGGGCAATTTGGTGCAAAGGCTACTCGTTGTTATGCTTATTGGTTTGAGATAGTAGTGGAGATTATAGAAGTTGTAGATATGCACATACTTTTGTAGTTGATATTTAGGAATAAGTATATGGCAGTAGTGGAATTTTATAGATTATGTAGGGGAAATGATTTGGTAAGAGACAATTGGAAAGTGGAGGAGTAGATCCAGCTGAATTATTATTTGGAGTAATTGTTGTTCTTATTTAAGATATTGGATTTGTTATTATATGGATATGTTTTGTATGTTGTGACTTCATGATTTACTCCTATATATGTTCACCATGTGATATAATAGTGTTATTGGTTGTGCATACATATAGAAGTTATATGATTAACCAAGGATGCTCGCATCATGCTTTATATGTCATATCATTCTCATTCAAATAGAAGGACCCAAATTTTAGATATTTGCATATATAATGTCATTTGTTATATGTATATATCTCATGATGTTATGTTGTTGGATGCCTTTAATAAAGTACACAAGTACCGTCATAGGAGTTTATGTACGCTGATAGAACACGAACACATATTTGGTAAATTTAATTTTTGATTTTTTATTTGTTATGTATGAATGCTTGGTTTGATTGGTTTCTTTATTGTGTGAATGATTGTTTGGATAAATGGTCGTATGATTGACTGTATGTTAGATATTCATATGATATGAGAATATAGGATACATTCTTCTTCCCTTGAGAATTTCGAGCACAAAGTTCTTTTAAGGGAGGAAGAATGTAATACCTCGAAAAATTGTGTATAATTTTAATAAAATATTTAAATTATGAAATCGTGAAAAATATTGGATTAATTAAATAAATTAATTATAAAGAGGGGAAAATTGGTATATGAACGATAGAATTTGACGACGAAATCAATGTCATTATGATTGTCTCCTTTATTTGAATCGCATGGTATTTTTGTTTGTTCTATTAGGAGTTCATATGAGAGAGTTACAGACGAAAAGGTGGTCGGGTCAAGCGGGCGCTACACGTGCTGGATTTGATTTTGAATTTGGCAAACATTGTTATTTCCCTCCTTAATTTATAATTGAAGTACGTACCCTTTTCGTTCTTATTTCAAAACCACTTCATAACTTCTCTTCTTCTTCCTCCTCTCTTCTCCTTTCAACCAAATAGAACCAAAAAGTCATAACTCACTCAAATCTCGAAATCAAATGAAACCATCGGCAAATTGAAACTATCTAAAGGGGCTACAGAATTGGAATAATTGGGAGGCGAAATTATGAAACATATGGGTGCAGCAGACCCGAACAGGGAAGCACAGTGCTGGATTTTCGTACACAATTTTCTACCAACAACGAAAATCTTCAAATCGACATATCTCCTTCGTTCCTTAATGGAATTCGACAATCCATGCTCGAAACGATCATATGAACGCAGACTACGATCTGGAAAAAGAGTTAGGATGAAATTTGGAAGTTTCTAGCTGGAAAATGAGGAGCAATCACGGAGTTGGATTGGAAATGGCTATTTTCTGAGTGCCCTATTCTTAAATCTTCATATAATGCACTCTTTACATTGTAGGATGATTTGTAGGCTATGAAGTGTAGCGATACATATACACACACATGATTTTGAATTTTACATGGTTTGGAAGGGATTTTCATTGATATAAAGGATTAGACACTAGATTAAGTAGATTTTATCAATTCTGAAAGTAAAATACATTGATACATGAAATAGCTAATTTTATTGGACTTAGGTACGTATATTAGGGTCTAGCGACATTTTTCGATGGTATGAGGCGAAGCGGTGGCGGCCGGAATAAAAAATGAAGTTAAAAAATACACAAACCCAAACTTTGGAAAAACTGGAAAATGCATCAACTGATGGACTGGTGGGCCTAACCGGTGCACCATTGCATATAAAATTTTGGCTACCTAAACCTTGCCCAAAGGGCTAAATATTAATACAAACATTACATGATTCGATTCGTACTTTTTATATGTTTTGGTAATCGGTCTGAAAGATGATGTAGCAAGTAATAGTGCTATGAAACAAACTGATGTATGAAATATGAGGTGATACGAAACATGTGAAATATATGATACGATGTTGATATGAAATAAATGAATGTTGAATAGCTTAGTTGTGATGTAATGAGTATATAAATATGTGTATATATGATTCTGACATGAGATTGAGATTCGATGGTGAACGTGAACAACGAGTCTAGGATACAAGATAGACACCTTAGAATATGTAAACAAATATGGGTACGGCTGTGAAATAGGTAGATATCCAGGCGTTGTGATATTTTCTTCCCCTAAAGGCTTTGGGCGGACCAGATAGATGTGAGTGTATGTTAAGCGAACCTATAGGGCATGAGGATGGTCTAGGGTGTGAGTCCTCTGGGTAGCACGCGGACGATAAGCTCCCTGTAGGCCCAGGGAAGGTGTGTCCTATTATGATTGCGTGATTATAGACGATATGCTCCCTGTAGAGCATAAGGTCGGATTAAGGTGTGAGTCTGTATAAATATGGTACGATATGATTAGATTTATATGACAGTTAGGTATGATGTGGCGACAGAATGCGTGGTGGCCGAATGATAGACTCATATCATGTTATAATGTAAATTTAGTACTGTATATAGACTGGGAGTATAGCTCACTTACCGGACTTATGTCCGACCCACTCCTGTTTTTCCCTTTGTGTGTGTATATATATATTCAGCTTATGGAGTTTGGAGATAGTACGGTATCGAAAATGATGGTTTATTTTAGTATACCGGATATGATGAGGTTAAGTGTTGTACCTGGATTAGAATCTTTGTGTGTGGGTTTGGATTATACTGTATGTAGGTTTGGATTATACTGTATTTCTTCATGCATGTGTATATGACATTTCAAATATGTTATGGTGATGTGACCATGTTATTAATTATGTATTATATTTGATTCATTCCGCTGCAAGATTCTAAAAGTAGCCAGTATTACTTAGAATCGTATCTGATATATATCCATGACTATGACTTTATATATGTATATATATATATATGTGTATATATATACCTTATCTGACCCTAATGACTCGTCTTTTCGATTCTCGAGTGCTGACGTCGGTTCGGGTGTTAGATCCAGGGTCGAAAAGTCAAGTAGTTACATTTGGTACAAGTTGTTTATTTTATTAACAGGGGCAAAATAGTATACAAACATTGGTTTGTTTGGATCAGAGTCCGTATGAGAGAGTTACACTAGTTTTAAGTAGAAATATGATGTCTAAGAGAGTTATGAAGTGTTAAAACAGTATACAATGAAGTAGAAATCAAATTGGAGAAAAAAGATCGAAATCTAGAATTATGAAAATTGAAATTTTGATATCCACTGGTCCACCAATGGCCTCCACCGGTCCATCTGTGGGCATCTTATTTTCCAGCCTGAATCTGGACCAGGGCTGGAGCAATTTACTCTAGCCAAGCCTATATGAAATAGTTAGTAAATACCCAGTTAGGTTTTTAGTGATGTTTGGGAGTGTTTAATGTGTAGATACGTACTATGTTGATTGTGCATTTGAATGAGTGGATTAAATCGTGTTTAAAGGAGTCAGGCTGTGTTTATCTATCCTTTACGTATACGCGGGTTAGACTACGTTTATCTAACTCATACATTTATTTATGTTCACGGGAATAGCCTACGTTTAACTATACCCCAAGATCAGTCTCCGTTTAACTAACTCTTATGTGTATCATCGGGTTAGTCCCTGTTTAACTAACTCTCTCGTTTATCATAGGGTTAGTCTATGTTTAGCTAACTCTGTTATGTTTCCTCTATTGTGTGTAGACAAACTAGTCTATGTTTAACTAACCCTATTATACGTCAAATGTTAATAAATATGAAATAGTGGTCATTGTATTATGTTTAATATGATGGACTAACTTTGTGAATGCTGGTTGAGGTTAGTAAGTATTTGTATTCATACGATGTTTACGAAATCGTGTATTAGTATATACTTGGTAATATTTTTACTCACCAGACATGTGTGCCTGACCCACCCTCCTCATACACTATAGGTAAATGAAATAAACGGATGGTATGGTGTTCCAAGACAGAGACTATGGAGATGTTTACATATGTTGTCTGTCGTTTATATCTATTGTATATATAGTGTGACATTTATGTGTATGTATAAAGACTACATGTATCTTATGATGTTCATAGATGGAATTTGTTTATTTTATCTATATGTTACAATTTGATCCATTCCGCTATGAGTTCTGAAAGTTTTAGTTAGTTAGTTTACACAGCTCTCCGTTTACTATTAAAATTGTTTATAACGATTCGAATTTTTATTTTATGGTGATTTTGTGGCCATGAAAAGTTGGGTTGTTACATTTGGTATCAGAGCTTAGGTTAGGATGTATGGAGAGAGCGTACTTGTATATTTAGAAAAAGTATGTATGTATAAGCGTGTCTATATATTTTCATTTGGTTTACCTATGACATTGTGAAGTGTTTAATGTCCAAATATATATATATATATATCATTGATATTGAATAGTTTGTTTATGGGGTTACCACGTTTACCTATACCTTATGTGTATAAGGTATAGACTATGTTTATCTAACTCATGTTCTTATCTACATTTACGAGATTAGTCTATGTTTAACTATATCATAAGGTTATTCATTGTTTATCTAACTCTTATGTGTGTCATAGGGTTAGTCTCCGTTTAACTAACTCTCTTGTTTATGGGATTAGTCCATGTTTAACTATATCCTGGGGTTATTCTATGTTTAACTAACTCTCTCGTTTATCGTTGGGTTAGTCTTTGTTTAACTGACTCTCTCATTTATCGTTGGATCGGTTCGTGTTTAACCAACTCATACATTGTATAATTGCTATTAGGGTTAATGAATGAACAAATATATGGATAAATTATAAAAACTGAAAGTAAATCAAAATCTGAAATATATAAATGTTGATTAGACTAAGCATTGCCTAATTGATGATGAGAAAAGATCAAATTGGACTAATTGTGTTTAAATGTTATAATAGTGGGATTTGGGTAAAATAATAATATGGGATGATATTATGAAGTTTAAGTGAGTAAGAATGTGTTGGTATCCGTAGGTAGAGGTGTATTCGAGTGTTAGTCTTGTTTAACTAATATTAGTGCCTTCATAAACTAATCTCTATTTAACTAGTCCTCTGTATTCGTATTGTGTTAGACCATGTTTATCTAACATAATTTCTGTTTATAATTATTTTATGTTTAACTAGTTATGGTTATGCTATCACCGCTCCGTTTATAATCAGTTTATGTTTAACTGGTTATGCTCAGACTATGTTTACCTAATCATAATTCGTTTATGGGTTAGTCTATATTTAACTAACTCATACATTGTATGCTATGCTATGTTATATATATATTTATATAATATATATGATAGTAGATACATGAGGAGAAATTTCTGTTTGGAATTTCAAGGATGAATTTCATTTTAAGTGGAAAGAATGTAATACCCTATGGAATTTAGATGTTATTTTATTAATAGAGGAAAAACAGTAATTTTATAAACATTTGAATAAGACAATGAGACTTTTGCTATTGCGTAGAGCTTGTTTTTTTTTAGAATGATATATTGGTTTGTCCAGAGCGGACTCTGTATGAAGGAGTTACCCAGATGTTAGGGTGTAGGTTTTTGACTTATTTAAACGGGCCTAAGCCCGTTAGGCTGAAGCAACCATTCAAAAATTTATAAACAGGGCAGGGAAGTTTTGAATTGATTTAGTTTCTCATTCACATGTGTTTTAATTTTTCTATCTTCTTCCTCTATCTCTTTATAATCATCAATCCCTCTGTCGAATATAAATCATACCCTAGAAATCTATATACCAAATTGAATAGCGTGAAGAAGGCTACAAAGAGATACCCATTGTTGGTGGAATCGAGGAACTTTGTGGAACCATGTTTCTAGGCAGCAAGCAATAGTAGAGTAATTTGGTGAATTCTAGGGCTTAACAATGTGTGTCAGTAAGAGGGAATCATTATCGAGGATATATTGTTGCATGAAAGCAGTTTATGTTATATGATTGTTAATTAATCAAATTAAATTATGAGTTTGGGAAATTAAGGTTACAAACGTGATATTGAAATGATTAGAGGGATCAAAGATGTTAGTGATAATAAAATTGGGGTTAAGTTTTAATTAGATTGTTTATAAAATAAAACTTGTGTATAATGTATCGATTATGTAAATTAAGTAATGATCATGATTATTATAATAATACGTGATATACGAAGGATTGGGATAGTGAAATATGATGTCTAAGAGAGTTCTGAAGTGTTAAAACAGTAAACATCGAAGTAGAAATCGAAATGGAGAAGAAATGATCGAAATCTAGAATTATGAAAACTGAAATTTTGATGTCCACTGATCCACCTGTGAGCATTCTATTTGCCAGCTTGAACTTGGACTGGGGCTGGAGAAATTTTACTCCAGCCAAGTTTATGCGAAATAGTTATTAGATACGGGGTTGGGGTTTTAGCGATGTTCGGGAGTGTTTAACGTGTAGATAGGTACTACATTGATGGTGCATTTTAACGAGTGGATTAAATCATGCGTAAAGTAGTCGGGCTATGTTTATCTATCTTTTACGTATACGTGGGTTAGACTATTTTAACCCGCCTTTTGGCAAGGCAACATATAAGCGGATGTAACCCAATCGGCTGTACGGTTGTCGAGGTTGGAATACTATGAGTTTGATTCGACTGGATGAATAGACGATTAATCACGGATAATAAAAAAAAATGTGGCCGGGATTCGGCATAGTCAATGGAAAAAAAGCACGGGATACTTGGAATATGGATTTCGAGAAAAGTCGAGTTGCTTCGGGTTGTTTGGAGTTTGATTCGAGTCACTTTTGAGGTTGCTTCGGGTTTTCAGAGGATTTACTTCAAGTCAGGCAGGGGTACGCTTCGGGTCATGGAGTGATTGGCTAGGGATCGACATAATATGGAGGGTTCAGTGATTATTTTGGGTCGGCATCATTTCTGCTTTGGGTCGGCATCATTTCCGCTTTTGTTCGACATTGACATCAAGTGGTCGACAAAGTATGGGGTCGGCATTCTGGAGAGAGGTCGGCATACTTTGGGTCGACGTATACATATCTTTGGGTTGACACTAGGATGTGGGATCAACATCTACTTGAGGGGTCGGCGTTGTTGGCATGCTTCGGGTCGGCAATGACCATGCTTCGGGTCGGCCATGAAGGATCAGGTTGTCAATGGGAAGTTGGGATCAGTATTATTTTACTTCGGGTCACATGCAAGCATGCTTTGGGTCATTTATACATCTACTTCGAGTCATCCCCAGGGCAACATCAGGTCGGCATAATCAGAAATTGGGGTCGGCAGTGATGAAGGATTTGGGTTCAACCATGGTTTTGGTAGGCCCATATCACTCAGGAAGTCCGGTAACCCAGATTTTGTCTATAAATACAACAGGTGGGGCTTCATAAAAGGGATCCTCATTCTATTTGCCTTCATCTTCTACCTACAGGCTACTCTACCATTATTGTTTCAAAAACTTTGGATTGTAATTGTAATCAATTCACTAGCAATAAAAAGGATATTTCTGGAGTGGACGTAGGCCGGAGTTAGCCGAACCACTAAAAATCATGCCTTTTTACTACTTTCTTTTTAATTTTTGTGGTTCTTCATATTTATATCATCATCATATATTCTATCTGTGATTTGTGACTGTGAATTAGTGCTTTCATCTGCGATTGGGTGTTTGTGACCATTTTTGGCGCAAACATTTTGGAGCTTTTAATGAGAAAGCTAGCACTTAGGGATTTGGAAGCTTGGATCTTGGATTTGAGAGCTTAGGAACTCAGATTCTGGGAAGCAATGGCTAAGCGGTCAACAACGAGACAGAGAATGAAGAAGAGTCACCACGAAAGAAGTCAGGAGGCTTCCTTAGGAGCTAATCAGGCCTCAATCTATATTACTAGAGACGAGATGGAAACGATGCTGAAAAGGCAAGAGGACATGATACAGAACCTACTCCGATAGGTTGGACAAGCTGGAGTGCAAAGTCAAGGGAATGGAATTGCAGGGAATGCTAGAAATGAGGATCACAAAGTTGGAGCAGCGGGAATAGAGGCAACCCAGAATCAGGATCGTGGAAATGAAGCAAATAGGGTGCAAGACAGAGCGGAACCATCGGGAGCAGCTCCTGCACTCGGGGGCATACCCCCAGATCATTTTGACTCAATCCCAGGCAGGATGCCAGGCGGTGCCGTGCAGTTTGGCATTGATCGGGATATGGATGCTTGTCCAGAGGGGCAGGTTTCAGGATTCCCTCATGTACTCGAGAGGAAGTTGGAGACAGCGGACAGAGGCTGCCACTTGATGATAACGAAAGGTTAGTGGACATGATCAGATGGGCTATGAGGGGAGGATTGGTGAATAGAGATTTGAAGGATGTGAACAGGAGCCCCTTCGCTCCTACGATTAGGCAAGCTAGGAATCCGCCAGATTTTGGCTACCAACGCTGGAAATGTATAATGGGAGAACGGATCCCGCTCTTCACTTGACAAGGTACATGAGGCATATGGAAGTACTGGGGGCATCGGAGGAAGACATGGGGCGGTGCTTCCCTTTGTATTTGAGGGATATAGCAACATTATGGTTCAGGCAATTGGAGAGTGGCTCTGTTGGCACATGGATGGAGTTGATTAAGAGGTTTATGAGGCAATTTCGAGTCCACATCATGAGACCCAAGAATGTGATGAATTTAACATCGATGAACCAGTGGAAGGGAAAATCACTTAGGGATTTCTTAACCAGATTTAATGCGGCAGTGGCTTCGGTGGATCGACCCGATCCGTCGATGGTTTTGATGGCAGAAATATCAAGGATTGCGTATAATTCGGATTTCAAGATATTATTGGAGCAGGATCCACTGATGGATCTCAGGGAGTTTTACCATGAACCGAAAAGGTTTCCACGATAGGAAGATGCGAAGGCTGAAAGAGAGGGGAGAGAGGTTGAAGTTTATGCGGTAAAAGGTGGAGTCCACTCGAGGAGGATTCAAACATGGACGATAGAGGCAAAAGTAAAATGAATGACGGCGGTAACATATCGAAAAAACAACGGAGGGAATCAAAATTCTCTTCTTACACGTATTTGACTGAAACTCTAGAAAGGATTTTTTGGATACACGAGGACGCCTCTAGTATCGAAGGCCGGATGAAAGGGAACCTACCGAATATGAGCGGGCATCGGGAAAGCATTGCCTATTCCATGAGCTGGATGGGCACAACATGAATGACTGCTGGCATTTGAAGGATATCGTTGAGGAGCATGTGAGGAATGGTCATTTGCAATAATACATCAGGAATCGAGTTGTGGCAGTGAAACAGGAGCAGCCACCGCCCACTTCAAACGAAGATGGCACTGGATCTAGGCATCGTTGTCGGCTTATTATTAGCTAATTAGATTTATGGCATGGAATAAGTAATAAACCCCAAAGTAAGGCGGCTAAGTCACTTACACATGTACGGGATCAAGGATGGTCGAAATTGACATCAATGGGTCGGCAAAGTATGGTGTCGGCATTTTGGAGAGAGGTCGGCATACTTCGGGTCGGCGTATACATATCTTCGGGTCCGCATTAGGACGTGGGATCAGCATCTACTTGAGGGGTCGGTGTTGTTGGCTTGCTTCGGGTCGGCAATGGCCATGCTTCGGGTCGGCCATGGGGGATCGGGTCGGCAATGGGATGTTGGGATCGGTATTATTTTACTTCAGGTCACATGCAAGCATGCTTCGGTTCACTTGTACATCTACTTCGAGTCATCCCTAGGGCAACATCAGTTCGGCATAATCGGAACTCGGGGTTAGCAGTAATGAAGGATTTGGGTGAGACTATGGTTTTGGTGGGCCCGTATCACTCAGGAAGCCCGATAACCCGGATTTTGTCTATAAATACAGTAGGCGGGGCTTTAGAAAAGGTATCCTTGTTCTGTTTCCCTTCAGCTTCTACCAAAAGGCTACTTTTCCATTATTGTTTCAAAACTCTAGATTGTAATTGTAATCAATTCCCTAGCAATAAAAAGGAAATTTCTGGAGTGGACGTAGGCCGGAGTTAGCCGAACCACTATAAATCTCGTCTTTTTACTGCTTTCTTTTTAATTTTGTGGTTCTTCATATTTATATCCTCTTCATATATTCTATCTGTGATCTGTAACTATGAATTAGTGCTTTCATCTGCGATTGGGTGTTTGTGACCATTTTTGGCGCAAACAGACTATGTTTATCTGACTCGTACATATGTTTACGTTTACCGGAATAGGCTACGTTTGACTATATCTGTAACACTCTTAAGTTTAAATAACATTATTCAGGAGATTTAATTGGATATATTAAACAAAATAGTGTAGAGATTATAGTGATAAGGGGATTGAGATTTGAAAATTAATTAGGGTCGTGCCTTAATCAAATGGATTTATAAAATGGCTCATAAGTAAATACTAAAGAATGATTTATAAGTTAAAAACTAAGTTAAGTAAGGCAAGGGTAATATAGGGAATAGCCATATACCATAACCCCATAACCCCTAAACCCTTACCTCATGTTCATTCACACTTTCATAAAAACAAAACCATAAATAAAAGGAGATCAATGCCGGCCATAACCCTAGGAGAAAAGGGGATTAAAATCAGTTAGAAGCTTAGGATTCAAGCAAAGAAGAATTAAGCAAGATCAAATCTCAAGTTCCTTGTCCAAACAAGGTGAATAATAATCTAAACCATCTCATATATGTTTATTTGAACAATTTAATTTCGGGTTTAAGTTTTTAAAACCTTTAGGATGGATTGAATGACGATATGCTTTGATTATATGCCATGTTTAATTTAAACAAGGATTTTTATGTAAAGGTACAATTCGATTTTAAGCTTAAAATCATAGAAAATGAGTTTCGAATGCCATAATGGTTGAATATGTTATGTAAAACATTAATTTAGAGATGCGTTTAAGTTTTCATAATATTCCAAGTGATGGATAATTTATTATGAATTTTCGAATGGAAGAAATGGACAATTTTGGGTTTAAATTATTTACGGCAATTATATACTGATTTTGGGTTTGAAATTTATATATGTTAGAAAACATATTAAAAGAGAATTAAGGTGATTTTTGCGGAATTTTTTTAAGTATTTTAATGTAGTTAGTAAATTATTTAAGTTGAAGATTTAAATGTTTAAATGTTTTATGGAAGGGAATGACTAATTTTTAAAATATTTTCATTTACTAATTGATGAATTCGGCAACCTTTTCAAAAAAAGATTTTGTAAAGCAATGGCAACGAACTACATTTTGAAAAATAAGGCAAGTAGGTGAAAAGAAATTTCTTTTGAAGGCTAAAAATCAGTTTTGCTTGGATTTACTACTTCGCCACTTCCATCTGTTAGCTTTCGATACCATACCTCCGCTAGAGAACCCATTAGAAACCAATACACAAGGTATCAAGCAGTTGATATGTAGTGCATTGGAGGAAGGCGGAAGGGATAGTGTTGAAACCTTGCTTTCGAAGGGGTTAAAGCTATTCTTATTAACTTCGAATTACTTTTGTTTGTAAATGATGCTTTCGAAAGGGTTACTACCTTATTGTTCTAAGAAAAGCTTTTGAATCAGTTACCGCTTGTTCAATTTTGAATAGAAGCTTTCGAAAAGGGTAGCCACTTGAACCTAGTCGAAACCAAGCTGCCGCATTCATGCCTTTCGAATTAGTTAAAGGCCGCTTACTGTATAACTTTAAATCAATGCTTTCGAAAGGGAAGCTTTTTCCCTTGTAAAATTTGAAATTGCCTTCCCAATGCTTTCGAAAGGGTGGTCTCGAAGCCATCGTTTTCCCTAATTCTTTTATTTGAAGATCAATGCTTTCAAAAAGGGTTACTTTTGCTTTTGTTTTCTTTGACCCAGAAGTTACATTTAATGTTAACCCAATAGTTTCGAAATAGATACTGTCAATGGTTTCGAAGCTATGCTTCCAATAATTTTCTTTAAACTAAGTGCCTTCTAAAGATAAGCTTTAATGCCGTCGAAAGATATATCTTTAAGTGTTTTGAAAAGAAGATTTGAATACTTTCGAAAGGAATGCTTTTATGGTTTTGAAAGAGAAGGCCTAAGGTTTCGCAAGCCTTAGTTTTCACACAAGAAACCCCATCTTATTTTTAAAAGTTAACCTATGGCGATATGAAAAGTTTTGAACTGGCATTTAACTTTGGTGTTTTGAAGAAGCTTTCCTTGCTAAAGATAATGGGTTAAAGGTATTAACCATATTTTCTTTGGAAAATGATTACAAGGGAATTAAACCATTGATGTTTATATTATTGTGTTATAATCAATTATCATGTATGCTTCATCTGTAAACATATTCACTTTATAATAAACCCATAACTACATTTGGGGGTATTAAGGATAGAATAATCAGCTAGGTTGATCCAGTAGTGAATATATATTGAGTTAACTCCCACGTGAGTAGAATTGCAATCAGGAGGTCAGATAGACCAGAATGTAGGATGCCTAAAGACTGATCTAAGAATTATTGGTTTAGACAGGTTCGTAGTAAGCCCATGAAAACTATGTATGGAAATTGTTATTGGCAGGGACCAATAGGTTCTTAGTGAACCCATGAAAACTATATTCGGATTAAGTTATTGACGGAGATCAATAGGTTCATAGTTAACCCATGAAAACTATGGCATGAGAGATGTGTTGGAGAATCCAATAGGTTCATAGTGAGCCCATGAAAAATATAGTTGGATGAAGTTATTGGTAGATACTAATAGGTTCTTAGTGATCCCACGAAAACTATGAAACCGGACAGATAGTCCGTAAGTTTGGAACATGTTATTAGTTATCCCATGAAAACTAATAGGTTAATTGTGACCCTAGAAAATATAACTTGCGACAGATAGTCAGATAAAGGGGGATGGGAAATCCAGAGCATTGTGCATGTTTTCATATCATCATAATACATTTTATTATGTTATGTTTTAATCATTGTGGATGCAGCTGCACAATATATTGTTGTTATAATTTGAGTTAAAATACTAGTGAGGGGGAAACCTGTTCCGCTAAGCGGCATGGTCTCACTGGATATCTATATGTTCGAGATGGTAGGTTATTATTCATACCAGACTTTTTATCTTACTCAAAGTTTATGTTTTCCCCTTAAACTCTCGGATGCTCAATTAACTTTGGGTAGTTTGAGAGTTAAGGTTCTTAGGTTCTCCTTTAGACGATTAAGTTTCTAGAGACGTGCACGAGGCAAGCTAGCTATTAGGAGTTCTTTTTGTTTGATTCCGCTGTTATCGGATGTAATGGAAAAGTTGTTTATTTGCCTATATTTAGACTCTGATCAACCAGGAGGGCATCTTCATATGTCGCTCTTGGCATATTTGTAATAGTTATATTTCTCTGAACGTGGTTTACGTATTGGGATTATATAATGAATTGGAAACATGATTTGAAGTTGAATGAGAAATTTGTTTTATGATTTTAATTTTTTTTCCATATCCATGTGTTTCTGTTATATCAATATATCTAACATTATCGCATTTGGTCTCTAAGAATTAATAACTATGGATAACTGTAGCATCCGTAGCTATTAGTTTTGGGCCTCAAAGTGTGTGATGTTACAAGTTAGTATCGGAGCATAGGTTTATGCAAACTTAAAAGAAATTTGAACCTAAAATATTTCCAAAACATAATCCAATGAATTAGAAATTAAGATCGGGGTTTGGGTTAATGCTATAGTAACGTACTTGTATTTGTTATGTATATATCTATAAGTACGCACTCCCCTCTCTCTTAGACCTTTCTTCTATATATTTCTAAAGCTCATATGCAGATTTACGAGAAAGGAAGAAATGGAGGCAGGAAACAGAAGAGGAAATCTAGTTGGAGGAAGCACCACAACTAACGGAAATGTTCGACCTAACACAAGGAGAAACCCGGGTCGACCGACAAATGCTAATCCAAATGCAAATGCCAATGTAGGTGCAGGAACCCTGCCAATAGATATAGGGATGGTGTGTCATTTCTTTTTCAATCTGATGCAAGCTGGAGCAACTGTAGGAGTAGCTGAGGGTAATGCTGTGAATGTTGGAGGAGCTAATCCCGTAACCCCAGTTGGCAATAACTATGCTAAGCTGAGTAGGGACTATACCAGTCTGTGTGGGAAGTTGTTTTTGGAAACGGAGAGTGCTGTCTAAGTTGAAAACTGGTTGTTGCACTATGAAAGGATTTTCGCTGACTTGGGACTCAACGATGACTAGAAGAGGAGACTTACCTCTAGACAATCGCAGGGAGCAGCATTTCATTGGTGGAATAGTGTTACTGTGGGAGTTCAAGAGGAATAATTGACTTGGGTAGAGTTTTGTAGGAGATTTGAAGAGAGGATTTTGACCGAAATTTCCAAGTCAGTATTGTTGAGAAAGTTCATAGACTTAGTATAGGGTAAGAAGTCGGTGATTGAGCATACTATGAAGTTTGATGAGTTGACCAAGTTCCTTATCCCTAGGAGATCAAGGCCAGCCATAACCCCAGGAGAAAAGGGGATTAATATCAATTTGAAGCTTAGGATTCAAGCAAAGAAGAATTAAGCGAGATCAAATCTCAAGTTCCTTATCCAGACAAGATGAATAATATTCTAAACCATCTCATATATGTTTATTTGAACAATTTAATTTCGGGTTTAAGTTTTTAAAACCGTTGGGATGGACTGAATAATGATATGCTTTGATTATATGCCATGTTTGATTTAAACAAGGATTTTTATGTAAAGGTATAATTCGATTTTAAGGTTAAAATCATATAAAATGGGTTTCAAATGCCATGATGGTTAAATATGTTATGTAAACCATTAATTTGGAATGTATTTAAATTTTCATAATATTCCAAGTAATGGATAATTTATTATAAATTTTCAAATGGAAGAAATGGACAATTTTGAATTTAAATTATTTACGGCAATTATATATTGATCTTGGGTCTGAAATTTAAATATGTTAGAAAATATAATAAAAGAGAATTAGAGTGAATTTTGAGGAATTTTCTTAAGTATTTTACTATAGTTATTAAATTATTTAAGTTGAAGGACTTAAATATTTAAAGGTTTTATGGAAGGGAATGACTTATTTTTTAAAATATTTTCAATTACTAATTGATGGATTCGGCAGCCTTTTTAGAAAAATATTTTGATAAAGAAATGGAAAACAATTATATTTTAACAAATAAAGCAAGTAGTTGAAAAGAAATTTCTTTTAAAGGCTAAAAATCAGTTTTGCTTGGATTTTTTACTTCGCCACTTCCATCTATTAGCTTTTGACACCATACCGCTAGGGAACCCATTCGAAACTAATGCACAAGGTATCAAACAATTGATACGTAGTGCATTGGAGAAAGGCGGAAGGGACAGTTCGAAACCTTGCTTTCGAAGGGGTAGAAGGTATTTTTATTAACTTTGAATTACTTATGTATGTAAATGTTGCTTCTGAAAGGGTTGCTGCCTTATTGTTTTAAGAAAATCTTTCAAATGAGTTGCCGCTTATTTAGTTTTGAAAAGAAGCTTTCGAAAGGGGTAGCCGCTTAAACCTAGTCGAAACCAAGCTGCTGCATTCATGCCTTTCAAATTAGTTAAAGGCCGCTTTCTTTATAACTTTAAATCAATGCTTTCGAAAGAGAAGCTTTCGCCCTTGTAAAATTTAATGCCGCCTTCCCATTGATTTCAAAAGGGTTCTTATTACCGCTTTTATCAATGCTTTCGAAATAGTGGTTTCGAAGCCATCCTTTTCCCTGATTCTTTTATTTGAAGATCAATGCTTTTGTAACACCCCTAATTTTTAATAACATTATTCAGGAGATTTAATTAGATAAATTAAATAGAATAATGTAAATGTTAAGTGATAAGAGGATTGAGATATGAATAAATACCTAAGGGGTTGTGCTCAATTAATTAATTAAATGGGCTAAAGAAATATTTTTAATTTAAATTAATCTACATAAGGGTATAATGGGAATTAGCCACGCATAACCCTTACCCTTATATATATTCCATTCACGTTTCATTTTCTCCATTTTACGTAATTTCGAAAACAAAACAAAAACGTAAAAAAAGAGGAGCCGACCATAATCAAAGAGAAAAGAGAAGAGAAATCAAAGAAAAGCTAAGGATTAAATCTAGGGGAATAAATCTTAATCTCAATCCAATCTCCTTATCTTAATCAAGGTGAATAATAATTCATTCCATCTCTATTTTGTTTTATAATCATATATTTTCGGATTTAAGAGTAAATTCTGTTTTATAATGATGTGGATGATGATATGCTTGAATTACAATTTGTTTGATTTAAACATGGATTTTTGAATAAGATTATATGCGGTTTTAGGGCAAAACCGATTAATATTGATGATTAAATGCCATGGGAAAATTTTATGTTATGTAAAACATGATTTTGGAGTTGGGTTTTAATTTTGATAATTTTTCCAAGCTATGGAAAGATTACGATGATTATTCAAAGGAACATATGGTTAATTGGGTTTAGAAATTTATTTCTAAACTTATATTGAGAATTTGGGTTTGAAATTTTGATACGTTAGATAACATGATTAAAATGAATTTATGGAATTTTTGGGGATTTTTCCTAAGTGATTTGCTATGCGAATTAAATTATTTTAGAAGAAGGACTTGTTTGCAATATTGGTTTTGCTTAATGGAAGGGCTTATTTGTTAAATTAACCTTGGCTTAGATCTGAAATTAAACGATAGTTATTTTGGGAAAGACTTGAAAAGTTAAGGCAACCAATCATAAATTTACACGTGGCAGGTTAGTTTTTAATTAGTATTAAATCAGGTTTACCTAGAAAACTTGGTTCCGCCTTCTTTAGAAGTACCTTTCGACTCTGAGCTTCCGCCTTCAATCAAGTCGAAACCCCACTGAGCCAAAACCAATACACAAGGTATCACTTAGATGGTACGTAGTGGATTGGAGGAAAGGCGGAAGGCATGGTGTCGAAAGCATTGCATCTGATGGGGTCGATACCTTTGTCTGTTTTAAAAAAAGAAGCACCTGCCTTTGTTTATTAAAGCTTTCGAAGGAGTCGAAGCATATGTTTTCGGAAGAGGTTTTCTAAAAGGCTTTCAAAGGGGTTGCAAACTTATATTTTAAAGAATAAGTTTTCATATGGGTTTCTTTACTTATAAAATAATGCTTTCGAAAGAAGAGGTTCTGACCTAGTCGAAGCCCTACTGCCGTTCTTCTGCCTTTCGAGTATATTGAAGTCATCAATGCTTTCAAAGTGTAGTTTTGTTTTAATTTTTTTTAAGCCACATCCTAAATGCATTCGAAAGGGTCCAAGGATTTAGAAGGCAATGGCTTCAAAAGGAGGTTTCGATGTTATCCTTCAATGTTTTGTTTAAATGATTTGAAGCTTTTGAAAGGGATGGTGCTGATGCCATCAAGTTTTCCCCAATACTTTTATATGATGTTTCGAAAGACATACTTTCTTTATAGTCACTTTGACCCAAATGATATTTTAATATAAACCCAATGGTTTCAAAAGAGGGATTTTCAATGGTTTTGGAAGGAATACTTCCAAAGGTTTCGAAAGGGGTACTTTCAATGGTTTGGAAGCTATGCTTCCAAGAGTTAATAAGTAATACTTTATTACATTCGAAAGGTTTCGAAAGAGAAGTTTTAAAGTGTTTCGAAAGGCAGAGGCAATGAGATTTATATGCTTTCAAAGGAGGTTGTCCAGTGAGGTCGAAAGCTAAGTTTTGAAGGTTAAGAAAGCCTTAGTTTTCAAAGCAAATAAATCAATCTCATTTTTTAAAGAAAATCATGGCATAAATAAATAAAATGTTTTAAAAAAGAGTTTTAAAAGAATTTTTATTTGAGTTAAAGAGATTAACCAAGTTATTATGTTTGCTTCTTCATATATGTATATACTCACATTATAATGGACCCATAACTATATTTTGGGGAAGGGCAGAATAACCAGCTAGGTTGACCCTGTTGTGAATATAAATTAACTTAACTCCTGAATGAGTAGAATTGCATCTAGGAGGTCAGGAAGATCAGAATATAGGATGCTAATATATTAAAGGAAGATATCGGCAAGGGCCGATAGGTTCATAGTAAGCCCATGAAAACCATGTATAATTGAAGATGTCGAAAGATAGGTTCATACTTAGCCCATGAAAATTATGATTTGATATTGGCGGGGCCAATAGGTTAATAGTGAACCCATGAAAACTATATCCGGATTAAGGTATTGATAGATGCCAATAGGTTCCTAGTCAGCCCATGAAAACTAGGATAAGAGGAAAAGATATTGGAGTTACCAATAGGTTCCTAGTCAACCCATGAAAACTAGGACAAGTGTAAAGATATTGGAGTTACTAATAGGTTCATAGTGATCCCATGAAAACTATGTAATTGGACAGGGACTCCTTAAACATTTAACTGGTTATTAGTTAGCCCATGAAAACTATTAGGTTATAGTAATCCTAGAAACTATAACTGAGATAAATAGTCAAAATGAATGGGGATGGGTAATCTAGAATTGATTCACTTGTTTTGCATATCATCACATCGTATTGTTTTGAATTTTGTTAACCATTGTGGATGCAGGAGCATAGTATATGGTTTTATAAAGGTTTTAAGATACCAATGAGGGGAAAACCGTTCCGCTAAGCGACGTGGTCTCACTAGATATCTAAATGATTTGAGATGGTAGACTATTATTTATACCAGGCTTTATGTCTGACTCGAAGTTTATGTTTTTCCCTTAAACTCTCGGGTACTCAATTGATTTTAATTAGTTTGAGAGTTGAGGTTTTCAAGTACCTCATTAGATAAATAAAGCTTCCGAAGACGTGCATGAGGCATGCTAGCTATCTAGAGTTCTCTTTTATTTTGATTCTGTTGTGTTGTTTGTAATGGAAAAGTTGCTAAATTGCCTATGTATATACTATGATCATCCAAGGGGGCATCTTCATATGTCGCTCTTGGTGTATGTTGTAATAAATATATTTTCTCTGAACGTGGTTAATGACTATGGGAATATATAATGAATTTGAAATGTTTTGAAATGGGATATGAATTTTTTTTGACATTTTAAATTTTTTCCACATTCATGTGTTTCTGCGTATCAATGTATCTAACATTGTCGTATTTGGTCATCGAGGATTAATAACTATGGATAACTACAACATCCGTAGCTATTAGTTTTGGGCCTCCAAGTAGGGGGATGTTACATGTTCGTATTAGAGCATAGGTTTATGAAACTTAAAAGGAATTTAAACCTAAAAGATTTTCAAAACATAATCTAATGAATCTGAAAATAAGATCGGGATTTGGGATAACGCTATAGTAACGTACTTGTATTTGATGTGTATATAAAGTACGTAATCCCCTTTCTCTTAAACCGTTCTTCTGTATCTTACTAAGGCTGGCATGCAGATTTACGGGAAAGAAGATATGGAAGTAGAAAACGGAAGAGGAAATCTCGGTGGAGGAAGCACCACAACCAATGGAAATGCTCGACCTAATACCAGAAGTAACCAAGGTCGATAGGCTAATGCTAACCAAAATGCTAATGCCAATGCGGGTGTTGGAATCCACCAGTAGATATGGGGGCAATGTATCAGTTCTTCATCAACGTGATGCAAGTAAGAGTTGTTGCAGGTGTTACTAGAAATGTTGGAGGAGCTAATTCTATGGCTCCAATTGGGAATAATTATGCTAAGCTGAGCAGAGATTACACCTGTCTTGGTGGGAAACCATTTATGGGAATAGAGGATGCCATATAGGTAGAGAATTGGCTATTGCATTATGAGTGTATCTTTGCTGATTTGGGTTTAATGATGGGCAAAAAAGACAGTTGGCCTCTACACAGTTGCAAGGGTCAGCACTTCACTAGTGGAATAGTGTTACTGCTGGAGTTCCGGAAGAAGAGTTGACATAGGCTGAATTCAGAAGGAGATTTAAACAGAGGTTTTTATCTGAGGTTGCTAAGTCGTTGATGGTAAAGTTTATGGATTGAGTTCAGGGAGAGATGTCATTTGTCGAGTACGCAACTAAGTTTAATGAGCTGTCTTGTTATGGCTATACTACTATAGACACTGACATCAGAAGAAATGAAAGGTTTATTCGGGGATTGAGACCTGAGCTTGCTAGGGTGACCCTGACACATATCCGTGATCCTCGTAGTGTGGTTATGGAGATGACAATTCGCTATAAGGAGATGCTTGTTGTTTGTGCTAGAGAGAGGCCAGTTGAAACCTAGGGTTCTCAGGGAAAGAAAAGAAAGTTCGTCAAGAAGAAGGGAGCCCAGAACGGAGATGCTGCCAAGAAGGTGGAGTCTGATTTAATTTGCTACAAATGTGACAAGAAGGGTCATTATGCAAATGAATGCCGGTCAAGCAAGGGGAAGAAGGATGCAGACAAGAAGAATGTGTAGTGCTTTAATTGTGATCAAGTTGTGCATTATAAGAACAAGTGTCCAGAACCAGCCAGGGCGGATAAGGGAAAGGTTTTTACTGTTGGATCATCTGCTAAGCCAACTGTAGTTGAAAAAGGAAAGACTGTGATGGAAGGTACATTTTTGATTCAGAGTATACCAGTTAGGATACTATTTGATACCGATGCATCACATTGATTTATTATCACAGTGTTTGGTTAATAGGTTATGCTTAGAACCCACATACCTTGTTACTTTGTTAAGGGTTGCGAATCCAATAGGAGGGTATATGCAACTCTGGGATGAGATGTAACCAGTTTGAACTTGATTTGTTAGTTTGCATGCAGTCTGTATGTTTTCGATTTCGTAGATTTCAGAATCATTTTGGGTATGGATTGGTTGAGAAGGTATGAGGCTAGGATATTTTGCCAGGATGGGGAGATATCACTAAGACATCCCGATATTCATAACCGAATTATATTCTTAATGGATAATTCTGACCAGAGTAGTTGTGCTTTGTTAAGTGCAATGGGAGTGGGAGAAGAGCTATGTCAGATTCAGATAGTAAGAGAGTTTATAGATGTCTTTGAGCCGGTCAAAGGACTACCACCGAAATGAGCTATTAAGTTTCGGTTAGATCTTTTGCCAGGAGCTGAACCTGTGAGTATACCACCTAGCAGGATGACACCTACTGAGATGAAGGAATTGAAGGTGCAGCTATTGGATCTAGAAGAAAGGAATTTTATTAGACCAAGCAGTTCGCCTTGAGGAGCGGCCACGGTATTCGTGAAGAAACCAAATGGGTCATTGAGGATATGTATCGACTATCGTAAGTTTATCGAGAGGACGATCAAGAATAAGTATCCTTTGCCGAGAATTGTTGATCTATTTGAACAGGGTTGTGGAGCCAGAGTGTTTTCCCAATTGGATTTGGCAACATGTTTCCATTAGTTAAGAGTGGCAAAGGACAGTAATCCTTTGATAGCATTTCAGACTAGGTATGGTTCATACGAGTGGTTAGTAATGCCATTTGGGTTAACGAATGCACCTGATTTCTTCGTGGATCTGATGAACCGAGTCTTCCAGGAGTATTTGGATAGATTCGTGCTGGTGTTTATAGATGACATTTTGGTATACTCTAAGGATGAAAAGGAGAATGACGATCATCTTAGAGTTGTGCTTGAGACATTGACGCGGCATCAGCTAAAGGTGAAGTTTTCCAAGTGTCATTTTTGGAAGAAAGAGGTTAAGTTTCTTGGTCACGTGGTTTCAGAGAAAGGGTTGTCAGTCGATCCAGATAAATCGAAGCTGTAATAACTGGAAGATACCAGAGACGGGGTTAGAAGTTTTCTTGGACTTGCTGGCTATTACCGGAGATTCATTGAGGATTTCTCGCGGATAGCAGCACCTTTGACTAAGCTAACCAGGAGATGAAGTTTGTTTGTTTGACAAATGTAAGAAAGCATTCCTTAAGTTAAATCATTTGTTGACCAATGCACCAGTGTTAGTAGTTCCAGACGGAAACCAAGGGTTGGTGGTGTATGCCGATGCATGTGGGACTGGATTAGGAGCCGTGTTGATGTAGAATGGTAAAGTGATTGCCTACGCTTCACGACAGCTTAGACCGCATGAAGTGAGGTATCCTACTCATGATTTGGAGTTGGCTGCGGCGATCTTCGCATTGAAGACTTGGAGGCACTATCTCTTAGGGGAGAGATTTGAGCTATACACTGATCACAAGTCTTTAAGGTACTTATTCTCTCAGAAGGAGCTGAATATGAGACAGCAGAGGTGGTTGGAGTTTTTGGCTGCTTATAATTTTGGTATAGAGTATACTCCTAGGAAAGGAAATAAGGTGGTCGATGCTCTTAGAAGAAGACATTAGAATGTGGTATTGCCATGTTAGCAGAGTGGAAAGATATAGAAGTTTTGATACTTGTAGTGTGCAGTTAAGATCGACTACAAGTTTTAGTCAGAGTACTGCCATGTTGTCCTGTTTAGAAATTTGACCAGTATTGATCGAAATGATAGCTTCTAAGCAGAAGGAGGATCCATTATTAGTTGAAAAGATTAGAAGGCTTGAGGTTGGATTAGAGATCGATGATCTAAAAGGTTTTAGTCTTGACCAGAGGGGATGGTTGAGAAATAAGGGACGGTTGTGTGTTCCGAATGTTGAGGACTTGAGGAAAGAAGTTCTTAGAGAATGTCATCAATCAAAGTTTACGATTCATCCTAGATGGACCAAGATGTATCAAGATATGAATAGGTGCTTCTATTGGGAAGATATGAAGAGAGATGTTGGCTTGTGGGTTAGGCAGTGTGCAAACCGTCAATAAGTGAAGTTGAACTTCAGAAGCCGAGTGGGTTGCTTCAGCCTTTAGAGATTCTAGTTTAGAAATGGTATTCGATACCCATGGATTTTATTGACTGGTGCCAAGGTCAAATAGGGAAAATGAAAGTATATGGGTCATAGTGGAAGATTGACTAAAAGTGCTCATTTCATTCTAGTTAAGTCAACCAGGACGGCACCTGTTTTAGCTAAGTTGTTCATGAAGAACATAGTTAGACTTCATAGAGTTCCCAATAGCATAGTCAGTGACAGAGATGCTTTGTTCACTAGCGAATTCTGGAAGAGTCTACAGGATATGTTAGGCACTAAGCTCAAGATGAGTACTTCATGTCGCCCTCAAACAGATGGGAAGAAAGAGAGAGTCAATAAGGTACTCGAAGATTTGTTGAGAGCTTGTGTATTGAACTTTAGTGGATCTTGGGAGGATCACCTACATTTGGTTGAGCTTCCCTATAATATTATTTAACAGACTAGTATAGGAATGGTGTCTTTTGAAGCTTTGTATAGGAGGCCGTGCAAATCACCGGTATGTCGGTTGGAGACTGGAAATAGATTGGTCTTAGGTCCAAATTTGGTTAGGGAGGCATCAAAGAAGATTGAGTTGATATGAGAAAGGATGCAGGAAGCTCAATCCAGATAGAAAAGTTACGTAGATAAAAGGCATAAAGACCTAGAGTTCTCAGTTGGAGACATGGTTTTCGTTAAGGTATCACCGATGAAGGGTGTGGTACGGTTCAGAAAGTCAGGGAAACTGGCACCGAGGTATGTTGGTCCATTCCAGATTATAGAGAGAATCGGAAATATTGCATACAGAGGTTAGTTGCCGAGCAGTATGACAGGTGTCCATAATGTATTTCATGTGTCTCATCTTCGTAAGTATGTGCATGATCCAGAGACTATTATTCCTCAAACAAAGTTGAAAGACTTAGTTGTATAGCCTAAATTTGACTATTGTTAGACAACCAGTTAGAGTTGTATCGAGAAATGAGAAAAAATTGAGGAACAAGACAATCAAGTTGGTGAAAGTTCAGTGGAGTGACAACGAGAAGGACTGTACTTTGGAAACAGAGGACATGATTCAAGATACTTATCTTGATATGCTTTGAGGGTATGTCTATATTAGATTTATATGGATAATTGCTAGTCAGATAGACTAGTATGGTTGTTAGGAGTCGTTATAGATAATTGCTGTGTTTAGTATTTAGTTCTTACTGAATTTCGAGGATGAAATTATTTAAGGAGGGGAGTCTGTAACACCCCTAATTTTTAATAACATTATTCTGGAGATTTAATTCGACAAATTAAATAGAATAATGTAAATGTTAAGTGATAAGGGGATTGAGATATGAATAAATACCTAAGGGGTCGTGCTCAATTAATTAATTAAATGGGCTAAAGAATGGTTTATAAGTAAAATTAATCTACATCAGGGTATAATGGGAATTAGCCACACATAACCCTTACCCTTATATATTCCATTCGTATTTTATTTTCTCCATTTTACGTCATTTTGAAAACAAAACAAAAAAACAGAAAAGAAAAGGAGCCGGCCATAATCAAAAAGAAAAGAGAAGAGAAATCAAAGAAAAGCTAAGGACTAAAGCTAGGGGAATAAATCTTAATCTCCATCCAATCTTCTTATCTTAATCAAAGTGAATAATTAATCATTCCATCTCTATTTTGTTTTATAATCATATGTTTTCAGATTTAAGGGTAAATTCATTTTTATGATGATTTGGATGATGATATGCTTGAATTACAATTTATTTGATTTAAACAAGGATGTTTAAATAAGCTTATATACCGTTTTAGAGCAAAATTAATTAATATTGATGATTACATGTCATAAGAAAGTTGTATTTTGTGTAAAACATGATTTTGGAGATGGGTTTTAATTTTGATAATTTTTCCAAGTAATGGAAAAATTACTATGAATATTCAAAGGAGAATATGGTTAATTGGGTTTAGAAATTTATTTCTGAAATTATATTGAGAATTTGGGTCTGAAATTTTGATATGTTAGATAACATGATTAAAGTGAATTTTTGAAATATTGGGGATTTTTCCTAAGTGATTTACTATGCAAATTAAATTATTTTTGAAGAAGGACTTGTTTGCAATATTAGTTTTACCTAATGGATGGGCTTATTTGTTAAATTAACCTTGGTTTAGATATGAAATTAAGCGGCTGTTATTTTGGTAAATAATTTGAAAATTTAAGGCAACCAATCATAAGTTTACACATGGTAGGTTAGTTAGAAAGTATTTGCTTTAATTAGTGTTAAATCAAGTTTACCCAGAAAAGTTGGTTCCGCCTTCTTTAGAAGTACCATTCGACTCAAAGCTTCTGCCTTCAATCAAGTCGAAACCCTACTGAGCCAAAACCAATACATAAGGTATCACTTAGATGGTACGTAGTGGATTGGAGGAAAGGCGGAAGGCATGGTGTCAAAAGCATTGCTTCCGATGGGTCGATACCTCGGTTTGTTTTAAAACGAGAAGTACCTGCCTTTGTTTATTAAAGTCTTCAAAGGAGTCGAAGCATATGTTTTCAAAAGAGGTTTTCTAAAAGGCTTTCGAAGGGGTTGCTAACTTATGTTTTAGAGAATAAGCTTTCGTATGGGTTTCTTTGCTTATAAAATAATGCTTTCGAAAGAAGGGGTTCCGACCTAGTTGAAGCCCTGCTGCCGTTCTTCTGTCTTTCGAGTATATTGAAGTCATCAATGCTTTCGAAGGGTAGTTTTGTTTTAAAAATGTTTTAAGCCACTTCCTAAATGCTTTCGAATGGGTCCAAGGTTTTCAAAGGAGATGGCTTCGAAAGGGGGTTTCGATGTTATCCTTCAATGTTTTATTTAAATGATTTGAAGCTTTCAAAAGGGATGGTGCCGATGCCATCAAGTTTTCCCCAATGCTTTAATATGATGTTTCGAAAGAGATATTTTCGTTATAGTCACTTTGACCCAAATGATATTTTAATATAAACCCAATGGTTTCGAAAGAGGGACTTTTAATGGTTTCGAAGGGGTACTTCCAAAGGTTTCGAAAGGGGTACTTTCAATGGTTTCGAAGCTATGCTTCTAAGAGTTAATAAGTAATACTTTATTACATTCGAAAGGTTGTGGAAGAGAAGTTTTAAAGTGTTTCGAAAGGCAGGGGCCTAATGTTTTGAAAAGAGATTTATATGCTTTCGAAGAAGGTTGTCCAGTGAGGTCGAAAGCTAAGTTTTGAAGGTTTCGAAAGCCTTAGTTTTTCAAAACAAATAACCCAATCCCATATTTTAAAGAAAATCATGGCATAAATAAATAAAATGTTTTAAAAAGGAGTTTTTGAGGAATTTTTCTTTGAGTTAAAGGGATTAACCAAGTTAGTATATTTGCTTCTTCATATATGTATATATTCACATTATAATGGACCCATAACTATATTTTGGGGAATGGCAGAATAACCAACTAAGTTGACCCTGTAGTGAATATAAATTAAGTTAACTCCTGGATGAGTAGAATTGCATCTAGGAGGTCAGGAAGACCATAATATAGGATGCTAAAATATTAAAGGAAGATATCAGCAGGGGCCGATAGGTTTATAGTAAGCCCATGAAAACTATGTATAATTGAAGATGTCAGAAAGATATGTTCATACTAAGCCCATGAAAACTATGCTTTAATATTGGAAGAGGCCAATAGGTTATTAGTGAACCCATGAAAACTATATCCGGATTAAGATATTGACAGATGTCAATAGGTTCCTAGTCAGCCCATGAAAACTAGGATAAGAAGAAAATATATTGGAGTTACCAGTAGGTTCCTAGTCAGCCCATGAAATCTAGGACAAGTGTAAAGATATGGGAGTTACTAATAGGTTCATAGTGATCCTATGAAAACTATGTAATTGGACAGGGATTCCTTAAATATTTAACTGGTTATTAGTCAATCCATGAAAACTATTAGGTTAATAGTAATCCTAGAAACTATAACTAAGACAAATAGTCAAAATGAATGGGGATGGGTAATCAAGAATTGGTTCACTTGTTTTGCATATCATCATATCATATTGTTTTGAATTGTTTTTAGCTATTGTGGATGCAGGAGCATGGTATATGGTTTTATAAAGGTTTTAAGATACCAGTGAGGGGAAAATCCATTCCGCTAAGCGGCGTGGTCTCACTAGGTATCTAAATATTTTGAGATGGTAGATTATTATTCATACCAGGCTTTATGTCTGATTCGAAGTTTATGTTTCCTCCCTAAACTCTCGGGTACTCAATTGATTTTGAGTAGTTTGAGAGTTGGGGTTTTCAGGTACCTCATTAGATGAATAAAGCCTCTGAAGATGTGCAAGAGGCATGATAGCTATCTAGAGTTAACTCATGTGCGAGTAGAATTGCATCCAGGATGTCAGACTGACTAGAATGTAGGATGCCTAAAGACTGATCAAAGAATTATTGGTTTAGACAGGTCCATAGTAAGCCCATGAAAACTATGTATGGAAATTGTTATTGGCATGGGCCAATAGGTTCTTGGTGATCCTATGAAAACTACATCCGGATTAAGTTATTGACAAAGATCAATAGGTCCATAGTTAACCCATGAAAACTACGACATGAGAGAAGTTATTGGAGAATCCAATAGGTTCACAATGAGCCCATGAAATCTATAATTGGATGAAGTTATTTGTAGATACCAATAGGTTCTTAGTGATCCCATAAAAACTATGAAGCCGAACAGATAGTCCGTAAGCTTAGAACATGTTATTTGTTAGCCCATGAAAACTAATAGGTTAATAGTGACCCTAGAAACTATAACTTACGACAAATAGTCAGATAAAGGGGGATGAGAAATCCAGTGCATATTGCATGTTTGCATATCATCATAATACTTTTTACTATGTTATGTTTTAATCATTATGGATGTAGGTGCACAGTATATAGTTATTATAAATTGAGTTAAAATACTAGTGAGGGGAAAACCCGTTCCACTAGGCGGCATGGTCTCACTAGGTATCTGTTTGGTTCGAGATGGTAGGTTATTATTCATACCAAACTTTTTGTCTGACTCGAAGTTTATGTTTTCCCCTTAAACTCTCGAGTGCTCAATTAACTTTGGGTATTTTGAGAGTTAAGGTTTTTAGGTTCTCCTTTAGACGAATAAGCTTCCAAAGATGTGTAGGAGGCAAGCTAACTATTAGGAGTTCTTTTTGTTTGATTCTGCTGTTTTTAGATGTAATGGCAAATTTGTTTATTTTCCTATATTTAGACTATGATCAACCAAAGGGGCATTCATATATCGCTCTTGGTGTATTTTGTAATAATTATATTTCTTTGAATGTGGTTTACGAATTGGGATTATGTAATGAATTGGAAACGTGATTTGAAGTTGAATGAAAAATTTGTTTTATGATTTTATAGTTTTTTTTCATATCCATGTGTTTCTATTATGTTAATATATCTAACATTACCTTATTTGGTCACCGAGAATCAATAACTATGGACGACTGCAGCATCTGTAACAGTTAGTTTTGAGCCTCTAAGGGGGGGATGTTACAATATCCTGGGGTTAATTTCCATTTAACTAACTCTTATGTGCATCGTTGGGTTAGTCCCTTTTTAACTAACTCCCTCGTTTATCATAGGGTTAGTCTGTGTTTAGCTAACGCTTTTTCTGTTTCCTCTATTGTGTGTAGACAAACTAGTCTCTGTTTAACTAAGTCTGGTATAAGTTAAATGTTAATTTACATAAAATAGTGGTCATCGTATTATTATTATTATGATGGACTAACTTTGTGAATGCAGGTTGAGGTAAGTAAGTAATCGTATTCATATGATGTTTATGAAATTGTGTATCAGTATATGCTTGGTAATATTTTCACTCACCAGACATGTGTGTCCGACCCCCTCCTTATACATTATAACTAAATGAAGTAAACGTGATGGTGTGGTGTTCGAAGATGGAGACTATGGAGATGTTCACATATGTTGTCTGTTGTTAATATATATTGTATATATAGTGTGACATTGTGTCTATGTAGAAAGACCACATGTATCCTATAATGTATATAGATGAAATTTGTTTATTTTATCTATATGTTATAATTTGATCCATTCCGCTGTGAGTTCTGAAAGTTTTAGTTAGTTTATATAGCTCTTTGTATACTATTGAAATTGTTTATAATGATTTCTATTTTCATTTTAATACGATATTATGGCTATGAAAAGGTTGTTACAGTATCTCCAAGCTGCAGAATACTCCTCCAGACCAGTCCACGTAAAGGTGAAATGTCCATAGCCCAAAATTTCTTATTGCCAAAATGATGCTTCCATGCTCACTTGACTTGTAAGTTATCTTTATTGTTCAGAATATTATATGAATGCTTCGAAAAAGCGGCCTTGTTCCAAGTCCATTATAATTGTGAGTTCTTTCCACCTTGTTGAAAGCAATTAGTACTAACTTTCTATAATGCACGTTGCCCGTCCACATGAAGTGATTCATGGCTTGTCTATTTGATTAATAAGGTTTTTTAGAAGCAAAAAAGCTATACTCCAATATACTATCATGGCATGAATTATAGATTTAATTATAGTCATTTTACCAGCTTGGCTTAGAAATCTATTCACCCACTATTAATAGTTCTATTAATTTTTTCAAATTGTGGTAGACACTCGGTGATCCAATCTTTCTACTAGATAGAGGAATACTTAGATGAGTCATACTATTGATTGTAGTTACTAGAGAAGATAAACCCTGTAGAAAATTTCTCAACTACATAAGAAGACCTGCTATGGATAAACTAGACTTTTCAAGCTTAATCTATAATCCAGTTAGAGAGTTTTCAAAACCTTGGAGATGCTAAGCAGAGATGTTTCAGTTGGTTTAGTGAAGATAATTAAATCATCAACAAACAAAAAGGATGTTATTCATGGTTTTGCATTTCAAATGCAGCACAAATTCCTTGTTTTCTATAGCTTTCCATAACAATTATGAATAAATAAGAGGACATTGGGTCCCTTGTCTCATACCTTATGTTCCTCAGTTTTACCATTGTACCCTATAGAATAAGAGACAGTAGATATGCAAGTGTATATCCAATTTACGAAGTATGTCAGGGAAATTTCATTCTTGCCATAATTGCTAAAATTTCCTTCCACTGCAAGGATTCATAGGCTTTTTCCATATCTAGCTTCAAAACAGCTCGGAGAAATGTCGCTCCTATTATACTCATTCAACAATTCGCGGGTCAGCAAGACATTATCTAAAATATTCATGTTGGGTAGGAAAGCAGCTTAGTTAGTAAATTTTATGTTTGGGAGCACTAACTTTAGTCTTGAAGAAATGACCTTGGATATGCATTTATATATTATGTTGCAGCATGCTATAGGCCTAAAGTTCATAATTGAGTTGAACTCCTTAGATTTGGGAATTAATGCAAAGTTGGTAGCAATGATTCACTTTATCATCCTGCTGTGATTGAAATAACCGTGCACTACATTAAGAAAGTTAGTTAATACTATGGCCCAACAGTGTATGAAGATTAAGGCATTGAACCCATCAGGTCCCCTATGTGATTTTTTTTTCATACCAAAAATTGCCATTTTAATCTCCCCATCAGTGACTTTGGTAGAAAGGACATGTAACATCCCCCATCTTGAGGCCCAAAGCTAAGCGCTACAAATGCTCCAGTCATCTATAGTATTAACTTCCGATGACAAAATACATTTATATTAATGATATCCATAATATCAGAAGCACATGAATATGAAACAAAATCACAGATTTCAAAAAAACCCACTTTTCTGATTACGTTTCACAAAACATGTTTCATATTCCTTTACATAATCCCAATCGTTTCCCAGGTTCAGGTAAAATATAATTATTACATAAATATGCCAAGAGCGACATATGAAGATGCCCCGTGGATGATCAGAGAATTTAATACATAAAGCCTGGTGCGAATAATACTATTACATCTCGGTTTACTGATATTAAGTGAGACTACGTCGCTTATCGGAACGGGTTTCTCCTCACTATTATCCCTTTAAAATATCTTTTTGCAAATCAAAATTCTGCAACTAAATTGGTTAATCAGACTGATTATATCAATAATAGAAAATATCAGATATGCTCAAAACATGTAATAAATGGACCATCTGTCCGAAACAATTGTAGTTTTGTTTGGCTAACTACTAATCATTGGATAAATCAAACCTACTAGACAAACTAAACAAATTATCTAACATCTATTAGACATACTTCTGGACGGTCTGTTCTTAACTTACTTATCCAAGGGTCACCTGATCCTAATGGTTTTCCGGGCTTACCAATAACCTATCCTTCTTCTCTGTACAAATATATTCCTTACTTTGTGTAACCATCATTTAAGTCTTACCTGTGACTAAGTCCTACACACTAGAATTTTGGACTAAATTAGCTAGGAGCTAATAGCTAATGTATAGGGCACGAATCTATACCAGTCTCATCTGGTATACAAATATCCGAGTCATTTTACTTAGGGTTAACTACCCTTTAAATTTTCCTTGAAAACCTTTTCAAAATGATTTAACCCTTTAAATCATACTTATACAAGGAAAATATATTATTTGCTTTACTCAAATCACCTTGTCATGTTATATGCTTTAGCAAAAAAATTGTTGATGAAAACATTCAAAATCTTTGTTTAAAACCTCTAAATAATATCTTTCGAAACCATTGAAAATACCCTTTTCGAAACCATTGAAAGTACCTTCTTCGAAATCTTTATAAACCTTAGACATCCTCTTCTAAACACTTTAAGTATGCCTTTTGAAACCGATGGAATCCTTCCATTTAAACACTAAGGTACCTTTCGAAAACATTGGGAAATCTCCCATTCGAAACCTTATATATATACCTTTCAAAAATACTAGGGGACTCCCCTTCGAAACCTTTTCTTGTTACCTTTCGAAAGCATTAAAGTATACTACTTAAAACAAACCTTTGAAAGCATTGGGTTCAAGTCAAAATATGTGGAACAACCTTTCGAAATCATTGGAAACCATTCCTTTCTAAACCTTTGGGTTTAACTTTAAAAATATCAAAAATGGTCTTAAAACAGCTAAGTCGAAAGCAGCTCTTTCGAATGCAATTTACCGAGTAAAGAAGTGGATGGTGTCGAAACCAATCCCTTCAAAAGCATTGGAGAAGCGGCTCTAATTTTTAAAATAAAAGGACCCCTTCGGAGGCACTGCTTCGAAAGGTAAAAAGACGGCAGTTAAGGGTTTCGACCCCTTCGAAACCATTTACTTAAAAAAAAGTGCAACCAATTTCTAAAGCCTCTTTCTTTAAAACAATTTGACCAAATCGAAATCTGACCAAGTCGAAAGCCATTTTATTCGAAAGCAAAGCAGGCGCGTTTCCTTTAGAAAGCAAAGCAAGGCTTCGACCCCTTAGAAACCCCTTATTTTGACCCAATACCTTTCGCCTTTGTCCAATTCACCATGTACCAAGTCTTTGATACCATGTGCATTGATTTCGACGAAGATGGAGGTGGAAGTATATGGTCGAAAGCTAGGTGCCAAAAGTGGCGAAACAACAGAAATAAAGTAAAACTGGTTTTTATCCTTTAAAAGTAATTCTTTTCAACTAACCTGCATTGTTTGTCAACATATGATTGGTTGCTAATTTCTTTTCCAAATTCTTTTCTAAAAGTGCTGCCGAAATTTCATAGATAAACAATTTAATATATTTACAAAATGCCCATGCTCCTTTTATAAATATATAAAACGTTTATGTCCCATACCTTAAATAATTTTATATACTTATTAAAACAGTTAGGAAAATTCTATAAAAATTCCCATAAATCATTTTTATATGCTTTTTAACATATATAAATTTCTGACCCAAAAACAATATAATTTGGCCGTAATTAATTTTAACCCAATTAACTTATTTTCTTCACTAAAAATTTAATAATAAATCCACTTTAATTCAGAAAATTATGAAACTTGAAACCCTTCTCTAAAATATTATTTCTAACCATATATTAAAATTGCAAGGCATATGGATGTCATTTGATAGGTTTTTCAATTCAAAACATGCATAAAATCAATATAAATAAGCATAATTCATCAACAAGCATATATATATATATAACATTCAAAACATGGTAATATACTTGTAAACATCGTTCAGATCCGATTCTAGAAACCGAAACATCAAAAATATGAGATGTAATAATTATTCACCTTTAGCTTTGTTAAGGAATTGAGATTTGATCTTGAATAAGTTTGATTAAGCTTTCTTCTTTTGATTTTTAGCTTCTCTTCTTCTTGCTCCCTTAATGGTGGCCGGCTTATCTAGGTTTAGATTTAAATTTGTGAACGTGTAAAATGAAATGGTATGAATACTTAGGGTATATGAATATGACTCATTCCTATTTTACCCTTGTCTAATTTCCCCTTCCTATTTCATTTTAATTCCATTTATTTCATTAGTTTAACGAGGCACAGCTACCCTTTAAATTATACAAATCTCAATCCCTTAACCAACTTACATTATTTCATTTAATTTAACTATTTAAATGTCCTAAATAATGTTACTCAAAATTAGGGTTGTTACAGACTCCCCTCCTTAAAGAATTTTGTCCTCGAAATTACGATAAGGTACTCATCAAAATCAATCAAAAAGGTAAAACATACCATGAAACAAGTCAGAATAAGTACCTCGAATCCTGCTCTCAATTTCCTAAGTGTAGGCTCTCTCGTTGTAGCTCCGTTGGACCTTAACTAATCTAACTGTCTTGGTCCTTAGCTTCTTCTCATCTCTCGCGACTATACGAACTGGCTTTCTAACTATAGTCAAATTCGGCTCCACTACCAAGTCATCTAACACAGTCGGTGTAATCGTATTCTCTGGATCTCGTATACACTTCCTTATATGAGAAACATGAAAAACATCATGAACTCCTGCCAAGCTATTCGGTAACTCTACTCTATATGCGAGTTTCCCGATCCTCTCTACAACAAGAAATGGTCCAACGAATCTCGGTGCTAACTTTCCCGATTTCCCGAACCTGATCACACCCTTCATTAGTGATACTTTGACGAAAACATGATCTCTAACTGAGAATTCTAGGTCTTCCCATCTCTTATCAACATAACTCTTCTGCCTAGACTAAGCTTCTTTCATTCTAGCTCTAACTAACTCAATCTTTTCTGCAGCTTCTCTAACTAAATACGGACCAAGAACCAACCTATCCTCGGTCTCTAATAAACAAACTGGAGATTTGCATGGCCTTCCATACAAAGCTTTAAACGATGCTATCCCTATACTAGCTTGATAACTGTTGTTATATGGAAACTCGACTAAGTGTATATGGTCTTCTCATGATCCCCCAGAATCTAGCACACAAGCTCGTAACAAATCTTCCAAGACTTTGTTAACTCTTTCTGTTTGCCCATCTGTCTGCGGATAGTAAGCGGTACTCATCTTGAGCTTGGTACCTAAAATCTCATGTAGACTCTTCCAGAACTCGCTAGTGAATAAGGAATCTCTATCTCTTACTACACTGCTAGGAATTCTGTGCAGTCTAACTATATTCTTTATAAATAACTTAGCTAAAACGGGTGTTGTCCTGGTTGACTTAACCAGAATGAAATGGGCAATCTTGGTCAACCTGTCCACTATGACCCATATACTTTCGTTTCCTCTATTTGACCTTGGCAACCCGTCTATAAAATCCATCGAGATAGAATCACATTTCTATTCTGGAATATCTAAAGGCTGAAGTAACCCACTTGGTTTTTGATATTCGAATTTTACCTGTTGGCAGTTCAAACACTGCTTTACCCATTAGCCTACATCTCCCTTCATACCTTCCCAGAAGAAACACCTCTTTATATCCTGATATATCTTAGTTCCTTCCGGATGAATAGTGAACTTCGAATGATGGCATTCCTCAAGAACTTCTATCCTGATGTTTCCTACATTCTAAACACATAATCTTCCTTTCTTCCTCAACCACCTTTTCTGGTCAAGTTTGAAATCTTTCAAGTCATCGCTCTCTTCCATCCCTTAACTTTCTGATCTGTTCAACTAATACATGATCCTCTATCTGCTTAGAAGCAATCTTTTCGATCATCACCGATCTAACTTCTAAACATGACAACATAGCAGTATCCTTACTAGATCTAGCTTCGAATCTTGTAATACCCCAAAATCTTGTGAAAAATCATTTTTGTAAAATGATTTAATTTTTGAAATATTTAGATTTAAATATGGTGAGATTTTTGGAATAAATAGTGTGCAAGTATATGTGTGCACGTGCACACTGAAATGGCACAAGGAAGAACTCCAGATTTCTTGGATTTAAAACAAGAATTAAAAAGCAATACAAACATGATTTTGCAACATGGATATTGGATTTCTGGAATTATATGAATCATCTTAGAAAATAAGAAAAGTAAGTTTTACTTTAAATCAGTAAACAGATTTTATTTAAAACCCAGAAAAGAAAATTATACATATATATGTTATAAGGATTTGTAAACCTGTATACATATAGGTGCATATGTTTCTGAAATTAAAGAGGAATTGAATAAGCCTAGATAAGATATGTATACAAATATACATTTTTAAGTACTGAAAAGTATATATATATATATAAGCAAGTGAAACTATAACATTAAAATGACATGAA
Organism: Allium fistulosum; assembly: GCA_030737815.1. NCBI lineage: Eukaryota > Viridiplantae > Streptophyta > Magnoliopsida > Asparagales > Amaryllidaceae > Allium > Allium fistulosum. The sequence goes on along the minus strand of CM060908.1, from coordinate 146,489,300 downwards.
ATGTGATACAAGTCAATATGCTTGTGTAGGCAAAAAATAGCAAAGGGGATTCTCAGGAATAATTAAAATATAAAATAGGATAGTCACACTTTTAACATGACTAGGTGAGTGGCCATTTTCTGAAAAGTAAAAGAAAGAAAATGCAGCCTTTAAATTGGTTGATATGGCCGGGGTATTATGAATGAAAAATGCATGATGCTAGCCAGGACAGAAATGGAATTCTATTCTAACAAAACCCTAGTGGAAAAAAAAATGCATATAAATAGGCAGTTTTAGCCAGTAGAATTATCTTTACCCCGAGCTGCACAAAAATAAGAAAGGAAGAAAAATATTGGAAGGAAGGAGAAAACACTCATACAAGGATTTTTTTTGATTAATAAGAAGAAATATTTAGGTGAGTAACCTCACTGAGTTCATGGCATTAAGACCTGAGATGAGGCAGCCACTTTTTATATTGCCATTTATATATTGATGGTTTTGATATATATGATTTCATCAATGCTTTTTGGATGTCTTATTTTAAATCTGATATGATTTGATATGGATGTTTTTGGTGATCTCTGCTTTGTTGAGACATTTGTCTTTGAATGTGTATCATTACTGTTTTATTTTTACTCAAAAATGTTAAAGTACAGAATCTTAAAATTATATAGAGAATACTCTCAACTGTTATAGATCTATGGCATGAAAACTTTACAAAATGTTGGGAGCTGCATTATACTTGGTATAAGTGCTGAGGCTTGAAAAGAAAAATGTTAAGGGTGCAATAGAAATTTTCTAAGTGCTGAGCCCTTAATCAAATCAAAAAAAAGAGAAATTCACAAGCTAAAATTATGATTGAACCAGATCCTGAATCTGAATCAATCATAAAGGCTTGCAGATCAATATAATAAGAACATGCCATGCCTCTATTACAGTTGAAAATATTCTTATATCTTACTGAGATCAAGACATATTGACCCCATTTAGGAAATAACTGTCTGCTTATTTCTGAGGAGAATTATGCTAGGAAAGATTATGGATGTTTCCATGTTTGCAGTGACATGTTCACTTAGCATATTTGCTGATAGGATTTAAGACAATACACTAGTAAATAAACTAGGGAAGGGAAAGCCAAGAAGGCTGCTGGAATGCTTGTCATATTTGAAGTATGCAAGTTGGCACATGGTTTGTTTAAGCCCTGAGATCTTTGTGCAATGATGTGAATTAGTTCATTGCAATGTGTCCCCGTGATTCCTTAATAGCAGATGAGGCAGGAATTTAAATTGAATTAGACAACCTGTAAATGAAGAAATAGGAATATGAAAATTTCTTAGGTTGGTTGGTATGGAACCATGATGGTTCCAGTGAATGCAAATGATGCAGATAGATAATTATGTTTGCATGATTATGTATGCAAGTGAAGAGAGATAGATGAATATATCATACCTGAATCAACTTATTTATACCATGTTAAGGTAACTGATTGCAGAAATTTGCTTAAATAACAAGTTAGTACCCTTATATTCTCTATTGCTTAATATCATGAATGTATTGATGTTACTCATACCAGATCTTAGATCTGACCCTTGTTTGCTCATGGCATATGGGGTGTCTCATTTTAAAATGAGGCAGCCACTCATGCTCTTTCAGGGAACGCAGGCACTAAGTAGAAAATGAAGTTATGGCTATTATGGAGGAGTGAATGAACATGCTAGCTAGTTTCAATAAGAGCTTAAATTGATTATATCTGCATGTATTCAGGAAAAATTTTATGTTTCTAAGATTTCCGGTCATGTATTGAATATTTTATGGTTAGTGATCAAGTTGCTCTTATGTTCTGTAAAGTGTCAGATTAAATTAGTTGTTCTGTCGAAATTGTTGTGTGTTAAGGGTTGATTTGTTTTTGAGAAGTGTCTGAAACATAAACAAGACAAATATGCTCAAGTATCAGCTATAAAAAAAAATCTGGTAAGAAATATACAATTATGTGAGCTACTGTTTTGCATAATTTGTATTATGTATTAGCTAATCTTGAGACATAACAGAGTACTGAGTTTTAGAATAAAATCTGGATTTAGCTAGAAGTAAACTTAAAAGGATTTTAGTTTCTTTTTACTGAAATGCTTTGTAAATAAGTTTGAATTCATTTCTGAATCGTATTGAGAAAAGTAAAATGTTTTTAAAAGCTTCAGACAGAATGCAATGAATGGTATCTCCATTGCTTTGAACTAGTGTGTAGCAGATACAGGATACATGAGTTAACCAGCTTCAAATAAATGAAGTATTGGTTGATCATGATAGATTGTATTTTGAAAATAAAAATGCATTTCAAAAGCTTAGTACATTTAGTAATTGTTTCACCCAGTTTTCTGGAAAATGAGCAAAGATATTGACATGTACATGTATATCTGTGTACATGTTGATATTTGGGCAAAAATATAAACATAAATTCCTAAAACAGTTGTAGGAATGGGTTTCAAAAATAATAAAGTAAGAAATATTGTTTTGTATGTTAGATTATAGGCAAAAATTAAATATATATGTGCAGATATAGGTAGGTATCAGATTTCAAACCATACAGGAGAAAAATAAAAAGGAAAACAAAAATTGTGTTTGAACCGACCAGCATAGCACTCGAACTCGTGACCTCTCATGTATAAGTTAGGCGCGTTTCCATTACGCCTAGATGTTGCTTGTGTTCACTTAGGATCCACTTTCTTTTAGCCTGAGTTTGATACTATACAGACTTTAACACAATCATCTATATTAAAAGCTTGTTTACCACTGATTATTACTTGATCATTTCTTAATTAGAATAACAGACTAAAGTACATGTTTCCAATGGATTCTATGGTCAAAAATCAGGATACAATAATTAATCTTTTATCAGGGAATTATCACATTTTAATAGATTTAAAAGGATTTCTACTTACATATTATCATGCTCTGATTCTAGTAGAATATAACATAGATATCTTCATATATGTATGTTAAGAATGATTTAGATTTAAAACAATATTTTTATATTGTGAAAGATCCTGGATATATTTTGTTTATTGGAGAAAGAAAATGACCCTGGAAAATATATTTGTAATGAATGATATATCTATATATCATCTCTTAACAAAAAAAAATCCTTATGAAATTAGGGTGGAAATAGGAGGGTCATTTCAGTTGGTATCAGAGCACTTGGTTGCATTGATTGTTAAGTATTATAGAAATGTATTATGTCTGTTTGTTTTGGATGAAATAATTTAGATAAGAAAACAGAAATTACAGAAGTACTCATAATATACTAATACCATTTGCCCAGAATTTAGTTAGCAGACCATGGTAGGAAGAGGATCTCATCACAATGCAGGACCCAGTGCACCTCAAATGCTTGATATGCAAGAATTTGTGAGGGTTTTAAGAGAAGGGATTGGACATAGGCCTGAGAACCCACATGAAGAGCTTTCAAAACTACTGAAGACTTATTCCAATTTGGGAGGCAAGAGTTTTGAAGGAACTGAGAGTGTGATGGAAATTCAAGCATGGTTGAGAACACTTGATAGGATTTTCAATGACATGCAGTTGGATGACCAAAGGAAGAGGCAAGTAGCTTCTAGACAACTGAAAGGGGTAGCTTTAAGCTGGTGGGAGGTGATCATAGCTGGAAGAAATGAAAATGGAATCACTTGGAATCAGTTCAAGGAGATGTTGGAGGCAAGATTTGTACCAGCATCAGCCAAGACCACTTTGCTTGAAGAATTTATCAAACTTAGGCAGGGAACTTTGAATGTCACTGAATACACTCAAAAGTTTGAGGGGCTATCCAATTATGGAGCAATGCTAGTGGCAGATGAAGCATCCAAAAATGATAGGTATATAAAAGGTCTGAACCCAGGACTTAGCAGAGCTATGCTACCATATGCAAATAGAACATTTGATCAAGTAATTGATCTGGCCTTGAAACTGGAACAACATGATAAAGAAAGAGAGAAATATAGGAATTTTAAGAGCAACAACAAGAAGGATAAGGGAAGATATCACCCTTATGATAAAAAGAAGGAGGAGGCAGACAACAGGAAGAGTAAAGACACAAAAGCCAATGATACTAAGAAGAAATTGGTTTGCCATCATTGTGGTAAAGAAGGACACATCAAACCAAGGTGCCCAGAGTTAAAAGGAGGAGCCTTCAAATGCTACCTATGTGGGAAAGAGGGGCATATGAAGAGGAACTGTCCTGAGAATAAACAGCAAGGGAAATTGGCAACTTTGGAAGGTAAAGGCAAATCTGCAGTGAAAATTGATGCTGAAAATCATAGCCAAGTGGAAGGTACATTACTCATTTGTGCCATACCCATACCAGTAGTATATGATACTGGAGCAACACACTCTTTGATTTCCTATGAAGTAGTTAAAATATTAAAATTAAACTGCATATTGGTTGAAACCCCATTGCTTGTACAAAGTCCCCTAGGGAGTTCTAGTGTTTTGAACATGAATTGTGTGGATGTGGAGTTAAACATAGGAGGAAATATTTTTATTTCCAATTTATATGTTTTAAATTACCCAAATATAGGAGTTATATTGGGGGTAGATTGGTTAAGGCAATTTAAAGCCATAATTAATTTAGAATCATCCACCATATCATTGCAAAATTCTAGAGGCCAGAGGATCACAGTTCTATGTGAAGTAGCTAAGGAAGGGAAATTGTATCATTTAGTTGACTTAGAAAAAGATCTGAGTAAACTAACCATTGAAGAAATTCCCATAGTTAATGAATACTTGGATGTGTTTGGGGAAGTTAAGGGTGTTCCACACCACAGACCAGTTGAGTTCCAAATTAATCTCATTCCAGGAGCAAGTCCAATAATCAAGAAACCTTATAGAATGGGGCCAAGTGAACTGAAAGAATTGAAAAATCAGTTGGAAGAATTAGAAGGCAAGGGATTTATAAGGCCAAGCAATTCCTGCTGGGGTTCTCCAGTAGTGTTTGTAAGAAAACATGATGGTACCTTGAGAATGTGCATAGATTACAGGGAACTAAATAAAGTAACCATCAAGAATAAATACCCATTGCCTAGAATAGATGATCTCTTTGACCAACTCAGTGAAGCTAAAATATTTTCTAGGCTAGACTTAGCATCAGGATTCCATCAAATGAAGGTTGAAGACTCAAGTGTTAAGTATACTGCATTTAACACAAGATATGGCTTATATGAATTTTTGGTTATGCCATTTGGTTTGACAAATGCTCCTTCATATTTTGTTGATTTAATGAATAGAATATTTAGAGATTATTTAGACAAGTTTGTACTGATTTTTATTGATGACATTTTGATTTATTCTAAGACAGTGGAAGAGCATAAAAATCATTTGCATTTAGTTTTGTCAAGACTAAGGGAAAATGATTTAAAGGCAAAATTTTCAAAATGTGCATTTTGGAAAGAAGAAGTGCATTTTCTTGGGCATGTTATCTCTGCCAAAGGAATATCAGTAAACCCTAATAAGGTAGTGGCAATCCAAGCATGGAAAAGGCCTAGCACCATCAGTGAGATTAGATCATTTATGGGGATGGCAGGATATTATAGGAGATTTATAAAAGATTTCTCAAAAATATCATCACTACTTACCAATTTAACTAGAAAGAACCAAGCCTTTGTATGGACAGAAAAATGTGAGCAAGCTTTTATCAAAATAAAAGAAGCCCTGATTAATGCACCAGTATTGAGAGTGCCAGAAGGAAATGAAAATTTGGTTGTGTACACTGATGCAAGTGGCTCTAGGTTAGGGGCTGTGTTGATGCAGCAAGACCAGGTGGTAGCCTATGCATCTAGGCAATTAAAGCCACATGAAACCAGGTATGCAACCCATGATCTTGAACTAGCAGCAGTTGTGTATGCTTTGAAACTTTGGAGACATTATTTGTTAGGTGCCAAATTCATTTTGTACACTGATCATAAGGCACTGAAATATTTATTCTCACAAAAAGATTTGAATATGAGGCAACATAGATGGGTAGAGTTCTTAGCTGCCTATGATCTAGATATACTGTATACACCAGGCAAGGCAAATAAAGTTGCAGATGCCTTGAGTAGACAACATGCCAAGGTAGCCATGTTGATGATGTAAGAGTTTAGGGATTTGTCTATACTTGCTGATTTGGAAGTTGAGGAAAACAATGAGGTACAAATGATGCCCATTGAAGAAGATGAAGGTAAAGGGAAATTAAGTATGATATCTCTGCAATCAGATTTACTTCTTAAGATTGGGAAAATGCAGGAACAAGACCTAAACATGGTGGAAAAGAAAATGCTCATATCAAAAGGGGAGGAAGTAATAAATTATCAAGTTGATAAAAATGGTTATTTGAGGAATAAAAAGAGGATATGTGTTCCAGAAAATATAGAATTGAAGGAGGAAATATTAAATGAATACCATAGGAGTAAGTACTCCATACACCCAGGTAGCACCAAGATGTATCAAAATTTGAAAAGAAATCTTTGGTGGAAGGGGATGAAGTCAGATGTGGCCAGACATGTTGCAAGGTGCATGACTTGCCAACAAGTCAAGGCAGAGACACAAAGGCCATCAGGACTATTGCAACCCCTTAGTATACCACAGTGGAAGTGGGAGGACATATCTATGGATTTCATAGATGGTATGCCTAGATCTAAGAAGGGAAACACAAGTATATGGGTAATAGTGGATAGGCTAACTAAGGTAGCACATTTTATCCCAGTTAGAACAGAAAGAAATGCTCCAAAATTGGCTCAAATATTCATGAAAGAGGTAGTAAGGTTGCATGGCATACCCAAAACCATTGTGAGTGATAGGGATACCATCTTCACCTCAAGATTTTGGAAAAGTTTTCAAGAGGCCATGGGGAGTGAATTGTGCTTAAGCACTGCCTACCATCCACAAACAGATGGTCAAACTGAGGTGGTGAACAAAGTCTTAGAGGATTTGTTGAGAGCATGTACACTGGACTTTGGAGGCAACTGGGAAGACCACCTCCATCTAGCTGAATTCACATACAATAACAGTTACCAAAGCACCATAGGGATGGCACCATTTGAAGCCTTATATGGCAAGCCATGTTTATCACCTATATGCCGGGTAGAGACTGGAGAAAGGGCTGTTCTTGGACCTGAATATGTTAAAGAAACTACAAAGAAAATTGGGTTAATAAGAAAAAGAATAGCAACAGCTCAAGATAGGCAAAAGAAATTTGCAGATAGGAAGAGAAAGCAAGTGGAATATGAAGTGGGAGACTTTGTTTTCATCAAGATTTCACCTATGAAGAAAGTCTTGAGATTTGGCAAGCAAGGTAAGCTCACACCAAGGTATGTTGGACCCTATAAAATTCTGGAAAGAATTGGTTCATTGGCTTACAAATTAGAACTACCAGAGGAAATGAAAGCAATGCATAATGTTTTTCATGTGTCCCAACTTAGAAGATGGGTACATGATAAAGAAGACATTTTGGAAGAGCCTACCAAAATTCAAATAAATCCTGATTTGGTTTATGAAAAAGAACCAGTGGGGATTATAGCCAAGGAAGAAAAGAAATTAAGGAGCAAAACCTTGAAACTAGTTAAGATCCAGTGGAGTAGTGATCCTAATGACTGCACATGGGAGTTAGAGGATAAGATTAGAATGGATTATCCTAAGCTTTTTGCAAATTAAGAGGTAATTTTTTTTTTCTGGAAAATTTTTTTTTGTTATGCATGGTTGATATGGATGAATTTGTTTGTTTATGCATATGTTTGATAAGTCTTCAGAAAAGAAAATGATGCTTGTTATAAATGTTAGAAAAATTGTGAGGACACAATTCCTAAAAGAAGGGGTGAATGTAATACCCCAAAATCTTGTGAAAAATCATTTTTGTAAAATGATTTAATTTTTGAAATATTTAGATTTAAATATGGTGAGATTTTTGGAATAAATAGTGTGCAAGTATATGTGTGCACGTGCACACTGAAATGGCACAAGGAAGAACTCCAGATTTCTTGGATTTAAAACAAGAATTAAAAAGCAATACAAACATGATTTTGCAACATGGATATTGGATTTCTGGAATTATATGGATCATCTTAGAAAATAAGAAAAGTAAGTTTTACTTTAAATCAGTAAACAGATTTTATTTAAAACCCAGAAAAGAAAATTTGAAAGCACTTGGGTTCAATTTGAAACATGTGGAAAAACACCTTTCGAAACCATTTAAGTCGAAACCATTCTTTTTCGAAACCCTTAGGTTATATTTCAATAGAACAAAAAGGGTCAATAAAATGATTTAGGTCAAAAGCCTAACTTTTGAAAACTATTCCTAAGTAAAGAAGTGATGTTGTCGAAACCATCCCTTCGAAAGCATTGGAGAAGTGGTTAGCTTTAAAAATAAAGTATACCTTCTAAAACCGTTGACTTCGAAAGGTATAAAGGCGGCAGCTAAGTGTTTCGACCCCTTCGAAAGCATTACTCAAAATAGAAGAGTGCAACACATTTGAAACTTTTCCTTATAAAATGTTTGACCCAGTGGAAGCCAACTGAGTCGAAACCTAACCCTTCGAAAGCAAAGCAGGTGCGCGCTCCTTTGATTATTAAAACAAGGCATACTCCAACCCCTTCGAAACCCAACGTTTCGACCAAGTACCCCTCGCCTTTATCTAATGCACTACGTACCAAGTAGCTTGATACCATGGGCATTGGTTTCGAAACCAAAGGAGGCGAAAGGTCTGGGTCGGATCCTCCTGTGCCGAAAATGGCGGAATACACTAAAAACATGTTATTTTTGTTTTTAACTTAAAAGAGAAACTTTTTAACTAACCTGCTATTGTTTGTCAAAATTTTATTGGTTGATAAATATCTTTTTCAAAAGTGCTGCCAATATTTTCAGAATCAAACAATGATTTAATTTTGCAAAATACCTGTTAGCGCCAAAATTGGTCACTAACACTTAAATCTAGTTGAAAGCACCAAATACCAGTCACAGCTCACAGACAGAATGTATGTAGAGAGTAATAACGTGAAGAACAGTAAAAGTTAAAATGAAAGCTGTAAAGAACAACAGATTTTATAGTGGTTTGGCTAACTCCGGCCTACATCCACTTAGAAGTTTTCTTTTTATTGCTGTAATAATCGATTACAGTTACAAAATGGCAGAGTTGCCTTAGCCTTCGAAAAGAGAAAGTAAGAGAGCAGAAAGAAGATCCCCCATCTGGAGACCCACATGCTGTATTTATAGGCGAAACCAGGTTGTTGGGCCTCTTGAGTAGTTTGGGCCCATCGAGGTCATAGTCGAACCCTACTTCATTATGCCGACCGATCCTGAGCAGTTGGTATGCCGAACGCGAGGAGGTGCGAGGTATCGAGATACCGAGGTATGGAGGTGCGAGGTATCGAGGTATGGAGGTGTGAGGTACCGAGGTATGGAGGTGCGAGGTGCAATGCCGAGCGAGGTGAGGTATGCCGAACGACCCATCCAATGCCGAACGCTCCCTGATGCCGAACGATCCATCCAATGTCGAACGTCTCCAGATGCCGAACGACCCATCCAATGCCGAACGAGATTTATGCCGAGCGCTCCATCCAATGCCGAACGATCCTTAATGCCGCACCTCCATCATGTCGAACCATGTCTGATGCCGAACAGTTTCTAATGCCGAGCGCCCATCATGCCGAACGATCTCTAATGCCGAGCGCTTCTAAATGCCGAGCGCTCCTGGATGCCAAACGCTACTGAATGCCGAGTGCTCCTGGAATGCCGAACCACTCATGTATGCCGGACGCTCTATGTATGCCGAGTACTCTTGAACGCTATTCGAATGTGAATGCCAGACGAACCATTTGTGCCAAACCTCCACCATGCCGAACCATGTTTAATGCTGAACCATGTTTTCTAGACCCAAATTATAGTTGATTCATCTTTATCCAATCATATTTCCATCTCCCAAGCACGTTGCATCATCCATCCATCCAGTCGACTGAATCCATCGTACACCAGCCTTGACGAACGTGCAGTCGATTAAGTTAAACCCGCCTGTCCTTGGCCTTGTAAAAAGGCGGGTTAACACTTGCCCCCAAAACATGCCTTTCTGTTGGAAGGTGTGTTTTGAATAGCTTCAAATCCGATATCCAAAGTCCATGTTTCATCCATATCCAATAACCAATAACCGACTTCAGGACCTCTCCGGGTCAATATCCAAATCCTCTGCCGTTCATAGCCGATATTCATATCTGTAACCTCTCCAGGTTCTTGTCAAGCACAATCCACACCTGACGACCGTACTCCAGTGTCCCTGAACGTTGAGTAATGCATGGCTTAAGTCCTAAGCTGAATCTTGGTTGCTCCGGACCCTTGCCGAGCATTGTCCATACTCGAAGGCCTGAAATAGTAACCGATAATATGGGGGCCTAAGTCCTAGGCCGAATCGTGGTCTCTCCGGACCCTTGCCGAGCATAGTCCATACTCAACAACCTGAAATAGTAACCGATAATATGGGGCCTAAGTACTAGGCTGAATCCTGGTCTCTCCGGACCCTTGCCGAGCATAGTCCATACTCGATGACCTTTTAGCCAAAATCCAGAGAAAATCCAATCGAAATCCAATCCGAAATCCGAATCCAAACAGAAAACTAGAAATCCATATCAAAAATCCAAACCAAAAAACAAACATCCAAACCAGAAAACGAGCAAAACAGGGAGTTCAAACCAAACTCCAAAACCAAACCAGAAAAAGCAAATGTCCAAGTCAAAGGAAGAAACGGATTTCACAAACCAGGGCGTCTCGGTAAGCCATCATCTCAGAGCATGCCTGAGGGTTATCTCCGACCCCGTACATGAGTAAGTGATTTAACCGTTTGCCCGGAGTTTGTTACTTATTCCAAACCATCAAGATTAGTTGATGACCAATCGGCCACCATTCCTGGGCCTCATGCCCTCGTCGTTCAAGGTAGGCGGTGGATACTCCTGTTCCCCCGCCGCATTCCGAGTTCCGACATATTGTCGCAACTGACCATTCCTTATACGCTCCTCGATTGTATCCTTTAGATGTCAGCAGCTGTTAATATCATGCCCGTCCAGGTCATGAAAGAGACAGTGCCTTCCTGATGCCCTTTCACGTTCTGTGGGTTCCCTCCTTTCTGGCCTTCGATAGGGAAGGCGATCTCGAGTATCTAAGAAAATTCGCTCCAACGTTGCGTTCAATCCTGTGTAAGTGGAGAACTTTGGTTCTCCCCAGCGCTTCCTTTTCCCTTTATCCTTGCCCCCACCCGAGCTTTCGCCGGGTAGTCCTCCATCCTTAGTCATGTTTACTTCCTTTGACCTCATGTACAAACATGCATCCTCTTGTCGAAGAAATCTTTCAGCTTCATGAAAGAATTCTCCAAGATCCAACGGTGGGTCCCGTACCAACGATACTTTGAAATCTGAATTATCTCTGACTCCTGATACCGCAGCCATCAGAACCATTGATGGATCTGGCCAATCCACCGAAGCAACTGCTGCATTAAATTGAGTTAAGAATGTCCTGAGCGATTCATCTGCCCCCTGTTTGACTGACGTTAGCGTCATCACATTCTTTGGCCTTTTTATGTGAACTCGAAACTGACTTAAGAACTTGTCCACCAGTTCTGTCCATGTTCCAATGGATCCATCCTCCAGCTGTCTGAACCACATAGCAGCAATATCAGTCAAGTACAGGGGGAAACATCGGGCCATAACCTCCTCCGTTGCCCCCAGCACTTCCATATGCCTGGTGTACCTCATCAAGTGGTCGGTGGGATCCGTCTTCCCGTTGTATACTTCCAATGTGGGTAGTTTGAAATCGAGCAGATTCCTAGCTGTCCTGATGTTCCGGGTAAACGGACTTTTGTTAACTCCCTCTGAATCCCTGTTTGTCAGACCTCCACGAATAGTCCGCCTGATAATGTCAGCCAATCCAGTGTTTCCAACAAAGGGTTGCCCCCTATCCATGTTTCCAGACTGCCCCCCAAGTCTCCACGGAAATTCTGGCACATATTCTTCATCACGTACTCCTGTATTCCTATGGACGTCAGGCCGCGTAGCATCATCCGGTATCCCTCCATGAACTGGTCCAGCATCACCTGGTGGTGCGCCCCCGAGTCTAGATCCATCTAGATGGTTAGCTGTTTGTTGATTGGGAGCTTCCCCCTGCTGAATCACTCCATCTGTCCGCTGGTTGAGTTCCCTTGGACCAGTTCCAAGAACTTGAGCACCCGCAGTTCCTAGTTGTCCAAATTGTCTAAGAAGACCCTGATCATCTCCTCTTGTCGTTTCATCATCTTCTCCTGCATAGAATTCATCATCACCTGCATCTCATCCCGAGTTATTTAGATGGATGCATGATCCTCTCCAGCTCCAGAAGAGGCCGCTTGACTTCCTTCCTGATTGCTTCTTTCCGCTGCTTGCTTCCTTGTGTGTGGTCTAGCCATTGCTTTCTAGGATCCAAGTTCCTAACTTCAAAATTCCTGAGTGCTTGCGCTCTTAGTGAAAGCACCAAAGTGTTAGCGCCAAAATTGGTCACTAACACCCAAATCTAGTTGAAAGCACCAAATACCAGTCACAGCTCACAGACAGAATGTATGTAGAGAGTAATAACATGAAGAACAGTAAAAGTTAAAATGAAAGCAGTAAAGAACAACAGATTTTATAGTGGTTCGGCTAACTCCGGCCTACGTCCACTTAGAAGTTTGCTTTTTATGGTTGTAATAATCGATTACAGTTACAAACTGGCAGAGTTGCCTTAGCCTTCGAAAAGAGAAAGTAAGAGAGCAGAAAGAAGATCCCCCATCTGGAGACCCACATGCTGTATTTATAGGCGAAACCAGGTTGTTGGGCCTCCTGAGTAGTTTGGGCCCATCGAGGTCATAGCCGAACCCTACTTCATTATGCCGACCGATCCGGAGCAGTTGGTATGCCGAACGCGAGGAGGTGCGAGGTATCGATATACCGAGGTATGGAGGTGCGAGGTATCGAGGTATGGAGGTGCGAGGTACCGAGGTATGGAGGTGCGAGGTGCAATGCCGAGCGAGGTGAGGTATGTCGAATGACCCATCCAATGCCGAACGCTCCCTGATGCCGAACGATCCATCCAATGCCGAACGTCTCCAGATGCCGAACGACCCATCCAATGCCGAACAAGATTTATGTCGAGCGCTCCATCCAATGTCGAACGATCCTTAATGCCGAACCTCCATCATGCCGAACCATGTCTGATGTCGAACAGTTTCTAATGCCGAGCGCCCATCATGCCGAACGATATCTAATGCCGAGCGCTTCTAAATGCCGAGCGCTCCTGGATGCCGAGCGCTACTGAATGCCGAGTGCTCCTGGAATGCCGAACCACTCATGTATGTCGGACGCTCTATGTATTCCTAGTACTCTTGAACGCTATTCGAACGTGAATGCCAGACGAACCATTTGTGCCGAACCTCCACCATGCTGAACCATGTTTAATGCCGAATCATGTTTTCTAGACCCAAATTATAGTTGATTCATCTTTATCCAATCATATTTCCATCTCCCAAGCACGTTGCGTCATCCATCCATCCAGTCGACTGAATCCATCATACACCAGCCTCGATGAACGTGCAGTCGATTAAGTTAAACCCGCCTGTGCACGGCCTTGTAAAAAGGCGGGTTAACAATACCCCTTCTCCTTAATTAAATATATAAAACATTTAAGTCTCATACCTTAAATAATTTTATATATTCATCAAAATAATTTGGAAAATTCTATAAAAATTCCTGAAAATCCTTTTCGATATGTTTTCTAACATATATAAATTTTAGACCCAAATAATTATTTATTTTGCCGTTAATAATTTATAACCCAACAAATCATTTTCCTCACTAGAAAATTAATATTAAATCACCATTAATTCAGAAAATTTTGTAAATTGAGACCCATCTCTAAAATATTATTTAAGATCTAGATTTAAATTCGCAAGGCATTTGGATGTCATTTAATAGGGTTTTCATATCAAACATATCATAAAAAACAATATAAATATGCATAAATCATCAACAAGTATATATAAACATTTTGCTCTTCTAAAACATAGCTAAATCATGCAAGACAATTTCGGGTCTCATCTTAAAACCGAAAACATATAGAAAAGTGAGATGAAGTCATTATTCACCTTAACTTTATGATTAAAGATGTGAGATTTGATCTTGATTAAGTTGATTCGATTTTCCTCTTGAAAACTTTAGCTTTCTCTTCTCTCCTTTGCTAATGGTGGCCAGCCTTGGTTTTGATATTTTCGTCTGTGATAAGATGAAATGAAGGTGTGTTCATTTTCCCTAAGGGTTTAGGGTACTAGGAAATCCCTTTTTCCTATTTTTCCCTCCCTTATATCCTAACACTTAAGTCCATTTTACTTCATTTATCTGTTCATTAATATGGCACGACTACCCTTAATTATATTCAAATCTCAATCCATTAATCATCTTAAATTATTTTATTTAATTTACTAATAAAATATCCTAAATAATGTTACTAAAAATATGAGGTGTTACAATCTCCCCTCCTTAAAGAATTTTGTCCTTGAAATTACGATAAGGTACACCACAAAACAATCAAAGATAAAACATATCGTCAAATAAATTTGGATAAACGTCTCTAATCCTATTCTTAGTGTCCCAAGTACAATATCTAGCATCGTCACTCCACTGGACTTTCACTAATCCGACTGTCTTGTTCCTCAACTTCTTCTCATCTTTCTCGACTATCCGGATAGGCTTCCTAACTATAGTCATGTTTGGCTCCACTACTAAATCTTCTAACATAGTCGGTGCTATAGTAGTGTCTGGATCCCTAACACATTTCCTCAGATGAGATACACGGAAAACAACATGGACTCTTGTCAAGCTACTCGGTAACTCTACTCTCTATGCGAGTTTCCCGATCCTTTCTAATGGTCCCACGTACCTCGGTGCTAACTTCCCCATCTTCCCGAACCTGATAACATCTTTCATCGGCGATACTTTGACGAAAACATGATCTCCAACAGAGAACTTTAAATCTTTTCATCTTTTATCTCCATAGATTTTTTGCCTAGACTGAGCTTCCTTCATTCTTGCCCTTATCAGCTCAATTTTTTCTTCTACTTCTTTTACCAAATCAAGACCAAGGACCAATCCATATCTAGTCTCTAACCAACATGCATGGGATTTGCATGGTCTTCCATACAGAGCCTCAAGCGGTGCCATCCCTATACTAGTCTGATAACTATTGTTATACGAAAACTCGACTAGGTGTAGGCGGTCTTCCCATGATCCCCCAAAGTCCAGTACACAAGCTCGCAACAAGTCCTCCAAGATCTTGTTAACCCTTTCCGTTTTCCCATCGGTCTGCGGATGGTAAGCGGTACTCATCTTGAGCTTGGTTCCTAAACTTTCCTATAGACTCTTCCAGATTTCGCTAGTGAATAAGGAATCTCTATCACTAACAATACTACTAGGATTCCATGCAGTCTAACCACATTCTTCAAAAATAACTTAGCCAATACAGGCGTCGTCCTATTTGATTTAACTGGAATGAAATGGCACTCTTGGTCAATCTGTCCACTGTGCCCATATACTTTCATTTCCTCTATTAGCTCTCGGCAACCCGTCTATGAAATCCATAGAAATAGAATCCAACTTCCATACCGGGATATCCAAATGGATGAAGCAATCCACTCGGCTTTTGATCTTCAGCTTTTACCTACTAACAGTTCAAACACTGTTTCACCCATAAGCCAACATCCCTCTTCATGCCTTCTCAGAAGAAACTTCTCTTCATATCTTGATACATCTTCATTCCTCCTGGATGAATAGTGAACTTCGAACGATGGCACTCCTCCAAAACTTCCTTTTTTATGTCTCCCACATTTGGAACACATAATCTACCCTTCTTTCTTAACCATCCACTTTGGTCAAGACTGAAATCCTTCAAGTCATCGCTCTCCGTTCCATCCTTTAATTTCCTGATCCTTTCAGCAAATATTGGATCGTCTTCCTGTTTAGAAGCAATCTTCTCAATCAATACGGTCGGACTTCTAAATAAGACAACCTAACAGATCCTCCAATAGACTCAGTCTTGGATCTCCACTGCACTCTACAAGCTAACGATTTTTCTAAATCCTTTCATTCGGCAATCACCGCTAAAACTACATTCTGATGTTTCCTTCTAAGTGCATCTGCCACCTAATTTCCTTTTTCGGGTGTATACTAAATTCCAAAATCATAAGAAGCAATAAACTCCAACCATCTTTGTTGTCTCATGTTCAACTCCTTTTGAGAGAATAAATACTTTAACTACTTATGATCTGTATATAGCTCGAACCTCTCTCCCAAAAGGTAACGCCTCCACACCTTCAAGGAAAATATTACTATAGCCAACTCCAAATCATGCATCGGATACCTAACATCATGCAGTCTGAGCTGTCGAGATGCATAGACAATCACTTTACTCCTCTGCATTAGTACATCTCCTAACCCAGTACCACACGCATCTGTATAAACTACCAAGTCCTGATTCCCCTCTGGAACCACTAACACCAGTGCATGGGTCAATAACTGTTTCAAGCTCTGGAATGCTTCCTCACACTTATCGGTCCGAACAAACTTTATATCCTTTCATGTTAGCTTAGTCATCGGTGCAGCTATCCGCGAAAAATCCTTTATAAACATTCGATAATATCCGGCCAATCCCAAAAAACTCTTTATCTCGGTTACCATTTATGGTCTCTTCCAAGTATTAACGGCTTTGATCTTTTCTGGATCGACTAACAATCCTTTCTTTGAAACCAAGTGACCAAGAAACTTCACTTCTTTCTTCCAAAAATGGCACTTCGAAAACTTTGCCTTTAGCTAATGCTCCCTCAATGTCTCAATCAAAATTCTAAGATGAACTTCATGCTCCTTCTCATCCTTAGAGTATATCAAAATATCATCTATAAAAACCAACACGAACCTATCCAAGTGCTCTCGGAAAATCTGGTTTATCAAATCCACAAAGAATGCCGGTTCATTAGTAAGTCCAAACTGCATAACTAACCATTCGTATGACCCATACCTTGTTCTAAACACCGTTAAAGGTATACTATCTTCTGCCACTCTAAGCTAATGAAATCCTGTTGCCAAATCTAACTGAGAAAATACATTGGCTCCAATCAGCTGATCGAACAAATCGTCAATTCTAGGCAACGGGCAATGGTTCTTTATCGTCTTCTCATTCAACTTACAACAATCGATGCATAGCCCTAATGATCCGTCCGGCTTTTTAGCAAATACTGTTGTTGCTCCCCAAGGTGAACTACTTGGTCTAATAAAACTCTTGCCCTCCAAATCTACCAACTGAGCCTTTAACTCCTTCATCTCTATTGGTGTCATCCTGCTTAGGGGCCTATTCACTGGTTCTGCACCAGGCACTAAATCAATCTGAAACTCAATGACTCGTTTCGGGGCAAATCCAAATACCGGTTCAAAAACATCTACGAATTCCCTAACTACGAAAACACGATTCAACTCATCATCTAGCTTAGTAACACCCAACAAAGCATTCACCTCACATCTAGGGTTTTCTATGGTATAAACTATCCAATCACTACAATCCGGGTGTCTAAGAGATATTTTCCTATCATGGAAAATATCCTAGCACCGTATTTACTTAGCCAATCCATACCCAATATAATTCCGAACCCAACAAAGTCAAACACGTGCAAACTGCAAACAAAGGTGTAACCTAGCAAGTTAAACTCTAAGTGGTCACACTTCATCCCAAGCATCGCATACCCTCATATTGGATTTGCAAATCCTAAGGAAGTAACTAAATATGTAAGTTCTAGGTTAAGTTTATCTACCAAGCATCGAGATATAAAAGAATGAGATGCACCAGTACCAAACAAAATGCTAAAATACATACCATGAATTTGAAGTGTACCTCCTAATAAAGCCTTTCCCTTTTCCTGCACTGCTGGCCTTGAAGTAGCTGGCTCCAATGCAAATACTTGGCCTTTTTCTCCTTTAGCTGGCTCTTTGCATTGATTCTTGTAGTGGTCGATTTGATCACAATTAAAGTACCTAATGTTCTTCTTTCCAATCATCTCCTTTCCATTTCCCTTTCCAGTACGACACTCATAGGCATCGTGTCCTTTCTTGTCGCACTTATAACAGACCACTTCAGACTTTCCCCTCTTCATTATTCCTCCCTTTTGAGCATTCTTCTTGTGGAAAAACATTCTATTTTGGCCCTTCCCAACCTGGACCTCCTTTTCCTTCTTCTTCTCCAAACAGGCTAACATCTCCTCATGTCTCAATGCCATTTCCACTACTACATCACATGGATCTCTGATGTGCGGCAAAGTAGCCCTCGCCAATTCTAGCTTCAAACCTCTAATAAACTTTTCATTTCTTTTCAACACCCTATCAACGGTGGCATACCAATATCGGGCTAATTCCTCGAATCTACTAGCATATTCCAGAACAGACATCTCCCCTTGTTCCAGCTCAGCAAACTTTCTAACCAACACAGACTGCCCCATTACTGACATGAACCTTTCTTGAAACCTCTTTCTAAACTCTGCCCACATCATAGTCTCTTTATCCACACCAGTAGTTATAGTATTCCACCAAAACAAATCAGCTCCCTGAAGCTGTCTTGAAGCAAGTCTCCTTTTTTGCTTGTCATTGAGCCCTAAGTCAGCAAAAATCCTTTCACGGTATAGCAGCCAATTTTCCACTTCGATAGCATCTCCGCTTCCAATAAACGGCTTTCCTCCAAGCCTAGCATAGTCTCTGCTCCTTAGCATACTGGTTGGCTATCGGAGCTTCCTGAACTCCTCCTCCAGCAGCATCCCTCCAACAACTCCAGCTACGATTCCAGCTTGCATCATGTTCATGAAAACTGATACATGGCTCCCATATCCACTTGGGTAACCCTAGCACCAACATTCTCAGCCTGAGCCTGACCTTGACATCTTCTAGCATTTGGTCGGGCATTTCCATTTGTGGTGGTGCTGTCTCCTCCTAGATTAACTCTGCCTCTTCTTCCGTCCATATATGTATTCAAGCCACATAAGATACAAAAGAATTGCCTAACAAATATAGGAGTCTAGAGATAAAGCGTATACTTAGATATAGCAAATACAAGTACATTACTATAGCGTCATCACATACCTCGATTAACTCTAATTCCTAAGGATTATGTTTTCAAAAATAATTTTTAGTTAAAGTATTTCATAAACCCATGCTATGATACCAAGTTATAACATCCCCTATCTAGAAGCCTAAAGCTAAGCGCTACAGATGTTGCGGTCATCTATAGTATTAACTTCTAGTGACTAAATACAGCTATGTTAAAGGTATCTATAATGTCCGAAGCACTTGAATATGAAACAGATCACAGATTTCAAAACAATGTTTTCCTATTATATTTCAAAGCACATGTTCCATATTCATATTACATAATTCCAAAATGTTTCCCAACAATGATAAAATATACTTGTTACAAAATACGCCAAGAGCGACATATGAAGATGTCTCCTTGGATGATCAGAGTCATATAGTCATAATCGACTTAATACATACACAGCGGAAACAAATAACAAAACAAAGAACTACTACTCCTAATAGCTATCTGTTAGCCTTCTGCTCGCCTCAACTTTATTCGGCATCCTACTAAAATCTTAAAGAACCTCAACCCTCAATCTACTCAAATCAATTTTGAGCACCTGAGAGTTTATAGGGAAAACTAAACTTCAAGTCAGACATGCCTAGTGTGAATAATATTATACATCCTGGTTATAAATGTTAAGTGAGACCACGCCGTTTAGCAGAACGGGTTTCTCCTCACTTACATTCTTATAAAACATATCTTTTCGCAAATATTTTCCTTCAACCAAAACTAGTTAAATACTATAAAGCATCATTATGTAAGCATACATATCAGGTAATGAAACAACTATATGTTCAAACACTTTAGTTTTGTTTGGCTAACTATTAACCTTTGGCTGACCCAGGCCTACTAGACAAAATAACAAAATAATCTAACGTCTGTTAGACACTCTTTTTCTGGATGGTCTGTCCTTAACTATCTTTTAAATACTTCTCTTCTGGATGGTCTGTCCCTAAATTAACATCTCCCATAGTCACCTGATCCTAATGGTTTTGTGGGCTCACCAATAACCTGTCTGTATACAAATATATATTCCATTCTGCGTGTAATTATAATTTTAGTCTTACCCGTGACAAAGCCCCGCACATTGGAATTTTGGACTAAATTAGCTGGGGCCAATAGCTAATGTATAGGGCATGACCCTATACCAGTCCCATATGGTATTCTAATATCTGAGTCACTTTACCGAGGGATGCCTTCCCATAATTATCCTTGAAAACCTTTTTCTCAAATTAATGTAAAATCTTTAAATCAAACTCATACAAGGAAAATACATATACTATATGCTTTACTCAAAATCACCTTGCCATGTTATATGTATACAATTTACTCAAACCTTAGTTGATGAAAATATTTAACACATGAAAGTACCCCTTTCGATTATATTGAAAGCAAAACCAAATAAAACCTTTTATTTATCTAGGCCGAAAGGCCAAAGCTTCCCTTTTGAAACCATACTTAAAACCCTTTTGAAACCTTTGAAAATCTTCCTTTCGAAAGCATTAAAACCTTAGACATCATATTTTAAAATACTTCAAAACATTGCCTTTAAAACCTTGGAAAAACCTTCCATTTCAACCCTTTCGAAACCATCAGAAACACTACCTTTCGACTCCTTCGAAACTCTTTGGGGAATCACCTCTTCGAAACCATTTTATATACTTTTTGAAAGCATCAAAGCTTTAGAAACTCAAACCATTCGAAAGGACTTGGGTTCAATTTAAAACATGTGGAAAAACACTTTTCGAAACCATTTAAGTTGAAATCACTCTTTTTTGAAACCCTAGAGTTATACTTCAACAGAACAAAAGGAGTTTATAAAATCATTTAGGTCGAAAGCCTACCTTACGAAAACTATTCCTAAGTAAAGAAGTGATGGTGTCGAAACCATCCCTTCAAAAGTATTGGAGAAGTGGTTAACTTTAAAAACAAAGTATACCTTCTGAAATCGTTGACTTCGAAAGGTAGAAAGGCAGCAGCTAGGGATTTCGACCCCTTAGAAAGAATTACTTAAAATAGAAGAGTGCAACCCATTCGAAACCTTTCCTTTTAAAATGTTTGACCCATTCAAAAGCAGAGTCAAAACCAAACCCTTCGAAAGCAAAGTAGGCGCTCCTTTGATTATTAAAACAAGGCATATTCCAACCTCTTCGAAACACAGCGTTTCAACCAAGTACCCTTCGCCTTTATCCAATGCACTATGTACCAAGTAGCTTCATACCATGCGCATTGGTTTCGAAACCAATGGTGGCGAAAGGTCTGGGTCGGAATCGCCTGTGCCGAAAGTGGCGGAACACACTAAACATGTTATTTTTGTTTTTAACTTAAATGAGAAACATTTTAACTAACTTGCATTGTCAAAATTTTATTGGTTGCTAAATATCTTTTTTCAAAAGTGCTGCCAATATTTTCAGAATTAAACAATGGTTTTAGTTTGCAAAATACCCCTTCTCCTTAATTAAATATATAAAATATTTAACTCCTGTACCTTAAATAATTTTATATATTCATCAAAATACTTAGAAAAATTCTATAAAAATTCCCGAAAATCCTTTTCAATATGTTTTCTAACATATATAAATTTTAGACCCAAATAATTATTTATTTTGTCATAAATAATTTATAACCAAATAAATCATTTTCCTCACTAGAAAATTAATATTAAATCCATATTAATTCATAAAATTATGAAAATTGAAACCTAAATCTAAATTATTATTTCTGATCTACCTTTAAATTAGCAAGGCATTTGGATGTCATTTAATAGGGTTTTCATGTCAAACATATCATAAAATCAATATAAATATGCATAAATCATCAACATGTATATATAAACATTTTGCTCTTCTAAAACATGGCTAAATCATGCAAGGTAAATTCAAGTTTCATCTTAAAACCGAAAACATAGAGAAAAGTGAGATGTAATCATTATTCACCTTAGCTTTGTGATTAAAGATGTGAGATTTGATCTTGATGAAGTTGATTCGATTTTCCTCTTGAAAACTTTAGCTTTCTCTTCTCTCCTTTACCAATGGTGGCCGGCCTTGGTTTTGATATTTTCGTCTGTGATAAAATTAAATGAAGCTGTGTTCATTTTCCCTAAGGGTTTAGGGTATTAGGAAATCCCTTTTTCCTATTTTGCGGTCCCCTATTTCCTAACACTTAAGTCCATTTTACTTCATTTATCTATTCATTAATATGGCACATCTACCCTTAATTATATTCAAATCTCAGTCTATTAATCATCTTACATTATTTTATTTTATTTACTAATTAAATATCCTAAATAATGTTACTAAAAATATGGGGTGTTACAGCGACCCTATACCAGTCTCATCTGGTATACAAATATCTGAGTCATTTTACTTAGGGTTAACTACCATCTAAATTTTCCTTGAAATCCTTTTCAAAATGATTTAGTCCTTCAAATCATACTTATACAAGGAAAATATATGTAACATCCCTCACTTAGAGGCCCAAAATTAATGGCTACGGATGTTTTAGTCGTCCGTAGTTATTAATCCTCGGCGACTAAATACCGTAATGTTAGATAAATTGATGTACTAGAAACACATGGATATGGAAAAAGTTTTAAAATTTCAAAACAACTTTCATGTTCCATTCCAAACTCATTTCAACATTCTTTACATAATCCCACAACGTTAACACGTTCAGAAAAATATAATTATTATAATATACTCCAAGAGCGATATGTGAAGATGCCCCCTTGGTGATTAAAGTGTATAATAGGCAATAAATAACTTTGCCTGAACAAAACAACACAGCGGAATCACATGAGAAAGAACTTAAAAAACTACATGCCTTCTGCATGACCGCAGAAGATATTTCGTCTTAAGAGATACCTGAAAACCTCAAATCTCAAACTACTCAAAATCAATTGAGTATCCGAGAGTTTAAGAGGAAACATAAACTTTGAGTCAGACATAAAGCCTGATATGAACAATAATATACCATCTCAAATCATTTAGATATCTAGTAAGACCACGCCTAGCGGAACGGGTTTCCCCTCACTAGTATCTTAAAACCTTTATAAATCATTTTATGTGCCTCTACATCCACAGTGGGTAATTCAATTCAAAATATTATTATGTGCTGATATGCAAAACAATTGAATCAATTCTGGATTATCCATCCCCAATTCATTTTGACTATCTGTTATTATAATTTCTAGGATTACTATTAAGCTAATAGTTTTCATGGGCTAACTAATAACCAGTTAAACTTTTAAGGCCTCACTGTCCAACTTATATAGTTTTCATAGGATTACTATAAACCTATTGGTAACTCCAATATCATTTCTTTTATCCTAGTTTTCATGGGCTGACTAGGAACCTACCGACTAACAGTCAATATCTTTCTTTTACCCCAGTTTTCATTGACTAACTAGGAACCTATTGACTATTTGTCAATATTTTATTTTCTGATCTGGATATAGTTTTCATGGGCTTACTATAAACCTGTCTCACTGACATCTTCAATTTTTACATGGTTTTCATGGTTTAACTATGAACCTATTGGCCCTTGTCAATATCATTTTCCTTACACAGTTTTCATGGGCTTACTATTAACCTATTGGCCTCTTCTATTATTTTTTATTTATATTCACAACTTGGTCAACCTAATTGGTTATTATACCATTTTCCAAAATACAGTTTTGGATTCATTATAAATTGAATATATACATATATGGAGAAGCAAACAATATAACTTGGTTAATTCTTGTAACCTATTAAGACTTCTTCATAAATTCCATTTCAAAATACTTTGTTTGTTAATATGCCATGGTTTTGGTTTCAAATGAGATTGGGTTATTTGTTTTGAAAACTATACTTTCAAAATCTTCGAAACCTTGCTTTCGACCTTACTAGATAGCCTCCTTCGAAAGCATATATTTCAAAACATTAGGCTTTTGCCTTTAAAAATACTTTAAAATCTTTTATTCAATACCTTTCGAATATAATAAAGTGTTACATATTAATTATTAGAAGCATAGCTTTGAAACCAGTGGAAGTATTTCTTCCTAAAGCATTGAAAGTCCCACTTTCGACATCATTGGATTTACCTTTAAAAATATCATTTGGGTCCAAGAAAATATATAAACGAAAGTAGCTCTTTCGAAACCATTTTTTGTCATATAAAAACATTAGGGAATTTATGATGGCGTCGAAACCATCCCTTTTGATAGAGTCGAAAGCATACATTTAAAATATTGAAGGATAGCTTCGAAACCCTTTTCAAATCCATTGCCTTCAAAACCCATAACCCTTTCGAAAGCATTTAGAAAGTGGCTTAATATGGCTTTAAAACAAACAATACCTTTCGACAGCATTGATTTCAATACACTCGAATGGAAAAAGAATTGATGCCAAGGCTTCGACTAGGTCGGAACCCTTTCTTTCAAAAGCATTGATTTATAATTAAAGGAACTCCTTTGAAACTAGGTTTCCTTTTAAAACAAACATGGCAACCCCTTCGAAAGCCATTATAAAACTCCTTTCGAAAACATACGTATCGACTAAGTCGAAAGCTTAGTAAAATAAAGGCAGGCTTATCATTTTAAAACAAATTGAGGTAACGACCGCATCAGATGCTATGCTTTCAACACCATACCTTTCGTGTTTCTCCAATCCACTATGTATCACCTAGATGATAATATGTGTATTAAAATTAACTTAATGAAGTTTCGACATAGTCAAAGGAGAAAGGAAATGGGCGAAAGGTACTCTGAATAGAGGCGAAACCTGTTTTTTGGGTATTACTAAATTAAGAAACTTATATAAACTAAACAGCCTGCATGTAAATTTCTTATTGGTTGGCTTAACTTTTCCCATGCTTTTCGAAACTAACCGCCTTTTTATTTTGGATAAGTATCAGACTTAAACTTTTGCAAATAAATCCTTCCTCTTTATTTACATGTAAATCATTTTGATCCTCTTCTCAAAATAATTTATTTTGTATATCAAATCACTTAAGAATAATCCTCAAAATTCACAGAAATTTACTTTGATCATGTTATCTAACATATATAAATTTCAAATCAAAATTCTCAATATATTTTCTGAAATAAATTATTAAACCCAACATGCTATATTTTCATTCAAAAATTCATAATAATCTTTCCAAAGCTTGGAAAATTATCCAACTTAAAGCCCAGCTCTAAAATCATGTTTTGCATAACATATAATTTTTCCATGGCATTTAAACATCAATATCACATGGTTTTGATCTAAAACCGTATGAACTATTATTTAAACAATCTTGTTTAAATATAAACAAACCATAATTCGAGCATATCCTCATCAAACATCATATATATGAATTTAAACTTAAATCTGAAATATATATCTAACAAATAGAGATGGAAATTATCATTCACCTTAATCTTTGATAAGGAAAATGGATTGAGATGAGTTTGATTTCCTATGACGACCCGCAAATCCGTACCCTTTGAATCGACAATAAGCCACACATGTCCGACCCAAAAACCACAGGCTGACGGAAAGTCATGAGATAGAAAAGAAGAGAGAAGAAGAGAAGAGAAGAAAGAGAGAAGAGAGAACCAAACAGAACAATACAGAATCTCACATCGCAGTGGAATAACATATAATATCAATGATCTTTACAAAACAGAAACTGTAATATCATACAACATCAATCAGAGTTCAACAATCAATCACTAATCATCAGCCTGGACAGTTATAATAACCTGTCCTTACAATTGTTGATAATATAAATAACAAAGCAACGGAAAATAAATAGATACGTATATACGACATAAAGATCTCCAGCTCTCCTGCTGAAGCTCCAAAAGCACCAAATTTGAACCTGTAAATATACTCGGTCTGACCCAAGCATTGAAAAGGAAGAACGCCCGGATCAGTTTGGTAAACCAGCGTGAGAAACACACTCAACTGAATTTATTAAATTACCAAACTTTCCTTTTCAAAACAAAAGTATCTCGTAAGACACGCCCACACATAAACACGGACATGTTTTTACCTTATGATAACCAAAACCTTTCATATCAAATCATGTTATATTATAGTATTATACTAGTGTCTAGTATACAAATAATATTAATCATAGCCAAAACGGTTACCCATATAGCATTTCGGGGTAATTCATTACGTCAATACAAACAAAACCGCAAGCTCGTAGTGGAGTTTGGATTTCCATACAAATGACTAGGTGAAGGGACTACTAAAGGAATGTACCGAGGATCATCACAAAGGATCCTCTACCAACACAAGACCGACCCACCTCTATAACTATGTAGTACCAAATATATCATTCCCCGGTCGTTACCGACCTTTATCCAAGGGCCCTCTGGCATACAAACCACATTAATTTACATCCCGAACGTCATAGCGGGAAGAAATATATCTAGAAGAGGATGATCATATCCTAATTAGGAATAACCCACTTAGCCTTGCTGCATCTAACCCTGTTTCGGTCATTTTTGGTTGATGTGGCTTGAGGTAACGATTACCTTTCACATATCAGATCACTTTGAATGCCACATTGCCATTCCGTTGACTACTAATTGCCTTCCATAAAAATAAAACCCTTGAGCTCATACGTCTCAAGGAGGGTGTTAAGCTAAGAGAAGTTGCCTACTCTGCCACCAACTGATGTACGTTTGTAAAAACCAATGTATACAATCTTCGAAATGCAATGTCAGACACTCGTCCATACAAGTTGTCCAGGAACATGACAAACCGAAGGTACTATCCAACCACATCATGTCGGGAAATCCCTAGGATTAGTAGTAAATAGTCCTTGCATTGGATATTTCATAACGAAGAGACTACTGCTACTGGATGTATATTAGGATTTTAACCCAAAATGATCAACAAGCAGTCCTTCACTATGAAAAATCTAAATATCAATGCCATCAATAACCTGCACAATTGAACGCATATACGTTGGTCTGAAGTGGTTTTCAGATAAATCTTATCCCTGTCTCTTTGCACCAACAACGCAAAAGTGTTTCTCAACCTCACATAGAAACTAAGTCTCATAGAATTATCACGTCTCCAACTTTCAACTTGCTATCCTTCGGCCAAGAAGGAAGCTCGATAGATTGGAGTAATAACTCCGCACTACACGAATCAACATTCTCAATGCAAATCCGTACCCTTTAAAAATATATATTCTCAAAACTATTTCAACATTTCACTATTTGGAAAACATTTCCATATACTTATTTTAATAATAAGTGAATTAACATTTTTACTTTATTTTCAAACTATTCAAACTTAATTTTAAAATACCACTTCCCAAAACATTCATTAAATTTAAAAGGTTATTCACTATCAAAAATCGTGAATATAATTCTCTTACCAAATCCATTGCTTATACACATTTTAATTTAAAAGGATAATTCACTGTCCAAAATCGTGAATGAAATTCCTTTAATAAACTTTCATATTTAACCAATCAAAATAATTTGATTTCATATTTATAAAACAATGTTTATAATTCACATTTTTATTCTATAAAAACTTTCATTTATAAAATCCTCTATTAACCAATTCCATTTATATCTCATTTATATTTCAAAATCCAATTATAAGTTTATTTACTTATAATTCTATTATTTACAAATTCATTCCTTTTATATCTTCATAAATTTATAAATCATCTTATTTACTTATAAGATTCAATTACAACTTCATTTTAACACTTATAAAACTCGTTTATAATTCCATTACTTTTATTTATAAAATATCAATTTTATAAATCTTATATATATACCATTTATAATAAGTCCAAAATTACCAATTTAAATTATTTTACAAAACAATTAACTTCATATTTCAAAAACTCATATTTAGGTATATTTCACAAAAGTCATAATTTTTATAACATAAAAATTATAATTTTTTATTTGTTTAAAATAAATTCATTTTTTTAACAATTCAAAAATTAATAAAACATATATTTTCAAAATCACTTTGAAATCCCTTTTAATTTGAAATCATCATTTTAATATTTTAAAATTCCAAAATATGGCCCAATGCTACAACAGCACTAAATAAGGTGATTCACGTCAATCATATCAATCCTGGCATCCAAACATCATATATCATTTGATAACAGCATATATAACAATATTTGTAAACAAAATAAACAATTGTGGGGAATCCTGTTGGATCCCTCCAACTTGTCACCTGCAATAAATATACATATGAGAAAATATGTACAATGTTTGCTTCGAGGCAGACGCGCGTACAAAAGGTTATCCGCTCATACACGGGAACGTATAGGGTCTCATCCGCTAAAATATGCAGGAATATATCCAAACCAATCAATATATATATATATATAATATCATATATCACCCAAACAATCATCAATCAACATAAATAAATTTTATTCTCACTTATATAAAAATATAAGCGAGACAGAAAGAGTGAGTTGTACTCACTTTGATTCCAATAGCCGTTGCAGCGTTTTATTTCGAATAAATATCGAAAAATTTCACTATCTCTAATCAACTCCAATCCAACTCTAAAATGTAGTGCTCGTCAATACGAACCCAACGCAACTTGTCTCGTCCGATTTTGACCTCGTATGACAAAGTTATAGCATTTCAAATATTACACGATTTATATTATAAATAATTTACAATTTCCTTTTTTTTATATTTAACCTTGATAAAATAATCTGGGACGTTCGATTTCATTACATCCAATCAGGGCCGCGTGCATATCTTCTTCCCCACGTTCAAAATTTCCAGGGATGTTCGAAGAGAAAAACCCATACACGCACGGCAAAAATTGATTGCCGCTCCCACCTCGGTCGACCATGACTCGATTAAACGCCATCAACTCGAAGCCCTACGCGCCTAACATCACTGCCCCCAGCCTCATGAAGCTCGGCCCCATATCCATCTCGAAAAACGTGTGTGAACGACAGATCTTTGAACGAGATTTACCGACGAACTACTCAACTAAACTCGATCACAACCGTTGATCTCATAGATCTCGCTACCCTCTATAATTCGTAGTTGGGGGTTTTTGCTAATTGTGGATGGATGGGAAGAAAAATGAGGAAGAAAATTGGAGAATTCTGGCCATTCATGATAAGGTGGCGGCTAGGGTTTAATTGTGAATTAGGGTTACAAATGTGAAGAAAGTGTGGCCTTTTATAGAAAATTTAAAAACACTATTCACCCGAAAATATTTCAAACTCCAAATAAAGCATGCTGCCAGGCGTTTATAATGTTTTACCCTATTTCGAACACAATGGAATATATATCGGAAGCCAATTCCATCATATTTGGAAGATAGGTTTTCGAATCGAATTATTTTTAAACTAAAATTTACTTAAATAAATTTCTACACATTTTAGCTTCGTACTACCAAACCGTAAGTCTGATTGACACAAAATTTGAAATCCTACAATAATATATCATTACGGATCCAATGAATCTGGTTCGATGAAATCCGAGACAATGTCAAAATTGACTATTTTTACACGTTAATTAAATCGATAAATTTCCAATTTCTATAAATTAACTTTTAATTCAATTTCAAAAGTTCTCTAACTCCATTCTAATTCAAATAGAATTTAATTCAACTTTATAAATCATTTTTATTCACATTGAATTCAAATTCCAATTATTTCTACAATTTCAAATATTAAATTAATAATTTAATTATCCCAATAAATTAAGGTATTTGAAATATAAGTTATTCGACTTATAAAATTTACTTTTGAATATTTAAGATCAATTAAATATCCAAATTTCGAATGATCGAAATTCTGGGTCGTTGCATTTCCTTTTTACTTTCTCTTCTTATTCTTTGAATTTCCTCCTTTTCTTTTTAAAGGCCGACTTTTCACTTCTTTTTTCTTACGTCTTTCTTTCGTGAGAAAATGATTATGAGTTTGAATGGCTGAAGGGTAAACATATATATATATATATATATATATATATATATAAAGGTAAGGTTAGGAGTAGTTAAATCCGATTATACTCTTTCATAATTTAATTATTCTATAAACCATTCTTTAGCCCAATTAAATTAATAAGCACGACCACTTTGATTTATTCAAATCTCAATCTCATAATCACCTAACATTTACGTTATTCTATTTAATTTATCTAATTAAATATTCTAAATAATGTTATTTAAAATTAGGGGTGATACAGGCTCCCCTCCTTAAAAAAATTCGTCCTCGAAATTCAATAAGGACTAAATACTAATCATAGCAATCATCTGTAACCACTCCTAACAACTATACTTGTTTATATGACTAGTGATCATCTATATAAATCAAATATAAACATACCTTTTAAAACCAATCAGGATAAGTATCTCAAATCCTGTCTTCTGTTTCCCAAGTACAGTCCTTCTCGTTGTCGCTCCACTGAACTTTCACCACCTTGACTGTCTTGGACTCAATCTTTTCTCATAACTCACCACAACTTGAACTGGTTTCTAACAATTGTCAAATTAGGCTCTACTACCCATTCATCCAAACTTGTTGGAGGAATAGTAGTCTCTGGATCATGCACATACTTGCGAAAATAAGACACATGAAATACATTATGGACACCTGCCATATTGCTCGGCAATTATACTTTGTATGCGAGCTTTCCAATCCTTTCTATAATCTGGAACAGACCAACATATTTCGGTGCTAGCTTCCCTGACTTTCCGAATCGTATCACTCCCTTCATCAGTGAAACCTTACTAAAAACCCAGTCTCCAACTAAGAACTCTAGGTCTTTACGCCTTTTATCTGCGTAACTCTTATGTCTGGACTGAGCTTCCTTTATCCGATCTCGGGTCAAGTAAATCTTCTCTGACGCCTCTCTAACCATATCTGGACCTAAGACTAATTTATCTCCAGTCTCAGGCCAACATGCGGGTGATTTGCATGGCCTTCCATACAAAGCTTCAAAAGGCGCCATTCTTATACTAGTCTAAAAACCATTATTATAGGAAAACTCAATCAAATGCAGGTGATCTTCCCAAGATCCTCCAAAGTCTAGTACACAAGCTCTTAACAAATCTTCGATTGTCTTATCGACTCTCTCAGTTTTCCCATCCATCTGTGGGTGATATGTTGTACTCATCTTGAGCTTGGTACCTAATACACTCTGTAGACTTCTCCAAAACTCGCTAGTGAATAGTGCATCTCTATCGCTGACTATGCCACTAGGAATTCCATGAAGTCTAACCATGTTCTTCACGAACAACTTCGTTAAAACAGGTGCGGTTCTGGTTGAATTGACTGGAATGAAATGGGCGCTCTTAGTCAATCTGTCCACTATAACCTATATGCTTTCATTTTCCTTGTTCGACCTTGGCAACCTGTCTATAAAATCCATGGATATAGAATCCCACTTCCAAATTGGAATCTCTAAAGGCTGAAGCAACCCGCTCGGCTTCCGGTGTTCGGCTTTCACTTGTTGACAGTTAGCACATTGTCTAACCCACAAGACAGCATCCCTCTTCATGCCTTCCCAATAGAAGCTTCTCTTCATATCTTGATACATCTTGGTTCCTCCAAGATGAATCATAAATTTGGACCAATGACGCTCATCTAGAACTTCTCTTCTAAATTTCTCTACATTCAGAACACATAATTGTCCCTTCTTCTTCAACCATCCTCTCTGGTCAATGCCAAAATCTTTAAGATCAACGATCTCGGATCCCACCTCGAATCTTATAATTTTCTCGGCTATTTCTGGATCCTCTTTCTGTTTAGAAGTTATCCTCTAGATTAGCACTGGTGGAACCTCTAAGGCTAACATTGTGGTACTCTGACTAGAATCAGCAGTCGATCTCGACTTTATACTACACGTATCCAAAACTTCCAAATCCTTCCATTCTGCCAACATATCTAACACCACATTCCGACGTTTCCTTCTAAGGGCGTCCGCTACTTTATTTCCTTTACTAGGAGTATATTCTATACCAAAATCATAAGCAGCCAAAAACTCCAGCCACCTCTGCTGTCGCATATTCAACTCTTTTTGAGAGAATAAATACCTAAGGACTTATGATCGGTGTATAACTCAAATCTCTCCCCTAAGAGATAATGTCTCCAAATCTTCAATGCATAGATCACCGCAGCTAACTCCAAATCATGAGTAGGATATCTTACTTCGTGCGGTCTAAGCTGTCGAGAAGCGTAGGTAATGACTTTACCATTCTGCATCAGTACAGCTCCCAATCTTATTCCACATGCATTAGTGTTCACCACCAACTCTTGGTTTCCATCTGGAACAACTAACACCGACGCATTGTTCAACAAATGTTTTAACTTAAGGAACCCTTACCTACATTTGTCGGACCAATTGAACTTCACATCCTTCCCGGTCAACTTAGTCAAAGGTGCTGCTATCCGTGAAAAATCTTTGATAAATCTCCGGTAATAGCAAGCAAGTCCGAGAAAACTTCTGATCTCGGTTACCGTCTCTGGTTTCCTCCAATTATTGATAGCTTCGATCTTTTTTTTTGAGAAAAATGTGTGATCCTCTACAGGAGAGGAGAGCACACAATCACACATATATATAACAACAGTAGTAAAGGAGCTGCCAACAAGCCTGGCAGGTAGCAAGAGAACCCCCATACAGAAAAGAAAAAACAAACCCTCCCAAAACTCCTAAGAAACTAAAAACCAACCCTAAAGAGACAACACTATCCAGATACCTAGACCAATAGCGACGCCAAAAGAGCAGCAGCCAACTGAAAAAACTTCCGCAACCGCAACCTCAACAACTAAGCTGAAACATCGCAAAAAACAACATCTATGCAAACCACAGACTAACTCCAAAACAACAAAAATCACAATAAAACCCCCAAAAACACGACAACGGGTAGCCAAAAGACTTTATGATTTAAACGAGGACTTCTCCTAATATTATTAGCTGAAAATCTCATTTTATTCCTTCTCTTCAATTTGGCTTCACGAATTAATTCTCTCGCATGAGCAGAAGAACGAGGAAATTTACCTATAGCCGCAAGACAATAGTACATGACAAATCTAATACCCCCTGTCCAATAATAGATAGCTCGATCGGAATCTATATCCCCGGTCAAAGAAGAACACACATCATACTTAACATCACCCAAATTTTCCTCATCCAAATCACTATTAACCAATTTAACATCAGCCTTAGAATTAAAAGAGACAGTGGCAATGGGAAAATTTTTAGAGCTCCACGCTAAACTGGTGCCACTCTCCTTCTTATTTAAAACCAAACCATGAACTAAATTGTTAACAGACCCCACATCACAATTAACTTCTGAATTAAGGCCAGGAACAACATCAGCCAGCCCTTTTGAAATTCCTTCATTTATCTTAGAATTAAGACCAAAAGCTTCAACATCAACCAGCCCATTTGAAAATCTATCCATAGAATTAATATCTTTTCCTGAATCTATATTAGCATAAATATCCGCCCCTTCATATAAATTTTGAGTAACAAACTTATTTGTATCAAGATATACAATCTCCTCTCTGAATAAGAAAGTTTCCTCTTTTAAACTATCCATCCCCTCGATAGACAAGTTATCGATTTCAATATCATTATCAAAATAATCATTATTAATGACCTTACTGTCCTCGTCTAAATTAGTAAGCTTGGGGTATACACTGAGAAATTTGCTCACCAAGTATACTGACACATGCATGCACATCGACAGGCACAACAGAGCTGACCAGATTCTTGAGTAAATCCTTCTCGAATATTGATAGCTTCGATCTTAACTGGATCTACTGCCAAATCTTCCTTCGAAACTGCATGACCAAGAAATTTGACCTCCTTCTTCCAAAAATGACATTTAGAAAACTTCGCCTTTAGCTGATGCTGCCTTAGCGTCTTAAGCACTACTCTCATATGATTCTCATACTCTCTCTCAGCTTGCGAGTACACCAAAATGTCATCTATGAATACTAAAATGAACCTATCCCAGTTTTCTCGAAAACCCGGTTCATCAAGTCCACGAAGAAAGCAGGTGCATTCGTCAACCCGAATGGCATCACTAACCACTCATACAAGCCATACCTAGTTCGAAATGTTGTCAAAGGAATATTGTTCTCTGCCACTCACAACTAACGGAACCCCATCATTAAATCAATTGGGAAAACACTTTGGTTCACTCACTGATCAAATAGATCGTGAATCCACGGCAAAGGATACCTATTCTTGATCGTCCTTTCATTCAGCTTGTGATAATCGATGCAATCCTCAATGACCCATCTGACTTCTTCACGAAAATCGCGGCCGCTCCTCAAGGTTAACTACTTGGTCTAATATAAAAAAATTCCTTCTAGATCCACTAGCCGCACCTTCAAAATTTTCATCTCAGTCGGTGTCATTCTGCTAGGTGGTCCACTGGCAGGTTTAGCTCCTAGTACAAGATCGATTCGAAACTCAATAGCTCGTTTCGGTAGTAATCCTATAATTGGCTCAAATATATCTGCAAACTCTCTTGCAACTAGAACTTGACTAAGCTCCTCTGCTGCTCCCAAAGTACTTAACACAGCACAAACACTTTGATTAGAATTCTCTACTGAGAAAATGATTCGGTTATGTCTATCTAGGTGCCTTACTGATATTTCCCTATCCTGGAAAAATATCCTAGCCTCATATCTACCCAACCAATCCATACCCAAAATGATCCTGAAATCTACGAAATCATAAACATACAACTACATGCAAACATATGACCTAACAAATCAAGTTCTAACTGGTCACATCTCATTCCTAGAGTTGCATACCCTCCTATCGGATTCGTAACCCTTAAGGAAGAAACAGGGTAAGTGGATTCTAAGCATAATTTATTAATCGAATTCTAGGATATAAATGAATGTGATGCACCGGTATTAAATAGTATCCAAGCCGAAATACTTTGAATCAAAAATGTACCTTCCATCATAGTTATTCCCTTATCTGATGCAGTTGATTTGGAAGTAGATGGTGGTCCAATAGCAAAAACCTTTCCATTTTCTACCCTAATTAGCTCTGGACACTGGTTCTTGTAATGACCAACTTGATCGTAGTTGTAGCACTTAATATGCTTCTTATCTGCGGCCTTCTTCTACCCCTGGCCTGACTGGCATTCGTTTGCAAAATGACCCTTCTTGTCACATTTGTAGAAGACTAAATCCACTTTTGACTTCTTGGCTGAATCTCCCTTCCGGGCTTCTTTCTTTTTGAAGAACTTTCTCTTTTTTCCTTGAGAACCCTGGGATTAAATTGGCTTCTTTCTGGCACAAATAGCAAGCATCTCTTCATGGTGAATGGCTATCTCCACCAGCACATTACAGGGATCACGGATATGAGTCAGGGTCGCCCCAGCAAGCTCGGGCCTCAGTCCTCGAATGAACCTTTCATTCCTTCTGATATTAGTGTCTATAATAGCGTATCCATATCGAGATAGCTCATCAAAACTATTTTCATAATCGATAACTAACATGTCTCCCTGAACTAAATCCATAAATTTTCTCATTAATGCTGACTTGGAAACTTCAGAAATAAACCTTTTGTTCGAATCTCCTTCGAAAATCAACCTAAGTCAACTCTTCCTCTGGAATTCCGACAGTCACACCATTCCACCAATGAAGTGCTGACCCTTGCAACTACCTAGAGGTCAGCCTTCTTTTCTGCTCATCTCTTAAACCCAAATCAGATAAAATCCTTTCATAATGTAACAACCAATTATCCACTTCTATAGCATCTTCCGTTCCCATAAACGGCTTTCCACCCAAACTGATGTAGTCTTGGTTTAGCTTGGCATAATTATTCCCAACGGGAATCACATGATTTGCTCCTCTAATATTATCAACCGCTCTAGTAGTTCCTGCTTGCATCAAATTAGCAAGGAACTGATACATCATCCTTGCATCTATTGGCAAATTTCCAGCACACATATTAGCTTCCACATTTTGATTAGCGTTAGCCTATCGACCTTGGTTCTTCCGGGTGTTAAGTCGAGCATTTCCATTAGTTATGGTGCTTCCTCCACTTAGATTTCCTCTTTTGTTTCCTGCTTCCATATCTTGTTTCTCATAAATCTGTATACGAGCCTCAGTAAGATATAGAAGAACAGTCATATATATATACACACACACACCTATATATATCAAGTACAAGTACATTCCAATTGTGTTAACCTAAACCTCGATCACATTTTTGATTCATTGGATTATGTTTTGAAAATCTTTTAGGTTTTAATTACTTAAATTTTCATAAACCTATGCTCTAATACCAATTTGTAACATCCCCCACTGGAGGCCCAAAACTAACGGCTACCGATGCCATAATTATCCATAGTTATTAATCCTCGGCGACCAAATACGGTAATGTTAGATAAATTGATGTACTAGAAACACATAGATATGGAAAAAGTTTTAAAATTTCAAAACAACTTTTACATTCCATTCCAAACTCATTCAACATTATTTACATAATCCCACAACGTTAATCACATTCAGAAAAAATATAATTACTATAATATACTCCAAGAGTGACATACGAAGATGCCTCCTTGGTGATCAGGGTGTATAATAGGCAATAAAAAACTTTGCCTTAACAAAACAACACGGCAGAATCACATGAGAAAGAAATTAAATAACTACATGCCTTCTGCACGACTCTAGAAGCTTTTTCGTCTTAAGAGGTACCTGAAAACCTCAAATCTCAAACTACTCAAAATCAATTGAGTATTCGAG
Organism: Allium fistulosum; assembly: GCA_030737815.1. Classification (NCBI taxonomy): domain Eukaryota; kingdom Viridiplantae; phylum Streptophyta; class Magnoliopsida; order Asparagales; family Amaryllidaceae; genus Allium; species Allium fistulosum. Next base: position 146,452,429 of record CM060908.1, on the reverse strand, counting down.
AGTTTAAGGGGAAACATAAACTTCGAGTCATACATAAATCCTAGTATAAATAATAATATATCATCTCAAATCATTTAGATATCTAGTGAGACCACGCTGCTTAGCGAAATGGGTTTCCCCTCACTAGTATCTTAAAACCTTTATAAACCATTTTCTATGCCCCTACATCCACAATGGTTAATTCAATTCAAAACATTATAATGTGATGATATGCAAAAAAATTGAATCAATTTTGGATTACCCATCCCCAATTCATTTTGACTATCTCTCATCGATATAGTTTCTAGGATTACCATTAACCTAATAGTTTTTATGGGCTAACTAATAACTGGTTAAACTTTTAAGGACCCCTGTCCAATTATATTGTTTTCATGGGATTACTATAAACCTCTTGGTAACACCAATATCATTTCTTGTATCCTTATTTTCATGGGCTGACTAGAAACCTATTAACTAACAATTAATATCTTTCTTTTATCCTAGTTTTCATGGGCTAACTAGGAAGCTATTGACTATCTGTTAATATTTCATTTTCTGATCCGGATATAGTTTTCATGGGCTTACTATAAACCTATCTAACTGACATCTTCATTTTTTACATAGTTTTCGTGGGCTAACTATGAACCTATTGGCCCTTGCCAATATCATTTTCCTTACACAGTTTTCATAGGCTTACTGTTAACCTATTAGCCCCTGCAAATATCTTTTATTTATATTCACTACTAGGTCAACCTAACTGGTTATTCTACCATTTTCCAAAATACAGTTTTGGATTCATTATAAAGTGAATATATACATATATGGAAAAGCAAACACTATAACTTGGTTAATTCTTTTAACCCATTAAGACTTCTTCATAAATTCAATTTCAAAATACTTTGTTTGTTAATAAGCCATGGTTTTGGTTTCAAATGAGATTGGGTTATTTGTTTTGAAAACTATACTTTCAAAATCTTTGAAACCTTGCTTTCGACCTTACCGGATAGCCTCCTTCGAAAGCATGTATCTCTTTTCAAAACATTAGGCTTCTGCCTTTAAAACCACTTTAAACTCTTTCTTTCGAAACCTTTCGAATGTAATAAAGTGTTACATATTAATTATTAGAAGCATAGCTTCGAAACCATTGGAAGTACTTCCTAAAGCATTGAAAGTCCCCCTTTCGACATCATTAGGTTTACCTTTAAAAATATCATTTGGTTCCAAGAAAATATATAAACGGAAGTATCTCTTTCGAAACCATTCTTTAACATATAAAAACATTAGGGAATTTAAGATGGTGTCGAAACCATCCCTTTCGACCGAGTCGAAGCATACATTTAAAATATTAAAGGATAGCTTCGAAACCCCTTTCGAAACCATTGCTTTCGAAACCATTGCTTTCGAAACCATTGCTTTCGAAACCCATAACCCTTTCGAAAGCATTTAGAAAGCGTCTTAATATGGCTTTAAAATAAATAATACCTTTCGAAAGCATTGATGACTTCAATAAACTCGAAAGGCAAAAGAATCGGTGGAAGGGCTTCGACTAGGTCGGAACCCTTTCTTTCAAAAGCATTGATTTATAATTAAAGGAACTCCTTCAAAACCCCTTTCTCTTTTAAAACAAACATGGTAACCCCTTCGAAAGACATTATAAAACTCCTTTCAAAAACATACGTATCGACTAAGTAGAAAGCTTAGCAAAATAAAGGCAGGCGCTTATCTTATTAAAACAAATTGAGGTAACGACCCCATCGGAAGCTATGCTTTCGACACCATACGTTTCGCCTTTCTCCAATCCATTATGTATCACCTAATGATACCATGTGTATTGAATTTAACTTAATGAGGTTTCGACATAGTCGAAGGCAAAAGGAAAGGGACGAAAGGTACTCTGGATAGAGCGAAACCTGTTTTTGTGGGTTAATTACTAAATTAAGCAACTTATATAAACTAACCTGCCTATGTGTAAATTTCTTATTGGTTGCCTTAACTTTTCTCATGCTTTTCAAAACTAATCGCCTTTTTTTGGATAAGTATCAAACTTTAAGTTTTGCAAATAAAACCTTCCTATTTATTTACACGCAAATGTTTTGATCCTGTTCTCAAAATAATTTATTTGTATATCAAATCACTTAAGAAAAATCCCCCAAATTCACAGAAATTTACTTTGATCATGTTATCTAACATATCAAAATTTCAAATCCAAATTCTCAATATAATTTCTGAAATAAATTAATAAACCCAACGTGCTATATTTTAATTCAAAAATGCATAATAATCTTTCCAAAGCTTGGAAAATTATGCTACTTAAAACCCAACTCTAAAATCATGTTTTGCATAACATATAATTTTTCCATGGCATTTAAACATCAATATCACATGGTTTTAATCTAAAACCATATGAACTATTATTTAAACAATCTTGTTTAAATTTAAACAAACCATAATTTCGAGCATATCCTTATCAAACATCATATACACGAATTTAAACTTAGATCCGAAACATATATTTAACAAATAGAGATGGAAATTATCATTCACCTTCTTTGATAAGGTTAGTGGATTGAGATGAGTTTGATTTCCCTTTTTACTTCCTCTTCTTTTTCTTTTAATTTTCTCTTCTTTTCTTCTTACGTTTTTCTTTCGTGAGAAAATGATTATGAGTGTAAATGGCATAAGGGTAAACATATATATATATATATATATAAAGGTAAGGTTAGGTGTAGTTAAATCCCATTATACTCTTTCATAATTTAATTAGTCTATAAACCGTTCTTTAGCCCAATTAAATTAATAAGCAGAACCACTTTGATTTATTCAAATCTCAATCTCCTAATCACTTAACATTTACATTATTCTATTTAATTTATCTAATTAAATATCCTGAATAATGATAATTAAAATTATGGGTGTTACAATATACTATTTGCTTTACTCAAATCACTTTTCCATTTTATATGCTTTACCCAAAACGTTGCTGATGAAAATATTCGAAACCTTTGTTTAAAACCTTTAAACAATCTCTTTCGAAACCATTGAAAGTACCCCTTTCGGAACCATTGAAAGTACCCCTTTCGGAACCATTGAAAACATCTTCTTCGAAAGCTTTATAAACCTTAGACATCCTCTTCTAAACACTTTAAGTATGCCTTTCAAAACCATTGGAATCCTTCCATTTAAACACTAAGGTAAACCTTTCAAAAACAATAGGGAATCACCCCTTTGAAACCTTTATATATGTGTATATATAACTTTCAAAAATACCGGGGGACCTCCCCTTCGAAACCTTTTCTTATTACCTTTCGAAAACATTAAAGCATACAACTTAAAACAGACCTTTCAAAAGCATTAGGTTCAAGTAAAAATATGCGGAACAACCTTTCGAAACCATCAAAAACCATTCCTTTCGAAAACTTTGGGTTTAACTTTGAAAATATATAAAAGGGTCTTAAACAACTAAGTCGAAAGTAGCTCTTTTGATAGCAATTTCCTAAGTAAAGAAGTGGATGGTGTTGAAACCAATCCCTTCGAAAGCATTGGAGAAGTAGCTCTACTTTTTAAAACAAAGGGACCCTTTCGGAGGCACTGCTTCGAAAGGTAAAAAGGTAGCAGGTAGGGGTTTCGACCTCTTCGAAAGCATTTACCTAAAACAAATGCGCAGCCTATTTTGAAAGCCTCTTTCTTTAAAACAATTTGACCAAGTCAAAAGTTGACCAAGTCGAATGCCATCTTATTCGAAAGCAAAGCAGGCGTGTTTCCTTTAGAAAGCAAAGCAAGGCTTTAACCCCTTCTAAACCCCTTGTTTCGACCCAATACCTTTCGCCTTTGTCCAATTCACTACGTATCAAGTCTTTGATACCATGTGCATTGATTTCGATAGAGGTGGAGGCGGAAGTATATGGTCGAAAGCTAGGTGCCGAAAGTGGCGAAACAGTAGAAATAAAGTAAAACTGATTTTTATCTTTTAAAACTAATTCTTTTCAACTAACCTGCCTTGTTTATCAACATATGATTGGTTGCTAATTTCTTTTCCAAATTCTTTTCTAAATGTGCTGCCAAAATTTCAGAGATAAACAATTTAAAACATTTACAATATGCCCCTTCTCCTTTTATAAATATATATAACATTTAAGTCCCACACCTTAAATAATATTATATACTTATTAAATCACTTAGGAAAATTCTACAAAAATTCCCATAAATCAGTTTTATATGTTTTCTAACATATAAAAATTTCTAACCCAAAAACAATATAATTTAGCCGTAATTAATGTTAAACCGAATTGATCAATTTTCTTCACTAAAAATTTAATAATAAATCCACATTAATTCAGAAAATTATGAAACTTGAAACCCTTCTCTAAAATATTATTTCTAACCATATATAAAATCGCAAGGCATATGGATGTCATTTGATATGTCTTTCAATTCAAAACATGTCATAAAATCAATATAAATAAGCTTAATCCATCAACAAGCATATATATACATACATATACACACACACACACACATATATATATATATACATACATATATATATATATATATACAAAGCAAATACCTGGTCAATGTAATCAAAGCGAAGCCTTTTTCGAAATTACTAGAATGCCCATGCTTGAAATTATCTTCCATTTTTCTACTAAATGACATTTCGGTCAATTTAGTGTCCCACCATCTCCACGTTCCCTAGAAAACAGATCCATCTTATTCCCCAATTTATTCATGTCTTCGCAAATAAAAGAGCTTAAAAAACCGTTATTGATGCATGCTCGAATTTCTTCTCCTTTGCATCCCAAATGGATATCTGGTAAGTAAATGGTTTTTATTCTGAAAAAATATCATCTATTAAATATGTGTAAATCGGTTTTTTTTACTTACAGTTTTTGATTTCATTGTCAAAATCAGATCCACTTAATCGACTATTTTCCTTACCTTTAAATTTTAATTCAAAATCAAATGAAGCAATCTCGGTGCTGCATTCGTTCCACATAAGGTTAGTTAAATCATTAATTTACCTGATAAGGCCGATCAATTAATTCGATTTTTGTCCAATTTTTAACCAGATCTATGTCTCTTTTATGTTTCTTCCAATTTACTAAAACAAAACTTATTGATGACTTTTCTTGCAGAACCGGTTTTTTCTCTTTTAGAGATCAGATGATGTAATTCTTTCAACTTATATGATTGGAAACAGGGTTTCTGGAATTTTGGTGATGGAAGAAGTTCTTCTATTCAGGTTTTTTTATTCATACTCTAACTTATATTTGATTATTATTGCTCAGGCTTAACGACCAGAAGATGGAAGAAAAAGAGTGGGGAGATTAAATATTCATGTAGGTATCACACGACTATTAGTGCAACACATCAGCACAGTTAACGATACATATAACACCGTTAAATTATTTCACCCAATCCAAAGTTGAACCGCTTCACTCCCCTATGTTCTCTTTTAGAATTCTCCTCAGGTGGTTCATAGCAATAAAGCCTCCATGATCAACACAGCTTTTGTTGTTCATCCATAAAACATTTAAGACTAAAAGTAATTTCTCAATATTCCATGCCTTCCTTCACAAATCCAGTTATCAACTCATGCATTCAAGGTCAGTAATTTCTCAATTGATTTAATCGTCGTAATTAATTTCCGTAATCTGGGTTTTTCGATGTATGTTGGTTTTCAGCACTACTTCTTATATTAACATCATTGTTGGGATCTACATCAATATTTGGAAGAGATTAAAGATAGTGTAATGACTCAACTGATTCTGTTTTATAATTAGTTTGTAAAAAATTTTAAAAATTGATTGCGAATTTTTTGTTTTGTCTCAGATCTGATTCCGAGACCAACAGGACAGATGGGTTTGCAGTAAGATTTTAGGGAAGAAAGAGGTTAGTATAGAGAACAATTTCTTCAATAGAGGTGCTATCTACTTTCATTTGTTTATATAGATTGTGGTAATGATGAACGTTAACTCTTAACACATGCTACATATTATATGCATTGTGTCGTAGTCTCAATTTTATGCATTTTTCTTTGTATATAATATGCATCTCTTGGAAATTTTTTGCAGACCTTTAACAGTCACTATAGTACAAAATTCTTAGTGTGCAACTTTCCTTTTTCCTTTTTTAATAAAGAAGTCAAACGCTATGATATTATTGTTTAACAACCACTTATTTATGAGCCTGAAACTGTAACATAACTATTAAGCTCATGCCATCTATCTTCTATCTACAACTGTAATCTTAACAATTTTTTTGAATTAACAAGATATTTAAGATAAAAATGGGAGAAGGGGAAAATCAAAAATGGGAGAAATGGTTGCCATCCAGAGAATGTTAGTGGTTATACGTTTTTATCTTAGAAAACGATTGTATTTTGGGAATACAAGTCTCTGTGAAAAAAATAATATGTAGGTCAATTCTACTTTTAGTGATTGTATGGCATTGAAAATCCATTATCGGTTTATATAATTTGTTGCAATACATCATATCATGGTTTTTACTTGTTGAAATTGCCCAATTTGAATGAACATATTAAGATCTGACCTACTATTTAGTATGCGTAAGCTTCTATCAAGATATTAAATACCAAATATGGGTTTATTACTCCATTCGCATTAGGGATTTTTTCTATAACCATAAAGGTGTAAAGATTGTAGTTAACACCATTTTCTCTTTTTATTTTATTTTTTAATATTTTCGAGCAGTACACTTACAAATTAAATCATTGAATTAATTATATTATATACCTAATATGGAAAAATTATTTCCAAGTTTAATACTAAAATAGAATTGTAGTTTATATAAAAAATCACTAATACATCATATTTAACTCCGCCATCTACATATTACCGACGACGGTCTCAAGCCCGAGACAAGGTGGAGAGAAAATGATTTCTACAACTGTACTTTAGTTCTTATAGATTACTTACAAGCTACTGAAATTTACAACAACCTCGAAAAAGCAAAGCGAGAAATTATTACATCAATTTAAGTCTTACACATTTTTATAACGATATTAATCTAAAGGAAAATCTGAAATCTATACACTAGCGTCAAGTAGTTTTATACTTTAGCATACTGAGGGTTTGTGAGGAAGAGAGTATCATGGGAACTGCAATCACTATGGTGGATAAGAAAATTTGTCTATATATTAATTGGTGATCTAATACTTTCAAAAGGAGAGATTATGCGAGTTTTCTAACTTTCAAACTACCGAAGGCGCAAATTTTAATATTTGTTACATTTATCTAGATTTGATGTAATAGTTGTCCTAATATAACTTATTCCCACTCACATTTGACAAATGGTTGATTTGCGCATGCACACACATAAAAAAATGCAACATTACGTACACATCAAAGTCATTTTGTAAAATTCAAAAAAACATTAAAAAAAGTGTTTTTTAGTACAATTCTTCCTACGAATGTGCATCGCACATGCCAAATTACTTATATATATATATATATATATCTAACATTCAAAACATGGCTATATACTTGCAAAAAACGTTCGGATCTGATTCTAGAAACTGAAAACATCAAAAATATGAGATGTAACAATTAGTCACCTTTAGCTTTGTTAAGGAGTTGAGATTCGATCTTGAATAAGTTTGATTAAGCTTTCTTCTTTTGATTTTTAGCTTTTCTTCTTCTTGCTTCCTATAATGCTGGCTGGCCTCTCTAGGTTTAGATTTAAAATTTTGAAGTAAAATGAAATGGTATGAAGACTTAAGGTATATGAATATGACTCATTCCTATTTTACCCTTATCTACTTTCCCCTTCCTATTTCATTTTAATTCCATTTACTTCATTAGTTTATCTAGGAATGACTACCATTTAAATTATACAAATCTTAATCTCTTAACCAACTTACATTATTTCATTTTATTTAACAAATTAAATGTCCTAAATAATGTTACTCAAAATTAGGGTCGTTACGGGACAGTAACATCATGATTGTTTAACATAGGAAGGAGGTTGTAAGTAAATCATCAAAAATGGGAACATGATGTTTAGAAATGCCTAACAAATTAGTGTAGTAATCTAAGAAGGCATTGTCAACATTGGTAGGATTTCATGCAGAAAACCTTGATCATTAGAAAATTGAAATATATTACTTTTAAACAATTTAAGTTTTAGAGAATCATGAAATTTTTTATTGTTCCTATTCCCCTGAATTTCCCACTCTTTCCTTGACTTATGCTTCTTCGTCTCCACTTTAAGAGTAACTGCTTTAGATAGCTTCCTAGTCAATTTATGTTCCTTTTCAGAAAGTAATGAGTTGCTAGGTTGCTCGAGCTTATTAATTTGCACCAACTTCAACCGCTCAGTTAAATTCTTAGTAGGATATCACCATCCTCGTATTTTATTTTTCCCAATTTCTGAGTGCATCCCTTGTAACTTTAAGCCTTTGCTGAAATATACACATGTGATTACCATTGAAATAATAGACCATTTAGCGTACACTAAAGATAAAAATTCTAGATTCTTAATCCAGGAATCAAAAAATTTAAAATATTTTTTTTAACAGCATTGTTCCCATACATAAGAATGATTGGGGAGTGCTCTGAAAATAAAGGAGGAAGCACATGAGATTTTAAATTGGGCCATATGTCAGGAGCATGGCTTTTGATGAATGAAAGGTCAAATCTCCTCATAGTTCTATTACTAGATCTACTTTTATAGTTCCATGTAAATTTGGGACTAGTTGTTTGAACTTCATGAAGACTGGACATATTAATAGCTTCATTGAGAGGTGAAATATCTTTGAGCATTACGGGGGAGCCACCAATACAATTTGAAGCTCTTAACATACAATTGGGGTAACCTAGCACAATCCATGGATGTGAATCCTGACTCAAGTGGGGGGAAATAATCAAGCAGAGGCTAGCAAGGAAAAGGATGATTATCTTCATACACAAAGGTAATTTAAAAGGATGCTGAGGTAGGGAGATGAAGCATATGAAAGTGCATAAACTGTCTATAAAATAAAATAGGATTAAATTGGAAGAAAGTGGGCTCAAATAAAACCATAATTCTATCGTATGGAACTTGTTCTATGTTGTGAAAAAGTTCCCATTGAGCATTAATGATGGTTGCTGCTCTGGTTGTTAAAAAAGTTTCAATTTGGTCTCTACTAAGGCTAATATGCTTTGCTTGTTTGTTGAAACTAATTGCTTGGCTTAGTTAAGTTTGATATCGTTGTGTGCACCTTCGATATTCCAAATTTCAATATTACTTAACATAAGATAAACTATGTAGAATACGATAGCCTATGATTTTTGTTTGATGATAATAAACATATATATATATATATTCGTTTAAATGTATTTGTTATTGTACTATTTTATTTTTCACATAACTAAATAAATATTTGCTGAATAAAATAAATGACACAGAATTCATATTCAAATAAATATTTTATTCAAACAAATATTGTATTACAAATTCGAATATTACAAATTTAAGCACTCACTATACATTTACACATTGTCAATTACAATACAATTTCAATTACAACAAGATTTTCAATATACAATTTTTACATACATTCTCACCTCACTACATTCACTCATCACTCGTATTTGATCTTCAACTCTAATCCAGCTTGTATCCTGTATTTGAATTATCTGCAAAATAAACATTGACGCAGTAAAATTGAAAAAGAAATATTTTGTAGTGTACAATGAAGCATGTGTTTGAATATATTATTTGCCTTAGTTATTAGGTTTTTCGTCATTATTTATTTTATTTTTTGAGGGAGACGGGTGTGTAGCGTGACACTACACAGCCGATTAGTAGCATATATATAATAATGTTGTTTCGATCAACGGGCCTGATCGATGGCACGTATCATAAGCATAGAAATCATACAAACCACTAATAAAGACAGAGAGCATATACACAAACAACATGACAAAATACCAGAATGGATGTCAGAGCTCCGAACGCATCAAGTGTCTACCAGCTAAGGCTATGGCTGCTGGCCCGCGGGAAAAGCCGAACTGCTCCCTTGTGATTCGGTCGGAGAAGAGCTTCTCTGAGAAAGACGAAGTATAAAGGGAGCGGAAAAGCTTTGACCTGTAATGGAGGAGAATAGAGAAGTTATACGTCTACAAATACCCTCGAAATGACTCCTAGGTTTATCAAACACAATTGCATTACGTTCTTTCCATAAACCCCAACAGAAAAGGGCGATAAAGACGTCTAGGTGCAGGTTGGGGGGGGGTTATATTGCCAGTGATCGAAGATGACAGGTGGTATAGGGATATAGCCCAGAATGTGGGCGCTAGAAGCTACCCAGATAGAGTAAGCAAAGTCGCATTCCCGAAGCAAATGAGGAATATCTTCAATGTGGCTAGAACAAAAGACACAGTGCGGGTCAACCGGAATATGCAAGCAGAGAAGTCTGTCTTTGGTTTTGATTCGATCATGCGCCAGACACCATAGGAAGAAGGCGGTACGCGGCGGAAGCGGGCATTTCCAAAGTCTAGGGAAGGCGAAGAAGCGACCAGGGTTGTTGAGGAGGGAGTAACAGGAGGCGACCGAGAAACCTCTGGCAGGAGCGGGGGCCCAGACTATGCGATCCGGTAGAGTGGAGAGTTGAACAGATTGAAGAAGGCTGGAAGCAGCGATGAGGTCAGAAAAAGTGTCAGAGCCGAAGAGGGATGGGGGGAAAGGGAGGTCTGGATCGGTATTGACACAGTCCCAAACCGAGATAGATGTGGAGCGCGAGTGGGAGAAAAGGTGGGGCAAGGATTTAGCGAGAGGAAGCTGGTCATCATTTATTTTTAATCCATCATACACGAACAACTTATAACATGCAAAGTGTATCACTGTACATGTCACAAGGCCGTTCACATCGATATACACTTGCTTGATAAAATCGCAGGGACGGGTGAGCACAAGGTCAAACCCTAGCAAAAGCTGGATTCAACTTAGGTGGCAATACAAAAAACATCACAGAATTCAGGCACAAGTACGGGGCAGTGCATATGCACAAAGTGGTGCATACAACATTTTAGTTTCGACACACACATGAAAACTCCATGATGCAACAATCAAGACTCAGGTGATAGGCAACAAGACAGAAGCTCAAAGTCACAAGGGTAACATGAACTCAACAAGCTACTTGAAGCCAGCAACACAAGTTTGCAAAGCATGCAGCTCAAACAAAGGTAATAATCAAAGTTTGTTTCAATAAAGAAAGTATGAAAACACATGAAGACACAATGCAACACAAATGACAACAGCCTCAATCAACCTAGTGGAAACCAAAACTACTAGACATGAAGACCAAAAGACTTCAACATCGAACCATACATGCACAATGCAAACATTCATAGTTAAACAGTTCAGAACTAAACTGCACCAGACCAGACCATATGTTCAAAGTGCTCAAATGTACACATGACTTCAAAAGAAAACCAGACTAGAAATGTGCAACAGCAAGTTCATATACATACAACTCTGCGTAAATAGAAAAGCCTCAACATACATATGTACATGCATGTATACATGTATATACACAGTGAATGTTCGTCGATGGAAATTCTATCGGTTTAGAAAACCGTAGAACGAATTTAAATTAAAAATATAACTGCAAGCGCACGGCGTACACTTGTAGTACGTGGCGAATACGGGTCGATCCGTAGGGAATTGATGATTTTAAATCTCTATTCAATCAAATTAACCAAATTTCAAAATGTGGTTAGCTAAAATTGTAGAAAACTAGCAAAAGAAAATTGATAAAAATATGAGAGTGTGAAGGCAATTTAGAGGCAATTTCCACTCTCTAGATCACATAAATCAACAAAATGAAGTTATGATCTCTCTTTTCTTGTCATTAGTGTAATTAGTTGATGTGCTTATCATAAGTATGGTATATTTGTGCTATTAATTAGCACAATATAAACCATCAAACTATAACACAACCACTAATACACATTTATCTCTTATGAAATATGACAACAAAGTTGAAAGCAAAATCTATTTTAAGCATTGCCTATTAACTATTGTTTAGAAATATAGGCCATCAAATTTTAATTTCAACAATCACTTCATTACCATCATCATATGTAGATGAAGAGGTAATCATTGTTTGTGATTGTTTAAGCATAGCCTATTTGGTGTCAACAATATAGGCTATCAAATTCACATCAAAAACAACAAGTTAAACCACTTCAAATGATTCATTAAGCACAAAAAGAGAGCATAAACATAAAAATGTTGCATCTACATACTAGAGAGCTTCATTACCCCTAAATTGTAGGGATTAGCCTCTCATATTTGTTATCATATGAACAAATGTAGCTTGCAACATGAAAGCAAAAAGAAAGGGAAATGAAGACTAATGGAAAAGAGAAGCTAATTAACAAGAATTAAAACTAACTACTTGCATGAAAGTAAATCTACACTACAACATGAAAGGAAATAAACAAGAAAAGAAAAAGAACATGTATTGAATTGCATAAAAAAATTACATGAAAAGAAGAAATGGCTAAGTAGCCATGAAAAGAAAACGAGAAGAGCTTTCTTTATTTTTGAGCCTAAACTAAACTAAAGAGAGACTAAGAGAGAAGAGGGTTACATGAAGATATGGGGTATTTATACAAGTGTTAAACCCTAATTCATATTTTTGGGGAATGCCCAAATTTCCCTTGAGAAAGTGTGGAGGCTAAGTAATCATTAGCTTCTACTAATCATCATTTAAGTGTACATGAAGCCATTAGTTCTATAAGCATGTGCATTAGCTTCTAATTTGTACATTAAGGTAGGTGGGTAGGTGGGGTCCTCCATTATCATGCCTTTGAATTATTTCCATCTTCATTTCTTTATCTTCACTCTTGTGCATGCATACATCTTCATGAAACCACTTGTATATGAAGCCAAATTCCTATAAAATAATATAGAAATTTCTAATTAAATTTTCTCAAATTAATATATGCACAAAATTGACCATTTTGCCCTTGGATGAAGATGAATATGTGACGATTTGAAAATAATATGAATTTTGGTTTAAACAAGTTAAAATGCCCGATATGATCATTTATTTAATTTAAATAGATTAAATATGGTGGTAAAAATATGCACATTTACGTGCACATCAAATACCCCCACACTTATCTTTTTATTCGTCCTCGAATAAAGGAAAACTAAGATAAATCCATTTTCGTAGGGAGCATGATTGCATTGAGCATATGCAACAAGCCGTTAAACCTCTGGGTGTCCCCAGTAGGACGAGTGTTGTCTTGTGAGGGTTTTCAGCGGATACTACCCACAAAATCCAAATGCAGGATGAAAATATTTACAAAATGCAAGGTTTATTTACAAAGAGATGAATGCGAGTTTTTGAAAATATTTACAATGGAGGATTTACTTTTAAATTGACACAAATAAGTTAAATATAGGTTTTGGTCATTATCTTGAGATTTAAGTCATTTACTCGTCAAAATTTCTAGCAAAAATCAAGTTATCATAACAAATAGACTATAGTTTAACTCGTTGTTTCAGTTAATAACACAGTGTAACTATGAAATGGATCCTTAGTTAATTATCAAAGTTTATCAAAGTGGTATTTTTATTTCTTTTCAATAACAAGTCAAATCAAATAAGTTAAAAATAGTGCTAGAATTTCAATTGCTTACTCTGTCCATTTTTTTTCTTTTGCAAATTTTATTGATATTAACAATATTTATATATGCCTAACTCAGATAAACTGAGGCAAGATATATTACCCATGCACTGCCTTGCGGACTGATGTGAGGGGAACACAGAGCGTGGCGAGTGAACACACGAGTGTGAACACCTATTGACTGTAGGCGTTATTAAAAAGAATTTATATATATATACACCCAACTCAGATAAACTGAGGCCAGATACACCGATCGTGCACTGCCTTTCCGGCTTACGTGAGAAGGGTACAAAGCATGGCGAGTGAACACACGAGTGTGAACACATGACTCTAGGTGTTAAAAATATATACATATATACAAATGTTTTTTTAGAAAGAGAGAGTTTTGCAAAATCATCTTAGCACCATTTAACTTAGAAGGCAAAAAAATGTTATATCCTTTACTTTAAATCAACCACTTTTTAAAACAAAGATTTTCAATTAGGATATATTCCATAATTATGATGTATGAATCTTCCTATATACAAGTTAAACCATTATTATTTGTAATCAAACTTCATTTTTATTTTTGTTAAGACAAATAAATTTTCGAAAATTGTAATTTAATAAACCAAAACCATATATTTATCCTATAGTGTTTCTTTAAAAATAAATCAAAATGCTTAATTTTTTTTTTGAAAATTTATATATATATATATATATATTTTTGAGTATTGGAAGAAAAATTAAAAATTAATCATGAAAAACAAAAAAGAAGATGAGTCTCCCCCCACACTTGATTTTGACTGTGTCCCCACAGTCAACCCAAGTGGAAGGAGAAAAATAAAAATGAAAACATGACCTTTATTTAAATGAAAATTAACGGTATTTACACGAGATCAGAAAGTATATCATCAAAAAGTAAATGAAATGGTCTTCCAAAGACCGATTCATTTGTCTTGTCAAGTATACGAGACACAGCTTAAGCTCGAAAAACCAAACCGTAAAAGATTTCAAAGTTGAACGTTGATTTGGAAAAACGAATGGCGTTTTATTAAAAATCGGACGAGTTGTTTTATTTTCGGTGATTTTTAGGGTCGATAAAACAATTAGTTGAAGTTCAAGTTTATTTTCACCAAATTGAAATTCAAGCTCTTCATTGAAAAATTCTACAGAATTATTGATTTCAAAATCAAAGTGATGATTTAAATCTTCCCCGTTGGAATTTAACAACTCGTCATCAAAAAGTCCAAAAAATTCATGTTCATTAAATTCGTCTTCCTTTGTTGGATTATCAACAACTTCATCGTGTATCTCAAGTTCAAAATCCAAAGTTGTTGTATTCGAATTTTCGAAATCGAGAAAAGGAAGTCGAATTTTAAATTTGGTTCCACACCCTCAAAAGAATTGAAATCCAACTCAATTACCGTGTTTTCAACAACTTCGTTAAGATTTACATTTTCAATTTCAAAAGTTGTTATTTGAAAATCGTCGATTTGGGTAAAAGGTGGATTATCATTTGACTCGTCATACATTGGGATTTGATTTTGTTTCTCACGTTCTTTCATATATGTTTCGAACAACAAATCCATGTGATCATTGTAGATTTCGTCCATTTGTTCAACAAAATCCAATTTATAGTTATTAACTTGAGAATTTTTGATTTGGGTAAGAGGCGATTCAGGGGTTGTTTGATTGGTTCTCTATTTCGTTCTCGATAGGAGGAGACGATGAAGGTGGCTTTCGTGGAGGGTGGTTCGAAGTGGTTTGTGAATTTGGGTTCGGGATGTTAGCATTTGAAGGTGAGGTACAAGTAGTGTTCAGAGATGATGAAATTTTGAATGTGTGGTGGTATATGTTGGCAGTTTACAGTTGAAGTGAAGAAAGTGGTGAAATTGGTAATGGTGGCAGAGTTTGGAATAGATGTTGTATATATGGTTTGCAGTTCGGTAGGTGATGGAGGTTGAGCTCGGAGGTAGCGGGTGAAGTTCTGGTTGTTGTAGGTTGCGATGATGGAAGGAAGGTGTTCGATGGTTGAAGCGGTTTTGAATTTGAGGTGATGGTTCGTTGTGTTCAGCGATTTAGGTGAGTGGGAGGAACTGTTTCGAAAATGTGCAGAAAGTTGTGGATTATGTTACTGTGGTGGGGTTTGTTGTGATGGGCGAGATGTCAGCTTGTTGTGGTGGGGTTTGTTGTGATGGGCAGGAAGGTATGTTGTAGCAGTTGACAGTTTGGAGTTATGGTATGTAGCAAAGAAGTGTAGCAATGAAAATGAAGGTATGTAGGCTGGAAGAAGGTATGTGACAAGTGTTGCTTGTGGAAGTAGATGGCAAGTGGTATTTGTTAGATGGCCAGATATGTACGTTTGATGGTAGTGCAGGCTACAGGTTGGTGATATGTTAGAAGTTGATGGTGATGTTTGGGATGATTGATTTAATTAACTGCAGTGGAGCAGTTTGTTGAATTTGGAGCAGGGTGGTTGTGGATGTCGTGGCAAAGGAGTTTGTGGAGGGTCGAAGGGAATGGGTAGCGGAGTTGAAGCACGAAACTTTTTTTTTTGTGGCAGGCAGTCAGGGGCTGTACTGTTAGGTGAAAGTTGTTGGTGTTGCTAATGTAATTTGTTGATGATATGTTGAAGGCAGTTGACTTGTTGTGAAGTATGTATGCAATTGATAGTGGTTTGAGGCAGTGAATTTTGTGACAGTTTTGGCGGAAGGAGTAGCTAATGTGGTAGATGAAACTGCTATGGTGGTTAGTGGGCAGATAGGAGGGGGTGGTAAATGTTGAGGCAAGGCTGTTGCTTGTATTGGTAGCGGCAAGTATGGGTTGCTGCAGACTGCTATGATGGAGCAATGTGCAGAAGGTTGGTTTGTGGCAAGTTTGTATTGAGATGGTGTGTGTCTGAAGTATATAGTCGAGGGTGGAGTTGTTTGAAACAGAGAAATGGTGAATATGATATCTGGTGAAGTGAAATGCAATGTTTTGTGCAAATTGCAATGTTTTGTTGGTCTGAAGGGGAATGTGGATGGTTATGGGGAATTGCAAGTGTTGGAGAAGTAATGTATGGTATGTATGGTGTGGTAGTATAATGTTGGTGCTTATGTGAAGTGGTAGTCGGCAGATATGTTTGCGATGTGTTTGTGGCAGTGTTTGTAAGGGGGAGTTATTTGAAGTGGTTGCACAGGACTGAGAAGAACAGAGACCAAAAACAGGGATTAGGCACAGTGAAATGTATTTGCAACAGAGAGTGAACAATGTAACAGTAAATGAACAGTGCACTTTGTAGTTTTGTAAATGAAAATTGTAAATTCTAGCTTAAAATTGTAAAAGTAAATGAAAACAGTGCAATTCTTTTTCAGTTGAAGTTGTGCTCCTTTTGAATTTTGAATTTTTTTTAAGAAAGAGATATGCAAATGCTATGCAACTTGAAAGGAAAACTATAAGCACACTACAAAGTGAAAACACAAACCACATAATAAACACACAACAAAATTTTGTATTTTTAAAAAAAAAATACAAACACACACAAAATAAAAACAAACAAAATTAATTCGAAGAATAGAAAATAAAATCAAAACAATTCCCCGGCAATGGCGCCAAAAACTTGTTCGTCGATGGAAATTCTATCGGTTTAGAAAACCGTCGAACGAATTTAAATTAAAAATATAACCGCAAGCGCACGACGTACACTTGTAGTACATGGCGAATACGGGTCGATCTGCAGGGAATTGACGATTTTAAATCTCTATTCAATCAAATTAACCGAAGTTCAAAATGTGATTAGCTAAAAATGTAGAAAACTAACAAAAGAAAATTGATAAAAATATGAAAGTGTGAAGGCAATTTAGAGGCAATTTCCACTCTCTAGATCACATAAATCAACAAAATGAAGTTATGATCTCTCTTTTCTTGTCATTAGTGTAATTAGTTGATGTGCTTATCATAAGTATGGTATATTTTTGCTATTAATTAGCACAATATAAACCATCAAACTATAACACAACCACTAATACACATTTATCTCTTATGAAATATGACAACAAAGTTGAAAGCAAAATCTATTTTAAGCATGGCCTATTAACTATTGTTTAGAAATATAGGCCATCAAATTTTAATTTCAACAATCACTTCATTACCATCATCATATGTAGATGAAGAGGTGATCATTTTTTGTGATTGTTTAAGCATAGCCTATTTGGTGTCAACAATATAGGCTATCAAATTCACATCAAAACCAACAAGTTAAACCACTTCAAATGATTCATTAAGCACAAAAAGAGAGCATAAACATCAAAATGTTGCATCTACATACTAGAGAGCTTCATTACCCCTAAATTGTAGGGATTAGCCTCTCATATTTGTTATCATATGAACAAATGTAGCTAGCAACATGAAAGCAAAAAAGAAAGGAAAATGAAGACTAATGGAAAAGAGAAGCTAATTAACAAGAATTAAAACTAACTACTTGCATGAAAGTAAATCTACACCACAACATGAAAGGAAATGAACAAGAAAAGAAAAGGAACATGTATGGAATTGCATAAAAAAATTACATGAAAAGAAGAAATGGCTAAGTAGCCATGAAAAGAAAAAGAGAAGAGATTTCTATATTTTTTAGCCTAAACTAAACTAAAGAGAGACTAAGAGAGAAGAGGGTTACATGAAGATATGGGGTATTTATACAAGTGTTAAACCCTAATTCATATTTTTGGGGAATGCCCAAATTACCCTTGAGAAAGTGTGGAGGCCAAGTAATCATTAGCTTCTACTAATCATCATTTAATTGTACATGAAGCCATTAGTTCCATAAGCATGTGCATTAGCTTCTAATTTGTACATTAAGTTAGGTGGGGTCCTCTATTATCATGCCTTTGAATTATTTCCATCTTCATTTCTCTATCTTCACTCTTGTGCATGCATACATCTTCATGAAACCACTTGTATATGAATTCAAATTCCTATAAAATAATCTAGAAATTTCTAATTAAATTTTCTCAAATTAATATATGCACAAAAATGACCATTTTGCCCTTGGATGAAGATGAATATGTGACGATTTGAAAATAATATTAATTTTGGTTTAAAAAAGTTAAAATGCCCGATATGATCATTTATTTAATTTAAATAGATTAAATATGGTGGTAAAAATATGCACATTTACGTGCACATCAGTGACAAACTAATGCAACAGAGATATATGCATACACATGAAACCAGAGGGATGAAAAAGTCAACATGAATGCATACAACATGGATTCAAACTAGTATTAGAGAATTAAATGCACACAACAACAAACAAGCTCAGTTTTAACAATGTAACATGACCATGCTCAACAAACATGGTCTGGTGTAAAGAAACATGAAGACTCAACGTAAGTGAACCCAGACCAATAGACTATCATAACCCAGATGAATGCAAATCGACACAAGTGCACCAAACCAGTTCCATAAACATGACTCAAGCTCAACAACTCAATGCAATCAAACAGTCCAGGCAACCTCATATACAAAGTTTAGGGCTGCACACATATGTACCAAGAGGACAGCATATATGGCAACACAAGCATATGGAGATGATCAACATAATACAAGTTCAGTGTGAAGGCAACATAGAGAAACCCAAAGTGGATACTAGTTCAGATCATATGAAACTGAGATAGGACATCAAGGCACCGGAACAATATGGATACCATCACACTCAAAGCAGTGGAAATCAAACAAGTGTACAAAAGACATGTACAAGTTCATATGCACTGACTCAAAGTCTGAAAACTTATGCAACAAAGGAGATAGTGATGAATACAAGCAGTTCGAACAAGTTAGAGTAGTTTCAAATACTAATTTAAATGTAAAGGTCAAAAATTCGAATATTGCCAGAAAATGAATGAAACAACAGGTTGAATAAATCACAGAGAAAATCATGGTGAACCAGAAAGTTTTAAATTGTTAAAAAAAATCTAATATTGGCAGCAAAGAATGGAACATGTGACCAAGTCGGAAATTATCTCAAATTTCAAAGTGCCGAAGTCATAGGAGCACAAAGAACGGAATCGACCAAAGCAATTCACGAAAATTCGAATTCGTGGAATAACAAGTACGAATGGAACAAGTCAGAAGTCATCACCAACATTCAATCATTAATAGAACGACCAAGCAAAAATCATGAATAATTCAAAGGAAAATATACGAACGTAATTTTAGGTATTTTATCCCTATAAATTACCCCATATCATCATCGGCTTAAGGCATCGAGTTCGAAAGCAAAATTGAGTCAAGCTTAATCATAAACCAAAAAGGAAAATCGCATACCAGTATTGGAACTCGATCGAGAAGCGATCGCAAAGCAATTGAATTTCACTGATAGAAGAAGGAGCAAAGCAGGAACGAAAGCATCAGATGATTCGAGCCTCAATTCTTACAGGCGGCAGCTCAATTCCAGAAACCCTAATTGTTGAAGAGAAGCAAAAGGGAACGACCACGAAAATAAAAAAGAGGAGACAGTGTTTTTGCTCTAATTATAATTGGGCCGGTCTTATTCTTATGTTTGGGCTTAATTTTAAATAATAGGGTTTTCGTTTTTTATTTTGTTTTTTAGTTTTATTTGTAATTTCTTTCTAAAATTATGTAATTTTCTAGTCGTGTGACTAGGTACAAACTACGGGGCGTAGTTTGAGAATTTGCAACTCTGTGGCTGAGTTGTAGCAGGGTTTTGAGCGTAGAGTTAGGTTAGTCATTAGCGGGTGTCGTAAGTTTACGTGTGTAAGCGTCTGACTACTTAATTCCTGGTAGAAACCTTGGGGGCAACACGTAGGTAGGTTATTGCCGAAGCTGGGTAAATCTGTGTGTGATCTCTACTGCATTATTTTCTATGTTTATTTTTAATTCTGTGTTAATTTTTATTATTATTAGTATCACCCTATTCACCCCCCCCCTCTAGGGTGAAAACGATCCTACAATGGTACTAGAGCTAGGAACAAAAACCATTTTTTGTTTTAAAATTTTGATTTTTTAAATGGCTTCTTTTAATAAAGCTTTTGCTGAGCGTCAGTCCATAGTTAGGCCACCCATGTTCAATGGTGAATACGCATATTGGAAAAATAGAATGAAATTTTTTCTTAAAACCATTGATGCATGGAATATTGTTGAGACGGGATATAAGACACCAACTGTAGTGGTAGATAATCGAGAAGTCAAAAAACTGATGGATCAATGGACAGATCTTGAAACTAAACTGCAATTTGCAAACACTAAAGCTATGAATTCTATTATCTGCTCATTAAATCAAATTGAATTTAATCATGTCTCACATTGTCTAACTACACTGGAAATTTGGCACACACTTGAAGTGACTCATGAAGGAACCTCCCAAGTCAAAGAATCTTGCCTTGCCATGCTCAGTAGTGAATACGAAAACTTCATAATGGCAAAGGATGAAAGTGTCAAAGAAATGTATGGACGGCTTTCAAATCTAGTATACAAATCAAAATCCCTTGAAACACCATACACGGAGCTGGAAATAGTTCGAAAAATCCTCAGAATTCTTCCACGAAATTTTGAAGCAAAAGTGACTGCCATTTAAGAATCAAAGGATCTGAAACAAATTAAAGTCGAAGAACTCATCGGAAATCTCACCACTTAAGAGCTAGAAATCAAATTCAAGGAAGAACATGAAGGAGGTGATACACAAAAGAAATCAATAGCTCTGAAAGGAACAACGGAAAGTGAAGATGATGATGATGAGGATGGAGCAGTTGGACTAGCACTGTTAATAAAGTGATTCAAAAGGTGGAACCACAAATATGAAAATCCAACTCTAAATCAACAATTGAAAAACAGAATAGTCAAAGTACTAGACAACTCAGAAGAGCAGGAGATCATTTGCCACAAGTGCAATAAACCTGGTCACATCAAGCCCAATTGTCCTCAAAATCGACTCAGCCAAGGAAAGAAATCGAGAAGGAGAAGTTTTGCAACCACTTGGAATAAAAGTGATGATGATAATAAAGGCACTAGCTGTGAGAGTGAAAAAGCATATCTGTGTCTTCGAGGTGATACAACTGACAGCGATGATGACGAGCCAAGCGAGGTATCAAAACTGACTCACTCACAATTACTTATATATTTTCACGAAGTAAATGGCTGTTTTGAACGACTTAGGGAGAAGTACGCTAAACTTGAATCACAAAAAGATATTTGATAGAACTAAATAAACAGCTTGATCAATTGGTTAAAAACTATCGAAACAAGAGCCTAAGTGTGATAAGTGTCCATCATTTGAAGAAGAAATAAAAAATATCAGAAATTAAAATTAAATCGCTTAAAATGAAATTCTGATTTTTGAAAGAAAGTGAAACATTAGGAGAGAATATTATATTAAAAAGTGCACCTTGTTATTGAATGAAAATGAATCACTCAATACACAAGTCCAACAATTGTCTAAAACTTTAGGAAAATTCTCTAGAGGAGAAAAATCACTAAATATTTTGTTAGGGAAACAAACTGTTAATACTGTTAAACAAGGACTTGGGTATATTCAATCTGAGTTAGAAGTGAAACTAATCATGTTAACTCCAAGTGCACAATTTGTAGAAAAATTGGACACTATCAAAACAATTGCTGGTTTAGACCCAAACACACGAAAACCATACCAATTTGAGTTCCTAAAGGCAAGAATGTAAAATCCCTTAGAATTAAACAAATTTGGGTACATAGATTGTATTGGGTCTACACAAACTTATTTTTCAAAATCGTTTGTCACTAACAATCATGGACCTATAAAAACAAATAGGTCACAAAATCTTTCCTTGTGTAAGTATGGTGGCAGGCTAAAGAACAACAACAGTGTTACCTGGATTCTGGCTGTTCCAGGCACACGATGGGTGACAAATCAAAGTTTCCTTAGCCTAGAGAAGTACAAAGGTGGAAGAGTCAAAATGGGCAACAAATGATGTGTTATATGTTGAAAATCTGCACCATAATCAGATTTTAATCAGCCAGTGATCAACCGAGAAAATTTGAGCACCACAATTAATTTTTGACAAGGATGAAAAAGGTAAGATAGTTGATCAAAAGAAACATTGAGGTATGATTGATCACTTCTTCATCTTACTGCTTCTAGACATTGGGTTCTCTGCTTGCTTGTGTACATGGTTTCAATCAAATCCAAATGAATCTCATTTTAAAAGCTGTAAAAGGATTATTAGGTATTTATTGCACACCTCACTGTTTGGTCTATGATATCTATCTAATGATAACTTTGAGTCAAAGGGGAATTCAGATGCAGATTACACTGGTAGCCTAGTTGATAGAAAACGTAATGGTGGAACGTGTTTTATGTTGAGACATTTGTTAGTTGCATCACATTTTTCAAAGAAAATATCTGCATAATTTTCATTTCAACTGATTTTAAATTGACAGACATTTTTACAAAAGCCCTTCCAGAAAATAGTTTTTGTTGACTTCATCTCATTTTAGGCATTTTAGAAATTTGATTTTATATTTATTTTTGGATTTGATCGTAAATGAATACATTAACTAATCTGACTCCCTACTGATTATCAAAAAGATAAACAGTGACTGAAAAAGTGATGAGTGTTGATATTAATCATATATTATGACTTGAGATAGTATAGTTAGTAAAAAAAATTTAAAAATTTAAACAAAATTTGTAATAACTTTGATTGGTAAAATTCCATGACCATCTCTATTTCTATCACATCTTTATTTCTATCATATTTCTAACGACCATCACTCATCAAAATCCAATATAGTATGTCAAATTGTGGTATTTTAAACGAAAAATTATTCATTTTTTTTAAATTTAATTAGCAATAAAAACATCAATAGTATTCGCCCTCATTTAAAAGTCCTCACGGTTATGCATGCATGAATTACTTGGAATCTTTGATTATGTGCTTTCATGCTCATTTAAAAGTCCTCACGGTTTTGCATGTATGGAACACATATCAAAATTGATTATTAAATAGACGAGTTGATTCTATTCCCATTTAAAAGTCCTCACGGTTATGCGTGGTTAGAAGATACTTGAAATTCATTTTTTTTAAAATTGGGAATACTACTACCCTCATTTAAAAGTCCTAACGGTTATGCATGGTTAGTAAGTATTCAAATTCCTATCATACCACAAATAGATACAACTATATGGTTTTATATACCGACATCCCCCTATCACTCAAAAGTGGAATATGAGCCTAACAGAGTATTTATGATTTTTGTTTGATTTTTTATTGAAATTTAAAATTTATACTCGATTAAGTATTAATGTTGTATTAATATCTATCATTTTATCACTATTTTCTAACACTATTACTCTTTTGCTGATAACAAAAGGGGAAGTGAGAAGTTAAGATTTTGACAAATAAGTCAAGTCATATTTTTTATTTGCATACTCCCATCTAGGTTCATTTGCATATTTTTTATTTATTTTCATGCATATGTGAAGTGGGAGCTTTGTTGTAGGTGGAGCATTCAAATAGGGGGAGCAAATAGAATTCTTCATGACCAAATACATTTAATAGTGTCAAAATCTTAATATATGTTTGTTATCATCAAAAGGGGGAGATTGTAGAATACAATAGCCTATGATTTTTGTTTGATGATAATAAACATATATATATATATATATTCATTTAAATGTATTTGTTATTGTACTATTTTATTTTTCACATAATTAAATAAATATTTGTTCTAATAAAATAAATAACACAGAATTCATATTCAAACAAATATTTTATTCAAACAAATATTTATTACAAATTCGAATAGTACAAATTTAAGCTCTCACTATACATTTACACATTGTCAATTACAATACAATTTCAATTACAACACGATTTTCAATATACAACTTTTACATACATTTTCACCTCACTACATTCACTCATCACTCGTATTTGATCTTCAACTCTAATCCAGTTTGTATCCCATATCTAAATTATCTGCAAAATAAATATTGATGCAGTAAAATTGAAAAAACTATATTTTGTAGTGTACGATGAAGCGTGTGTTTGAAAATATTGTTTGCCTCGTTTATTTGGGTTGTTCGTCATCATTTATTTTTAATCCATCATACACGAACAACTTATAACATGCAAACTGTATCACTGTACATGTCACAAGGCCGTGCACATCGATATACACTTGCTTGATAAAATTGCAGGGACGGGTGAGCACGAGGTCAAACCCTAGCAAAAGCTGGATTCAACTTAGGTGGCGATACAAAAAAACATCACAGAATTCGGGCACAAGTACGGGGCAGTGCATATGCACAAAGTGGTGCATACAACATTTTAGTTTCGACACACACATGAAAACTCCATGATGCAACAATCAAGACTCAGGCGATAGGCAACAAGACAGAAGCTCAAAGTCACAAGGGTAACATGAACTCAACAAGCTACTTGAAGCCAGCAACACAAGTTTGCAAAGCATGCAGCTCAAACAAAGGTAATAATCAAAGTCTGTTTCAATAAAGAAAGTATGAAAACACATGAAGACACAATGCAACACAAATGACAACTGCCTCAATCAACCTAGTGGAGACCAAAACCACTAGACATGAAGACCAAAAGACTTCAACATCGAACCAGACATGCACAATGCAAACATTCAGAGGTAAACAGTTCAGAACTAAACTGCACCAGACCAGACCACATGTTCAAAGTGCTCAAATGTACACATGACTTCCAAAGGAAACCAGATTGGAAATGTGCTACAGCAAGTTCACATACATACAACTCTGCATAAATAGAAAAGCCTCAACATACATATACACATGCTTGTATACATGTATATACACAGTAACAAACTAATGCAACAGAGATGTATGCATACCATGAAACCAGAGGGATGAAATAGTCAACATGAATGCATACAACATGGATTCAAATTAGTATCAGAGCATTCAATGCACACAACAACAAACAAGCTCAGTTTTAACAATGTAAGATGAACATGCTCAACAAACATGGTCTGGTGTAAAGAAACATGAAGACTCAACACAAGTGAACCCAGTCCAACATACCATCATAACCCAGATGAATGCAAATCGACACAAGTGCACCAAACCAGTTCCATAAACATGACTCAAGCTCAACAACTCAATGCAACCAAACAGTCCAGGCAACCTCATATACAAAGTTTAGGGCTGCACACGTATGTACAAAGAGGACAACATATATGGCAACACAAGCATATGGAGATGATCAACAGATACAAGTTCAGTGTGAAGGTAACATAGAGAAACCCAAAGTGGATACCAGTTCAGATCATATGAAACTGATATAGGACATCAAGGCACTAGAACAATATGGATACCATCACACTCAAAGCAGTGGAAATCAAACAAGTGTACAAACGACATGTACAAGTTCATATGCACTCACTCGAAGTCTGAAAACTTATGCAACAAAGGAGACAGCGATGAATACAAGCAATTCGAACAAGTCAGAGTAGTTTCAAATACTAATTTAAATGCCAAGGTCAAAAATTCAAATATTTCTAGAAAATTAATGAAATGGCAGGTTGAATAAATCACAGAGAAAATCATGGTGAACCAGTAAGTTTTAAATTGTTCAAAAAAAATCTAATATTGGCAGCAAAGAATGGAACATGTGAACAAGTCAGAAATTATCTCAAATTTCAAAGTGCCGAAGTCATAGGAGCACAAAGAACGGAATCGACCAAAGCAATTCACGAAAATTCAAACTCATGGAATAAAAAGTACGAATGGAACAAGTCAGAAGTCATCACCAACATTCAATCATTAATCGAACGGCCAAGCAAAAATCACGAATAATTCAAAGGAAAATATACGAATGTAATTTTAGGGATTTTATCCCTATAAATTACCCTATATCGGCTTAAGTTATCAAGTTCGAAAGCAAAATTGAGTCAAGCTTAATAATAAACCAAAAAGGAAAATCGCATACCGGTATTGGAACTCGATCGAGAAGCAGCCGCAAAGCAATTGAATTTTACTGATAGAAGAAGGAGCGAAGCAGGAACGAAAGCATCAACGATTCGAGCCTCAATTCTTACAAGCGGTAGCTCAATTCCAGAAACCCTAATTATTGAAGAGAAGCAAAAGGGAACGGCCATGAAAATAAAAAAAGGAGACAGAGTTTTTGCTCTAATTATAATTGGGCCAGTCTTATTCTTATGTTTGGGCTTAATTTTAAATAATAGGGTTTTTTTTATTTATTTTTTTAATTTTATTTGTAATTTCTTTTTAAATTATGTGTTTTCTAGTCGTGTGACTAGGTACAAACTACGGGGCGTAGTTTGAGAATTCGCAACTCAATGGCCAAGTTGTGGTAGAGTTTTGAGCATAGAGTTAGGTTAGTCATTAGCGGGTGTCGCAAGTTTACATGTGTAAGCGTCTGACTACTTAATTTCTAGTATAAACTTTGGGGCAGCACGTGGGTAGGTTATTGCCGAAGCTAGGTAAATCTGTGTGTGATCTCTACTGCATTATTTTTTATGTTTATTTTTAATTCCGCATTGTTTTTTATTATTATTAGTATCACCCTATTCACCCCCTTCTAGGGTGAAAACGATCCTACAAACTATTGGGGGGTTGGAATCGAGTTTCTCCTTATTCCTCTTGTGGAAGAACTGTTGTTTGTACTTTTTTCAGGAATAGTATCGTGAAAATCAATGGTCAGCCCTTTAGCAAGATCAAAGCATGTGTTTTTTCTTCAATTTATTGTATTTCTTGTTTTTATTTGCACTAGTTAATTGAGAAGCTTCTTTAGTTGCTTGCTTCACTACAAATGTTGCCAGTCCAGTGGATATTGCTAAAGATTGGATACCTTTCGAAGAAGAAATCCATCCAGAAGGAGGTGGATGTGAATATGGTGGGATGTCATTGTCTTCAAGCACATTCAATACAATATCTTCATGTGTAAAATTAGGAGCAGTTGAGTTGGGGAGGGTTAATGGTTTAAGGGAAGTAGTGTGCTCATTATTAGATTAAATGGGAATGGAGAGATCTGGTTGGTCAATCGATAAAGTAAATTCATGCACGTGAAACTCTTTTCCAATTGCACGCTGTAAAACATGCATAGATTCTAAATTAATTACTGGCAAGTTTGCAATGTCAATAACTACTGCAGATTCATCATGAAGCAATAGGCAATCACGCCACTACTGAACTAGTTTCACACAGTTGGTTTGGCGAACTTAAATCAATAATAGCATCCTCATTATTTACTTTAATCGGTTCCATACATTTAACATCATTAACACCTTCTACCTCTTTTCATAAATCATCACAAGTTTCACCTTCTACTTTATATGTCCTAGGAAACCTAGAATTTTTTTGAAGTTAATACATCTTCAACATCTGGTTTTTTTTTTGCCAACATTCACCTCTGTTTCAATTTTCTTCTCAATACCTTCTTCCATGAATAATCCATCTTCATTTACAACCTGATCTATAGTAATAGTTTCACAAGTCTCCCCTAAAGCAGAAATATTTTCCTTGGCAACTTCCTTCACCTTGCTTTTATTACTTTTCTTAACATATCCAACCTTCCTCCATACATTTTTAGAACCTATTACCTTCTTGATAGCAACGTTTCCCATACTTACATCCTTTTTCATTGCGACATCCCCACCCACTTGCTTCTCTGCATTTTCCCCTCCTCCCAATTTTCAATAAGACAACTCTCAGTGGTATGCCCAAAAACTTTACAAATAGAACATATTTTAGGCTTCCACTCATAGTAAACTTGCTCAAATGGTTCGGTCCCATCCTCTAGTTTAAAAGAAAAAATATCCATTTCTAACGTAGGTGTGACTTCAACCAAACACTTAGCATAGGCTAACCTTTCCAATCTCTCTGTTATTTTATCCAAACAAATCAATTACCAATTTTGCTAGCAAGCTAATTTATTCCAATAGAGGGCCACGCAATCAAAGAGATGCAGACAATTGAATCCAAATGGGTACTGATTTGATGGTGCCACACACATTGCTAAAAGTGGGGGGGTCCCATTACTTCACAATAAACATTCTGTTTCTCATCAGAATTGGGTCTCCTTCCATGATTTTCTTTTTATCCACATCACTAGATAAGAGAAATAAAAAAAACTATTCCATCAATCTTCACTTTGATGCTGCCTTTCAACCACCAAATTTTCTTTAGATGTTGAATTAGTACCATGTAAGAAAGTGGTTTGTCAAGAAAAAACCCCACCAAAAAATCATGCCAAACTTCTTTTCCTGCATCAAGTATAGTTTGGGGAGGAACTAAAGCATCACCAAAAAAATCATTCGCCAAATTAACAGGAATGTACTTCCCAGCATTGTGCGGTTTTCTTTTAAAAGAGGAATCATGTTGACAAGGACCAACCACAGGAGGGGCAGAAGCCGAAGAAAAAGAGGGAAAAGGAAGGGATGAAAACAGAAGGCAAGAGACCGGAGACAAAATGAGGATTAGAGTCGAAAGAGGGTGGAATGAGAGGGATAGGTGGAATGGGAGACGGAATAGCTGAAGGTGAAAGTGGAGGGGTTAAAAGGGTGGAGTAAATTTAAAATCCTTAGGCTAGAGGGAAGGGCAGGAGAAGGAGGGAACGCTGCCATTAACGAATGAAAAAAAGTGAGAAGATATATTTTTGCCACTGGTGTTCAAAAAATAGATTAATCTAAATAAATTCAATCCCCAAATATACACTTTCATCTTAATATGACTAATATTTAACAATGTACCACTAAACCAATTATGTGGTGAACTTCGTGCGCGTAGCACATGTTCATTCTATCTAATGTATAGGCAACATGCATTTTTAATTAGGCCACTACTCGATAATGTTTTAAAAACCAAAATCACTAAATTAAAAAAAAAGATTTTAACAACATTGCCTTGCTATTGATTCCAGTGACTGACTTCGTCAATTGGCTGCAATGTTGACCGCGTGATAAACATCGCCTCACCAACTTCA
Organism: Allium fistulosum; assembly: GCA_030737815.1. Classification (NCBI taxonomy): domain Eukaryota; kingdom Viridiplantae; phylum Streptophyta; class Magnoliopsida; order Asparagales; family Amaryllidaceae; genus Allium; species Allium fistulosum. Next base: position 146,422,864 of record CM060908.1, on the reverse strand, counting down.
GTTGTCCACTATTGTTCCAGTTGCAAACATCGTTTAAACTATCTACAATAGAATATCTTTATTATCTCCAATCAACCCAATAGTATATCAAAATCACAAGTAGTTACTTATCTCAAAATATTTACCAATGTATCTTCCCAAATAATACTTTACTTTTTCTTTTCAAATAATATGTACTTTCATATCAAATTCCTTTATATGATTTATCAAAATACCATATAATTTCTTTTTTTTGCGAAATATAACTCATAACATTTATTTAAACTGTAACTTTATCCACAAAACATCATTTCCTAATTTATTACAAATATTTTTTCTTCTTTTCAACATAATAAACTTTCCTCAAAAATATTATTTTCAATGTTATTCAAAATATTTAATCCTTTCAACACTTTTAATCATTTCAAAACATTGAAATCTTTACAAATCATTGTGTCCAAATGCCTCATATCCTAGTGTTTATGAATCCCTATCGATAACGTTGACCGAATGCATCAATCAGAATCCTTAAGCACTCAATGGACAAACTAACATGAAATTTTAGTTCAAAAATTATTTTAATTTATAGGTATATTTTGAACAGCTTAATCTTCCATATAAACATTTGCTGGCTTCTAATAAAACTTCTTTCCAAACCATATACACACACACCATAACCAAAATGATTTTTAAACAAAACATATGCTTGCTTGTGCTAACCCATTTTAAAAAATAATAGTCTATAAGAGTACAATAAAAAAGACTCAACTTTCAAAACCCTAAACATCATAAATCAACCATCTAGAAAATAAACAAGCAAGTTTTATCTTCATGTTCATTTTAATCACATTTTAATTTTTTTCATAAAATACAGCATTTTATTTTATGTGAAAATAATTTCCATTATATCTCATAGTAAGTTCGCGACCGAAGTCACCTCTGGGTTTCAAATATAAAGATTTGAATGAGATGCTCACCTTGAGTAATAGTTCCTACCGAATACCATACTCAAGATGGATCCCCAACACCATGCATCCTTCAATCAATGCAACTATACAAAGAAATTGGAACATCAATCATCTAATCAAAACAAACAAGATACCCAGAAGAAAGTAATTTATACACTTCTGATGCGCCACTCTGATCACTACTGGATCTTCTTACTCATACTCGCATCATCACAATTTAGAATTGTGAAATAATCAATATGAGATTTAAATTAGCGTCTTTTACCACTTCGCTAACTGAACAACTCCATTCTTACTTCAAAGCCTCACAGAGGTCTAATATTTACCATCAACACTAACACTACTGGTCGGACTATAACTACTTCTACCCTCACAACATTATCAATTTCTCTACATCTCATACAAAGACTTGCACTCAAAAAAATGTAGAAGAAATTTATCATATATAATAAAAAATTTCAAATACATCCTAGATGATTACCCCTGCAATCATCGTATACTCCTACTATCACTTGGGTATAAATAATGATCCACGACACACCCATGGTGACAGAGACTCTAAGTCTCTCTAAAGTCAAGACTTGTATCTCATATACTCTGTATTGCTCTAAACCTGCTTTAATACCGAATGTAACACCCCACCTCTATACCCATACTACTAAATGGTATTACAATGCAATATTTTCTGATAATATGGAGAATGAGGTGATACTGGATTGACATATGTGAATATTCCCTTGGGCTAATATCAGTACATATTTTAAAAATCATAAAAAATTCATAATACATAAAATGTATCGGCAAAAAGCAATAAACATGTGCATTTCCAAGATAGAACAATACACGATATAAAATAAATCATAGAGAACACAGTCATCCATGCAGGATAACATATAATAGTAAATATACATCAGTCTAAATGGGTCTACAAAAATAGTCAAAATCCCACTATCATCAAAAATATATGTGCATGACCAATATATACATATCAATAATGCATGAACACATTTGGCTACAAATATACAAAGTGATACATAAATACACTATCCTCCATCTATGTCCAACATCCATAAACTGGTCATCTCGTCCTTGAACCTGAAATGTCTCGGACTAACCCGAGTATCATATAAATAACACATAGATTAGACTATCTCTACAATGTAGATGTCAACATAAAATAACAACTGGCATGATATAAATATGTGCAACCCAAGTGGCATATGCATATCTCAAATGTCAACATATCTCAAAACCATGCACATAAAAGAAAACCCATCTCCGAGTAAAGATGATCCACACATCAAACGAGCATATAATCAAATGGGTGAAACAACTATAATCTGATTATCATCAAGTATAAAAAATCATCAACAATACAGGACATGCTCTCAACAATGCCCTAGATTATCTCTTAGACAATCGTAAAGTAGACATACCCAGGTCTGTCTTACTCAATATATATATATATATAATACATAACAATCAGCTAAATCAAACATATACAAAATATAACTATGGCATACCCTTGGTAACCAGGGTCATCTCTTAGATAACCATACAAAAGATATGTATACGATCCGACTCCATGCTCTTCGCATCTTTATCTATCCTTGTAATTGATGTGTATGGAGTGATACAACTTCATATACTCTCGGTCTGATAAATAATCCATGAGATCGATAATCACAAAATAATTAGCTAGAATTTCAGCCTCATAGTAATAGACTTGGCTCTTTGTCAAAGAAATAATCATACGGTCTCTTAGACTCTACCAATCCACTCAACTCTTAGTGTTATGGATGGTCATCAAGACTCTCGGTCCTATGTGCCCTCAGCATCATATATATCTATTTTTCCATCGATCTCAACAAATAATCTGATTAGCTCTTAGCCGTAAACACAATGATCTCATATAGGTGAATAAGTTGGTGTCTATACCATCTCAGGCATCTCATCAATAATAACCAAATGGGAGACTAACATCTCTCGGCTATTCCAGGAGCCTTCCTCGCATGCTCTCAATGCTATTCCTATAGTCTTAGTTACCTCGACGGCTATCGTGACCTAATATCCATCAAGTGCATACTACGCTATGCGTTGGTTACGACCTTGCAAGTGCCCTAATGGTAACAGATTGCTACCCTATGTAACATAAGGGCAGTGGCTCAGCCATATTCATCAAAAGGTTATCACGGATTTGGGGAACGACCCCGCAATTGGGCCGCTAGCATGGTTACTAGCCAATTTGGTTTACTCTACATCGTATAATAGTAGTATACACATAATAGGTAGACACTTTTATGGCTCTTAGCCTACTCACTCTTAGTGTGCATCACCATAAATATAATACCCTATATACTCGACCCTGTTAGAGTGACATTTACTTACAGAAGTAATTGAACAAGCGGCTCATGCATCCTATATCACCTGATGTTACTCGTCTGTTTACTTAATGCTTGTAGATTAACTCATCATCACATAATTATTCTATATAACAAGTCCAAAGAATAACTGGAGAAATATTACTGAAAGTCTCATATAGACGGAACTATAACTCCGTTTATTCTAATTCCTCATTACACAGAAATATAAATCAATCAAAATATACAATTCTATTATTTATTGATTCGAAAGGGGTTTTAAAATACATTTTTCCAAAAATCTTCAAAACAATTTCAAATATCAATTTTCGATCAAAAGAAAATCAATTTATAAAATTCTCATTCTTTCCTTAAAATCCATCTACCATTTCAAAAAGAGTTGCAAATATCTTATTCAGTTACTAGGAAATCCATAAATTAAATTTCACAGAGTTTCCAAATCAGTATGAAGAAGTTATTGCAGTCTGAACATAAAAAATAGCGGCTTTTGCACTATGCAGAGTTCAAATATGGGGATGTGGTAGCCTCTTATTTTCTAAGTACAACTGTCAGTCCCCATGGGGAACTACAGTGTGCGTTCACAAGATGAAGTATCCAACTATACCGTATTGTCCGTAATTTAGGTGGGAGTTCATCGGTCGAAGTATCGCCTAATTCCGAGTTAGTATGAAGAAGTTATTGCAGTCTGAACAAAAAAAATAGCGGCTTCTGCACTAGGCGGAGTTGAAATATGGGGATGTGTTAACCAGTTATTTTCTAAGTACAACTGTCAGTCCCCATGGAGAACTACAGTGTGCGTTCATAAGATGAAGTATCTGAGTGTCCCATATTGTCCGTAATTTAGGTGGGAGTTAATCTGTCGAAGTCTCACCGGATTCCGAGTTAGTATGAAGAAAATATAGCAGTCTGAATAAAAAAAATAGCGGCTTTTGCACTAGGCGGAGTTCAAATATGAGGATGTTGTGCCATGTTATTTTCTACGTAAACTGTCAGTCTCCTTGGAGAACTACAGTGTGCATTCACAAGATGAAGTATCCGAGTGTACCATATTGTCTGTAATTTAGGTAGGAGTTCATCGGTCGAAGTTTTTCCTGATTCCGAGTTAGTATGAAGAAGTTATTGCAGTCAGAACAAAAAAATAGCGGTTTCTGCCTAGGCGGTGTTCAAATGTGGGGATGCTACTATCAAATCTACTTCCACGGGTACAAATAAAAATGCATGCACATTGTGGTTAAATGCAGGCCCACCTGGGCGTGCATATGTACTTGTACAACATAATAATGGTTGTCATTATCAAAAAGGAGGAGATTGTTAATACCTTAGTTATTGATTTTGATGATAACAACCTTGGTAATAAAAATACATTCATATAAAATATGGATACTAATGATTTTGCCAAGTTATATAGTGTATAGTGCAGGATATTATACATGTATTGAATCAAAGACTATACAATATAAAGATTCAAGAAATGAACACATAGACTCATGAGTATAAAGATCAAGATATGAAGATCTCAAGGCTATGATATAATATATGAATTCATATAATATTGTTAAAGTCCCTAGTACCAATCTTTGATCTCTATTTCTTATTTTCTTATCTTTTAATTTTAAAATAAAGTATATTTTTAAAATATATTTAAAAATATTTTATAAAAGATTTTCAAGTATAAAATGTTTATAAATTATGTTTAAACTATTTTGCGAAGTATCATAATAATTTACAAAGTATATCATTTTCAAAAGATAATTTAAATAAAAGAGTTTTCAAAATACACATGGGTATGTCGACATATACCCTATATGTATATCGACATATTTGCCGAAAATTTGAAATTCATATTTTGAAATGATGTGTCTGTTCGTTGAACTCTTCACAAATGGACATGTCTGTTTATTTTCTATATATAGAGGGTTTTCAAAAAAAATTGTTTACTATTTTCTTATTATGTTCTCTCCTCTTACTCTGCCAAAATTTCTATTGAATTCAAACCAAAATCAATTCAATCTTCAATCTGCTAATTCTCTACTACTTACTCTCTGATTTTAATCATCTCTCTCTCAATCAAAGATCAAAGTGTTGTCTAAGAGGCTATAGGTTCATTGTAGCCGAAGACCAAGAAATTGATCGCTTTGAAAAAACCCATCAAACTTTAGTTGTGTTTAAGTGGGTTTTCCAGTATCCCCTTTAAATCAAGTGGGTGTGGTTGGTTTCCTAGAAATCCAAGTGGGCGTGCTTGTGTCCCATCCAAATCAAGTGAGCGTACCCAAAGCTCGGAAAATCCAGAGGACGTGTTTTGTAGCCTTGAAATCTAGATTGCATTGGGTTTGCCTTCTGCCCGTTGAAAGATTAGCATTTGAAAAGAAATCTATACAAGCAATTATACAGAACTAGATGCAGGGTAACTCTGAACCAGTATAAAAATCCCTGGTGTGATCTCTCTAATTCTCTACTTTGTTATTTTACTGCATTTATACATACCTGTGTTTGCATATGTGGCTGTTCATTTTGTGTTGATAAATAATAGTCTTGAAAGAATCTTAAAATGATTCATAGAAATTAGAAAACACTATTTACACTCCTTTAGTGTTTAATTAGCCTTAAGATCCATAGTTCTGCAATCCACAGACTTGAGTTGACCATGATACTAACTCCATATAACAGAGGAGACGAATCCTCTCTTAGATAGTGTTTCACCTCCAATACTTCCACTCGACCTAACTATACTTATTCAATGGATATCGCGCCATGATTTGACTATAATCAAAGCGAAGCTTTCATATTGAAGATTGACATTCGTGAATTGAGAGAACTATGTAAACAGTCACATCGACATTTTCTGTTTGCCTTAGTAATATTAACCTACGAAAAACTATCGAGCGAGTCGTTCCATCGTTATCCAATAACTATTAGTATGTAACCCCTTGGTGCCTCCAATAGTCATGAGTAATTATGACAACTCGGATTTTTAACATCTGCTAATTGGGGAATTAACTGATTTTAATTATCGGAATATTAATTTTGATTGATCAAATAAATAAATTTTCTGATGATAAAATACCTGAATCTGTATAGTGATCTAAAAATTATATATATTTGGGATTTGTAAAACAGCTGGGTATGTATAGATTGATAAATATTCTAGAAATGTGTATATATATAAACTCCATCATTTAAATTAAGGTAAAATACCCATAAATATATATATAGACAAATATATACAAACTCTATGATGTTCAATATATATAAATATGTAAATGCATATATATGTGTATATACCCATATGAAGTAAAATATGGGAAAGTTTGAATATAAAAATAAATAAATATATATGTAATATCAAAACATACATAAGCAATGTATATGAATAGAAAACATATGCAAGTAAATAAATATGTAAAAGTTTGAATATAGGTAAATATATATAATGATAAAAATATACAAGTATATGTGTGTGTTCATATTAAATAGGAATATGTAAATAAGCATGCAAAAAAAAATAAGTGTAAACATAGATGATGGCAAGTATTAGAAAATATATATATATATGTATATATATATATATGTATAATAACAACATATATGGATATGATACCTATCCAAAAATATATATATTTATATATAACACATAAGTTAATATATAAGTGAATGTACATGTAAACATAAGAGGAGACAACATCAAATCCTAGTTTACAAAACATTGCATCAGGTCAAAGATAAATCAAATCAGTTCAAACAACCTCTGACCAAACAAAGGAAAAAAAATAAAAGTGAGAAGAAGCTTACGGTAGAAGGCAGCTTACCCCTTTTTCTTATTTGTACATCCACTCCTGTCTTCTTCTTCAATTCATTCGAGAGCAAGCTAAGTGTAAAACAAAGATTCAACTGGAATCAAGCAACAAAGATCAGTTCGGATTCAAATTTACAAACGAGCTTCAAGATCAAATCAAAAATCCAGATTCTCAAAGGGCTTTCTCTGTTCAAACTGGAAACTGTGAGTAAACTACCATTTTAAATTTCGAATCTGCTATGATATCTTGATGCTATATACTTGAAGTTGTTGTTAGAAAAGATGCTTGTATAAATGTTAATATACTTGCATGTCTGTGTGTATGTATATATATATATATATTGTTGTATGCATGTCTGTTTACAGGCATTTATATCTCTGTTTAAACATTCACAGGCTAAGAACAACACAAATAAATCAATATCTTCCCAAAGAAAACATTTTTAGATTATGATTTTTGAATGAAAAAGGATGGTAATAGTGTAATATTGTTTTTAAAAATAATTGAAAGTGTTTATGTTGAATAATTATCTCAAAAATGATAAAAATCAGTAATGATCTAAAATAATCAGAAAATCAATTATCTTAATTTCCATTTTTGATTGTACAACTAGATTCGTATTACAAATCAATTATTTTTTATAATCATCTTAAGATTTTTAAGTGCGTAATTGATGAGTTATCTCGAGTTGATTAAATTTGGCATTTTCGTCAAATTCCGTTGAACGGCGTCGAGTTGAGGGTCGGGCGTGATGTCGAAGGTAAAGGAAGGGATGGAGATCATAGGAAAAATGGGGATGGGTTTTATAAATGGCCATGGTGGCGGCACGGCGTTGAACTAGGGTTCGACTGTTGTTTTGGTCAGTGGGTTTGTCGAGGCAATTGCATCATCGACGTGGCACCGGAGTGGACCGGTACGGAGGGAAACAGAGCAGAGGACATCGGCAATGATGTGGTCGGAGTTTCGAAACCTCTGGTGAACTGTGGCAGCGAGTCGAGGGGTTTTAGATGATTTTGTTTGTTCTAGTATTCAATCAAGTTACTCGATTTTAATCTACGGCGAAACTAAGGGTTCTGATGGGTCAGGTTCGTCGATGGTGATGTCGACGATATGTTGAAGGTCGGGGCAGTGACTGGAGGTGATCGAGGAGATGGTGCACGTGCACAGTTTGTCAGTGTACCTGGGTGATGTTGAAGGATTGGAAAAGAAGATGATGCTAGGAGTTATCTCGAAGGGATTCTCGGAGTTTTAGCTGATTTGCTCGGGTGAGTCTTCGGGATTTTTATGTGTGTTGTTTCCTAGTTTAAAACTTTAAAACTAAACTAAGTTTTGGAAAAAAAGGAAAAAAAGAAAAAGAAAAGGAAGGTGATTTTCTCGGGTCAAGTCTCGAGTACTATACGGGTTGGGCTCGAAGTTAAATTTTAAACAGTTTTTAAGTTTAAATATAAGCAAGTTCTAAAATTTAAAATGAATATTAGTTTAAACTGTTATATGATAAATGTTTTAAATAGTTTGATTAAGGAAATTATAAAATTTGTTTAGCTTAAATTGTTAAGTTAAATGCTTAAGTTATTTAAACTTAAATTAAATGATTTAATTAGGCAAGTAAATTATAAAGATAAAAGTTTTAAATATGATTATGATAATTAAGAAATTAAATAAAGATAAGTAGTTTATCTTAAAGTTAATTAAGACCTTGGGTGATTATGGATTAATTAAATTAATAAAGTAATTTAAAGAGTAATTAATTTATTTAATTAATTAATGATAAAAGGGTAGTTAATTAACTTAATTAATTATGAGTTAACTAATTAGAGATTAATTAATTCGTAATTAAGGATAAATTAATTAAGTAATTAGATATTAATTACTTAAATGATAATTACTTAATGTGAGTAATTAAAGGATAAATTTGTTAAGGATTAATTAATTTAATTAGTAATTAAAGGTTAAATTAATTAATAATGAAAGGTTAATTAATTGAGGATAATTAACCAACAGGATAATTACTTAATGGAAGTAATTATGGATAATTAATGGGTAAGTAAAGGGTGATTAATTAACGGTTTGTAATAAATTAATGGTTAAGTAAGCAGGATTTGAAAGGTGATTGAAGTAATTAATTTAATTTATTTAAATTAATTAGAAATGGTGTGACAAAATAATCTTTCTTATGAATGATTGAATGATATTGTATGCCTTGGATTAGTTGATATATCTGATATGTGATTTGTGATGCTATGTGCTATGATATGTTTGGGTTGAACTGTGATAATATGGTTTGTCTATCTATGATGAATGGCTATGTAAATATGAAATTTTGGACAAAAATGGAATTGTTTAAACTTAAACAGTTTTGTTTTTAAGATAATATTGGATTCGAAGAGACCGGGGTCGGGTATCAAAAAAAAACCTGAAACCACTTCGATTTAGTTATCTACAATAATTCTTTATAGATTTGTTATGTAAAATAGATAGACTGGAATGAAATGATTTAAATGATTGGACCATTTAAACTAAGTAAAGGTACTTAGGGATCAAATTGTGAAATAAGTGTTGAGCATAACAAGTAATGAACTCGTAGTGAAGCACGAGTTACTCGGGTTTTCTTTTGTGTTGAACTTAGTATTTCATGTTAGATGGGTTTACTTACGCTGGTTTCCAGCTTGACCCGGGTGTTACTTTGATGTAATGCTCGGGTCAGACCGAGTATTACAGATTTTCAAGTAAGGACGTTCTGGAGCTCAGGAGGTGAGCTGGATGGCAGAAACGTATGGAGTGTTTCTGCTATGATATATTTCTGTTTATCTGAGACATGTTGATTTGTATATGTCCAGTGTTTGAGCATGTGTGTAACTCTGGTGTATAAAAATGTAATCAACTGATACAGTATTCTTTTGTAAACTGTTATTATTTGATATTATATTTTGATCCGCTGCGATTTGTGAGAATCAGTGCTGTGTTTCTGTTTCTTCTTCTTCTTCTATCTCTTTCTTCTTTTCCTAACTATCTGGAATTTTCGCGATCGAAAATTTTGGGTCGTTTCAGTAATACAATGCCCAACATTTGGAGAACGTTACGTACTCTAGTCTCAAAGGATACATCAATACTCGATGCATCTTGACTAGATATATTTAAAATGATGTGTCTATCATATTGTGATGCAATACTCATGATTGCATTTATTTGTACTTACCATCACAAGAACAACATTTATGGATTTTCTGTTAAATATATTTTAATTAAATATTTAATTATATATAACATCTTGATATATAATAGAAAGAAAAACACCTTTATTATGAACAAGAATTGATTACAAAGTTAATTAATTTACAATAAATTACAGAATCGCCGCTAGGGCGTATCCCTAACTCTATCACATTGTCATGGTTAGGTTTTATATCATGTATTAATAAATAACATATATGTATATATGAGATGAAATACCATATCTTTAACACTCTGATGTATCTCATATACATTATTTGTCATGTTGTACTGCACTAATTTCTATTATATGTTTTCCTTTCGCTATGAATTTGCAAACGACGTTGCATAATGGATAGTTTTAGTTCTATCACTCAAACAAATGTCGTGTTCCAATACTTGCGAATCAGACTACTTAGCAAGCATCGTTGATGGCGTCGGGAGTGGTAGGTCTTCACATGTCGTATCAGAGCCAGGTTCAATATTGGGGATACGTTTAGTTAAAAGCCTTTCTTAAGTGCATATTATGAACCAAATGTAGGAAAGTTCCTTTAAGTAAAAGCCCTTATGGATACTTGAAGGAACAAAGTGCACATAAGAGCCGAGGCATTAGAGTAAGGCATAGGACTTACAGTGGCCAAATATATTAGGGAATGTGATAGCCCATTAAGTCTAACATCTAAAATTAGTGACAAATGCCATCAAATAGCTTGCATACTAATCTCAGACATTAAAAACGGTGGACTTTCAGTTTTATAATTTAATATCTAAAATCAATATGGGCAAAAAGAAAAAAGAATCTCAAAGCAAAATTTAACTAAAAGTGTACGTATATCTCAACAATGAATACATATATCTTATTAAACCATACAAGGCTCAATACGATAAATAAAACGCCTTTATCATTCTATGCATCAATCATTATTCAACTTATAAGGAATACAATAGTAATACATGGGGTAATAATTTAAGTAAACAACAAGTACATGTTTTCTGCATTCAGACCACCTTTTCTCTCATTTTCTCCTACCGGCAAACTTCACAAATGCATGTAATGAGAAAAAATATCTTCAATTATATTTGGATTGCCCCTAAACCTACATACTCTAGCCATAGGCTTGAGAATTATTGCATGGGAAAAGACTGTTTATGTGTCTGCTCTTTTCCTCCATCAAATACTTATTAGCACATAACATTAAACAACTATACAACAAGTGCAAGCATAAAACATCACTGCTACTAAGCCATCACAATTAATCATCACAAATTTTGGAAACAACAATAATGGCAACACATAGTCATTAAACATCGCTCAAGTTTAAAACACTCAATCTCAACCCTAAACGTCAAACAAACCAACATCAATAAATATACTCACATATGTACTAATCATCAAATATTGGTAATACATCATGAATGTAAGTAAAAAATCAAATGTGTATTAATTACCTCATATTAGTAACACAACATCAATATTATCAAATGTGCACCAACCAATCAACGTTAGTAACACAAGGAACAAATCATCGGATGTTTATTGACCAATCAACATTAGTAACACAAACAAAAAATCATCAAATATGTATTAACCAATCAACATTAGTAACACAAACATCAACGTCATCCAAATAACTAGAGCTATAATTAACTACCCAATATTTGGTAATAGTAATGGTGGAATATCACACACTCATCCCAATGCGATTCCATCACAATAGAACAAACATATGTGATAATTCCAATCAACAATTAATCACATATTTTACAACCATTGAAGAGAAGATATTTATATCTACTATTTCCTCTTATGTATAAAATTATTTTATTATAAAAACACATCTATTTATTTTATCTTAAAACAATCAAAATCCTTTAAAAACGATGATATATAAATCATGATTATATTTCAATTTCTTCAATTTACTCAAAACAATATAATCTTTACAAAAATATATTATTATTTATGAAATTTCACTTTATTTTATAAACAATAACAAACTTCCCAATTTCAACTTCAAATAGATTTTCATTATTACTAATTACTTATGAATTTCCTTAGATATTCATAATAGTAACCTAATTAAATTTCTCACATTAATTTTAGTTTAGTAAGTTAAATCAAAATTATTTACAAATATTACTTAAAATCTATAAACAACCTTATCTTTCATTTATTTTTCTCATTATTTCACAATTTCAACCATTTTTATAATTAATTAATTCCCATTTGAATTCTCAATTACTTATAGTTAAACATCTAATGATATGATAATCAACAATAAACAATCTAATCAAGGCACAACATCATAATAACTAAATAGTCATCAATAGAACTTAACACATATCAACGAATATAAATTTTCAATCGATGTATGTGCATTTAATATTTTAAAAACTCAATTGATTAAAATAATTAAATCATATCAATGCACTTTTTTGCAAATAGCTCCAAAACAGTCAAACCACATGCCTAATTAATGGAAATTATGTTATGAGTCTAACAAATAAACCACGTATGAAACGGAAATCATATGAAAAAGGTTATCAGATATCAATGGAAATATTGTATATAAATAGATTCATCCAAATTAAATATTAATTAATTTATACAAATGCATTACATGACTTATGCATTGAAACATCTGCCGAAAACCATTTGCACCATCAATCCCTTCCTTTGACCACCGATTATGGCCAAATCTAGCTGAGTTAGACTGAAAGACCGCCACAATCGCACTTCCTACTTCGAGATCTACAAACCCTTTCCATCAACTGTATATTTCCTCCCGAATAGAAATGCTTAATTAAGCACTTAGGGTCTCATCATTAGAAACTTTAACTGCAATTTATGATTGATTCAAGCATTGAATTTAAAACAAATTATTATCGTCACTTCCCCTCGTCAAGAGCTTTGATGTGATATATTATATAGTAGGGTTCGAACTCTTTGAATTTTTGAACAATTTTGGATTGGGGATAATGATAAGCCGTTAGAGGAGAGAAGTGCGAATTTCTGTATTAGTGTAGAAAAATAAGGATGGAGGTTATTGCTAGGGTTGTGTAGCTTTGCTTATATAGTCGTTAAGCTAGGTTATGGGTTATGCACCCAGTTTGTTCCGAAATAACTACATACGTCATTTATAACTTGTAAAACACATATCTCCCAAACCATAACTCCAAATTTAACAAATTTATAGTCAAAATGGATTAGCTTGGAAAGGCCTGCACAATGGTTATAAATATAATACCCAATTCGTAGTTTAATTAAAATTAATTTATAATTAAGTTAATATTAATATTATCAAACTTGCGGGTTATTACATCTCCCACTAGAGGAATTGCGCCATTGCAATTCTCCAGACACAACCCTCAACTAAGTCAATAAAGTATCACCATTGGTTTAATCACAAAATATTGGGAAGTATAATAATCATAAATTAGCTATTTTTAATGTAGTACACGGCAAATGCACGATATAATAAATCATTACACACTACCATTCATTCATAATAATGAATTCAACACACATACTATAGTAATGCCATTTCATCATTCATGAAATCCAAACTATAACACGTAAAAATAAAACTCCATCAACAGAGGGTATAACAATCTCAATAATAGATCAATCCCATTTGCAAGTCAATATCATGCATCTCAATAACCAAGCCATAATTTCCTACAACAAAAGTTCATAACAATACTCAGGTTGGTCCAAACTTATATGCAAAAAAAAAAAAAATTACCATTCAACATAGCTTATCAAAATAAACACACCTCTTTAAAAACAATATTGCATCATCACCACACTAATCTACCAATAAATAACACATGTATGTTAATCCCTATGTTGACTACACATCCATCATAATACTTTATCCTCAAAACCGTTGACGAATTTACTTATAGTCTCATCCTCAGAATAATCGGCACATACACCCTCTAAAATAATATATGTACCCACTCACAGCTACATCCTTAAAATAATATGTCCCTTGTCATGACGACATCCTCAAAATAGTATGGTCATCAACTCATGTTACTACTGTATCAATACTCAATTCTCAAACCCACATCATAAGGTCTCCACAATTAACCATCATCATAAAGTCAATGAATACTCAACATCATAAGAGTATTGTACTTCAGGATATATGATGACACAAATGCCCACCATTATAAGGTCAACGAATACTCAACATCAGAAAGCATCATGGTTGGTACGAATCCATGTCACTTAGATGACTAGGAAACTAGACTCAACATCAAAATGACCAGGGTAGACATATCACATTAATGATCCGATATCAACATCAAATACCCAAGTGAGCATCCTCACATACCGTGGCTTTTCGAGCACTCCTCAAAGCCTTTGGTCATCAACAATCTCTTAGCACACTTCCCAATAGTAGCACACATCAAATGTTCACTTAACAAGTTCACATCATCGAACTTGCCTTCTCGGACCATCCAAATAACTCACATCATCGAGTAATCAAAGTTCCAAACATTTCTAGTCACTGCACAAAAATCCTTTGTGTTCATCCACATTGAACCGCGTCTTTTTCCAACCTTCAGATCGCGTCAATTTTTTTACTTCAAAATTCGCTTATAGTGATTTCTTAATTTAATGATAATGATAACTTACCCAAAATACCCAAGAGGGATCTACTAACCATCGCTAGCGATGAGAGTTCTAATACATCTTCAAATCAAAACATTTTCACTTTCACATCAAAGCTTCCATGTTCTTTACAAATCCAAACTTCTTTTTTATTCAAAACATCATTTTATTTCCTTTAAAAATCAATTTAAAAAATGATTTTTGAGAAAACATTACTTTAGAAAAATTTCAAACCATATAATTCTTTTTTTTTCCAAAATTCAAAATGAAACGTTTTATCAAAATTAAAATTATAGTAGCTAGTAGTCGCTCATATAAAATATATTTTGAAATGTATCTTCGTTTTATAGTAAAGATGTAATAGACTACTCACCTATCATTTTGACTCATTGGTGGTACC
Organism: Allium fistulosum; assembly: GCA_030737815.1. Classification (NCBI taxonomy): domain Eukaryota; kingdom Viridiplantae; phylum Streptophyta; class Magnoliopsida; order Asparagales; family Amaryllidaceae; genus Allium; species Allium fistulosum. The sequence goes on along the minus strand of CM060908.1, from coordinate 146,407,508 downwards.
CATCAATTCCTTTGTCACCAAAATTCTCCACTCATAATTACTCATCTTCATAGAACATCATCAAATCTCTTAGTCGATTCGAATATCTAGTCTTCCTAGACCTAGGAAACAACATTATCCCACTATTACTAAATTAACCAAATATGTCCCTTGGCAACTCATAAGTTTCTCCAATATACAACCCATTAAAAGTTAACATTAGATAACCACCTCATCATAAAATTGCCAACAATAATAGATAATATAACCCAGCATATAATACAAACGATCACAATAAGGCAGAGAATCAAGCAACCAAATAAACAAACAGACAAGCAAACAATTAAAACTAACTATAGCAAAACAATCAATTCACATCACACAATATAAGTAAAAGAAAATAATTCAAACAACCAAGACATAAATTAATAAGAAAACGGTAAAGCAAACGGTATAATTTTTCCTAATTATAACTAATGACTTAATTGAGAATAAATCAATACAAATAATTTAACTAATGTAAGCAAATCAAGGTTGTAAAAATGCTAGACGGATGCTAGACATTTACTACGGACTAGGGATTAATCGCTTAGGTGGGGATTAATCGAGAATTAATCGAAGCTAGGAATTTTCATAACTCATATACTTTGGACAAAATTTTAGTGTTTTGTCCGGTGTCGATTGATGTAAATTGAAATTTTGGTATTTTAAATGTGCTTAGGAATAGCCAAGAAGGAAAGATGGCCTAAAACTAGCATATTTATGCTTATATAGGGGCATCAAACCTTAAACAATGCCTAACCAGTTCTTAAACACATGTATTGATTTATGTGAGGTGATAAACCTTGTTAGGGTGAGCCTAGGCAAATCGTAGCGCCTAGGCGAGGCCTAGAAGAATTTTTACAATAATGAAACAAATACAAGAAAAAAGCCACCATTCCATACATCAAATTAGGCAGTCCCTACATTATATCCTAACTCTCTCCATGGAAGGGAATAAACAGACATTCTTACAACTTATTATAGAAGGTTACTCATAACCGTCATAAGATAACATCATTATAATGAGTGTTAGGTAAACTAAAAATTCATTTCATTTTGTCGTGTCACCCTCTATGTCACACAATCTAGTTTCACAATCCTCAAGTAAATTTACCAAATAGAATATCATTCTAATAAAATATTATTTAACAAAGACCTCACAAAGTTTGTTATTCAAGTCAAATATTTACTTCTAAATCAAATAATTCTCATCTTTGTAAATTATTTTCCCATAGTGTTTTAAACTAGATATTTTTAACACACCATCTCTCAAAAATATATTTTCAAATATATTCTCAATAAAGAACTATTTTTTCAGGCAATTTCCCAACCAAAATGCTTTAGCCAAAAATATTTTTCCTTTCAAAACATCATTTATCAATGATTACCCTTTAAATAAAAGTTCTTACAACCAATATCAATTTTCAAATATAAAGTTTAAAAAAAATCAAAGATACTCTTTGGATAAAACACATTTCCCAAATAAAGATGTTATCGCATACTTTACTAAAAAAGATATTTCTCAAATAACAATATCTGATACGGTAGATGTGGTATAGTGTGCTACATCTGGTCACGAAGGACATTCCCTTTGCCTCCCTGGCAGTGCGGTTTCCCATGCCGCAACTTCAAACCAGACATTCATAGTGCTGCTCCATGAGGATGCGCATGCTAATTAATGCTTCCTTCCTCACAAAAAGCATTGTGCAGTTACCCAAGGGAACCCAAACCATAGCTCACACTGTTAGCGCCAAAATTGGTGACTAACACCCAAATCCAGATGAAAGCACCAACCAACAGTCACAGATAACAGATAGAATGTATGTAGAGAGTATAAATGTGAAGAATGGTAAAAATTAAAAGGAAAGCAATAATAACAGAGGATTTATAGTGGTTCGGCTGACTCCGGCCTACGTCCACTCCAGAAATTTCCTTTTTATTGATATGAAAATCCAGTACAGTTACAATCCAAAGTTTTTAGAACAACAATGGAAGTGCAGCCTTAGTATAGAAGACGAAGGGAAATAGAATGAAGATCCCCTTTCTAAAGCCCCGCATGCTGTATTTATAGGCAAAACCTGAGTTACTGGGCTTCCTGAATAGTCCGGGCCCACCAAGACCATTACCGACCCAAACCTCTCACACCACGACCGACCCCGAGTTCATAATACGCCGACCCGATATCCCCCGGGCATGACTCGAAGCAGGCCTATCCACGAATCGGAGTGAACTAGGCTAGTACTAGAAGCACAATGAAGTTGATCCTATCCACACATTCAATGCCAATCCCTCTATTCGTGCCAACCTGAAGACACGCCGACCCGAAGACTGGAGGATGCCGACCCGAGGTAAGTGAGCAACGACTCGAAGCTACCGACCCCGTTCAATATATCAATCCCCTTCCTCACCGACCCAAAACCAAACCGCCAATCGCGTCTCCAAACGCTTGCCGAATCCAAAACGAAATGCCGACCTACCTTGACCGAACCATATCCATACTTCAACACCGAGCCACTCCCGACTCTGATACTTCCTAAGCATGCCGATCCATTGCCAAATATACCGAACCACGTATGTATATCGATCCACTCGTCTTGACCGAACCACCTCCACTGCCGAACCACTTCAATGCCGACCCACTCCACGTCGTCTCCTAGCCTTCCTACCGGTCCACTCTAACACGGCCGATCAAGAAATGCCGACCCAGATCACCATCGAGCCACATCTGCCGACCCACTCAGGCCGACCCACTCATGACTTTCCACCCTTAACCGAGCCATACTAGCCTTCATACCTCCAACCCTTTCCTAACTCGACACTCGTTCAAGCCCAATCATATCTTCCGCAACTATCGTCTTGTAACCGGGAAACATGTTGATTTTAGTTAAATCCGCCAGTCCACGGCCTTGTCAAATGGCAGGTTAACATTTGCCCCCCAAAACATGCCTTGCGGTAGGAAGGCATGTTTTGAATAGTTTTTGATCCATCATCCAAAGTCCATATGTCGTCCATAGCTATACCATCCGATCCATAATCCAATCCATTTTATCCTAGTGCCATTGTCGTATCCTTATCCAAATCTACGACCACTCCGAGTCGATATCTGATTCATATCCAGTAACCAAATCCTTATCTAATTCCACATCCATCCGAACCTAACAACTGAGTTCTAATCCATCCATATCCAATAACCACATCCACGACCTCTCCGAGTCGATACCCAAATCCGGGACCGCTCCGGGTCCGTACCCAAATCCTTAGCTATTCATAGCCAATATCAAATCCGTAACCTCTCCGGGTTATGGCCAAGCGTAATCCACACTCGGTGGCCTATGTTAAGTAATGTCATGGTGTTCCTGGTTCAGTGTCCCTGAACGCTAAGTAATGTCATGGCTTAAGTCCTAAGCTGAATCCTGGTCGCTCCGGACCCTTGTCGAGCATAGTCCATACTCGACGACCTAATATTGTAACCGATAGATAATATGGGGCCTAAGTCCTAGGCCGAATCCTGGTCTCTCCAGACCCTTGCCGAGCATAATCCATACCCGATGACCTTTTAGCCAAAAGCCAGAGGAAAATCCAATCAAAATCCAAATCGAACCAGAAATCCATATCAAAAAGCCAAACCAAAAGGCAAACGTCCAAACCAGAATCCAAAACAAAAAACAAGCAAAGCCAGGAGTTCAAATCAAACTCCAAAACCAAACCAGAAAAAGAAAGTGTCCAAACCAAAAAGAAAAAACAGTTTCACAAACCAGAGCATCACGATTTATCATCGTCTCAGAGCATGCCTAGGGGTTACCTCCGTCCCCGTACATGAGTGAGCGACTTATTCGTTAGCTCAAAGTTTGTTACTTATTCCAAACCATCATGATTAGTTGATGACCAACCGACCACCATTCCTGGGCCTCGCGCCATCATCATTCAAGGTAGGCGGTGGCTGCTCCTGTTCCACTGCCGCATTCCGAGTTTCGACATATTGCCACAACTGACCATTCCTTACATGCTCCTCGATTATATCCTTTAGATGCCTGCAGCTGTTAGTATCATGCCTGTCTAGGTCATGAAAGAGATAGTGCCTTCCCGATGCCCTTTCGCGTTCTGAGGGTTCTCTCCTTACCGGCCTTCGATAAGGAAGGCGATCTCGAGTATCCAAGTATATATGTTCCAATGTCTCATTCAGTCCTGTATAAGTGGGGAATTTTGGTTCTCCCTAGCGCTTCCTCTTCCCTTTATCCTTGTCTCTACCTGAGCTTTCACTGGATGGTTCTCCATCCTTAGCCATGTTTACTTCCTTTGACTTCATATCCAAACACGCATCCTCTTGTCGAAGGAACCTCTTAGCTTCATGAAATTCCCCGAGATCCATTGGTGGATCCCATATCAACGATACTTTAATATCTGAATTATCCTTGACTCCTGATATTGCCGCCATCAAGACCATTGATGGATCTGGCCGATCCACCGAAGCAACTGCTGCATTAAACCGAGTTAAAAAAGTCCTGAGCGATTCATCCGCCCTTTGCTTAACTGACGTCAATGTCATCACATTCTTTGGCCTTTTTCTGTGAACTCAAAACTGTTTCAATAACCTATCCACCAGTTATGTCCATGTTCCAATAGATCCATCTTCCAGCTGTTTGAACCACATAGCAGCTATATCGGTCAAGTACAGGGGGAAACACCGGGCCATAACCTCCTCTGATGCCCCCGGCACTTTTAGATGCCTTGTGTACCTCATCAAGTGGTTAGTGAATCCGTCTTACCGTTGTATACTTCCAAAGCGGGCAGCTTGAAATCGGGTGGATTCCTAGCCAACCTAATGTTACGGGTAAACGGACTTTTGTTTACTCCCTCCAAATCCCTGTTTGTCAAACCTCCGCGAATAGTTCGCCTGATAATGTCAACCAATCAATGTTACCTACCAAGGGTTGCCCCCCATATACATTTCCCAACTGCCCTCCAAGTCCACGAGGAAATTCTGGCACATACTCCTCGTCACGTACTCTTGTTTTCATTTTGGCGCCGGGCTGCACAGCGCCATCTGGTGTCCCTCCATGGATTGGTCCAGCATTACCTGGTGGTGTGCCCCCGAGTCTAGGTCCATTTAGATTGACAGTTGCTTGTTAATTGGGGGTTGCCCCCTGCTGAAGCACTCCATCTGCTTGCTTGTTGAGTCCTTCTGGTCTAACTTCATAGATTTGAGATCCTACAGCTCCTGCTGTTCATGCCTGCCCAAATTGTCTAAGAAGGGTCTGCATCATTTCCTCTTGTCTTTTCATCAACTGCTCCTGCATAGAATCCATCATAATCTGCATCTCATCCCTAGTGATGTAGATGGATGCCTGATTAGCTCCAGACGAAGCCTCCTGACTTCCCTCTTGCTAACTCCTTTCTGTCCTTTGTCTCCTGGTTGATTGCTTCGCCATGGTCTCCAGAATCCAAATTCCTAAGCCTTTAAATCCAAAATCCAAGCTTCAGAATCCCAGAGTGCTAGCTTTCTCAGTGAAAGCACCAAAATTTTAGCGCCAAAATTGGTCACTAACACCCAAATTCAGATGAAAGCACCAACCAACAGTCACATATAACAGATAGAATGTATGTAGAGAGTATAAATGTGAAGAACAGTAAAAATTAAAGGGAAAGAAATAATAACAGAGGATTTATAGTGGTTCGACTGACTCCGGCCTACGTCCACTCTAGAAATTTCCTTTTTGTTGATATGAAAATCCAATACAGTTACAATCCGGAGTTTTTAGAACAACAATGGAAGAGCAGTCTTAGTATAGAAGACGAAAGGAAATAGAATGAAGATCCCCTTTCTGAAGCCCTGCATGTTGTATTTATAGGCAAAATCTGAGTTATTGGGATTCCTGAATAGTCTGGGCCCACCAAAACCATTGCCGACCCAAACCTCAAATACCACAACCGACCTTGAGTTCATAATACGCCGACCCAATATCCCCCGGGCATGACTCGAAGAAGGCCTATCCACGACTCGGAGTGAACTAGACTAGAACTCGGAGTACAATGAAGCCAATCCTATCCACTCATTCAATGTCGATCACTCCATTCATGCCGACCCGAAGACTGGAGGATGCCGACCCGAGGTAAGTGAGCAACGACTCGAAGCTACCGACCCCATTAAATATGTCAATCCCCTTCCTCACCGACCCAAAACCAAACCGCCAATCGCGTCTCCAAACGCTTGCCGAACCCAAAACGAAATGTCGACCTACCTTGACCGAACCATATCCATACTCCAACACCGAGCCACTCCCAACTCTGATACTTCCTAAGCATGCCGATCCATTGCCAAATATACCGAACCACATATGTATACCGATCCACTCGTCATGGTCGAACCACCTCCGCTGCCGAACCACTTCAATGCCCATCCACTCCACGTCATCTCCTAGCCTTCCTACCGGTCCACTCTAACACGACCGATCCAGAAATGCCGAACTAGATCACTATCGAGCCACATCTGCCGACCCACTCAGGCCGACCCACTCATGACTTTCCACCCATAACCGAGCCATACTAACCTTCATACCTCCAACCCTTTCTAACTCGACACTCGTTCGAGCCCAATCATATCTTCCGCAACTATCGTCTTGTAACTGGGACACTGTTGATTTTAGTTAAATCCGCCTGTCCACGGCCTTGTCAAAAGGTGGGTTAACACACACCCATCGCACAAAGATGTAGGATAAGAATTTCATTAAAAGATAAGTTTTATTCGATTTGGGTAGTCTTTTCTTAAATAACGCTGGGGCAACTGAGCCGCTTGGCTTGGAAACATAAGAAGGAAGCATGAGGGATATACAAGTATACATTCATACGTGCACAATGTTAGGAAAGTATATTCAAGGCAAGCACATAAGATTCAAACAGATAAATTAATCCATATTGAAAATTCTCAACATACAAGAAAACATTTATAATGTTTAACGTTTACAAAAAGGGCCACGACCCGATTGATACATCATCTAAGAAAAACAAAGGAAAACTAACTCAATCGCCTAAGGGGGTGGGAGAGATCCTATGACCTGACAGTCGCCATCATAAATTAAATCCTTATTTACCAGTAGGTAGTTAGAAGCAACAAGCTACTTGGTCCTCCCGTTAGGGAGGCAATCTGCTCTAGGTTAGGATCGCCGGGTGAATTAATCCGGCCGTTGCCATCTCTGTTGCATGTTCAGCATGGACTATTACACTCTTTCTAAAGTAATTAAGGAGATTAACTATTGGAGGTGAGGGTTGGTTAGAAAAATCAGCTTTAGCATCTTGGTCACCCTATCCACCCACTAGACGTCTAAGGCACTCTTCTATCTTATGATCTCCTCTTGAGTCGTGCAGTCGACATGCTGCAACTTCTCCCTTAGCTTGTCCACTTATTTGCGGGTCGTCTCCAAGTCTGCCTTCACTTGCCAAAGTTCCTTCGACAACTTCTTTCCCTCCTTGGTCCACTTATTAAAGGCGAAGCTCCTAGTCTTCTCAGCCTCCAAGGCCCTTTTCTCTAGTTCCTCTTTCACTACCTTCACTTACTAGCATTTGGCCTTCTCCTCCTCCGCCTACATCACTACGTTCGATAGATCCAACTAGATGCGAAGGGATCACGGTGTGGCTTGCGCAATAAGTAGTTTAAAGTTTAAGTTGTGGAAAGAAAGAAAAATTGGTAAGTATAAAGATTCTTATCAAGTAAGCTTCTATTAGCTGAGCATTGAGAAACTCCGCTAGGAAATGGGCCTCCCATCATGACCTGGCCCAATGCTTATTTTGCATGGCCTCTGATGCTACTCCAACAAATGTATACACCGTCATCCACAGGTCATCATCCTCCTTAACTGCCTTCAAAGTAGTCGACCCAACCACCTCGAGTTCAGCCTCCCCTGGTCGAGGCTTGACCAGCTCCACCTCCTCCGTAAATCTATAAGCAGGATCAATCCCTGAGCCTACTGGCTTCGCAATATGAGGCCTCTAGGACAGCCTCCTCTGCTCAGTATCTTCCTTCCCTCAGCCCTTTCGACCTTCGGCTCATCTTGCAGTGTCAAGTCATGCAAGCAAAAAATACGCTCCTAGCCAAAGGCGACCAGGAACCAGTTGGCATGCGCGATAGTGCGTTGCAGTCTGGTTGTTGTGGTTGAGAAGTGGTGCCAGCATGAAGTTGCGAGGCGAGACTCCCCGATTTGGTTTCCTCCATGCAAGAAACCTTAAGAGAGACACCCAAGATCAAACGAATCCCTACAAAACACAAACACAAAAGAGTTAGAAAAAAGCAAGAAGGAATTAAGAAAGAAGCAGCACAAAGCTAAGCTAACCTCATCTGATTGGTCCCTTCGCCACCTCCTATTTAAAGGTAGACAAGGAGACCCTATAATATAACTGCTTGACTATGCACCCTCAAAGTTTTATGTGTTAAGGGATACGTTGTGAGTTACTTGTACCCAAGAGCCATGGATGGAGGGGTTCTTGAAGGAGAAGCCCTTGCTTGCAAGCGTATCTGGCTCCTACACCCAGCTGCCTATCCTCTCCGCCTTGGGAATCCATGAGGAACTAGAATATTTGGATGACTAATCAATTACAAGATCATGATGGAGGCCGACATCCTTTAAGAGGGCCAAGTCATAAGATTTCCACTTACCTTAATCACCCCTTTAGCCCTGGCAGTGGCCAACTAGCTGGTCTTTCTGTGATCATCGTCAACTTCATCCCCTCACCCCTTCTCCCCTCTCCCTAATCACAACCCTTGTCAGCCTTACTAGTCGCATGGTGGGGGTCACTATGGCAGTGCATCCTCCCATAATTTGTCTCAGGCCTAAATTCTAAAGGACGAAGGTTCTCATCATTCAAAATAGTCACCAAGTTCTTGGAACTATCTTTTGTAGCATTGATCCAGCGAACGCAGTCCTCATATAAGGTAAGACCTACTCCAGTCTTGGTGGAGTTCACTGCAATGAAAGAAGGGTTGCCACTAAAAAGAAACCAACATCAAAGAATTCTACAATAAGGAAAGGAAACTTACAAGGCATACTGAAGGCCCGGATGTTGAGGTCCGGACCTGCGATTGCGGGGACAAAGAAGAATTGGTCTTTGTAGGCCAATGCATTGCTCAAGACACCAAAGATTAAAAGGTGCCCTCGATGCTTTGAAGGTAGTGGTAGCCGGCTAGGTCAGATTTTTTGCTTCGGCATATCTCGAAAACCAATTGGATAAAAGTAGGACCAGGCTCGGGGAGATTCAAATTATGGCACACAAAGAAGAGCACCACCAAAAGCTTATAACTATTTGGGTCCATCTCACCTGATGCTAGCCAATGCGCATTTTGAGCTCTAATAAAGAAGGGGTGATGAGGAGAGTCTCCCTAGCCTTCATATAAGCATGCAACTAGGAAAATAGTGTAACACCCCAGAAATTTAAGAGAGAATTTAGTAAAAGAATTAAATTTAAAATATAACAAGGGTAAAAATAGAATATTTACAAACATTCGAATTTGCATTGAAACTTGCACTGATGCATTCGTAGCAGTTTTCTAGAAAATTTTCATAACACTCCGAAATCGAAGCTAGTATGGAGAAGTCATAGACGTTTTAAAATTTGAAAATGAAATTAATTAAATAAAGTAATAAGGAAGTTAAACTATCCTTAAATAAATAGCTCCATCGGTTGACATTTAGCGATCTATCGGTCCCCACTTAGCAGTTGACCGGTTGACATTCCAAATTGGTGCATTTGAGCAGCCAACGGCCCAGATATAAAGAAATGTTTTTATTTGGCTGCGCATTAAATGTTTAACGTTCAGGATGAAACAAAAGATTCTCTTGGGTTAATCAACGATCAAAACTAATCCAAAACCCCTATAAATACACAGCTAACCTAAACCATAATTCATTAGAAGTTAGTCTGCTCTACTAAGACTCTACCAAATTCTTTCCTCTTCGAACCAAATTTCTCAAAAGTAAAATCAAAATAAAAGTAGAAAGACTAAGGAGGACAAATCAAACAAACAACTAATGAATTGGGGGAGATTCCAATCGGGATTCAAATGAAAGCTTGGATCTGAGGTGAGTGGGTATACTTTTAATATGATGATTACATGCAGTTAATTTTAATATGCCCTATCTGATCTAGGTTGTTAGAAACTAAATTGGAGGATCATATTGTTTATATTTGAGATTTTAATTATAAATTGAATTGAACTAAACTTGTTAAATAAGGATTAATTTATGTTAAACCTTTTTCTAATCCTTTTCTAATCGTATAAACTGTTAATATAACTGGTTAATATTGATGATTAACAGTAAACCTAGATTCGAACTATTTTCTATGAATTAGAAAATTTGAATTCGAATAGATGGAAATTTGGTTCACTGTAATTGCTCTAACATCGAATTATATAAGACCCTGTACTGGAAATTTGGTATGAATGATTAATTTTTAACTAAATAACTAAAATGAATTAAAATTAGAAATCAAAACCCTAAATCAACGGTGATCGATTAACTACGCTATATAAAGCGATCAACAACAAGCGGTCTACTACTATAGGAGAAGGCAGTCGACCGGTAGGTGTTCCAGAAGTGCAGTATGAACCTCGGCCTAAGGCCTAGGTTATAAATAAATTAGTTAATACTGTATATAATATATATATATATGTGTGTGTGTGTGGATTTTAGGAGTAGGGAAGCTAGCTCCCTATGAGGCGACACTAAGACATTGTGGGGCTGGGTAAATGCTCTTTATGCAGTAGGTTTGATATTTGACTGAAGGCGATTCTATCGCAAATGGAACTCATAGGAGGTTTAATGGTGGACGTGCAGCACTGACTGATGCCTTATGAAATGTGTGGGTGTATCATAACAGGAGTTCCTTGGTATTCACGGATACTGATGTAACATGATACTTTGTTGTTTTTGGATCCCAACGCATGCAACAAGAGGAGTTACGTTACCATTGAGAGGTGCACATGGATGTAGAAGATGAGATACTTTGGTGAGTCAGCATTGTAGGCTCCTCTTTAATGCATAACGGGGGTACGTGTAGTCATAGTTGTGGGAAACTTAGTCTCATGGTAGGAATTATAGGGAAACTATATGAATAGGTACGTTAGTCATAATGTGAAAGATATAGCCCCATAAAGGAAATTGTAGGATAACCCTATGTTGGAAAAGTACCAATAGTTCTTAGCCGATCTTTAGTTGTCTATAGGTTCGATCAGTCGTTCGATCCTAACTATGAGCCTGCACAAGTACTTAGTATAGGTGTGCGTTGAGTAAAAACCCTTGAAAAACAAGGAATTCACGAACGCTCTTAGGACACCCTAAGTCACATAGAGTATCAATAGAATCAACTGCATGTGATCACCATATATTATTAGTGTACTTATTCAATAAACTTTTGTTTGACCCACCCCTTTTCCTTTCTTTTCCCCACTATAGGAGGACAGGGAAGCAAGTAATAGGCCCGTGATTAGTACGTGGGGAGGTTAGCTTATCATTGGAGTTGCTTGCCATTTTATTTTACTCTCCATGTAACTATATATATCCTATTTAATACTTAAGAATTATCAGACTATTTATCTTAGTTTTGTCTACTCTGGATTTGACTATGTACCATTTCCTGAGACTGTGTTTTGAGATTTTTTTCTAAGATGTTTATTTTCTTTATTAATATTTTGTTGCCTTCTGTTGTGAGTTCTGAAAGTATAGTATATCCTAGATCATAACTATATATCTTTAGTCCCTATAATGTTTAAAGACCTTGATAGGTCGTATTTTTCAATATCGACGTGAATCCGAAAGTTGCCCTGGGCTTTGGCTTGATGTCTCAGGAGATGCAGGTTTTCACAATTGGTATTAGAGCAATAGGTTTAAAATTGCTTAGGGATTGAGGACATATTGAGAGAACATACTTGAAAAGGTATTTTAAAAAGAAAATATTTTCCAAATGTTTTTCGAAAGGTTTTCATAATGATTTTTCAAAAATATATACGTGTCTGTATAGACAAAGGGTTTTCAAAAGATATTATATAAATATAATGCAAATAACCCTTCCATATCCTTGCAATGCCATCGGTGAATAAAATTGCTAATAAATTCATAAATCACATGTAGAAGATAAGGGATTTAGGCTTAAGCGACTCGGTTGAGATTCAAGGCATAAACATCTTGATTTGGTTCCGCCAGTATCTTCTAGCATGGTGGTAAGTAAAGATTAAACTTAATAGAGGACCCACAGAGCGAGCACTAGCTGCAGTTCCTGCCTACTTACCTACGTCGATTTCTCTACGTTGTGTAAAGATTTCGCGAGCCTTGGAGGGAAGCTGTACATGGATATAGAGTCATATGTGGATTCAAGGACATGGATTCATAGATGCGAGTGGATTTTTGGTTTGATGGATCTAAGGGATGTTGTGAGGAGACAGCTTGATACTTGGCATCTATAAGGGGATGCCCTGAGTTAGGGGGATGTTGTTGAGGTGGAGATCGATGGGGAGAAGATCACTTGAGGGGAGTTTAGGAGACGTTTTGAGATGAAATTTCTATTTAGAGATGAAGAGGGAGTGCAGTGGGGAAGTTTATTCATCTGAAGCAAGGAGACATATCAGTAAAAGGGTACGTCAACCAGTTCAATGAGTTAGCTAGATTCGGGATGAAGTTGATCAATACCACACACAAGAAATTTCTAAAGTTCGCAAAGGGGCCGGATCAACCTCTTCAAGATTTGGCTCTTAGTTAAATTCTCATGGGTGAGGCATATGAGGATTTGGTGGAGATGGCCTTGCTGAATACCATCTCCAAGGAGGAAGTAAAGGAAGAACCCAAAAAGTCTAGAGGAAAGACGTCATAGCAGAATTAATGCAAGAGCAGAGAAGAACCCAAGGGAAATATTAAGAAGTATGAAATGCATTGTAGAAAGTGTGGCAAGAAGAGGCATTGTGCGAAAGAGTGCAAGGCAGATGGTTCGAAGTTTAAGTGTTAAAATTGCAATCAATACGGGCATATGAGGTAGGAGTGTCCAACACCTTAGAAGACCTCTACCCAGGTGGTTCCAACATAAGCACTGGACGTAGTTCCTAGTTTGAGTGCGCCTCTGACTGTAGACAAGGGAAAGAAGGTCGTGATTGAAGGTGTGTTAACTCTATTTGGTTTATCTATTAGTACTTTAGTTGACACGGGAGCATCACATTCATTTATCTCCAGTAGACTTGTAGATGAGTTGCACTTAGACACTAGCATAGGTATAGACCCTATGGTTGTATCAAACCATGTTGGAGGGTCAACTTATTTATCTATGATATGTAGGGGTTTGAAATTATTTATTTTGGGGTTCGAGTTTGACTATAATGCTTCTGTCTCATTGTTTTCTAGGTTTGGATTGATTTTGGGCATGGACTAGATGATGGTGTATGGGTCTATTCTAGATTGTGACAAGAAGGTGGTTAGGTTAGGTACTTGTAGTGGATGCAGTTTAGAGGTTTATTGCGATCCCAAAGGTTCAGTTATGTTGAGTTACCTATATTCATTTGAGCTATCACATAATGAGTTAGATTCAGTGCCTATAGTAAGAGACTACCTAGTTGTCTTTTCCTAGGTTACCAGTCTCCCACCTCAGAGAGAGATCGGGTATTGAATTTATCTTGTAGAGAATGCCAGAACCATAGCCTTACCCTTGAGGCATATAGCTCCAAAGGAGAGACGTGAGTTGAACAAGCAAGTGAATGAGCTGTTAGAGAAGGGCTTCATTAGGAGAAGTATTTCTGAGTGGGGAGCACTAGTTGTCTTTACCACCAAGGTGGATGGTTCTCTAAGGCTTTGTGTTAGTTATTGGGAGCTGAATAAGCCGACAAAGAAGAATCGTTACCTATTGCTCCATATAGTCGACCTCTTTTATCATTTAGTATGAGCGAAGGTGTTCTTACAGCTTGATTTGGCTACTGGATTCCACCAGTTGTGTGTAGATGAGGATAGTATTTAAAAAACTACTTTTTAGACACCCGACGGACTTTAAGAGTAGTTAGTCATGCCCTTCAGACTAACCAATGCACCTACCTACTTTATCGATCTGATGAGTCGAGCTTTCAAAAGGTTTCGTAATAAGTTCGTAGTGGTATTTATGGATGACATTTTGGTCTATTTGAGGAGCGACAAGGAGCACATGATGCATTTTGAAGAAGTGCCCAATACACTCCATAAACATAAGTTGAAGGCGAAGTTTTTTAAGTGTCGCTTTTGGCACTGGGAGGTACGCTTTTTAGGATACATTGTCTCAAAAGTGGGTTGGAGGTTGATCATAGTAAAGTTGCCGCAGTTCAGGATTGGCATGTGCCAAAGAATGCCACGGAAGTAAGGAGTTTCCTTGGTTTGGTTGGCTACTATAGGAAGTTCATTAAGGACTTTATGAAGATCTCTTCCCCTCTGACCCGCCTTACCAAGAAGAATTTATTTTTCTCATAAGACATGTAGTCTGAGGACAAATTTAGTAGGTTGAAGGAGGCCTTGACTAGTGCACATGTTCTAGTGGTACCCGATGAGACGAAGGCATTCACAGTATATACCGATGCTTATGGTAAGGGTTTGGGTGCGATCTTAATGCAAGAAAGAAGAGTTATAAACTACACTAGTTGACATTTGAAGGTCCATGAGAGAAATTATCCTACCTATGATCTTGAGTTGGCAGCCATTACCTTTGCACTCAAGTCATGGAGGCATTATCTTTTAAGAGAGCGGTTTGAGCTATATACAGATCATAAATCTATGAAGTATTTCGTAACACCTCGTAAACATTAATAAAAATAAATAAAATAAGATAAATTAATAAAGATAGGGGTAAAAATATAAATTTTGCAAAAGTTAGAATTTGACCATGGAAGTTATGATGTTGCGTTCGTGGTGTTTTTCTGATCAATTTCCATATATAATATGTTAAAAACAGAGCTCAAAACGAAAAAGATATGGACGTTTGAAGTTTTGGATCTAAATAATTTAAGTAGAATTCAAATTCAAATAATTAAATAATTCTAAAATCTAAAATTTGAAAGTTAACTATAATTAGACTTGAAGTTATGAAACATTAATGTCAAATAATTACTTAAGGTATAAAATAATATACAATGGAAAACGAATTGAGTAGACCCAAAATATGTCCACCGGTCGACTGGTGGATAAGTGGCAGCTAGGGTTTTGTTGCACAGTGGACGTTCTGGATTTTGTTATTTTAAACTGACTTAAATCTGACGGTTTTGATACATTTTAACCACTATAAATAGGAGCCTAGCCCCTTTAATTTTATTCACAAAATGTTTTGGAAACCTAGCAAAGCTCTATCAGTTCATCTCTTCAAAGATGCAGAATTTTTTTTAGGGTTATAGGTAAGAAATCCTATATGTTTATTTTTGTTTATTGTTTATTTTCTAAACGTATTCTCCTCCAAACCTCTAATTTTTTGAATCAAATATATATACACATCCCTTGATGTATATCAAAAAGAAGAGATCTGATAGAGATTATTGAAGGCGTGTCAAATCCAAAAGGAGGTAAAGCTAAGGATCTATAGTGAGTGGAAATCTTAGCTTTTCTATTTTAGTAGTTGATTAGTATAGTTTGGATTTGAATATGCCTTAGGGAGTTTGGGTTTGCGAAAAAAAATCATATTATAAACTCTTAAAACTCCTTCAATATGAAATGTCAATTCTATGTTGAAATCTCAATTGTTTATGTCATAATGGAAATTGTGTAGATTAGCAGTTTTGATAAGTTTACCTTTTATTCCACCTCTTATTTTTCTTCTTTGAATTTGATTAAAGGGTTGATTAATAAATAGTGTGTAAGGTAGGAACTTTATTCGTAGTTTGCACCACTTATTTCCATGAATTAAATAAAAATTATTTTGTCTATTTTTATGTGAAATAGAAATTGAAAAGAGCATAAAAATTAGAATTGTAAGTTTCTACTATCAATATTCCATTATTTTGATGTTTTTGATATGAATATTGGAATTATGTTATTGTTGACAATATGGAATGAGACTTGTATAATTGTTGAAAGAGTTGACATTTAAACGCTAGTTTAGGGTGTATATTCCACACGCTTAGAAATTACTAGATGTGTGTATTTTGTGTGTATATTAGCATAACTAACTATGATTATAACGTATAATTGCATAGTTAAATAGGTTATTATTTTTATTAAATCCCTCTTAGAAAGGTAATTAATATTAAAGGTGAAATAAGAAAGATTTCTTATAAGGCCTTTTTTATGGAAACAGTGAGATGTATGATAATATATGTAGAGTATGATTTAGATTATGACTAATTTATAGGGATCCGAGGTCAATCAAAGCACATAGATGTCTGCCCAGCTAATGTAGCTACTAGTATTGTAGCTTTGGGGATGATGTGAGACATCGCCCATAATAAGTAACTATGATCATGCGAAGTTAGTCCCAAAATCTATATGGTAAATCTAGCTAGATAATCGGGCCACCAGTACCTATGAATAATCAGATTAATGTGAGACGTAACCATGGGATACATGTCATAATATAAAGGACCCGCTTTAGAGATTGACGATATTAAGTAGTTGTGTGAGGGCCCACCTCTTCTTTATAGAGGAAGTAGTAAATGGTCGGATTATGGGTTAGGCACATAAAAGGATACATTCGGAAAATGACCGCTTCAATAGGAAGTATTAAGTGGCTGATGAGATTTCGTGCAATGTCAGCTAAATAGTTACTAGTGAGGAGTCCGCCTTGGGATAGGTAGTAAACGACATGGACCTGCCTAAAATAAGGTATTAAATGGCCGGAGTCTGTCTAATTTTCAGTAAAAGGTGTTAACTGACTTGAGTACCATTTCTTACATTGATAGGACATCATGGATGATAGATATAGAATATCGGGTTGACAACAAGTTAATTATGGGCTTATATTTGGAATGCCTTTTTATTTATGTTTGAGAAAAGCCTTTGGGCTTATATTTGAAAAGACTTATAATGTAGGTAGAATACGTAAGACATTCCTATTTAAATTATAATGCCCATGTACTAATATAGTAAGGCTCAAGATTTTTATTCGTTATACATATGTTTTCTGAATCCCTCCTCATTACAACATAGGTTAGGAAGGGTGCTGCTAAAGGCAGAGACATTGATGAGACTTGTGGCAGTAGTCTATTTATTTACTTATTGTTTCTATAGTTTCTAATGTACACATAAAATAAAATTGATGTTGTAATTTTGGAATATGGTACCTTGGATATGTAACAGTTATTATAGATATTTTGTTATGGTTTTCAATAACATTTTGAAGTTTGAATAAATAGGTACTTTTGTTATTATTATTATGCTTTATCCTTCCCCTGTGAGATTCTCAGTGAGTAGATAAATAGCTCTGTATTGTTCTTTTTACCAACCAACAGTCAGCTTTGAGATGGGTCTAAGTTTCGATGGGCCTTTTCAGGGTCGGAATTTTTTCTCAGTTTCAGGGATGATTGTTACATACTTGTTCTCCCAGAAGGACTTGAATTTAAAGTAGCAGAGGTGGGTAATTGGCATCGTATGATTTAGACATCTCATATACTCCAAGTAATGGCAACGTGGTAGTTGATGCCTTGAGTAGGCAACATGTAGTGTTGAGTCCTACGTTCTTAGAGTGGAAGCATTTAGAGTTCATTTCTATGTTCGACTTCCAACCATCATCAGACATTACTCTGGGATTGTTAGCAGCTTTGGATGTACAACTTACACTTTTGGACCGTATTGGATCAAGTCAAAAGAAAGACAAGGAGTTAGCATATACTTTTTAAAATCTTGGTGGGGGAGAGCAGTCGAGTCATTTGAGGCATTATGCCATTGATTCGAAAGAATGGTTATAGAGGTATAGTAGATTTTGAGTTCCTCTCATTATGGTTTGATTGATATGGTGCTAGCAGAGTCTCATCACACTAGGATGACCATTCATCCTGGCTGATACAAAATGTAGCATGAAATGAAGAGAATCTTTTATTGGTCTAGTATGAAAAAGCATGTGGCGGAGTATGTAGTCCGATGTATGACTTGCCAGAGGGTAAAGGTGGAGAAGAAAAACCCGGGAGATTGTTGCAGCCATTAGATATTCCTTAGTGGATATGGGGGAGTATGTCTATGGACTTCATTGATGGACTACCTTGGAATAGGAGATGGAATGAGAGTATTTTGGTCATAGTTGATCGACTGACCAAATGCATCATTTTATCCTGATGAGGACTATGAGGACCATGGCATCGTTGGTGACATTATATGTGAGAGAGATCATTAGGTCACATGGAGTTCCTTCTAGCATCATTAGTGATCGAGATCCACTTTTCACCAACAAGTTCTGGTGGAGTCTACAGGAGGCTTTAGACACCTTGTTGAGCTTGAGTACTGCTTATTACCCGTAGATGGATGGACGGATGGAGAGAGTTGACCAGGTGTAGGAGGATCTACTTTGGATCTATATCTTGGATTTTAGAGGCTATTGGGGGATCATTTACCACTAGTGGAGTTAACTTATAATAACATCTATCAAATGAGTATTGGGATATGTAACGAACACGATTTTTCGACGCTCGAAAGTCGACATTAATATGTCCACTGTATCAAATGTCGTGCAATCAAATGCCGCGCAATCAAATGCCGGAAAACCGAACCATTAGAGTTAAAAAGAAGAGACAGAAGAAGACAGAAGAAAAGGAGAACAGAAAAATACAGAAACAATATCAGAATCTCACATTTTCACAACGGAATAATATACAATAGATAATCACTAGTCTTTTAAAACAAAGAACTATATCAGTTTTATACAATACATCAATCAGAGTCAATATACAACTCGATACAACAATGGACAGTTATATAAACCTATCCTCATACAGAATACACAACGGAAATAAATAACAAGTACGGAAGTACGTCTCGCCATCCAGCTTATTCCCAAAGCTCCAGAATATCCAGAATATCCTGATAAAAATAACTCTAGGCTGCCCGTGTGGAAAATTATGGGCACCCAGAGTTTAGAAGGGAACAATAAACTCCGAGTCAGTCATGGTGACTGGTGTGAGATCGTAAAACAGTTATTTTCACAAAGAAACAAATTTAATTCGCAATGCTTTTGGAAAATGAAACTACCATAAGACCTCCCGCCACACACACAATGCAAACGCAGAATTGGAGGAGATTTCTTCTTATGATAGTCAAAGATGCTTACTACGCCAATCATTGGATTATTATTATTAATGTCTAGTGTAGAAAACATTTCGAAAGTATAATATTAATCTTAGCCAGCATACGACCAGTATCGTATGCCTACTATAGCTACCATCTAAACAGTGGTGACCACCATAAGTAAATGGCAGGTTCTACAACTAAAACCGTACAATTTCGTATTGGGAATTGGATTTCCAACAAATGGTCAGGCTAAGGAACTTCCTTTCCTACTGCCGAATGGGATCGCCTCTGGCTGGACGTCCCGAGAGACAAACTGCTCTCTGCCAAACAAGGCCGGGTTACCCCTGTAACTAGGTAACTCACGAATATGTCATCCCCCGGTCCTTTGGGACCTTTATCCGAGCGCTCGGTAACCAACATCACACATAATAAATAAAGTGTGTCCACATAAGTAAGTATCTGGGCTCCATACCATGATACCACCCCTTTCCAGAAGGAAATGACATACCCTAAAGGCGCGACCCTCATAACCTTGTCGCAACATTCCTGTTTCGACCATTTCCGGGTTGTTGAGGCCCTGACGAAGTCTCGTCCACAAAGCTATGATTTTTCACAAAGTCGTGCTTTGATCACAATTGATCAATAAATGATCAACATCCCAGCAACACTCAGCATGCCACATTACCAAATTGGGAATATATCGTTGATAAATTTCAATTACATAACCTTTGAGCTCGTACGTCTCAGAGAAGGGTGTTAAGCTAATAGAATAAATTCTCCGCCACCAACAGAAATGTATTTGAAAGAAATCAGCTTTATATCTCAAAATGTAATGTCAGACACGTAACCATACAAGTCTGTTCCGGGTTCGAACAGAACCGAAGGCACTTCCAAAGAAGCCCTTGAAATCCAGATATTCACAATCCCGATAAAACTTCCCATCACAAAGGAAATCTCTATACCGTAGCTAACGGTGAAGAGACAATCGATAGGTCATCCTATCGTTTTCACAAATACCCGGTCTTCAATACGATCCATATCGTCGTATTATTATTCGGAATGGGTTATCTGACACAAAGGTCCTTTCCCGGCTAAACCGAATAATAAGCGTTTGTTTTAAAAACAAATTCAAATGCCATTTCAAAGGCAATATTGATAGTCGGTGATTTAACTATCAACAATATTCATAACAATCATCAGATTTAAATAATTTTCCCAAATTATTTATTTCCAAAACATCTTCATAAGATATATATTTTCCACACTTAACATTTGAAAACCAATTTCAAATCACATTTCACCTTTCAACTTTTGAAAATCAATTTCAAATCAATTTCTTTACGCAGAATACATTTCCAAATATTTCTTTTAAAAATCCACTTAAAACTTTTATTTTATATATATATATATATATATATATATTTAAAACCACTTTGGAAAATATACTTGGCTTTAAAGTGAAAATACACTTTCACTTCAAAACGGTCCATTTAAACTAATTAAATAAATCCTTATCGATTTATTTCAAATTTACGTTCAAAATCCGTAAATTTACTCTCACACTTAAAAATAAATCAGCGTTT
This sequence comes from Allium fistulosum, assembly GCA_030737815.1. Taxonomy (NCBI): domain Eukaryota; kingdom Viridiplantae; phylum Streptophyta; class Magnoliopsida; order Asparagales; family Amaryllidaceae; genus Allium; species Allium fistulosum. The sequence goes on along the minus strand of CM060908.1, from coordinate 146,386,717 downwards.
ATTTTTAAAACAAATTCCCCTTTCATTTCATAAATTCCATTTTGAATTTACATTTCCAAAATTCATTTCAACACAAATCAATTACAAATTGATTTCTAAATTTATTTCCAAACGCTAAATCATTTTACAAATCGATTTCCAAATTTATTTCAACACAAATCAAATTTTATTCAACATCAAATAAATTTTTATATCGATTTCCCAAAGATTTATTTCTTCAATACAAAATCAATTATCAATTGGATTTCAACAAATTTATCGTCTTTAAAATAAATTCCTTTATATCTTCCAAATCATTTCAAATTCCATTTCAAATACATTTTCTAACTTCCGAATAATACTATTCAAAATTCATTTAAAAAAAATCTTTTCCCATATCTTGGAATTTATTCAATAAGATTTCAACAATCCATTTTAATACTTTTAAAATTCCTTCTTTCAATTAAATTCAATTCTTAAGAATAAATTTATTTAAAGTTTTCCACTTTAATTTCAAAAGCCAATTTATATTCATTTCTAGTATCCAACGATACCAAAAATACATTCTGCTAAATTTTAGCCTTCAACAGTTTAATTATCAATAAATCATTCATAGATTATCAATAAATCACATCATTCACATATGAAATAATATTCAAACAATTTGAGGAATCCAGTTGGATCCCTCCAACCCGTTTCCCTGCATCCACAGATGTTAGCACAATACCAATTCCACTTCGAGGTGGAATATCGCGGTATATAGGATTTATAAAAATATCATCCGCTTACTAATGGCGCAATAGGGTCTCATCCGCTATTCAGTGCGGGAAATCAATCAATCCAATATATACATATGCCAATATGTATATATTGCTATATATATAGATATATCCTACTATATATAATATCACAATCCAAACAGCAATCAATCAACACATTCAATAATTTTAAATATAACTATTTAAAATTAAACAATCCCTTTGTTTGAGTGAGAAGATCTTACCTTAGCTTTAATTTGCAGTCCATTTTCCAATTTCAGTTGTTTCTTGATTTTAAACCTTGTATAAACAATTATACAATTTAATTAATACTCGAACAAATCGAACAATTCATTCCCATTTAATAAAAATTTATTAATATCTGAGATAACATACAATAATCTTTCATTCATTAAATTAAATTGGTCTATAATTTAATTTATACTATCATTTGGTTTTTAAACTAAATTCCCTTTTATTTTCCAAAAGCTTATTCATACATATATAGAATGAGATTAGACAGGCTTAAACTTCACTGTTGAAATTTTAAAATGGCAATACATAATTTTCCTTTTACTGTAAAGATTTTATTTTCTGCATATTCATATCAAATAAAAATCAAATTTCTCACTGTGAAAATCATTTTCTAATACATAAATATATTCGAAACAAAATTCTTCTTTTCAAACCATTTATTAAATGAAAACAGAATTACTTATATATCTTACTGTACAATGTTTAACCTTACTGTTATAAATTTTCCTGTTTTAAACTTAAACATATATTTTTCAATCTTAGTATATATATATGTGGAATCAAGTTTAATCAAAAAGGAAGAAGAAAGAAAATAAATCGAATACCTCGACGCATAACAACCATCGACATCGCGAAACCCTTGCTCGAACGTGCTGTTGTACGCACGTGACCTCTGAAGCCACTCGCCTCGAAGCTATTCACTTCGCCTTCGCCTGACACCAACAACACTACCACTCGCGAAGTTCGTCATTCCATTCTTGCCGTGCTCGAAATCTCCACCTCGCTCGAATCGAAGCCACGATGTTCCCTAGCCCTCGCGATGCCCTTCGGTTGCCGCGATCAATCGCTTCCTTCCTGGATGCATGCGCCTGTGAACCCACTCGAGTCCACAAACCACCTCCCAGTTTGTTGCCGCGACCACGATCCACTTCGCTTGGATGCGAGCACGAACCTGAGCCGCCTTCGATATTCACCCCGGCTATTGATTTTCGAACTTAAGAAATTCTGATTTGAATTAGTTGTGATTATCGGCCATGATGATTTTGAACAAATTTTGATTTTTGAAAAGGGGGACGCGGCCATTGCTGTTTGTTTGAGAGAGACGCAATACATTTTTAAATTGAAGAAGCTCGGTATTATTTTGATTTTGTTTTGAATCGAACGAGAAACATTTCGTTTTCTTTTAAATTAAACGAGAGGAACAAACGTACGCGTTATCAGCTGGAAAGGAGGAACAAGAGAACGTGATTTGGGAGAAAGTAAGTCGGCATAAAAAAAGTTGATTAAAAATTTATATTTTGATATTCAAAAATATCCCGTTATATTATATCAGCGCGTTTGCCTATCGTACGATAGGCAAACAGCTCCAATCACCACGAAAATTGAAATCCGATAATAATACAATATTACGGATCCAATGAAACTGGTTTCGTCGAATTCCGAGACTGTGCCCCGGACCACTATATTTTAAATTCAATTTAAACAACAGAATTTCAAAACTGAACAAACCACTTCCAAATTCAATTCTGAAAGTTCCAGTACCTTCAGAATTATCAATATAGATTTTCTAAGCCTTGAAAATATTTTTAATCAGCTTAAAAATCGAGATTCAACATTTTTACCCAATTGCCATAATTAAATTCAGAAATTTAATCGCCAAATTCATTCTGATATTTGAATTTCAAATTAAACAATCATCGAATATTTTAAACTCAATTAAATATTCACTTTTCAAATGTCAAAAATTCAGGGTCGTTACAATCTTCCCCCCTTAAAAGAATTTCGTCCCGAAATTACAAGTAAAGAAGAATGCTCCAATTCCTGTTAACTATTTTCTCAAATCCAAATAGTTTTATCAAATTCTCAACCAAATCTTTTTTATTAAAGATTCGTTATTACTTTAACTCATTTTCCAAAATCAACCATAAATCCCAAGTAATATGGTTTCCTTAACAATTCAAATTTAAATTCAAATTCAAATTTTGAATTCAAAATTTTCTTAAAAATTTTCTAACTCTCTAAATTTCCGAAAATTTCGCCAGCGTCTCCTTTGCGCGGCTAGCTCGGTACGACTACAAAATGTCCCTACGGACTCTCAAATCCCAATAGAAAAGAAAATGCCAAGTGGCAAAATCGGAATCACATCAAATCTCATACTGGAATTTCAAATACATACCTTTGCCAAGCAAATTAATTTTATCTTCAAAATCCAAAATCCATTTTCCTTAGCCTTTACAATTCCTGTATGTTTTACTTAACAGCAATATCCAAATTTACTTATTGGATTTCCATTATCGATTTACTTAAGAATTTCATTCATTCATTTCTTAAGTGCAATATAAGTATTTCTTATATTCGTTTTCACCTCACAAACAAAGTTGTATATTCATTTCCTTATACTTTGCATTTTCAATTTCATTTGAATTCAATTTACAATTTCAACTCTATTTGAATTCATCTTACAATTTCAAATTTTCATTCAGATTTTCATTTCGAATTTTACTTGAATTCGATTCATCTTCTATTTCTGAATATTGAGTTTTATTCACTTTTATCTCAATTCCCAATTTTAAATCTTTTGTCGTTAGTGAAAATTTTCCAAAAATTTCAAAATTTTTCTAACTCCCAAAATTTTTAGAAAATTTTGACGGAGTCTCCTTTGTACGGAGGAGCTTTTGCAATTTGACAAAAGAGATAAATATATATACATCGACCCACTCGGTCGGAAAAACAGAAAAACAGTTCATATTTCCTATTTTTATTGCATAGGCGTACCTTTTAGCATTTTTAAGCAAAGCAGTTATTTTATTAGCTTACTAACGCAACCAAAATGCAGCTAAACGGCTTCCAAAAACCTGCACTTACTCAATTTAAACAGGTAAGTGACAAATATAGGAAATCTATTTAACAATTCACTTATTTCAATAGCAAATATATAGATTTCATAATCAATGCATTCAAAATAAATTTCATTAGCAATTTATAAAATTTCAATACAATCTTTAGTTGCTTACAACCAATTCACATACCATTTTTTATTCAATTCAATGGTTTACAATTTATTTTCTTTCATTCTATTCATTTTTTAATGAATCTAACTCATATCTATTTCAATTGATACAAAAATAAATTTCTATTTGCTTTTATTAACTCATAGAATTCATACAATCTCGTTTTTATCAAACGATAATTCATTCTATTCAGATTCGTTAATATTCATGCAACTAAATGATTACTTAAGCTAACAATCATTTAAGTTGATTCCATTTCAATTAAATTTACATTCCATATTCTCATTCATTTCATTTGAACCATTTCACAAAAATTTTCTTAAGTCGAGCATTTATTCGATATTTACTTAAGCTATTTCACTTCAATTAGTTCATTCACTTATTCATTTTGAATTTCAATTTCCATATTTAATTCATCGTGAATTCATTTTATCAATAACAAGGAAATTACAATTAATTTCTGCTTACTTGAATTTATTTGCAAATTCAACCCCTTTTAAATTTAGTTCACAACTCAACTTTAATTTAACTAACTTCCAATTCATTATTTCGTGAATTAATAATTTATCAAGTTAGTTTACTTGAATTCAATCCACTTTATCTTATTTATTTTTCCAAGTTTGGATTTTTATTCAACTTTATTCAAATCAAATTTCTTTCCATTATTCAATTCCAATTTATTTATTTACAAATGTAGCTTCATTTGTTCATTCACAAATTCATTCATTTTCAATTTGGATCTCATTCCAATCAAATTTCAAATATTTTATAAGTTATCAAACTTATTTACATTCCATTTGTGAATTTTATTTTCAAATATTTTCTTGGAATTCTATTCAAATTTGTAAATTACATTTACAATTCACATTTGTATATGAATTTAATTCCTCATCTTTCAATTCATATTTATAAATTTCATTTGTTAAATGAATTTATCTTCAAATCTTTGGTTATATCATTTTATTTCTTATTCATTTTTCATATAACAATGATAATATTTCAATGTTATCACTTCCTAACAACCAAGCATCCATATACTATGATAATTCATAGAAAATCATTTCTTTTCTATACAAAAATAGTTTTGGGCAAAATTACTTCATTTACCCTATTTTAAAACAATACTGTGTCAGTTTATCTTGTTTAAGAGTTTAGAAACTCCTATCGATTACAGTTGGCCAGACTGCACCGACCAGAATCTATAAACAATCAACCGATAAGTCAACACAATATAAAACAAATTTTATATTTACTAACAAATACGCGCTTATATCTATTATTACACTCATCTCATTCTAGAGTACCACTGACTCTATCTCTAATGAGTAACACCCAACAGAGCAGGGTTGTCGCTTAACCGGATGCTCTGATACCACATGTAACGAACACGATTTTTCGACTCTCGAAAGTCGACATTAATACGTCCACTGTATCAAATGCCGCACAATCAAATACCGGAAAACCGAACCATTAGAGTTAAAAAGAAGAGATAGAAGAAGACAGAAGAAAAGGAGAACAGAAATATATAGAAACAATATCAGAATCTCACATTTTCGCAGCGGAATAATATACAATAGATAATCACTAGTCTTTTAAAACAAAGAACTATATCAGTTTTATACAATACATCAATCAGAGTCAATATACAACTCGATACAACAATGGCAGTTATATAAACCTATCCTCATACAGAATACACAACAGAAATAAATAACAAGTACGGAAGTACGTCTCACCATCCAGCTTATTCCCAAAGCTCTAGAATATCCAGAATATCCTGATAAAAATAACTCTAGGCTGCCCGTGTGGAAAATTATGGGCACCTAGAGTTTAGAAGGGAACAATAAACTCCGAGTCAGTCATGGTGACTGGTGTGAGATCGTAAAACAGTTATTTTCACAAAGAAACAAATTTAATTCGCAATGCTTTTGGAAAATGAAACTACCATAAGACCTCCCGCCACACACACAATGCAAACGAAGAATTGGAGGAGATTTCTTCTTATGATAGTCAAAGATGCTTACTACGCCAATCATTGGATTATTATTATTAATGTCTAGTGTAGAAAATATTTCGAAAGTATAATATTAATCTTAGCCAGCATACGACCAGTATCGTATTCCTACTATAGCTACCATATAAACAGTGGTGACCACCATAAGTAAATGGCAGGTTCTACAACTAAAACCGTACAATTTCGTATTGGGAATTGGATTTCCAACAAATGGTCAGGCTAAGGAACTTCCTTTCCTACTACCGAATGGGATCGCCTCTGGCTGGACGTCCCGAGAGACAAACTGCTCTCTGCCAAACAAGCCCGGGTTACCCCTGTAACTAGGTAACTCACGAATATGTCATCCCCCGGTCCTTTGGGACCTTTATCCGAGCGCTCGGTAACCAACATCACACATAATAAATAAAGTGTGTCCACATGAGTAAGTATCTGGGCTCCATACCATGATACCACCCCTTTCCAGAAGGAAATGACATACCCTAAAGGGCGCGACCCTCATAACCTTGTCGCAACATTCCTGTTTCGACCATTTTCGGGTTGTTGAGGCCCTGACGAAGTCTCGTCCACAAAGCTACGCTTTTTCACAAAGCCGTGATTTGATCACAATTGATCAATAAATGATCAACATCCCAGCAACACTCAGCATGCCACATTACCAAATTGGGAATATATCGCTGATAAATTTCAATTACATAACCTCTGAGCTCGTACGTCTCAGAGAAGGGTGTTAAGCTAAGAGAATAAATTCTCCGCCACCAATAGAAATGTATTTGAAAGAAATCAGCTTTATTTCTCAAAATGTAATGTCAGACACGTAACCATACAAGTCTGTTCCGGGTTCGAACAGAACCGAAGGCACTTCCAAAGAAGCCCTTGCAATCCGGATATTCACAATCTCGATAAAACTTCCCATCACAAAGGAAATCTCTATACCGTAGCTAACGGTGCAGAGACAATCGATAGGTCATCCTATCGTTTTCACAAATACCTGGTCTTCATCATCGGTCTTCAATACGATCCATATCGTCGTATTATTATTCGGAATGGGTTATCTGACACAAAGGTCCTTTCCCGGCTAAACCGAATAATAAGTGTTTGTTTTAAAAACAAATTCAAATGCCATTTCAAAGGCAATATTGATATTCGGTGATTTAACTATCAACAATATTCATAACAATCATCAGATTTAAATAATTTTCCCAAATTATTTATTTCCAAAACATCTTCATAAGATATATATTTTCCACACTTAACATTTGAAAACCAATTTCAAATCACATTTCACCTTTCAACTTTTGAAAATAAATTTCAAATCAATTTCTTTACGCAGAATACATTTCCAAATATTTCTTTTAAAAATCCACTTAAAAATTTTATTATATATATATATATATATATTTAAAACCACTTTGGAAAATATACTCAGCTTTATAGTGAAAATACACTTTCACTTCAAAACGGTCCATTTAAACTAATTAAATAAATCCTTATTGATTTATTTCAAATTTACGTTCAAAATCCGTAAATTTACTTTCACACTTAAAAATAAATCAGCGTTTATTTTTAAAACAAATTCCCCTTTCATTTCATAAATTCCATTTTGAATTTACATTTCCAAAATTCCTTTCAACACAAATCAATTACAAATTGATTTCTAAATTTATTTCCAAATGCTAAATCATTTTACAAATCGATTTCCAAATTTATTTCAACACTTTATTTCAACACAAATCAAATTTTATTCAACATCAAATAAATTTTTATATCAATTTCCCAAAGATTTATTTCTTCAATACGAAATCAATTATCAATTGGATTTCAACAAATTTATCGCCTTTAAAATAAATTCCTTTATATCTTCCAAATCATTTCAATTTCCATTTCAAATAAATTTTCTAACTTCCGAATAATACTATTCAAAATTCATTTAAAAAAAATCTTTTCCCATATCTTGGAATTTATTCAATAAGATTTCAACAATCCATTTTAATACTTTTAAAATTCCTTCTTTCAATTAAATTCAATTCTTAAGAATAAATTTATTTAAAGTTTTCCACTTTAATTTCAAAATCCAATTTATATTCATTTCTAGTATCCAACGATACCAAAAATACATTCGGCTAAATTTTAGCCTTCAACAGTTTCAATTATCAATAAATCATTCATGGATTATCAATAAATCACATCATTCACATATGAAATAATATTCAAACAATTTGAGGAATCCAGTTGGATCCCTCCAACCCGTTTCCCTGCATCCACAGATGTTAGAACAATACCAATTCCACTTCGAGGTGGAATATCGCGGTATATAGGATTTATAAAAATATCATCCGCTTACTAACGGCGCAATAGGGTCTCATCCGCTATTCAGTGCGGGAAATCAATCAATCCAATATATACATATGCCAATATGTATATATTGCTATATATATAGATATATCCTACTATATCTAATATCACAATCCAAATAGAAATCAATCAACACATTCAATAATTTTAAATATAACTATTTAAAATTAAACAATCCCTTTGTTTGAGTGAGAAGATCTCACCTTAGCTTTAATTTGCAGTCCATTTTCCTATTTCAGCTGTTTCTTGATTTTAAACCTTGTATAAACAATTATACAATTTAATTAATACTCGAACAAATCGAACAATTCATTCCCATTTAATAAAAATTTATTAATATCTGAGATAACATACAATAATCTTTCATTCATTAAATTAAATTGATCTATAATTTAATTTATACTATCATTTGGTTTTTAAACTAAATTCCCTTTTATTTTCCAAAAGCTTATTCATACATATATAGAATGAGATTAGACAGGCTTAAACTTCACTGTTGAAATTTTAAAATGGCAATACATAATTTTCCTTTTACTATAAAGATTTTATTTTCTGCATATTCATATCAAATAAAAATCAAATTTCTCACTGTGAAAATCATTTTCTAATACATAAATATATTCGAAACAAAATTCTTCTTTTCAAACCATTTATTAAATGAAAACAGAATTACTTATATATCTTACTGTACAATGTTTAACCTTACTGTTATAAATTTTCCTGTTTTAAACTTAAACATATATTTTTCAATCTTAGTATATATATATATATGTGGAATCAAGTTTAATCAAAAAGGAAGAAGAAAGAAAATAAATCGAATACCTCGACGCATAACAACCATCGACATCGTGAAACCCATGCTCGAACGTGCTGTTGTACGCACGTGACCTCTGAAGCCACTCGCCTCGAAGCTATTGACTTCGCCTCCGCCTGACACCAACAACACTACCACTCGCGAAGTTCGTCATTCCATTCTTGCCGTGCTCGAAATCTCCACCTCGCTCGAATCGAAGCCATGATGTGCCCTAGCCCTCGCAATGCCCTTCAGTTGTCGCGATCAATCGCTTCCTTCCTGGATGCATGCGCCTATGAACCCACTCGAGTCCACAAACCACCTCCCAGTTTGTTGCCGCGACCACGATCCACTTCGCTTGGATGCGAGTACGAACCCGAGCTGCCTTCGATATTCACCCCGGCTATTGATTTTCGAACTTAAGAAATTCTGATTTGAATTAGTTGTGATTATCGGCCATGATGATTTTGAACGAATTTTGATTTTTGAAAAGGGGGAAGCGGCCATTGCTGTTTGTTTGAGAGAGACGCAATACATTTTTAAATTGAAGAAGCTCGGTATTATTTTGATTTTGTTTTGAATCGAACGAGAAACATTTCGTTTTCTTTTAATTTAAAAGAGAGGAACAAACGTACGCGTTATCAGCTGGAAAGGAGGAACAAGAGAACGTGATTTGGTAGAAAGTAAGTCGGCATAAAAAAAGTTGATTAAAAATTTATATTTTGATATTCAAAAATATCCCGTTATATTATATCAGCGCGTTTGCCTATCGTACGATCATACGACAGCTCCAATCACCACGAAAATTGAAATCCGATAATAATACAATATTACGGATCCAATGAAACTGGTTTCGTCGAATTCCGAGACTGTGCCCTGGACCGCTATATTTTAAATTCAATTTAAACAACAGAATTTCAAAACTGAACAAACCACTTCCAAATTCAATTCTGAAAGTTCCAGTACCTTCAAAATTATCAATATAGATTTTCTAAGCCTTGAAAATATTTCTAATCAGCTTAAAAATCGAGATTCAACATTTTTACCCAATTGCCATAATTAAATTCAGAAATTTAATTGCCAAATTCATTCTGATATTTGAATTTCAAATTTAACAATCATTCGAATATTTTAAACTCAATTAAATATTCACTTTTCAAATGTCAAAAATTCAGGGTTGTTACAGGATAGCACCATTTGAATCGTTATACGAAAGACCCTACAGATCATCGTCGTGTTGGTGGGACGCTACGGATAGGATTATTCTTGGGCTAGACATGGTGAGGGAGACATCAAAGAAGGTAGACTTTGTCCATAGAAGGATGAAAACACATAGGATAGACAGAAGTCCAATGCTGAAAGGAGGCGTACAGACTTGGAGTTTGCAGCAGGTGACACGGTTTTTGTAGAGGTCTCACCGCTTAGGCATGTTATTAGATTTGGTAGTTCGAGAAATCTAGCATCGAGTTTTTAAAGGCCTTTTCCAATTACTGGTGATTTAGGGAACTAGATTATAGAGTGGAGCTTCCTGAGAAGTTAGCGGGAGTATATGATGTTTTCCATGTGTCGCACATGCGGAAGTTCTTGCATGATACAGCTACTGTATTTGAGCCGAATCAGCTAGAGGAGGTGGAGGTAGAGAGGGAGTTACTTGTTTGCTGCGGATCCACTTGTATTCTTGAGTATGGTACAAAGAGAGTCCGCAACAAGGTTTTTTAAGCTTGTTAAAGTTCAGTGGGGAGATGAACCAATATAAATCACATTGGAGCCCGAGGACAGGGTTCAAGCTTCCAACCCACAACTCTTTTTTAGTAAGTTTCCATTTTAGATAATTAAGTATAGGTCACTTGTACTTTTAGGTTATAGATGTGTATACCCCGTAAGTAGAGACCATTAGATGTTAGGTTTGGTCGCGAACGTGTCATTAGGACATGTTTTGGGTGATAAATGTTAGTGGATGTGATAAATGTTAGTGGATGTATTTGTTGGATGAGTTTTTGCACACTTAGTTAAGTATATCCTCTAACTAACACACACACTCACATCATCATCACTTGTTATATTATTGAGTTATATGCATATGGTTTCTACATATGATGACCACCCTATATCATCGGCACCAGTAGAGTATAAATAGTGTGCTGCAGTCGTGCCCGGCCGATATAGGACAATCATCAAGGTTTAGAATGGACAAATGCAGCATATAACCTATCATATATCTCACAGCACAGGGACAAAATATTATATCACATATACAACAAAAGAAACAATGTGAACGAATCATCATCAGAGTATAATATCCACAAAGTTATACATCAAATAGAGTATATACAACAGAAACAAACTCAACAACCGTCTCAAATACAAATAGTAAGCAGTCACTATAAGGCTCCCCAGTGCTGCGCAGAAGAATGTGTAGACTCCATATAAGTATATAATACGAGATAGCTCCATCCAGCTCGTCCTTCGAATAGCTATTGCATTGCCTAGACCAATTATCTAGTCTACTCATTTAAGAGTATCCAAGATAATATGAAGCAAAACATAAAATCTTGGGTCGGACTATAGTCGGGTGTGAGCGATAAATAAATCTTAAAATACTATACATGCAAATATGTTATGGAACAAGAGTATGCGGATCATACCTGGCCTGTCTCAACAACCGAAGAGTTAGCACACAATAGTATAATATGCTACTCTACTATATCATAAATGTAAAATACAGAATACCGTAGTGGATAACCAAATATCCTTATCTCCAGTACCTACATCCAATGATATCCCCGTGTGATACCCCACTAAAAGAAAGCAACCAAAGCATCCATCAAACAAGACTCACTACCACTAACCCTTATGCTATGAATATATGATAACTCATATGGACTCCTTACTGCTAGGGACTAATGGAAATCATGGTTCTCTGTGTACTCTCGTATCATGCAGCCTAAAGCTCGATACATGCCTCGTAGCCCTAAAGCTAGACGATAGACCCAAAGCCACTGGTCTAGGGTATTCGAATCCTCACTACCAATCCATGGGCATCTCCACTTATAATACCGCTGCTTTGAGTACACAAGAAAACGCTCTGAGCATCAATAATTCCTTAGCACAAACTTATCTGAGCCATCCTTTGCTCCTTTTGGACACCGAGCCCTTCTTGCTCAATCCAATTTCCATTATTCACGAGGAACCCTTCGACATTCCTCGATTCTATGGCTCCCTCCATTACCGAGCCACCATCTTCGAAACCTACTCCCAATACGAAAGAACATTCATAGATTATAGCCTTTCATTATGTTGTTACATCGCCATCCAACCCTGATGCGAATGAGCCAACACCTTCAGCACGACCTATAGAACCTCCACACCATTCCCTAGAAGTTCCGCTCCCATTGGACACACCGTGATAAGTCAGTACCAACCTCTTCATGTCGGTGTTGATCTCTACTTAGCCAACTAATGACCGAGTTTTCTTCCACTTCTTCCTTGCTTCTAGTACCCCATGCCTAGATGCTTTCACCTTAGCCTATCCATCCTAAACATCTCGGTATAGAAATAAGTGTCCTCTTCAAAAGCGCTCCACTTCACGATCTAGAAACAAGTCGGCATAGCCTCCACCACTTAGCCAATTAGCAATCCATCACCTTGGGCAACCTACATCAGTCTTACTCTCTCTCCCCAAAATTGATAACCCATAGGACCAACCAAAACATGTCGGTACCGAGCTCTTCATATCGATGCCAACATGTGTACTTCATGAATTGGAGTTCACGACTTTAATTCTATGCTCTTCCCATACTTTAGAGCCTCACTTCCAAGTTTCATCCAATTTCGATCATCTTTTGCCTCAGATATGCTCAATTCTCCTACCTACCATTCTAAACATCCGAAACACTAACAAACAACATCAAATCACATCATACAAACATAGAACAATAAGCAATTTCATTCATTCAAACATGCAACCCATAGAAATAAGATAAACAAGTCAGTCTCTAACATAGATCTACATATAGCATGAATATATGAATGTAAACAGAGGTGATTTCTAATCAATCTATATCATATGCATGGATTAATATGTAATTAGAGTTAGAAAAGGTATCTGGTCAAAAATCAATTTAAAACATGTTAAATCATATAATTCTACCATCTAAACATGCATAGTATAATGAGAAGGCATAAACCACTCATTAATTACTAAATTCAATCAATTGATGTGTAGATCTAATTTAAACAACGAATAAAAAGTACTCCAAATCAGGAAAATTGATAATCTCTATTTTCTAATTGAGGATCTAATCTCTAACCCATAATCTAGTTTGATTTAGAGAGAAATTTGGATGAATTAGGATGGACTTAGGGCTAATTAGGGTTTAGACCTAATTTGAAATGAGAGGAAAAAGTTTTAATTGAACCTTTAGCCCCTTATTTATAGTAGTTCTCCAATTAGACTGATGGACTTACTAATGAGCTTAATTAACCACACATTAATTTTGGCCAACAGCTTTTAAAACTTAAAACATGCATGACTTCCTATCTAGAAGTTCATTTTTTCTATTATGACCACTCTACGGAAAGAGAAATCATCATCCTAAAGCAATGGAACTAGTTTGAGACCCTAATTCAACTTTTATCAAAATTTATAGCCCAAACAAGGTTTTTAGGGTCAAAATGGTCACATAGAAATACAGGGAAAATCGCAGGCGTATAAAATGTCCTTAAGAGTCTCATATGCCAAAATTATAGAATCATACGACCCTATACGAATAAAATAGAAATATTTTACGATCCTTTGATACATAAAATACAAGTCGTTATACTGCGTATGGATTGAATGGGTGCATATACATGTAGAATTGCAAGTATATTTACATAGGATGTTGCATGCATTTGGATACATGGCATAAGCACTTGCATTTCAGGAGGTCGATTAGATTAGGAGACCGCTTGCTCTTTGCATTAGTATAGGTTCGTATGCATTCCATGCTTGCATGTACATACTACGTTAGAATCTTAACTAAGGACAATGGTTGCCGGTGGATGATGGATGAGAAGATGGTTGTAGTTATTGATTGTTATGTGCATGATTACATTTTTCCATCCTTGGAGATTTTGGGGATGAAATCCTTTTAAGGGGGAAAATGTAACACTTTGGAAATTTAAGAGTGAATTTAGTAAAAGAATTAAATTTACATATAACAAAGACAGAAATAGAATTTTTTTCAAACATCCAAATCGGTCTGTGAAACTTGCTCGGATGTGTTCATAGCGATTTTCTACATAATTTTCATATATAACACTTTTAAATCAGAGCTAGTGTGGAGAAGTTATAGACATTTTAAAATTTGAAAAAGAAACTAATTAAATAAACAAATAATCCTTAAATAAATAGCTCCACCGATCGACACCCTAGGGGGTCTTCGATCTATATGTAGTAGTCAATCCGTCCCTACCTAATGGTCGACCAGTTGATGTTTCAGATCGATGCGTTTGAGTGACCAACGGTCCAGATTTAACGAAATATTTTTACTTGGCTGCGAAGTAAATGTTTAACGTTTAGGATGGAACCAAAGATTCTCCTAGGGTTAATCAACGGTCAGGACTAATCCAAAACCCTATAAATACACAGCTAATTTAAACCCTAATTCATTAGTAATTAGGCTGCTCTACTGAAACTTTACCAAATTCTTTCCTCTCCAAACCTAAATTCTTAGTAAAATAAAAGTAGAAAGATTAAGGAGGACAAATCAAACAAACAAATAACGAACGGAAGGAGATTCCAGGTCGGGATTCAAAGGAAATATTGGATCTGAGGTGAGTGGGTATACTTTTAATAAGATGATTATATGTAGTTAGTTTTAATATGCTCTATCTAATCTAGGTTGTTAGAAACTAAATTGGAGAATCATATTGTTTAAATATGATATTTTAATTATAAATTGAACTGAAGTAAACTTTTTAAATATGGACTAATCTATGTTAAACCACTTTTCTAATCCTTTTCTAATCATATAATATATTAATATAACGGGTTAATGTTGATTATTAATAATAAACCTAGATTTGAACCAATTTCTATGAATCAGAAAAACTGAATTCGAATGATTGGAAATTTGACTCACTGTAATTTCTCTAACATTGAATTATATAAAACCGTATATTGGAAATTTGGAATGAACGATTAATTGTTAACTAAATAATCAAACCAAATTAAAATCCTAAATCAAAATCCTAAATCAACGACGACCGTTAGACCACACTATCTGGAGCGGTCGACGGTAAGCGATCGACCGCTTCAGGAGTAGGCAAGTCGACCAGTAGGTGTTCCAAAAGTGCAGTTTGAACCTCGACCAAGGCTTAGGTTATGAATAAATTAGTTAATAGTGTGTATGTATATATAATATATATATATATGGATGTTAGGAGTAGGGAAGCTAATTCCCTATGATCCGACACTAGGACATTGGAGGGTTGGGTAAATGCTCTTTATCCAACATGGGTCGATATTAACTGAAGCAATTCTATCCCAAATGGCACTCATATGAGGTTCTACGGTAGACATGCAATGCTGAACGATGCTTGATGAAGTACATGGGCCTGGCACAATGGGAGTTCCTTGGTATTCACGGATACTGACAGGACGTGATACTGGGTTGTTGTTAGATCCCAACGCGTGCAATAAGAGGCGTTACGTTACCATTAAGAGCTGATATAGATATAGGCCATGAGACACTTCGAAGAATCGGCACTACAGGTCCCCCTCAATGCATAACGGGGGTACGTGTAGTTGTAGTTGTGGGAAATTTAGTCCCATGGTAGAAACTTTAGGGAAACCTATATGGAATAATCACATTAGTCGTAATGTGAAAGATGTAGTCTCATAAGAGAAATTGTGGGATAACCTTATGTTGGAAAAGTTCCAATAGTTATTAGCCTATCATCAGTTGTTTGTAGGTTGGATCAGTTGTTCGATCCTAAGTATAAGCCAGCACAAGTAGGTAGGTAGGTATTTGTTGAGTTAATCCCCTTAAATAAAGTAAAAAAGATATTCAAGAACATTCTTAGGACACCCTAAGTCACATAGAGTATCATTCAAAACTACGTGTGATCACCACATATTAACAGTGTACTCATTCACCAGACTTTCGTCTGACCCACCACTTTCCTTTCTTTCCCCCACCATAGAAGGACATGGTAGCAGGTTATAGGCTCGTGATTAGTACATGGAGAGACGAGTTCATCACTGAAGTTGCTTGTCATTTTATTTTACTATCCATGTAACTATATATCTTATTCAGTACTTAGTAATTATCAGGCTATGTGTTTTATTTTTGGGTATTCTGGATTTGACTATGTACTATTTTCTAAGACTATATTTTTAGGTATTTTTTGAGATGTTTCTTTATTTATATTTTTTTTCTTCCGTTGGGAGTTTTGAAAGTATAGTATATCTTAGATCATATCTATATATTTTTAGTCTTTGTAATGTTTTAAAAACCCTAACAGCTCATATTTCTTGGCACCAACGTGAGTTCGAAAGTCGCCATGGTCTTTAGATAGGTGTGTTAGAAGATGTGGGTTGTCATAAATAGCCCATTAGAATTAGTTGGCCTAGTCCGCGATTAATGGGTAGAGAGGGACAATGTTCTTAAAGCAAAAATCGACCAAAGAGCGTGCAAGATTGGTCTGATCCTCTCGAAACTTGGAAGCCCTGATGGGAGAGTCTGCCAACTATTTGGTAGAAGCACCTTTAACATATGCAATCATAGAAAGTCACCTTGATTACTAAACCGCCTCAACCTATTTAAAATAAGTAGTCTAACTTAACCCGTGGGCAAGCCTGTTTCCCGCGCTAATATAAGCAATCGACCGACCACCACCTAGCCCATTCTACAAGTCCAGACTGCTTTTTTCCTATTTCTAATCAAATGAGGGCAATTCAACAATGTTGGCACCTAAGGCCTCGGGGCTTTCTTCAGGGTGTCCTACATTGTGACCGTTGTTTGCAGCACAACGAAGATCATCAAACACTAGAGGATGGAAAAGCTCATCATGAAAGTTCATTAGAAAGGGGTTTTTACAATGATGGGTAGCAAATCCTAAGAGTACACTATCACAGCATGCAAATTAAAGGAATATCAACAACTAAAAACCATCGACACCATTTTGAAAAAGTGTTTTGAAAAGGTGATATTTAAACAAAAGCCATAATACGGAAAATGCATGGATCAAAGTCGGAAGAGAATTACTTACCAACGATGCAGTAGAATTTGGAGGAAAAGGATCAATTTCGCTATCGAAATTAGGAGGCTTTGACAGTTTCTAATGGCAGAAATATCCTTAAAAGCTCAATAAAAGTTGAAATGAGGAAGAAGGAAGGAGTATATAGATGGAGGTAAACAACGTGAACCATTAAATTTGCTATGTACAGAGTGATCTAAACCATCTAGGTATAATCGATGCATTAGCCAAATCACTATGTTTAAAAGCTTTTAGCCTCTACGTTGTCTAGGAAAACAAACCGATTCCACCGATCATTCGATTGCACATGTCGTAGCATTTAATGTGGCATTAAATGCGTAAATGAAAAGTCCGCCCCCATGTACGGGCTCGGGCATGAGGGACAAAATGTTGCTCGAATTTCTTGTAATGGAGAAGTAGACTAACTGATGTAGATAAGTAAACCTTTCTTGGCCCACATACCATAATGATCTAGCACTTTGCCCAGCCCAACTTGGGTGACATCGATCAGCCCGCATACCGCTACAGTTTAAAAAATGGCTTTCCCGCCTTGCTTGTTCCCCGACAGACCCGGTCCAGCAACAGTCCCTCAAGGAACACCACGTCCGCTTTGACAATGCTAACGGGTTGGCCTCCCATGTATACACTGGGTGACAAGGCAAGGCGAGTAGTCTAGAAAGGTTGGCACTCACCAACAGTTAGTTTACTGAATTGGTAGGCTACCAAATAGTTCCCTTGTTCGTCTTCATCCTCATCCTGGTCCGCCTCCTCGCTCGCAAGTTCCTCTAGCCTTCTTCAACCATCTGCCTTGACCTAAGAGAAACCCTTTGTATCCTGCTACCTTGAAAAAAGTGGCATCAACTGGCACTATTCACCTAACAAAGGTTCCACTGTGTAGTAACCCTCTCACGTCGTCTACTGTCACCCAAGTATGTCTACTACAGCCACTCCCTTCTTCCATGCTGTCTGCCATGCTTCAAGCACTCCTACAATATGACTCACCAATAGTCTTAATCTGCACCATGCAAGCCACCTGATGTCCTAGCTGCCATGCATATTAACTGCATACCTCCATTAGCGACCTAGAGTATTTCCTAGGTTGGTTTAACGTAATCTCAACCGTCCAAGCATCTCTTTTTGCTAATATAAGCATCTCATGCATTGCCCCTTCAAGAGGGTTAAAGAATACTAGCTTTCAAGGGTCTTAATATTATCACTATTATGTAATCTAAGCTGTTGTAATAGAAGTGTAAGTAATATAATTAATTTACCATAGTGGACGTAGATCACCTTTGATCAAACCACTCTAAACTCTTGTCTCTCTTCTTCTAGTACACAAGTATTCTCGTCATTTTTCAGTGTTAATCAAGGTATTAGTAACCTATCTTTTACTAGTATCACCCTTCAAACATACTTTCGAGGTTGGCTAAAAAAATAGTCAACATTATTCTCTTTTAGGTTATACTCTTGGAGCTTATATCCAAGACACTCACTTATTCGATCAAATCATAATGTTATAATTCTTTTAGGTGGTATATATTTTCTACTTCGATTTTGTATTTTATGAATTTATCATAGATATCTAACTTTTGTATCAAATACACATGTTCATATTTGAGAAAATTCATTGGTCAAGTTTATAAAGTAATGAGCCAAGGGAGGAGGTGGATCATGGATGTTAAGCGATTCTACAGGCTATAGGTGGATTGGGACATGAGTCTAGTTAGGTAGCACGAGGACAATCGGCTTTCCAGTAGGCTTGGGGCGGTCCGGGGAAGTGTATAATATATGCGATTTAAGTGACAAGTGACCCTGTAGGGCACAAAGCCAGACCAATGCAAGAATCCGTATAGATATAATGCGATGTTATTAGATGTACATAACAGTTACATATGATGTTGCGATGGAACGTGTAACAAGCGATCAACTCATATCATGTTGTGGTATTATTTTTGTAGTATATGCATAAAAGAGTATGTCTCACTCATCAGACTCATGTCTGACCCCTCCTATATATATATATATATCCAAGTCGATGGAGTTCGGAGATGGGATGGTATCAAGATCAAAGATTCATTTGTATATGGTGTACATGATGTACATGATGTACATAGGTGTTGTGACCGGGAGTTGACTATGTATGTGGATTGGGTTATAATTGTATTATTCAGACACATGTATTTAACATTGTAAACAATGTTACGGTGATGTGACTATGATATTTATTTATGTATTATACTTACTTCCTTCCGCTGTGAAACTCTGAAAGTATATAGTATTAGTTAGAATTGCATATGATATTTGTTAGTTATCGTACATATTTTATCTCAACCCAATGACTCATCCTTTCGGCTTTCGGGTGTTGGCGTCAGTATAGGGCATCGAACCCGGGGTCGAGAGGGCAGATTGTTACAATTCAGTACTCATGGTTACGAACACATTCATAACTGCAATCAATTAAATATTTTTCTAGAAGATTTTACACTTGTATATGTTTTAATTATTTATAATGTTATTTATATTCCGATATACATGTATACAATAAAAAGTAAAATTAAAAGCGTACTTTAATTCGAACAAGATTAACTATAAGAGTTAAATTATATAATCAAATTACATAATTGTTCTTATGGCACACCCTTAACTCTATTAATCGAGTGTATTGATACTCGCATTTATAACAAATAAACTAATATCAAACATACATAACCAATATTAATTCGATTTTCAAAATAAATCCTAATTGTATTAAATATGATTTTATTTACTAATGAAAGTACTCTCAATAATGCAAAATGATCTTGTGTAGCATTAATAAAAAGGATCTTTTTTGAAATTCACATTTTTCCCAACTGCATGATGCGTTTGATCAAACTGCTAACAATGTAAATTATTTGTCTTACCATCATCATGTCTACATCATTTGTTCATTGTTTATCTCGCCAATATAATACATTAACATGCGTGAACCAAGTTTTCAGTTCTGTATACGGAAAAACTAGAAAAATACAAGAGATCGTGCATTTTTCACAGATGTTAGTTTGCAAAACATTTTAAATTTGCAGTAAACAACAAATTAGGTTTAAATTGAACATAATACATTCACATATTAACAATATAGTACCTATAACGAAACTAAATAACTTTTAGGAAAAAAAAGGTTTTAGAGAATACCAATTTCATATTATGTTGAAGTAGGACGTCTTTCCATTGACTTAGATTATTCTTGATAGTTAATATTGAATATTTAATATATTTTTTGCTAAATTTTGTAAGGATGGTGAAAACAAGGATTTTGAGAGTATGAGTTCGTTCCTGTATTAGGGGATTGGGGAAGAGGGAAGAGGGAAGAAATAAAGGGAATCGGTCTAGGGTTACGTGTAAATACAAACAAAATGTGCAACTCAAAGTTGCGCATATATTATATGTATTATTGCGCAACATATTATACTACAACCATTAAAATGTAGTTATGTATTTTTGCACATTTGAAAGCTGTGAAAGATGAATACCAAGAGCACAACTTCTAGTTGCCTTACTTACATGTTAGCTGATTTGGTTTTAACCGACTTGTTTAAGGTATCGTTTGTTTGACATGCTTATTATTGAATATAACTTGTTATTGAATATTAAATGCCGAATACTGATTGTTGAATACTGAATGTTTAATGTTGATTGCTGAATTATTAAAATGTTGTTAGTTTGCATTCTGTTGTTGAATACTGAATGTTTAATCCCCTTTCTTCGTTGCTTGCTGGCATTGATGTCAGAGCTCGTATTGCTGGAATGGGCCGTGCTGCCTTTAGTGAGCACTGTCTAACCTCCTTTCTTGCTTCGGATATTCACGCACCCTGTTGGATTGATACCGAGGTTGGTTTTTCCTGTGATAACGTAAATGCTTGTGTTGTGAATGATGGATTGGAATCCGCTGTTGGATTGAATAAGGATGTAGACAGTCGAAATCTAGATGTCTTTGGTGTTGTTCGCGAACCAGACTTGTTGTGCACCCATCCTATTTGTGATAATGTCGACAAGAATGTATGTATTCCTACTAATCCAGATTTTGCTGTGCACGAAAATGAAAGTGTCGTGAATGGTAGTTTGGAAACTGATGATGAAATGTATGTGGTTGGTAGAAATTCTCATGCCTCTGCAGTTGTTTTCGAATCCAAGTCTGATGTGCTCACAACCTGTTTATGATAATGCTCAGTCGAAAAACTGTGTCCCTGAAATCTCAATTTTGAATCCTATTGATACAAATTCTTCTGTTCCTCCCACCGTTCTGGTATCTCCCCATCCATGCTCTCCGGTTATTGCCCCTTCAATTCCTAAATGGACTTCCTTGTTTAAGACGTTACCGCGCAACGCATGAGATTATGTACCAAGTTCTTTTGATTCAGTGGAGGTTGACGGGGTCTTGTTTCCTCCTCCTGAGGTCATTCAGGCTGGAGAAGGCTATTGGACCGACTACCTTGTTGGGTTATTTCTTGATTCGAATCCTGCATACCATATTGTTCGAGAACATTGTAAGAACCATTGAAAATTTAACGGTGGTCTTCAGGTTCAGTTTGATAACTCTATGTTTTTCTTTAAGTTTCCTAAAAAGGAGGAAAGACAGCGTGTGCTTGAGGCCGGGCCTACTTTCATTGAAGAAAAACCTCTTATTATTACATCATGGAGTAAGACCATTGATAGCGCGAGAGATTAGGTCTTATCTGTTTTTGTTTGGGACCACTTCTCTCATATCCCCTCTGTTCTTCAATCGCTGCTTGGTTTGAACTAGATAGCTAGTTTAGTTAGAGATCATAAGTGTTTTGACTCAAATACGGTAGCTAAAGGTAGAATCGTTTTTGGTAAAGCTGTAATTGAAATTACCCCGAACGAGCCTCTTCCTTCTAAGCTTAGAGTTCGCCCTGCTAAAGGCCATGTTGCGGTTATTGATGTTCACTATGGATGGAAACCTAATATTTGTGAGATATGTCACTCCTTTAGTCATGTGGTGCTTTCATGTAAGCATCACCCTCCCTTCGATCCTTCAGATGACCCTACTCTTTCTATCCCGGATAAGATCCCTCTTCCTCGGTCTCCTGCTAGTAAATGGGTTCCTAAGTCTTGCCCTACCAATTTGGTTGTTCCGGTTGTCCCTCCCTCTTACTCTTCTGTTGCTGCCCTTTTTGTGATCCTTAATGCCCTTGCTTGTAACATAGAGGTTCCTGCTACTGATGTTATTGATGCTCCTTCTCCGGTTATTGTTGTGTCCTCTCTTCCTACTACCTTGTCCCCTGTTATTGATGTACCTTCTGTTGATACTGTCATTCAGCCTCCGGTGGTTGAGTGGAACTCCAGGGAGAAGACTTGGGTTCATGTGAATTCTGAAATGAGATATAGTCCAGAGTATGATTGTTATTGTATGATTGTAGGAGGAGATGGAGAGAGTCAGCGGTTATATTATCATGTTGTCGGTAATGGTCTGGTTCTTTCCTGTGATGAAGATGATGGTGATGACAATAGACTTATTTTGGCGGATGACACCTAGGATAGAAAATTTTTATGCTCTAGTGATTCTGAGGTTTTTATTCGGATATTGCGGCTCACTTCTCAGGCCTTTCCCCTATCATGGGGCCTTCCCCGGTTGATGACGTCCTTGGTTCCTCCTCTCAGGAGGTCGTCTAGTTTTTTGTTTGTACAGCGGTATGGCCACTATAAAACCATGTATAGTTGTTATGTGCATGCGCAAAATACATGTTCTTTTATTTATATACAGTGGCATGACCCACTATAAAACCGGCTAGCTTTGCTAAAAAAAATATGAAGTATATAACCATACAAATCACAAGATTATCTATAAAACATATACACACAAACATTCAGTAATTATAAATTGTAAATAGATTAAAAGTATATGTATTTATATGATATAACTGAATTGAGTTCCTAAAAATTGATATAATTTTAATACAATTGATAATTATATTTATCATTCAAAGTGTTTTTAAAATTGTAAAGAACATTAATGAAACATTTTCTTTCATATTTTATCCAGTTCTACTAAATATACTATTTAATAATAAAAAAATTACAAAAATAAAAAAAATTCAAGTACAAATAAAGAAACATATTTGAAACTGAATAGAGATGGCTGATGCATAAATTTATAATAATCTTGTTGTGGTATGAAATCTAAAATAAAAGAAAAATGGTAAATTTATTGTTTAACAAAGGATAATGGTGTAAAATATTAGTACAACATTCGGTGGTACAAAAAAGCAATAAATATTTGCTGCTGAATGAAGCAGCTTTTTCAGAACAATCTTTCAAATCAAACAACTTTATTAGCTCTGATCACTTATTTCATTAAGTTTTCAACCACTAACTTTTTCAAACTAACAAACGCTAATAGTTTGGAACTTTGCATGTTTTACCGAATTACTTTCTTTAGAAGTCTATGTCGAAAGAGTCTGTCTATCAACACCCTGTCAATTGCATTGCACTCCCGGTTTTAATATTAAAACTTTTATTTCAATTTTAACCCCGATATCTAATGTATAGTTTGCTCCGAGATTCCCAGTTGCTCCGAGATTGATCTGTAATACTATCGCTGTCCATTACTGCATTTTTTACAGTTGGGCATGGAAGATCTAAATTCATCTGACATTGGAAGAAATGTGAAAAATGTTGCATAGCTGGAAAACCACACGAGGACCAAGCGTAGTAGAAGTTGAAACCCTCGTTGTGCCTTGAACTGACATTGAAAAAATATAATCCACACTCGAGCGGACGTGGGAAAAATGTAACCAACGCTTCACTCTAACGTTGAAAAAAAAATAGACAATGCCGACCACTGATGTTGATAAAAATTTAACTGTAGTATTTCCCTAACGTTGGTAAAATGAAAAAAAAAAACCCAGATAAAACAGTAGTTTTGGAACATACCCGAGTGGGAAAAGAAAATAATGGCATGAGAAGTCTTTTTAAAAACTAGGGGTGGGAAAAGCAAATTCTGGGTGGGAATATACGGACTCATATCGAAAATCATATTTTTAAATGGTATAAGCTCGTTACTAACCATTTTAATTTTTCTTTAAAATATTGTCATTTGATATTTAATTAAAATTAATGAAAAACTGATGCAGCCCAGAATGACACCCAGAATGTTGAAGTGTTAGATCGCGAACGACCTAACGGGTCCTTTAAGTCGTTCCAGGATGATGCAGCTTAAGTTGGTAAAGTGTTAGGTCGTGAACGACCTAACGAGGCCTTTAAGTCGCTCCAGCGACTTAGTGAAGCTCGCAAACGACCTAGTGGAGACTCGCGAGCTAACGAGCTAAAAGGAAAGGCGCTCAAACAACCTAATGAGTTACGGCCTACTTTAGGTCACGGAGATATGTTTCGATCTATGCTAGGTCGCGGAGAAGAGCTACGACCTAAGTTAGGTCGCGTAAACGAGTTACGACCTAAGATAGGTCGCTCAGATGATTCGAGTGAAGACTTTCACAAGCTACGACCTACGATAAGTCGCGTGAACGACCTACGACCTAAGTTAGGTCGCGAGAAGTTTTAGGTCGCCAACTGTTATAAGTCGCTGAAGCTCATGCCACCTGGATTTCTTGAGTCGCTGCCTTACATTTTAGGTCGCGTATATGTTAGATCATAAGTCATGATGGTTTGTAATGTGTTGAGTTATAAACACTGTTAATCAATTACTTGTTGTAATCTACTTGTTTTAGGTCGTGAAGATGTTGTCGTTGGGTTGTAATCTGTTAGGTCGTGAACGACCTATAGTAAGTCGTAAGTCGTCTGTTTTTAAGTCGTCTACTTTTAGGTCGTGATGTTTTAGGTCATGGACGACCTATGAGTTGTACAGTTTTCTGTGGCGTGTGTTGTAAAGCTATAAATAGCGGGGTGGCATCATTTGTAATAGTTAGTTGATTTTGAATGAAAACTTTTGTTTGTTAGCTTTGTGCTTTCATTAAATTGGTAGTTGAGTGTGATCTCCTATCTTCACTTTCGGTTAATCGAGTGCGCTCGATTCAACGACTGCTGAAGCCAATTCACGGTATCTAGTGCGCTAGATCAACGTACGAAGAATCGTAGATCTTTAAACACGGTATAGTGCGCTATCAACGTGTTTGTGATAGCTAGAATTCGGTATCTTCGGATCAACGAATTTGGGTCATTCAGTATTCTTCATTCCATCAATTGCTACTTTCGCAGAATCATCATTTTGTTATTCCGCTGCTGCATCAAAAACTACATCAAATATTATTTTATTGAAATTATATGATTGAACAGTCTTTCTAAAGTTCTGCGGTTAATACTAATTAGCTTTACGGAGTCCAATCGACCCTTAGTTTTAGGTTCTGATAAATGCCGTCAATAAATTATTTTTAATTATGTCAACTAGGAAACTTTATTTCAAAGTAGATACACACATTATTGCCTTTTGGTATGATTTTACTACTACTTTTTTTCCATGATAAAGGCCGCTATTTTAGCTAAACATTCATCTTGACATGTTATATGACCCTCGTTGCTTTTACTCGGTCGTATAAAATATATATCCAAATCTTGTTTCTACTCATTTGGATTATCATGAATATTTTTTTACTCTTTTAAATTATTTTGAACTAACGTTTTAATTTTCTGTGCTGGATACTCGGTCTTAGCTAAATATCCTAATTATATTAATTTTTCTATCCACATGAGAAGTGCTCACTTTTGCAACTTCTCTAAACCCTAAACCCTAAAGCTCGATAAATAACCTTAGCAATCGGAGTCATGCTTGCCAGTTCTATCCTTCTTCAAACTAGTCGCAATCGAAACGAGGCAGGAATCAAATATTCAAAGCCACAAAAGGATTCAGATGACGGTGATTTCGTTGGATCCAAATTAGTCAATATCGGATTCAACTGCTACATGAACGCCCCGCTTCAATGCATGTTCTATACCGCGCCATTAATTTCAAAACTTAGGAACGTCAACTGTAGCAAACATTCCATCACCACCCAAGATTTTTGCACTTTGAATGCGTTCAAAAGGCTTTTTCGCAACTGCATCAAACACGAATTCGAATTTCCCAAGGAGTTCATCCTTAACCTCAAAATGATATCATCTTTTTTCCAATTCGGACAACAGGAGGATGCACAGGAGTTCCTCATCCAAGTCCTCGACAAAATCGCTGACTGCACCAGCAACAATAGCAATCAAAGCATCATCACAGAAGTCTTTGGCTATTCTTTAATGGAAAAACTGATTTGTTGTGGATGCAAGCGCGGTTCGTTGAATCGCGCACGTGAGCTCATGCTCGTGTTAGCGATTCAGAATGTTAGTTCGCTAATGAGTGCTCTTCGATTGTACGTTCGTCCCGAGCGCTTTGAAGGACGTTGTGAACGGTGCAACTGTAATGTGAGGATGAGGCAAACAAGGATCGAGAAAGCTTCTGAAGTTATGATGTTTCAGCTAAGTAGGTTTAGTCTTTGTGGGTCAAGGAAGTTATGTGAAAAAGTTGAGTATCCATTAGAGCTTAATATAAGGCCGTTTATGATGGGTGAAATAGAAGATGGGGTGGGGACTGAGTATGAGTTATATGCCGTTTTGGTTCATGTTGGTAGTATTGAGTGTGGGCACTATTTTAGCTATGTGCGCTCATCCAATGTATGGGTTAGGAAAAATGATTTGGAATCGAGTGTGGTTAGTGAAAATGAAGTGTTAAATCAGTATGCTTATCTTCTCTTTTATGTCAAGAAGGGTTCTTTGAAGATTTCGAGGTCATTCATGCTGAAGTTATTAGCAAATGATGTTTGTTCACGTGGTAAGAAGAACTCTTCATTGAATGGGGCTGATCAGTATGAAGGAAGGAGTATTATAGTGAACGATGATGGTCCATCTATGTCTAACAAACTTGAGGAAGTTAGCACTGGTATTGGAGAAGTGTCATCTGTTTCAGATGACGATGAAAATGGATGCTCCGGCAGCAAGTTTGATGAAGGATTGAAGAGGGAAAATGGGGAAGGTCATGAAGACCAGGCTTGTATTGCTCCTTCTCATAAGAGAATCAAGTTTTGAACAGGCCGAATAATGATTTGAAACTCTAAAATCAACAAAGCTTGTATAATTTGAACATATCCTGAGAAGGGAAATTTGCTTAGGTTTTGGAAAAAGTTCGTTTGCTGCTTTATTTTGGATTTTGTTCTTTTCTTTTATATGTTAATTATCATCAGGATTTGAATGTATATGTGTTTTTAGTAGCAAAGGGAATTCAAAAGCAAAATAATTTGATTTGAATGTTATGGTTATAATTTATAAACTCTCCATGAATAAGATTTTATTAGTGGTTGACAGTTGTGGAATGTCGTAGGCATTTCTAATCAAAGAGTAAACACTGTAATATTATATTATGCGGTCCATTAATACTTGGCAGCCTATCCAAAATGTAATGCCAATGCAATCTCATCTTTTTATATGGTCCATCAATGAAGCCTAACTTTCAAAGTATAGCCACTTTGCAAAATAATATTTTAAACCAACTCTGTCTAGTGTTACATAATTCACTGGATATACTGCTATGGTTCTTAGTTTACTGGTAAAACTCACGTGACTCATCTTTTGATCATGAATGATCAGTAAAGATGAGGGAAAAACCCTTTGTACTGTGTATGTGGACATTTTTTTTACAAAAGTGGGTTCCTTTAATTGTTTTACTTCACAGTGGCATACTACTTATTTAACCACACCTTGCAAATATGAATTGAGTATACTGCTAATAAATACCACTAGAATAGTCGTTTTATACTTCTGAACAACGTGTGAGTTTCATGAAATCTGTATGCTCACAAAGTATTTAATAACATGTTATAGTAACACATAATCATTCAGACTGGATTTCTTCTAGTTTGCAGGAACAAACTCAAAATGTATACGTCGACATGAAACTAAATACGAGTGATTCACAACATAATCAACTTTATTTTGTTCAAAAATTTGCTTATTGCGATCTGTTCAATGTTCCTAGTTTATATGTTTGCTCTGTTAATTTAATTACTAATATTCTTCCAGTAGGTAAGGGTAAAGAATTCAAGGACTTAAGTGCATCATGGAGGTTTTGCCCAAAAAAGAGGTAATTATTTTTTTAAACCCATAGAAATCCATGTTCTTCTTTCAAATTCATCATATGAAAATAAAAATATACTGAACGTGCATTGAACTACAGATATGTTTATATAGTTATCAGCATTGGGAAGTTATAGTTGGATAGATTCTATAAGACTACATCCAACATGGATCCTTCTGATCAGGTAATATAATTCTGTAAGATGCAATGTTAGCTGACTTACAACTAATGCTTTTATTACAGCTCAATGTGCAGTTAGTTTATTACTTGCAGTTAGTTTATTGCTTGGATGCATGCCTCTTGTAAGTTTCTTTTTGCCAAATATATCTTATCTGATAGACTTGTAGTATAACTAGACCTTAAATATAATAATTGATAATAATAATAATAATAATAATAATAATAATAATAGAGGAAGAGGAAGTTGAAGAAAAGAAGACCTGGATGTATGGTATATCTGATCTGATACATATGTAAGTTCTTGTTTGCCAAGTATATCAGAGCTGAAACATTTTGTAAGCACTTTTACAGTTGTTGATCTTTAAGTCAATATGCCTCACTGTCATTTTAGTTCAACTTGGAGGCATGAATCATGATATGTTGTTTGATACGTTGATTCTCCACTGTGATGGTTATAAAAATTGCTTCTATTTCGTATATATGTAGATGTGTTTCAATTTGCTTTCTAAGAACATTAGGAAAACATTTAACTGTGCTTAGGGCTGGTTAAGATTAGTTTAGAAATAAATTTCTCGTTTCTCTTATTCATTTGTAAAAACTATGAATATGCATGTATATTATTATTTATTAGCCATGATGCGAATTGAAAATTTAGTATTAGGTAATTTGCTTGAACTATTTTCTAGTTGTTTTATTGAAGTCAGTAAAGCGGATTAAGGACAGTTTGCTTAGGGATTCTTTGGAAGAAACTCAATATTTCATACATATTTTAAGCGATTTTAGTTGAACTATTACCATTTCTTACTAATTTCAAACGTTTTTTATTTTTCTTTTATTTAAAGTGGATTTTGATTTGATTTTAAGTATAGTTTCAGTGATTATATCAGCTATGTTATAAACCCAGACCAAATTCAATTTAACATCTCTGAAACAGAAAATTATTGCCAACACTACATTTAGTCGGAGAAAAATAGTTCTTGACAGGAAAAATCTTGAATGCAAATATGTATAGTATTGTGTCACAATCCAAGTCTATACAGAAATGCCACATGGAATAATTAACTGTGCTCCAATGAAATATATATTTAACAAATGTTACCCAGATATAATTTCTTTTTTAATAAAGTTACAACTATATAATTTTCTATTTACAGTAAAAAAAGTGTTCTTCAGGCTAAAAAGCAAATTTGTTGTCCGTTAGAATAAAAATTTTTGCAACTTCTTCTCCGTGCCTATTTTCCTGATTCAAATATTTATGTTTTGACTCTAGGTAAAAATATATTGTTCAGAAAAGTTGTCTATTTCTTAGCTCTAAACATTATAGTCTTTATTCAGAATTAATTTTACTGTTCATTTTCCTTTCAAGGTAAGATTACAGTTGTTTGAAATGAATAAACTCTTGATATCCAAACAAATCAAAGTTATTCTGATACTTTTTTTCTTCAAATTTTCTACTGATATTGTTTTTTATAATATAAACCTGCAAAGTGGAAAATAATAAAACTAAGAAAGCAATATAATTAAACATTCCAATACATGAATCATATTTAAAATGATAATGAATCTTATTGCCTTGCAGCATAGGAGTAAAATTCAGAAAAGTTTTAATTAATACATAAGGTTGGTATAAGTGGTTCATTTCATTCACAGATTTTAGCATTCCAGCAGCAAAAGCATCTATAAATAGCAATAGGGTCCCTGAAGCATTTGCTTCCCACATTTCCTGGTTGAGCACGACATCCTTAGTCACATATCTGATAGTCGCACATTAAATTTCCTTCAGCCCTCATCCCCATTTCTGATACATACATATATTCCTTTTAGTTTATTTCCAAAATTAACATTAATGTATATACATAAAACCATGTCCAGTTAAACATAAATGTATTTTACCACAACCCATCAAAGGATTAATCTATCAATATTTATAGTAGATATCAATTTTGTCCTGAGAATTCAAAGGTTTTGAATTCAAATTTAAAAATAATAATAAACATAAATGATTACCCACAGCCAAATGATCAGCATGAGCACTGTTACAAAAACTAATTCATTTTCTTAAAGCCTTTGAAATACCTGTTCATTGGAAAAGAGACGAGGAGGGAGACTGGATTTATAATGTAGATAACTGGTAGAGGACCAGAGGTACGTGATTGTGTTAGATGCAATACTTGAACTTGGATATACAAAGAGATATTATCTTAATAAACTTACTTAATAAAAATAATATTCATATCTGATAATGCCCAGTTAAGGTAAATCAGTTACCTATTTATTAAGTTCACTGTGCTTTGCTAATTAGTTTGCATGTCTAAAAAAACTTAATTTCATGATATAAATCATTTTTTTTTAATACCAATAAGTCCCCTGTGTAAAGATTATAGTATACTGCATGCATATATACCAATGAAACAAAGATTATAGTGTACATATTTTTCATTGGAAAGGATAGAATAATTTGGTAGCCCTACTTGCTACCATTTTAGATAAATTTACTTATCTAAGTTACTTTAAGTTTTTTGTTTGACTAACTAAACTGTTAAATCTTACAATATATGAATTTATAAAAGCAGAATAGAAATAGAATATCTGAAAAACCTTCATACCATATTTTTGGGTGAATTAGCCTATTTGGTTGGTTCATTTAGTTTTCTCTTCTGTGCTTAAATCTTTGTTTATTTGAACCTCTTCGTATTTTTGTAGTTTATGGTTAAAACATTATATGTAGTTGAGTATTTCTTCAAGGGTACATTTGGTATATAACAACCAGGCCTAAATTCTCTACATGTCCCATGCATTAAAGGTCGGATAATTTAATTTCCATTTCAATTGTCAACTCATTGGACACAGCGATGCGTCCGAAATGAACATGTTCAAAATGAAAACGGCCAGGAACCAAACCTATTATGTTCTACGGATGTAAAGGAAATTGGACCATTTACATCAGGCATATAGTGACTCCGGCTGTGAAGATCTAACGGGAAACGACCTTTTGAATGAAAAGAAAACACAAAGACACATCAATACACTCTTCAACTTTCCTAAGCATGCATTGGTTATGGATATTCTGTTTGGATATCAATTATAAAGCAATTACCATGTTCAGTTACAAAAGCATGTATATGTTCTAGTATATTTGTTATCATTAGGTCTGTCGGTGATATCCGAAAAATTTGAAATTCATCCGCATTCGTATCCGAAAAACAGATAAATATCCAATATTTGAAAAAACAGATACGCACATTCAAAAATTATCTGTTTGGTTTTGTCAGGATTATAGTTTATATTTTGTATATTTTAGTATAATGAAAGACGCATTTTTTTAAGTTAATAGTTTGTATTACATGCGTTTAAATTTTAATGCATATTAACTGCTCAAAACTATTTATTATCATTATATTTGCTTATTTTTCACACTTTTATAATCAGTGGGGTTGAAAAAATATTACGTTAATCCAAAATTTTCTATTTGTATTTTACGATTTATCGATCGCCAACGGATATGATAATTATTCGATATCCGTCCATATATGTGGATATCCGATATTCGAAAATGATTTCGGATACAGATATTGCACTATCCATATCCAAAGTATCTGTTTACTGGTCTGTCGATTTTTACTAAAGCTAGTACAATTTATTTACTTTTTTAAATAGGGAAAGTATATTTTAAATATGTATGTTCAAAACAAAATTTCCTATGCATTAAACCAATGTCATTTTGTTTCATTTTACAAGTGAAATGCTCAAAGTGTTTTTATGTCTATACATTCAAGGACATGAGTTTAAAAGTGCGTTCTTACAATTTTTGAACGTTTGCATAAATTGGACATGTTTGACGTGGGACTCGCCGAATCCACCGTTTGATCTAACTTTTGAAAAATCAATGGTTGTCGTCAGACGTGTCAGACACATTTGATACCACACCAATGGCTGGCTCAGCTCGTCTATTGATTTCTCCTCTCTTCGTCTCCTCCACCAATATTCCATACCCCAATCCGAAAATTCAATGTTTTTTGTTAATTCTACGTCAAGTTTTTGAGGTAATTTTTTTTTGTATTTATGTTTTTCGTATTAATATATACTTTATCTATTTTTTCCAATTTTTTTTATTTTTTATGTACGAAAATGTTGATCAATGAATCTTCTAGTTCTCCCCACCACATCATATATTGGTCCGAGGAACGGACTTTGGCATCGGTATTTGTTTCGAACACATCGCAACTCGAAAAGATCGAGTTGGCTATTGGTACAAGGATATCCTTGCCGCCTTCAACACACGAATGGGCGTTGATTACACCGATAGACAAATGAAGAACAAGTTTGACAACCTCAAGCGTGAATGGTCCCTGTGGAATAAGCTGCTGTAGATTGACGGTGCGTTCCGGAATGTGAAGAAGGTCACCGTCGATGAGATTGACCAGTGGTAGGATTTGGTAGCTAGTAGCTATAGAAAATTCAAAGTGGGCTCACCTTCGAAATTCAGGGAATTAAATATGATAATTGAAGGATGCATTGGAACTCTAACCTGTAAGTTCGAGATTTGGTCCGAGGAACGGACTTTGGCATCGGTATTTGTTACGAACACATCGCAACTCGAAAAGATCGAGTTGGCTATTGGTACAAGGATATCCTTGCCGCCTTCAACACACGGATGGGCGTTGATTACACCGATAGACAAATGAAGAACAAGTTTGACAACCTCAAGTGTGAATGGTTTCTGTGGAATAAGCTGCTGTAGATTGGCGGTGCGTTCCGAAATGTGAAGAAGAACACCGTCGATGAGATTGACCAGTGGTAGGATTTGGTAGCTAGTAGCTATAGAAAATTCAAAGTGGGCCCACCTTCGAAATTCAGGGAATTGAATGTGATAATTGAAGGATGCATTGGAACTCTAACCTGTAAGTTCGAGATTTCGGAGGTTCCACCTACTAATGTCATGTTCGACACCCAGACGTACGCCTACTTTCTCATGGGCCATACTGTAGAGATGAACACTTGTACTGCTCGAGCTTCTGCACATCCGCATGATTCTGTTGCTACCTCCTCACATAGACGTTAATTGAGTGGATCTTTGTCCCATGAGGATGAGATTTGAGAGAGAGTTGGTAGAATTATGGATGTGTGATAGGAGATTGAATTTTTTTTTGAATGGAAAATCACATATATTCTAACCAACAATGAGTAAAAGCACTATACAGTTGTCTGTGTGCCAATGAAAAGCCCGAAGAGCTTAAACGACTTGTTCGATATCTAGTAGCGAGATTTATGAGAGAAACGTAGATCTTTTATTTGTATTTTGAACTACTATTATGTAATAAAAATTATCATTTTTTTGCTTTTTTTAGTATTTCATAATTTATAAATAATATAAATTCATTTAATTATATTAATTAAAAAAATTAAGGCAAAAGTAAACCAATACCAAAAATAATTCTTCATCAAAAAACAATTAAAATACACCTTTAAGAATGCCTCTTTCGTACACAAGAACAAATTCTCCTTCATGAACCGTCCTTCTTTCGTGGCCCTTTCGTGGCGCAAACAAATCCACTCTAAACCTTGCTTTTGATAAAAAATATCCTTTATTAATTATTAAATCACTATTTTCGATCCGATTAAAAAAAACTATGAGGATGGGAGTTTGAGCTCATCTTTGTTAAATTAATTCATTTTATATGGTTTCAATTCTTTCAAATTTAAAAGACCTCAAGATATTTTTTACATATATTATTCACGATTTTAGGTATATATATTCAACATTTCAATCCTATAACTCTAAATCTTCATGAAGAAATAAATTCTAATTAAAATTAAGTTATGGTCAAACGGTATTTTAAGTTTTAGTTAATACTGAAAATCGAATTTCATATCTTTAAAAATATGCATACTTTAACTTTTATATTATATAAAAGGAAGATGAATTTACTTTAATTATTATCTTTTGGAAAACAAAGCTGAAATCACTCCAAAATGTTATCAATGGTTAAAGGTTACTTCAAACTACATAATTCTTATATAGATAGTTCACTACTTTAATAATATTTTAATTAGTAATAGTTATAATAGTGTTGATGTCATTTTTTTCTGTATGGACATAAACCATTTAAAAACACCCCTAGCTTTTTTGATAGCAAGAGTGGTGGATAATTTAAGCAGAACACTCATTTTGGTGTCTTAACGGAATCAACTCAAGACCTTTAAAACCACAATCCAAAAATCTTACCACTTAAGTTAGTGATTCTTGAGAATATCAAATAAACAAATAAGTAAAAAAACAAAACGAGAGGAAAATAATTGAAAATAAATTACATTAAAAACAAATAAATAAAAAATGGAAAGAGGAATATTAGCTACAAAATTGGGGTGCGATAATGGTAAACCAAAAATTTAAACTGTTTTTGTTTGAAAATGTTACATAAGTAGTTATGCAACAAAATAACTTGTTTTTGGAAAAACATATAACAATAATAAGTAAAGGTCTTTCCAATTAAAGAAACTCATATTTTGTTAAAATAAAACGTAGTATTATATTCCTATACTATTTTCAGCAATTTCATTAGATGATCTCTTACGACAATTTAATGTTATACCTTATAAGATGTACCAAAGCTTTAACAAATAAGACTTATCTTATATTTGTAAGTATTTTTCTATACTCATTTATTTTAATGCACGTGCATCGCAAGCATGCAAGATCAAAGGTCAATCCACGCCAACTATATATTTATGCAATTAACCTTGATGTATGTGTTATGCGTTCATAGCATAATTTCTTAGAGTTTACAAGTGAAACATACTTCATTGATCTTACAAAAAAGTATATACGGGATCATCAAATTTCACCTCCTTATAATTTCGCCCTCGTCCCCCCTTCATCATTTTCAGCAAATTTAAACATATATGATCATTCCCGCTTATCCAAGAAAATTTATTCATTCATAATTTTTTTGCATAAAACTATGGTGGGAGGAAGTGGGACTCATAAAGAAGGGGATCCTTCTCACTCTTCTCCCTTCTCTCTCCCTCTCTCACACACAAATACATGTGCACATGTTTATAGACACACATGCATAAGGAAAGAATCAAGATCTCTTATGTTTTAAATCCTTTTCCACCCTTTTTCGTCTTTTTAACTTAGCCATAGTCAACCTAGAATAAACTGTGAAAGAGTCTTAGTGAATGGATCAGCAATGTTATTATTAATAAAGGTAAGGGTATTACCCTATAGGTAATTATTTAATTTGTTATGTACTCTTAACTCTATGACGAATCTAGTTCGAAATGAAAGTATGTTTTTTGTTTTGTTTTCAATTAATGTATATTTGATATTGATAATGACTATGATCATTAGACATATATAAATAAAAATTTCCTTAAGTGGAGTTTTATTTCAATTGTAGTTGTGAATCGGTCGTAACCATGAGTATTGAATGGATTTAGTAATAATACTCAACTTTAAAGATTTCAAGTCAAGATGCATCGAGAAAGGAATATTGATGCATCAGTTGTGTAACCCTCTGCAGATGTTGAATAGCGAATAAGTCATGGCCATTGGAGGAATCAAGATGCTATATATGATCAAATCGGGTCAGTCGGAAGCATGTGAAATAGGTATATTAGAAAAAATTCCTATTTTTTGATCTATTGAGCCTATCAAGTCTAAACGGTTTATTAGATCCAATCAAACATTGTTTTCAAATAAAATATTATTTTACTTAATTTTTTTAGAAATGATTTTTAACTTGATTTAAATTAAATGTATATTATAACGAGTGTATTAAATACACTCATATGTTTATAATGCAAGTGCTACATATAAATAGTGTACGTGGTCAATGTGTATGTTTATAGATGTTGAGATTTACACCGCAATGTACACATTCGCCATTTATATATGCTGCTAAACCAAAAAATGGATTAACACATTGGATTGAGTGTGAAAGCATTAGCCCTGTTTATCAAGGCAAATAAAATAGAAACAAGGAATAATAACTAGTAGATAAAGTAAAGAGACAAGAAATTTTTATAGTGGTTCGATTGTTAACGAAGCCTATGTCCACTTTATAACTTTTGTTATTGACTGACTGCAATTACAAGTTGAATCTGATTACAATTTGATTGGATCTAGTATGTTAGATCAAGTCACTAGTGTTAGAGTTCACTGGAGAATCACAGCGAACCCTTCAGATGACTGTTGTGTGGGAAGAGAAGAGTGAAGAATAGTTTCTGCAAATTTTCAGCAGCCAGTTCAGAAGATCCTTCTTATGTTGCAGATAGGTGAGTATTTATATGTATTGGAAAACTATTGGGCTGGACCACTTTGCCAGAGACATGAACTTAAGGATACGAAGGAGCTCCAAAAATTGCACAACGACCTGACCTGAATTGATGGATCGCTAGTTATCCATGTAGTTAGACTATTATTGGATCGTTTCATTTGTGTTGCATTCCCTACCTTATGTAGATGCTCTCCATGTGATTTCGTAGCTAGTTGTCTTGTTTTGACGGTGATTCATAGTTATATTGATCTATGACAAGAATCAAATGGGTCTTTACTTCTCGAACTAGATTGCTTGGAAGGCTATGAAACTTGGAAAACATATTTAGAAGAGACAATGAATCAAGATGCAAGAGGTCACACGACTCGTGAAGCATCCCTATGGATCGGTAGCGATCCACCTCCTTAGATTATTTCTGGCTAATTTTCCTTAAGTGCTATTCACTTGTTCTTTTGGGTGTGTTGTCCAAGTATCAAGTTGTTTGGAGTTAGTTTGATCATCTGTCCTCATGGGTCATCTGGTCCAGAAGAATCATCTATAACTCGTTCAAAGCTTAACAAAACCAGACTAAACTTTGCAAGTACACTCTGGAGGGTATCTGGAGCCTACCCTATAAATTTAAGGTAGTAGGGCCCATCCATCATGGGTCGCTAGCGACCCATCAAGATGGATCGCCAACAATCCATCATACTAACTCCAATCAATCCTATTTTTATATGAGCCTTCTTTATGTCTTCTAAGTATTCTTCAAAAATTTCAAGTCAATCCGACTCCATATGAGTTATCTAGGTCCATTTTGAGTTAGATGCTTTGATCAAAAAGTGGATAAACATTTGCCCCCCAAAGTACGCCTTTTGAATGAAAGGTGTGCTTTGCTTAAGAACAAGTTCCTATCTCTGGTCTTCAATAGTCTAGCTTTCTAGCCGCTTCAGCCTTGATGAATCGTCCAGTTCCTTCGGATTCTCTTGCCAACTATAAGTCGTTCCAAACTTGTTACAGCCTAAGACTCTGGATTCTTCCTAAGTGTAATCTGTACATCACAATCAATCCGATTTCATTCGAAGCTATTATATCACACATCTCTAATTATATCACATATCTCTAATTGTCCCGTGTTCATTTGGGATTTACATCATTATCATTTTTCTTCTCATCCAGAGTTGTCACATCATATATCAAAATCACATTATATATCAAAATCACATCACATATCAGAATCACATCATATATCGAAATCATCCTGTGTTCATCCAGGATTTATCAGTTTTATTCTATTTATAACGCATTCAAATCCATTTTGCAAAATCA
Organism: Allium fistulosum; assembly: GCA_030737815.1. Taxonomy (NCBI): domain Eukaryota; kingdom Viridiplantae; phylum Streptophyta; class Magnoliopsida; order Asparagales; family Amaryllidaceae; genus Allium; species Allium fistulosum. Next base: position 146,348,431 of record CM060908.1, on the reverse strand, counting down.
AATCTATTTTAATGTTCGATCTCTCCGGACAGTTTAAGTTTAATGTGTGATCTCTCCAATTCATTTAATGTTTAGTTTAGGGGAAGATCTCTCATGATCATTTGTTGTTTCAATTTAGGGGGGTGATCTCTTCGGATCATTTGCTTATTATGTTAATGGGGATTAAGTAAGCCCATCCGCTCACTCTCTGGTAAGGGGACTTACTTCTTGCACTCAGGTCCTGTCTCTCTGGTTAGGACTCTATGGCATTTGATATCGTACAAGTCCATCCACTCACTCTCCAGCAAAGGACTTGCACCTTACACTCCGATCCCATCTCTCTGGTCAAGACTCTATGGTGTTCAAAATCAGTCATCACATTAAATATGGATTTTACAAATTTCAAATCAAAGCAAACATGCAGAAACTAAATAAGAAGAAATCCTGAATGTTTATCCCAAACATCCGACTCAAAGCGTTGCAAGGGACCAATCTAGGTTTTGTGCACATCCAAGCGGTCTGAGATTATTGTCTTAACCGTTCATCCCAGATATCCGATTCAGAGCATGACTAGGAACAAATCTAGGTTTAGCACATGTCTAAGCGGTTTGGGGCCATTATTGTTTTTACCGCTAATATACGAAAAGTGCAAAAAAGAAACCAAAGTAAAGAGTAGCAGCCAAATCTAACTTCTCATCTATCCCGGTTATGGGATTATCTGTCTTGGCCCAGACCCCTGGGTATTCCTTGAATATGCCACTCCGGCTGTGCTATCATAGCTCTATTCCTCATATACTGTAGCAGCTTCTTGTTCCAAACCAGTTCTTCTATTATATCACGAAGGTGTCGACATTCGTTTGTTTCATATCCGCCCAGCTCATGGAAGATGCAGAACTTTCTAGATCCTTTCTCTCAATCAGTGGGCTCTCTTCTCGGAGGCTTTCGATAGGGAATTTTCACCCTAGTGTCTAGGTATATCCTTTCCAGAGTTTCAATCAGCTCATAGTAGGAAGAGAAGTTGGGCTCCCTCCTTTGTCGTTTCGGTTCTCTAGAATCATCATTAGCTTCTCTTTTCCCTTTGTCTTTCCCATATCCTACTCCAGAGGATCCCTTGCTATCCACATCATAAATTTTGGCGCCTTCAGCTTCATCTTCAGCGTCAGCATCCACCTGACGTAAATATCTCTCAGCTTCATAGTAAAACTTAGCACGATCCGTTGGTGGATCCCTCTTAAGTGCAGCCTTGAAGTCGGTCTTGCTTGCGACTCCAGACACTATCACCATCAAAATTACTGATGGGTCCGGCCTATCGACCGCAGCCACTGCTGCATTGAATCTTGTTAAATAATTTCTCAAGATCCACCTGAGCTTTTGTTTCATAGTTGCCAATGTCATCACATTCTTCGGTTGTGAGACGTGAACTCGGAATTGTCTTAGAAATCTACTCATTAACTCGGCCTACGTACCAATGGATCCATTCTCCAGTTGTCTAAACCACATTGCCGCCAAATCCCCCAAGTACAATGGGAAGCACCACCCCATTACTTCCTCAGAAGCACCCATATGTCGGATATATCTCATTAGATGAATCATTGGATCGGTCTTTCCATCGTACATTTCCAATGCTGGAAGCTTGAAATCAGAAGGATTTCTCATGTTCCAAATATTAGCAGTAAATGGGTTTTTGTTCACATCTCCTAAACCCTGATCTATGGGTCCCCCTCTAACCATATTACTAATTTAGCAATTCGATTTTCACCATCCAATGAAGGTCTTCGTCCAAAAGCGATGTTCTGCCCCCCGTGTAACGACCTAGATATTTCAATATTTAATTTAGAATTATTTAAATGGTTTTAAATATTGGATTTGGGATTATAATTTAGTTAGTAAGATTTTAAAACTGAAATTTCAAGCAATTTCGTAAATTTTGGAAATCGTCGATTTAATCGACGCGTTAAAATAGTGGTCCGGGGCATAGTCTCATAATTTGACGAAACCAATTCCATTGGATCCATAATAATGTATTATTATCGAATTTCAATTTTTGTAGCATTGGGATTTACTGTTTGGTCGTACGATATGAAAACGCCTAGAAATAATTTAATTGAATTTAATTTAAATAGTCGATTTAAAAAGCTATCTTCTCCATACGATTGAATTGGAGCTTGAAACTTGTTCCATTGGGTTCAGAATAGGGGTATAACATTATAAACGCCAGGCGACACGCCTCAATAGGAGATCGAGATTTCACCGTATGTAATTAGAGACATTTTGAATAGAAATATATATAAAAATCTAGTCAGAAGTCAAATTCTAGCCGCGTATTCACGTTTAAATCACGTCTTCTTCAAATCAGTTCAAATCAAAGTCAATTCAAATTAAATTGCAAGCCGCTTCCCTTCTATCTTATAATTCGCGTGTTCACTCAGTTCCTTCCTCCAGAATTCACAAATCGACTCGCAAAAGAAAAAAAGAGACTATCTCCAGTAAAATCGCATAACTCTCTCCCTCACTTTAAAACGAAATCGCGAGCCCATCCCCTTCGTCTTTATTTATCTTCCACCGAGAGCCAATCGAATCGTGTAGAGAGGAGGCATGCGTTGTTAGGCGAGTAGTGGATGGGCAATATGTTGGGTAGTAGCATGCATCTCGAGATGTAGTCGCAATCGAGTGGCGATGGCTTAGTTCAAGGTTTGGGATGCACGACAGCACACGCATGGACTTGGAGGGTACGTAGGGGCGTCACTTGATGGGTGAGGCCGTGTTTGTGCTCAACTACCATCTAGGGTTTCTCGTTGATTCATGAGGTGTATCAAGGTGAAGTTGGCAGGAGGAAGGAGCAGTTTGATCGCGTGTTGATGGCGGGGGAAGGAGCAGTTCGATCACGTAGGCGGTTGGTGGTCAGTGCACGGTAGGTAATCGGCATTATAGTCGTGATGAAGGTCGTGATTTTTCAATTGAGCTCGTGTGTGTGGCTGTAGCGTGGAATCGATAAGGAGGGTAAGTTAATTTAAACCTTTTTAATTTATGAAAATCATGGTTTAACTTATTAAAATTTCAAAGAAAAAAGAAAATATTTTTCATCAGTAGGTAAGTGGTTTAAATTAAGTAATTAGTTGATTAAAATTGTAGTTGTTAATTTATATAATTCGAAATTTGTTTATACAAGGTCCAAAAAATCACGGAATCAGACACGCTTGATTCAGAGCTGTGGGATCTGTGCAATAGAGTTAAATTGGAACGGATTGCAAATAAAAATCAAGGTGAGAAATTCTCACTCATTTGGATTACCAAATTAATTTTTAAATAGTTAAAGTTAATTATTGGATGCCTGGTTGAATTTAATAATTATTATCAGTTTGGATGTTATAATATATATAGTAGTATATATATTAGTAGTTGGATATATACCCGCCTATTGGAGCGAATGAGACCATATGCGCCCCGCATAATTCAGATGATCCTATATACCGTGATATCCCCCTCGAAGTGGGATTGGTATTTTATGTTGTATTAACATCTGTGGATGCAGGGAAAACAGGCTGGAGGGATCCAACTGGATTCCTAAAAAATGTTTATTTTAAATTTCATATATAATAATATATGATGTGTTAGAATAATCTGTTATAGATTATTGTTGTGATTGAATAATTGGATGTTAAAGTAGCACTGGCCTGAATTTTGGTATTTTAAATACCGGAATATAGTTCTTGGAATTCGATGGAATTTAAAAGGAGATTTTGGATATAAAAATATTTATATCAAAGTTTGGATTATTTTAAAAGAAATTGATTCGGATAAAACGATAAATTGATTTTTGGATCGTACTTAACTATTCGAAAAAATATATTTTAAATAGAGATTTAAAAATAATTTATATAGAAGATTTTTTTAAACGATGGATTTTTAAATGATATTTCTAAAAAATATGAAGACGGGTTGAAATCGATATTAAAAATAGATTTGTGGAATAAAGGAAATTTATTAAGAAATGGATTTATAAAATGGGATTTTATAAATGAAATTAGTCTTATAAACAATTGGAAACTCAAAGGAGTTTATAAATTCATAACGATGTTTATAAATAAGGGTAAAATGATATCAGTTGGTAAATTGGGTATATCAGAATATGGAAATTGGTTTGAGGAAAAATAGTGGTTTCTATTTTTGAAATGTGAGAATGGTCAAGGGAACGGAAATGAAATCGACGTGTAGTGAATCAAGAGGGATTTATAAATTGAAATTGGACATTGAAATTTTAAAAATATATTTTTATCGAGAAGTTAAATTGTTTCAAAGGAGAATTTTTTATGTATTGATCAAACTATGTAATTTAAAGCTGCTTTAATAATAAAATACTTCGAAAGTGGATTTTTCAAATATTTAATATTAATTGAAATAAATTTCTAATTTTTATAATAAGCTTCGAAAATCAGTTTGTTATTTGAAAATGATGTATCAGTGTTTATTAAGTATTTTAATATTTTAAATAATTACTTAAACGTGTTTTTAAAAATAAATTATCATTCTTTAAAAATACTTATTATACATATATAGAGTTTTGAAAATGATATGAATTTATTTATAAACTCTCTCGAGATATGGAAACGGATATGATTTTTAGATGTTGTAAATGGATATACGAGATTATAAGTGAGTATAATCGACTTTGGAAAATGTAAAGGAATTAATATAAATTCCGGAAATGTAGGAGATAGGATAAGAAAAACTCCTAAGTATTGATAGTAGAAATGATTACGGAAAAATGGATTATGATATTATCCTAAGTGAGAGAATGACGGTTTTTGAAAATATTTAGAGACGAAGGATTTATGTCGAGATATTTCTAAGTAATGGATTATAAATCAAAGTTGGAAATATTTCACTAAGTGTTGAAGTGAGGTACGGGTGGAGATATCCTGTTATGGAAACAAGTATTCGGAATGTTTTCAAATATTGATAAATTTGAAAGAGATTTGAATATATATCTTTGTAAAGATATTTTGAAATGAATGTTTTAGAGAATTATAAACAATGACCTAGTGACTGCTTATGGATGTTATTTGATAGTTAAATAACCGACTATCAATATTGGCCAATTTCGTTAATCGTTTCGAAGAGATCGGGATCAGATTTAATTATCCGAAAACCACTTCGATCCAGTTTGAATGTTACGAATGGATATCGTAAAGATAGCGAAGACGGTGATTCTGTTTGTCCAGACCCAAGACAACTTGTATGGATGAATGCTAACAGAATATCATCATTGGAGGACGATGAGCATTTTAAGTGGAATTGTTCTTGAAAGGTAATCGTAGCCTCAAGTCTCATCAAACGGAATGACCGAAAATTAGGGAAGATGCAGCAAGGCTAAGTGGGTCGCACCCAATTAGGGTATGTTATCACCTTTCTAGATACCCTCAGATATATTATAAATTATGGATACAGTGGTGCATGGAAAAAAGAGCTCTCGATAAGGGTGGGAACACCCGGGGTGATAACATATTCGGTTCTATCCAGGTTAGGGATAGGGTCGGTCTTGTGTTATAGGGGATCCCGGTGAGGTCCTCGGTACATTTTTCTATATGTGTGCTGTGCTAGGTGGTACCCCAGTGCCTAGTCATTGTATGGAATCCATTCTCCAATAAGCACCATATGGTTTTGATTGTGCCCAACTATGCTAAAACGTGAGATGCAAGCATTTCAGCTATTTTCTATTTACTTTGTTTAGACACTATTATAATATCAGACGATCTTGATAAAAAAAATTTAGTTATCGTAAGGTAAAAACCCGTCGTGTTTATGTGTGACATGGTCTTACGAGATACCTTTGTTTTTCAAAGGATTTTGATAACTTTAAATAATTCAAATTGAGTGTGTTTTCTCACGCTAGTTTTCCAGACTGACTCGGGTGTTATTGTATTATAATGCTCGGGTCAGCCCGAGTATTATATATTCAGGATAGGATGCTGTGAAGCTCAGGAGACGAACTGGATGATAGAGACGTATCTTTGTACTTGATTTATATTTCCACTGTATGAGGACAAGTTATTATAACTGTCCAGATTGATGTATTGATTTTTGTACTCTAATGATTGTAAGTATAAAATAGTTATAGATTCTTTTGTGTAAAAATCTGTTATTATATATTATATTTTGTTCTGCTACGTTTGTGAGATTCTGTGTTGTTGTTCTATTTTTTTTCTTCTACTTTGTTTTCTTCTTCACCCCTAAAGATTCGTATTTCCGTTCAATTTGAGTTGAACTGATGTGAATTATGTCGACTCAAAGGGTACGGATACCCGTGCCTTTACACCCCGCCTTGGCAAAGGGAATCTGACGAATACTCCACTTGTTTTGCATTAGTGTACTGCCCTACTCTTCCAGTCTTATTATGTCCTCTGCTCCTCCGAGGTAGCCCTGACATATATTCCTCCGCTGTTTGCACTCTAGTATTCGGATTAGCTCCCGTACCACCAGTTCCTAAAGTTTCAACAGTCACTCCATTATTGGCGCTTTTGGTGCCTACTACAACATTGATCCCATCATCGACATTGATTCCCAGGTTGACTCCCATGTTGCCCCTACATATCAGTTGCTCTAGGCATGGAGGCAACATTCCATCTCATTCTAATCCAACTCTAGCAGCTCCTATATTATTTCCTAGGGTTTGAATTCATGCAGCTCCTGCAATTCCTTGTTGTCTCATACTTTGGAAGAATCCCTCTATCATCTCTTGTTGCCTAACCAAGATTCCATCCTACATCTCCTTCATCAGCCTTTCCATTTCTTTTCTAGCTACATAGTTGGATTAGTGAGAATTTGAGGATACTTCCTGACTGCCCCCAGCCTCTGGTTGACTTGCTCTAGTTTTAGATCGAGTGTTAGGCCTCTTCATTTTTCCCAGTCATGGATTCGAGCTTCAAATTTCTGGATCTACTTTTGTTCTCAGTGAAGCATCAAAATGTTAACCCAAAAAATGGATCAACATTCTGGATTGAGTGTGAAAGCACCAGCCCTATTTATCAAGGCAAATAAAATAGAAACAAGGAATAATAACTAGCAGATAAAGTAAAGAGACGGTATATTTTTATAGTGGTTTGTCTGTTAACGAAGCCTACGTCCACTTTATAACTTTTGTTATTGAATCTGATTACAATTTGATTAGATCTAGTAAGTTAAATCGAGTAACTAGTGTTAGAGTTCACTGAAGAATCATAGTGAACCCTTTAGATGACTGCTGTGTGGGAGGAGAAGAGTGAAGAATAGTTTCTGCAAAGTTCGAGCAGCTAGTCTAGAAGATCCTCCTTATGTTGTAGATAGGTTATTATTTATAGGGATTGGAGATCTATTGGGTTGAATCGCTTTGCCAAAGACTTGAACTTAAGGATACGAAGGAGCTCCAAAAATTACACAATGACTTGACCTGAATTAGTGGATCGCTAGTGATCCTTAAGGAATGGATCGCTAGAGTTCCTTGTAGTTAGAATATTATTGGATCTTTCACTTTGGGTTTCACTCCCTGCCTTATGTAGATGCTCTCCATGTGATTTAGTAGCTAGTTTTCTTGTTTTGACGATAATTTATACATGAGTTAGATTGATCTATGACTAGAATCAGATGGGTCTTTGCTTCTCAAACTAGGTTGCTTGGAAGGCTATGAAACTTGGCAAACATATTTAGAAGAGGCAATGAATCAAGATGCAAGAGGTCACGATGACTCATGAAGCATCCCTATGGATCACTAGCCATCCATCTCCTTAGATTATTTCTGGCTAATTTTCCTTGAGTGCTATTCACTTGTTCTTTTGAGTGTGTTGTCAAAGTATCAAATCGTTTTGAGTTAGTTTGATCATCCGTCTTCATGGGTCATCTGGTCCAAAAGAATCATCCATAATTCGCTCAAAACTTAACAAAATCAGACAAAACTTTGCAAGTATACTCTAGAGGGTGTTTGGGGCCTACCCTAAAAATTTAAGGTGGTGGGGCCCATCCTACATGGGTTGCTAGCGACCCATCAAGATGGACTAACTCCAATAAATCCCATTTTTTCAATTAGCCTTCTTTTATGCCTTTTAAGTGTTCTCCCAAAATTTCAAGTCAATATGACTCCGTATGAGTTCTCTAGGTCCGTTTTGAGTTAGCTGCTTTGATCAAAAAGTGGGTAAACATATGCCTTTGTTGTCCACAGTTTTATTTTGAAACATATATAAAATAACAATAAAAATATATGTTTATATACATAGTTTACTTATACTTATACATAATATGTTATAAATATATTTTTCACTAATTGCCAATAGTTTACTTATATGTACAATATGATACTTAATCAGTTTAAGTTGGCTATTAAGAAGAGGAAAAGGCGAATGACTTTTCTCCTTCCTTTACTCATTCATTATGTCATTTTAAATCAACATTTTAATATTTAACTTTTATGGATATTAAAATTAACCGTGACAAGTTTTATGTGTTTTGAAATCTAAAATTAATAATATGAAATCTAGTTTTGACTTAAGTAGGAATTCAATATTAGATCTGTAATTCTACACTTAAAGGTCCTTTTTATAAATTTTGAATTGAAATAATAACAATATTATATATATATATTATAACTTGCAATCTTGTATGTTTTACAACTTAAAATTAACAATTTAAAATCTAATTTTGATTTAGGAAGAAAGTCGAGAATAGGTTTATAATTTTACATGAAATGAATTAGTGGTTTTCTTTTTGAAATAATGAAATATTTCTCATTCTTTTAATTAAAACCTACCAAACCAATTCCCTTAATCTCTCTCTCTCTCTCCAAGTCTTTCTCATTATTTTAATTAAAACCTACCAAACCAATTCCCTTAATTTCTCTCTCTCTCCACTCCTACCTCTTCACATGTTTGGCTGAAAATACATGCCATCAAATGACATACAATTTTCATAAATCCCTTCATGCAATTATCTTTCATTTAAACCTTCTTAAAGTTACACCAATATCCTATATCAATGCACGTAAATATAATATTTATAAATGCATTTAAATAATTGAAAACAACTCCAAATATCAAATAAATTGAATAATAATTAATATTCCTAAAATATTAATAATTTTAATTAATTTACAATATTTTATAAATTGATCAAATCGTGTAGTTTAACTGAGGTCTGGTTTGCTTTTATAGTTACCAGCTTGAATGATCACCAATTTATACTAAGCTAGTACAGTGCAATTTATTTTTTACATAGAGAAAGTATCTTTTAAATATGCATATTCAAAATAAAAATTTCATATACATGAAACCAATTGCATTTGGTTTCATTTTACGAGTGAAATACCCAAAATGTTCTTATGCCTACACGGTCTAGGGCATAAGTATAAATCTTACTTTTGATAAAAATATCCTTTATTAATTATTAAATCATTGTTTCTGGTCCTGGTAAAAAAATTAAATCTTTGTTTTCTACGAGGTAGTGAGTTTGAGTCATATCTTTGATTAAATCAATACATTTTATATGGTTTCAATTCTTTCAAATTTCAAATACCTTAAGATATTTTGTAGGTATATATTATTCATGATTTTGGTTATATATATTAAGTATTTCACTCGTATAGCTCTAAATCTTCGTGAAGAAATAACCCTTAATTAAAAAGAAGTTATGGCTAACCAATATTTTAAGTTTTTAGTACTCAAAATCAAATTTCATATCTTTAAGAATATGCATACTTTAACTTTTATATTCTAAAAAAGGAAGGTGAATTTACTTTAATTATTATATTTTGGAAAATGGAGCTGAAATCACTTTAAAATATTTATGTATATTTTTCAAACTTTGAAATTCTATGTATTTTAATTGTACATATTTTAAAATATTTAAATTCAATAATTAAAGTGTTATTCAGCCTTTTGATCAGGCATTAATTTGATGGATCAAAAAAATAGAACTTGAAAGATATCGAGGCAGGAAGCCCAGAGAGATAGCCACAAAGCCTAAAAACCTAGTACAACTAGAGTCAGAAGATGGAAGCAAGGCCATCTCATAAAATCTCGAGACCAAATCCATCTAAATGATGGATCGATATCGATCCATCGCTATGGATAGGTATCGATCCATAAAATTATACCTAATTACCCTCAAACTTTTCATGTTCATCAACCATGATGCCAATAACCCTCTTCAAGCTTTACACCGTCGATCTCATGCAATTTGTTATCGATCTCCTCAATACTTGAAACTGGCAACTTCATTCCACGATCGATCCATCATTTTGACGAAGAAACAAGCTCCAATCACCATAAACAAGATGAGAAACACAAAGTAAACAACAAGTTACTTCATCACAAAGGTTTCAAAATAATTCATAAGATGACTTTATGGATCGGTATTGTCCATAACAAGTGATGATGTAGCCATGTTTGTTACGGGGGAGTTGCTGCTGGAACGTAGGAGAAATGATGGAGGTCATTGAAGAGCATATCCCGATGGTTTGCAGCTATAAATCAAGGGTAGAGGCTCATTTTTAGGGGATCTTTTGGCTTCCTTACAATAATTACATATTTCTATGAAATCATCCGTGAAGTGGTACTGAACCATAAGAACTGTACTTATAAAACAACAATATAATCAAAAGGAACATTAAGTGGACGTATGCATCAATAACCGAACCACTATAAACCTTGTGCATACTATTTTTACCCATTTTCATTTACTTTTCTTCAATTTTCCTCTCTTTTAAAATCTATTGGATGTTTGTACCATTTTTGGTTCAAACATTTTAGCGCTTTTACTGAGAAACACTTGAATTCGCTGATTTGAGACTTGGAAAGATTCGAAATGATAAGACAATCTGCTAGAAAAACTAGCACTAAAGGAAATCAACAAGGGGGCAGCCAAGAGATATCCTCAAGGTCTAACCCCCATCCATCTACATAACCGGGGATGAGATGGAGACCATGATGAATAAGATGTACAAATTATGATTGCTCGTGGGGAAGAGATGATGGAGAATTTCTTTAGGAGAACGGGACATATGGGAACAGCCGGAGTAGCTACAAACAAGAATCGAAGACCTAAACTTGGAGTACAGGCACCTGGAAGTAGAATGGAACAAGGTGGAGCAAACCCACACCAACCATACAGATCGGTATCAGTCCCCATGCATGAATCGATATCGAACCTTAAGAACTCGAGGGCACGGGTAATCTTGGCTTAGTTGGAATTTACGCACGTCCAGGAGATAATGTTGAGCGTTAGAATGTCCGAATCAGAACGTCGAAGCACGACCGAAGGAGTATGTGCTAAAATTCCCTCATGGAAACAGGGGACAAGCTGAGAATGCTAATTTGAGTATTCCTTTAGATGATAACTGTAGACTTGTTGAGATGGTGAGATGAGCTACAAGGGGTGGATTGCCTAACCGAAGCCTGGAGGGTGCGAAAAGGAGTCCATTCACTTTGAATATTCGGTATGCCAGGAATCCGCCTAATTTCAAGTTACCTACATTGGAGATATATGATAGGAAGACGGATCCAATAATTCATTCGATGAGAAACATATGGCACATGGAGGTGTTGGGTGCATCTAAAGATGTCATTGGACAGTGTTTCCCTTTATATTTAATAGATTTGGTGGCATTATGGTTTAGGCACTTAGAGAATGGTTTGTTAGCACATGGACCGAGTTAGTGAACAAATTCATAAAGCAGTTTCGGGTCCATATTCATGATCCAAGAATGTTATGATATTACCAACTATGAAGTAGAGGGCTGGTAAGTCCCTCAGGAGTTTTTCGATAAAATCTAATGGGTGGCTACCCCGGTAGATAGGCCGGAACCATTAGTTGTTCTAATGATGGCAGTTTCAGGAGTGGCTAGTAAAACAAAATTTAAGGTTGCTTTGGAATGGGATCCACCGATAGATCTCGCGAAATTTTATCATGAAGCTGAAAAGTAATTGCTTCAGGAGGATGCTAAAGTGAATCAGGAAGAAATTAATCCTGTGTATGGCAAAGGACTATCTAGATAGGATTTGGCGAGGATAAAGGCAAACGAAAGATGGATGATGGCACTGAAGGATCAAAGCAGTAGAGAAAGGAATCAAAATTATCTTCTTACACGGATTTGAATGAAACTCTAGAGTGGATTTACCTTTTCACCAGGAACAAATACCCTATCAGAAACTAGCAAGGAGAGACCCCATGGACCGTGAAAGGACATCCAAAAAATATTGCCTATTCCATGAGCTAGATGGGCATAACTAAAATGACCATAGACACTTGCGCGATCTAATCGAGAAACCAGTCAAAAGTAACCAATTACAACAGTATGTGAAAAGCCGAGCTGCGGTGGTGGAACAAGAACAACCTTCATCCGCAGCGAATGGAAATGGCCTTGAATCGAGGTCGAGGATAGTCATCTCTTGATTGGGAAGGTAGAAAATCAGGTTCAATTCTCACACTCTATCTTCACTTTCAATAAATAGTGCAATGCTAATGTTAAGCCACTTACTTGTGTATGAGATGTCGATCGGTTCCTAGGCACGCTCAGAGTTGGATGCTAGGCTATGACGCATGGAGAGGCGATTATTATGATGTATGACTCTTTGTTTGTTAACATATAAATTCAGATCTAGTAGACGGATCCCTCCTTATTAAAATTCACTTGAAATTGATGAAAAATATTGATCATGGTAGTCCCGATCGCAGAGACAGAGCGATGACCAGAAGATGCAAGTTTCCTTGCCGAAGAGCAAGTGGATGGATTTGTACGATATTGATTGCTTTAAGTCCTGACCAAAGAGTCGGGACCGGAGTGCAAGGTGCAAACTCCCTTGCCGGAGAGCAAGTTGATAGACTTGTATGATATCGATCGTGTTAAATCATGAATAGAGATTTGGAACTATGTAGGAAGTAAGTCTCACCATCGGAGAGAAAGTAGATTGGCTTGCTTGTCACTGATCCCCCTTACCGAAGATTGAGCAGATTGAGCACAGTAAGGGTCCGGAGAGACAAATGGATTTGATTATCGGTCCCTAACGACCATGGATTTGATTAACGGTCTGGAGAGACTATAGATTTGAATATCGATCCCGAATGACCATGGATTCGATTAACGGTTCGGAGAGACCATGGATATGATTCTTGGCATTGAACGATTGTGGATTTGATTAACAGTCTGGAGAGGTCAAGGATTTGATTATTGGCCCCGAGCGGCCATGGATTTGATTAACAATCCAAAAAGATTGTGAGCTTAACTATTGTCTCAGAATAGCCATGGATTCTACTAATGATCCAGAAAGATCGAAATTTCCACTAAGGATCCGGAGAGATCGAGCTTTCAACTAATGATCCAAAGTGATCAAGAACTGAATAGGTCAGCGAATACATGACCTGAAGACATCAAAATCCAGACTTTGGCTTCAAACACCATTTGATCTTGAAGTGGTTTGTTAGTGATTATCGAATCGAGCCATTTATCTTTATGCGTGACTGCTAGCCCCCCGATGAACATAGGATGATCTTGATTTGTGATACAGCCCACGACTTACCGATTCCGAGAGAACACAGAATCATTGATTATGACTGACAATCAAGCAAGGGCTCGAATCCATAGCTATCATAGTCTGGAATAACCTTTAATTTACAGGTGAATCCAAAGGAATAAGATGATTCACAAGAACTTGATTGGTTGATAACCTGAAGATTAACTACTAATATTCCGTCGACTTCAGCAACTATTCTTGAGCAAAGCACACATTATATTCATATGGCGGGCTTTGGGGGGTAAGTTTTATCCAGCCTTTTGACCAGGCAGTATTTGGATGGACCGGAAAAACTAAACTTGAAAGCTATTGAGGCAGAAAGCCCAAAGGGATAACCACAAAGCCTAGAAACCAAGTACAACTAGAGTCAGAAGATGGAAGCAAGGCCATCTCACAAAATCTTGGGACTGGATCCATCTAAGTGATGGATCGGTACCAATCTATAAACATATGTCCAATTCACCTCAAACTTTCCATACTCATCAACCATGATGCCAATAACCCTCTTTAAGCTTCAAACCATCGATCTCATGTAATTTTCAATCGATCTCCTCAATACCTGAACTTCATTCCACCACTGATCTATCACATTGACCAAGAAACAAACGCTAAGAACCGCAAATAGGATGAGAAACACAAAGTAAAAAATAAGTCGCTTCGTAACAAAGAGTTCAAACAATCCATTAGACAAAGTTATCGATCGGTACCGATCCATAACAAGCGATGATGTGCCCACGTTTGTTAGTGGAGAGTTGCTGTTGGAATATGGGAGAAGCGATGGAGGTCGTGGAAGAGCATATCCTGGTGGTCTACAGCTATAAATAGAGGGGTGGAGGCTTATTTTTGGAGGATCTTTTGGCTTCCTTACAAATATTACATGTTTCTTTGTAATCACCCATGAAGTTGTACCGGTCCTAACCTTATGTGTATTGTTTTTACTCGTTTTCATTTACTTTTCTTCAATTTTCCTCTCCTCTAAAACCTATTAGGTGTTTGTGCCATTTTAAGTTCAAACACAAAGGTGACTTCAAGTTACATAGTTCTTATATAGATGTTTCACTACTTTGATAATATTTGTATTAGAATAGTTATAACGACGTTGGTGTCACTTTTTTGTATAGACATAACCATCCAAAGATACCCCTAACCTTTTTGATAGCAAGAGTGGTGGTTAATTTAAGTTGAGCGTCTATTTTGATGTCTCAGGGGAATCAACCAAAGACCTTTATAATCATAATATGAAAATCTTACAACTTGAGTCGGTGGTCCTTGAGAATATCAAACAAATGAATAATTTAAAAAACAAGGGGAGAATAATTGAAAATTAAAGAAAACATTAGCAATAAAATTGGGGTGCGATAATGATAAATCCAACTTTTTTAAATATTTTTGTTTGAGAATGTTACATAAGTAATTATATAACAAATTTACTCATTTTTGAAAAAACATAGACTATTAATAAGTAAAAAATGTATTCCCAAGCAATGAAACTCGTGTTTCGTTAATAATAAAACATAGTATTATATTCCTATACTAATTTCAACAATTTCATTAAACGATCTCTTACGGCAGTTTAATGACCATGATAATATACCTTATAAGGCCTACCAAAACTTTAGCAAATAAAATTTACCTTGTACTCGTAAGTATTTTTCTGTACTCATTTTTTTAATGCACGTGCATTACAAGCATACAAGATCGAATGGTTAATACTCGCCAATTATATATCCATGTAACTAACCTTGATGTATGCATTGTGCATCCAGTGCATAATTTCACAGAGCTTAAAAGCGAAGCTTATTTATCCGCTCTTACAAAAAAGTATATATGGGATGATCAAGATCCACCTCCATCCCTACTACTATATCATTTTAAGGAAAATTATACATATATATTCATTCCTATTAATAAATCATATCCAAGAAAATTTACTTCATTCATAAATTTTTTTACATAAAAAGATGGAGGGAGGTAGCCAGACTCATAAAAAAAGGATCCTTGTTATTCTCCCCCCTTCCCCCCTCTTTCTCTCTCACACACGCACGCGCTCACACACACACAAATAGACACACACATACATATACATACATACATATGCATATATCAATATCTCCTCTCTTTTAAATCCTCTCCCACCCCTCCCCCTCTTTCATCATTTTGACTTAGCCATAACCAACCTACAAAAAAATGTGAAAGAGGCTGAGTGAATGGATCTGTGGTGTTATCATTGATAGAGCTATGGCTATGCTTATGGGCAATTATATAATTTGTTATGTAATCTTTAACTCTATGACGAATTTTGTTCGAAATAAAATTATGTTTTTTCTTTTAGTTATGTGTGTTTGTTATATATTATATTAACAATGACTATGTTCACTAGAAACATATAAATAAAAGGTTGATAACTAGAGTTTTATTTCAATTGCAACTGTGAATCGGTCATAACCATGTGTATTGAATTGATTTAGTAATCATACTCAACTTTAGATGTTGCAAGTCAAGGTGCATCGAGAAAAGTATATTAGAGCATTAGTTGAGACTAGTGTACGTAATGCTCTCCAGATGTTGGACATTGAATTACTCATGGAAGGGAACCAATATATGATGGAATCAGGTCTGTCAAAATCGGTGGAATAAGTAGATTTCAAAAACATTCCTATTTTTTTGGATCTATTGCCTTATGAAGTCTAAACAAGTTATTAGATCTAATATAATGTAGTTTTCAAATAAAGCCTTATATTATTTAATTTCTTGAAAAAGGAGTTAAAAACTAAATGTATATTATAATTAACATGTCAAATACACTCATATGTGTATAGCGCAAGTGCAACATATAAACAATGTATATGGTCAATGTGTAAGTTTGTAGGTGTAGGGATTTACACTACAATGTACAAATTCATCATTTGTATATGTCTTTGTTGTCTATGGTTTTATTTTGAAAACTTATAAACAATAATATGTATACATACATAGTTTACTTATACATATTATATGTTAACCCACATTTTGGCAAGGCAGTACGTATGCAGATTTAACCCAACAGACTTTATGATCATCAAGGTAGAAAACCCGAAGAGATGTTTACTAGGATTGGAGATCGATTATATTTGAAACCATGGACTATGGTCGAATGGATTCGGATGGACAATACTCAAAAAGTGGCTAAGTATGGAACTAATGTGTCCCCTAGAAAAGGGATCGGAATAGAGGGATCTGGTTAAATAGGATGCACATAATGCAACTCAACGATGATCGCTCCACAACTCAACAACCACAAGGCGGATTGAAGTGAAAATTAGGAACAAGAAGAGGGGACCCTAGGGAGTCTACCC
Organism: Allium fistulosum; assembly: GCA_030737815.1. Taxonomy (NCBI): domain Eukaryota; kingdom Viridiplantae; phylum Streptophyta; class Magnoliopsida; order Asparagales; family Amaryllidaceae; genus Allium; species Allium fistulosum. Next base: position 146,331,585 of record CM060908.1, on the reverse strand, counting down.
TAGGGATTTCATGGAATTTGGAGAGGTTTGGAGGGATCGACCCCTATCCCTCAATAGGGATTGGCTCTCTTCCCTCTTAGGGATCGGCTAAACCCTACTTTTTAGCAAAGATCGATCAATATCTCAACATCTACACATTCAATTAACATGAAACTTAGAACACAAGTTTACTACAACATGTGGAACACCCTATAGGGATTGGACATCAAATGGGACACTTTTCATGGATTAGCCCCTATCCCTTCAAAGGTACCGGCTGAAATCAGAATACATGCAACACCACTTCATGGAAAATGTGATATCTCACAAACCGTAAGTCAGAACGACACGAATTTTGGAAGACAAGTAGCTACATTATAGGGAACCCCCCAAAGGGATCTCTTCCATTTGGACACTAAAATAGGGATGGAGGCCGATCCCTATTGTGGTCCTCAATGGGCCTAAAAATTATTGTGTGGCCTCGTCATGGCCTGGAGGTTCTTCTGCTGAAATTTAAGCCCAATCTGTGCATGTCTTCCCCTATAATACATCAGGTATGGCGTCAGAAAAGGGATCTTTTTTCTGCTTCTCTTTATTTTCAATCTAGGCTACACTCTACCAATTTGTTCTTGGATTTTGGATTGTAACTATGAACAATCTACAATATAATAAAAGGAATTATTATGGAGTGGACGTAGGCCAGAGTTAGCCGAACCACTATAAATCTTGTCTCTTTTTACTTGCTTTCAGTTTTAATTTGTTTGTTCTTCATATTATATTCTCTACATTAGATACTATCTAAGATCTGTGACTAGATATTGGTGCTTCCATACAACTGGGTGTTGGTGGCCATTTTTATCACCAACAATATATTATATAATATATTTTTAATTAATTAATAATAGTTTACTTATATGCAGTATGACAATTAATGAGTTTAAGTATGCATTTAAGAAGAGAATAAGGTGAAGGACTTCTCCTCTTCCTTTACTCATTCAGTTAATGCCATTTCAAATCATCATTTGAATACTTAACCTTTATACATACTAAAATTAATTGTCACAAGTTATATGTGTTTTGAAATCTAAAAATAACAACTTGAAATCTAGTTTTGACTTAAGAAAGAATTTAACATTAGATCTGTAATTTTACACAAAAATCATTTTATAAAATTTAAGCTAAAATAATAATATATGTACATATATACATGTATATAAGTAATAACAAACTATATTTAACTTCAACGCTATATATATATAACAATTGTAAACTTATATGTTTTACAATTTAAAATTAACAATGTTCTTCATTCTGGATCATCTGCATTTGCAGTGAAGAGTTCTTTCCAGTTCTTCCACATCTGTAGTGTGGCTTTCTTCATTCTGGATCATCCACATTTGCAGTGAGGCATTCTTCCTTGTTTACAATATGGCTTTCTTCATGCTAGATCATCCGCATTGGCAGTGAGGAGCTCATTTTGGATTTTCGGAGTTTGCAGTGAGGTGTTCCTTCTCGGCTGGAGCTATCTATCGATCTTATCCACATAGAGTTGCATTATGGTTTTTTCGGTACTTCTAACACCTCATTACTAGGCGGTGGCCTTGCAGGAGCTCGATATTGAAGTGTAATGGGCGGTGGCCTTGCCGAAGCTCATTCTAGATGTACCTAAGTCCTCTTTTATTCTTTTTGTATTAGGATTAGTTACCTGCCAAGCACATTGGCAGCACCTTGTTTTTAGTGAAATATATATATATATATATATATGCATGTGTGCTCTCCTCTACTTTTGAGGACACACATTTCTCTCAAATAAACAATTTAAAATTAACAATTTGATATCTAGTTTTGACTTAGGTAGGAAATCAACATTAGAACCATAATTTTACAGGAAAGTCATTTAATAAATTTAAAATTACACACACACACACACACACACATATATATATATATATATATATACCACAACCAAAAATTAGAGGGGAACTCTCTTGTGGAGAGGGACTCCATAACAGTAGATAGAAGCCGGGGATAATCTTTCAAATTTTGTTGTTGCTATGTTTTTATGGTTACATGATGATCTAACGGAGTTGCTATGAAAACTGGGCTATTCGTTGAATTCACTACTATCATCTTTAAAAGAAAAAAATGCTTGTCATCTCTAAATTACCAACCCTATATTGAGTTTGAAAACAAATTCTGGTCAAATAAAGGTTGTTACATAAGATTTGGGTGACATGAAGAAAATTATTTTTGAAATGGATTGAGATATACTGGAGTGACTGCTCATGAGAGCACCTAGGGTTTATAGTCCACATCGTGATTGAAAACCATGAAATCTGGTATTCATATCACGATCTCAATTTTTGGATTTGGGAATCAGAGATATAAAGCTATCGGTTCTTGGTAGAGAACAGCAAGGCAAAGTCACTAATGGATTACGATGGAAGATTTACTTCAAAAGTCCGACATTTATCATAACAGCTGTGGTAATAAGAACAACGATGGGGATCCAAAGCCACAAAATGGTTCAGACCGACCGCAAAATGGGTTTCGATGGAAAAGGCACATTTGCAAAGTCATTGACGGCGGTTATGACACCTAGATCAGACGATATTGGGTAGCATTTGCAGATGTTGGCAAAGCAACTTTCCACATGTGAAGAACTAGAAACATATGACAATATTGGTTGGAAGAAGGCTCACATGATGCAATTCTTTCCCTAAACCTACCATGAAGACATGTGCTATGTTCCATATGGTGCAAGTGTTACACGCCGGTGGGAACTTTATGAAATCTATTTAATGAATGAAAAGAAGGACAAGTTTGATATAAGGAGTGTTTCAAGCAGATGGAATTATGTTGTACTAATATGTAATGTAATTTGTTGTCTAGGATATGTAAGCCTGTTATTGCTAGGTTGTCTTATGTGTTGTACTTTGTAATTTTATATTAAAAGGAACCTATTTTCAAAAAAGAAAAAAACAACCAAAAGCATATGATATTTAAATTAGCATACACACACACATGAAACTTACATTCAATTTCATAAAATGATTTATGTATGTATTTTATTTATATTTGTATACAAAATATGTAACAAAATTATCTTAACTAAAATAAGTTTTAAATTGGAAAACCATTTTTTACTAAACTTTTAATTTTTGAAACAATAATAAGCAAAAGATTGGACAACATAAGCATATATAAATTCATTGTATAAGATATGATATCTAAACTATATTAACAAGATGTAACATATAATCATAATGAGATGTAAAGATAAGGAATCTAAACTATTGTAACATGATGTAACATATATTAAAAGGAGATCGGATTATTATCTTATGATGTAGTAAAAAATTACATCTTAAATGAAGAATAACTCCTAGATCTCCAAGATCCAAACTCAATCCTTGCAAGAGATGGATGAATAACTTATGTTTCATTTTTATTCAATGATTGCATTTGGTTTAGAGTTGATAATTTTTTTGATTTTCGGCTATGGAAGGTTAGAAGGAGAGAAGAGAAAAGGTGAATAAAAATAATGCCAATATGAAATGAATTAGTGGATTTTTTTATTAAAAGCATAAAACATTTCTCATTCTTTGAATTAAACTTCTCTAATCAATTCCTTTATTTCTCTCTCTCCACTCCTATCTCTTCACATGTTTGGCTGAAAATACTTGCCACCGAATGGCATAAAATTTCCATAAATCCCTTCATGCAATCATTATTCATTTAAACCTATTTGAAGTGAAACCAATATCATATATTGATGCATGTAAATATAACTTTTATAAATGCATTAAGATAATTGAAAAAATACTAAAACATCACATAAATTCAATAATAAATTAATATTTCCAAAATATTACTTAAGTTAATTAATTTACATTATTTTATAAATTGATTAAATCATGTGATTTTTCAGAGAATTCATCATTAAGGTTGTATGACTCAAGGGTGTAAATTCAGTCAACAATTACTATCGAACAATTTGAATACCACTATTTGCTCGTCACCTTAGCTAGCGGTTCGATAGTTTGGTAGAATTTATTGCTTATAGATAATTTTGGTAAAATCTAATTTAGGACTAGTGGTACGGTAGTACCAATTATTTACACTAGTTCTCTTCGTCAAAACTATCACTTTAGGACTTATGAAATTTGTTTTTGGTCAAAATTCCAATATCATCCACATTCAAATTGGTTAGTCCAAACACAAATCATTGGTTTAATAATAACATTTGTTATTAACTATATAGTTCTAGTCAGAGACTTTGACTTTGATTTGACTATAGTTAATTGTGATATTAACCTCTTATAACTGAGGAGACGAATTCTACATTGAATAGTATTTTACTTCCAATGCTTCAACTCAAACTCAACTATAGTCGCTCAATGGATTGTCATGCCATGATTTAACTATAATCATAGTGGAGTATCTACATTGAAATTTCAAAGTATCCCCAGGTCTAGGTAATTGTGTTACATCATCATTCGAGATTTTTTTTGTTTGATCTTAGTTATAATTAACTAACATGAAGCTCTCGAGTGAGTCATTCCATAGTCATCTAATAGTTGTCAATATGTAACCCCTTGGTGCCGCCAATGGCCATGAGTAGTACACTACCCGACATTTGGAGAGCACTATGTACTCTAGTCTAAAAGGATGTATCGATGTCCTATCTCAAAACATCTTGATTGGGAATATTTAAAACAACATATTGTTTTATATAGTGATAATTTTCTTATGGTTACAACTCTTTGTAACAACAATCATACAACATATTATTTAATGATTTTTTAATTATATATTTTAGATTAATTATTTAATTAATTATATCATAATATAACAAAGTTCATTATAGAAATCAAACACCTTTATTACAAACAAGATTGGTTATCGAATCAGATATATGAAACAAACTACATAATTGCCCATAAAGCATACTCCTAATTCAATCATTCTCTCACTTGCACTTGGGCCAATTATGGTACCTTATTCCAACTCATTCGATCGGTTTTCTCAAAACTAATTATGTAACCATCCGGAATTTCACTACTTTGATTTACAAATGTTTAATTAATTTTAAATATTCAATATATATGTTTTATAATGAAATTAAAACTATTTTAAATCATTGATAAAGATGGTGAAATACTTTTCAAAATTTGTTTACAAAAATATATAATTTGAAGAAAGATTGAAAATGTGACCGGAATTCGTTTTCCCAAATTTTTGACTTTTCATCGGCTAAAAGTTATCGAAAAAGTTCCAAACCCTTTATTATAAATTTACAAATTCAATCTGAAAATAAGTTAGGATATGTATGTATTTATGTATGTATGCATTAGATAAGTATATATATGTACATATATACTTAAGATAATATAATATACAAATTTAGTAAAAGTGAACATCACATCAATGAAACATATATAAACATTAAGTACAAGAGGTTTAAAAGATTGTTTGCTTTGGCATGATGGGAAGGGAGGCTATGGGGGCTGAATTGGCATGTGTGGTGGAGGGCATTGAGGTGGCAAAACAATGTGGAGGGTAGAAGTACAAGGGTAGATAAGTAATTCTTTTTTTTCTTGTTTATAAACAGTCTTCCATTCCTTTATTTTTCCTCCTCTTCCTCCTATCATATTTTCTTCATCTCCGATTGAAATGGAGATTTTCTATTTTTCAAACTGTGTATAATTTAAGTGGCTACAACCTTTATTTGTATGACTTCTTCAAAACTTGAGCTTAGCTATGTCCAAATCTCATTTCTTTCAGATCCATTTTCGGACCCATATTTTTAAGTCCGCAAATATCTCTTCTTCTTTTGACCATATCTTATTGAAAACAGATCCAAATTGAGTGATTCATTTTTTGAAATTGTATAGAAAATAATTCTCAGGAATTTTTCTTTTGACCACCTTTTCAAATTCCATGAGTAACATGACCAAAAATCAAGGAAAAGATGACTCATTTTCGAGTTGATTTTGTGGTTTTCCAAGCTTTGCAAGTTCTAAAGTATTTCATGTTTTCAAAAGAGTTTTGCAAAATTTTGGTGCGTAAAGCTCTTTTGTTTTAAATTTTTGTAGCTTTATGATTGTTGTTGCTTGGTTAATAAATTAGTTGCCTGTTGGGTAAATATGATATTGATTTGAATATGCTTATGAATGTTTGCATGTGGTATGGTATTAGACTTGAATTTGAAGTCTAAAATTGTTGTAAATGGTTTAAAGTTAGGTCATGCTTATGTTTAGGGTATGATATGATTTTGGATGTTGTGGCTAGGTATAGACTTGGGTATTTGATGTAAATGCTAAGGAAGTTTGGACTTTTGTTGGTAATGACGACTTGGAACCCTTATGTGTAAACTATGTAAATATGTTTTGGAATTAAAAAGTGTTTTCAAGTTTTGTTTTAGTTTACAAAACTTTTATTTTATGTTTTCAAAAAGTTTGCAAGTTTTCAAAGATGATGAGTTTAAAATAAAGTAGGATACATTTTCAAGAAATGTCATCCATACTGCTAGTCGCTACGGAGGCAGTTTCGATAAAAATCCGAATTTTTCAAATTTAAGTTTTCATACTTGAAATTTTTTTGTAAATGTTTTATAAACCTAATAATAAATTTTAAAAAGTTAATTAAGGATTTAGTAATTAATTATTAATTAATTAGGCTTTCAATAATTAATAATTAATTAAGTATTAAGCAATGTTTATTAACTTTAATTAATGAAGTTTAGTTTCTAATTAATTATCTTTTAAAGATAAGATTAATTTCAATAAATTATTAATTAATTTTAGGTTTAATTATTTATTTGTTTAATTAATCAAGTGTTTAATTATTTTTAATAATAAATTAATTAAGATTTTAATTTAAAATAAATTATTTATTTAAAGGTTTGATTTATTATTTAAGTTTTAATTAAAAGATAATTTAATAAATTAATTTAGATTAATTAATAGCTAATTATTAATAAGGTTTTAAATTATTATTTAATAATTAATAAAGGTTTAGCTAAGGGTTTAATTTATAAACAAATTGTTTATTAAAGATTTAATTATTTATTAACTTATAATTAAATTATGTTCAAATTTAATAAAGATTAATTATGATTTAATAAAGAGTTTAACTTGTAGTTAATCATTTTAAAAGAGAATTTTAAGTTTTAAATCCTTTGTTTTGAGAATCAAATTGTTTTAAAGGTACTTCTTTTCCAAAGATGGTTTTGAACACAAGGGATTTCAAATGTCAATACCATTAAGTAAACAAAAAATTGTGATAAGGTTATGTAAATGGTTTTTTTGGCAAGGCCGACGAGGTTAAATGGACCTCGACCATATATTGCTACACCAATAAGAACGACATACAAACACAAGAAGAAGGAAAAAACGGGGATCACTTGGCGCAGCAAGCACGGGGGAAGACAAACAACAAACAAACAAAAGTAAAAGAAGACAACAATTATAAGCTACACAGTAGAGAAAGACGTATACCAGGATCAATTGCATAAGTCAGCTGGCCCACACAAACTCTAATTTCACTCAAAACCCAACTTTTGAAGCTGCTATCATTTTTTGCGTTTGCATTATCAAATAACCGAGCATTTCTCTCCCTCCAAACCGATGTTAAAAAGCATTTTAGCACTGCATTTAGGGTTCTCCCTCTGTCAGTATTCCGGTTGATGCTTTCGTATATTCTTCTCCATTCTCTCAGATTATCTGTAGAGACATTCCTCCTTTGAAACTTCGCCATAACTCTTTTCCATATTTGATGAATATAGTGGCACTCAAAGTACAAGTGATCCACAGTTTCAGGCATGATATTGCAAAACTTACAGCGATTATCTATACTCATACCTAAACTAGCTAGTCTCTCTGATGTTAGCATCGCACGGTTCAACACTTTCCAGAGCATTAGGTCATGTCTGAAGCTACTGTCTCTTCCCCACGTTCGTTTGCACCATCTCCACTTAGGGCGATCACCATTCTTCATCAGATATTCGTATGTGTCTCCAATTCTGTAGGCAGACTTCTTAATGCCCCAAACCAAACGCTTGGTGACATCAGAGATAGCAGTGTGGCAACGTATCATGTTCCATATTTGTTGTATTCTAGGATTAGACGTTGAATAGCGTGTGTTTTGGAGGTTGTATAGAGTATCACGAACCTTAGCTTGCTGATGTATACCAGACTGTTGCATTTCACTATGTGTAAGTTGACGATTTAGAATAAGACCCTCTTTCAACCAGGGGTCTTCCCAAAATTTCACACTATATATGGGGTTCGTGTTCAATAGCATTAAAGGAAGAACTTTTTCTTTGTGTTTGAAAATGCATTGCCACGTCCAACTCAAATTTTGAGGTTTAGTCATACTCCATATGCTTCTCCCCTTGATCACGTTCTTATCAGACCAAATAGCCCATAGACTGTCAGTATTATTAAAGAAAGTGTCAATGTGTTTAGCAAAAGCAGCAATGTTCCAATTATTTAAGCTTAGAATGCCCAGCCCCCCCTTGTCCATGGGCCTTTCCACTGAACTGAACTTGATCGGTGCTATGTATCTGCCTGTAACCCTGCCTTTCCATAGGAATCTCATCATAGCTCCTCTTATGAGTTTGATTAGTTTGAACGGGAGGATATACGTCCTAGCCCAGTAGACTTGCATTGAGAATATCACTGATCGTATAAGAGTTAATCTTCCAGCTTGACTAAGCATCTTGGAAGTCCAGCAGTTTAACCTAGCTGTAATTTTGTCAAAAAGTGGTAGACATTGGTTAGCAGTAATCCTAGAACTAGTAAGAGGCAGACCAAGATAACTGGTAGTATCATGATTTATGGACAACCCAGTGATATGCGAGATAAAACTACATTGCTCAGCACTAACTCCAGAAATGGTGATGTCAGATTTCTGGAGATTAACTTTCAACCCTGTCATCTCGTGAAATTCGTGAAGTGTTTGCATTATGCTTGTGAGAGTGTTGGTTTGTGGGGTACAAAAAACCACAAGATCATCTGCAAACATCAGCGCAGAGATCCTTGGTTCAGCACACCCAGGGTGAAGCTTGTAATTTCCTTGTGCTATTATCCTCTCAAACATTCTCGTTAAGAGTTCCATAATCATGATAAAAATATAAGCTGAAATGGGATCCCCCTGTCTTATCCCTTGTTCACTAGTAAAGAACCCCTCACTCCTTCCATTGATAGTAACAGAAAAGGTAGGGGTGGAAATACACTCATATATCCAAGATATGAAATGAGGAGGGAAGTTCATATATCCCATGATTCTGACAATACTATTCCACTGCAGCATATCAAAAGCCTTCATGATGTCCAACTTCAACATAGCTCTAGGAGAAACGTTCTTGCGTTTATAATTTTTAATGAGTTCATGGGAAAGAAGAACATGATCCAGAATACTCCTGCCTGGAAGATATGCTGCCTGATTTTTGGAAATAATATTGGGGAGCACAATCTTGAGTCTAGTAGCTATAACCTTGGTGATGCATTTGTATATGGTGTTACAACAGGAGATGGGACGATAATCATTAACACAGTGAGCATTCTTGATTTTGGGAATAAGAGCAATGTTAGTGTAATTAATTGATCTGAATAGTTTACCCTTTCTGAAGAAGAGGAGAATGGCATTGATAACATCAACAGAAACGATAGACCAGCAAGAAGTATAGAATAGAGTGTTGAGACCATCAGGTCCTCCACAAGATTCAGAGTTTAATGAAAACATGGCATTTTTTATTTCTTCGGGTGTTACTTCCTTACAGAGAAGGTCATATTCAGTTGTGTTTAGTCTAGGGAGTATGTCACTGGGAATAAGATCGATATTCGGCACGAAGTGATTAGCATTTCCATATAAGTCAGAGAAGTGTCTGACTACAGCTTCCTTGACCATTTGAGGAGATGTGTGAAGATTACCTTGAGTGTCATATATTGTAGAGAGGTTCTGACTAATTTGCTTGTCCTTTAGACTAGCATGAAAGTAAGCACTATTCTTATCACCTTTATCTCTCCATTTAATTCGCGCTTTCTGCCTGATCATCTCACTCTCTTTTATTAAAGCTTGGTGGTATTGCAAAGAGAGAACACTTTCCTCCGCAGATAGATTAGCATTGCTGACAGAGGCCATCATAGCTGTTTGGACATCTGTTAGTCTTCTTTTAATTACAGTGCTCATCTTGTCTCCTTCACCATACTTGTTATGCGCCCATTGTTTCAAGACATTCCTAGTCTCCCTGATTTTTTCCTGCAAAACATACAAGTGATTACCAAACTTAGGCAAACTCCATGCAGATAAAACAGTGTTCTTGAAATCTGATTCTGTTATCCAAGAGTTAAAAAATTTAAAATTTGATTTCCCCCTCAAGTCCGCTTCACGAAGAGAGATGATTTGTGGAGAGTGGTCAGATAGGAGAGGAGGAGGAATAAGGTTGAATAGGAGAGGCCATTTTGTATAAGCATATAGATTCGAGAATGAATGGTCGATGGTGGAGAAGGTCCTACAACCATGTCTCCTTTTGTTGTTCCATGTATACTGCATGCCCTGAGATCTAATTTTGACAAGGTCAGAGTCGTAGAGAGCATCAGCAAGGGGCTTTATTTCACTGAGAGAGAGGGGATTACCCCCTATTCTATCAGAGAGGGAGTGACAGCAATTAAAATCTCCTAGAATTAGCCAAGGATGTGTGCTTTGTCTTAGTGAAGGAATTACAGAAAGTAAAGACTCTCTGGAGTTTACAGAGTTGTAAGCATACACAAACGAGACGTAGAAAGTTGATTGATCAATGATATCTATGGCATGGCAGTGGATTAGTTGAGAAGTGGAAAGGATTGGGGTTAGTTGGACAAGATTTGGATTGTAAAGGATCAAAATACGACCGTATGTTGCTTCGTTGTGGTTGTGTATGAATTTCCACCTGGGATTAATGTACTCTGCAGCTTTGATAGAAAGGGCAAGGTTCAACTTAGTTTCAAGAACTGCCAAGACTGCCAGCTGATGAGTAGAAATTAGTTGTTTACATTGGTCCTGCTTAATTACATGATGTGCACCGCGAATATTCCATGCCCCTATGCGTAGCATCATTGGTCAATTTGTGCATTGAGAATCTCTATTTTCATACTCCTAGTAACTGCTTGTTTCGAAGACAAGTAATTAGGAATGGTGGCTGATAGGGGGGTCAGAGCTTGTTTAGAAGAATCTTCTTGCATTTTGGATGTTGACTGAGTTGGAGTGGTAGTTGTGGTTGGTAGAGTAGTGATGGCTGTAGAAGGTGGGGCTTTGTAAGCTTGGGGTGGCTTGATATTGGAATACAAGTGGGGGAAAGGGGTATTTGGGGATGAGATAAGGACAGGGTTTAGTGTATGGGAAGAATGATTTGTGTGGTTTGCTATGCATGGGCTGTGCACTTCCTTGTCTTCTTGTGGTATAGAACTGCTCGTTGATAACTTGATGTTGCTCTTTTTCCTTTGTCCACTCTCCAGCGTTTCACATTTACTTGCTTCACCATCACCTTTGTTTACTTCAACTTCTGATTCCCTCCTGCTTTTACTAAGTTTAGAATGGACCATCTTGTGCTTCTCTTTTTTAGATTTGCTACTGCTTACTACCTCATTTTGTTTCTGAATATTATTTTTCTGTTGCTTAGCATCCACCTTACTTTGTACAAATTGACAGTTATCTCTAACGTTCATTTCCTCTTCTTGCCTAACACTGACATTTTCCTCATCATCTAGTGCAAGTAACACAGCAAACTTGTTATATGTGTGTGGGTTGCCTTCAGTTTCACTTTCACTAATCTCCTCAGCTCCTTCGTTTCCTACCACTATATTCACAGTGTCTTCTTCGAGTTTTTCATTGTTTTCATCCATTTCTCTCGCAACTTGTTTTTCAACTTCAATTTTTCCTGAGTGAGTAAGTTCACAACTTTTGTTAACTTCACTCTCTTCTCTCTGCACTTCTATAATATCTTCTCTCTTCTCTTCCTTGTTACTTCTGTTTACAGGATCCATCCTTTTCCTTGTTACACGTTGCCAAACTTTAAAGTTTCGCTTAACAGCCTGTGTTTCATTTCCTTTCAGTTGTTTTGGTTTAGCTTTTATCACTTCTCTATCATTGATAGCCTTACTGTTATCTTCCTCTTTATTCTCAAACAACTCTTCCTTCCTATTATTACATACATCGGACTTGTGTCCAAAAGCATTACATAACACACAAATGTCAGGTTTCCACATGTATTGAACATGTATCTTTTGTTGTCCACCTTCTACCAACTTGACCATAAAATCTTCTGGTAGCTCCTTACTCGGTTTTACTTCCACTAAGCATTTGGCAAAGCTAAGTCTTTCCTGTTTTTCAGTCATTTGGTCCATGCACAACATCTTCCCCAGATGGCTACAAAGCCAGTTAATACCAAGAGGAGACCACGCAAAAATAGGAAGGTTATACAAATTAACCCAAACAGGAACTGCTGTAACCGAACCAGCAACGTTGCTAATGGATGGATCATAAGGTTTAAGTATAAATAACTTCTTGTTCAAAATAATAGGATCACACTGTAGGATGTAATCTCTGTCCTCAGCACAAGAAAAGTTAAACAAGAATAAGATACCATCAGACTTAACTTTCACTGAGCCTTTAAGTTTCCAAATCTGTTTTAGTTTGGAGATAACTGCAGTATAGGAAAGAGGTTTGTCAAGAAAGAACCCCACCAAAGTATCTTTCCAAACCGTTGTGCCAGCTTCAATGACTTCAGCAGGAGGCACTAAAGCATCATCTTCATAAAAAGGTGACAAGTGAACGGGGATGTACTTCCCTGCATTCTTGGGAATATGCTTGAACAAGGAAGTCCATGCCCGTTCACAAGGAGGAGGAGCGGGAGTAATAGGTGAAGGAGACGGGGGAGGAGTTAGAGTGGGATCAGGTGGATCAGGCGGGGGGTTAACCAAGAGGGAAGGGGATGAAGGAGAAGAGGGTAGGGCAAAAACAGCTGGGGACAAAGAAGTGGCGGAGGTACGGGCAAGAGAGTCAGAGAGGGGCAAAGAGGTTATGTAAATGGTTTGATTGTATGAACATCTATTAGTAGAATAAATCCCCGTTCTACTATAATGTAATTATTTATTGTGTAGACATATGTTAGCAGAATAAATCTCTGTTCTACTATAAACTGATTGAATTGTTTGAACATCTATTTAGTAGGATAAATCACCATCCTATTATTATGTTATTTGGACATGTATATGCTATTTGAGTTGTACTGACATGTTAATATGAATTGCATTTACATATATGTTGACTTATGTAAACAAATGGTAACTTAAATTACTACCATTGGGATTGCAAAGTCTCCTTTTGAAATTATAAAGTATGATTTTGAATTAATTTCAATTCTTTAATCTATTTGGGGTTAAGATTTATAAATGATTTTTCAAGTTATATTATTATTTTATAAAGGTATTTATAAATAATAACTTGTTTATAAAAATGGGTTTTACTAAGTAAAAAGGTTTATTTAAAGTGATTTAGAAGGATGAGTTACAAAAGGTATTTTGTAAAGGATCTTTCTTAAAGAAGATTTATCAAGAGTGTTTTAAATGGGAAAATATTTTATAAATGATTTTAGAGGTTTGTAAAGAGGTTTTGTAAATTGAATTGTAGACTTATAAAAGTGTTTTATAAATTGACTTTGGAAATTTATAAGTTATTTGAATTATGAAGTGAGCTTTTAAAAAGGGAATTGTTATAAAAGATAAGAGGTTTGGTTTTATAGTAAGTAATATTTGTAAAAATGGGAATTTGGAAGTAGGAAATTTGCCATATTTCTGGTAATATACTTATACCGTTGAGATAAGTATATAAATGTTTTCCAAGTGTAAAAGTGATGTTAGGGGTGTTTGATGTGTGTTTAGTGTTTGATGATAACAAAATATATATATCGAATTATAGATGTGTTTGCAAATTTTATTTTACACATTTACAGATGTTATTTTACACATACAGGAATAAATATAAATATTGAATAATAATGCTATTGCACAGAATTTAACAAATTCAAACAGTATTTTTATTCAATATAATATTTTATTCAGTACAATGTTTTTCAGTTCATACACTGATATCATACAGTACACTGATTTCCTATTTACAGTTCACTCTCACTCATACAATTATTATTACAATGATTTCCTCACTACATCACTCATACACTCAGTTGTTTTTCTGAATCTGCATTGTCCAGCTCCAGTATTTGTCTTGTCTCCTGTGTACCTGTATAATTAAAAATCTACAGCAGTAATCTAAACAGAAACGAATTTAATTGCAAAATTATAGAATTTGTTTTTTAAAACTGTCTCAGATATATGGGTTATCGTCATCATCTTTGATTGTGTAATATCTGTGCATATCAGTATTCATATCAGGGACAGGTAATTACGAGTGGCTGCAGTACACACGTATGCATGTGTGCACTGCCTCGCCAACTCGTGTGCACAAGGTCAAATCAAAATCAGATTCAACACAAGTGCAAATGGACTCGACCAAAATTCAAAATATCACTGCAACAATGAATTGTGCATGTACAAAGTGGAGTCAACAAAAGTCAAAGAAGTACAAAATGGCCAAGCAAGTATACAGCAATGAACTCGATTAAAACAGAGCTGTACATGTGCACAGCTACAACATGAACAATGAAGGCAACAAATACATGTTCAGATGAACCAATGATAACAGTGAGCATTACCAGAATCAAGTGTATCCAGTTCAAATGCTTCACAATGCACAGTGAATCAACTACAGGTTCAAGTGACCAACAAAATCAATATCAAGTACACTAGCAGCTGATCAAACATGTACACATGAATGGCAACACAACTACACAATGAAGCATGAATGCTACTGGCAACAAGATGAAGACTACACTGACAAGTGCACAACAACACATGCAACATGAAGCACTGCAATTCAAATAGCAGTACAACTGGAAATGATCAAGCTACACTGACAACTACAAACAGGCATAGTGCAGACTTGAAGTTCAAAACAATATAGACCATCAGTGGAGCTACAGAAATGTACCAAGCAACCAGGGGATGAAAACAAAAGTCAATATATCTTAAGTGAATGCAGAGATAAAGCACAAGAATGCAACTATACTAAAATGCATATGCACTGAAAGCCCAGACAACATCACATTGCAACTGACACACAAACAACTACAAAACCATCAAGCAAACATCACAATGCAACTGTCAACTTGAATATGAGACAGGTCAAGGAATGAAAAATACCAAATGTAACAGGTTCGTATGTACAACATATACAATGAAGAAGATCAAAACCTTCAATGCAGATGCCAACATGAAATTCATGAACACAATATAAACCATCAGTAACAACATAAAGCAGTGCAACTACATGCGAAATGCATCTACAAGTGCAGATGGCCAGAGTCGAAGCTCACAGGGGCCGGAGAAAGGATTCATAGAGAAATCAAGCAATGCCAACAGAGATGAACATATGAAGATATTTGAAGTCAAGGAATAAGAGTCAAGGGCCAGAGAAGCAGATTTCAAAATTCACGAAAAAAAAATCAAGTTCGTATCTTTGAAATCGTCAAAAAGCAAATCGTAAAAAAGAGGAAAGTTTTGTTGTCGTATAACTCAAGAAAAATCGAACGATGCAAGATCAAAGCCGTGAGTCAAAAGAAATTTCCCAAAATATCGAGAGGTAAAAAGGGCAAGTATAAACAATGTGGTGATCACGTAAATCAAATCAGACGTATATATAAACCCCCAAAATCATCATCGACTTGGTGGTGATTCAGAGCAACGAAAATAAAACCCCAAAATCATCACTAACACTCAAGCAACCAAGTTCAAGTATAAATCAGAGAAGAATCACATACCAATTCCAGATTGAAGAAGCCGTAGCTCCAAACTAGAATCGCCAGAGACAACAAGCCGAAGTCCTAGTTCATAGCGAATCATCGAGAGGCCGAAGCCACAAGTCGCCAGCAAAAAGACAACAGGGCAAAGCCCTAAATCCAGTCTCAACGCAAATCAGAGCTACAGAAAATCGACGAAGCCAAAGCTTCAATTCGCCAAAACAACGAACAAGGGCAAAGCCCTAATTCATTCAAGCAAGCGTCGAAGAAGAGGAGCCAATTCGTCAGAGAATCGAAGAATCGCCGAAAGCCCCAATTATTGAGTCGCCATTTTTTCCTCAAGGGATCGGGCCAGGAAGTAAAGAAAGGGATCGATATAAAATTAAAGAGGGCCGATAATTGATTAAAGGGGCCGACCTAGTTTATTAATAGGGTTTTAAAAGTTTTAATTTAGTTTTAAATTTGGGCCGGGTTTAAGTGATATAGTTTGGATCCATTTTATTTGAGGGCAAAATTGTTTTAAAGTGTCAATTTATATTTTGCCCTGGTCTTTAATCTGTATTTCGTTTTTCAGTTTGTACTTTGTCAGAGTCCAGTCAGGGTTAATCACCACTTAGGGTTTAGGTGTTGTCAGATTGTCTAGTTAGGGTTAGTTCAGTGAGCAGGGTGTGCGAGTTTACAAAGCTCTATAGGCGGAGCAGGGTGTGCGAGTCTGTAGGAGTGTTTGTAAGCGGGATACTGTTTAATCCTAATAGAAATCTGGGAATGCAGCAGTAGGCAGGGGTTGCCGAAGCTGGGTAAATTTTGTGTGTGATTTACTTTTCTGCATATTTATTTATCTACAGTTTGATTTCGCTTTTAATTCGAGAAAATTGCGATAACCTTATTCACCCCCCCTCTAGGGTTAATCTAGATCCTACAAGTGGTATCAGAGCGAGGTAAATTTTTTTAACTCTAGAGTCATGAATCTATCAAATAATGCTTTTTCTGAGGGGCAATCTATTGCTAGGCCACCAACGTTTAATGGTAATGATTATGCTTACTGGAAAGTTAGGATGAGTATCTATCTTAGTTCTGTTGATTACGATGTTTGGGATATTATTGAATCTGGCTATAAAATTCCCACTATAACTGTTGGTGATACTGAGATTCCTAACCCAAAGGATAGGTGGTGTGACATCCCGGAATTTCGAGGAATTTAAAATACGATAATCTCTTAATTAAAGTATTTTAAATTGATTTAAATTGTTATTTTCAAAAATAAATAACCAATAAATTAATAATGTGATGTTTTAAATTATGATTTTTGATTTGATTTGTAAATCAGAATAACTAGATACAAATTTAATTTGTGATAATTTATAAATAGATTTAAATAGTCCTATTATTTCTAAATTTATAAATAAATTTAAATATATATATTTGTGTGTAATTAGGAAAAAAATAAATAAAAGTGTTCCAATTCAATTTCAATAAAATCTATTCTTAATTCAAATAAAACTCTGCTTATTACTTTTTGATCCATATAATAATTTGATATAAATTTTAGTAAAGCTCTACTTTTCCACTTGTGATCTATATAATAATTTGAAGTAATTTTGGTAGTAATGTTTGAATTAAAATAAATCTTGTTAATACTAAATATAGATATAAAACATATATATGGTCAAAAATGTAAGTATTATTATATAAACTTATAAACATAAGAACTAACATATTTAACATAAGTATAAATAAAATAAAATAAAATAAATAAATAAATAAAGGGTTTGGTAGATAAGTTTACATTAGAAATATATATTAGTTAAATACATTAAGTTATAAATAGAAATACAAATAAGGAGTTATGTAAAATAGAAATAAAATGTCTCAAATAATAAATGGTCATGTAAGAAATAGGATTAAATTCATTAGCCCACATAATAAAATAAACATACCAACTTTATTAAGGTTTAACTGAGTCTAGAAAATATCTAGTATACTTGTAGTTTGCAGGCAAGAGATAAATGGGCTTTAACCATATGTATGCTAGTAACAATATATACAAACTACGACTATATGCAAGATGTAAATCAAAACCAAGAATAAAATACATACAAGATGTACCTGCAAAATGAAAGGATATATACTAGATATACAAAGCAAAAGAAATATCTGCACCAGCCAATGAAGCTTTGCAGGCAAGTAATGAGGCAAAATAACATATAGTACTATACGAATTAAAATAAGATGATAAGTATGACAACTTAATTAATGCTTGTGTACTAATGTTTCCATTTCAGCCCATAAGCAAGAAAAGATCTCTGATCAACTTTTGTACTAAAACAACTTTCAGCCTACATTTGTTTTGTTAAATATCAAGTGCCTTTTTCATTTCGATTCATTTTAAACAAAGCAAAGTAAAACAACAAACCCTGTAAACATTTTTACAAGCTACCACCAGATTTCATCTTCAAATCAAAAGCTTGGATTTTAGTCTGGGGTTATCATCACCCTTTTTGCTCAGTAAACTTTCAAGTTCCAGTTTCATGTTTCCAGTTTGAAGTTTCAAATTTTTAAAGCTTCCAGTTCAAAGTTTTAAGTTTTAAGCTTTTAAAGGCTTTCAGTTTTTAAGTCAATACAAGATTATTGTTCTCTGGAAAACAAGAACAACAAAGATGCAAGTATTCAAGTTTTCAAATTTCCAGTTTGCAAGCCCTTCCAGTTTTCAAAAGAAGCAAGCCCTCTGTTGTTTTTTAGTCAGGTGAGTAAACATGCTTTCTTGAAAATTTTAAAACTTGATAATTAGTTCATATCATCTTATGTTGCTATGTATTGAAAATAAAATGCTCTGTGATGATTGATTGTTTACTGGAAGCTCTGTTTTGTGGTGTTCTTTAACATTTCAAGTTCTGAACCAAGTAAAGCAGAGAAGTTTTAAATATTTCTTCATCTAAATAATTTAAACCTAAGAGTTTAAGCTAATTAAGTTGTTTAACTTAGTTTATAAGCCTGGTAGTTTATTTTGAAGCATATCAGTATAAAATAGCCACTGTTTATTTAAGATTCAATAAAAAGGAAATCAAAGTCAGAAGTCGAATGTTTTAATTTAAAGATGTGAATCCATATCTTGATTTAGTATACAAAGATAGAATTTTTAAAATAGAAATGAGGATTTGTAAGAGAGTATTCAAGGAGCAGTTCAAAAATGAAGCCAAGATGCATTTTTATCATTTTCGAACGATCGAACCCATTTAAAATGTTGAAATTCTTGTTGAAGCTTGCTTGACACTTGTTGATAACAGGAAAAATACTAAAGGAATTTTCTAGTGTATAAATTAAAGGAACGAGTTCCATTTAGGGTTAAAACTTGAGTTTTGTACGTGTTCAGTGGATGGAAGATCGCATCTTCTTGGAGTGATCGAGCGACATGGAATTGAGAGAGGGCATAAAGTGGGGTGTCGGCAACCTGAAGCCGGAGTCGTGAATTTTCTGGTGAACTCGTTGACGTCGACGAGGTAGATTAGTTGGTCGAGTTTTGGGTTTAGGTCCATCAGAAGGCTCGATTTTGAATAGTGACGAGATAGAGGTGGTCGTTGATCTGGGGTTGATGTAAGAGTCGTTCGCGACTTGCCGAGTGGAAGCGCAGATCGCCGGAGCTAGTCGGCGGCGAGTTCACGTGCACAGCTGGGCGTGTGCACGTTTGGGTTTTTGAACGATGAACTTTCCAGCGTGACTCGGGATTTTTCTGAGTTAGACTCGAGTGTAAACTCGAGTGTGTGGTGGGTTTTGTGCCTGCAGTTTTAAGCAATTAGAATTAAACTAAGTTAAAGGAAGAAAGGAAGATGGAGTAACGTACGAGAGGGAAGAAATGACTCGGGAAATGTGGGGAAAAACTCGAGTGATTGCTCGAGTAAATATAGGGGAAGACTCGGGTTATAGATGACCAGGCAAATCTGTTTTTTAAAACTGTAAAAAAATTAACTAAGTTTTAAAAGGAACGGGGAAATGGGAGAAGACTCGGGAATGGTTCCGAGTATCAGTCGGGTATGACCCGAAGTGAAGGTAAAAGCCAGTTTTACAAAAGTTTTAAAAGAGTTTTTGACATTTTAAACAAACTGTATTTAAACTTTCTTTTAAAAACACTACTTTAATAAAATCCAATGGTTTCTTAACATTTGATAAAGTGTTTTAAAATTTATTTAATCTAAAATTGTTTAAGTTAATTTTAAAGATAAAAAGGTTTTAAATGTAAATGGTAATTAGTGTATTTAGAAGATGATGTTATCTTAAGTTAAAGGAGTTTTATTATCTTAGAAATTACTTTAGTTAATTAGGAAATTAAGTATAATTGGTAAGTTAATTAATTAAAGATAAAGGTTAATTAAATGGTTAATGTAAGGATAATTAAGTAATTTAATTAATTAATGGTTATAATTGATTTACTAATAATTAGAGATTAATAAATTGGAAATTTATTAATCAAGAAAATTAAAGGTTGATTAATTGTAATTAAGAAGTACTTAGTTTGAAATTGAGTTTTAATTGATTAAAAATTTTGGTTTTATTAATTAATAAATGAATAAGAAATAATTGATCTATAGAAATTAATTAAGGATTAATTAATCTGTTATTAAGTCCTATTTATTGATAATTAAGGTTTATTAATTAATAATTAAAGAATATTTAATCTGTAATGAAAGATTAATAAATTATTTTAAGTCAATTTAGAAATGAATTACAATTGTAAATATTCAAATGAATATGTTGATTTAAGATAATTAATTAATAATTAATTAAAGATAATCATTTGATGATAAATTAAGTATAAATACTTAATGAAGTTGAATAGGGTAATTACTTGGCAAAGTAGTTAATGAATAATTACAGGATGTAATTAATTAAAGGGATTACTTAATGGAAGTAATAAAAGTGTAATTACTTAGGAGAAGTAATTAAAGATTTATACTTAATATAATAAATCAAGAGAGTTATTTAATTTATTAAGAAGTTAATTAATTAAAATAAGAAATTTCGAGATGGAAATTCCTGTATATAACTTAGGATGATTAATGGAAGTGAATATTTGAAGTTAATTAATTATGAAATTAATTAAGGTTTAATGTAATTAATTTTAGTTAGTTAATTAATGGAAGTAAATTATTAAGGATCATTAATTAATATAATTAATGAAGTAATTAAATGGTAAATTACTGTGAATGGTAAAGGATAATTAATTTGTGATATTAATTAAAATTGTAATTACTGGAATGTAATTAAAGGTTAGTTAATCAAAGTGATTAATTAAGATGGAAATTGGAGAACGATTAATTAATTGATTTGAAATCAATTAATGATTTTGTAAGCAGGATTTATAAGATGAAGTAATTAATTTAATTCATTTTAAATTAATTAGAAATAAGATAATTAATTTAATTCATTTTAAATTAATTATATATGGTGTGGTTATTTATCCTTGCTTATGTATGGATGGATGATATATTTTGCCTTGAATGATTTGAAATCTCGGATACGAGATAAGTGATGATATGTGATTTAGATTATCTATTTATGATGATATTGTAGATTATCCATCTGTGATATTGTGAATTATCTATCTCTGTGTATATATAGATAATGAATTGAATTGTTTTAACTTTAAAACAACTTGGCCTTAAAAGACACGGTTTGGATTTGATGAGACCGGGATCGGGTTTCCAGATTTGGATATCCGAAAACCACATCGATCCAAATTAACGATAGGTCGTGAATCTGAAGTGAAGATGAAGATTCAGAGTGCAAGGGTTATTGTCGTTAACTCTGAGGGTGATTCCAAAATGAGTGTAACGAGATAATGCCTTCGGTTTCGTTCGAACCTGGAACGAACTTGTATGGATTGAATGCTTTCAGCACATCGTCAGGTGGACGATGAGCATTCTAAGTGATGAGTTCTGATAAAGGTAATCGTGACCTCAAGCCTCATCAACCGGGAATGGCTAAAACAGGGGAGGTGCAGCAAGGCTTCGTGGGTAGCACCCACTTGAGAGTAAGGTCATCCCTGTCTAGATGCCCCTTTTTATTTCGGCTTAGTGGTGCGGTTGAATGATCACAACCGTGGGGTGATTTTATTCGGAACTGTCCAGTAAGGGATGGGTCCGGCCTTGTGTTGCAGGGGACTTAGGGTGGGTCCTCGGTACGGTGATCTAGGCCACGTACTGTGATGGGCGGTACCCCAGTAGCCCTGCCATTGTATGGAATCCAAAATCCAATAAGTGCCATCGGTTTTGATTGTAAACCTAGTATGCTGGAATTTAATGAATGTAACAATTTCGGCTATTTCTTATTTACTTGAAAACCCTAGACACTATTATAATATAACTGGATTTTCTATTAAATGTTTTGGTTAGCATAAGGTAAAAACTTTTCCATGTTTATGTGTGGGAAGTCTTACGTGATACCTTTTGTTTTCAAAGGATTTTTAAAGTTAAGCAACTTACCCGTTTACTCATACCAGACCCATGTCTGACCCGAAGTTTATCCCTGTTTTTCATAAACTCTCGGGTACCCAAATTTCTACGGGTAGCCAAGGGATTCAGGTTAGCTTTGACGAATTCTGGAGGAGCAATGGAGCAGGAGGCTTCAGCATATATATATATATTGGTTCCGCCGTATTAGTGTTTATCTGTATTTCCGCTGTGTTGTATCCCTGTGATGTTTTGAGTTGTATCGAGTTGTATTAACTAGACAGGTGTTTATAACTGTCTAGTATATGTTGTGTAAACTGTGTAACTCTGATGTATATGTATATATGTAATCTCTTATGTGATATATTATATTTCATTCGTTCCGCTGTTTGAGATTCTGATGTTGTTTCTTCTTTCTTCTCTATCTTTTCTAATTTCTCACCTCTTTCTTTCTTAATAACGATACGGCTTTCCGGTAGTGGGAGCTCGGGTCGTTACAGGTGGGATGCTAATGATAAGAAATTAAAAACTACTAATGCTAAAGCCATGAATGCTCTGATCTGTGCTCTTGATAAAACTGAATTTAATAGAATTTCTCATTGTAAAACAGCACAGGAAATTTGGCATATTTGGAGGTAACACACGAAGGAACTTCTCAAGTCAAAGAGTCTCGTCTAGCCCTGTTCAGCAATGAATACGAGAACTTTGTGATGGACAAAGGCGAGAGCATAAATGATATGTTTGGACGCTTCTCAACCTTGGTGTACAATGCTAGAGCGCTTGGAAAGGTATTCTCTGAGGTAGAGCTAGTGAGGAAGATTCTACGAGTCTTACCGATGAACTTTGATGCAATGTCTAGACGAACCATTGTCTGCTAGGAGTTTTGACTTGTCGGGCAGCTATTTGGAGCTTTTTGGTCATGAGGCCAGCGTTATCTTTTGCAGTTCACACAATCATTTATGAAGATAATAGGCTGGCTGTGTGAGGCCATGGCTGGATGGGCAAGACAAGATCATAGAAAAACTAACGGATCGGCCTTTTAATTTTTTGCAAGAAAAACGAGCAATAATAACATATATAAATTAATTCGATCAAGTTAAATTTTAAAATATGCTAACAAATACTATTGTGTGGCTCTTAGGTGTGAACTTCGACCTCACTAATATTTAAACGTTTTAAATATTATAGTCTGTACGGACTTTGTTGAAGTACAATAGTGGATGAGGTTTAGTTGCTTAAAGGTCATCTAGATTAAAAATTTAATCTCCAATCTTTTTTAAGTTGCATCTTTAAGCAACCGCATATTTTTTACATTGTCTCTTTGTCATCACTATATCACCAAGGCATTTAGAGCTTGGTCTGTGGTAAACTATAATAATGTCCATAGTTAATTTAGAAGTCCAAACATATAAGTCATTCAATTCATTTGATAACATTTATCGATTAATCGTGCCGCTCTTATCAAAGGTCTTGACTTATAATTGATTATCGACTATGGTCACACTAGCATTGTAGGTCAAATGAAATAAATTCTCTATTGAATAAAGTTTCACGTCATATGTTTTGAGTAATACCTAACTATGGATGTAACACGTTCTTAATTATCATGTGATTGTCCATAATCGAAATAAGGTGTTATTCAGATAAGATTCACAATATTCTTAGGTCAAAAGACTATTTCACATCATCACATAATATCTTTCATTTGACATAGACATAATAAACCTATTGAAGACCCTGGTTAAGTCATTCTATAACCACTCCAAACAAATGCAAATACGTAACTCCTTATTGCCTCTGAGGTTATGAGTAAATCACCGTGTGTGACGACCCACCTTTCTGACCCCTGAGAACGACACTTAATACATCCATGGTATTCATGTGCCATTGTCCAAGTATCTGAAAGACGAGTTGTCATGGAGTAAAATATTAGAACATAACAATAATCTCACAACAAAACGGTTAAATATATAACATAAAATAAGACAGTACATAAGGTTACTACCAACATGGAGTTATCAGAGTTACAACAAAAGTACTACTATCAGTCTAGGAAGTTATAACAACCTGGCTTTAAATATACATACATTGAGCCAACATCTCATAACAGCGGAAATAAATAGCTAGATAGATAAGGAGTCTCCTACTCGTCCACCATCTTCAAAAGAGCCCAAAGAAACCTGTCATTTTCGGACTACTCAAATATAAATGAGTACTTGATAGTTTAGGGAAAACAAACAATTCGGGTCAGACAATAAGTCCGGTATGAGTAAACTCTAAATAAAAAAATAGAACACACAGAATAATCGGTTAGACCACGTCGCAAAAATGCAGAATGGATTTTCCCTCACAAGGACAACATCCAAGCATAAGAGAATGGACATAAATAATTAAACATCGCAAAGAGCGCAAGATGCTTCCCGATGCAATTAAGAAAGAATCAATCCAAAGATTTGAATCAAAAATAAGGAAAAGTAATTTTTTTCCAATAATGACTAGGAGGGTGCGCCCCCCTTATCGAAAGTATACCTCTAGAAATTATACTTGAGAACTATGATGGCTCTCGGAAACCTCCAAGCCGGACCTCGCCAACCTTACCGAGTATCCGAGTATTTCACATCTCCATGCGCATACAGCTGAAACCAATCTAAAGTAGATGTGAAAATAACCTAATGGGAGCAACCCTACATAGCTTGGCCCCCACTCGCTCTTTATTTAGTCATTTCTGATAAAGGATATCAATGCTCTAAATGAGCAACAAATCGTCTTAGATTGACGAAACAAAAACAAAAGGAAGAAGGGTATCGAAATTGATAGTCAAGATATCAACTATCGGGGATAACAAAACGATCGTATATAGAAATTAAATCTTATACTTTTTCAATGCTTGGAAAATATCCATATACTTATCTCATCGGTATAAGTATATTCACAAAATATTTGGGAGGATTTCATATTTCAAAAGCATACTTAGATGGGTAAAAAACAATTGTCTATAAGAAATGCGAATGTTTTCCATTATAATTATAAAGATCATTTATGGAAATCAAATCTTCTACACTTGTCATGTTTCCGATATTCTCGACTTACTCTACCCCTCGCTCAGAAACAAAGCCGGGTAAGTCAGGGCACTGGTTGCTCCTAGCCTTTCCTAGACACTTCGGTTCCAGATCTCTCAGATAGAGAATCAATCTACTCATCGGTTTTTAATGCCAAGTATAGGACTACTTACTTTCCATAAATAACCTATTTAGATCATTATATAAATTTTAAAGCTCCTTTAAAATACTTTAAACCAAGATTTAAAACTTGCATTCAAATCATAACTTAAACCCATCATCTTTAAAGGAGAATACGACCAAGAGGGGTGAAGCTCCCTCTTAATCAAATGAGGTAGCTAAAAGGGGTGTTATTTCCTTTTAACCAAAAAGTCACTAAATGTCAATCCTAAGTTAAAAGGTGGTGTAAGTTCCCTTTAACTAAACATCAAAGTTATTGCTCATAAATTGGCCGAGCACAAATCAAACAACCAAACAAGAATAATAATAAGAATAATAACAGACTCATTATTATTAATAATTTACAATCAATAGTTAACACAACATTTATTAAAATGTGAATGAGTAAAAGGAAAGAGATTAAGATTACAGTCACTGTAAAATAATTAAACTATACTCACAGAATAAGTATACGCACTAAACTATGAAAATAAGGAATATACTCACAGAATAAGTTATACCCACTAAACTATGAAAACAAGGAATATACTCACATCCTATTTGCTTTTATGGAGACTTGGAATACTTCACATTTTATAATGAATTTTAGTTCTTTTCTTTAGTTTGTGAATGAATTAAAATGAGATATGCACTTGGCTATTTATAGGTGAAGAGAAGGGTACTTTAGTCATTTCCTATAGTCTAACCATATTCGACCAGATTTTGGTCCAGTAGAAAACCTCTTGATGGCTTAATTTGATTCGACCACATTTTGGTCAAATAGAAAACATTTTGATGGCTTAATTTGATTCGACCACATTTTGGTCCAATAGGAATCCTCCTTATCAACTATGGCATAACATGATTCGACCAGATTTTGGTCCAATGGCAACCATCCGCATGGCAGAACCTGATTCGACCAGATTTTGGTCCAATGGCAACCATCCACGTGGAATATAATAATCATTATGCTATTTTGTTTCATTAGGCAAGTAATTATATTGTTCTGTTTTATTAGGCAAGTAATTATACTATTCTGTTTTATTAGGCAAAGTTAATAATTCTCTCTTATTTTATTAGGCAAGTAATTATACCGTTCTGTTTTATTAGGCAAGTAATTATACTATTCTGTTTTATTAGGCAAGGTTAGTAATTCTCTCTTGTTTTATTAAGCAAGTAAGTATACTATTCTGTTTTATTAGACAGGGTTAATAATTTTTTCTTGTTTTATTAGGCAAACTTATTCTTAAATAAATTGGTACCTCTAAACGGCTTATAACTCGAACCATCTTTAAACTAACATTTTACATCAATTTAAAAAATCCATTCGAGACGTTTTATCCAAATTTGTATTCTAGATATAAAATCCATTATTTAATCATTTAAAAACATATTAATTATTCAAGTTCAAAGTGATTAAATTATGGGTCGTTACACCGTGCATCATTATGCAGAGAATTACATACAATAGACCCAGCAAATCTAAAAATATCTCATTTTTGACGCATCCTTACCGGAAATACTTAAGAATAAATATTTATTCGTATGATCTTATACTTTTGATTATGAACACGTCCACAATTGTGATTGACTAATTACGTTATCCTAGGAATTTTCTAATAGCATATATTTATCGTATTCAAAACATCACTTATATCGCATATAACAACATATATATAATATAAAACAAAACATAAACGATATTCTATCACCATAAAACATAAACGATATTCCAAGCAATATATAGTGTTGCTTTAACAAAATCCGATGCTGCTACGATTTTCATTAAACCATTGCATAATGCATCGGTTATAAAAAATCAAAGTAGGTCGTGGACCGCTCTTTTGAACCGTTGCAATCTTTATTTTCCCTCGTGGATTCGACCTGAGTTGTAGAAGTGAACAATTTATACCGTATCTTTTGTCATTTAGGACTGATACGGTGCTTCTTAAGCGCTACCGTTTAAAAAATAAATTATATGAGAGGAATTGGCGTGCTCGTACAAATTAGTTGGGACTTGGAAGTAAAATTACCCTTTCCCTCTCCTCTCTATTCCACTCTTCGCCTCCAAATTTCCGAATCAAAATCGAAGGCAAAATCAAAACCCAATCCAAGTTTAAAATCAACACTCACAAAACAAACAACGAAGAAGAACAAACCATTAATGAATCTCCAACCTTAAATGCTTCATCAGAAGAAATCAGAAGCTCAGATCGGAAAGGAAAGCTCCGGCCAATCTTCCGATTTTAACCCTCAGCTTCTCCAAATTCACATCTCAATCCCTCCTTTATACAGCAATAATCCCGATGCAAACCCTAATGTCTCTTCTCCTCTCTCCACCCCTCACAAGCGGCCTATCATGACTCCTCCTCCTTCGAATCCTAGCCCTAGTTTCTCCCCCGATTCCAACAACAGTTGCAGCGACCGGTCCAACGCTAAACTGATCGCCTCCTCCGCCGCCGGCGCTCTCCGGCATGTCATTTACCGGCTGCGCCTCCGCCTCCGCTTCCTCCTCCTACTTTCTTTCCCTTCTCTATACCTGTTCCTCACCAATTCCACCTCAAATTCCTACTTCCTATATTTGCTAACCATACTTTCTCTCTTCTTAGCTTTATTGCTGATTCTGGCGCTTTCACTGAAGTTAGCTACATTCAATTCTCTGCGTTCACTTGTTTCAAGGTCTTCATCCTTCGTTCTGCCTAGATATTTTAAGTATCGTGCTCACTGTTGCAAAAAGCCAGTGTTCTGGCAAATAGGCTCCGATGAAAAGCCCAAAACTGACAAACTACCAACTTCTGGGTTATGGGTGCAGGTGTACAACAACGGAGATGTGTATGAGGGAGAGTTTTATAATGGAAAATGTTCAGGAAGCGGGGTTTACTACTATTATATGAGCGGGAGATACGAGGGAGATTGGGTGAATGAGAAGTACAATGGCTATGGGGTGGAGACCTGGGCCAGAGGAAGCAGATATAGCGGCCAGTATAGGCAAGGGTTGAGGCATGGGTATGGTGTTTACCGGTTTTATACTGGAGATGTGTATGCAGGTGAGTGGAGTAACGGGCAGACCCATGGGTGTGGTGTGCATACTTGTGATGACGGGAGTCGATATGTTGGGATGTTTAAGTGGGGTGTTAAGCACGGACTTGGGCATTATCATTTTAGGTAATGTATCTTTTGTTGGTTTTGTTTTTGGATTATTTTATGATGATTTACTGTCATGCATATTTGGAGTTAGATGTGCATGTTGATCCCTATACAATACATAACTAATAATGTAAAGTGCTTCTATCTAATATGTATACATGCTGCTTTTATGTTAGGTTAGTACCTGAAAGGAATTTAGGTAATAATTATTTGTCATCGGGTTTAATATGATACTGAAAATATACGCGTAGCTTAGGTTTGCTGCTAAGGTTATATGGTTAGTAACATGTAAATGCACTCTTGTTTACATGAATTAGTAATGAATAATGATTGTTAATTTGTAAGGTCGAGCTTAAGGAGTGAAGTTTGATTCACTGTTATATTGGCACCAGTGCTTAGTGTGGGCTATTATAACAGGCTTATGTAGTAGCTTATGCGTTGGTCTTGCTGTGGTGTTGAAGTTTTTTTTTAAAAGATTGCATTTATGGTAGTTTGGAGAAGGACAAATTTAATAAATAAGATCATGGAAAAAATCTATTGCAACTCGAGGTTTAGATCAAAACATAGTTTTAGAAGAAAAAAAGTTTGTGCTTGTGCACTTCCAAAGTTCCCAAGCACAAATATTAAACCTAGTTAAAACCATACCCATTCTTGCAACAAGTTTTGATCTAAGCCTATAGTTGCAATATGTTATTTACATGAGCGTATTATAAATTTTGTCCTTTGGAGAGTTTGAGTGTTGCAATTTCTTTTTAATTGTAATTAAAGGTAGTATGACAATGTTAAAAAGAACCAGGAAAAATGAATGATGTACCAAAAGCCTATATGACTGAATCGAAATACTTGCGTACACAATGAATCCATCAACCTAGTGGTCATACTTAGTGTGTATTTTAGTCTAGTATATTTTCTATCTTGCATAAATTGCCTGACTGCAAACTATATCAAGTTAATATGTAGTTTGTTTATGTATATTATAGGAACGGGGACACATATGCTGGGGAGTATTTTGCAGACAAGATGCATGGTTTTGGAGTCTATCATTTCGCAAATGGGCACCAATATGAAGGCGCATGGCACGAAGGAAAAAGGCAAGGCTTAGGAACGTATACATTTAGAAATGGAGAGATTCAAGCTGGTCACTGGCAAAATGGTGTCCTTGACATTCTAAGCACACACAACACTTTTCCTGGTTCTCCTATGGCTGTCAATCATTCCAAAGTTCTAAATGCTGTTCAGGTATTTCACCTTAATCGCACTGTCTAAATATTAAAAATTAGTATTGTTTGCACCACAAATTTTATATTTTAATGTTATTGAAATCTGGTCATCTCCATAAGGATGCTTTTGGAGTTTAGTTCTTTTAACTCTATAGTGGAATTCACCCACTTGGTCTACAATATAACAATACAAAATGAATATTCCTGAACGGAGGAACTAGACTAACCTTTGAGCTTCAAAGAGGGATTTTGTAACTTTTGTATTCTCACTTTGAAAGTAGCCGCCATACGTTGTTTTAGTTACAAATTCATCTTCCAAAAGCTTGTCAGTATAATGTACAGACAGTCACCTCGAAGTAGTTCAGAAAAGATCACTTTCGAATCTAAACTCTGTTCACTTTAGATGAATGCTTCATAGACTGAGAGTTTTAGGCTCTTACACTGTTTTTTTTTCCTTGTCCTTTTCATCACACATTAAATTTTGGACTACGGTTGCTCAGAGTCTCTCATGCTTGAACTAGAATCAACCTTATATCAAAGTTAGGTAGCATTATATTTATACATTTTTTATAAATTAGAATTATACTACTGCATTCAGGAAGCACGTAGGGCAGCTCAGGAAGCATATGCAGTTCCGAGTGTAGATGAAAGAGTAAATAGAGCAGTGGCAGCGGCCAATAAAGCAGCTAATGCAGCAAGAGTTGCGGCAGCTAAAGCCGTACAACAAAGAACCTCAGGCGCTACTGATGATATCCCAATCCCAATAGTGTGAGTTAATCATCATTTTACTGAATAACTGGGATGATTTGATCTATTTTTGAGGTTAAGGCAATGCAATCATCGCATTTGCTTATTAGAGCACAGCAGAAGTTTTTTCTTATCTTTAACAAACAGAAACTACAGAAATTAAATTTCTTGCCTTTTTTTTGGAGTACAGTATGAGGAAAGAAAATTGTTCTTTGAGTTACAGTTTCAGTTGTCGAAGATGACTGATCTCGGTTTTTAGTGTGTTTCATTAATAGCAATTGGTTGTATTTTTGTGCTGTGTGAATACGATGAGTGTTAGTTATTGTTGTGGTGCATCAGTGATGCCTAACTTATAGTAAATGTATGGTTTATCCGCAACTAATGATATATGCTGTAACAAACTGCGCATTTGATTTTAATCTTTGGGCTGATGTATAGTTGTGTTTGTTTTCTTGGGTTATACCAGTATATATGCATGTTCAGACGGGTCTGCATTTAATCACAACCTCCATGCATTTTTAGTTACGTCCGTGGAAGTGGATTTGGCATATTCGAATTCCACCTAAGTAGAAGTCGCTATTTTTTTTCCACACTGGAATAATTTCTTCATACTATCTCTGAATCGGACGAGACTTCGATCTATGAACTGTTATCTAAATTATGGACAATTTGAAATATTCTGATACTTCAGCTTATGAATATATAGTTTAGTTCTCCATGATGATTAATAGTTGTACTTCGAAAATAACATGCTACTTCCTCTTATTTGAGCTCTGTCTAGGCAGAAATTGCTATTTTTTTCAGATGCAACAACTTCTTTATAATAACTTGGAATCAAACGAGACTGTGACCGATGAATTCCTATCTAAATTACGGGCGATATGAAATACTCGGATGTTTCATCTTGTGAACGCACATTGTAGTTCTTCATGGTGACTAATAATTGTACTTAGAAAATAACAGGCTACATCCTCATATTTGAACTCCGCCTAGGCAGAAGCCGCTATTTTTTTATTTAAACTGCAATAACTTCTGCATACTAACTCAGAATCAGGTGAGACTTTGACCGATGAACTTCCACCTAAATTATGGACAATATGGAACACTTAAATACTTCAGCTTATGAACGTATACTGTAGTTCTCCATGGTGATTTACAGTTCTTAGAAAATAACATGCTACATCCCCATATTTGAACTCCGTCTAGGCAGAAGCCGCTATTTTTTTTTCATACTGCAATAATTTCTTCATACTAACTCGGAATCAGGTGAGACTTCGACTGATGAACTTCCACCTAGGTTACAGTCAATATGGAACACTCAGATACTTATCTTATGAACGTATATCGTAGTTCTCCATAGTGATTTACAGTTGCACTTAGAAAATAACAGGCTATATCCCCATATTTGAACTCGGCCTAGGCAGAAGCCGCTATATTTTTTGTTCATACCGCAGTAACTTCTTCATACTAACTCGAAATCAGGCGAGACTTCGACCAATGAACTCCCACCTAAATTACGGACAATATGGAACAGTTGGATACTTCATCTCTTGAACGCACGCTGTAGTTCTGCAAGGTGACTGACAGTTGTACTTAGAAAATAATAGACTACATCCTCATATTTGAACCCTGTCTGGGCAGAAGCCGTTATTTT
The DNA here is from genome assembly GCA_030737815.1 of Allium fistulosum. Classification (NCBI taxonomy): domain Eukaryota; kingdom Viridiplantae; phylum Streptophyta; class Magnoliopsida; order Asparagales; family Amaryllidaceae; genus Allium; species Allium fistulosum. The sequence goes on along the minus strand of CM060908.1, from coordinate 146,299,279 downwards.
TTTTGTTCAGACTGCAATAACTTCTTTATACTAACTCGAAATCAAGCGAGATTTCGACCGATGAACTCTCAATTAAATTACAGACAATATGGAACACTTGGATACTTCTACTTATGAACGTATATTATAGTTCTCCATGGTGATTAATAGTTGTACTTAGAAAATAACATGCTACATCCCCATATTTGAACTCCGCCTAGTCAGAAGCCGTTATTTTTTTATTCAGATTGCAATAACTTCTTCATGCTAACTCGGAAACAAGCGAGACTTCGACCTATGAACTCCCACCTAAATTACGGACAATATGAAACACTCGGATATTTCAGCTTATGAACGTATATTGTAGTTCTCCTTGGTGATTAACAGTTGTACAAATAACAGGCTACATCCCCATATTTGTGTTAGTCTTTGAGATGATGGTTTTGATGACAACAACCTTAGAATAAGATTATAAAATATAAATACTAACATTATAGTTTAGATATATATGTATATGCAGGATTTAACCATGTAGGTACCAAGAATGAAGACTGTACAGTATAGAAATTCAAGATATCAAGATTGAAGACTCATGAGTATCAAGAATATCAAGATTATCAAGAGTTCAAGATTTCAAGATAAGTATTGAGTCTAGAATTATGTTAAAACTTCATAATAGCACTGAAATCTTCACTCCATTTTTCTTTTGGGATGGAACCCATTTCTTCCTTTTTAGTGGCTTACAAACCCACGACAAGTAGCTTACAAACCTACGACAAGTGGCTTACAAACCCACGAACATCCTGGTTTTGTACAAGTTCTCGAGTCCTGATATGATGAGATATTCTGCAGGAAGAAGCTTGCAAAACTACTTCAAAATGATTTTCAAAACTACTTCAGAATGATTTTCAAAACTGCTTTTCAAAATGTTTTAGCCTTAAAAATTATCTTTCCAAATGATTTTCAAAAAGATGTTTTAGCCTTAACAAATTCTTTGTCTTTGTTTTTAATAAACTCGTGTTTTTAAACTTCGTTTGTTTTAAACTATCTTTATACTTAGATTTAAATATAAAATTATAGTAAAATTTTATATATATTATTCTCTATATTTATCTATGTATTTTATCTATAGTCAAGTATATTTATAAAGTTTAAAATAGTTTTAATATAAGATAAAGGTTATTTTCAAAGAAAAACAAAACATCAAAATTTTCTTTGGGATGTCGACATGCCCTAGTACCCCATGTCGACATAGTGACAGTTAGATTCAAAAGTTTGAATTTCAAAAGAAGTGTCTATTCGCCATAACCTTTCACGAATAGACATGACTGTTGTTCTTCTATAAATAGGGGTTAGTTTCAACGAATTTTATATCAGATTTTCTGGTTTTTCACTTCTCTTCTTCTTCCACATTTTCTTATTCAAAATCCTATCATCACTCTGTTGGAATCAACATTGAATCTAACTAGATTATCTCTGGTTTGATTCTCTATCACTATCTCAACAAGATCCAAGTGTTATTCAGAGTTGTAGGCTTCTTTGTAATCTATCTAGCGAGAAAAGGTGTGATTGTAGCCTTGGAAATCAATCAAGCGAGAAAAGGTGTGATTGTAGCCTTGGAAATCAATTGGGTGAACTTGTTGCCCCGGAAATCAAGTATCTCTACCCAGAGGATTGTGATTCTGGAGGGTGTACCTCGTAGCCTTGAAACCGAGGGTTGTAATTGTTGAATTGCTTTTGAAAGGAAATCCGTACTTAGTTGTGCGGGACTGGATGTAGGGTAACTCCGAACCAGTATAAAATCTGGTGTGTTCTTTCCTTTACTGCATTTACTTTATTTCTGCATCTGTGTTTGTTTCTGTGATTATATCTGTGTCTGAATATTACATACATTTGTGTTCAAATTAACATAAACTCAAAAAGATTTAGTAATTACTTATAAACACTATTCACTCCCCACTCTAGTGTTATTCCTAGCCTTAAGGTCCATATTCTGCATTTCTCACATTTGGTATCAGAGCAAGCTTTTCAAAAGTTTCATAATCTGATTTTTGAAAAAGTTTTTTTTTTAAAATGGTTATGTTTAAGAAATTTGTTAGTGCATGTTTGGAAATATTCAGATCATCATTGTCTCTTGAGTCTGCATATAATCAATATTCAAATACAAGTTGTCTAATAAGATTGTTTGATGTGCAGGAATCATGCTTTATGGGAATTGAGGAATCAATCCAGAACAAACAAACTGTGCAGATCAAAAAGAACAAATGGATACTCGATAGTGCATGTTCTAGACACATGACTGGGAATCCATATATGCTAAATGATATAATATACAAAGATGGAGGACTGGTTAACTTTGGAGACAATTCAAAAGGTTATGTGATCGGCATCGGCAAAGTCGGTAACTCTGAAACTTCTGTTATTACTAATGTTTTGCTAGTTAAGAATCTGAAACACAATCTGCTAAGTATAAGTCAACTATGCGATAAAGGATATAAAATTAAATTTGAAAAAGATAAGTGTCACATTGAAGATAATAATTCAACCATAATATTTGAGGGAATTAGGAAAAAGAATATTTATATTCTTAGTATGAAAATTTCAAATGATAACTTGTGTCTTTTGGCAAATGCAAGTGACCTTTGGATTTGGCATAAGAGATTTGAGCATTTGAATTTCAAACTCTTATCTAGACTGTCAAAACATAATCTAGTAAGAGGCCTCCCTAAAATGAATTTTAAAGTAGATAGTCTATGTGATGCATGTCAACTAGGAAAACTTAGAAAAAGTTCCTTTAAATTAAAAGATATGATTTCAACTTCAAAACCTCTTGAATTACTTCATCTTGATTTATTTGGTCCATCTCAAATTCAGTCAATAAATCACAGTAAATATGTTTTTGTAATTGCAGATAATTATTCTAGATTTACATGGACAATATTTTTGAAACATAAAAGTGATACTTTTGAATGTTTTAAGAATTTTTCAAAAAGGGTTCAAAATCAATTTTCTCAAAAAATTATAACCATCCGTAGTGATCACGGTGGTGAATTTGAAAATGAAAAGTTTGAAGAATTCTGCAATGAAAAGGGAATAATTCACAATTTTTCATTTCCAAGAACTCCACAACAAAACGGAGTAGTAGAACATAAAAATAGGACGATTCAAGAGTGTGCGAGAACTATGCTTTTTCATAGTAATTTACCAAAGTACTTTTGGGCAGAAGCAGTTGCTACCGCCTGTTATATTTTAAATAGAATTTTAATTAGACCTTTAACTGATAAGACATCTTATGAACTTATTTACTCAAAGAAACCTAAGGTATCTTATTTTAGAATTTTTGGAAGTAAATGTTTTATTTTAAATACAAAAGATAACTTAGATAAATTTGATCCTAAATCCAACAAAGGTATCTTTATCGGATACTCTAATAGAAGTAAAGCATACAGAGTATTTAATTTAAGAACTAATACCATCAAAGAAACAATGCATGTTTCATTTGATGAAAATTTCAAAAAATTTGAAGAAATAAATGATGAAGAGGATTTAATCACTCAAAACCAAGAGTCAACTGAAACTAATAATGAATTAAATCATCCTAATAAAAGGATTAAACTTTTAAAAGATCACCCTATAGAAAATATACTTGGAGATATGCAATCTGTTGTTAAAACTAGAAACCAACTAAGTCAAATGAGTAGTGCAACTTTTATATCAACTATTGAACCCAAAAATCCAGAAGAAGCATCAACTGATGATTCATGGATTTTGGCTATACAAGAAGAATTAAATCAATTCACTAGAAATGATGTTTGGGAACTTGTTCCTAGACCTGAAAATAAAACAATAATTGGAACAAAATGGGTTTATAAAAATAAAATGAATGAACAAGGAGAGGTTGTTAGAAATAAAGCCCGGTTACTCGCTCAAGGTTATTGTCAAGAAGAAGGAATAGATTTTGATGAAACCTATGCCCCCGTAGCAAGATTAGAAGCCATTAGAATTCTACTTGCTTTTGCAAATCATAATAATTTCAAATTATTTCAAATGGATGTTAAAAGTGCATTTTTAAATGGTTTTGTAAAAGAAGAAGTATTTGTTAAACAACCACCACTTTTTGAAAATGATAAATTTCCAAATCATGTTTACAAACTTAAGAAAGCTCTATATGGTCTAAAGCAAGCTCCTAGAGCCTGGTATGGTAGACTAAGATCTTACTTGTTACAATCAAATTTTGAAATAGGTAAAGTAGATAATACTCTTTTTATTAAAAGAAATAAAAATGATATTCAACTAGTACAAGTCTACGTAGATGATATCATTTTTGGATCAACTAATTTTGAAATGAATAAATAATTTTCTGAAATAATGACAAAAGAGTTTGAGATGAGTCATATGGGTGAATTAAACTTCTTTTTAGGATTACAAATAAAACAATTAGATAATGGTATCTTTATTAGTTAAGAAAAATATGCTAAAGACCTAGTTAGTAAATTTGGTTTGACTACTGCGAGTGGAAAACCCACTCCCATGGCAACCAATGAGTACCTTAGTAAAGAAGATCTCTCAAAAGATGTAGATCAAAAATTATATAGAGGAATGATTGGATCACTACTCTATATCAGTGCGAGTAGACCTGATATCATGCATAGTGTCTGTCTCTGTGCAAGGTATCAATCCCAACCTAAAGAAACTCACTTAAAAGCTGTAAAACGTATTATAAGATATGTTAAACACACGTTTGATTATGGCTTATTTTATCCTAAAAATGATTCGTTTGACTTAATATCTTACTGTGATGCTGATTATGCTGGTTGTAAATCAGACCGAAAAAGTACAAGTGGAACTTGTCACTTTTTAGGGCATTCTCTGATTTCCTAGTTTAGTAAAAAGCAAAATACAGTTTCTCTATCAACAACTGAAGTAGAGTATATTTCTGCTACTTTGGCTTGTTCTCAAGTAATATATATGCAACAAACTTTAAAAGATTTTGGTTTAAATATCTCAAAATCACCAATTTATTGTGATAATACTAGTGCAATAAATTTATCCAAAAATACTACTCAACATGCTCGAACTAAACATATTGATATCAGACACCATTTTCTCAGAGATAATATAAGTAGAGAAGTAATTACTCTCGACTATATCAATTCTGAAAATCAAATTGCTGATATCTTAACAAAACCCTTAAATGAATCTACATTTACTAAATTAAGAAGAGAATTAGGTATTTGTTCATTAACTGAAATATAAAATATAAATAACAAAGTATAATTAAAAATTAAATCAAAATAAATTAAATAGGCAAAAATTCAAGAACCATGTTGACATCCCCCCTAGACCCATGTCGACATATAATGTTTTTAAATTTTAAATTTTTTCCTACCAAAATTCAAATAAGTGGTTATAAATTTCTCCTATTTCGAAATTTTCTCCATTCTCTCTGTTCTCTTTCCGTTCTATCTTCTGAGATCAATTTATCAATGGCCTCCTATGACGACCCAGATTTTTAACCCCGGTTAATTGGGTAAATAACTAAATTGAAGTTATCGGAATATTAATTTTATAAGTCGAACAAATAAGATTCTGTCAATAAAAGATACCTGGATATATAAATGAATTTGGAAATATAATAGAAGCTGAATTATAAAAATCTGGATAAATATTTATTTGATAATCTACTAATATAATTATTTAACATTGGCAAATTATTCCTTTAGAACAAATAATGTGTTGTTAAATATTGTGACATCCCGGAAATTTAGCCATATTATTTTAACTAGAATTTAGTCAGATTAAATAAAATATAAACGTATTATTTCCAGAACTGATATTTATATGTATTTTAGTGTAAATAAATTTTTATTAATATTTAAATATAAGAGAGAAATGAAATAAATAAAATTTTAGTTATGTAAATATAGAAATAAACACTTAGCATATATAAGAAGCAATAATTGATGATAAGTATAGGACCTGTGAAACAAGACACAGTTATATATATATTGATATGCTCACCAAATCAAACCAGGTTGTACAAAAATATATAAATAAATGAATAAGCTTCTACAATAAGACAAGGTAACATATAGCAAAATATGCTTACAACATCAAGTTGAACAGACCTGAAAAAAAAGAACAAGTAGGATAATATAAACAAGATAAAATATAATACGTATGAGATATGCATGTACATAGAAATGAATATGTGTAAACCTACAAGGGAGACAAGTATTTAATGCAAGCTACCATATATCATTTCAGCCTACAAATTGAGATAAAAATCTCTGATCAAAACATAAACAAATTATTTTAGTACAAGCAAATATCTTGCATCAATATCATCAGCTGTATACATCTTTTTTTTATATCATCTACATATCTCCATTTCGTTCATAAGCCTGAGTCTTATAAAACACAAAACTACAACCTGAACTAAATACAAACAAACTTGATCAATTGTATCATCATCTTGAAGTCTGGAAAAAATCATCAAAGCTTTAGACTGGGAAACAATCTACTGAGTTCATCTGGAAAGCAAGGCCAATTTTGTTCTCTGCTAATCAATTCAGGTGAGTAACTTTATTTTTAAAATTTAAGGAATGAATATGTTGTATATATGCCGGTGGATAAGTATGTGTATATATTTATATATATGTTGAATCCTTTGTCTATACTTGTAGGATGTAGTAATGTGTGCAGGCTGATACATTTATTCCCTGTTTTGAATTCTAAACAAGTCTTGCTTTCAAAAATCATTTCTACTCAATCTACTTGATATTTGGACTTAGAGTTAAAACAGATATTGTTAGTTTGACTTTGAACTAAAATTTAAAAATATATTCAAATTAAAATTACTTGGAATCATCTCTAGAAAGCAATATGTTTGAGCACAACTCCAATTTAATCAAAAATTGGAATCTCTTAAATTTTGAATTCAGGTACCTGAACTGAATCCCCGTACCATAACATGATTTTTAAACATGGTTTGGTGATTTTTAACTGTGTGGTTTGAGAGCAGTTCGAGTTCGACTGTTTTGGGCTTTTCGAGTTGCCGTGGGTGATCCACTGGTTGGTGATGGTCGGGAATTGGGCTGGAGGTGAAGGAGTGATAAGGGAGTATGGGAAAAATGTCGCGATGGTCGGCCGATGATCGTGGTGACGCCGACGACGTTTTCTTTTGCGTAAACCTAATTTTGGGTGGCTGAGGAATTCGTCTCGTTCATCGCCGTTGATGGATCGAGTGCCACGCGGTTTTGAGGGAAGGTAGAGGGGAGGTGGACGAGGCTACGGCCGGAGTTGGGTGGCCTCCAATGGTCGGAGCGTCTAGCACGGGGTGTTGACAGGTTTGTGGTGTTGGGGGTAGTGTGTTTCCAGGTTTTTATTTTTACTCGAATTTGAGTTCGAGTCGAACTAGAGAGGTTTAGATGGTCGTGGACTGATCTGAGGATGACCGTCGACTTGCTCGAGGTCTTGGTGGTGACCAGAGGTGGTCAGAACCACCGTGCACGTGCACGGTGCGTTTGTTTCCTGGTGAAGTGATGTTTTGGTTTGGGTTTTGAAGCAAAGGGGGGGGGGGTTGCTCGAGTTTAGCCTGGGTAATTTGAGTATCTGACCCGAAGTGGTGTAGTGTTGTACTCGAAGTAAATCAGGGAGGCTCGGGTAGAATTTTGTTCAAGGTTTTAAACCAATACCAGTTAACAGTTTTTAAAATTTTAGTTTTTAAATTAAATCAAGTTTAAACTGAGTCTAAATAAAAGTTTAAGTATATAAATTCAAGTTAGATTGTACAATTGTATTTTTATAAAATAAAGTTTGTTTTTAACTCAAATTTGTTTAAAGGCATTAGTAGTTAAGTAAGAAGAAAAAATGGTTGAAGTCAAATGGAAGTTTGAAGAAAAGATTGAAAGGAAGATTTTAAATTTAAGCATTTTAAATAAGTTTAAATATTCTAAATTTAAAGGAATTTTTCATGTAATTAAGGATAATTAATCTGTAATTAAGGATTAATTTGGTTAAAGAGTAATTAAGGGATGAATTACTCGATTATGATTTATGAGGTGAATGTATTAAGTTAAGTTGATTAATCCGTTAATTAATTAAAGATAGTCGCTTGGTAACTGATTAAGTATAATTACCTTATGAGATTGATAAGTGTAATTACGTAGTGAAGTAATTGATGGATAAATCCCTGGATGTAATTAATATAAAGGAAATTATGAAATGGGAAATAATTAAAGGTTAATTATTTAGGATAAGTAATTAAGAATTAATTATTTGGTGTAATTAATTAAAGGATAATTGCTGTATGTAATTAAAAATAATTAATCAAGGGTGATTAATTAAGATAGATAATTAAAGGTGATTAATTAATTGGGTTGTAATTAATTAATGTTGAGTAAATATAATTCAAGTGATTAAAGATTTAAATTTAATTTAATTAGAGACAAATTAAATAATTTTTGAAAGTGATCAATTTTGTTTATGAATGTTTGAATGATGTTAAATGCCTTGAATTGATTGATATCTATGATATGAAATGTTGCGATATAATATGTTCGTGTGGACTGTAATAATATGGTTATCTATGATAAAATGATGTGTAAGTGATATCCAGTATTAAAGATAGGATGTATTCCTTTGAATAACTTGGGTTAAGATGAACTGAATTCGAAGAGACTGGAGTCGGGTATTAGTTAATACCCGAAACCACTTCGATTCTTATAATTTGATATGTGAAACTAATAGGCTGAAGTGAAATGACTTAAGTAAATTGGACCATTTAAATCTAAGTTTTGGCACTTAGAAATTGTCGTGTGAAATGGTTGATGTCTATAACAACTTGTGAAGTTGTAAGATTGATATAAGTTACCCCGGGTTTATATAAGTTGTATGCTTTTGTACTCCATGTTAGATGGGTTTACTCACGCTGGTTTCCAGCCTGGCCCGGGTGTTACTTTGATGTAATGCTCGGGTCAGACCGAGTATTATAGATTTTCAGGTAAGGACGTTCTGGAGCTCAGGAGACGAGCTGGATGGCAGGAACGTATGGAGTGTATTACGTTGTGATATATTGTAGTTTGTCAGGGACATGTTGATTGTATCTGTCCAGTGTTTGTGTATATGTTGTAACTCTAATATATTAAAGTGTAATTTGACAAGTACAGATTTCATTTGTATAACCGTTATTATTTGATATTATATTTTGATCCACTGCGAATGTGAGATTCTGCGTTTTATTTTCTGTTTCTTCTTCTATCTCTTTCTTCTTTTCCCAACTATCTGGAATTTTTGAAATCGAAAATTCTGGGTCGTTACACCTCCTCTTCCAAATCAAACTTAAAATCAACTTTTTCGTCCCTATCTCCTACTTCTGGTCCGTTTCAACAAACAACGCTCACTCGTGTAACGAAAATAGAGGATTCTCTGAAAGATACCCTTCAGTTAATGACTGAAATCCAAGTGATGCAACTTCGAATGGCCAAAGAACAAGAGAGGCAAGGCAAAATCCTTAGAAATTTACAAAAATTTCTAATGGACAATCATGCTAACCCAATCTTGATTGACGAAGACTCTTCAGGAGTTCATGCACAAGAGGAAAGTGAAGAAGAAGAAGAACCAATGGAAGAAGAGCATGCGGAAGACAAAGACAAAGTCATTTGCGTTGGCGAAGTATGTTTTGACAAGGACGGAAACTTGGTTGAACAACGTGGAAATTTCTGTTTCCATTATCCAAATTGTTCGATCCATAGATCTCCAATCGTCAAAGATACTCTGTAGTTTCTTCTCTTTCGTTTTCATTGTTTTATGTATACTTGTCACGTTTTACGAAAATGTAAATTTAAACAAATATATATAAAAATAAATATTATGTGTTCTTATATATGATTCCTATATATGATATATATAAGTATTATATAGGTATTTGGTTAGGAATGTTAGTAGTTTAGGACTAAGTTTTAGGTTTACAAGTAAGTATTGATGATAACACTATCATCATATAGGATATTAAACTAAGAGTTATATAGTTTAGAGTTAGTTTGTTTTTGTTGATGACAAAGGGGGAGAAATATAAAATAGGGTAGTTAGGCATAGATTAAGGGGGAGTTATCGGTTTTAGGGGGAGTTATTAGGATAGAAGTAATATTTTAAAAACAAAGGTTGTCATCATCAAAAAGGAGGAGATTGTTAGTCTTTGAGATGATAGTTTTGATGACAATAACCTTAGAATAAGATTATAAAATATAAATACTAACATTATAGTTTAGATATATATGTATATGCAGGATTTAACCATGCAGGTACCAAGAATGAAGACTGTACAGTATAGAGATTCAAGATATCAAGATTGAAGACTCATGAGTATCAAGATTATCAAGAGTTCAAGATTTCAAGATAAGTATTGAGTCTAGAATTATGTTAAAACTTCATAATAGCACTAAAATCTTCACTCCATTTTCTTTTGGGATGGAACCCATTTCTACCTTTTTAGTGGCTTACAAACCCACGACAAGTAGCTTACAAACCTACGACAAGTGGCTTACAAACCCACGAACATCCTGGTTTTGTACAAGTTCTCGAGTCCTGATATGATGAGATATTCTGCAGGAAGAAGCTTGCAAAACTACTTCAAAATGATTTTCAAAACTACTTCAGAATGATTTTCAAAACTGTTTTTCAAAATGTTTTAGCCTTAAAAATTATCTTTTCAAATGATTTTCAAAAAGATGTTTTAGCCTTAAAAAATTCTTTGTCTTTGTTTTTAATAAACTCGTGTTTTTAAACTTCGTTTGTTTTAAACTATCTTTATACTTAGATTTAAATATAAAATTATAGTAAAATTTTATATATATTATTCTCTATATTTATCTATGTATTTTATCTATAGTCAGGTATATTTATAAAGTTTAAAATAGTTTTAATATAAGATAAAGGTTATTTTCAAAGAAAAACAAAACATCAAAATTTTCTTTGGGATGTCGACATGCCCTAGTACCCCATGTTGACATAGTGACAGTTAGATTCAAAAGTTTGAATTTCAAAAGAAGTGTCTATTCGCCATAACCTTTCACGAATAGACATGACTGTTGTTCTTCTATAAATAGGGGTTAGTTTCAACGAATTTTATATCAGATTTTCTGGTTTTTTACTTCTCTTCTTCTTCCACATTTTCTTATTCAAAATCCTATCATCACTCTGCCAAAATCAACATTGAATCTAACTAGATTATCTCTGGTTTGATTCTCTATCACTATCTCAACAAGATCCAAGTGCTATTCAGAGTTATAGGCTTCTTTGTAATCTATCTAGCAAGAAAAGGTGTGACTGTAGCATTGGAAATCAATCAAGCGAGAAAAGGTGTGATTGTAGCCTTGGAAATCAATTGGGTGAACTTGTTGCCCCGGAAATCAAGTATCTCTACCCAGAGGATTGTGGTTCTGGAGGGTGTACCTCGTAGCCTTGAAACCGAGGGTTGTAATTGTTGAATTGCTTTTGAAAGGAAATCCGTACTTAGTTGTGCGGGACTGGATGTAGGGTAACTCCGAACCAGTATAAAATCCGGCGTGTTCTTTCCTTTACTGCATTTACTTTATTTTTGTATCTGTGTTTGTTTCTGTGATTATATCCGTGTCTGAATATTACATACATTTGTGTTCAAATTAACATAAACTCAAAAAAAATTAGTAATTTCTTATAAACACTATTCACCCCCCCTCTAGTGTTATTCCTAGCCTTAAGATCCATATTCCGCATTCCTTACAATTTGAACTCCGCCTAGGAAGAAACCGCTATTTTTGTTGTTTAGACTGGAATAACTAATTTATAATAACTTGGAATCAGGCGAGACTTCGAGCGATGAACTTCCACCTAAATTACGGACAATATAGAACACTCGGATACTTCATCTTATGAATGCACACTGTAGTACTCCATGGTGACTAACATTTGTACTTAGAAATAACAGACTACATCCCCATATTTAAACTACGCCTAGGCAAAAGCCGCTATTTTTTTGTTCAGATTGCAATAACTTCTTCATACTAACCCGAAATTAGGCGAGACTTCGACCGATGAACTTCCACCTAAATTACGGACAATATGGAACACTCGGATACTTCAGCTTATGAACGTATACCGTAGTTTTGCATGGTGATTAACGGTTGTACTTAGAAAATAACAGTCTACATCTCCATATTTGAACTCCGCCTAGGCAGAAGCTGCTATTTGTTTTATTTATACTGCAATAACTTCTGCATACTAACTCGGAATCGGGCGAGACTTCGACCGATGAACTCCCACCTAAATTACGGACAATATGGAATACTTGGATACTTCATCTCTTAAATGCACACTGTACTTCTCCATGGTGACTAATGGTTGTACTTGGAAAATAATATGTTAATTCCCCATATTTGAACTCCGTCTAGGCAGAAGTCACTATCTTTTTGTTCAGACTGCAATAACTTCTTCATACTAACTCGGAATCAGGTGAGACTTCGACCGTTAAACTCCCACCTATATTACGGACAATACGGAATGCTCGGATACTTCATCTTATGAACGTATACCGTATTTCTCCAAGGTGATTAACAGTTGTACTTATAAAATAACAGGCTACATCCCCATATTTGAACTCCACCTAGGTAGAAGCCGCCATTTTTTTGTTCAGACTGCAATAACTTCTTCATACTAACTTGAAATCAGGCGAGACTTCGACCGATGAACTCCCACCTAAATTACGGACAGTATGGAACACTCGGATATGTCAGCTTATGAACGCATACCGTAGTTTTCCATGGTGATTAATAATTGTACTTAGAAAATAACAGGCTACATCCCCATATTTGGACTTCGCCTAAGCAGAAGCCGCTATTTTTTTGTTCATACTGCAGTAACTTCTTCATACTAACTCGGAATCAGGCGAGACTTCAACCAATGAGCTCCCACCTAAATTACAGACAATATGGAACGCTTGGATGCTTCACCTCCTGAACGCACACTATAGTTCTCCATGGTGACTAACAATTGTACTTAGAAAATAACAGGCTACATCCTCATATTTGAACTCTGCCTAGGCAGAAGCCGTTATTTTATTGGTTCAGATTGCAATAACTACTTCATACTAACTCGAAATCAGGTGAGACTTTGACCAATGAACTCCCACGTAAATTACAGACAATATGGAACACTGGTACTTCAGCTTATGAACGTATATTATAGTTCTCCATGGTGATTAATAGTTGTACTTAGAAAATAACAGGCGGCAACCCCATATTTGAATAATATTTCTCTATGAGATGTAAAAGGGTATATTTAGAATTTCAAAAAGACACTGAATAAATCTATTCAATGAATTCTCTTTATTAGTAGTAAAGATAAAGATATAGAGTGGTGTATCAACGTTTTGATATGACCCTTTTATATTTGGTATGTGTGTTACATGCTAAAGTAATACATCTATCAAAAATCAAAAATTAGAAACTGTATAAACATTGTATTTTGATTTCCTTCCATTTATCATTGTAGGTTCACTAATGCTACATGAGTTTGTGTTATAGCACAAGTGAATAACCAAAGTATTATCAAAATAACATGGACCACTCTATAGCTCAATTTGTCCCCAACTATATATTAGAGCACTAAAATTGTATAAAATAACCACCTAAGCTAGTGGTCACCGACTGCACCCTATTAATTTACGGACAAATAATAATCAATATTAGTCTTTATTAGCAGTAGTAATTTTGTTGTTGTTGTGCTTTTTTGGTGTAGAATTGAACTTCCCAAAAAATTTCAGTAGCGAGCTCAAATTTTGATTTGAAAAAATAAAAATTCTTTTTACTTTTATATAGTCACAAGTTTAATTCCGCTCTTGACAAAAAAACATTTTCTTCTATAGGGTCACGAATTCAAATCCCAATTTTGTTTGAAACTGCATTTTTATGAATGTTTTCAATTTATTTATATTATATCAGTATCACAAGATATTTCTTTTCAAATATAAATTCTTTAGTAGTTAATTTTTATTGATTGAATAGCTCGGCTAATCTAGGAGTTACATAGATTTTGAAGACCTTTGGTTATTGATTGTGTACTACAAATGTTAATGAGTAATGAGAACAATTCACTTAATGTCGATAAAGGAATCAAAATGGATTTTAGAGTGGACCGATTGATAAATCTATGCCCACTATGATTATTCTCGCTTCATTACTTTATAATTTCATTACAATGACCACAAAGAGAGTATTGAAGTTTTCTTGCTAAAAAACCCGATCCCTTGTGCCAATGTAGGCCATGTGCTATAAACTGCTGAAAAACGGTTTTTTTGGTGTATCATTCATCATTTTTTTTTGAATTACATAGAGAACCCAATTTCACTTGTAAACTCTAGGAAAATTTGTGCCTATCAACTCATTCTCCCTATACTTGTTACAAGGTTGTTAGTTTCGAGGTTCGAATTCGTGGCCTTTGGTCTCGCAATACGGACCATCAACCTTGTCGCCATTCGCCAATTTTAAAATAATAAAAAAAAATACTTTTTTATAAATTCGAATATATATTAATATATATATATACATACATACGTATATATTATAATAATAAATAATACTTTTGTTCATTAAATTAATAGAGAAGCTAATCCATATGACCTATTTTGTTTATTGATTTATAATTAGTCAAATTTATTTTAAAGGATTTATATATATTCAAAAAATATATAATATATTATATTGATTAAATTAATATATTTTTAGTTAATTTTCATTTTTAATATATATATATATATATGACATAGGTATGAATTTTGTTTTAAATATATAAATATGATATGCACGTATTAATATCAAATTATTCATACACACACAAAATAATATTAATCAGGCCAGAATTATTTATGTATATATACGTTGTCTTATAATATGCATTTATATTAGATATCAACTATTTATATACACAGTGCTAGTTATCTACATATATATAGTTATAAGTTCTAGTAGATATAGGGGTTTGTATATATTATATCATCTATATCTATACATATTTGTCAACGTATTATTATATACACATTATATTAAACTTTTAAAGATATTAGCTGTGTTATAACAATGTTTCAAATCAAATCAAATCACACTTGAACTTATATTAAATATGATTTAAAATAATTTAATTCATAATATCACAAAATTGACCTTTCGATAAATTTGGTAAAAATATTTTTATTGAAATCAACCCTTTTAATATGCCCCATAGTCCTCTAAATCCAATAGGTCATTGTCCCAACAACATGCTCTTATTAGACTGCAGATGACAAAGAATGCTCTTATCAATGGAATTATTGTTGTCACGGCTGTCATGGCTATCGTGGGCCATTCGTGTTGCTTGAATCATGTGCAAAAAACTTACTTACCATAAGTTAGCGGGACAAGTTGCTAAGATCGGGCTGGGTTGCTAAATATTCCATCCTGTTATGGTACGAGCAAGGGTGAAGTGGACACAACTATGTTGATGGGTACTTCTTTATTGTTGATGGTTCTGCGGATGTAACTATTGGAGGCTTGAGGACACAGTAAGGATTAAGGTCGGAACATGAGCTGGTTCATACAGGCGTTGAGGCCAATTTGTGTTGCATGGTAGGAAGATTTTGTAACAATCCGCACCTTAGTGGGCCCGAATTTTCGCTAGATCGAAAACCCAAGTCCACTAAGGTACAGATCGTTGGTATTAGTATCCTATAAATAATAGAGCATATCGGAGCACTAATGATATGAACTCATAGTGGAATAGTAAAATAAAATAAACATATAATTACTGACCAAGGCCAATACCTTTTATATCTAATGTCATTGTTAGTGTCGAGCATGCATGTCCTTCCATCGTTCCCGCCTTATATCAGTACCTGTCTCTTTAAGTTTACTATGTGGGTTGTAATGAGGAGGGGGTCAAAACAACGTTCTTATGACTAGTAAATTATGTAATTCTTACATAACACTAGTTTATGATGATTATCTTCCATTACATGTTATGTCTACTATTTTAACTTAGTCCTTCTGACTTCATATACACGCATGGTATTCCCCACCTACTCGATGTGTAAAATAACTACAAATGTGTATATATAGGGGTGTGGGTGTATAAGTACCACAGTCCTCCTTTGGACCAAGATACTTTCCTCGTTATTATTTATAACTATGCACCTTGTCATGATCCACCATCAACGCAATATCATGTCCTCGCCGTCGTGCATACCAAGGAACTACCATAGTGCCTAATATAACGATATTACAACTATTTGTCCACATTCCATTCATTGGAAAGACCCTCATTAAGTGTTATTTAGCCTTTCCTCCTAACAACAAACTAACTAACGAACAACTATAAGGCGGTGCATGTCCTAAACGTGATCTGCACTAGTAGGAGGTGTAGCTCGTTTAGACGTAATCCTCGTCTTTCTGCTAACGCATCTGTAACACCCCGTAATTTGGCATTAATTATTTAATTAGTTATTTAGTTAGGCTCCGAAAATGGAATTTATGCAAATGATGGAATTTAATCATGAAACTTGCACTATTGCGTTCGTGGTGAAATTCTGAGCAACTTTAATATTTGGAGTTTTGTGATCGGAGTCCAAACGAAGAAGTTAGGAACGAAAAATGAATATGGAATGAAAATAAATAAATAAGAAAATTTAATGTTTTGAATTAATTATCTGGGGCCTATAGGCCGACCCGCATATTGGAGCAATCGACCAGGGGCGGTCGACCCGTAGGAAGGGGGCGGTCGATCGCTTCATGTGTAGTGGGTCCAATAAACTAGGCCATGTACGGCCTAGATTAAATATATTTCGATCGAACGGTTGAGGTTGATTCTTACGCCTATAAATTCAGGCTTAACCCTCTCTTCTCTTCTCATATTTTTCTGAAGGCCATAGCGAAGCACTGCCATTTCTTCTTCACCACTTTCTTTCTAAATTACAAAAATAAGATATATATATATATATATACATAAAAATTGGAGAAGAATAGAAATCTAATAGAAAGGAGAAGAGAAGAGAATCAAATATACGCATGTTTGAGGTAATTTATATATATATATATATATATATATTCTCTTCTAATCCTAAATCTCTTCTTAGATCTGTAATTCTAATGTATATATATACTCTTTTATACATATTTCTTGGATTAAGGATTTGAAGATGAATCAAAGATTCTACTTCAGATCTGGAGATTTGGATCGCTTTTAAAAGATGACTGAGAAATTTTATAGAATGTTATAATATGAAAATTGTCCCATTGATGTTTATTTGATTTTATGCCTAACTGGATAATTGTATATGAGTTTTATGCAACAAATTAAATATAATAAATATCGCCTACATATTCTTGTTGATGAATTGATTTAGAATTGTTTACAACCTAATCTGGAAATCAGTCCCAAAAGTATGAATTTAGAATATTGATTTGAATGAAATTTATTCTAGATCTAAAATAGGTTGTATAATAGTGTTATGAATTTGGATTATTACCCTAATCTTCTTGGAATGTAAACTTTTCTATGTTTGGAATTGTTGGAATTTAGATCTGTTTAATATTCGTAAATTATTTTGATTTCTTTCCCTTTTAGAAAATACAGTGTTTGATCTAACAAAGAATAGATGCAAATAGAAAAAGAAAGAGATTGGTAAAGTATGAATTCATTGTAGTTTACACTGACTATTTCAGTAATAAAAAGAAATGATTATTCCTTATAATTTCAAACAATATAATCTTTTAAAGTTAATCTTTTGTTTTGACTAATTTATGGAAGTTATAGCGGACAATCTTTTTAGATATGATTCCAACAATTGAACATGGAAAAGAATATTCTAGTGAAGATATATAACTAGAATAAATTTGATAAAAATATATATATGTACGTAATTTATTGCGCTTATATTAATTAAATAAAAAGCTAATAACGATGCTTACATGAAATATTCACGTTTAGAATAATTAATTAATGAGAAAGGAATTTAAAAAGTTGTAACTCCAATAAATGGGAAATACATGGTAATAAATATGGGAGTTGGAATAAGTTGATAGGGTAAATGGATTAATGGGGCTGATAAAAATGGAATGGATAAAAAATATTACTAATTTGAAATTCGTAATCATACATAAATGTCTTAAGAAATATCCGTTAGAATTTTATAGACAAACTGACATTTATGAGCATTAAAAAGAGATTTATAGGTAGATAAGTATTTAATGTAAATCTTATTGCCTTAAATAAAAAGAGAATTAGTAAACTAAATCCAGTGTCTGCCTAAGATAATATAAGTAAAGACTTAGGATGGTTAATTGGACTTAGTAGGTTAGTGATGCGAGGTCGGTAGAGTCACTCGACGAAGACTGTCCTTCACTTTGAGGCTACCAACATTTGGGTGCATCTACTACTGATGTGAGATATCACTAATTCTAGGACCCATGACGACATGAGAGATTGTGCCTACTTTCTTAATTGAAAAGTATTAAATGGTCCAAATTTGGAATTAGGAGCGGTGAGGGATATCTCCATGGAGGTTCGCTTCTAGTTTGAGGTATTAAGTGGCTGTAGGGGTCGCCCCTCTTCTAAATGGAAGTATTAAGTAACCTAGTGAGGTTCCAAATAAATAAGGATGTCTCTAAAATGGTTTACTTCAATGTTGAGGTATTAAGTGGTTATAGGGCCCGCCTCCCTATCGATAGAAGTAACCTAATATTTATAATTAAGAGCTATAGTGGAGATCTCGGGAAGGGTTCGCTTCAGGTTTGGGGTATTAAGTGACTGTAGGGTCCGCCTCTTTCCTATAAAAGAAGTATTAAGTTGCCCAATGAGATTTCCAAGCAATGTCAGCTATATTATACCAGCGAGGAGTCCGCCTTAGGGTTAGGTAGTAAATTGCAAAGGCCTACCTATAAATAGGTGTTAAATGGTCAGGGGTATGCCCAGTCCTTATTAGTGAGGTATTAGGTGGCTTGGGTATAGTCTCTCACATTGCTAAGGCCGTAATAACGATGGTAGCAATGAGGAGTCCGCTTGGGGATAGGTATTAAGTGATGGTCCTGCCTAGAATATAGGTATTAAATGATTAGAAGTCTGCCCAGTCCTTTTTAAAGGTATTAGGTGGCTTGGGTACTGTCTATTACATGGCTATGATTTTATCGGCGATAGATGCGGTAATAGTTGGACATTAGATGTCGGAAGCCTCAAATAATGGTTAGAGGTCTTTGTAGTTAGGACCCACCGACCATTGACAACATTGTTAAGAAACCACTTTGGGAATAGGTCTTAAATGACGGGGTCTACCTTTATTTAGGTCTTAAATGATGGAGTCTACCTTGATTGAGGTCTTAAATGATAGAGTCTGCCTATTTCTCTTTTAAAAGTACTATAGAAGCCCGCTTCACATTTAGAAGTATTCAGTGGAAAATGAGTTTGGAAGTATTGGGTGGTTGATAAGGCTTCATCATTACTTTGTACCTTGGAAAGGGGTAAGTAAGTAATCGTATGTGCAATGCAAGTTTAGATAAGAATTTCTAATCTTAATGGACATAACTATTAAATGGAAACCATTTGGTATAAATTTATGTTATGGACAGTTAATAGATTTTCCAGTCACCAGAACGTTGTTCTAACCCCCTCATCATTACAACCCACAGGATAGATTTAGAGGAACAAGTCACTGGAGCTGGATGTGCTTTGTTGTTGGAGAGGTCTTCTCTTCTCTCATGCTCGATGTTGATGTGACAATCTACTATCGAAGGAATGACACTAATTCCTAGGTAGTAGTCATAGTCAGTATCCTTATCCTATTATTTTTTCCGTTGTGAGTTTAGGTTTCTATCAATCTTTTATAATGCTCATGCTTATTTGTAGATTCCAAATCTAACGATCTGTGCTTTGATGGACTTGGGTTTCGATTTTTTTTGAAATTTAGGCCCATGGAGGTACGGGTTATTACATTTGGTATCAGAGCCTATGTTGGTAGATCAAAGGAATTAAGATAAATTGAAAGAACGTATTCATACCTTCCTATCTTGTAATATTATATTTTTACGCATGATTCTAAGAGTTCCGACTATAGGAGTAGTTGTAGTTCCACTTCGAGGGAATGGGCAAAGCAATTATGGGTTGGAAACAACTTAGAGTTAAGATTTTCGCGTCGACTCCAAAGTACCACACAGAGTGCTAGTGATGCCTAAAGCTTTGTTGATGAAGAGCATGAGTATGACATATGGTTGGATCCCAAAGACTGGAGGTGTTCGACTTGATGGTTGAGGTTTTAGCTATCTTATGATTTTGGATTTTGAGTTCCAATCGGAGACACACATTTATTCTAGATGGATGGAAAATTAAAGTTTGTATGTCGCAATTGTCTGAAGGTAAATTTTTGCTAGGGTGCATTCATTGATCACCTCTTTGATGGCAAACCGAATTTTTTTTGAATTATTTATGTCAATTCCTTGTCTAAAACCCATGAGAGAATTTTTATAAGTATATTTTGGAATTGCCTTAGATTTTGGAAAAAGAGTTTTCAAAGGATTTCTTTTCTGAAAGAATTATTTTGGAAATTATGTTTTGAGAAAGTTTTGAAATTCTAATTTTCAAAGAAACACATATACCACTAAGTTGGTCGTGTTAAGAAATTCTTAATTTATAAAAGATTAATTTTTGAAATCCTTAAATATTTACATATATACACCGGTAAAGGCTTGATATTGATTGGCAAGAAAATAGTTTTCCAATTGGGAAATTTGTGTTTTAAAAAGGTTTTTGAAAACCCTGAAATATTTATATATATATATATATAACTTTGATTTTTAAGGGAAGTTTTAGTATGAAATAGTTTTTATTATTTAGAAACAAGTATAAAGAAGCATATATTTAGCTTAGTGATTTTTCGGTTTATGAAATCGAGGTTTTTATATTTTCTCTCTTTAAGGTACAGACAAAATAGGAATGACATTCAATTTTATTGGGTTATATAGTTTGAAGTATTGTTGTACTCACCAGCTATTGGAAGAATATTTCCATGCGAAGTAAGTAGGAAATAGCGACTGGAATATTTTTGGCTTTTCGGAATTGTTGTTGCTCACAACAATTTTGTTGGGACTACGGTGAATTGTTGGAGCATGGTTCGGGACTAGGCGATAGGCTTTGACACCACCGTAGTGAGGATAGGAATTTTTCGGATCGCATCAAATTGAAGGAAATGGCGTGAAACGATTATTATTTTTTAATTTGAACCTAATTGGGTCTAGGTTCAATTAACGCCCAAAGCTCGTCTAGCAGTAAATCTATAATGGTTTATCAGTTAAGGAGTTTTGGCACAGCTTGAACCTAGAACAGGACTATAAAAGTTGCGTCTCAATTTCCCCAGTTGCATTCTTTCGTTCCTCCTTCCTCAACAAGCCGAACCCAATCTCCGTCCTCCTCTTCCTCCAAGTAGCAGCCTCTCTCTTCCGTTTCTTTCCTAGGCAATGCCATTTTTCCCCAGGAGCAGCATCCTTGCCTCCCTCTCGTGCTGGTTTTGCACGTTAAATCTCTCCCCACCATCACTCAAAATCTAAACCTTATTTCCTCCCTCCGACCACTTCTTAACCCAAGACATTATTCTGTACTGCCAGTTTTTCCTCACACCATTATAGTCTCAACACTCAAGAGGCCACTTAGCTGGACTGAAATAAGCAGAAGGTTTCATCGCTTTTGGGCTGGAAGAGCTATTCATCGTAGTAGGATTTGCACTTATCCTCTGCTTCAAGACTTTTGAGCTGGGTGCTTCATCTTCCTTTTCGGTGGGGGTAATAATTTGATTCGTTCAGAGGTAATGGGTTTCTTGATTGAGCCGACTAATGATGATCTCGCCGAGATTTTGTAGGCCTCCACGAAGGACGCAGACTTAGATAATTTTGAAGTGACGGACTAAAAGATTTTACAGCAGATCTTTTACGAGGATGTTAATATTTAGAAGATGGATAACCTACATCCGACTACCTGTCTGATTATGTGCATTATTCGGCACAACGTCATCCCTAAGATGGGAAGTTACTATCAAATTTATCCCATGGTGCAGAAGACCACCTATGCTAGTGTTGGCGGCATCGCCATCAATTAGACTCGCACCCTTTTGGTTCAATTTATTGATCAAGGATTAGCACTCCACAGAGTCACTTTTTGTATTTTCATCTATCCACTCTCATCTTTAGGTAATACTGATGAACCTCCATGAAGAGGAAGTTTAGTTGAAGGTTCCTTCTGCTATCATTAGATCCTTCCTTAGGAAGATGGCAATTCCGAAGCCGTCAGCAACACTAGCTCCAGCGGCATGAGATTGGGTACATAGTCGCCATGCTACGACTATTCATGGGTTGCAATAATGGATCGAGCTTCAACTGTGGAGCAAGGCATCTCGTAGTCTATAGGCATTAGTTTAGGATTTATGGTGTTATTATCTTTTTTCTTCCAGCATTTGTTCTTTTCTTTTAGGTCGTTTGGGTTATAACTATTAGTTGTCTCTTGTAGAAGACATGCGCGATATTATGAGTTTCTATTTATTTACCATGTTACTATTTCTATACATGCGAACTGCTCCTATATATGCATAGTAAAGAAGCATTATAAATATGAGAATCTCATAAAGACACTTGACTAACAGTAAATGCAATATAAGACTGGAAGTTTAGAGTAGTTGGAAAATTTTAGCGAATGACATGATAAAGTTGTTTTGATATCACATGTCATTGCTCATGTTCCTTAAATAAAAGCTAAATTTTTTGAATGTAAGATGTATTGACATTTTTAAATAAAATATCAAGTTTTATGGGTAAAGGTTACTTTTAGATCTTAGAATTTGGTTTATGCATGTAGCGCATAACCGACTTCCAACTACGCTGAAATTGTGGCTTGGTTTATCAAAAAATTTGAGAAGAAAAATATTTTGAAAAGTGTCCCCTTGATTTAAAAGTTTCTCTTTTGGAAAAAAGAGAGAGGTTTTTTATATTTTAGTTGTTTTTGGCTCTTAAATTATTTTTAGAGTTTTTGTTCAAAATTTTAATCAAGGGAAAATGTATATCTAAATATTTTATGATCTTATTTCTACCTACGAATTTGAAAAGTAAGAAAGATGTTTGTGAAATCTTTGATTTTGAAGGCCACATGTTAGGCGTAGGGAAGGAAAATAGAGTTAGACTTTGTGAATTTAGCGGTGCATTAGGGTCAACTATGTAATAAATGCAAGCGATAACAAGGGAAAAGCTGTTTTAGGCTTAGAATTTCTATTTCCATACCTTATCGATGACGCGCGCGAGTCTATTTTTAGACTTAATTCCATTTTACAGTTTGAAGATAAGCCTCCTCATGTGTTTTGTACGTGGAAAATTTAAAGTAAATTCGAGGCAACGATTAAATTTCCACTGTACTATGAAAATAGTAAGATTATAGAGTAGTAAGAATGATAAATTCGCCGCCTAAATTCCGTTTTTCGGCATAGGGGTAAAGTTTAGGTAGGATTTTTCGATGCGTTAGATTATTAGATGGTAGGAAGTGGATGCAAAATTGGTTGCTTTATACTTACATTTGTAGGAGTATGGGGGCTTTGGTTGAAATGATTTTTCAAAAATCTACATACATATAGAACTGCCAGTATATATATATATATATATATATCTGTGTGTGTGTGTGTTGTTTGCATCATGTTTCCAAAAATGTTTTCAAAAGAAAAGCATTCATATAGGAGGATCCGATTTAGAATCGTTCCACATGCATATTTTTTATATGGTAATACAGTAATACACTGTGCACTTGTGCATGTATGATTGCAAAATTGGTTGTATACTCAATGGTTGTGTAGCTTAGGATAATTAGGAGCCAAAATCTTAACTTAGCCATTTGTGAAATTTCGGGGACGAAATTCTTTTTAAGGGGGAAAGATTGTAACACCCCGTAATTTGACGTTAGTTATTTACCTAGTTAGTTAATTATATGCCCCAAAAATGGAATTTGTGCAAACGATGAAATTTGATCCCCGAAACTTGCATCATTGCGTTCGTGGCTAAATTCTGAGTAACTTTCATATTTTGAGTTTAGCGATCGGAGTCCAAACGAAGAAGTTATAGACGAAAAACGAATTCGAAACAAAAATAAATAAATAAGAAAAATTAAAGTTTTTAATTAATTATCTGGGGCCCACAAGTCATATTGAAGGGGTCGACCAGGGGCAGTCGACCCCTAGGCGGGGGGTCGACCGCTTCATGTGTGGCGGCTCTAGTAAACCTAGGCTATGTACGGTCCGGATTTAATATATTTTGATTGAACGGTTGAGATTGATTCCTGTGGCTATAAATTCGAGCCTAACACTCCCTTCTCTTCTCATATTTTTTTTAAGGCAGTAGCAAAGCTCTGTTATTTATTCTTCTCCACTTTCTTTTTAAATTATAAAAATAAGATATATATATCTATATTCATACAAATTGGAGAAGAATAGAAATCAAATAGAAAGGAGAAGAGAAGAGAATCAACTAAACGCGTATTTGAGATTACATATATATATATATTTCCCAATCCCAAATCTCTTCTCAGATATGTGATTCTAATGTATGTATATACTCTTTTATACATATTTCTTGGATTAAAAAGGATTTGAAGAAGAATTAAAGGTTCTACTTTAGGTCTGGAGATTTAGGTCGCTTTTAAAAGGTGAGTGAGAAATTTTATAGAATGTTATAATATGAAAATTGTCCCGTTGGTGTTTATTTGATTTTAACGCCTAACTGGATATTTATAGGTAACAAATTAGATATAACTTGAATATAATAAATATTGCCTACATATCCTTGTTTATGAATTGATTTAGAATTATTTACAACCTGATCTGGAAATCAGTCTAAGAGTATGAATTTAGAATATTGATTTGACTGAAATTTATTCTAGATCTGTAAGGGTCATATAATAATGTTATGAATTTAGATTATTACCCTAATCTTCTTGGAATGTAAACTTTTCTATGTTTGGAATTATTGGAATTTAGATCTGTTTAATATTCGTAAATTAGTTTGATTTCTTTTCCTTAGAAAAATACAGTGTTTGATCTAACAAAGAATAGATGTAAATAGAAAAAGAAAGAGATTGGTAAAGTATGAATTCATTGTAGTTTACACTGACTATTTCAGTAATAAAAAGAAATGATTATTCCTTATAATTTCAAACAATATAATCTTTTAAAGTTAAATCTTTTGTTTTGGACTAATTTATGGAAGTTATAGCGGATAATCTTTTTAGATACGATTCCAACAATTGAACATGGAAAAGAATATTCTAATGAAGATATATAACCAAAATATATTTGATAAAAGTATATATCTGTACATAATTTATTGCGCTTATAATAATTAAATAAAAAGCTAATAACGATGCTTACATGAAATATTCGCATTTAGGATAACTAATTAATGAGAAAGGAATTTAAAAAGTTTTAACTCTAATAAATGAAAAATAAATAGTAATAAATACGGGAGTTGCAATAATTTGATAGGATAAATGGAGTAATGGGACTGATAAAAATGGAATAGATATAAAAGGTTACTAACTTGAAATTAGTAATCATACATAAATGTCTTAGGAAATGTCAGTTAGGATTTTATGGACAAATTGACATTTATGAGCATTAAAACATGATTTATGGGTAGATAAGTATTTAAAGTAAATCTTATTGCCTTAGAAAAAAAGAGAATTAGTAAACTAAGTCCAATGTCTACCTAAGATAATATAAGTAAGACTTAGGATGGTTAATTGGACTTAGTAGGTTAGTGATGCGAGGTCATGTAGAGTCACTTGGCGGAAGGCTGCCCTTTACATTGAGGCTACCAACAGTCGGGTGCACTTACTACTGATGTGAAATATCACTAATCCTAGGACCCGTGACAACGTGAAAGATTGTGCCTGCTTTTTTAATTGAAAAGTATTAGATGGTCCAAATTTGGAATTATGCGTGATGATGGATATCTCCATAGGGGTTTGCTTCTGTTTTGATGTATTAAGTGGCTGTAGGGTTCGCCTCTATACTAGATTGAATTATTAAGTAACCTAGTGAGATTCCAAATAATAAGGATGTCTCTAAAAGGGTTTACTTCAGTATTGAGGTATTAAGTGACTATCGAGCCCGCTTTCCTATCGAAAGAAGTAACCTAATGAGATTCCATATTTATAATTAAGAGTGACAGTGAATACCTCGGGAAGGTTTGGCTTCAGGTTTGGGGTATTAAGTGACTATAAGGTCCGCCTCTTTTCTATAAAAGAAGTATTAAGTAGCCAAATGAGATTTTCAAGCAATGTCAGCTAGATAGT
This sequence comes from Allium fistulosum, assembly GCA_030737815.1. Classification (NCBI taxonomy): domain Eukaryota; kingdom Viridiplantae; phylum Streptophyta; class Magnoliopsida; order Asparagales; family Amaryllidaceae; genus Allium; species Allium fistulosum. Next base: position 146,272,930 of record CM060908.1, on the reverse strand, counting down.
ACAAGTGAGAAGTCCATCTTGGGTTTAGGTATTAAATGACAAAGGCCTACCTATAAATAGGTATTAAATGGTCATCAATCTACCTAGTCCTTATTAATGAGGTATTAAGTCGCTTGGATACAGTCTCTCACATTGCTAAGGTCGTAATAACGACGATACTAGTGATGAGTACACCTGGGGATAGGTATTAAGTGATGGGGACCTACGTAGAATATATGTATTAAATGGTTAGAAGTCCGCTAAGTCCTTTTTAAACGTATTAAGTGGCTTGAGTACTGTCTATTACATGGCTACGATTTTATCGGTGATAGATGCGGTAATAGTCGGACATTAAATGTCGAAAGCCTTAAATATTGGTTATAGGTCTTTATAGCTAGAACCCACAGACCATTGACAACATTGTTAGGAAACCACCTTGGGAATAGATCTTAAATGACGGGGTACGCCTTGATTTAGGTCTTAAATGATGGAGTCTACCTTGATTGAGGTCTTAGATGGCAGAGTTTGCCTATTTCTCTTTTAAAAGTATTATAGATGCCCGCTTCACATTTAGAAGTATTAAGTGGAAAATGAGTTTGGAAGTATTGGGTGGTTGATAAGGCTTCATCGGTATTTTGTACCTTGGGAAGAGGTAAGTAAGTAATCGTGTGTGCAATGCAAGGTTAGATTAGAATTGCTAATCTTAATGGACATAACTATTAAATGAAAACCAATCGGTATAAATTTATGTTAAGGACAGTTGGTTATTTTACCCAACTTGCTTCTTATTTCATTTACGCCAACTTAATGCCTACTTCTAATTTAATAGATTAAATACCTTTTACCGTTGGACTTCCACTAAATACTATTAGGTCCTACTGTTGCTTTTCAACTATTACTATATCTATTTGTCTACTACAATTCTCTTATTCAATCATTTCATTGCTTTACATATATTTCATCGCTTATTGTTCATTTTCTAGCTTATCGCATGTATTAGATTTATAATTGAATTATTGTTATTATCTCTACTTACAATACTTTGGTTTATATTTAGGGATTTTTGCATTTTAATGCGTTGGAACTACATCTTTCCAAAAGAAAACGTTAATACTATAATTTTTCATAAGTTATCTAAAAGAGGACTTGTGTTATGTTTAGAATTACAAGGAATTATCTTTTTTATTTTTACTGAAATAGACGGTATAAAATAAGATAAACATCCATATTTTGTACATCTCTTTCTTGTAGGCATATTCCTTTGTATTTCAAATGATACTTTTATTCATATTTATAAAACTGAATGATTTATAGAAATTTACATTGTAACACACTTCATTCCAATGAATTAAAATACTACGTAAATCCCAATCCAAATTATAGTAACTCCTAATTCATGTTTAATAACATATATCATTTAATCAACAAATTTGGAACTAATATACAATCTCATTAATTTAGGGACCACTTTCACCCTTACTTTCTAAATTCAAGTATATGCAATATTTTAATCAAAGCTAACAATTCACAGAATATGTAGGCATGGTTTTCAAATTCGTTACATGTATATCTTTAAGGCTACAACTCCAAAATTATATTCAAGCGTACAAGGAACGGATTTACAACGATATAAATCCAATATTATATAAAAATATATAATTTTTCACTCACCTCTAACCTTCCAAATCTCTAGCTCTTATTTGATTCCCTTTCCTTCTACCAAAATATGTATTAAAGCGTATACATATTTGATAGAATTATAATTTGAAAAGAAATTTTAATTAACGTAGTTGTAAAGTTCTAGATTTAGAACTTATCTCTTCTTCGCAGAATTGATTCACTCTTTATTTTTCTTCTCTTTTATTTTCCTCTATTATCCACACATACAGACATATAATACTAATTTATAATTTCTATATTTCCTAGAATTTGTAGAGAAAAGAAAATGGCAGAGCTTCACTCTTTGATTCAAAAAATATGAGGAAAAAGTAAAGGGTTGGGCCTATATTTATAAGCGCACGAACCAATTTCATCCATTATATTTTAATTTATTAAATCTGGACCGTTAGGCCTAGGTTCATTCTCGCTGCCATAGCCTCCACCGGTCAAGCGCTTTAACCCCACCGGTCGACCGGTCGCTTGTATATAGGTAAGGTTTTTATTTTGTTTGTTTTGTTTCTTTTATTTGTTCCTGCGACTAATTTTATTCCATCTCAAATTAAGGTTAACGTTAATTTAACTTTACTTAGAGATGAATAATAAGTTTACCGTAAACCAATTATCATTTAACATTTGACATGCCAAACTAATAAATTAATGATATTTATTTCCTCATGCGCTCAATTTATTTACTTACACGCTTTTTTTGTTAGATTTAATCTGATTGAGCGCCCTTAATTAACAATTTTGTTTAACATCCATTTTAGTGCTAAGTTGTTAACATTTATTTTCTTAATTACATATAATTATTTTCGATTCAGAATCTTCAAATGTTATAACTTTTTCGATTGAACTTTGATCGTAAAACTTTATATATGAAAGTTGATTAGAAAATCGCCACGAACACAATGATGCAAGTTTCATAGCCAAATTCTGATGTTTGTAAAAATTCTATTTTTGGCTTTTAATTTTTTTATTTAGTTTTTTTTAATTACGTTTAATTTACGGGGTGTTACATTCCCCTTAAAAGAATTTCATCCTCGAAATTCCTCAATGACTTAGTCATGTAACATAACGTGCAACCATTCTAAGCTATCCAACAAATTAGTGTGCAATCAATTTTACAGCCAATTGTGTACAAGTGCATGGTATATCACAATGCATATGATATGTATGCTGAATAATACTAAATCGGCACCTCTTATATGAATGCATTCTTTAAAACAATTTTGAAAAATATGGTGCAATAACCTATATATACTGGCAGTTCTACATGTATGCAAGTTTTAAAAATCTAAATTTTTGTTTTTGCATCCAAATGTTCCCACACTTCTACGAATAGAAGTATATGGCCCAACAAAATTTGCATTCAATCCTCATCTTCAAATACCTAATACATAATTTTCTAACATCCAAAATTTTAAAAATCCAATTTTCTAAACATATATCTTTATATCAAAAAAAAAGTTTAATGGAGAATTCCATATTTCCATCCTTCTTTTGTGTACCATTTCCGCTGTACCTTGGAACCTTCTCTTATATCTCCAATTCATTTCCAATTTTCTAAGTATAGTCCACATAAGGAGATTTACTTTTAATCTTTTTTTAAAACATAATTATTTTAAAGCAAGTTTTTTCACCAATTGACAAGGTATGGGAATTTTTTCCAAGTATAGTCCACATAAGGAGATTTTTTCCTTGTCACTAACTATAGCTAACTTACTGTCACTTCTACTGCATATTAAAATTCATATTTGCTAATCTATCGACTTTTCCCTAAGCTAACATGTAACATTTCAAAAATCAGAAAATTTTCTCATTTCGTTCAAAATCCTTTTCAATTAAATTTTAGAAATAGTTGGAAAATCTTAAAATTAAAACTTATTTCTCAAAAAATTTCACGAAAGTATTTTATTTTTAAAATCAAAGATTTTTGAACAAAATTCTCAAAATTGTTTTTTTTCAGCCTTTCAAAAAAATTTAAGTCACATCCCACGCAATTGGGGTTTTGTCAATGGATTAACGCCCATGATTGACTCTATCCTATCACATGGTAATTTTCAAATTTCAAAAAATTTCTTTTATTTTAAACCAACAACCAACACACAAGTTCATTATAAATTTCACCTTTTAAGGCGTAGGTATAGTGACCCGTGGTTTCACAACAACTTTCCATGTCCTTCGCATGCTAAAATTTACTTTTCTAAAATTTTAAGGCTTTTGGGACTTAACATTATTTACTTTTAGTAGTTAATAAATTTCCTAATTTATTTTATAAACTTCTAGTCTTACTTTGCATTAGTTAAATGTCTACATGAGATTTCCTTATTTATTGTGTTTCCAATATACAGTGGTCAATCCAGAAAATCACATAGAGATAAAAAGAAACCTTTCTCACAAAATATCGTACGTGGTTTATACAAACAGAGACAACTAATACTTACTACCCAACAAACCTAAAAAAACAATTACTGGAAGCTGTGCTTCAACATCAGCCGACATTAATGATGGTGTGGCCCTATCACTACTTAAATTAAATGGACCTTTCTAACATGTCATTCGAGTGTAACCAACAAACCTTAACTTTCCTTTTGGGTTCTAATAAATAAGGTCCATCCATTACTTCCATTATCACAACAATTATATTTATATTTTCTTTTAATGAAAATCCTTGACAATATTCTCAAATCTTGGTGTATGCTATTTTTATTTTTTTTATTTTTTCATGCGGGTATACTCTAGAATTTGCAGAAATGTACTTTAATATCGTTTTTCATTTTCTTATGGGTTCTTCATATGGTCTTCACCCATGTCTAATGAAATATTTCTAGGCTCAAACTAATATTCATTATATCCAACAGGGTTTCACTATTGCCAATCTACGAGCATTCATTGTTATATTATTCATAGCCTTAACTTTTACCATGTCTTATCTAGGCAGTCATCCCTATCTACTCCATTAAAAATTTGGTTTGGTTTTCATTACCCTTTCTAAAATTAAAATTTCACAATCATGAAGTACTTAATCCTAAAACTTTTATCTTTAAAAATATAAACTTAGAAACTTTTTATTTAAATTCTTCAATAGCTTGGTTTCAAAAATGAACTATGAAAATCTCCTTATTTTAACCAATATTGCTTGCAGGCGTCCTAACTTTTAGAACTATAATTTAGGATTTATCAATTAAGTTTATTTATTAAGTCTAAATAGAAATGTTAGCAATTAAATTTTTAAAAGGTCCTTTCTCTCTTCAAATAAGGCCAAATTATATTACAAGGGTGGTCATTCAAATCAACTTTTTCTGTAAAGCCTTTTAACAACAAAGATTTTACTTCTTAAAAGTGGAAATTTTTAACTCAAACTATTTATTAAGTTTTGCATTTAGAAACTCAATTGTTACACCAAACCAAAAAATCCACTTTACAGTGTTTTTAAAACATCTTTTATAACTTTTAACAATAAAAAATGGAGTAGACAAAGACACTTCCATCCTATTATTATTCTATCACTCATGCTATCTTCACTTTCAATCTTAGCGGAGGCTCTAATAGCATGTAAGGGGACTTTTAAAAGATACATGCAATCAATGTGCACAACTGTGTAAAATATTCATTTTTCTTTGTTTTTTCTTTAATTTCCTATGTTGCTTCTAATTAGATTATTGACGTTATTTTTAATATAAACTCCTAACATTGTTTCTATTTAAATTTTCTAACGATGCTACTATTTAAATTTCTCTTATTTAGAAGACTTGTCCTAATATAACTCTTTTTATGTGTAAACCTATTTCAGATGTTTTTCTTCATGTTTTCCTTATATAGGAATATTCTTTTTATCTTCACTATAAGGTGTTCTTACCCTTTCATTCTCTTTACCCCATTTAAATCCAGTAGCACTTCCTATTTCCCATACCCTTAGAATAATTTTAAAACTTAAAATTTTCATAATCGGAAAATGAGACGAGCTATACCAACGCTTTATTTTCTTTTTATTTCAAATGAATATCTCTTTATTAAAACCTTTTTTCTTGAAATTTTCGGTCTAAACCATTTTAAATTTCAACTAGAAATTTTATAAAAAGTGATATTTTACTTGGCGGAAAACTTTAATATATGCTTACTTTACAAAAATAAGGTTTTCTACTTTTAAATAAATCCTTTGAAAATCATTTCAAATATTTTTAAACCTTTTATTAAATTCTTTCATATGAGGTCGGACTCAAAATGGGTTTTATTTGTCCCTTTTTTGGACTTTTCTTCTTTTGTACTTATTTTCTGACTTATCTTCCTTCAAAATATATTAAAATGACTATCATCTTGAAGTGATTACTACATCCCTTCATTTAGGAACTTACTTTCGGATATCTAGCATATAGATGCTTTACTTTCCATTTATCTGGATCTAACATGCATCATCAATCGACAATCCTACGGCGATCTACAACCATTGAGCAATCCAGGCCTAATAAGGGAGTCTTGTACCATCCAGCTTTAGGGACCTTTCTATATGTTACACTCATGACTTTCTTAAGTCAACGCCTTCCAATATGACCTATTTCCTATGGAGTGATCGGGATATGTGTATATCTTCAATTTCATCCATTGTTCCAACTCATATTCGAATTACCCATCTTTCCATAATAAGGTTGCCACTATTTCTACAGTCGAAATTTGTAGAGTTTGGCACATATAATTATAGATAAAAATGCAAATATGTTAACTCAACGTATCCTAATTTTTAAAATCGATTAACCTATGCTCTGATATGAAATGTAACAACACATACCTCAATGGGCCTAAATTTTCGCTAAATCAAAAACCCAAGTCCACTAGGGTATATATAGTTGGTGTTGGTATCCTGTAAATATAAAAAGCATATCAGAGCACTAATGATATAAACTCATACCAGAATAGTAAAGTATGATAAACATATAACCACTGATCAAGGCTAACACCTTTTATATCTGGTGCCGTTGTCAGTGTCGAGCATTCATATCCTTCCACCGTTCCCTTCTTGTACCAGTACTTATCCCTCTATGTCTACCATGTGGGTTGTAATGAGGAGGGATCAGAACAACATTCTAGTGACTGATAAATTACATATTTTATACATAACACTAGTTTATGTCGATTGTCTTCCATTACATGTTATGCCTACAAATTAACCTAGTCATCTTGACTTCATGTACACGTACGATATGCCACACCTACTCGATGTATACAATAGTTATATATGTATGTATATATAAGTATCATAGTCCTCCTTTGGACTAAGATACTTTCCCCACTAGTATCCATAACTCTGCACCTCGTCAGGATCCATCGTGAACGTAGTATTATGTTCTCGCTGCCGTGCATACTAAGGAACTCCCATAGTGCCTAATAATGGAACTACAACTATTTAGCGACATTCTATTAGTTTGAAAGACCTATATTAAGGGTTATCTAGCCTCTCCTCCTAACAAAAAACAAACTAATAAACAACCGTGAAGCGGTGCATGTCTTAAATGTGATCTACACCAGTAGGAGGTGTAGCCTGTTTAGGTGTAACCCTCATCTTTCCACTGACCGCTTTTAGGACTGATAATGATCTCAATCTATGTGTACAGCTCCTACTCCTCACATATATGGTACCTACCTTGCTTACATAGCACCGAGCATACGCTCACTATCTCATTTAGATTGCCTAATTCAACCAAGGAGATGCTCACTTGGTACTTAACACATACCCCCTAAAAAGGTTGAAGCAGACTCTACTTGGCCCTTTGACACGTCGACCGGGGCAAATGATCCTACTTTGGTATATTCCTTTCCCCTATACAAGAACATATAATCCCACGGATCCTACAGTTGGCTATGTTTAACATTAGTATAATGTATATACAACTGCCGATAGCCCCTTGCGGTGGGTATACTACTATCGTGTAACACTACTGACTTCGCATTCCAATCCATGTTAATGACTATGTCATTTGTAATTACTCTAAGTTATTGAATAAATTCAATAATTCACACCATTCATAAATGCATACTTAAGGCTACATAAACTTATTTATTTACCATGCCTTCTATGTTCAACTGTTGGTATTTAGTTATTTTATCCAACTTGCTTCTTGTTTCATTTACACCAATTTAATGTCATTTACTGCTTACTTCTAATTTAATAAGTTAAATACCTTTTTTCTGTGTGACTTTCGCTTGAAACTATTAGGTATATTCTACTGTTCCTTTTCAACTATTATTATCTTTCTTTGATTACTATAATTCCCTAATTTACTTATTTCATTGCTTTACATATATTTCATAGCTTACCGTTCATTTTCTAACTTATCGTATATATTAGATTTATAATTGAATTATTATTATTATCTCTACTTATAATACTCTGGTTTACACTTAGGGATTTCTGCATTTTAATGCGTTAGAATTACATCTTCCCAAAGGGAAATGTTAACACTTAAATTATCTAAAAGAGGACTTGCATTATGTTTTGAAATTACAAGGAATGGATTTACAATGATATAAATCTAGTATTATATAAAAATATACAATTTTCCGCTCACCTCTAAGATTTCAAATCTCCAGATCTAAATCAATTCTTCTTATTTGACTCCCTTTTCTTCTACCAAAATATGTATTAAGGCGTACATATGGTTATTAGAATTATAAATCTGAGAAAAGATTTGAATTAACGTAGTTGTAAAGTTTTAGATTTAGAATTTACCTTCTTCACAGAATTGATTTACCCTTTATTGTTCTTCTCTTTTATTTTTCGTTATTCTCCATATATATATATATATATATATATATATACTGTACTATTTTATAATTTCTATATTTTCTAGAATTTGTGGAGAGAAAAATGGCAAAGTTTTGCTCTTTGATTCAGAAAATATGAGAAAAAAAGTGAGGGATCCGGTATTTATAGGTGCATGAATCAATCCCATCCGTTAGATTTTAATTTATTAAATCTGGACCATTAGGCATAGGTTCATTCTTGCTGCCATAACTGCCACCAGTCAACCGTTTTAACCCCATCGGTCGATCATTAGCAGTCGACCGGTTCCAACAAGGGGTTGATCGATTGCTTGTATATACATTAAGTATTTATTTTGTTCATTTTATTTCCTTTATTTCTTCCTGCGACTAATTTTATTCCGTCTTAGATCAACGTTAACGTTACTTAGAGATAAAGAATTAGTTTACCGTAAATAAATTATCATTTTTTCCTTGTGCATTATATTTAATTCGATTTAACTTCATATAATTCTTATATTAACATATGATGATTAGTTTAGCGCCAAAATAATATATTAATGATATTTATTTCCTTCTGCGCTCAGTTTATTTACTTACATGCTTTCTTAATTAGATTTAATTTGATAGAGCACCCTTAATTAACATTTATATTTAACGTCCATTTTAATGCTAAGTTATTAACCTTTATTTCCTTAATTACATATAATTAATTCTGATTCGGAATCCATTAATAACATTTTCATTTGAACTCCGATCGTAAAACTTTATATATAAAAGTTGATCGGAAAATCGCTACAAACACAAAAGTGCAAGTTTCGTAGCGAAATTGCGACTTTTGTGAAAATTCCATTTTTGGCTTTTAATTTATTTTTTTAATTAATTACGTTTAATTTACGAGGTGTTACAGATTTGGTTCAGATATGCAAGTAGGCTATGATATATAAGCAATATGCTCTGGGAGGTTGGTGAAATAGTTAGGGCTGTTGGCATAACACATGGCTTTGTGTTCTTCCTGTTATTGTTATTGGGCCAAGAATATTTACATAAGGCTTATAAATATAGACTTTTGATTTTATATGCGAAGGTGCAACAAGCATATATCTGATATCCTTTTTATTTAACTCTTTGCCTTCATCTTAATCCCATAAGAATTTTTGAGATACATATTCCTCATGGTTTTGTTTTACAAACATGTATTCAATATTTTATTTGTTAATTATTTACCTTAGTAGACTATATTCATGGTTAATTACCTTTTAGCTTTCAGTTTTCAAAATAAATTTTTTATTTTTTTTATATTGTTCTGTTGCAAATCGACAAACACTCAAAGAACGATTATTCATTAAGCCCAAGATCCATTTGATCTTGGACTCCGATTTTGTTTACTGTAAGGATCAGTAGATCGTTGCTTAGCTATTTAATGATCGGGACAATAGAGATTGATGGTACAAAATAGTATATAATGTCATGTGTAATGAAGAACAAGAATAGAAAAGTAAATCTCACTAGATTTTTATAATAGTTCGATCATTAATGAGACTACTTCCATTTATTATTATTGTTGTTAATTTCACAGTATTTGGACTGAGTTTGGAGTTTAACATATTTTCATTAAAATCCAAATCGATTATCATCAATTGGCAATTGTCCGCTATATAAAGGCATAGTGGTAGTTCCTAGGAGTTCTAATTTGTGCTAAAAATGTCTTCATTTGCTATTGGAATTCAGATTAAATCAAATTCAGGAAAGGGAGAGTTAGAATCATCCTTGATTGAACAATTCGGCCTATGTAGTGGCTCATATAGATTAGTATTAGTCTAAAAATTAGCCTAAAATCTCCTTAGAGGCCACATAGAATAAGTGATTCGAGAAGTAATCACTGATTATGCTTGTTTGTGGATTAAATACCTCTACTAAAACATTTGAGATCTACCTAAATAAGATCCTAGATCACTAAATAATGAAAATAGCAAAATAGAACAAAACAGAAAAGAATACAATTGGTTTAACTCGAAATTACAAAGAAAATAGAGTTATAGATCCAGTATGGCCTCCTTAGGTAAATAAAAATTAGTCCCATTCTCTATGGTAATAGTGCTATAGTTATAAATATAATTGAGGTTGCTAGGACCCATATTTAATCCAAATTATCTTTAAAAATATTCTATAGAGAAAAAATAAGTCCATATTCATGAAATGAGGCTAAAGAACGTATAAATTATGACTTAGGTCGTATGGATATGTGTTGTACTAGGTGCATTGGGCATTGGAGTAAAATGGGCAAATTTCAAAAAAAACTCCTTTTTAACTCAGTATACACTAGATCATTTATAACGTTATCATGAATAATGTCGGAAACATTAAATCATATTTAATGTTTTATTTGATGCATTTGATTTTAATTTTAAGTTATATTATATTATGATTATAATAATGATAAAAATTTAATTACAATGTTATTATTTGCTCAAAATATTCAATAAGCTAATTTATTTTTATTCAAATGTGAGTTTAAGAATAAAACATTTTATCATATGATATGGTATACAAACATATATACATACATACACACACACACATATATATATAACTTATAAAATAACAAATATTTAAATAATAATATGAAATGATCTTATTATAAAATTAAATAGTACTTGTTCAGATTATATATTTCATTAATTAATATTATACATTTAAATAACTATAATTCATTTTAGATCCAATATCAAATATCCGAATCAAACGTACATTGTCTTAACATATTAATATTGACCAATAGTGTTGACATGAAATGTCTAATAATAATACTAAATTCAAAAATGTTTAATTTACGAAACTAGAAATAAGTGTATTGGCAACAACATATAATGTCAATGTTGGATCAGGTGCCATTGGTAACGGGGTAAAATGGGTAATTTCAAGAAAAAAGATCATTTTCTTAAATTGCACTATCTTACTTTGTGTTTACATGTACCATTTGTACACAGTAAATCATATTTAGTGGTTGTTAATAAAAGATTTTCTTGTTTTAATTTTTATTTAATTAATTCACATTAAAACTTTATGTACACATAGTTTGTATATTATTATTTATATAAACTAAATATGATGCACGTTATTATTTCAATTTAATTTTAATTTATGTTTGATTTATTAAATATTCACCTTCATAATACAAACATTATAAATATAATAAATAATTTTTTTAAATTAATGTAAGGCATATAAATATATAAATGTCAAATGTGTGTAAATAACTATTGGGATCTATGGTTATGATTAAGAGAACAATGCCAAGGGATAATGATTGTAGCATAAGTGATTTCACATATACACATGCACACGCACACAATATGTATGTATGTATGTATGTATGTGTATGTATATATATATATTTTTCGATCATTAAATAATACATAAATAATATTTATTATTAGTGTTTAATACCATACATATAAGTTATTTGTGCATGACTTTAATATTATTTTTGGTTTTACATTTTAATATTTAATATATGCTAATATATATATATATATATATATATATATCGATAAAGTAGTTTTATTTTGAATTTTGAATTTAAGTTATTTTTGACTTATTCAAACTTTTATCAAAAACAAAAAATTACTTTTTTACTAATTAAAGATAAAAGTAAAATGTATAATATATATATATATGTGTGTGTGTGTGTGCCTGTGTGTGTATTAGTTTCAAACTTTAACTTATATATATATGTATGTATGTATGTATGTATGTATGTATGTAGGTATGCACATAACATATAGATATATGTATGTATATATATATAGACATGCGATAACTTTCATCTTAGACATGTGATAGAACTTCAATCTTAGACATGCAATAACTTTCATCTTTAGACACGTGATTACCTTCATAGACATATGATAGCCTTCTCTTTATAGCTGAGATAACACTTTAATCTGAACATGTGATGTAACGAACCCACCGCTATATCCATATTATAAAAGAAAATTACAAGTAATGTCGTCTAATAACATGGAGAATATGGCTGGTTAAGGGCGATCGAATGTGAATATATCTTTATACTAACACTGAAACATCTTTATTCCCTTTTGAGGATCTGTACTAAAATTGTTGATGTCTACGGTATTAATACAAAGTAATAAACACACCGAATAAAATTATTCACAACAATATATAATATAAATATGTAACAACCCGCATATTTATCGATTTTATATTTAAATATTTTATCGTTAGTCGGATGTTAGTCCGAAAAGCTACTTTTTGCATACGGTCAAATTAGGACTCGAGACCACCCCCGTTGAGTTCAAAATGACGTTTGCGATCTTTTTGAGTGTAAACTTCGATATGTTTGGAGATAGTGAAATTTTCGTCACTTTTTGTGTTGGGCTTTTGGTTTGGGCTGCACCTCTTCTAACTCAGCCCAACCCCTTCCTTCTCTTCATCACTTCATCTACTTGCATCAACTTTGAAGCATTAGCAAAAATGGTGGAGGGAATAGGAAATTAAAATTCCAAGCTCAAGTTCTTTAGCAAATTCAACATCTAACTCCAAATTCAAAGTGAAGACATTGATTCAAGCTTGTGGTTGATCTTTGCTTTGCCCCCGAGCTTCATCTTCATCAAATTCCATGAAAAGGTGAGATTTTTGATCTCACATCTTGCCTATAATTGTCATTGGACTGTTGGGGATGATCCCTCATCACTTTAGCATGTTTGTTTGCATTGGATTGGCAAAAAACTACAAATTTTGGCGTTTTGGTGAGTTTCTGGCCTTAAGTCGTTTCTGGCCATCGCTAAGTCGTCCACGAGTTAAGCCTAAGTCGTAAGTCATTCGCGTTGAATAGTCACACGGAGCATAAGTCGTTCTGGGTGTGCTAAGTCGTTCGCGAGTTAAGGGCTTAAGTCGCGCGCGTTGAAAAGTCACCGCCTTTGTATTTCTGTTCGCTTGTGTTGAGTCGTTCACGAGTTAAAGGCTTGAGTCGTTCACGAGTTAAAGGCATAAGTCGTTCGCGAGTTAACTCCTTGGGTCGTTTAAGGCTTAAGTCGTAGGTCGTTGGCTTTTAAATCGTTAAGTCGTAGGTCGCTGCTTCTACTAAGTCGCTAGGCCATGCCAACTCCGCTAGCTCGCAACTGTTAGGTCGTATGACCTTAAGCCGTAGGTCGTCTACGATCTAATATTTCCCCTGCTAATTCACTAGGTCGCTTGACCTTAAGTCGTAGGTCATCTCCGACCTATGCCCCACTAAGTCGCATCCCACTTAGGTCGCAGGACTCTGTTAAGTCGTAGGTCGTCTCCGACCTTACACTTGGTCTTGTTAGTTCGCGATTTCCTTAGGTCGCTTGACCTTAAGTCGTAGGTCGTCTCCGACCTAACATTCCCACTGCTATTTCACTAGGTCGCTTGACCTTAAGTCGTAGGTCGCTTGACTTTGTTAAGTCGTAGGTCGCTCGACTTTGTTAAGTCGTAGGTCGCCCTCGACCTTACCCTTAGGTCGAATGACCTGTGATTCGCTAGGTCGCGATTTTCCTTAGGTCGTATGACCTATTTTTCCTTAGGTCGCTGGACCTGCTTGCCTTCATTAGGTCGTACCGTGACGGGGCGCTGCCCCGCACCCCGCCGGGGGCGCTGCCCCCTGGACCCCCTGCCCCCTGGTCGTTTAAGGCTTAAGTCTTAGGTCGAACCCCGTATTACTCTGCGTAGGCAATCTTATCTGAAAAGCGTTCAACAGAACTTCTTACTTTGATGGTTTTGGGAATTGATTTCTTTGAACGTTACTCACGTCTTCGAATGTGAATTTTTATGATTGATTGTTTCCACAATCACTTCTATGATTTGTCACTTCAAAATATAAAGGTTTCCTATACTAGTATTAAATATCAAAACTCTTTCATTAAAACGATTTCAACTCGATTTTCAATATCAAACCCGTTTATAAAACTGTTTTCCAATCTATTAGTATATACAAACCTTTACCTCATTCGTATGAGAACATATAATTAAACGGCTTAGCAAAACAAGTGGTATGAAACGCTTGCGTTTACTTCGTCGGTTAATTGATGGACTTGTTCGATTGAAACTCTTGTGACAATTTCCTAGTGCAGATCTACAATCTGTTCGTAAATATTTGAGTTAAGCAAGTGGTTATGGGACATGAAGCTAAACTCTTACATTTACTAGCTTAGTGTAATCGACACTTCCTTATGATCATGATGATCATTCTTGTGATTTAGACTAGCGTTTGTGCGATGTCTCTTTGTTTGCGAGGTTAGACTAGACACCATTTGTGTGATTTCGATTCACACATATCTCTTTATCTTCAAGGTTAGTCTATGCCTCATTGGTGTGATTCGGCACTTCTTTATGATCGATGACGATCATTTTATGGTTTAGGCTCATGGGTCGTATCTATTTAGGTGCGTCGATGTTTACTTCTCGCATGGGTCGTATCTATTTAGGTGCGTCGATGTTTACTTCTCACATGGGTCGTACCTATTTAGGTGCGTCGATGTTTACTTCTCGCATGGGTCGTATCTATTTAGGTGCGTCGATGTTTACTTCTCGCATGGGTCGTATCTATTTAGGTGCGTCGATGTTTATTTCTCGCATGGGTCGTACCTATTTAGGTGCGTCGATGTTTATTTACTTCGTGGAGCAATCGGCTCAATAAGTCGGGGCATGGGGCGTATCTATTTAGGTGCGTCGATGTTCATCTATGCATGGGTCGTATCTTTCTAGGTGCGTCGATGTTCGACTTTTCATGGGGTGTATCTTTCTAGGTGCATCGATGTTAGACATTACATGGGGCGTATCTTTCTAGTTGCGTTGATGTTTATTTATGCATGGGGCGTATCTTTCTAGGTGCGTCAATGCTAGAGCATGGGTCGTATCTTTCTAGGTGCGTCGATGTTCGACTTTGCATGGGGTGCATCTTTCTAGGTGTATCGATGCTAGACTTTACATGGGGCATATCTTTCTAGGTGCGTCGATGTTCAGTTTATGGGATTGGTCATCCTCTTTTCTTGAGATTTCTGGATTTTATGTTTCACCAGCTTTTACCATTGACATTGATGAGTATGTCATTTTATTATGGCTTGGTGAATTAAATTAAGAATATGACATTCTTTTAATCTTTGAGAAGATTCTTGTGATATTGATTAATCTCTTGTTGATTATCATTTTCATACTTGTAGTAGTATGCTTTTATGGATATCTTATATGTTTATGCCATATCTCTTGTTCTATATCATTTTATCTGATAATTATAGCTAGACTGATCCGTTTATTATTTTCTTCTTAAATAATACTCGGGTCAGACTGAGATTTTACAGGTGCTTCCTCATGACTTCTTATCTGCAGCCATCTTCTGACTTTTGGCTAACTACTCTAGTTTAGTAGTTTTTGTTTGTATACATTTGAGATTAGACTCCTTGATGTATACATATTCTATTATCTTGCACTTGTATCTATTCACTTGTGTTATTGTGGATCTTATTTGACCACCACTCTGATGTACACTTTCATGTGTTATATTCATATCTCTTTCCGCCTTTGTGATATGAATTGTCTGTGACTGATTTGTGTTACGTTTATTTCTATATTTGTTTCCGAAGATCATATATAGCCACTGTGTGATAGCTTTGTGTTTGTATCGGTATGTCGGATTTCCTCCTTAAAAGATATGCATTCTATTTTATCTGACATGTCGGTGCTCGCGCAAAGAAGTTACACGGATGGTCGCTCCTCAACAGCCTTATCCTCCGTGCTAATTGACAGCACTACACCGTAGTGTTCTTGGTTAGCGTGGGTATAGAGGTGGGGCGTCACAAAATAAATCAAAATCAGAATCATAGATCATAGCGGAATAATATACATTATATGCATAATAAAATGTGAGTTTGCAAAATATTAGTGCTAGACCCCTATAATATATATACATCACATCCAACATACTATATTAGTTACATAGTGACTACTAGATAATATACACGACATATCCTTCTAAATATCAATATATACAAGAATGAAGTAAACTGAAACAGTCAAACTAGTTTACTCTAGTGCTAACACAAAATCCAAAGGTCAGCGAGTCCATGTACCTATAGAGTCTCGACCTGACCCGAGTATTATAAAAATAAACGGGTCAGACTATATCTAATAGAAAGGAGAGATGATACTGATATCATAAATATACAACTTAACAATAAACAAGTCATAATAAAAATATGTCAGAACCAATGATCATAATAAAGCATATTAAATAAAATCATCATTTCATAATTCCATTTATGACTTAACCATAAAAGAAGTCATCTCAAAATATGCCTAAATCCAAATAATCATAATAATAAGGCATATTAAACCAAAACACCATTTCATAGGTCCATATCAAGTCTCAAATGTACTATCATTTAAAATATGGTGACAACAATTCAAAATTGTCCAGAGCCCAAACGATACTAAATATCTATCCTAAAATCTCTAAATAAATAACCATCACTAATGAAATAAAAATTGTAGTCAACTATCAGATTAAAAGCAGCGGCACGGAGTCTAACAAACCAAAATAAACTGATAATAGTCTAATAAACCAAAAAGACTCCACCACATAATGTAATAGTATAATCCCACAAAATAGACTACTATGCGAATTTACATATCCCACAAAATAGGCAAACATTGTCTACTGTACACAAAACAAACTGATAGGTCTGCATATAACACCTGTCCAAGGGTCAAAAAGGCAACCGTGTCATACCATAACAAACCTAATCCTCCAAAATAAGTCCGCCCACCCAAATCAAAGAATGTATCGATTTGCAGATAAATGAAAGAAAACGAGTCATCGTATCTCAGGGATCTATCAACCGAACACCCTAAGATAATACAACTCTAAATGTTAATTACTGTTACTCAAGTAATTATAAGAATTTAACTAACTGTCCCATACCAGATAGTAAATGCAAGTGTTTATTAAAAGCTAGTAATTTTCATTCGAACTCTATTTAACAAATTATAATAATAAATGAAAGGATTGTACGAAATGTCCCATACCAATCCACAATTCAATCGTTTATTAAAATCCTTTGTTTTATAGAAAATCATGAAATTGAATGGAAATTCAATTCGAGCTTGTTCTCTTTATTTAAAAATAAGAGTTAAAAGATTTCTAATTAAAAATGAAATTTCTTTACTACAATTAGAAATCAAACTATTATTTTCCAAAATCAATAATCTTCTTTATTCTTAAATTGTATATATATATATCATAAAATCTTAAAAGCTTTAAAATCTTATTTATCTATATTTTAAAAATAATTTTATATATATATATATATATTGATTAAATAATACGAAAAGAAATTTGCAAGTTTAAACAAATCACTTATAAATCCTTTTTAAGATTTAAAACTTTTTAAACACACATTTTCTTTAAATTATATATCAAAAAGGGTTTAATACTTTAATAATCAATTGCTGCTGGAAATCAAAAGATGACACAGCCAAAACAAACTCGAAAACTTAGCAAAAGAAACAATTAAACAAAAAATAAATTTTCAAGCAAGAACTGGGCAAACTACCCAGTTTTGATTATCACCGGTCGATCGGTTGTCTCACATTCCTGGGTATAATTGCCCAGGTGATAGTCGGTATAACTCTGATGGCCGGATTCTGTTTGGTTCAGGTGAGTTGAACCCAACAGTAGATGCAATATTAAGTCTAACCAAACAATGAAACACCATCAATATCATACCTTAAGCATACAAAGTGGGTTTTTGATCAAACAAGAACTAACAGTGATCAGTTTTAGAACTAACAGTATTCAAACTTTGATTATCTAATTTCTTGTTTAATAAACAATCCATTAATTCACATATCAATCTAACAAACAATCATTTCAAACATCAATTACTAAATATAGTTGTGTGAGATATAAATCTCACCTTGAATCAAAAACCCCAGAATTACGACGATCGAATCAATGAAATTTCCTGCATTTTCATCCTCCGTGCAACAGTGATTTAACATAGCAAATCTCAACATTTTCCTAGGAAATTTTTACAAAAGGTAGATATATGAGTTACGAACAACATATCCAAATTTATGATTTTTATGATTTTTCTACGGTTAGTTATGATTTTTATACTAAATGCATTTTCTGCCCTGATTTCACTTTTCCCTTTAGCTAATCAACTAACTATGACCTCCAACCATAGCCAAAACTCAAGCTTTTTGAGTCTAATGGAAGGAGAATGTTGTAGAGAAGCTTACTCTATTTATTTCAGATTTAATATGAATTTTCTGAGATTAAAATTGATTGAATTAGGGCTTGGCTAGGTTTAGAGATGGGAAGAACTCGGTTTTGTTTGGTTTACTGGAACATGAGAAAATGAGACAAGGATTCTCAACGTATAGTATAATTTACCTAACATTTTTTCCCAATCCTCATTTTATTTTGCTTAGGCTTTGGGCCTTACAACTAAATCAACCCAAAAATAAACTTAATTATTTATTTGCTCTTAATTACAAACCAATGAAGGCTTGCATTCAACAAGACTTTGTCTTCAAAATTAAACCATAGCTCAAACGCTAAAATGCTTCATGTAAATATATTTAAATCTCAACAAATATTTTTCAATTAAAAATCTATCGAACTCTAAAATAATCTTTTATTTAAAATAAAATATTTAACCCAACTAAGAGTTTTGTTTTTAACTTAAATTTATAAATTTTTTAATTTAAGCATTTAAAATATTTCATTCATTTCCTATAACATAGAAGATCTCCAATTTAATTAAATTTGAGAATTAAAAGAATTAAAATACTAATTCTTTATTAAAAATCAAATTTAGATTTGTTTTAATTTAATTTCTGGTACATCTCAAACAAGGGTTGTTACAAACTCTCCCCTTAAAAAAATTGCATCCCCGCAATTCTTCTTTAGAGAGCAGTCTATAATAGACATGTATATATTACCAATAGTAATATATTCATTAAAACAATCACATAATAAAACTATCTATAATTAAACTCCAACTCTACATTACCATTTTGGTTTAGCACATACCGAGATTTGCATTAACATGTTGGGTAAAAATATAGTAGTTAAACACTTACCAGACACTTTAATCGATGGCTTTAAGAAACATAAATTATTTTCTTTGCCCAATGGTTGTAAATTTTAGGATACGAGTTTTACACAAATTAATATGAAAATCTCTACTACTCAATTCTTTAATCAAATACTTTTTAGTTTTCGCATACAATAAAATCACGCAAAAATTATTCTAAGTTTCGAAATTTCCAAAACATTTCGGCAGAGTCTCCTTTGTATGGAAATCTTTTTGAATAATTACAACGTGATAAAATATATATACATAGACCAAAACATGGTCGGAACAATTTATATATCAAAATTTGTCATAGGCATATAACCAACAATATATAATTCTTTTTAAGTAAAAAAATACCTTGTTTTTAGCATTCCAAAATAATTTATTAAATTTTATGCGAGCAAAAGCGAGCTACCATCACACATAAGTCCAAATAGTCTCTAGAACACCTATTCTTAACTCATCATAAATATTCTTCTCATATAAAAAAGAAATAGAACTAAGTATGAATTCACTTAACTTCAAAATAACATGATGTGCAAATATTAGCCACATCTCGACAAATTTTGCATAGTCAAAAGCATAAATTTAGCTAAGGATAATAAAAAGTGTATTTTTGCACAACATGTTAGCTTTCCAACGAAACTTCCAGATTGCAGAAATACGGATTAAAACTCAAGTTATGGGAGGATTATTAAAAGTAAACAACTAAGGAAATGTCAAAAATATGTAGGTCCACTTATCAAAACAACAGTTATAAATGAGAAAACTTCAAAATTTTGCAAAGATCCCAAAATAAGACTTGTTAGTCATTGTCTTAGCTTTAAAAAATGTATAAGATCATTGAAATTGGATCAACGGTTTGAAAGTTATGATCAAAACAAGTTGGTGTTTAAACTCAAGAAATCACTATAAAGACAAAGCCATGACTATATGTTCAAACCCATTTCAGCTCATTTAAACTTCAGAAGCTTATAAAACCCATAAGATTAAAGTTGTAGAAAATACTCTCAGCTTTCTTTCAAAAAAATATCATCAAATTTGGACCTACGGTTCAAAATTTATGGCCAAAATAAGTTTCATGTTTAAATTTAGGAAATTAAAAGACAGAATTGTAACCATACTTTCAAATCTATTTCAGGTCAAGTAAACTATCAAATATCAAAGAGTGACCAAAAGAGAATTATTACTCATTGAATCTTTTTTTTCTGACCCTAAAAGATTTACCCCAAACGGGTTTATTAAGTGTAAGTTATTGTTGTTTTACTACAGCACACTCTAAAAATAAAATTTCATACACTAGGTCATAGAAGAAAACTCTCACTTCAATCCAAATATTATACCAAACAATATGCTTTTACAAAAATACTTTAAACAATTCTTTAGGATAAACAAATCTATTTTTCCCGAAAGCCAAGAGTTGTAAATTAAAATTTTCATACTTATATCATACTTTAAAATATTCTTGATTACATTTCTAAGGTGTATTTAGGACAACTTGATTATGCTTGCATCTTAAAATTTTCAAATGAAAAGAAAAACAAACACTTTTTAGGAGGCAATTTATTTAAATCAAATGCCTTTTTTCCTCCCCCAACAACAATTAGTTTCAAATTTTGAACATAGTTCAAAACAATGATAATGCTATTACTTTTATTTTTAAAATCTTTATATATACATTGAGTAAAAATTAATTTAATCCTATAACTAGCTTTTCTTTAAAAAGTTTAAACTATACAATTCAACCTTTTAATAAAAAGAGAATTACCAAACTAAATGAATTCCTTGTATTTTAATTGGTTCTCAAGGTGCATTTATCATAACTTTTTCCTCTAAATTTCTTTTAATCCAAATCATTAAAATATAAAATTGCTTTTTCTTCAATTATTTTCTTGCTTTAAAATTTCTAAAAATTTGTTTTCCTCAATTACTTTACATTCTTTATAACACAAATGTCTTTACATTTTAAAATACCAAAACTCTAAGGTGTTCAAGATATTTAATTTCTTTATTATCTTAATTTAGGAACAAGGTAAAATAATTAACAGATTTTTTCAAGAATAAGATAACCCATTATAATCCAAAAGTTCCAATTCAAAATTTCATTTCTTACTAAAGTTATACTTCTATTTAATTGAGGAACCATGACAAATTTATTATTGTTCAACCTTTACTATTTCCAATTTTAAATTTTCTCCTTTTAAATTCAAGAATTGTAAAATGCCAAACCTCTTGAATTAAATATATAAAACCATATTTACAAGAAGCATTTCTTAATCACAAATAACTTATCTAATAAATAAATAATTTACGGTTTTATTTCAACTTTCCTCAAATTATAATTTAAAAATATCACTTTAATTTTTTTTAATAAATCACTATATGTTATACATAACCCATAAAAAGCATCACACACAATTCTTTTTAGCACATTCCTTTGAAATTAACATACACAAATTTACATATAGAATTAATATAATGACATTGTCTTGCCATTCATTTATAGCAAATTGCTTTGTCAATGGACTGCAATGTTCGCCATGCAATCAACACCACCTCATCACTAACCTTTGCTGTTGCTAATACTCGATGGTTGCATTTTCCATCATAAAAAATAAAATCAATACTTATAGGTATTCTTGTTGTTTTCATCATAGTTATTTCAACTGTCAAAATTATATAATATATAAAAGCTATTTTACTAGATAAAAATAATTTCTCGAAATATTTACCAAACCATTTTCCAAAATATTTTCTATCTTTTTAAGCAATACTTAATCTCATCTCAAATCACTTTATATTATTATTAGACCTTCATAAAATGACTCTTTTTAATAATTATACAACCATAACACTTCTCAAAATATTATTTACCTTTAAGAAATTTTTCCAAATTTGTCACATATGTATATATACTTTTTCCAAAACATTCATTCCATTTTAAAGCAATATTTAACTCACTTTAAATTATATTTATTATAACTCAAAGTACTGTGTCCAACTGTCTCGTCCTAGTGTTTAGGAAATTCCTATCGATATTGTTGGCCAAACACCTTGATTAGAATTCTTAAAGCACTCAACGGGAAATTTAACACAAGATATACTTCCAAAGATTCCTTCAATCAAAGAAATTTTAACTTAATTTAGGTGGTTTCTTTTATTAACTACTTTAAATAAATCTTTATTTTCCATTCAACAATTAACTAATTAATAGCAATTCAATTATACACCCATTCGTCCATGCATATATTAAGCAACCAACAAATTTTAGTTCCATCTTAGTATTTAATTAATCATGCATATGGATTATTATTCCATTAAAAGAAACAAATTCCCAATATTCCTTGCAGTAGCTATTTCACCGAAGACACTGCAAGGTCTTATTATTAATATCGAGTAGGTCTCAGACTCTCAAGTGTTAATTACTACTCAATATAAATTTTAAGTAGTTATTAATAACTTTAAAACAGCCAAACAATAATCAATCATTCTATCATATTATATATAAGAGTAAACTAACTAATATGCTCAGTAGAAGACTGTCAATCAGCTTCTACTGCTCACTCTGATCACTAATGGATCAGAAAAAAACCAATAAATTTTTAAGCCATCTAAGGTCTAATTTATGCTATCCAAAAATCTCACTCTTTAACAAAAGTGAACTTCTAATTTTAGTATCATTTCATATCAATATTTTATATAGAAATAAAAAAAATAAAAACATAAAAAAAATTCAAATACGTTTCGATAATTATTCCCAATAATCGTTTTATATTCCTATCCCTAATAGTTAATTAAATTACTACTACCACACACCCAAGGGATGGAAATTTAGGTCATCCAGGTTCAGAACTCGACTCTGTGCAAATTATATTCTATAATGTTCTGAATCCAGCTCTGATACCAAGTTGTAACGACCCTACCGCTATACCCATATTATTAAAGAACATTACAAGTAATGTCATCTAATAACATGGAGAATACGGCTGGTTAAGGTCGATCAAATGTGAATATATCTTCATACTAACACTGACACATCTTTATTGCCTTTTGAGGATCCGAACTAAAAAATTTGACGTGTACGGTATTAACACAAAGTAATAGACACACCGATTAAAATTATTCAGAACAATATATAATATAAATAAATCAGAACCAGAGTCACAGATCAAAACGAAATAATATACATCATATACATAATAAAATGTGAGTCTAGAAAATATCAATGCTAGACCCCCATAATATATATACATCACATCCAACATAATTTATCAGTTACATAGTGAATACGAGATAATATACATGACATATCCTTTTAAATATCAATATATACAAGAATGAAGTAAATTGAAACGGTCAAACTAGTTTACTCCAGTGCTAACACAAAATCCAGAGGTCGGCGAGTCCACGTACCTATAGAGTCTCGGCCTGACCGGAGTATTATAAAAATAAATGGGTCAGACTATATCTAATAGAAAGGTGAGATGATACTGATATCATAAATATACGACTTAATAATAAATAAGCCATAATAAAAATATGCCAGAGCCAATGATCATAATAAGGCATATTAAATAAAATCACCATTTCATAATTCCATTTATGACTTAACCTTAAAAGAAGTCATCTCAAGATATGCCTAAATCAAAATAATCATAATAATAAGGCATATCAAACCAAATCACCTTTTCATAAGTCCATATCAAGTCTCAAATGGACTATCATCTAAAATATGGTGACAATAATTCAAAATTCTCCAGAGCCCAAAAAATAATAAATATCTATCTCCGAAGAAATAAGCGTCACTAATGAAATAATAATGGTAGTCAACTATCAGTTTAAAAACAGCGACACAGAGTCTAACAAACCAAAATAAACTGATAACAGTCTAATAAACCAAAAAGACTCTGCCACATAATGTAATGGTCTAATCCCACAAAATAGACTACTATGCCAATTTACCTAATACCACAAAATAGGCAAACATTGTCTACTGTACATAAAATAAACCGATAGGTCTGCATATAACATATGTCTAAGGGTCAAAAGGGCAGCCGTGTCATACCATAACAAACCTAATCCTCCAAAATAAGTCTGCCTACCCAAATCGAAGAATGTATCGATTTGCAGATCGATGAAAAAAATGAGTCATCATCTCCCAAGGATCTACCGGCCTAAAATCCGAACACCCTACGATAATACAACTCTAAATGTTAATTACTATCACTCAAGTAATCACAAGAATTTAACTAATTGTCCTATACTAGACAGTAAATTCAAGTATTTACTAGAAGCTAGTAATTTTCATTCGAACTCTATTTAACAAATTATAATAATAAACGAAAGAATTGTACAAAATGTTCCATACCAATCCGACAATTCAATCGTTTATTAAAATCCTTTACTTCATAGAAAATCATGAAATTCAATTCGAGCTTGTTCTCTTTATTTAAAATAAGAGTTAAAAGATTTCCAATTAAAAATGAAATTTCTTTACTAAAATTAGAAATCAAACTATTATTTTCCAAAATCAATAATCTTCTTTATTCTTAATATATATATATATATAAATACATCATAAAATCTTATTTATCTATATTTTTAAAATAAAATCTTTATATATATTGATTTAATAATACTAAAAGAAATTTTCAAGTTTAAACAAATCACTTATAAATCCTTTTCAAGATTTAAAACTTTTTAAAAACACATTTTCTTTAGGGGCATTTCACCAGAAGGACAAACTTTGCAGTCCAATTAATTTCTAGGACACACATCTGAAATAATTACTTTCAAGACCAAAGTCAGCAGAATAATTACTTTCAAGGACAAAATCAGCTGTCCAATTACTTTCAAAGATATAATTTCATAGGTTTTTAGGCCCTAGAAACTAATTATTTTGCGTATTGTCCTTAAAAGTAATTATTTTAGTTGTGTGTCTTAGAAATTAATTTTACTTGCTAAAGAGGCCCTTGTGGCTAATTCCCACTTTTCTTTAAATATACATCAAAAAGGGTTTAATATTTTAATAATGATATGCTGCTGGAAATCAGAAGATAACACAGTCCAAAACAAACTTGAAAACTTAACAAGAGAAACAATTAAACTAAGAATAATTTTTCAAGCAAAAAATAGGCAAACTACCCGGTTTTGATTATCATTGGTCGATCGGTTGTCGCACATTCCTGGGCATCAATTGCCCAGGTGATCGTCGATTTAACTCTAATGGTCGGATTTTCTTTGGTTCAGGTGAGTAGAACCCAATAGTAGATAAAATATCAGGTCTAACCAAACATTCAAACACCATCAATATCATACCATAAGCATACAAAGTGGATTTTTGATCAAACAAGAACTAACAGTGATCAGTTTTAGAACTAACAGTATTAAGACTTTGATTATCTAGTTTATTGTTTAACAAACAATTTATTAATTCACATATCAATCTAACAAACAATTTCAAACATCAATTGCTAAATATAGTTGTGTGAGATAGAGATCTCACATTGAATCAAAAACCCCAAAAGTACAAGGATCACTGAAATTTCCTACATTTTCGTCCTCAGTGCAGCAGTGATTTAACATAGCAAAACTCAATATTTTCCTATGAAATTTTTACAGAAGGTTGATATATGAGTTACGAACAACATATCCAAATTTCAGATTATGAGTTTTCTATAATTAGTTATGATTTTTATACTGACCTGCATTTTCTTCCCTGATTTCACTTTTCCCTTTAGCAAATCAACTAACTATGACCTCCAACCATGGCCAAAACTCAAGCTTTTGGGTCTAATGGAAGGAGAATGTTGTAGAAAAGCTTACTCTATTTATTTCAAATTTAACAGATTTTTTATGAGATTAAAATTGCTTGAATTAGGGCTTAGCTAGGTTTAGAGATGGGAAGAACTAGGTTTTGTTTAGTTTACTGGAACTTAATAAAATGAGATAAGGATTCTCAATGTATAGTATAATTTACATAGCATATTTTCCCAATCCTCATTTTGTTTTGTTTGGGCTTTGGGCCTTACAACTAAATCAACCCAAAAGTAAACTTAATTATTCATTTGCTCTTAATTAAAAACCAATAAAGGCTTACATTCAACAAGACTTTGTCTTCAAAATTAAACCATAGCTCAAATGCTAAATTGCTTCATGTAAGTGTATTTAAACCTCAACAAAGATTTTTCAATTAAAAATCTATCAAACTCCAAAATAATCTTTTATTTAATATAAAAGATTCAACCCAACTAAATGTTTTTTAACTTAAATTTCTAAATTATTTAATTTAAGCATTTAAATTTTTTTATTCATTTCCTACAACATAGAAGATCTCCAATTTAATTAAATTTGAGAATTAAAAAGAATTAGAATACCAATTCTTTATTAAAATCAAATTTAGATTTATTTTAATTTAATTTTAGGTACATCTCAAACCAGGGTTGTTACATGCGATAACCTTTTTTGGATATGTAATAGCCTTCCCTTTAGACCTGTGATGCCACTCCTTATAGACATGCAATGGCCTTCTCTTTAGACTTGCAATAAAACTTCAATCTAAACGGTCGATTGCCTTCTTTAGACATGCAATAGCACTTCAGTCCTTCTTTAGACATGTGATAGCCTTCTCTTTAGCTTGCAATGGCCTTCTCTTTAGATTTGTAATAGCACTTCAATCTATACATGTGATAGCCTTCTTTAGGCCTTCTCTTTATACTTGCAATAATACTTCAATCTAAATTTGCGATAGCCTTCTCTTTAGACTTGTAATAGCTTTACTTTAGCCCCGCCATAATACTTCAATCAAAACATACAGTAGCCTTCTTTAGACATACGATAGCTTTTACCCTTTGGTGTTTAACAATTCACTTCCTGATATTATGCTCCCTTACTTTAGCCTTGCAAATACCTTTTCTTTCTGTAACAATAGGGTATAACATTTGCCCTCCCCCGAAAAGTTTGCTTATGCTGTAGCTTAAGGAAACTCTTCACTTTATTCTCTTATTCTGATTTTATCATTTGTGCTCTTTGGTCGTAGTAGATTCCCTTTCTCGGAGCTTTTCTTCTTCTTTAGCTTGAATCCATGTTGAGCCTGCAAATTCACAAAATTAATTAATGAGGACATATTTTTGAATAAAAAGTTTTGTTTCTCATATATAGCTCTTATTTCCCTTTGTTCTTAGTCAATTTAGTCTTACTGTAAACCTTTCCTTAAAGTGCTTTTCCTAAAGTGGCCACTTAGCTATAGATAATTTATAAGCTTTTCATATGTTGATTCAACTCTTTATTTTTTGCTTAGTTAATGTGATGAGTTTCATATTAGCAAATTCTTTTTATCAAATGCTATTTCAGTCAACCTCTAACTGGATAGCCTTTACGTTCTTTTAATTCTCTTTGTTTGTTTGCCATCTATAATCTTTTTTCAAAATTGTTGCTCTGACCAGGTGTAAGTGGCTCCGAAGGTTTATTTGGACCATTCTCAATGCCCTCCATTGGACACATAGACAGTTGCCTTAGAACTAATGCTAAAGGCTTCCCAACTCCTTGGCTCAGTGCCTTGGAACTTGGTCAAGGGCTTTTAACACCACCAGGTGTAAGGTGTGACTTAACTTAAATAAACTTACAGACTTTGTAACACTCCAAAAATTTAAGCAGAAAAGATAAAAGATTAAATTAAATAAAATAAGGGAGAAAATAAAGGTTTTACAAATGTCTGAATTTGGCTATGAAACTTCCACCACTGCATTCGTAGTGATTTTCTGGATAATTTTCATATATAACACTTTGAAATGAGAGTAAGTATAGAGAAGTTATGGATGTTTTAAAATTTGAAAACAAAATAAATTAAAATATAAAAACTTTCCTAAATAGAACATTCTGAGAAGTCGACCACTAGGGTCCATCGGTCGACCGATCCCTATAAGCGATTGATCAGTTGACGTTGATAAACATGGATCTGGGGTGACGAATAAACGAGTGTGATTGAACCAAAGATTTTACTTGTACGTGAAGTAAAGGGTGAGCATTCTCGACGAAGGAAAATATTCTCTTGGGTTAATCTAATGCTCAGTATTAACCTAAAACTCGTATAAATATATACCTAACCCAAACCTAATTCACTAGAAAATTGTCAATATAGTGAAATTCTGCCAAAATATCTTCTCCTCCACTTATAAATTTCTCCAAAAATAAATTAAAAACAAAGTAAAGAGAATACAAGTAGGTCGGATCAAGGAAGGGGCAAGCTATCGGGTGTCGATTTTCTAAAGAGGAATAGAGTTAGAGCTTGGATCCGAGGTGAATGGGAACATCTTTAATAAGTTGATTTATTCACAGTTAATTTTAATCCATACTACATGATCTAGGATATTATTAATTAAATTGTAAACCATATTGTTTAAATATGAAATTTGACTTACAAATTGAAGTTGGTATAAATTGGTTAATATAAGTTTACTCCAAGTTAAACCCCCTTGTAATTGAATAGAAATCTTCGTTAACCCATGATTAAACTAGTTTACTGTAAAATTTGATAGGTTTAAAAAGGAATTTGAGATTACAAAAATGGTTAATTGTAATCGGTTTATAATAAAGCTAGAGAACGAACGAAGTTTAACTATAATTAAAAATCAGAACAATTGAAATGGAAAAATCCTTAAAATTCACACTACGACCGGTCGACTGTTCACCCTGAACGGTCACCCATAAGCAGTCAACCGGTAGGGTTTAGCGATCGCCCAGTAAATGGCCCAAATGCATAATTTGAACCTTGGCCTAAGGCTTGGGTTTAAAATAAAAATATTAGTAGTATGTATAGTTATATTATATACATATGTGGATGTAAGAAATAGTAGGGAAGCTAGTTCCCTATGAGACGATGCTAGGATGTTGCGGGGTTGCGTAAATGCTCTTTATCTAGTGTAGGGTCTATTATTCGACTGGAGGCAGTTCTATCGTAAATGGCACTCATAGGAGGTTCTACGGTGGATGCGCAGCACTGGCTGAGGCTTGATGAAGTGTGTAGACCCAACACAACGGGACTCCTTGGTATTCATGGATTTTGACGCAACGTTATACTGTGTTGTTGATGAATCCTAGGGCATGTAATAAATGGCATATACTATAATTTAGGAGGTGGACACAGATGCAGATGATGAGACACTTTGGCAAGTCGGCATTATGGGCTCCCACTCGATGTGTAGTTGGGGTACATGTAGTCGTAGTTGTGGAAAGTTTATTCCCATGTGGAAATTGTAGGGAAACCTATGTAAGATAATTATGTGTAGTCGTACTGTGAGATGTAGTCCCATGTGGAAAAGTTGTAGGATGGTCCTATGTTGAGTAGCTCTAGTAGCGGTGGTCGATTGTTACTTATGGAGGTTCGATCCATACTTCGATCCTTGTAGGAACCTGCACGAGTTGTTGGTCTAGGTCTGTGCGTGTAATAGAAACCCTCAAGTAAAGCACCCTAAGAATACACGAACATTTGTAGGACACCCTAGTTCACATAAAGTAGAATTAAAGTCAATTGCACACGATCATCGTATATTAAACATGTACCCATTCACCAGACTTTTGTCTGACCCACCCTTTTTCTTTTTTTCCCCACCACCGGAGGACAAGGCAGCAGGTGATAGGCCCGATTCTAGTACATGGAGAGGAGAGTTCATCACAGGAGTTGCTTATCCTTTTATTTACTCTCCATGTAATTGTCTATCTTATCAATACTTAGTATTTCTATCAGACTATGAGAGGTGTTTCTATGTCTTCTGTATTTGACTATGTACTATTTTTCTAAGATTATGTTTTTGAGATATTTTCTGAGATGGTTATTTTCTATATTTATATTTCGTTCCTTCAGTTGTGAGTTTTGAAAGTTTAGTATATCTTAGATTATATATGTTTATTCATAGTCTTTGTAATGTTATAAGAACCCGTTAGCTCGTACTTCTCGGCACCAACACGAGTTCGAAAGTCACTTTAGGCTTTGGATTGGTGTGTCGAACGGTATAGGTTGTCACATTCGATATCAAAGCAAGGTTCAAAATTCCTTAGGGATAGGGGTGTATTGAGAGAACGTACTAGAAAAAGTTTTTGAAAAATGTTTCTCCAGAAAGTTTTCAAGATTGGTTTTCAAATTATGTATGTGTATATATAAGTATATGTATAGATAAAAGTTTTCAAAAAAATTTCTCATAAGTATAATCTCACTCTTATCTTTGCCTCTGCTATATGTGAAAAGTTGCTAATAAATTCTTAAAAATCACATATAGAAGAGGAGCGATCCCATAAGTTCAGGCTTAGGCGACGCATCCGAGATTCGTAGCGGGAACATCTCAATTTGGTTCCATCGAAATCTATAGGTGAGGGGACAATCCATGCTTAATCCCACTAAAGGACCCATAGAGAGAGCGACAAGTGCAGTTCCTGCCCACCCACATGCTGTTGATTTTGCTAAGTTATGTAAGATTTCGCAAGCCTTGAAGGAAAGCCGTATGTAGGGACTGAGTCATATGTAGATTCAAGGACATGGATTTGTACTTTTGAGAGGCCTTTTCGGCTGACGCGTCTTACTGAGAAGGTGAGGAGGCATCTAGCTTCTTGGAAGTTACAAGGAGGGACTCTTAGTTAGTGGGAGGTAGTTGAGGCATAGACTGGTGGGGAAAAGATCACTTGTAGAGAGTTTTGGAGATGTTTTGAGACGAATTTTTTTTAGAGTTGAGGAAGGAGTGTAGTTAGAAAGGTTTATTCACTTGAGCAAGGAGACATGTCAGTAAAAGATCATGACAATCAATTTAATGAACTAGCTAGATTTGAGACTGTGTAGTTAATGCCCCACTATTACCCCGCTATAACCCCGCTATATCTCATAGCGGATTTCTACCGCTATGATATTTCCATATAGCCCCAAAATATAGCATTTCCGCTTTAAGCCCCGCTATTTCCGCTATATCCCATTATTCCCGCTATATTCCGCTATTTCCGCTATATCTTCTTTAATAAAATGAACTGAAAAATTGCATTTATACATTATAAAAATTATGAAACTGATTTATTTGATTTAATTTTTAATATATTTTCAGAATGAAAATACTCTAATATTCTACTAAATTCAATTATGTTATATAACAGTTCTACGTTTATTTAAAGTATATTCGCACGTGTTTTTATTTAAAATTATTTATGTATTAATTATAATTCATTTGAATGATATTTTTTTTCATTTAATTACCATTTATATATCTGTAAAAACATTAAGTACAAGTTTTATATGCTATTTTAGAGTCATCCGTTATATCCCGCTATATCCTCGCTGTATCCCCGCTATGACTTTTTGCACCTCCACCGCTTTGAATCTACCGAGCGCTTTAACTGCACAGATTTGAGATGGAGTTGATTAGTACCCCACATAAAAAGCTATAAAGTTTGCTAAAGGCTGAACAAAGA
This sequence comes from Allium fistulosum, assembly GCA_030737815.1. NCBI lineage: Eukaryota > Viridiplantae > Streptophyta > Magnoliopsida > Asparagales > Amaryllidaceae > Allium > Allium fistulosum. The sequence continues at coordinate 146,240,963 of CM060908.1, read as the reverse complement.
ACCAACCCCTTCAAGGTTTAGTTCTAAGTCATACTCTCATGGGTGCTGCATATGAGGGTTTAATGGAGATGTCCTTACCGAATACCATCCCCAAGGAAGAAGCAAAGGAAGAACCTAAGAAGAGTGAAGGAAAAGCGTAACAACAGAATCAGTGCAAGGGAGGATTTGGATCCAAGGGGAAGATCAAGAAGCGAGATATGCATTGTGGGGGTGTGTAGGAAGGGTCATTCCACGAAGGGGTGCAAGACTGAGGGTTTGAAGGTCAAGTGTTACAATTGCAATCAGTATAGGCACATGAAGCGGGAGTGTTTAGCACCTCAGAAGACCTCTACCCAAGTGGTCCCATCTTATGCACCGGATGCAATACCTAGCTCGAGTGTGCCAACTGTTGCTAATAAGGTGAAGAAGGTCGTGATCGAAGGTGTGTTAACTTTATCTAGTTTATCCATTCACACTTTATTTATCACTAGGGCATCACACTCTTCAATTTCTATTAGACTTATGGATGAGTTACACTTAGACACTAGCATAGTTATGTGCCATGTAGTTGTGCCAAACCTTGGAAAAGGATCGACCTATTTGTCCATGATATGCAGGGGTTTGAAATTATTCATTAGGAGTTGATTTCGGTTTTGATGCTTTTGTCTTAGGATTTCTCAATTTAGGTTGATATTGGGCATGGATTGGATGACGATGTATGGGGCTACACTAGATTATTATAGGAAGGTTGTTAGGTTGAGTGTGTGTACTGGACGTAGCTTGGTAGTTTATTGTGATCCCCGAGGATTGGTTATGTTGAGCTATTTATATTCATTAGACATATCACATGATGAGCTAGATTCAGTCCCTGTAGTTAGAGCTTACACAAATATCTTTTCTGAGGTTACCAGTCTCCCACCCTAGAGAGAGATCGAGTTTCAAATTTACCTTATAGAGAACGCCAAACCCTTTGACTTACCCTTAAGGCATATGGCTCCAAAGAAGAGACGTGGCTTGAACAAGCATGTGAATGGGCTGCTAGGGAAAGGGTTCATTAGGAGAAGCATTTCAGAGTGGGGAGCACCAGTTTTCTTTGCCACCAAGGCGGATGGCTCTCTAAGACTTTGCGTTAATTATAGGGAGCTGAATAAACTGACCAAAAAAAACCAGTATCCACTGCCCTATATTGAAGATCTCTTTGATTGGTTGGTTGGAGCAAAGGTGTTCTCACAGCTTAATTTGGCTACCAGGTTCCATCAGTTGCATGTATTTGAGATATTATCCAAAATACTGCTTTTCATACACACGACGGACTGTATGAGTGGTTAGTCATGCCCTTCGGACTGACCAATGCACCAGCCTACTTTGTTGATCTGATGAGCTGAATTTTCAGAGGGTTTCCTAATAAGTTCATCGTGGTATTTATGGATCACTTTTTAGTCTATTCAAAGAGCGAAAGGAGCATGAGTTGCATTTAGATGAAGGGTTCAATACACTCCGTGAGCATAAGCTAACGGTGAATTTTCGAAGTACTATTTTTGGCGAGAGGAGGTATGCTTTTTTGGACACGTTGTCTCGAAAACTGGGCTAGCAGTTGATCCCTATAAAGTTACCACAGTTCGGGATTGGCATATGCCGAAGAATGCCTTAGAAGTGAGGAGTTTCCTCGGTTTGGCGGGATACTATCGGAAGTTCATTACGGACTTTGCAAAGACCTCTGCCCTTCTGACCCACCTCATTAAGAAGAATTTAGCTTCCTCATAGGCGCGCAGTGGGAGGATGCTTTTATTAAGCTGAAGGAGGCATTGGCTAGTGCACCTGTTTGGTTTTACCCAATGGTACGAAAGCATTCATAATATGTGGTTCGGGGTTCGGTGCAGTGAGTCTTGATGCAAGAAGGAAGAGTGGTGAGCTACGTTAGTCAACAGTTCATGGTCCATGAGAGAAACTTCCCTACCCATGATCTTGAGTTAACGACCATTGTCTTTGTGCTCAAATCATAGAGGCATTATCTTTTAGGAGAGCTATTTTAGCTGTATACAGATCACAAGTCTCTGAAGTATTTGTTCTTCCAGAAGGACTTAAATTTAAGGTAGCAAAGTTGGATGGAGTTTTGGAATCGTATGATTTCGATATCTCATATACTCTAAGCAATAGCAATGTGGTGGCTGATGCCTTAAGTAGACAGCATGTAGTATTAAGTCCTTTATTTTTAGAGCGGAAGCATTTGTAGTTCATTTCTACATTTGATCCATCATCAGACATTACCATGGGATTGCTAGCAGTTTTGAATGTGCAACCTACACTTATGGAACGTATTGGATCCAATAAGAAGTAAGATAAGGAGCTAGTAGAAATCTTTTAGAAGCTTGGTAGAGAAGAGCAATCGAATCATTTGAGGCGTTATGCCATTGACTCGAAGGGATGGTTACAGAGAGATGTAGATTATGTGTTCCTCTCACTATGGAGTTGATTGACATGGTATTAACCGAGTTTCATCATTCAAGGATGACCATTCATCCCAATGAGACAAAATCTATTGTGACATGAAGAGAGTCTTCTATTGGCCTAGTATGAAGAAGCATATAGTGGAGTATATAGCTCAATGTATGACTTTCCAAAGGGTAAAGCGGAGCAAAAGAAGCTGGGAGGATTGTAGCAGCCCTTGGATATTCCTCAATGGAAGTGGGAGAGCATTTCTATGGACTTCGTCGATGGTTTACCAAGGAGTGGAAAAGGGAACGAGGGTATTTGGATCATAGTTGATCGGCTGACCAAATGCGCTCATTTTATACTGGTTCGGAGTACAAGGATAGTAGCACCTTTGACGACTCTATACGTGAGAGAGGTCGTTAGGTTACATGGAGTTCCTACTAGCATTGTTAGTGGTCGAGAACCGCTTTTCACCAGTGAGTTTTGAAGAAGTGTACAAGAGGCTTTGGGCACCGAGTTGAGTTTGTGTACTGCCTATCACCCATAGACAGACCATGAGAGTGAATCGAGTTTTGGAGGATTTTCTTCGAGTGTGCGTCTTGGACTTTGAAGGCTCTTGGGAGGATCACTTCCCATTGGTGGATTTTACCTACAATAGTAGCTATCGGGTGAGCATTAGGATAGCCCCTTTTGAGATGTTATACAGTAGACCCTAGATTATCGTCGTGTTAGTGGGACACTATGGATAGGATTATTCTTGGGCCAGACATGGTGAAGGATACATCAGAGAAAGTAGACTTGATCCGTAGAAGGATGAAAACTGCATAGGATAGGCATAAATCTTGTGCTGACAGGAGAAGTACAAAGTTAGAATTCGCAGTAGGTGACATAGTGTTTGTGAAGGTATCATCGCTTAAGTACGTTATGAGATTTGGTAGTTCAAGAAAGCTAGTACCGAAGTTTGTAGGACCTCTCCCAATTACTAGTAGGATAAGGAAGTTGGCTTATACCATAGAAGTTGACGGGAGTACATGATGTTTTCCATGTGTCGTACTTGCGAAAGTGCTTGCATGATTCAGCTACCGTAGTCGAGCCGAGTCAGCTAGAGGAAGTGGAAGTAGAGAGGGAGTTACTTGTTCACCATGCACCCATTTGTATTCTTGAGCATGGTGCAAGGAGACTTGAAAAAAAACTTGTTAAGGTCCAATAGGGAGACGATCCAATGGAGAGTACATGGTAGCCTGAGGAGAAGATCCGAGCTACCCGTCCATAACTCTTTTCTGGTATGTTTCCAATTTAAATTTAATAAGTATAGACTACTTATGCATTAGGACTTTGCTTGGTATACACCTTTATGTAGAGACCAATGGATAGTAGGAATGGTTGTAAACGTGTCATTAGGACATGTTATGAATGATGGATGCTGGTAGATGTATTATTTAGATTATGTCTTTATGCACCTAAGACAGTACACACACTCACATCATCTCTTGTTTATTTGCTTTGTCTTGTTGAGCAGCATATGGATGTTGCATATGGATTGAATGGTTTCGTATACATTTAGAATTACAAGTATATTTATTTAAGATATTGCATACATCTTGGATACATGGCATGAACACTTGCATGACAAAAGGTCGACTAGATCAGGAGACGCCTACTCTTTGCATTAGTATAGGTTCACATGCATTTCATGCTTGTATGTGTACATATACATACATACATACATACATACATACATATATATATATATATATATAATGTATCAAAAATCTACTAAGAGCAATGATTTCCCATGGATGATGGATGAGTAGATGTTGTAGCTATAGATTGTTGTGCATAACGAGTTAAATTTGTCCATCCTTTGTGATTTCGGGGACGAAATCCTTTTAAGAGGATTGAATGTAACACCCCAATAATTTAATTCGAAAATTAATAAAAGAATTAAACTAAACTAAAAAAGGAAAAAATAAAAATTTCACAAACATCTTAATTTGGCTATGAAACTTGCTCTATTGGATTTGTAGCGATTTTCTAAACAATTTTTGTATATAACACTTTGAAATCGGAGTTAGTATGGAGAAGTTATAGACATTTTAAAATTTGAAAACAAAATAAATTAAAATATAAAAAATTTCCTAAATAAAATAACTGGAGCGGTCGACCACTAGGGTCCATCGGTCGACTGGTCCCTATAAGCGGTCGATCGATTGACGTTAAAAAGCATGGATCTAGGGCGATGAATGGACGAGCATTACTGAACCAAAGATTTTACTGACGTGCGAAGTAAAGGGTGAGCGTTCCAGATGAAAGCAAATATTCTCTAGGGTTAATCTAACGCTCTGTATTAACCTAAAATCCTTATAAATATACATCTAACCTAAACCTAATTCATTAGAAAATTGTCAGTATAGTGAAACTCAGCCAAAATCTCTTCTCCTCCACTTATAAATTTCTCCAGAAACAAATTAAAAACAAAGTAAAGAGAATACAAGTAGATCAAATCAAGGAGGGGGCATGCTATCGGGTGTCGATTTTTGAACGAGGAATAGAGTTAGAGCTTGGATCCGAGGTGAATGGGAACATCTTTAATGAGTTGACTTATTTGCAGTTAATTTTAATCACACTATATGCTCTAGGATGTTAGTAATTAAATTATGAACCATATTGTTTAAGTCTAAAATATGGATTATAAATTTAAGTTGGTATAAATTGATTAATATAAGTTTCCTCCAAGTTAAACCCTCCTGTAATTGAATAAAAACCCCTAAATTTGGTTAACCTTATATTAAACTAGTTTACTATAAAATTTGATAGTTTTAAAAAGGAATTTGAAATTACAAAATGGTTAATTGTAATCGGTTTACTATAAAGCTAGAGAACGAACGAAGTTAAACTATAGTTAAAATTCAGAACGATCGAAATGGCAAAAAATCTAAAATTTACACTATGATCGGTCGACCGTTCACCATGAGTGGTCGACCGTAAGTATTCAAACGTAGGGTTTAGCAGTCGACCGGTAAATGGCCTAGATGGATAATCCGAACCTCGGCCTAAGGCCTATGTTTAAAATAAAAATATTAGCAGTATGTATAGTTGTATTATATATATGTGGATGTTAGAAATAGTAAGGAAGCTAGTTTTCTATAAGATGACGCTAGGACATTGCGGGGTTGGGTAAATGCTCTTTGCCTAACATGGGATCGATTATTCGACTGGGGGTGATACTATCGCAAATGGCACTCACAAGAGGTTCTACGGTGAACGCACAGCACTGATTGATGCCTGATGAAGTGTATGGGCCCGACAGAATGGGATTCCTTGGTATTCATGGATTCTGACGCGGTGTGATACTGTGTTGTTGATGGATCTTGGCACGTGCAATAAGAGGCGTAAACTATAATTCGGGAGGTGGAAACGAATGCAAACCATGAAACACTTCGACGAGTCGGCATTATGGGCTCCCTCTTGATGCGTAGTTAGGGTATGTATAGTCGTAGTTGTGGAAATTTATTCCCATGTAGAAATTGTAGGGAAACCTATATGAGATGGTTATGCGTAGTTGTAATGTGAGATGTAGTCTCATATAGGGAAGTTGTAGGATGATCCTATGCTGAGTAGCTCTAGTAGCGGTGGCTGATCGTTAGTTATGGAGGTTTGATTTGTAGTTTGATCCTTATAGGAACATGCATAAGTTTTTAGTGTAGGTGTATGTGCGTGAGAGTGTAATCAAAACCCTTAAGTAAAGGCCCCTAAGAATACACGAACATTTGTAGGACACCCTAGATCACATAGAGTAGAATTAAAGTCAACTGCACACGATTACCATATATTAAACATGTACCCATTCACCAGACTTTTGTCTGACCTACCCCTTTTCTTTTCATTTCCCCACCACAGGAGGGTAGGGTAGCGGGTGATTAGCCCGATTTCAGTACGTGGAGAGGAGAGTTCATCATAGGAGTTGCTTATCATGTTATTTATTCTTCATGTAATTGTCAATCTTACCAGTACCTAGTATTTCTATACGCACTTAGTATTTCTATCAGACTATGCGTACTCTGTATTCGACTATGTACTATTTTTCTAAGGGTATGCCTTGAGATATTTTCTTAGATTGTTATTTTCTGTATTTATATTATATTCCTTCTGCTGTGAGTTTTGAAAATGTATTATATCTAAGATTATATCTGTTTATTTTTAATCTCTGTAATGTTACAAGAACCCGATAGCTCGTACTTCTTGGCACCGACTGTAGCGTCCCTAATTTTTGTTTAACATTATTTTAGGAATTTGATTAGATAAATTAAAAAGAATAATGTGAGGTGATAAGGAGAATGAGATTTGTTAACTAATTTGGGTCAGGCCTTAATTAATCAATTAATAAGATTATTTTAAACATTGAATAAAAAGGAATTAATGAGAGGGGCATAATGGGGAAAACTTCTTATTTCATTCCCTGAACATTTCCTCTCTCATTCATTCTCATTTCATTTTCTAAAACGAAACAAACTAAATAGAGGCTTATTATAACCTAGAGAAAAAGAAGAGGAAAGATAAAGAATTCAAAAGGAAAAGCTTGGGGAAATTAATCGATATCAAATCCCAATCTCTCTTATCCAATCTAAGGTGAATAATAGTTACCATCTCATTTTTAATGTTTTATTTTCAAATTTATGATTGATTTTCGATTTTGTTGTGATAATATGTCATGTTTGGATTAATAATATCATTATTGGATTGAATGATAATTTGTTGGAATTTTATGGAATTATTCTAACAGGTTTTTAAGTCAAAACCTAAATTTTTGATCTCCTATTGACTTAAAATTTGAATATGTTATGTAAAACATTATTTTGGAGATGATTTTTAATTTTATAATTTTCCAAGTTCATATGAATATTTTAGGAATTTTCTAAGAGGAATATTGCATATATTTTCGGGCTTCCAATTATTAAAAATAATTAGTTTAATAATTTGGTCCCAAATTTTTGTATATTGAAGAAGATGGAAATTCGGATTTTTTGTGATTTTTGGGGATTTTCCCTAATTATTATGATTTCTATGAATTTATTATTCTAGAAAAGTCTTAATTAATATGAGTTAATAATATTAAGTACCAAGGTTTTATTAAGGTGATTGAGAAGGTAGAACGTTACCTACTAGTGATTTTTGAAAAGATTATGAAAAATATTTTGTCATCCAATAACAATTTGATATAAGGCATGTTTTCTAGATGCTCGACATCCCTGTTTTGATATAAGATTATGAAAAGATTACTAACTTGAAAGTTATGTTTTAAAGGCTCGATAGCCCATGTTTTCTAGATGCTCGACATCCCTGTTTTGATAGCAAATGTTTTATATGCTATGTAAAGATGATAGTGCTTTGGCACAAGATTTTGGCAAAGTATTTGAGCTATGTTTTCCTTGTTTTAAGAATGATTTCAAGTGGTTTATCAGTTATAAAGATAAAAGTTTTCAAGGAAATAAAATAATGTTTTAGCCCAATTTTATATGAATTTTGCTAAAGGAAAATATTACTTAAACTTAAGTAATTTTGATATGTGTATGATTATTGATTGAACATATTTGATGGATGATGTTATATGTTCTTGTCATCATTTGATCAATTAAATTTACATGTTTTATCATTTATCATACTCACATTTGCATTACCCAAAATTGCACCTTGGGATTTAGGAACAGAATTACCAGTTAAGTTGTTCCAATAGTGAGATAGTCAGACTAAACTCCTGAGTGAGCAGAACAACATCCAGGAGATCAGATAAATTGATTATATTAGGATGCCTTGAACTAATCAAAAAGACAGGACTCATGGATTTAAAACCAAATACGACTGAAGTAAGACTGGTGTAGGGTCATGCCTTATGCTTCAACCAGTAGCCCCTGGTTGGTAAAGGTCGGCGATTCCAGTGTGTAAGGATTTGTCGGCAGTGAGACTAAAAGATGTGTACGCATGGAAGGGAACTCGTAGCTCTATATGCTCATAGAATTGTTTGTTTTCTCCTAACCATTTTTGGAGACTTCCTAATCGTATTTGGAGATTTTGGGACATTTGGTTATGTTTTAGCCCGAGTCAATGTGATAGATTATTAGTTGGCATATGAAAACTAGTAGGTTTGTAGTGACCCTTGAAAACTACGATTTGAGACAAACAGTCAATTTTATGGGACGGGTAAACTTTGGGAATGCACAACCCTATAATAACAAACTAGTCACATTTACTTATATTGCATGCATATGATCATATCATGTTTTGTTTTAACCATCATGGTTGTAGGTCCATGATTTATGTTTAGATTGACATATTTTAATAAAATAATAGTGAGGAGAAAACCCATTTTGTTCTACGGCACGGTCTTACTAGATATGCTTTTTGGTACAAGATATATATTATTATTTACACTAGACTTTTTGTCTGACCCGAAGTTTTTGTTTTTCCCCTTAAACTCTCAGATACTCATTTGAGTAGATCAAGAGTTGGGGTTTTTAGAATAGATGAACAAGCATCCAAAGACATGCAGGAGGCAAGCTAATATTAGGAGTTATTTCCACTCTGTTATTTGAATGGACGTAATGACATGGTTTATAACTGTCAAGTAGTTAGACTCTGATAATTCAATGGGGGGCATCTTTATATGTCGCTCTTGGAACATAATTGTAATTATTATATTTTCTATGAACGTGGAATCGATGGGATTATGTAACGAATGTGAAATATTATTAATGAAATGTCTTTTAAAAATTTTCATATTCATGTGCTCGTGATGTTATAGATACAATTAATGGATCTCTTTTGTCATTGGGAAATAATACTATGGATGACGCAGTATCCATAGCTCTTAGTTTAGGGTGTCAAAATGGGGGATGTTACAACTTGGTATTAGAGCATAGGTTTATGTAAAACTTGAAAGATTTTGAATACATAATCCAAATAAATCAAAGAATAATATTGGGGTATGGGATAGCGCTATAGTAACGTACTTGTTATTTGATATATATAAGTAAGTAATTTATCTCTATTCTCCCCTCTCTCTTAGACCATTCTTATTTATCTTGCGAAGACTCATATGCAGATTATGAGAAAGCAAGATATGGAAGCTGGAAATGGAAGAGTGAATCTAGGAGGAGGAAGCGCCACAACTAATGGAAATGTTCGACCTAATACTAGAAAGAATCCGAGTCGACGAACAAATGCTAATCCACATCCAAATGCTAATATGAGTGTTGGAACTCCGTCAGTAGATATGAGAGCTATGTATCAGTTCTTCGTGAATATGGTGCAAGCTAGAGCAGTAGCTGGTTTGGCTAGAGGAAACATTGATAACGCGGGAGGTACTAATCCCGAGGTAGCTACTCACAATAATTATGCCATGTTAAGCCGTGATTATACCAGACTAGGAGGAAAGCCTATTATAGGAACGAAAAATGCCACTGAAGTTGAGATATGGTTGTTGCACTATGAAAGGATCTTTTCTGACTTAGGTTGAATGATGAGCAGAATAGTAGGTTGGCACCTAGACAGTTGCATGGAGCTGCTTTGTATTGGTGGAACGGTGTGACTGTAGGAGTGCCAAAGGAGAATTTGACATGGGCTAAATTTAGAAGGAGATTTGAGGAAAGGTTTTTGTCCGAGATAGCTAAGTCAACTTTGCTCAGGAAGTTCACTGAATTGGAGCAGGGAGAGATGTCTATACTAGAGTTTGCAACTAAGTTTGATGAGTTTTCTAGATACGAATATGCTACTATTGATATCGTGATAAAAAGGAATGAGAAGTTCATTTATGGATTGAAGCCAGAAATTGCCAGGGCATCTATGCCGCATCTCAGAGATCCATGTAATGTAGTGGTGGAGATGACGTTAAGGAACGAGGAAATTCTTTTGACATTTGGAAGTGAAAAGCATGTAGAGAGTCAAGGTTTTCAGGGTAAGAAGAGGAAGTTCTTTAATAAGAAGGGAGCTTAGAAGGGTGGAGTTGCCAAGAAAGGGAAGGCTAATGTTGTTTGCTATAAGTGTGATAAGAAAGGGTACTTTGCTAATGAGTGTCGATCTGGTAATGAAAAGAAGGTTGTGGGAAAGAAGGGAGTGAAGTGTTACAACTACAACCAAACGAGGCATTATAAGAATGAATGTCCAGAATTGGGAAAGGCTGATAAAGGGATAGTTTTTGCTCTGGAATTATCATCTTCTGGATTGACTGCAGATGAGAAATGAAAGTCTATGATAGGAGGTATGCTTTTGATTCATGGCATACATGTTAAAGTATTATTTGATATTGGCGTGTCACATTATTTTATCTCGTAATGTTTGGTGGATAAGTTAAATCTAGAACCATTATACCTTATTACTTCCTTAAGGGTTGTGAATCCAATAGGAGGTTATGCAACTCTTGGGACGACATGTGACCATTTAGGAATTGAGTTGTTAGGTCATGCATTTACGTGCAATTTACATACGTTTGATTTTGTGGGTTTTGGGATTATTCTAGGTATGGATTGATTAAGCAGATATGATGCTAGGATATTTTTCTAGGATGAGAATATATCATTAAGACACCCTAATAGCCGTGATCGAATTATATACTCAGTAGAAAATTCGAATTTGGATATATTTGCTTTATTAGATGTAATGAAAGTGGAAGATGAGGTGAATCAAGTTTTCATTGTAAGAGAATATGCGAATGTTTTTGAGCCAATTACATGACTACCATCGAAACGGGTTATTGAGTTTCAAGTAGATCTTGTACCTAGAGCTAAACCCATGAGTAGACCGCCTAGCAGAATGACACCTACTAAGATGAAAGAATTAAAGATGCAGCCGGTATACTTAGAAAGAAAGAATTTTATTAGGCCAAGCAGTTCGCCTTGGGGAGTGGCCGTGCTATTCAAGAAGAAACCGGATGGGTCATTAAGAATGTGTATTGATTATCGTAAGTTAAATGAGAAGACGATAAAGAATCAGTATCCTTTATCGAGAATAGATGAATTGTTTGATCAGTTGAGTGGAACCAAGGTATTTTCCCCAATTGGATTTAGCAACAGGGTTCCATCAATCGAGAGTGGCAGAGGATAGCATTCCGTTAACGGCATTTCGAACAAGATATGGTTTGTGTGAATGGTTAGTCATGCCCTTTGTAGTGACCAATGCGCTTGCTTACTTTGTGGATTTGATGAATTAAACCTTCCGAGAGCATTTAGACAGATTTATTAGTGTTTATGGATGACATTCTGATATATTCTAAGAATGAATGAGATCACGCTAGAAACATTAAGGCAGCATCAACTAAAAGCAAAGTTTTCAAAATGTCATTTTTGGAAGAGATAAGTGAAGCTTCTTGGTCATGTAGCTTCAGAAAATGGGTTATCAGTAGATCTAGCTAAGATTGAAGCTGTTGTAATTGAAAAAGACCCAAAACTGTGATCGAGATAAGAAGTTTTCTGGGGTTTGCTGGCTATCATCGGAGATTCATCAAGGATTTCTCTCGTATAATGGTAGTTGTTCCGGATGGAAATCAAGATTTAGTGGTTTATATTGATGCATATGGGTTAGGGTTAAGAGCTGTGTTAATGCAAAAAGGTAAAGAGGTTGCCTTCGCTTCTCGACAGCTTTGACCATATGAAGTTAGATATCCGACTCATGATTTAGAGTTAGCAGCAGTGATCTTTGCTTTGAAAGTGTAGAGACACTATCTTTTGGGAGAACGATTCAAGTTATTTATGCATCATAAGTTTTTGAAGTATTTATTCTCTCAGAAGGAGTTGAATATAAGACAACAAAGGTGGCTAGAGTTTTTGACAGCTTATGATTTTGATATTTAGTATACGCCTGGGAAGGGAAATAAAATTATAGATGCACTTAGCAGGAAACATCAGGGTATGGTGTTAACTATGTTAGCGGAATGGAAAGATTTAGAGGCTTTGACTACTTATGGTGTGCCATTAAGGTCGACAACTAGTTCTAGCTGGAACATTGCAATGTTGTCATGGTTGGAAGTTCAACCAACAATGATCGAAATAATTACATCTAAATAGAGAGATGACCCATTACTAGCTGTAACACCCTATAACATCAACAATAAGATAAGTTGGATAAATTAAATTAAATTAAATAAGGGTAAAAATGGAAATTTTGCAAAAGTTGAAATTTGACCAGGAAATTTATGTCGTTGCGTTCGTGGCGAAATTTTGATTAATTTCCATATACAAAATGTTGAAAATGAAGATTAAACAAAAAAGTTATGGACGTTTGAAGTTTTGGGTTCAAAATGATTAAAATAGAATTCAAATTCAAATGGATAATTAATTTTAAAATTTGAAATTCAAAAACTAACGGTAGAAAAACTTAGGGATATTGGAAATGTTAAAAATCAATTAAGGAATATAATAAATCAAACAATGACAAAAATCAAACGTTCCCAAAATAAGGGAAGAGGTCGACCCCTGACCTCGACTGGTTGACCACTTCCTGTATGATAGTGGTTAGAGTTTTGCAATTTTGAACGTTTCGGATTTAATTGTTTAAATCTGACGGTTCCGTTGCTTTCTCACCACTATAAATAAGACCTTACACCCCTCACTTTTATTTACATAATATTTTATGAACAGCAGAAAAGCTCTGTCAGTTTGTCTCTTCAAGATTCAGAAAAACTCCACTATGGTTTCAGGTAAAAATCCTATAGATCTATCTTTGTTTATTATTTATTTTCTCAATTTCTTCTCCTCCAAACCTTTAATTTTCTGAATTTAATGATTATAGAAGTCCCTTGCTATATATATATATATATATATCAAAAAGAAGAGATCCGATAAGAGATTGCCAAAGACGTGTCAAATCCAAAGGAGGCAAACCTAAGGCTATACTTGTAACGACCCGATATTTTGGACCATTCGCATCCATTATAAGTGTATAGGTAGACACTCATGCCGGAGTTGAATTGCTCAAAATACCGCGTTGTAAATAAAATTTGGCAAATCTCAGAATATACAGTAAATAAATATAATCACAGATCACAGACACAGAGTAAAATAATGCAGCGGAAGTAAAAGAAATAGTAGTTCATGAAGCTACTATATAAATATATCAGAGTTACATAAGATACAACAGAAGAAATAGAGTACAACAAAAGTCTCAATAAAATAACCAAGTACAAGCTGAGTAGAACAACGGAACTGGAATAGATAGGACATGACAAGCAGATAATCTCCAGCGATTCAAATCTCCAAGAGAGTGGAAATCCAAATCTGTGAATAACTCAGGCTGACCCGAGCGTAAAGCAAAACACAAAACACTCGAGTCAGGACAATATATACTTATATAATGTAAACCAACTCAAGCGAACTGTAATAAGGGTACAAGTAACTTAGAAGATGCTTGGGACCGCCCATCCTCTAAGGATCCGTTAAACTATCTACTATGTAGTAATATACGCTATATATAGTAGTGTCTAATCAGTAAAGTATAATCATATAGAAAATAGCGTTAAGGGGATGGAGAACCTTAACGCGGTCGGATCTTTAAAATCATAATCGTAGTAAAGCTCGATATGGTAGGTGACACGGCACAACTAGGCAATGCCAGGGTAGATATACCAATTACGCATCCGGACTAGTGGTGACGCATAGCAGCCACTACCGCCCACCTCGAACAACACTCCCAAATCAAGGGTGCGCACCAAATCAATCACAAGTAATAGAATGGTATCGAAGAAGTGTGTCCGATCAGAGGTGCTACCTCATTGGTCCGTCAATCGCTCCTGTTTTAGCCACCTTATGCCAACTCATGGGAGTTGGGTCCACGTATATACCTTAGGATCGTCGCCACCATCCTACTTCATTCTGGAATCTCCACCGCGTACACGGTTGCCAAAGTGGTTTTCGGTAAGACAGAGAGTATGTCCATATCCGATCCCGGTCTCTTTAACAACCCAACGTTATTATAACCCGTGGTTATAACTTTTTTAAAAACAACACTTTACTTCAAAATAAAATATCATTTCAAACCATATCTTTATCAAAATAAAGATTAAATCAATTCCAAACCATTTCCATATATTTAAAATTTCATATAATTTCAAAACTTCATTTCAAATCATTTTAATATAATAAAATATCATATCCTTACAAAACTTCATTTCAAATCATTTTAATAAAATAAAATATCCTATCAGTTCAAATCCAATATTCAACTTTAAATACCTTTTAAATTCAAAGATATCGTTCATTTACTATCATTTCAAATCACCTTTAAATAGTTTATATTCCAATCAAAATAATTCATTTAAACCTTTTAAAAGTGTAATTATTATATTTTCAAATCAAGTATTCAATTTCCAAAGTTTCAAACCATTCTGAGTTCGTTTACTAAGTCAAAAACCCTAATTATTAAAATTTCAGCATTTCACAGCATTTAAAAACAACTGCTATAAGTTATATTTGAAAACATTTTTAATTCAGCAAAGACAGCACTTAAAACTGCTGTTAAAACTCAGTTTTAGTTGAATTATAGTTCAAAACAGAAAAGACAGCAATTCAGAAGTGCTGCGGTAGTTCAGATTTCAAAACAAGGGTTAAATTTGGTTTCAGCAAAGACTACAGACCATTATAGCATTTCCAGAGAATGCTATAATAGACCTGGGTTCAATATTAGCCTATAAGTTCAACTGCAGCAACTGCAGCATTTCAGAAATGCTGTAGTAGCCCTTTTATTCAAATTTTAGTGTAATTCAGAACCATAGCATTTCTGAATGCTATTAAAAGTGATTTCCAGCTTTTTAGTGTATTTCCAGCAATTAAATAACTTCATTTTAAACTCTTTAAACATTTTAAAAATCATAATTTAACATTTAAAATGTTTATTTACATATCATTTAACATGTATCTTTTTCACAATAAATTTCTTATAATTAAATCCAATTTTCAACAATTTACTTAATAAATTTAAGTGTAAAAGTTTCCAATTCTTCACATTTCAACAAATAACTTAACACTTCAAATTTAAATTACCATTTCACAAATTTAACTAAATTTCCAATTTTATTTAATTAACTAAAACCTTTAATTAAAACCAAATTTCACATTTCCAAGTCAAGTTATATTTTAAAAGATCACTTTTAAACATTCATTTATTTAACCACTTAAATTCATAGAAAAAATCAATAATACTTTAATAAATCACTTAAATTCACATTTAATCAAATTATCATATTTACCATTTCCAAATAAAATTTAATATCCATTTTATTTATATAACTTAAATATCATTTTTAACCAAATTCCAAATTTCCAACTTAAGTTATATTTCAAAAATCCAGTTAAACCATTCATTAATTACATTTTTAACACATAGAAAAATCATAATTTCTTTATTTTAAACATTTCAAAATCTATTTAAATCAAATTTCATAAATTTATATTTTTAAAATACTTAAAAATATTCAAAACACTTTATAAAATAACCACGGGCCTGTATATAATTTTCTAACCTAGGTCAAGTGATACGGATATGTATCATTTCAATCCGCAGTTAAAAAAGAAAAATCCGGGTTCTATCATTTCAAACCCGCAATCCCAAGTTAAAATAAATTAAATAAAAACCATTCAGGCCTATCATTTCAGCCCATAACGATTTTTCCCTATTCTAAAGTCCGTTCGGGTATGTATCATTTCAACCCATAGTGATTCTAGTCTACAGGGAACTTGCAATGGTGATAACAGATATAAATAACAGAATAACATTAAATAACAGTAACATATGATATAACAGGTGTAATAACAGGTGTGAACATCATATGATAATAATATAGGCATATATAACATGATAATATATTTCTACAGATTCACAGGGTGTCAATTTACTAGTTATATAGGTACATATTGTCTGGTGAGAATAACTCACCTGTATTGAGCTGGAGAAGACAACCAACACACACATCACAGAATCCACAAAGGCACGAGAGTATGATGATGATTTGGGTGTGAGAGACAAGGTTAAATTCCTTGGATACATGGGACAAAACAATTCAAATATACATTAATAAACACTAAACAACAATTTACATAACTTGCAAATGCTTGCACAAAACACTATCAAACCAATTTCACTTGCCTCCATCCCACATAGGTTTAGCCATGGCTGGAAAATACACGGCTATGGCATGTTCTAGGATCTGGTTTTGGACCTATAGGGGTCGGCCATGTATAGAGGAATTGGTGCAATTGTTTGTGAAGCAAAGTCTAGTGTTCAATGGCAAAAACATGGATTTTCAAAGCATCTTATGGCTCGGCCAAGGCATATAGGGGCCTGTATATTTCAGGTGTGGGCTGTAGGGGAGGTGCAGAGGTGTGTTAGGTTGAGATCTGGTCAGTGGTGGTGGTGGTTGGTCGGCCTAGGTGGAAGAGAGAGGTGGTGATAGGCCTAGGTGTGCTCGGCTTGACCATGCAGGTGATGTTGCTCAAAACTATGGTGGATTCACATCACAAAGGGGCTCGGCTATGGCATAGGAAGGGGCTGGAGGTGATGTTGGTCAGAGGGGATGGTAGTGGAGGTGGCCAAGGTAGTGGATGTGGTCAGGCCGATCCAAAGAAGGGGATGAAGGCAAGGCAAAACACATGAAAACAAAGAAGAAAACATAGAAAACAAAGGAAAAAGAAGAAGTTTTTACCCAAAATTTTTGTGAAGCAATGGCCGGCTATTTTTCTTTGAGAAGAGAAGGTTTTGATACGAAATGAATGAGAAAAATTTGTGCAGCTGAAAGAATTTAGGTCGGCCAAGCAAAAGTGAATGCAGGAGTTTGGAAAACAAAGAGGTAGAAAACCAAAACCCTTAAGCAAATCAAGAGTCACGACCTTTCAAATTTCCTCTATTTTAATTTAACTTATATATATATAAATCTGATAATAAAGAGTAAATAAACTCAGAAATAAAGTAAATAAGAAAAATAAATAAATAAATTTTATATTAATTAAATTAAATGAAGAAAAATAACACTATATACAAACTAGGTTAAATAAACTGAAACAAATTCAAATAATCTTTGGAAAAATCTATTCTAATCTAAATACATGTAAAGTGAATATTAATAAAGTAAAACAAAGAAAATAAAGTGAATGTATAAAATAAATAAATAAATTTTAATTATATATAGTTAAATTAAGAAAATAGCAAAAAAAATAGAAATTAGGCTTTAAAATTACAAAATAAATTCAACAAGCTTTGGAAAAATTTTATAATCACTTTAAAATTATTAAAAGACAAAATTATACATAAAATAAAATATTAACATATATTAGAACAAAATATGACAAATAAAATATAATTTATATGTTTTTAAAATAAATAATATTGCAAAATAAACAGTTTATACACAAAATTGAAAATTACATAACTTCTACAATATAAGTCCGTTTTCAACGAAACGAAAAGCAGTATTCATGGAATTAAATCTATTTTCATAATAAAAGATAAAATTTAAGAATTTTAAATATTTAAATTTAAAGTTTAAAAGTCAAAGTTTGACCAGTTTGAACAGAAATTCACTTTACAGTAAAATATCCAATTTTTACCAGTTTGAAATTATAATTTACATAACAATCAAAATATATATTTAGAAATGAAATATTTGAAACAAAACAAGTTTAAAATAATTTCAAAAGTTTTTCAATCAGGAAATTCAATTTAACAGAAATAAAATATAAAATAAAATAAGCCTAAAATGTAGGGTTGTTACAATACTGTGAGTAGAAATCTTAGCTTTTCTATTTTAGTAATTGATTAGTGTTATTTGGGTTTGAATATGTCGTGGGGAGTTTTGGTTTGTGAAAACTTCATATTATGAACACCCAAAACTCGTTCAATGCCAAATGTCAATTCTAGGTTGAAATATCAATTTGTTTATGTTAAAATAATGAAATTATGTAGATTTGTCGCTTTTATAATTTTACCTTCTATTTCACTCCTTACTCTTTTTCTTTGAATTTGATTGAAGGACTTTGATAACGGAATAGTGTGTAAAGTACAGATTTTCGTAGTCTGTAGTGCTAATTCCCTCAAATTAAATAGAAATTCCTCCGTTTATTTTTATGTGAAAAAGGAGTTAAATAGAGTGTAAAATAGAGTTGTAAGTTTCTGTTAGCAATAAATTATATTATTTTGATGTAATAAGTTGAGTTTAAATTTTAATTGTTTACAAATTTGTTTATTGGAAATTTTGGATATGAATATTGGAATTTTGGTATTGTTGATAATATGAAATAAGGCTTGTATAATTGTTTAAAGAGTTGACATTTAAACGCTAGTTTAGGGTGTGTGTTCCGCACACATAGAAATTACTAGGCGCACGTGTGCATTTGTGTGTGTGTGTGTATACGTAATTAACATATAATTATAACGTATAATTGCATGGTTAAATATGTTATTAATTTTATTAAATCCCCCTTAGGAAAGTAATTAATGTTGAAAGGTGTAATAAGAAAGATTTCTTATAAGGCCTTGATTATGGAAATGGTGAGATGTGTGATAATATATATAGAGTGTATAAAGATTATGACTAAGTTATAAGGATGCGAGGTCAGTCAGAAGCACATGGAAATCTGGCTAGCTAATCTAGCTAGCAGCAGTGTGACTTTGGGGCTGATGTGAGACATTGCCTATAGTAAATAACTGCGAAGATGCGAGGTTAGTCCCAAATTCTGTAGGGTAAATCTGCCCAGCTAATTTGCCTACCAGTACCTACGAATAGTCAAACTAATGTGAGACGTCATCGTGGTTATGGGTCATAATATGAAGGACCTGCTTTAGAGATTGATGGTATTAAGTGGTCATGTGAGGGCCCGCCTCTTCTCTATGTAGGAAGTAGTAAATGGTCGAGCTTACGGGTTAGGGACGGTAGAGGATATCCTAATAGAAGGCTTGCTTCAATAGGAAGTATTAAGTGGTTGAAAGGATTCCTTGCAATGTTAGCTAGAAAGTTACTAGTGAAGAGTCCGCCTTAGGATTATAAGTCGCAAATGACATGGACCTGCCTTATATAAGGTAGTAAATAGTCAGAGTGTGCCTAATTCCTATTAAATGGTATTAAGTGACTCGGGTACAATCTTTTGCATTGATAGGACATTATTGACGATAGATATGTGTTATTGGAATGACGGCAAGTTAGCTATGAGCTTATATTTGGAAAGCCTTTTTATATAAGCCTTTAGGTTTGTATTTTGAAAGACTTATGTTGTAGCTAGAAAATGTAAGATGTATTCCTTTTAAAATTACACTACCCAAGTACAAATGTAGTAAGGCTCGAGATTTTTATTCACAAGACATGTTGGTCAAACTCCCTACTTACTACAACATAGGTTAGGAAGGGCGGTGCTGAAGGTAGAGACGTTGATAATGCTTGTGACAGTAGACTATTTATTTACTTGTTATTTTATGCAGTTTTGGATGTACCCATGAAATAAAAGAAATGTTGTGATTTTGAATAGTGCGGATATATACGGTCATAGTTAGGTTTCGACATTATGGATATTTTAATATGGTTTTGAATGATATTTTGAAATTTGAATGAAACTGATAATGTTGTTATTATTATATTTTATCCTTCCCCTATGAAATTCTTAATGTGTAGATAAATAGCTCTGTATTTGTAATGACCCGCCTTTTCGACCATCAAAAGTCGACACTAATACCTCCACGGTATTCACATGCCGAGTATCTAAGTACCAAAAAGACAGATTGTTGGGGGAAAAGAAAGAAAAGACATAATAGAATCTCATATCATGACAAGTAATATATAATATACAATAGATCTTTACAAAGAAAACTGTAATATACATACATCAATCAGAGTAACTATCTATCATTTGCCTGGACAGTTATAATAACATGTCTTTACAAATACTGATAAATATAAACATCAAATGCAACAGAAATAAAATATACGTGAATACGTCTTGGAGGCAACCAGCTCGTTTCCTGAAGCTCCAAAGCATCCATAGCTAGATCTGAAAACATGCTCAGTCTGACCTGAATATTATAATAAAATAACGCCCGGATCATTCTGGTAAACCAATGTAAGAAATCACACTCTATATGGATTTTAATGTTATAAAACTTTCAAAACTAAAGGTATCTCATAAGACCACGCCGAATATAAACATGGACAGGCTTGTACCTTACAATTACCAAACCATTTCATAGGAAATCTTCTGATATTATAATAATGTCTAGGGTTTAAAATAAATCTTGAATCATAGTCAAAATTGTTACATTAATTAAATTCCCACATAATAGGCATACAGCTAAGTCCGAAAGGCACTTATTGGAGAATGGATTCCATCAACGACAAGATTACTGGGGTACCACCTGTCATAGTACACCTCTAGATAAAATGTACCGAAGGCCTTGCATGGACCCCTATATGGCAAGACTGACATATCCCTTACCGGATAGTATTCGGTCTGACCCGAATATTATAAGAAAATAACGCCTGGATCAGTCTGGTAAACCAACGTAAGAAAACACACTCCATATGGATTTTAATGTTATAAAACTTTCAAAAATAAAGGTATCTCATAAGACCATGCCGCATATAAACACGGACGGGCTTGTAGCTTATGATAACCAAACCATTTCATAGGAAATCTTCTGATATTATAATAATGTATAGGGTTTAAAATAAATATTGAATCATAGTCGAAATTGTTACATTAATTAAATTTCAACATAATAGGTATATAGCTAAGTCCGAAAGGCACTTATTGGAGAATGCATTCTATCAATGACAAGATTACTGGGGTACCACCTGTCATAGTATGCCTCTAAATAAAATGTACCGAAGGGCTTGCATGAACCCCTATATGGCAAGACCGACCTACCCCTTACTGGATAGTACCGAATATTTCATCACCTCGGTTGCTTTGCAACATTTTCTCGAGAGCTCTCATGCAAAGCCAAATCCATAAATAATAATCTAGAAGGGTAATGACAATACCCTAATTGGCGCGACATACATATCCTCACGACATATCCTCTGTTTTGGTCATTCTTGGTTGTTGAGGCTTGATGTTACGTTTTACCTTCTTAGCAAATCCCACTTGGAATGCTAACACTGCCCTCCAGGCAACAATGCACCGCCATCATTCGTCCACATAAGTTGTTCAGGATATGAACAAACTGAAGGCGCTACTTCTACTACATCCTTTTTGGAATCACCATTGGGATTAGTAGCAAGTAGCCCTTGCACTTCAAAGAGCTCCGTCTTCGATTTCATTATCTTCAAGATCTCTTCAATTCGAACGCTTACGTCGGTTCAAAGTAGTTTTCGAATAATATATCTGATCTCGGTCTCTCCGAACCGAAAATGATAATTTAAAAGCTGGCTAAGGTTTGATAGTCGGTTATTTAACTATAAAAAACAAACAATTCAACCAAAGATCTAACCAAGCATGGTTAAGCACAAAGCAACCATTAAGCCTCTTTATTTAATCCTTTCGTTAATTAAAACGACCTCCAAGTTATATTTGTATTAAAATACCTTTCCAAAAGATATATTCACAAACCCTTTTTACTCTTTCAAATACTTGAAAAATATCGATATACTTATCTCAACTGTATAAGTATACACACAAAACATTTCACTTTCAAACTTATAAAACTTTTCCATATACTTGCATCAACCATATAAGTATGTTCACAAAACACTACATTCCCAATGCTTCGAAATTGTACTCGTATACTTATCCCGATGGTATAAGTATATTTACGAATTTTAAGAAATATTTGATTTTGAAAAACCATATGTATTTGGGTCAAAACAAATGTTTGGGTCATATGGAAACTAAACCAAATATACTTACCACCACTTCCCGATTTCAAACAGTACCGTCCGTCGATTAACAATGAAATCGAACAAGTTAGAAAACTAACCTCGCCTTGACATACTTTCTTAATTCTCAAGATAGAGACGAGTTTTCATACCTCGGGATTTGGTGTTAAGTATGAAACGAACATTTTCCATACCATCGTATTTTTAAACAATCATTTATGGAAATCAATCCTATTCCATTTATAACTTCTTATAAAACTTCTTTTAAAAATCCTTTTGATATTTACAAAACTCATTTCTATAAATCTCTTTTCTATCTATAAAACTCTTTTATATTTATAAAGCTCTTTTATATGAATAAAACTCTTTTATATAAATAAAACTCTTCTATATAAAAAAACTCTTTTATATAAAAATCATTTATATAACTCCTTTTGTAAAATATCATTTATACAACTCCTTTTGAAAAATATTATTTATAAATTATAAAATTCCCTTTATAATTATATAAACATAATTTTAAACCTCCTTCTATAAATCTCCAAACTTATTTAATAAACTCCTTTATAAACATCCTTTACTTTTATAAAACAAACTCCAAATATAAACCAAACCCCAAATATAAAACAAACCTCCAAATATAATTATAAATAACATATGCTTCCCATAACACGATCATTCCATATATTACAATACATTCACAACTATGATTTATTTCTTTAATTTATCAAATGATAAATTTCCCTTTAGAAAATAACATTTATAAACCTATCTTTTATTTATAAAATACCCCTTATAAATCTCCCTTTCCTTTATAAAATACTATTTACGAATCTATTCTTTGTTACAACATTTATATATAAAATGTTTACAAATATTTATTCCAAAATATTTCTATCTCCCTAGAAAAACAAAAATCACTTTAAAATAAAGATAAACCCTTTTTTTACTTTAAAATAAACATTCATTACTATAACAACTTTTCTATAAAGATAGATACTTTTCAGAATAATTTTAAAATATTTACACATATACATATAATAGAAAAGAATAATAAAAGAAATTGAAGTAAAATAGAGAAGTACAAAAAAATATTTTAAATAAAATATCATAGAAAAATCCAAAAGGTTAGATTAAAAATCATTTTCCAAATTAGAACCATTTCCAATACTAAAACAACAATTAATAGTATTTCCAAAATACTATAACGAGGCCAATGGCTACTATACCACTTAACCAATGCTATTACACTACAATAAAAAAAACCTACGATAGCACCAAAAAAACGCTATTAAAGCCTATAATAGCGGTTTAATAAATGCTATATAACAACATGTTATTAAAAGCAGTGAACAATTTAGCGCATAATAAGCGCTATAAAAAGTAATAATATAATAGCGCAAATAATCCGCTATTTTAAACATTTTTATAGCGGCAAATTATGTGTTATTGATTACTATAATAACGTTATTTGTCCGCTATGGAATTCGTTATTGGCCACCAGATACTTTTTGTTTTTTTCTAAGATAGTACTAATAATGCGCTATAAAAAGTATTAATAGCGGATTATGAGCACTCTATATGGACACGTTATTGTAGATGTTGACTTGTCTCAGCACCAATAAGCCGCTATAAAGATTCAACTACAATAGAGCTTATACTCTGTGACATGTTCTTTTATAGCGCTTTTTATAATACCATAGCGCTTTTTCTGTTATGCATCTGTAATGCTGGCAGATTTAATAGCGGTCATTCGGCACTATTAAATATTTATAGCGGTTTTCAAGTGCTATGGTTTAGTTTCACAATTCAAAATTTTTCTACATCCTATTCATAAACTACAGTATTAAATACCAATATCAAAATGCATAATAATAATTTAAACATAAAATCATTTAAATAACGCAAGAATCATAAAATATAATAAATATAGAGATGTAACACATTACATTAAACATATCAAATATTCATACACATAATATCTTATAGTTTAAACCACATAAATCAAAATGTAGTAGCAGATGTTTTAAGCACGCCCCAAAAAATAGTAGCAAAGTTTAACAAAAAAACAAGTACATATTTGGTTGTTTGCATTAAAAAGAAGACCACAATTTTCGCATCCTTCTTCTTTCACACACGTGCAAATAAGATAAATATTTACATTAGGAACGAATATGAATAAAACACTGACGAAATTTGATTTTTAGGTAGCAAACAATAATTTCAGTATAGCTTGCATTAATTAATCAACGAAAATGGAACCACGTTAACCTCACTCCAGCTAAGAAATGAGGTCCACTATCTTCATTCTTCATACGACAAAGTTAAATATTTCAAAACAGCATGTTATAAACATCCACACATCTACTAAATTTTGTTTGTTTTCAAGGACAAACAACTAATGGATCAAAAATATGAAAATTTAGAAATCAAACAGTGTTTCATATTAAATATCCTAAGCGAAAAGCACTTGTAAACTCCAAATAAATATAACGATACACACTAACAAAGTTGAAGGTTGCATGCCCTACCAGTGAATTGAGAATCATATTTTGGGCACACCTGCAAAAATCACTCTAATGATTAGTTAAACAAATGAAACTCAGGAAGTAATCCAGAGTGTAAGTGTATAGCGTTCCTCAATTCAAGGAAGGCACTAATGGTTATATTCTTCACATAAACCAAAAAGGAACTACCACCAGAACAATAACCGTTGATATTGTAAAAAAAACTTGGTGCAAAATGAGTAAAAGCGTAGCCTAATTTTCCAAACCCTTTATAATTAATCATTCAAATATCAAATAGTTCATTATGAGCACATCCAACTGACTTTTTGACTTCAAACCCAATTTGGTCCGAATAAATAATGATGATTTAATAAATTTAATCCAATTTGACTTTCATTATGAGCATTCTAGCCTCTATTACTAGACAAATAAATATCTGCCCCACCGGGTGAGAGATAATTTGCTTAAAAAACAAGATGAGGATCTTCAGGTCAAAAATTTAAAGCATTGGCATTTACATCTAGGCTTGATTTCTTTGTGGGTTTTAGGAAGAACAAAAAAAAGCGCACAGGTAAAGAACAAAAATACCTTCAAGCAAAATCTTCAATTGACCATTGATCTGCAAAATTTTTTCCAAAAATTAATAATGAGGGAGAGCACAAATTCTAGTCACTGTATGCATATATAACTAGAATTAAACAGCTTCCAATGTTGTTAGAGGCCAGTCAAACTTGTAACAAATAGTATGGCAGGTTCAAGAAAGAATTTACAATTGCATATATAAGTTACCAATGTAACTAGAGTAATTAAGCTTTAAACCACTCTTTAGTGATCAAACTTGGTTTATATTTGTGTGCAATACTTTTATATATCTTAGATTCAAAATTGTCTTATCATTGATAAAGTAAATGCATATTTCTTGAAAACAACATGTATTTTTGCATAGACAAGGTTTGAAAAATAGTTTGCAAAATCAGAAAAAGTGAATACTTTCTCGTTAGCTCGAGTACAAGTAACTGTGACTAAACTTTACTGGCTTTACTCTGCTTTTGCAACAAGGACACCGGGAGTTTGTAATAATTAATCAATTAACATTAGAATAATACAAAACATTTGCAACAAGATGAAGCTTAACGTTTGACCAAGCCAAAATGATAGTGGATCTAAGTGTTCAAAGATAATGTTTATTGTTCACCAATGTGCACCCCAAGTTGCTTGTGTAAATATCATAAATGAATTCAAACTTCAAATCAAAAACATTTAATGTATAAGCACGATGCAATTTTATACATAATTGGGTTCATTTATGATATTTACAAGCAACTAGGGGCATATGGATTGATTATCCAACGGATCGTACCCAATCCAATCTACAAATATTTGGATCGAAACCAATTCACTTTAAAAGTCGATTCAAATCGGATTCAAAGTAGGACTAATAATGGCGGATCGGTCGGTGGATCCTTATGAAAAAAACCAATTGCATAACCAATCCAACTTATTTCAAAATGTCAAAAACTGGATGTCCACCTTTGATTTTAAATAAACAAGTTCAACTGACTGTGAACACAATCAATTTTCAACTAAGGTTTTTTCAATTCACTTAGTTTTGATTTGTATTTTTTCATGTTTTAATTTAAACATAGACCTCATTATATATTTTTCATACCTTCGTATATTTTAAGATTGGCTATTTAAGATGTACGAAAATGAAGTGTTTAAATCATAACTATTTTATTCTAATTGAAACATAGTATTTCAAACTAAGTATATAAAGTTTGGTTATTGTCCAACCACTTGCAGGTTGATTGTTTATCTAAATATATGAATCGCTGTTATTTTATTCACTTAAATGTCAATAAAATAATTTAATAGGATTCACTTTAGTATTGATAAAATAAAAGTAATGCCTTTTTTCTATCTATGTTAATTCAACTTGAATCCATAAAAACAATAATTCTATGCTTAAATCAGTTTCCTTTAAAATGTGATAAGAAGACGAGTTTATCCCTTTAATTAACAAATATAATCTAGTTTACAAACTCAAAATTTTGATATAAACAACCATGTATAACAATGGTAGAAATTAAAAATAAAATTTAATTAGATAACAAAAATTGGACATTAAAAACAATTTAACCCAAAAAAAATATCTAGAAATATAAATAAAGTATTGTCTTGGATAACGTAAGTCCTAAAAAATAATTAATGACTTTCATGCAAACAATCCCTAGGTATACTAATTTGGCAAATTGGATGTGGATCAAAAAGTTCAATCCAACAACATATTGGATCAGGTTGAATTTTGCCTAAATTAACTGGATTTGAACTGCCATGTAGCCCTACAAGCAACTTTCATCAACTCTTCTTCCTCTCATTCCCTCTTTTCCATTCTTTCTTCTTTTTATCAAACAAAATAAAAACAGTAACTATGCAACTTCACGTACAGTTGAAACAACAATGTTCGGCTTTCTCCCCAATCAATTTTCCTTATTAATAGTAAAGAAAGTAGGGTGGCAAAAACTCATAGATTGCACCAACATGTCCAGCAGCATAGGCGAAAGGTTTAGCAATGGCACAAGCAGTAGTACTTGCGATAAATAGGACATTTGTGGGATTCATAAAAGGCACTAGTAAAATGTATTTGTATGATTTCATTATAAACATTTCACACATGCAACTAAACAATAAAATAAGATCATCATTCCAAATCATAATGAAATGTTCACTACGTAAAAAAATTTACTCTGTGAAAACTGGATTGACGATCATCAAATCATAAAAAGCCGTTAAAAAGCTTAATTTAGCTACATTGAAGTATTACATCATACGTACAAATCATGATAACTTGTATATTAAATGTTTTCACAAAGAAAACACTTTACTGTGAAAATTTGACTAATGGTCTAATTTTATTATTCACATACATGTTGCATAAAAGTTTTAATGATTTTGAAAGATATACAACTTATATCTATAATAAGATTCTAGAAAGTTTAAGTTCTTCAATTTCATCATTTGTAACTGTAACAACCCGCATATTTAACGATTATGTATTTGAATATTTTATTTAAATATTTTATCGTTAATCGGATTTTGGTCCGAAAAGCTACTTTTTGCATACGGTCAAACTAGGACTCGAGACCACCTCCATTGAGTTCAAAATGACATTTGCGATCTTTTTGAGTGTAAACTTCGATATGTTTGGAGATAGTGGAATTTTCGTCACTTTTTGTTTTGGGCCTTTGGTTTGGGCTGAACCTCTTCTAACTCAGCCCCAACCCATCTCCTCTTCATCACTTCTTCTAAAACAACAAAGCTTCATCAAAAATGGTGGAGGGAATGGGAAATTAAACTCCAAGCTCAAATTCGATTGCAATCCATCATTCAGCTCCAAATTCAAGAAGAATACATTGATTCAAGCTTGGGACTGTTCTTACTTTGCTCTCAAGCCTCATCTCCATCAATTTCCATGAAAAGGTGAGATTTTTATCTCACATTCTTGCCTATAACTGTCATTGGATTGTTGGGAATGATTCCCTATCACTTGTTCATGTGCATTTGCACTTGGTTTGTATTGAATTGGTGAAAACCCTAATTTTTCAACGTGTTTGGCAAATTCTGGGCCTTAGGTCGCACTGCCTTGAAGAAGAAAGCCTGCATATTTTCGTTCGGGGCTTAGGTCGTTCGGCAGATAGCTCGCTCCACCACTAGGTCGTTCGGCATTAGGTCGTAACTCCTAGGTCGTTCGGCAATAACTGGGTCGCTAGGTCGCGTCACAATGAGTCGTTCTACCCTGCTAGGTCGCTCGGCCTTACCAATTCCTTAAGTCGCTCAGGCGTGGAAAAGTCTCTACATGCTTATAGCTCGTTCAAGGTTAGGTCGCTCGAGTTAGGTCGTTAACCCCGTTAGGTCGCAACACCTTTAGGTCGCGCACCCTTAGGTCGCACCATGTTGGGCCTCGACTAGCTCGTTCCTCCTGAGGTCGTTCCTCCTTAGGTCGTTCGACCTATTTAACTCGCGCCTGTTTTGTACTTGAAACCCCTAGGTCGCGCAGGGCTTAGGTCGTTTGCATTCCTTTAGGTCGCTCGACCTTACCCACTTCTTAGGTCGCAACCCCTTCTCCTTAGTTCGACCGAGTTAGGTCGTTCATCCCTTAAGTCGCTAACCCTTAGGTCGTTCGACCTGTTTCTCTTAGGTCGCTTGACCCTATTTCCTTTAGGTCGCATGACCTCTTACATCGCTCGACCTCTAGGTCGTAACACGTTAGGTCGCACAGCCTTGTTAAGACGTTAGGTCGCTCGCCTTTTATACTTAGGTCGTTTGACCTGTATTTTTGTTAGGTCGCTCGGCATGCTGGCCGCACGATCATTTCTACTTTGATGGTTTTGGGATTTATTTCCTTGGATTTTATTCACGTCTTCGAATGTGAATTTTAGTGAATTGATTTGTTTCAACAATCGTTTTGTGACTTGTCACTTTAAAGATACGAAGGTTTTAATACTAGTAGTAAATATCAAAACTCTTTCATCAAACGATTTCAACACTATTTTATTACAAAGCTCTTTTCCTAAACCGTTTTCCAATCTATTAGTATATACAAGCCTTTACCTCACTCGGATGAGAAATCTAATTAAACGGCTTAGTAAAACAAGTGGTATGAAACGCTTGCGTTTACTTCGTCGGTTAATTCTTGGACTTGTTCGACTGAACCTTTTGTGACAATTTCCTAGTGAAGATCTATAGTTTGTTCGTAAATATTTAAGTTAAGCAAGTGGTTATGGGACATGAAGCTAAACTCATATATTTACTAGCTTAGTGTGATTGACACTTCTTGATGATCAATGATGATCATTTTTGTGATTTAGACTAGCAATGTGCGATGTCTTTTTGATTCGGTTCATCAGACGTTACGATGTACGACGTCGTTGTTCCGTTTTATCGTGATTTGGTTCATCGGACATTGCGATGTATGACGTCGTTGTTCCATTTTACTATGTGTTGGTTCATCGGATGTTACGCTGTACGACATCATTGTTCCTTTTTATCATGTGTTGGTTCATCGGATGTTACGCTGTACGACATCGTTGTTCCTTTTTATCGTGTGTTGGTTCATCGGACGTTACGCTGTACGATGTCGTTGTTCCATTTTCCTATGCGTTGGTTCATCGGATGTTACGCTGTACGACATCGATGTTCCTTTTTATTGTGCTTTGGTTCATCGGACGTTACGATGTACGACGTTGTTGTTCCTATTTATTGTGTCTCTGGATCATCGGACGTTGCGTTGTACGACGTCGTTGCTCCGAATTATGTGATTTCTGGATTTCATGTGTTGATTTCTGGAATTTGTGCTTCACCAATTTTCGTGATTTTCATTGATAAGTTTTATCAATTTTTGTGCATTGGTGAATTCGTGTGTCATTGACTTGTTATGAATACAAGTTTAGGGTATGATGCCCCATTTTATCTTTGAGAAGATTCTTGTGATATTGATTAATCTCTTTTTGATTTTCAACTACATACTTATAGTAGTATGCCATTATGGTTATTACATGTCTATGCCATATCTTTTATTCTATATCATGCCATCTGATATTTATAGCTAGACTGATCCGTTTATTATTTTCTTATAAATAATACTCGGGTCAGACCGAGATGTTACAGGTGCTTCTGCTTGACTTCTCTTCTGGGATTACTCTGACTTTTGGCTAACTACTTAGATTAGTAGTTTTTGTTGTATACATTTGAGATATAGACTCCATGATGTATACTTATGCTTTTGTGTAGCTTGTAGCTTTCCTTTTGTATTATCGTGGATCTTTTAGACCACTACTCTGATGTACACTTTCATGTGTTATATATTCATATCTTTTTCCGCCTTTGTGATATGGATGTCTGTGACTGATTTGTGTTATGTTTATTTCTATATTTGTTCTCGAAGATTATATATAGCCACTGTGTGATAGCTTTGAGTTTGTATCGGTATGTCGGATTTCCTCCTTAAATGAAATGCATGCTATACTATCTGACATATCGGTGCTCGCACAAAGAAATTACACGGATGGTCGCTCCTCAACAGCCTTATTCTCCGTGCTAGTTGACAGCACTACACCGTAGTGTCCTTGGCTAGCATGGGTATAGAGGTGGGGCGTCACAGCTTGGTATCAGAGCCAAACTTCGGAACAATGTAGAATAAATTAACAAGGATCATCGTTCTAAGTCCAACTTAGGAGTCGTGCCTTAGGATTTAATTCGAGTCTTCGTACCGATTCATCCTATTTCCTTTTATGTATCCTTGTTTTATCTATCAAGATTTGCTTGATATTTATTTGGAGAATAACTTTTCTTCTTCTCTCTTTCTTAAAGAAGAGAATGTCTAGACCAGGCCGTCCCAGAGCCGGACCATCTACTGTTACTCCCCAGGATGGAGTATTTATGTTTGCCCAGCAGCTTCTTGATCTTGTAAAGAATGCTCAAGCAGCCGGACCCATTCCAGAGCCTACCCATCCTAGATCCGGTTTTGCACGCTTGTGCAGAGACTATACCGATTTGGGTGGAAGGCCATTCAAGGGATCCGAGAGTGTTATTGAAATTCAAGCTTGGCTCAAATCATGCGATCGCATCTTTTCTCGCATGAACCTTATTGATCTACATCGAGTCCAGGTGGCTTCTAGCATGCTCCAAGACAGAGCATTGGATTGGTATGAGCTTTTAATTTCTGAAATCGTAGAAGCGGATCTTACTTGGGAGCAATTCCGGGAAAGATTCGAATTGAAATTTGTGCCGGAGGCTGAAAAAGTAACTTTAGCACGGCGCTTCATAGACCTTGTTCAAGGTGAATCTTCTGTGACGGACTACGTCGCATCTTTCGAATCTCTTTCTAAATACGGGGTTGAATACATTAATACCCCATTGAAGAAAAATCAGAGATTTGTTTATGGCTTGAACAAGAATCTCAAGAAGCCATTACTTCTGAAATTGGAAGTTTCTTTCGATCATCTTATTGATATCGCTCTTCGTCTTGAAAAGGCCGATAATGAAAGTAATGTTGAAGTTGTGGGTGCCAAACAGAACTTCAACAATAACATGAAGAGACCTATTAAGTCTAAAGGCCCCAATCCCGACAAGAAAGGGAAACAAGAAACTTCTGTAGCAAAGACTCCTACCACTAGTCGTGGACGATGCTACAATTGTGATTCTATGGACCACTATGCAAAGGAGTGTCCGCAACCCCTCTATTGTCGCTATTGCAAAAGTTTGAGTCATCATATATCTGCGTGTCCCATACTTTAAGCAACAAGGAGGGAAAGCTAAAGGTTGTGCAAGCCTCTACTAGCACTTCTCTTGGTTAAGGTATCTATTCTATCCTTGATGACATTTATTTTGTGATTATCTTATTCGAGTTCTTTTTGATATAGGTTTCATCTCATTATTTTTATATCAAAAGAACTTGTGATTATTTTTCTTTAAATAATTCTAGGCTTGATGACTTCTTTGAGGATTGCGAATCCGGGTTGGTGGATCCGCAACACTCAATTTGCTTTTTATTGATGTCGAAATTATTTTATGTGATTTTTCCTTCTGAGCCGATTTCTATTTAGGCTTCGGAATTAATTTTTGTGAAAGGATTGGCTTAATCATTGTGAAGCCCATATCCTATTTTTCCAAGCGGACTATTCATCTTCGACATTTTCAATCTGTTAAGCAGATTTCTGTTTTTCCTTTGTGATTTTGATTCCAATTTGATGGCATCATTTTATTCTTTAAGCTCACATGATGAGGAAAGTGTTATTTCTCTCATTCATGAAGTTTGAGAATTTTCCGGTATTTTTGAGTTTGTCTTAGGATTATCACCTAAGCGAATCTTTTATGTGGTGATAAGGTCTTTTTCTAGCTCGACCTTGCCACCGATTTTCATTTGCTACGAGTTGCGGGATTTAGCATTCCATTTACCGCATTCCGCACTCGTTATGAAACTTATGAATGACTTATTATGTCATTCTGTTTGTCCAGCTTATTTCATCCATTTTATGAATCGAGTATTCTACGATCTCGATGACTCCATTCTTGTATATATTGATTCTGGATGAAAATAGCAATTTAAAATTTTGTAAATCTTTTTCATAAGATTTATTTATAAGTACAATTTGATTTTCGCTCTTAAACGAGCAAAGAATATTCTTAAAGGTTTTTAAGAAATATGTTTATCATATAGAAAACGATTTTGTGATTGTATTGCCCATTGAGTGCTTTAAGAATTCTAGTCGACGCGCTTGATCAATGTTATCGATAAGAATCTCCTAAACGCTTTGATGAGACAGTCAGACACGATAGATTGATTTGTAAAAATGTAATTTTTTCTAGAAAGATTATTACATTAAGATAAATGCAATTTTGAACGTTTTTACCTTTTCGGGAAAGAGGATTATTTAAAAGAACTCTTTTCCGATACTTTTATTCTTGTGATTCCCGACGGGAACCAAGACTTTATCTTTTGTACCAATACTAATCGTATTGGTTTAGATGTCATTCTCTTGCAAAAGAAAACGTGCTATCTCTTGTGCTTCTAAATCATTAATGCCTATTGAAACTAGGTATGCCACTCATTTATTTTTGGCATCATTATTTTTGGGTGAGAAATTTGTTCTCGACCCTGATTCTAAATCTTTGGAATATTTATTTTCTCATAAGGAACTTAATATTGGATCGAGTTCCTTGCATCTAATGATCTTGATATTCTTTGTATATTCCCAAAAAGGGGAATTGTGTTGCTAATGCACTTTGTCGTAAACAACAAGTGGTTGTTTCTTTGATGATGTCCAAATGGAATGATCATCTTTCCAACATCGAACGTTTTGATATACTTCGTTTTATTGAGTTTCATCTTATTCCCTTTATGGACTAGCGTCTGATGTTCTTTTATGGTTATCGGTTCATCGGATGTATCGTTATTGTACTACATCGATGTCCCGGCTTTTTGGATCACTTGGACGTACTGTTTTTGTACTACATCGATGTTCCAAATTATTCGAGATTCCCGCTTCTCGGGCGTACCATTTTGTACTACGCCGTTGCTCCGGCTCAATTTTCTGCTATTCTTGACGTTTTCCACGTCTTGTAACTATGGAAATGCTTTTAGGTTTCCGATTTTTATTCTTGAGCTGGTATTATAGTAGGGATTGAAGTTTCACCAGATTTGACTTTTGAGCAACATTCTATTCGCATCATTGCTTCGGAGGTTGAGTGCCTTCGAAAATAAAGATGTTCTCTTTGTGTGAGTTCTATGGTTCTCAAATCCCAAGGATTTCTCTTGGGGAATCTAGAGAATTCATTGAGCGAACACATCCGGACTTGCTTTCCCAAGCCCTTGTGGTGAACTTCTTATTTCAAATTTCTTCTTGTATTAATATGTTTTTCTAGTTGTTACTTTTATTTCCATCTTATATATTGCGAGGACGCAATTTCTTTAAGGAGGAGAGTCTGTAACAACTTGCATATTTAATGATTATGTATTTGAATATTTTATTTAAATATTTTATCGTTAATCGGATTTTGGTCCGAAAAGCTACTTTTTGCATACGGTCAAACTAGGACTCGAGACCACCTCCATTGAGTTCAAAATGACGTTTGCGATCTTTTTGAGTGTAAACTTCGATATGTTTGGAGATAGTGGAATTTTCGTCACTTTTTATTTTGGGCCTTTGGTTTGGGCCGAACCTCTTCTAACTCAGCCCCAACCCATCTCCTCTTCATCACTTCTTCTAAAACAACAAAGCTTCATCAAAAATGGTGGAGGGAATGGGAAATTAAACTCCAAGCTCAAATTCGATTGCAATCCATCATTCAACTCCAAATTCAAGAAGAATACATTGATTCAAGCTTGGGACTATTCTTACTTTGCTCTCAAGCCTCATCTCCATCAATTTCCGTGAAAAGGTGAGATTTTTATCTCACATTCTTGCCTATAACTGTCATTGGATTGTTGGGAATGATTCCCTATCACTTGTGCATGTGCATTTGCACTTGGTTTGGATTGAATTGGTGAAAAACCCAATTTTTCAGCGTGTTTGGCAGATTCTGGGCCTCAGGTCGCACTGCCTCGAAGAAGAAAGCCTGCATATTTTCGTTCGGGGCTTAGGTCGTTCGCAACTGGTAGGTCGTTCGGCAGATAGCTCGCTCCACCACTAGGTCGTTCGGCATTAGGTCGTAACTCCTAGGTCGTTCGGCAATAACTGGGTCGCTAGGTCGTGTCACAATGAGTCGTTCTACCCTGCTAGGTCGCTCGGCCTTACCAATTCCTTAAGTCGGTCAGGCATGGAAAAGTCTCTGCATGCTTATAGCTCGTTCAGGGTTAGGTCGCTCGAGTTAGGTCGTTAACCCCGTTAGGTCGCAACACCTTTAGGTCGCGCACCCTTAGGTCGCACCATGTTGGGCCTCGACTAGCTCGTTCCTCCTTAGGTCGTTCGACCTATTTAACTCGCGCCTGTTTTGTACTTGAAACCCCTAGGTCGCGCAGGGCTTAGGTCGTTTGCATTCCTTTAGGTCGCTCGACCTTACCCACTTCTTAGGTCGCAACCCCTTCTCCTTAGTTCGACCGAGTTAGGTCGTTCATCCCTTAAGTCGCTAACCCTTAGGTCGTTCGACCTGTTTCTCTTAGGTTGCTTGACCATATTTCCTTTAGGTCGCATGACCTCTTACATCTCTCGACCTCTAGGTCGTAACACATTAGGTCGCACGACCTTGTTAAGACGTTAGGTCGCTCGCCTTTTATACTTAGGTCGTTTGACCTGTATTTTTGTTAGGTCGCTCGGAATGCTGGCCGCACGATCATTTCTACTTTGATGGTTTTGGGATTTATTTCCTTGGATTTTATTCACGTCTTCGAATGTGAATTTTAGTGAATTGATTTGTTTCAACAATCGTTTTGTGACTTGTCACTTTAAAGATATGAAGGTATTAATACTAGCAGTAAATATCAAAACTCTTTCATCAAACGATTTCAACACTATTTTATTACAAAGCTCTTTTCCTAAACCGTTTTCCAATCTATTAGTATATACAAGCCTTTACCTCACTCGGATGAGAAATCTAATTAAACGGCTTAGTAAAACAAGTATAAAATGCTTGCGTTTACTTCGTCGGTTAATTCTTGGACTTGTTCGACTGAACCTTTTGTGACAATTTCCTAGTGAAGATCTACAGTTTGTTCGTAAATATTTAAGTTAAGCAAGTGGTTATGGGACATGAAGCTAAACTCATATATTTACTAGCTTAGTGTGATTGACACTTCTTGATGATCAATGACGATCATTTTCGTGATTTAGACTAGCAATGTGCGATGTCTTTTTGATTCGGTTCATTGGACGTTACGCTGTACGACGCCGTTGTTCCGTTTTATCGTGATTTGGTTCATCGGACGTTACGCTGTACGACGTCGTTGTTCCATTTTACTATGTGTTGGTTCATCAGATGTTACATTGTACGACATCGTTGTTCCTTTTTATCATGTGTTGGTTCATCGGATGTTACACTGTACGACATCGTTGTTCCTTTTTATCGTGTGTTGGTTCATCAGACGTTACGCTGTACGACGTCGTTGTTCCATTTTCCTATGCGTTGGTTCATCGGATGTTACGCTGTACGACATCGATGTTCCTTTTTATTGTGCTTTGGTTCATCGGACGTTACGATGTCGTTGTTCCTATTTATTGTGTCTCTGGATCATCGGACGTTGCGTTGTACGACGTTGTTGCTCCGAATTATGTGATTTCTGGATTTCGTGTGTTGATTTCTGGAATTTGTGCTTCACCAATTTTCGTGATTTTCATTGATAAGTTTTATCAATTTTTGTGCATTGGTGAATTCGTGTGTCATTGACTTGTTATGAATACAAGTTTAGGGTATGATGCCCCATTTTATCTTTGAGAAGATTCTTGTGATATTGATTAATCTCTTTTTGATTTTCAACTACATACTTATAGTAGTATGCCATTATGGTTATTACATGTCTATGCCATATCTTTTATTCTATATCATGCCATCTGATATTTATAGCTAGACTGATCCGTTTATTATTTTCTTATAAATAATACTCGGGTCAGACCGAGATGTTACAAGTGCTTCTGCTTGACTTCTCTTCTGGGATTACTCTGACTTTTGGCTAACTACTTAGATTAGTAGTTTTTGTTGTATACATTTGAGATATAGACTCCGTGATGTATACTTATGCTTTTGTGTAGCTTGTAGCTTTCCTTTTGTATTATCGTGGATCTTTCAGACCACTACTCTGATGTACACTTTCATGTGTTATATATTCATATCTTTTTCCGCCTTTGTGATATAGATGTCTGTGACTGATTTGTGTTATGTTTATTTCTATATTTGTTCCCGAAGATTATATATAGCCACTGTGTGATAGCTTTGAGTTTGTATCGGTATGTCGGATTTCCTCCTTAAATGAAATGCATGCTATACTATCTGACATATCGGTGCTCGCACAAAGAAATTACACGGATGGTCGCTCCTCAACAGCCTTATTCTCCATGCTAGTTGACAGCACTACACCGTAGTGTCCTTGGCTAGCATGGGTATAGAGGTGGGGCGTTACAGTAACTATCTACTATATACACGTTGATTGAAAAAAAAATTGATTCAACCCACAAATCATTATGCCAAAAAAAAATTGAACTTCCAAGTAAGGAGTTAAAATCCTCAACTTCCTCAAAAAATAGTTCATTAAAGAAAGTTTCAACTTTCATTGAAGAAACTTCAGTTTAGAATATGCATGTATGATCAAAAAGTGGAGAAGGATCATTATTTTGGTTTTCACGTAAAAGATATACATGTATACTGTAAAATTTTGATTTTACAAATGTACAATAGAGTTTAGTTAGAAAACAAACATCACTTGTGATCCAATAATGGAAATGAACTTTAAACATGGTTTCCCAATAAATACATCGCATATAGATATCTTCTTTCACTTAATTATCTCCAGGTATCATTAAAACCCTAGGCACTGTGCAAGACGGCTCATATTTTAAAAAAAAATATAATAAAAGATATATCGATGAAGTGGTTATTTCACTTCATTATCTACACTATCATATAATGATATTTCACTTCAACAAAAAACCTAGGCCACATAAATCGTATAATTGAAAATATACTGATGAAATAGTTTGATCCTATCAAAAGATGTGAATTTTGTAGTTCTCATATTTATGATTCAACATGGGAACGCCATTGATCGGATAGCCATTGATATTCCACAGTATCGTATAATGATATTCCACTTCATCGGATAGCCTAGGCCATGTAATGTTGGAATTCTCAAAAATGGTGAATGAGATATATCCCACATCACCAAAAACAAGTCCATTTTCTTGTTTATATAGTGTACTCTCAATCCCTATATTGGCCCTTAGGGTCAGGTAATTTTGGACGAGGGGGAGGACCTATAAGGCCATGGACTAACACACGCGCGCGCGCCGCCGCTCGCCTGTCCGACCGAACCGGGTCTGGTCGGGTGCAGGTGCGGGTCCAATAAGATTAGGCTGTGTCATATATTTTTGCTACCTAAAAAATGGACTGATTTTAAAACAGAAGTGTGTTTAAATAGATACGGATTTTCCAACGGTTGTGACCGTTGCAAATGAAGAGACGCGACTGTTGCAAACAGCAACAGTTCTGAGCCGTTGCAAATGAAGAGACGCGACTGTTGCAAACCACGATAGTTTTCGGCCGTTGCAAATGAAGAGATGCGACTGTTGCAAACAGCAACAGTTCTGAACCATGGCAAATGAACGGACACGGCTGTTGCGAACAGTAACACTTTTTGGTGTTGCAAATAAAGGGATGCTACTTTTCTCAACGGGTGTAGCCATTGGGAATTTGGCTATTAATAAGGAGGAAACCTGATCACTTTTCTCACTCAATTTTAAAACCGAATTATCTTTTCTTTATCTTTATTTCTTAAAATCATACTCAGTCCTATCACACAGAAGATCATACACATCACGATCTCGAGCAGCTTACGTCTGTTGTATCTTGGGAGACTTTGAATAAAGTCTTAAGGAAATTGTTACGACAAGCCTCAGACGAAATTTCCTTCTTCAACCGGTTAGATTTCTAGTTGATTTATATATATATTTATATATATATATATCATTTTCGTTTCTACGTTGTACTATTTCTTTAAATAGTATAACGTTTGATTTAACGTTATAGTTATTATTACTATAGTAGTTAGTTTGTTGTTGTAATTAATTACAACATACTTATTGTTAAAAATAGCTAATACAGAATTCCAAAGTAGTGGAAATCTAATTTGTAAACTTGTGAGACGAGTTTATTATTGATTAGTCTCTGTTTTGGTATACTAGACGTATAACATCTTAAGACTTTCCTGTTTTCACTAAAGCAGAGATGGCAACAGTTGAACTATCAACAAAGGCTACTACTGACAACAGGCCTGATCCGTTCAAAGGAGACGGTGATGACTTCATAACATGGCAAAATCAAATGATATTTTATCTCACCACGCTAGGGCTGCAGAAGTGCATCGAGGAGGATGAACCAAAGCCTAAAGACGGATAAACTAGAGAAAAAGATGCTGTTGTTTTTCTTGGAATTGACTAATGGAAGCATTAAGACTTCCTATGCCGAAACTACATTCTGAATTGTCTAGATAAAGTACTATATAAAGTATATCAGTCACACTAGACAACAAAATCCTTATAGACTGCACTTGCACATAAATACAAAACGCAGAATGTCAGTTTGAAGAAGTTCATCGTAGTTAAGTTTATGGAATACAAAATGGTTGACTCCAAATCCGTAACTAGTCAAGTGCAAGAACTCCAACTCATAATTCATGAACTTGAAGAAGAAGGACATAAAGTTGGAGAATCCTTCCTTGTTGAAGCAATAGCAAGGAAATTACCACCATCCAGGAAAGACTACCGCAATTATCTGAAACATAAGAAAAAGAAGATTTCCTTAGAAGATCTTATTGTCAGACTAAAAATTGAGGTTGATAACCGTGGAGTGACGAAACAAAGCGAAGAGGCATTTGTGGCAGAAGAGTCAAAGAACAAAGGGCATTTCAAGAAAAATAAGAAGAAATTCCCGTAGAAGAGAAAAGGGCCTGAAAACAAACCCAAAGACAACAAACGAACCAAGAAGTTTAATGCCGAGTGTTGGGTCTGTGGAAAAGCAGGACACGCCGCTAGAGATTGCACACACAAGAAGGAACGCAACTCAGCGGCAAATATGGTGGATAACATGGAAGTAGACGAGTCTAACTTTTCAACAGTTATATCTGAATATAATTTGGTTCAGAACCCTAACCAATGGTGGGTGGACACAGGTGCTACTCGTCATGTTTGCTCTGAAAAATCCATGTTTTCTACATACCAGAAATTCGATCAGGAAGAAAAACTCTACATAGGTAATTCTGCAGTTTCCATGATCGAAGGCAGTGGCATAGTAATCCTCAAGTTTACTTCTGGAAAAACTATCAAGTTGAATGACGTGCTCCACGTTCCAGACATACGCAAGAATCTCATCTATGGTCTAGTGCTATCAAAGAAAGGATTCAAAATGGTCTTCGAGTCAGACAAGATGGTTCTGTCCAAAGCTGGAATGTATATAGGAAGGGGATATTTATGTGATGGCCTATTTAAGGCAAATGTAGCTGTTGTTGGCAATAAAACTATGTATTATGATTATGCTATTAATAAAATTGAAGTTTCTTATTTGCTTGAGCATGAAATTTTACTATGGCATGATAGATTAGGACACATAAATTTCCGAAAATGAAAAAACTATCAAACTTGGGATTAATTCCGAAATTCCAAGTAGATAAAAACTACAAATGTGAGACATGCGTAGAAGCAAAAATGGTCAAAAAACCATTTCATACAGTTGATAGAAGCACCGAACCACTAGGTTTGGTTCATACTGATTTATGTGATTTCAAATCATTACCTACAAGAGGTGGGAAAAGGTACTTTATTACCTTTATTGACGATTATACACGATATCGCTATGTATATCTTTTTAATAGCAAGGATGAAGCAATTACATCGTTTATGAAGTACAAAGCTGAGGTAGAAAATCAGTTAAATAAAAAGATCAAGATATTAAGATCTGATCGAGGTGGAGAATATGAATCACCATTTGAACAATTCTATGCCGAAAATGGTGTAATTCATCAAACAACAGCACCATATTCACCACAACAAAATGGTATAGCCAAGAGAAAGAATAGAACATTAAAAGATATGATTAATGCGATGCTCTTAACTTCTGGCCTACCGACGAACTTGTGGGGGGAAGCCTTAAATATGTCTAATCACATATTAAACAAGGTTCCTCACAATAAAACAGGAACAATTCCATATGAGTTATGGAAAGGACACATACCAAGTTTTAAATACCTCAAAGTGTGGGGGTGCTTGGCAAAAGTTCCAGTTTCGCCTCCCAAGAAAGTCAAACTTGGACCAAAAACAGTAGATTGTTACTATTTAGGGCCAGCCCAAAATAGTAGTGCCTACAGATTTTTGGTATTCAAGTCTGATATAACTGATATTCATGTAAATACAACCATGGAATCAAGAGATGCCTCATTCTTTGAAGATGTGTTTCCGCACAAAAGAAATGAAGAAAATAATGTCCCCAAAAGGACAAGAGAAGAATCGAGTAAATCACATGAAGAAGAAACTCATCGTGAAATTGAGGAAGTTGAACCAAGAAGAAGCGTAAGGGCAAGAACTTCCAAGACATTTGGTTCAGAATTTTTAACATATATGTTAGAACACGAACCTCAAACGTACAAGGAAGCAATGTCATCTTCTGAATCCTCATGTTGGAAAGAAGCAATCCAAAATGAAATTGATTCAATTCTGAGTAATAAAACTTGGGAAATAGTTGATCTTCCACCTATAATAAAACCAATTGGTTGTAAATGGATCTTTAAAAAGAAGATGAAACCAGAAGGCTCCATCGACAAATACAAAGCAAGATTGGTAGCCAAAGGATATCGTCAAAAAGAAGGTGTAGACTTCTTCGATACCTACTCACCAGTAACACGAATAACCTCTATAAGAATGTTAATAGCAATTGCATCCATCTATAATCTACAGATTCATTAAATGCATGTAAAGACGGCATTCTTAAATGGAAATCTCGATGAGGAGATTTACATGGAGCAACCTGAGGGTTTTATATCGAATGGGAATGAAAACAAAGTATATAGATTAGTCAAATCATTATACGGACTAAAACAAACTCCAAAACAATGGCACGCAAAATTTGATAGTGTCATGATGAAAAATGGTTTTCGTATAAATGAATGTGATAAATGTGTTTATTTCAAACAAATTGGACAATCATACATGATGATTTGTCTATACGTAGACGATATGCTAATCTTCGGTCCAAATACTAAGGTAATAGAGACCACTAAGTAGATGTTAATCAACAATTTC
The DNA here is from genome assembly GCA_030737815.1 of Allium fistulosum. NCBI lineage: Eukaryota > Viridiplantae > Streptophyta > Magnoliopsida > Asparagales > Amaryllidaceae > Allium > Allium fistulosum. Next base: position 146,198,712 of record CM060908.1, on the reverse strand, counting down.
GACATGAAAGACTTAGGAGTTGTAGATGTTATTTTGGGAATCAAAATAATAAGAACACATAATGGAATTGAATTATCTCAGTCACATTATGTAGAAAAAGTGACTGAAAAATTTCAAAACTTTGGAATTAAAGGAGTACGAACGCCGTATAATCCATCGGAAGTACTGCATAAAAACACTAATGAGAATGTAATGCAACTGGAATACTCTCGTGTAATAGGATGTCTCATGTATCTCATGAATTGCACAAGACCAGATATAGCTTATGCAGTAAGTCGATTAAGCAGGTATACAAGCAACCCAGGGAAGGAAAACTGGAAAGCACGAATGAGAGTGCTTGGATATTTAAAAAATACCACAAACTATTCCTTACATTATGGAAAATATCTTGCCGTCTTAGAAGGATATAGTGATGCAAACTGGATTGCTGATTCAGAGGAATCAAAATCAATGAGTGGTTATGTCTTTACCTTAGCAGGGGCAGCAGTGTCATGAAAATCTACTAAACAAACATGCATAGCACGATCCATTATGGAATCGGAGTTCATCGCTTTAGATAAAGCAGGCGAAGAAGCAGAATGACTTCATCATTTTTGAGAAGATATTCCATTTTGGCCTAAACCTGTACCGGCCATATGCATACACTGTGATAACCAAGCAGCATTAAGCAGAGCGCAAAACTTTGTGTATAATGGAAATTCACGACACATTTGTCGATGCCATAACACAGTTAGGTAGTTACTCTCAAATGGAACTATTTCCATTGATTATGTGCGAACAAATGATAACCTAGCGGATCCATTTACTAAAGGTTTATCAAGAGAGAAAATTAACCGTGCATCGAGGGGAATGGGTTTAAAAGCCTAAACCAATAAGAGTTATCTTATACGGAAACCTATCCTAGCGACTGGAGATCCCACGGACTAGGATCAATAGGCAAACTAGTTCTGAATAACTCAAGACGTAATGCATTTGTTTGGACTTAGTCCTACTCCATTCATATGGTGCACAATATAAATGCATGCCTACAGAAGTATTAAAAGGATAAAACTATGTTTTTTAATGATGACCATATCTTGAAAATAACAAGTGGGGTATATGTAGGATACTCTTAATGGTTGTGAGCACCTATGTTAGTGTGAGCTGGGTCGGCTCTATGAGAATATTAAAGGCTTTTATTCTCTATAAACACTCGTAGAACCAAAAATCGTTCAGGACCAAAATGAACACAACCAAGAGATTAGATGTGAAGGGAAATAATGCTTTGTAAAGCTTATTGTCTGGTTATACAATAACGACTGACGGTTCAAGATGAAATAATTCACCGATTAGCCAAGTATATCTGATAAGTTTTAACTAGGGAAAGTTCAAAGTGAAATATCTACTTATCCTCGACATAGCATTATTTCATATGAACTATGTGATATCACACTTTGTGTGGGGGAGACATATATCGTCATTCATGTGGGGGATTGTTGGAATTCTCAAAAATAGTGAATGAGATATATCCCACATCGCCAAAAATAAGTCCATTTTCCTGTTTATATAGTGTACTCTCAATCCCTATATTGGCCCTTAGGGTCAGGTAATTTTGTGCGAGGGGGAGAACCTATATGGCCATGGACTAACACACGCGCGTGCGCCGCCGCTCGCCGGTCCGACCGACCGAACCGGGTCGGGTCGGGTGCGGGTCCAATAAGATTGGGCTGTGTCATATATTTTTGCTACCTAAAAAATGGACTGATTTTAAAACAGAAGTGTGTTTAAATAGATATGGATTTTCCAACGGTTGTGACCGTTGCAAATGAAGAGACGCGACTGTTGCAAACAGCAACAGTTCTGAGCCGTTGCAAATGAAGAGACGCGACTGTTGCAAACCGCGACAGTTTTCGGCCGTTGCAAATGAAGAGACGCGACTGTTGCAAACAACAACAGTTTTGAACCGTTGCAAACGAATGGACGCGGCTGTTGCGAACAGTAACACTTTTTGGCGTTGCAAATGAAGGGATGCTACTTTTCTCAATGGGTGTAGCCATTGGGAATTCGGCTATAAATAAGGAGGAAACCTGATCACTTTTCTCACTCAATTTTAAAACCGAATTATCTCTTCTTTATTTTCATTCTTAAAATCATACTCAGTCCTATCACACAGAAGATCATACACATCACGATCTCGAGCAGCTTACGTCTGTTGTATCTTGGGAGACTTTGAATAAAGTCTTAAGGAAATTGTTACGACAAGCCTCAGACGAAATTTTCTTCTTCAACCGGTTAGATTTCTAGTTGATTTATATATTTATATATATATATATATATATATCATTTTCGTTTCTACGTTTTACTATTTCTTTAAATAGTATAACGTTCGATTTAACGCTATAGTTATTATTACTATAGTTGTTAGTTTGTTGTTGTAATTAATTACAATATACTTATTGTTAAAAATAGCTAATACAAAATTCCAAAGTAGTGGAAATCTGATTTGTAAACTTGTGAGACGAGTTTATTATTGATTAGTCTTTGTTTTGGTATACTAGACGTATAACGTGTAATTCATTCATATAATTAAAAAAAATTTATGAAGTGGTTTGGTCATGCCAAAAGATGTGAATTCATAGTTCTCTTATTTAAGAATTCAATCTGGGAATGCCATTGATCAGCTTCCAATGAGAACGGGATTCCCAATATAGTTATCTTAAGAGATGTGATTTCTAACTAACAAACAAAGGCATCATGAGTTTCCAACTTAACTATTGTAACATAACACATTCTTAAGGAAAATAGCAGCAGCGTCACAAAAGTTTAAAATCACTTCTATTCATTTTGGTACGTGAGATTTGAATTCACGAAATTTAAAACGTATACAAGTATTACTAGTTACGAACATTTAAAAAATTTCTTCAGGGGAGCAAAACTTGCATTTAAATACCATCGAATTTATGGTACATGTGTTTAGTATTGCCAATAATATTGTCAAACATCAAGTGGATGTAACTATTGAAGCTAAAGCATCAGTGGAGAAAATTCCTCCAATGCTTTTCATGATCCTACAAATTGGTTTATGTTTATTATTATTCGTATCTAGTATTTCTTAATTCTTATTTCAAGAACTTACCAGCATAACCACACGTCAAATTGAAGATTATGCGAATTAAGCATGACATAGAAGACCCCACACCAGACTAACCACTCGATTTTCAATAAATGTAAAGTATAATTTAGAAACAGGTAAATGAACAATCATCAATTATGTAATAGCAATTACCATGATCTAGCAGGGGATGCAGATCTGGACTTAGGAGAAGCAGACCTATCCACTGATTTGCTGCAAAAATGTAGCATTGAAGAAAATATATCCATCTAGATCATAACATGATAAAAACATGTCAGTAAAAGAACTAATAGAATTACCTTTGGCTCCGCCTAGGGCTTTGGCTAGGGCTTCTGCTTCGCCTTGGGCTTCTGCTCCGCTTAGGACTTCTGCTTCTGCTTCTGCTCCGCTTGGGGCTTCTGCTTCTACTATAGCTCCTGCTCCTGCTTGGACTTCTAGATTGACCTCCCTCATACATTTTAACTTAACAGAAAATGATAGAAGAAAATGAAGAACAAAATTACTGTACTATCAAATATGAACAAAACAATTCATTGTATGTTGTTCCCGAAGGACACACATATATGCATATATATATATATATATATATATGTGTGTGTGTGTGTATGTGTGTGTGTGGGCATATATATATATAAAGATATTTCACCGAATGCCACATCAACCTTAATGGGCTTTGCCACATGGATGAATATAAAGCATTGGTTTGTTTTTGCATAATTTTAAAAGGTTTTGGTGCAGTTAATAAGAACGTGTTATAGATGGTATTAAATTTTGGACCATGTACCCAACTGAAAAGTTGCCAAGAAATGTTGGATCCATAAGGATAGCAGGTATAATGTCATTAGGATAGCAGTAAGGACTTGCACAATGCCATACACAACAATAGATTTACATATATTTCATTTATCTCATGTATAATATATTTCTTTATCACTTATGTTTATCATCTATGTGATGATCCCATATTATTTATTCATCATAACAAACATTTTGTATCGTGAATTCAGACGTGTTGACGGCTCTTGTTTCATAAATTAAACAAATTTATCAATACCATAAACTAGGAATTCATAAGTTAAACTAAGAACAAACCTCAAAGTCGCTTCCACTATATCCTTCAGTCAAGATTGCAATCTCGTTACAGTTGATATCTTCTTCAACCTTCTCCTTTGACAACAGTGTCCTCGATATCAGCTCTCTACTTTGCACGTAGGCAATCCCACCATTATCCTATATAACTATAAATATTTTTAAAAATAAATTAGAGCTCTGAGTTCTAACACCATTAATCTAGCAATTTTTTAGAGCACCACTTAAAGCATTAAAATAAATAGGTAATTTGTTATTATTATTATATAAATTTAGTTAATTTTTATAAAACTTAGTTAACAATGTTAATATTTTATAATTTATTATAATTATCGGTATTAGTATTATTATAAACTTAGTTAATTTATATAAAACTTATAGTTACTTTATTATTGTTATTATTATTATCTATTATTATTATCATCATTATAAACTTAGTTAATTTTATAAAACTTATTTAAGTTGATCAATAGTTTACTTTTGTTATCATCATCGTTATCTATATTATAACTTAGTATATTTATCGGCATTATTTCTATTATGATTGTTGTTGTTACTTTTATCATTAGTATTATTATTATAAACTTAGTTAATTCTTATAAACTTTAGTTAAATAATAATAATTATTATTACTATTAATACTACTACTACTATTATCATTATCATCATCATTATTTATTATTATCATCATCATCATCAACTTGGTTAATTTTTATAAACTTATTTAATTTTTATAAAACATAATTAACGAAGTTAATTTAATCTTTACTAATTTATTTTGATTATTATTATCTTATATAAATTTAGATATTTTTTATAAAACTTAGTTAGCTTTGTTAATATTTTATAATTTATTATTATCGTTTTAGTAAGCTTAGTTAACTTGGTTAATATTATTATTATTATAAACCTATGAATTGCATTTAACATTCAACAAAATGCATACTTTCTGAGCTTTTATGTTAATTCAACAAATCTAATTAACCAAAGTTCTTTTCTTAAAAAAGTAAATGTTGCTCATTCTAAAATATATATTTTTCGCTAGAAAAATGATATATATTAGGATTAAAGGTTTATAAAGTATATACATGGTGGTGGATTAGAGAAGACTAAAAACATATATTTTAGGATTAAATGTTCATGATATTTTAAATTCATCGGAATCTAATACAATGTTCATGAAACCAACATATAATGTCTTTAAACCAGCTAAGGAAACATCCTCAAGAGCAATCGCAAATGATATTACCAAATATAAATGGTTTTGTTTGTATTCCATTTTGACAATGTAATATTTGTAGTAGTTTTAACATCTATTTTCAAACATGACCTTGCTTATATAAACTTATGCCTTCACCCCTACATGTTAGTACTTGACTAACACTCTCAGACTAAAAAAAACAGATAAATTTAGATGTTAAGGAAACAAATAGAGGAGGACTCTCAACCATGCAAAATTGTAGAGAGAATGTATTTCATTAATGAAACAAATATTGCTAGCCAGTTATATATATGTGTACATACATACATATATACATACAACATATATATACATATACATACACATACATTCATCCATACATGTATGCGTGCGCGCATTTTATTTTGTGTGCGTGTGTTTGTCTATATATATCTTATATAAGATGTTATTTTATATTCAACCTGATAAACATTCAAATTTTGTATTGATCTCATAGCAAGCTTCAGTAGAAGAAAATTCCATTTCTTTTAACAACTTATCCCAAATTTTGGGAAAAAGACTACGATGCATGCAAATTTACGTCATTTTAATCCTTTCCTCCTCATGATTTGTCAATTTCTGTTTTCATTATACAGGATATACTGGCAGTACAAAGGACACCAAAAGTGTAATTCGAGTTTGTTCGGCATGCACAAATTGCCAAACAATATTTGTTGAATGATTATGTTATTTTTTGTGGAATTTTTTGTCATAATCATCTTTGTAATTCTTTAGCCGTATAATGTTCATTTCGTTTAACTTACCTCCTTATACCTCAAATATACACAACAAAAGTGGAAATTAAACTCAAAATTTGAAAATAACAAAAAACTGTTATTTACTAACCTGATGAACATTTTTTATAATGGCAGGTCACATCACAATGACGTCCAAAAGATGCTTACATGCCTGTTTTTGACGAAGCACCCACATTCCTGAGCTAACCTGAAGATCTGCTTTGAACATGATCTCTGAATTGCTCCAGGTTTGCTCTGAATTGATCAGGATATTCTCTGGACCGTTCTAAAAAACCGAGTCTGGGTTGTACAACCATGGTTCTACAGCTTTTTTCCTACACAGCTTTAAACAACTTAGGGCAACACTGATGCTTTTCTATAACTTAATTTGGTACAAGATTTACTGTACAACATTGATGCTTTTATGGTCATTGATTAATAACAATATAGACAAATACAACAGCAGTTCTTATCAATGGTAATTATATAATAAATTTATGTCGAATATATAATCATGTTACTATGTTGTTATACAGGTCATGTAAATCATGCAAAGAAATTTTCAAGTAAAAAAGCTTGGTTGAAAAATTATTTTAAGTAATAACCCATAACTAATTGTCAAAAACAAAAAATACTTGTATAGGATTATTTGTTGTATGCTCAAAATGAAAAGAAAATTTCAACTTTTTGTAGAAGTCAAGTTTTAACCATTGACGACATGTTAAATAAATTAAAAGTACATGTATCAAACTTCAAACATTAAGTAAAGAGCAATGCTAAAATTACTGTTTAAAATGGTTTTAGAAGCTAAGAAGATAGTTGAAAAAAACTGGTTGTAAATTAACTAACATGAAGTAAGTATAACTTCTTAATCATGTGCTTATTTTATTCAACCATACGCAAAATAATATATAAACACTTTATATATAATAGAAAGTATAAGCAAGTAATACCAAAATGCATTATTATTATTATTAGTATTATTTCACCCTACACAAAATTGACTATTGTTACTTTAGTTATTTAAGAAGAAATAAGGAATATACATGTTGTTCAAGATTATTTTTTACATGGAAAAATTGCCATTAGAGAAGAAATCTGAGACATCCATGTTCTTTTGATTAAATTTTAAAAAAACAAGTATTGAAGGTTGGAATTTTTCAAATTTTTTCACATATCTTAGCAGCCATGAAAACAAAGTACAATACTAGGTTGAGAAACATGATTTAAATCTTTGGATTACAACATAATACTCTTATTTGTTATACTATAAACAATGTGAGTACCTTGTTGCAGGAAGTTTACAAATGTTAACTAAGGAAAGATTATTAGTGAATAGGCATGCTTACTAAATTTAGTGTATATGCTTACTTAATGCTCAGAAACACAAACCATATTTATATCACAAATATGAATTTATTTTACTGTAGTACATTAATCAATACAATGCATAACTTTATGGGAAAAATGACAATCTCAGTGTAAGATTTGATACAATATATTACAAGTCAATTTTTAATTGTTAAACTTAAATGCTTAGCAAAACTATTTTAAATTCAGCATTGTAGAATGGTTTTTTCCTTGTAATGCCATAAGATGAATATTTTACAACAAGTAGGTCATAGCATAAGGCAATATTATATAACTTAACATCTGAAAAAAAAACTATACCAATGAAATTATACGCGTATACCTATTTTTGATCCAAATATGAGTGTAGTGGGCATCACAGTCATGCACAACAACAAGAGAAATAACCATAGTTGACACATCTCTTACAAAACTAGCCAGAGTAGCACTTGAATTTCCACTTCTAATAACTTCCGGTTAGTTCAATAGAATATCTTTTGTCCCTTTCAATTTAACGTTGATGAAGATAATCAACTATTGCCCGCAACCTTGCCTCCCCTGTCCGAAGTCTGATTGGAGCAGTTATCGTCGTCATTCTAGAGACCGCCCTCTAGAGCTGTCGCGCCTTGATTGCGTCTCTCCATTCTAGAATGCCACTATTTTGTAGTTTTGCATCTAATTGTATTTTCGATCATGCAGCCTATTGGTGAGTGGCGCCCTAGATTTTGTGAGGCCCAAAGTGGACGCTTTCTCCACTTTAGCTTCCAATAGATCTGAATGAGGAAAATAAGGAAGGAGTGATTTAGGGATTTGGAAGAGAGAAAGAATTAGGCTTTCTTCTAGTTTGTGAGATGGAATAAAAATTGAAATGAAAAGTAAGACGGAGATAGCTGGCGGGAGCGGCCACGAAAATAATGAGGGAGTCAAAAGGGTTACCTAGCCAATTCCTGCTTTAAATAAAGAAAATTAATGCAACTAATAACACTTTACAGTCTAGCGTTATCTATTGGCGTTATAAAATGTAACTTTTCTTGTAGTGTTACTACCTTTATCACTAAAAAGGTTTAACTTTCACATACGCCAGTATCACATCCAATATAGTAAAACAATCAAATTTCAGTATTTAACAATCTATACAACAGATATATATGACTGAAATAATTCAACAGGTATATAACTGGAATTAAAAATCACAATGTCGAGACATCCGAATTTCTCTATGAATTTCCCTATATTTCGCTTTAAAACGGATATTTAACCAAACCAAACCAACAATCTTTCAAGCACAAGCAATTATTTTTATCTACTATATAACATACCGATTAACTAAAAAGGGGAGTTTTAATGATGTTCGGTTTTAGCTCAAAATTTCACTTGCTCCAAATTCAACGAAACCAGTTCCATCGCATAGTTGTTGCTATTACGAGTGCAACGCAAAAGACGCGTCTCGATTGGACCTCGTATGAGAGAGTTATTGATTTTATAAGTTATCGAGATTTAAATAATTAAACTACACAAATCACTTTTATTAAATTAATTACCTAATCACCCTCCTTCTTCCCCAAATTCAAAACCCCCTCCATATCAATTTCCTGTACATGTCCAGACATACCCAAAACGTGCAAATCTTCACCTCGAACCGGAGATCCACACCACCATTTGATAAACCGACTTCGCCGAAAATTCCCTCCTCGAAATCTCCATCCATCCATCACCATTCCTTAAACTCGACCCACATTCCCAACATCTGACCTGACAGCCCTAACCCTCGACCACACATGAATGCAAACCACCCCATATGACCGCACTTCACCTTCTTCGGCCACAAGGTGCCTCTTAATGCCATACACCCAAAACCAATCTCTATTTAGCCTCACGTCGCCTAAATCCTTCAAAAACTCAAACCCTAGTTTATGCCTTGCTCATGTCAAAAATTGACCATCTCCTAAAACACCATCGTACGCCCTCAAACTAGTATAGATATGTAGATCTAGGCTACCCGAGTCAAAAGATTTAACTTTACATTTTTCTGATGAGTGTAAAATTTTATTTTGAATTTTTAAGATGGAGGGTTTACTGTTTTGTGTTTCCAGGAAATGATAATGGAATGAGAGAGGGAAAAGAGAAAGGCCTAAGTTGTGTTGGACAAGCTAAGTGTGGATTTTGATATATTTTGTGATTTCCAGCATAACACTGCATAACATTTCATCCACGTATGAACCACGACCGACAAAACAAAAATACAATCGCGCACAAAAATATGATACGATTCCAAAACAATAATAAAATACACTGGTTATCTTATTTTAAAAAAATCACTAAAATACCATCGTTTATCGAAAAATCGTCAAACGATAATTTAAATATTTTCCAAATTAAAAATTATGGAAAAATCAAATAAATTAAATTAAAAATACATCACTAAAAATCGATTCGTTATATTGATAACTAATTTTTCTTATTATTTATTAAATTTGAATCAAATCTGAATATTTAAATAAATAAATTAAATATTCCCATTCGAAATGTTAAATTTTTAGGTCGTTACGGTATTGTTCTTTTTAACAACCAACGACCAACTTTGATATGGTTCTAAGTTTCGACTGGCCTTTTCTGGTCGGAATTAAGGCTCATTCGTATGAGAGACAAACTTGTTATTTTTGAAAAGATTCTTCCCAAAACCCTATTACACACACATATATATACACACACTCTTTATTATGAACATACGCGTATACCGTAGGTAAATCTTTCTTTCAGCATATAACACTATCCTAGGAAATTATAAATAAAAGTTTAACCTACAGATAGTAGACTATGGCTGAAAATCCTTCTCTTCTAAGATTGGGAACTCCACCAGAGGAATGCCCATCATTCGAGGGATGCTTGAATGGTTTAAACAATACCTCAGACATGTAGGACAAGTCCCTGTTCCCCAAGAAACTACACCGACAACGCCCGTTGTTCCTCCTGCCGAGGCAGCACCTCATCCCATCAATTTTTCCAAAATGTGTAAAGATTTTATGAGTATGGGAGGAGGAATATATTCTAGAAAGGAAAGCTTCTTGGAGACTAAGGCATTGATAAATGACTACAAGCAGATATTTTAGGAGATTGGTTAGGAGGATCAAGTGAAGCAAAGAATGGTAGCTTGGCACAATAAAGGAGAAGCCTTGGATTGGTGGAATTTGGTGGCTGAAGAGAACGTGGTAGGATTGACCCTTGGGATGGGTTCAAAAACCGATTTGAGACAAGATTTATGTCAAGAGCATAAGTGAGCTTGCAACTAGAGAAATTCATTCAGCTTAGGTTAGGAGACTCCACTCTAAAGGAGTACATTAGTAAGTTTACAGAGTTAGCTAAATTCAGAATGAGCTTGATTGATACATCTATGAGAAGGCCATGAAATTTGTTAAGGGTTTGAACTCCCTGCTTAGGGAATGGTTGTTGACTCAGATATCCACTGGAGCTATCTATGAGATGCTTGTTGAGATGGTTTTACTGCAAACGATGAATGCTGAGGAGAAAGAGATGGAGAAGGAGAAAGCAGGACCGACACAAAATTAGGAAGGGGCCAAGGAAGGAAATTTTTGGACGAATAAGAAGCGAAATGGGAAATTTAAGAAGGATGGTAAAGTGTGTAATAGATTCCAAAAGAAAGGACACCTTGCAAAGAATTGTAGAGTGAATCTATTAAAGGAAGATTTTAAGGGAAAGTGTTACCACTGCCACGAGGAAAGGCATTTCAAAAATCAGTGTCTTAAGATGATGAAGGAAGGGCAGAGTAGGCAAGCCTACGCCATTGAGGTTGTCCTTATTTCGAGTAGACCACCCCCAAGAGACCAAGGGAAGACAACTATGGAAGGTATAACTCTCATTTTAGGGATTAAAATTTGTACTCTATTTGACTCTAGAGCATCGCATTCATTCGTAGCTAGGAATGTGACTAACTCCTCAAATCTTCAAACTCAGACTGTCACCCACTCAGTAATGGTTTCAAATCATGTTGGGGGGATAACACATCTTTTCTCAATTTGCAAAGACCTAATGTTAGACATATGCGACGCTAATTTTATATGCAATGCATACGTTCTAAATTTTGAGGATATGGGCTTATTTTGGGTATGCATTGGTTATTACACTATAGAGCAGTCCTAAACTGCGATAAGAGGGTTATATGGTTGAAGAGTTGTAAAGGGCGAGACCTAGACGTTCGTTGTACACCCGTGGATTTAGCCGAGTTAAGTTATCTATACTCGTTAAGCCTATCACAGGATAAATTTTCATCCGTACCCGTAGTTCGAGAATTCTATGATGTCTTTGAAGAAGTTTTAGGGCTTCCACCCCGAAGAGAGATTTAGTTTAGGATTGATCTAGAGAAGGACACTAGATCAGTCACTCTGCCATTGAGACACATGGCCTCAAGGAGATGCGAGAGTTGGATAAGCAGATCTTGGAGCTACTATAGAACGATTTCATTCGACGAAGTAATAAGGATCCCCTGTTGTCTTTTATCATTAAGGCAGACGGCTCATTGAGGCTCTGTGCTGATTATAAGGAACTCAACAAATTAACAAAGAAGAATGAGTATTGGGGATGTTATGTCCCCCATTCGTTTCCAAGAGGACGCGCCTTCTACCAAAGCAGCGAATATTACCTATGTTAGCAAAATTAAAACCCACGGTTCATCAGAGGGACACTAGGACACTTTGTTTGTTTTTGAGTCAATCGGATGGATCTGTGGAGTAGTAGAGTTGTTGATTTCTAGTACTAGAAGCGCTCGATAGCAAACAATAGACGGTTGATCTATGGAGCCTAGAATGAGCCTCTGGCATCAAGACTTGGTAGTATGAGGAAAAGGGAGAAGTTCTGAGGAGATTATATGGATTTGGTACCAATCCATCAGATTGATGGATCGAGTTTTGGAACTTTTGGAATAATCCTGCTTTTTCCTTACGATCTTCGTCGTACTTAGTTTTTGGACTTTACGACTATCTCTCCAGGCCTTCTAAATGTTGATTACTTTTGTGCAAGGGGATAAAGCTGTAAGATTCATCATGCAAGAAGAGGAACTTTACAGAAAAGGGTCCTCGGTTCCTATGCTTCGGTGTGTCGCCAACGATGAGGCCAAGTGAGTCTTGAGAGAAGTTCATGAAGGGGCATGTGGCAACCACACCGGGGGAAATCCTAGCAAGTCTTCGAGTGTAAAGTTTCTTGGGTATTTACTTTCATAATCCAGTGTAAATAAAAAGTTACAACCAAAGCAAAAAAAACCAAAAGTGGATTTTGCTTCAAATGATAAGGAATCGGTAATTCTGGATTTAAATTATTAGCACTTATACCGAATTTTCTACATCTTCATATTGTTAATGTCGAAGATGTACTCGGCAATGGTAATTGTGGATTCGATTGTGTTGCTGAACAAGTCAAAGAACTGAATTCGTGCTGGATAAAAACAAGGAAAGCTTTGGTAGAAGAGTTAAATAAGCACTGAAATTATATGTTAGGCATTTTGATATTTCCTTTTTTGAACAGCTAAAAAATTCTATTAATTGTTATACTAGTCCATGCTTTAAAAACAACTGGATGATTATGCCTGGAGCTGGGTATGTTGTTGAACTTCCACGGCTATATTTCACCGTACGGTTGTTTGGAGATATGTCACCATTGAAAACGGGAAGGCACGACGATATGTCACCTTACGGTTGTTAGAAGATGCCAACTAGTAAATTATTGAACTTCCACGGCTATATTTCACTGACAGATCTTCACATCTCCACGATAATGTATAACCGTGCGGTTAATATGCTAGCCGACCAGAGGAGTTTATACAGTTTGTGTGCATCTTCATTGGACATTGTGACATTTTTCACTTCATACACTTGACATTATACCTTGAGCAATCATTGAACCACAGGGACACAAGGAGCACTCCCTAAACATAAAACCACCAATACACTCTCCATGCTTCACCGTTAATAATCCATTTCACGTGCTTCAAAACGTCCATAGGTAAACTCCATTTCTAAACCTGATAATCAGGTAAAAATTAGTACACTATTATGTAAAGTTGCTAAAATTTACCAACTTTCCACCAATATCAACTTTTCTACTAGTGCTTTGCCTCATTTTAGGATTTTGAACAATCGGACGTGAAACATCAATATACCAGGCTAAGTATTTGGTAGTACAATCTCAAGGATCCACTATAGCTAGGGATAACGATTTCATAGAAAGCAAATGATCCTACCAATTTTCCGACTACCAAAACCCATTACCATACTCAATCCGATATTGATTAGTAGTCAATTATCTATGACATTTTCTTGGCTCCATAGGATTTTTTGAAATTCATTGACAAATCCCAAATTGTCGTAGAACTCTATTGGGATAATAGGGTTCAACAATATCAAAATACAATATAACAGCGTTGTAGAATGCAACTTCAAGTAAAGGGTAATGAGATTTAATACTATGATAAGGATCCCAACATATCTACAAATTGGAAAACAACGTAAGATAGTAAATATCACTTAATTCTTGTTAAGATCATACAACAAATTAAAACTTACATCTTGAGCAATTAAATCATCCATTTGTTCTCTAAGTCAAATTATAGCAGATGTTGTATCACTAGACTGATTCTTAGGTTCCCACCGGCACATTTTAGGCATATCATTATCATAATTTTGGCAAGGAATGGCGTTAGGAATCACAGGGAAGTGGTCATAAATCCACGCCTACAAAAGTAACTTATGTGAGCTGTACATTGTCTATATAAGAAACATAAAAAAATTATAATGCACGTACCGTCAATAATGTCAAATAGCCAGCCATCTATCTAACATCATGTCGTGATGCCAAACCAAGTTGACGATAGAAAAACGCTAATACTCTCATTCCTTGAGCTTCCTCACTCAAACTATGAACATCTGACAAACATTTTAAATTGTTAACTGACACCTTCGTACCAGACTTATCACAAAATAAAGTACAACCCAACAAATATAGTAGGTATGCACGAGAAATGATTTCATAATCATTCTCGGTCATTTTTTCTTTCTTTGCTATTTCATTGAATCTTTCCAATAGAAAATTAAGCTCCACAAAGTACGAATCTTTTAATTCTTCCCTTGCAACCTCGATTGTAACTCTGAGATATTCCATCAAAAGATCAGTCGCATTCCGTTCATCTTCTTCCCGATAAATAGAACGACCAATGACCGAAACTTTCAAGATCTGAGCAACATCATCCAATGTAATTGTCAACTCTCCGAATGACATATGAAACGAATTAGTCTCTGGATGTCATCTGTCGATGAAAGCTGAAATAGTAACATAATCTACGTGTTTATATGTATATTGAGCCAAATCGTACAAATCCTAAATTCTTTACTATTTCAACAACTTGAGTTGGCAAATCCTCTAACTTCCACTCATTTAGCTTTCTACAATGTGCAATGCATTTGAGTGGCCCCCTCTTCTATAACAAACAATTTCACAAATTATAATACAATTATAATTAATACATACAAGTTATAACAGTAAAAAATGTTTAACTACCTCTTTCTTGTTCCAAATACTATGTGCGATATGAGATTCGAAACTTTTAAGATAAGCATTAACCGGTGGGGAAGCAATGGCCGTAATTGATGTAGAAGGATTCACATTTGCTAAGTTCTTCGGTGACACCACTTCGGCCTTTGAATTATTCAAACTCGATCCAACATCTGAACCGTCATCTGAACCATTATCCGAACCATCATCTGAACCATCATCGTCGGAACCTTCTTCACTAGACCCATTTTCCTTCAACATATAATCCTTCGATGCATCATCTTGTGAACTACTACCATTTTCTTCCTCTTCATTGCCAATTGTTGCATCTTCATGTGCTTCCGCTGATTTTTGTACAATGGCTTTTTATTAGCTTCTTCCAGTTCCAATGCACGTTTCCACCGATAAGAAGTATTCAAGTGTCGCTTCCCTTTTCTAATAACCATACACAATAATTCATGTCATTACAAATATATTTATTCTCAAACAAATTTAATCTACAAAATCAATTTACCGTGGATATCCTTTTTTACAAGAAAATTACATATCATCAAATACATCATAATTTCGTAACATTAGATAAATAACAAAAATTTGAAATTAAAATAAAGCAATCAAAATAATAATAATGATATGATACCTCTCTAGGACTACCACTACATAATTGTTCCCGTCCATGACATTGATAAATCATTAGAGGTTATTCATGCGAAGTTATTACATCAGTCTAAACATGTTTTGCATGTGACATATATTTTCACAGTCAAACAAACTGCAAAAGGCAATTCGGTGTACTTCCACCGAACAATATGAAAAATGACGGCAATAAACAGTCGTTGAAATAATAAACCCCATAATAATCAACTACTGTACGTCTCAATAATCATTGATCCAAACCCAAAATCGTTTCTACAATGATAATATACTGTAAAAATAAAGACGACTACAAATAAATTTAAAAAAACTACGATTTACATACTCGACTGAGATTGATTACCGTCTTCATCGCGACGTTGGGAGCTTTGACTGGCGAGTCTACTCGATTTTCTCGTTGGAGTTGCGGCGGAATTGATCGAAAAATTGGTTGTCGATTGAAGAATGGTGTAGATTGGAATAAACAAGCGAGAAGAAGAAATACTTGGGCTCGGATGCTTGTTTTTGTATTTGTCATTATGGTATTAGGATATGGTTTTCTTTAAACAACGGTGCAGTAAGCACTTTCCCAGCGCTTTTCCCAAATTGACAACGTCAGACATTGGCGGAGGAAAGGGTTCGAGATGATGTTAAAGCATATTTTTCCTTTATTGATTCTCCATCGTCATCGGTTATAATAGTCATCATCTTCTTCCTTGTATTCAAATTAATTCAATTTTATTTCTCGTCTCTTCTCAAAATGAACTCCCTCCTTAATTTACACCCAGATCTTAAGCTAACCGGTTTCACTCCGTCGTACCACTCATTAATGTCAAACCCAACCCACTCAAACTTGGTCTTCATCCCAAAAACTCAGAAACCCAGTCTCTTCATTTGTAAAAAGAAGGGTATACTATCTGCTCTTTTTTCTGAAAAGATTGATTTAACTGATTTATTCGATCCAAATCAAGTGAACCCAACTATGTCCTTTTCTTATCGGAGCTCCGACATGGTGAAGCCGAATCCAATAGTACTTGAAGCTCAGGGTAGAGTTTGCACTGGACCGAGTCAGACTAAGCCAATGAGCGGAGAGATGGCTATGATTGTTCTTGAAACTATTCTTCAATCGGGTATATGAAGTTTGACTTTTTAACTTTGGGACATATTATATTACTACTTATTTAGTGGAAATTCCATTGACATACTTCAAGCCAAGTTTAACGCCCTCAGTTGACATTTATTTATCTGGTTCATAATTTCAGTATTTGTGGTATAGTCACTAGCATATAGGACATTTAATGGGTTGGGTTTCAGTCTGAATCCGGTTCATATCCACACCAATTATCCGAATATGGTGTAACTTTAGATGTCGGAGTCCGATTTGATTCAGATTGTTATGTGCGTGGGATATGGTTTTACCCCTAGCTATCCCAATTTGGTACCCATAAAGACCATATTTTTTTGACGCTACAGAAACTGTTTATGTATTTTATTTGTTTGTCTGCTGACTTTGTTTGTGAATCGGTTTTGTCACTATCCAATTGATTTTTTTTGTACACATTGTCTGGAAAAATATATGACATAATAATGTTATTTAGCATGGCTGGAGCTATTGAAACCGTTGAAATTGCTGAGTTGCCCCCTCGATTTTTATAAAATTAATTGGACTAAAATGCCAACCACCACATAGAGCACCTACGAGGTAAGTCCTTTAATCTCGTAGGGCAAGTGCGGTGAATACCTAAACCACGCAGTCGCACTGCGTGGTTATTTTATAATCCTTGGTCGAAAACATTTAAAAATAATAATAGTCAACGTAGGGCATTTTAGTCCAGTTAATTTTTAAAGTTTTAGAGGGAGCTACTCAGGGACGAATAAAATTTTCCTTTTAGCATCAACATTTCGAGTATGGTGTTCGGATATTCACCCAAATACTTGATGGGCCTTTTACTGTATGCATTTGAAATGCACGTCTGGCACGGGTCAGGATCAGTCTGTGATTATAGACACTGGGTTGGATAATTTTTTTAACTAACCGGATCAAACTTAACCCATTTACAAGCCTACTCATATTTACATGCATGTTCACTAACTGTGGATATTGTATCAATTTAGACACAAATTAATATATTCTCCTTTAAAAACGGCGAATTGGAGTTTTTTTCCTCTCCATAAAGCTTAAACTCTCTTTTTTTATTTTTATTTTTTTACAAGACCCATATGTCATATATACAGTAGTTGAAATTTACATATCAGCCACAATCCATTGAACAGATTTTAATGGTGGCTAAACTAAATAGAATGAGACAATCATTAATGAGTAATGTGATACGGTAGTCTATCCAAATCTCATCGATCCTTACCTTTATATTAAATCGTAATTAATCCAAATCGTCTGTAGAATTTAGAAAAGAAGGCCTAAATCACTTTTCAGAAGTTTCAAGGCAAAGCTAAAATTTTACAGTCAATGAAATTTGTTGATCCCTTTCTCTACACACAGTAGTCACTGCCGGGTGTGAACAATTCCAGACCTTCAAGGCATAATCCCGATCAAAAATTTTGAAAGTCATTTCCTATTTCTGTTGTCATATTCAGAAAATGTCTTACTTTCGGTTGGTCAGGCTGGACATTGATTATCGTTGTTGATACTTGATCTTCTTCTCTTGCGTGTTCACAAATTTTAACAATATTATAAGCAACAGTCTGCTATTTTTCTTTTCCCATACAGAGTTGAATTGCCGTTTTCAAAAAAGTAAATATGGAATTAGTTTCTCAACTTCATTCTTGTTGTAAGCAGATATAAATGTATAATATTAATGAAAAACATACCAAATTTTTATTGCACATCTATATGAAGTATTAACTTTATTAATAGCAATGTCCACGTTGGAAGTGGGGAAGTGTTATAGTAATGATGTGTTTTTATTCTCTCATTTCTTCATGACTTAAGCAAGAGGAGAACTCAAGGAGGATAAGGTCTCTAAGGCACAGTTAGGAGCATTCTTTGCTGCAATGACAATAAGAGCAAATGCTTTCCCAGAAGCCACTCAATGGAGTGAAGGAGAAAGGCATGCCATGTCTCTTTATTGGCCCCGTCTCATTCAAGTTCTACCAAAAGATGTCATTTTTATAGCAGACCCTGAAGGTACAATTATGGGAAGCAGTTCAGTTGGTGTGCACTATGCGGGCCAGAGCACTACAGAAATGCGACTGGTTGGTGCTCTTAGAGAAGTGCTAGCAGGTGGTCATTTAGGTTATGAAGAGGTTGAAGGTGTACTTAGAGACGTTCTTCCTTTGGAAAATGAAAACCCAGAAAAGGCAAGTGAATCTTTATTGGCAGCATTTTTAATTGGCCAAAGGATGAACAGAGAGACAGATCGGGAACTCAAAGCTTATTGTCTTGCATTTGACGATGAGTTAGGTGATAGCCTGCAAGTATAAACTTTGGTATTGTGATTGTAAATGTTTTATACTAATTAGTATATATAATTTTAGGCCCTCCACCTATTGCGGATGTAAAATCTTTGACTCATTATGGTGAACCCTATGATGGTAACACTCGTTTCTTCAAAAGCACACTTTTTGTTGCAGCAGTGAGAGCTTCATATGGTGAATCTTGCTTGCTTCATGGTGTCGAGTGGATGCCACCCAAGGTCTGCAGAGCAATTTGCATAAGTATATATATTAATTATTATATGCTCAAGCATTATAAACTTTAGACTCTGATGAATTGCTTAAATAAAGTTATTTTTGCTTTTTAGAAATAAAAGGCAAGAGATCAATTTGGACGAGCAGAAATTAAATTCTTTTAAAAGTTACTTTTTGATTTAATTCGGAAGATATTAATTTTTGCTCTTCGACTTATAAAATCAGATTTGACTAATAACAGTTTGATTTTTTAAGTTAAACTTTTTTGTCAAATTACTGTCTGAATTTTTGACTTTCTAAAAGCAAAAGGCAATTTAACAAAAGTATAACCTTCTTTTTTATTACCCTTTTTGATTGCTAAGGTGACTTGAAACTTTTACCTCACAAGTTGCTGATTTATGTAAGATAAGAAGTCTTGATTCATTTTGCAAGAGTCACGCTCACACATAACCAGCAAGAATGTGCACACGGATATACTGTATTGCTATCTTACACAAAAATTCTACCTTGATTTCCAGTTAATTCATCTGTACTTAATTTCAGGTAGCTAAATTGATATGTTAGGAGAGTTGGGGTGTATGATGAGAAAATCACTAATTACAAGATATCTAACTTTGAGTACCTTATTCTGGTGTATGTTTTGAAATTGTAAATTGTTCAGTTTGTTTTAGAGGTTTGTTCTCTATTATTGCTCATTCCATATCTTGATACCATATCAAGTCTTACGTATTTTGCATAAATTAGCATTTCTGATGTGTTTTATTTTAGGGTGGCATAACGGAAGGACAAATGTTAAAATTCATGGGTGCGAACACACATTTGTCCCCAGCACAAGCAAAAATATTGTTGGAGGTGAATTGTTTGTACTAATACTATCTATTGTGCCACTTTTCCTTTTAGTTTTGACATGTTAACAGCATAGATGCAATCGTTTACTTTTCTAGGATGAGAATTTTGGCTTTGCTTATTTAAATCAAGAAGAAGCATGCCCATCCCTGTAAGTCATTTTTTCATTCTTGATATTGGTTCCACACATTATTTTTGTAATTAGTCAACAATATCTTCTGATTATGATTGCGAATATTCCATGTTGCTCCTTTTCTTCTTTTGCGTTGCTCTTTTCCTTCCTCTGTGCAAGTAGACAGCTAACTCATACACTAGCCAGCGACATATAAAGAATAATTTATGGCAAAATATTTTGAATTTGATTGCAACTGCATACATATTCAAATATATAAACAGTAAACATAATTACTTTCCAAATGAAATCACAGATATTCACTAGTTGGATTAAGGGAGCATATCAAGAAACGACCTCCATTAGCAACATCTGAAAAGGTGCAACAGTTTGTAAGGGTAGGTCATATTTACCTGTTGATTACTTCTGATTTTTCATTTCTATCCTGTTTACGAAATTCAGACCCAACAACCAGTATCCAATCTACATTCTTAACACAATCAAAACCCACAACAACCAGTATCCAATCTACACTCTTAACACAATCAAAACCCACAACGGAAGCAACAAGATCAACACAAACATTGCAAAATGACCCATCGGAAAATATCTCCAAACAAGAGTTAAATAGCGAATTTATCTAAACCCAAACAATGGTTGCAACAATAAGAGAATAATAAGATGCAATAAAGTAAATGACACATTGATTTATAGTGGTTCCACTAACCTTGTGTTAGTGTACATCCATTGTGCAGAGAGCGCTTTTTATTATTAACCGAACAAGAGAGTACAAGAGATTGATACAATATGTGATTCACTCAAATAATCTCACAAGAATGATTTTTTGGAGAAAGAAGTGAAGAGTTTTAATGGAGGAGAAAACCCTAGATTTAATTCAGCACTAGATCCTTCCCTATCTCCAAACCTAACTTCCAATATATAGTGAAAATCCCGAGTGCCAAAAGACCATACTGTCCCTGGAAAAACTGCACATTACAGCCCAGAATTGAGCTTGTTGAAGCAATCCGTTCAACTCCCAACAAGTTGGCAGTCAATGTTAGACCTATGCAGGTTCTGCTTGCTCAATGCTCAAGTTCAGTCTACTGAACTTCAATATGTAGTCTACTCAAACATCCTAAAATCAAACTAATTCAACTCTGTCCCAAAGTTAAAGACCCTTTTGGTTTCATTTTAAGTTTTCTGTTTTATTTTCAATATGCATTACAGAATATAAGAGAAGAATATGAGAAAAGCAGAGGAGAAGATTTAAAATTCTAAACCATTACGACGATGGAGTAACTACGGAGGAATGGATTGTTTTCCGTACTTTGGTTATTTCTCGAAACACGGAAAACAAAATAAATTTGTTTTCTAGTTTGTATGTTAACTTCATTTTTCAAATCAGTTGTCTTTCAAAAATACATGTACTATGCATCTTTTTTTTTGGACGGAAATTTAAAACTGAAAATGGCAAAATACACGGAGCCCAAGTTTTGGGCAATATCAACAGCTCAGATTTTGGGACACTTCAGCACAGGACGTCACCAGAGTGTTCCCAAAATGTTTCAAAAACCGCTGCTGATTTCACACACCACTTGTCTTCAAACATCGATAACTTTTGCATACAAGCTTCAAATCGCAAACCATTAGAAACGATGGAAAACTAAACTCAAAATTCTTCGATTTCAATATATAGTATTGTCAAAATTCAACATATCCCCTTGGCATTGCTTTTCCAAAGAAAAGAGTTCCCTAGTGATGTGAATATCAGATTTGATGTGTTATACAATGTTGTTTGCTATAAAGTCTTGAAATTCAACAATCGCTATAATACTGTTTTTGAAGGCATGTATGGTTGGGTGTATATCCATCACTAAGTGGTTGCAAGTTGTAATGCCCAAATTTAGTAGATCTAATGACCGGTTGCTGGCAGTTGTTGATCCATCATGTAATTGATAGAACGAAATAATTTGCAAAAGGAAGGAACTATGATATTTACAAAAAAGGCAAAAAAATACATATGAGGAGATGATATAATATTTACATAAACGAGAGAGAAAAAAGCTAAAAAAGCAACCTAAATTAATATGTGATAATATTAGGAAAAAATGGTCTAAAAAAGCTAAATAGCTAAAAAAATGCAAAATAGAAATTTATGCGAATATGAATTCATGCGACTGACCTCGATCAATTGGGGAAAAAACAAGAAAGACGATGATGATTTATTTGATGCAGTTCTCTGAATGAATGATGTTTACATATGTGCGTATTAATCATGGTTCAAAATCGGATCTTTTTTCCATTCAATCAATTTGAATTCAACTTTATTCAAAGCTACACACTCAACTAGTTAAGTCAAATGATTGTTACAACTTTGCAATGCGTATAGAAGAAGAAAGGATATTCGCAGAAAAATAAAGCAAGAAAACCAAAAAAGCATATCACAAATCACATTATTTTCGAGTCAACATTCATTTTATTATCAGAAAGTATATCTCAAAAAACATATCCCAAATTCTATTTAATAAATTAACATAAAAGTAAAATATCAAAATCATAACTCAAAATAAATAAAAAATCTCAATTTATTATCTAACTGTCGTTTATAAGTCTATACAAATACAACATACTTTTTGTTTGTAATATTTGTGAATATATTGTGTCAGAAAATGTATTGAAATTTACAATTGGAACGAGATTTTTGAAATTCTCGAAAAGGAAGCAAATTTCAAATTTCAAATGATTGAAATGAGATTGGAAAATGGAATTTCAAACCATGGCATTGATATGTATGTGCGCGCGCGCGCACACACATATGTATGTATAAGCAAATTAAGATAAATGTATAAACATTTATTATTTTGTTATAACAAATTTGAAACTAAATGAAAAGTAACATCAGAGTTTTGACAATGCGAATATCTCTAAATTTCAAACATTATGTATTTTGGATTGTGAGATGCTTTTAAATTCAACCCGATTAAAAAAGAAATTCTATTGACAATTTTTTGTTATTAGTCATTAATTGATTGTTTGGAGATCATAAGAATCTGATCTTACTTGGAATCTTGCTTACCAGTATTTATCTAAGGCCACACTCAAATATGATTCAAACGTATTGTATGATGTATCATATGGACATTTGCGTACGTTTCAGAAATGAAATAATACGGATGCAAATTTGATTTTGCTACCTTGTCTGTAACCTAAAAGTTTGAGTTCATGCTATTCTAGTTATCACCTCTCATTGAGATCGTGTAGGGGAATTACATGCCTCTTTTTTTGGTATAGGCTACTGGAAGGGAAGCTATTGTGGCAGGATTCTACCATGTGGGTTATGAAGATCCTCTGTTAATGCTAATGAGAAGACGAAAAGTACATGCAGGTTTGGTTGTTAAGGTATCCTTTATTATGTGTGTATGCTGACAGTATGCATGGATCAAAATAAAAATCAAGAACAGCATTTTTTTGAACATTGGTTAAACAATGCCAATGAGACTCGATCTCAAGGCCTCTAGATAGACAAATCTAGAAACATTTGTTTTGTCACTATTTAAATGACATTTCATTTGATTTCCTTCCGCTTTTGTTAACGCTCTTTCATATATTAGAAAATTTGTATAAGATAAAGTTTAAACGGTGTCACCTTGTGTCAATAGGATAAATGTGAGGAACCCGCCTCACTAATTGGTTTATCCGCAAGAAACCCACTTGTTTGAAAACGTTGCAGGCAGCCACTTGTTAGCGGTAGAAATGGCCACCAACACCCAGTTGTATGTGAAAACAATAATATCCAATATTTAGATCCAAACAGAGAAATACGGGTTCACAGATTGCAGAAAAGTCACGCAAGTTTTATAGTGGTTTAGCAAATTTCGGCTTATGTCCACTCCAATGATCTTTTATTTTACTGTTTGATTACAGTTACAGATGTTTTTGTCTAGAAAAAGAATGAAGGAAGATATAAGAAGTGATGAAGGAGAGCCAAAAGAAGATCCTTTGTCATGAACCAAGTCCGTTGTATTTATAGGTGAAGACGTGCATGGACCGGGTTGAAATTTCGCCAGAAGAACCTCCAGGTCCAGACAACCCGACCCACAAAATTTGAGGTCGATCGCTCACAAAAAACGATCGGTGCGATCGTTCATATTAACTCCTTTTGAGTTGCGGTCGTTCTAGTAGGTCCTTTATAATGTTAGCTACTTGCTCTTAAAATTTTGTGTCATTCCGACTTACCGTTTGTGAGATATCACGTTTTCCGTGGAGTTGAGTTGTTTGTGCTGAAGATCGATCATGGCTGATCGTTCTGGAATTATACGTACCGTTTGGGGACTTCTTTCTACAATATATTGATGTTCCCGAAGTTTCATGTGTAATGGAGTTGTAGATTTTGAGTTATGGATTGATCATCGTCGAAAATCGCCAAAACGGTCGTCGAAAAACCCACTTCAGGGTTGATCCGAAGCGAGACCCGAAGTAATCACCTTTCTGACTTGAAGCAGGTGCTGAAAATTTTGGTCCAGGGTTAGACTCGGGTAAAATTCAAATTTTCTCCAAGCAAACGTGATTCTGACTCCAAACGCGAAAAACGATCGACGATCGACGTCGATCATATTTTTTTCCAAGCATGAAAAACGATCGATGTCGATCGTTTTTCTCCAAGCAACTCCCAAGCAAACACGTATCCGACTCCAAGCACGAAAAACGATTGTTGCTGATCGTTTTTCTCCGAGCAATCTCCAAGCAAACATGCATCCGACTCCAAGCAAGTAGCAAATTTTCCCGGGTCCGTCTCCAAGCAAATTACCATCGATCCGACAACACCGATTCATCTTCTTTTGCCCATAAATCGAGCATACGAAGTCCGATCGACTTGAAATTTAAAATGTAGCTTTATGAGGCTTTCCTTCTCACTTCATACTAATCGCTCCTTGATTGGGTCAGAAATTGGCTATCTGATTCGATCCGTTGCCTAGGTGAAGTACCAATTCCATACTTATTTTGAGTGTTGTTTATCCGAATCCATTCAACTATATATGCACAAACATGTGCATTCGGGAGTTCAATATAGACATGACTCTATATGCACAAACATGTGTATTCAGGAGTTCAAATCTTTTGTCCTCGAATCTCATGTCCTCATGCGTCGCCACATCCCATCCATTCATTAATTCTAATGAATTAATTAATTTGAGTAATAAATATAAAATAAATGAGTGTGATTCAGTGGGGATAGGGCACATAAAAGTTGGGATCATAGGATTTCACTTATTTGTTCATTAACGTCCCAAAATAAACACGTCATTTCCATCCTAATCTACAGTGTAGACTGTTGGGTTCATTTTTTCATAAGCTATTTCTATATTATTCTTTATGCAGGGGGAAGAAGGTGCAATATCAATGACAACAAAAGCAAGATCTGAAAATGCATCAAAAGGACTTCCAGTGAACTATTGTTCTGGTTTTCGACCGTCAAGCATTATAAATGAGAACTTATCGGACGGTATGGTTCATAATCATCAGTAGAAGTAATAATATAATACCATGCATCTTCAATATGGGAAATGCATGGTAAAAAACATCTGGAATTCTTTAGTAACTAATCAATCATCCAACAATCCAAAGAAAATATTCCCCACTGGGTCGGTAGCTAGTGAACATGTGACTTTTTTTATGGAGTAAATTAAATGTCAACAGACGGATTATCCAATAAAAAATGGAATGCAGTGTCTTAATGCATATTTCATCTTAATTTATGTGTGTTTTCTCATATTTGATAAACTAGTCACTTTGATGTTGGCAAGTATTTTATCTGACAATATCATTACTATTTAGTTTATGTTTCACTTTTTTTTTCCTCCACATTTTCATACAAGAGCATCTCTAACTGCTACATCAAGATGCTTTGTTTGCAGAAGAACTTTGTGCTGCTGAATTACCAATGTCATTTCACAACTTATTTGAAATAAAAAAGAGTCATGTCTATAAGAAGATCACATAATAGTTCACTCATAAATAGATTCGACCAAATTTATACATTTGCTAAAGAAGTAGCCCCAAACATATCATTTGCATAGTTTTCTCCATTATTTATTGTCTGTCTACATATTATTTTTAGGTAAAATTTTATTTAAGAGTCCATAAAAAATATAATTGCAACAATAGGCTCTGTTCAAACTTTGATTGCAAAAATAAACCAGATTTCCATCATGTCAGAAAGTGTGTAAGATCAATTTGTGGAGAAAATTAAATGAATTTGAGCACTTTAGAAATGTGCATGTTCAAATTCATAATCTTAACTTGCTCATTTTGAAAACGCACAAATTCGTTCTTGCGTACTTTTGAAGTGCTCAAGCACGTATTTTGATCTAGTGAAAACCAGAACTATTTCTGCAATTAAATTTTAAACATGACCTATCGTTGCAATTAGTTCTTCTTCTTCTTTCTTTTTTTTGGGCTCATATATTAAATTTGTCCTTTTTTCTATCTTTTGCTTTTTATGTGATCAGAAAGATAAAATTCAAAATATCTAACTAATATTTCAACTAATGACCATAAGTAGATGTATTATTTGGTATTTTGTGAAACCTGTATTGAATACTTTGCTTTCATTTGATTCATCAAGGAATTTCACGTGAGAGTTTCGCCACCAGTGTTAATGCCATGGAATATGGATTTGAATCAACCGATACTCCAAGAACTGATAGATCAGTAATTTCTTCCATCCTTCTATGAATTTCTTTCTCAATTGTACATAATATCGCTCTTTTTGCACTTTTTTGTTTAATGAAAATTTATAATCAGTGCTACATAAAATAAACTTCCAAAATTATCTTTTTTTTCTTTGCCTTTTAGGTATTGAAGAACATTGAGCTGGGCATAGCTGCCTTATCGGGCAAGAAAGGACCGGCCTATGATCGTATCGTACTAAATGCTGGTATGATAGACCATTTACTGGGATGCAGTGGGGCTGAAAATGTTCATACAGCTCTAGACAGAGCCAGGGAAGCCATAGATAGTGGTAAGGCCCTGAGAAGGCTTTTGAAGTATATAAGAAGATCCCATGAAGTATAATTTTGTACCTTTCTTTCTCTTTGTATATTATTAAGATTTATTACAATATTGAAACTAAAATTTCACAAGGTAATACACAAGAAGAAGAAATTTGAAGTGAGAAATGTTTTTTTTGGACAAGGGATTGCACATCATTTTGTAATATGTATGACTTTTACAGTATTTGATTGGTTCTGTTTCATAAATCTCCACGTTTTATTTGTTGTATATTTAAGGGTTGATATAATTCTAGTTCTTTTGTATTCTAAGCAGAAAAGTTATCTGCATATATAGTATAGAAACCATATATTATAAGAAAAAAATTGGAATTCTGTTTCTTTGTTCAGGTAAATGTGTTGCTTTACTGTGTAAAAATGATCAGTACACGTTGAAGTTAGTACTGATACATGTTGCATTTTATGACTATTTGGTAATGTTTCTGCCCAACTATTCTGACTTCTGTATGAGTTAGACCACCTTCGGCATTTGTAGAACAAGCAAATGTTGGAGTTTCTCATACTTTCTATCCTTCTGCCCATGCTTCAACAGTTGCAGTTGTAGCATGGTGATAGAAAAAAAGTTTGATAAACTTCATTTTTATATGGGTGATTTTCTGAAAATGGTTTTGTTTCAAAATGGTTTCCATCAGGTGTTTTTTATTTTATATATGTGTATCTATTTGTAGATTAATTAGTTATTCACAATTCATTCATCTTAATTAGTATTTAAATGAATCCATGTTCTTCTTGTGTCATTATTTTTCATAGTATAACTATATGTAATTTGATTCATGTTGCATTTCACTGTGTATTTGAGAAATTACCGAAAGACTAATACATTGAAACACTCAAGAATAAATACTATATATATGGTACAATCTAATACACATGTATCTAAATACAACACAAGATGTTACAACACACGTTACCAGGTTTGATGACAACTATATATATATTATTAGGGATGGGCATAAACCGCTATATGAAAACCGTCCGTATCGGACCGTAAAAACGTTACAGAAACTCACAATGAATCTTCTAAGCAAAACAAATACCCCAGACCGGACCGATCCGTAACGATACGGTCCGATTGCGATTTGAACGATTGAATTGACCTAATTATACCGGTCCGAACCGAAAATTTACACTAGTACTCTTATAAATGATGTATATTCTATTTTAACGTATATTATTGTTATATTAATAATAATCGCTAACATAAATGAAGAAGTTATAGTTTTAATATAATATTTTTCATCTCATTTTCTAGATAAATGCTAATTATAATTTTATTCTAGTAATTTTACTTAATGATTATGCATTGATTAACGTTGATGTTTCGTTAATCTACTAAAAAAATCACACTTGTGGCTAAATGTCAAATTGAAATATTCATACAATTAAGAACTAATATTTTATTTCAGTATAAAATTGTATGTTTTAACCTTTGAGTGTAGAAGCTTCATACAGTTGCCTTCGTAAATTAATGGAAGTAATTCTTTTATTTTATATTTAATATGGATTCAAACCGGACCGGACCAAAATCGGACCGTATTACATTAAACCGAAATAAAACCGAACCGTTTAAAAGATTAGTATAATGATTTGTATTTTTATTAATCTTTTGATACAGTGCAGAAGCGGTTTGGGCTTCAAACCGATCTGTGTGTGCCCCTATATGATGATAATAACATGTTCACTAAGTTATCAGAGAAGCAGACGGTGATTCGAAAAAAGAGAATATTCATGGTATATAAAGAGCAGAGAAAATAAGGAAGAAGTGCTCTATATACTAGAGTATTATGTTAAATAATGCGACATACAAATTTTAAATTTGTTTTTATTGGAAGTTCCTGTATTATGTATATAATTAGAAGATATATGATATGAATTACTGAGATTTTCAAAGTCATATAAATTTTCAAGTTTGGTGATTTCGCTGTACGTTGCACTTTTACAATGCAAGGTACTTGAAATTTTTGAATTTATTTATTTTTTGAAGAATCGTTTTGCATTATTCAATTAAAGCAACATGTTAAATAATGAAAATGTTACATAGTAGAATGTGTTCATGGTAATGTGATTTTGTTGGTGCAATTTCGGTTGCCTTAGTTATCGTTGCATTTTTTATACTGCAACCTATACGTCAAAGTCTTATTCATTGCATTGTTATAGTGTAATATATATGATTTTAAATTTGTATCTTTTTGCTAAAATATATTTGATTATATTTATAAAAATGACATGTTTCATGTATTTAAATGACACAAACATATTAGATGTTCAATTATAATAAATCATTCGTTTTTTTATCCATTTTACATTACATCTTAAATATTGCAAGCCACTTGAATTATTGTTACTGAATTGTTGTTGCACTTAATTTGAAGATTTTGAATTTAGATTTATGATTTAGATTATAATTTGTATTTTGATGAGTTTTATATGATTTTATTTTCAGGAAAATTGTGTAAAATAACAAATTTAGCCTTTTTTGACCATAAAGAAAACTTACTTATTCCTTCGTCTCGAGTACAAAATTTCAATCAAAATTCAACAGAATTCCAACAATTTTGGTTGATTAACACGATGTTAAAATTAAGGTTTTTTTAACTTTCACGCAATGAACCTTGAGGAGGGCAAGCAGTAGCGACTAGGTCGGCAAGTGAGAAGACATCGACAACTGCTACAGTAGTGGCAATGAGTCTGTTAGGGTTTTGATGTTGGAGTGATGATAGTGGTTTCAAAGTTGGAGGGGTCATGTGATTGCAATTGCTTGTGATTGCTCTAAAGTGGCTCACTAGCATTTTTCTGATGGTAGAGTGATGGTGGTTCTAGGGTAGCAACTTCAAAAGTGGGGAAGAATAAGATAATAACCAGTAATATTGTTACCTAGTAGCATTTTATGTTTTTATTGACAAAGTATATAAATATGCATATTTTTGCTTTTAATGCTATATTGTAGTAGCATTTGATGGATTCTACTAGCATTTGATAATTATAGAAATATTTTATGAATTGTGATGACATTTTATTAATAGTAGTAGCATTTATATGAATAAAAATATTTAGTATTGTTGGACATAAAATTAGCACAATACCCCAATATCAATCCAAAAACGAATTAAACAAATATAAAATGAAGAAATCAAAAGAGGAAAGAGACAACCTTTTTATATTGGTTTAGCAAAATCTACGACGTACGTCCACTTAATTGTTTTCATTGATGAATTCTTTATGAAATATACAATTTAAAACCAATAGATTTTGGTTTTGCTCCAAGTTTCTTGAGGTAGAAGAGGAAGAGTTCATTCCCTTTTTAGTCGATGGAGGCTTGCTTTTACAGGAGAAATCCAGCATCAAAATCGCCATATCGGATTCGAACGAGTTAATATCTTTAAATCTGAAACTCTAGCATGAAGAACAAGTCAATGCGCACATTTTCCAAGAAATCCTAAATCAATCATTGCCGACCAAAATGGGTCGGTACCAAACGATTTGTATGTCAATTCTCCAAGTTTTACTTCATGGTGGGTTCCCTAACTCATTTTGCACGCAAACCAAGAAAATAAGGTCAATCGCTACAAAGCATAATAAGTCGGTATCGACTTGTTTTTATGTCTCAAAGCTTCAAATTTTCTCCGTATTTGAAGTCCTTAGGTCTCAAACACAAAAATCAAGGCAACCAAATCGGTCGGTACTGATCAAAACAGGTCGGTACCAATCGATTTTACTTGGCGCAATCTTGGCCAAATTTGCATAGTCCCCTCATGTTGTCATTCTTGATGGTTTCCAAGCTCTATTATCCACTCATTCATCATCTCGTAGTCAAATTTCTCTGATTTGAATCTGTTATATGACATGGTAATTTGCCGAAAACACTTATCCCCCAAAGCATGTTTCTGTGGAAACAAACCATTCTTTGATCAAGAACATGCATCGATGTTGTCGGTTATGATCACTAGCTACCTGCTGGACCAATCTTGGGTAATCATCCAATTCCCTTGGATCCATCTGCAAATTAAAGGTCGTTCTGGACCATCATTGCTAAGGACGTAAATCCTTGCCGAATTATCAATTATAATCATCCCACGTTCTTTTGGGGTTTGACATATCATAAATCAGTATCACCATGTGTTCTCCTGGGATTAAATTGTCATAGATAAATCATATATCCTGCTTTCAAGCACTGTAAATCGTAGTGTTGCATTGCCTTCAATGTAGTATCACTTATAAATTGGTTAGTATTGCTAAACATTCCATTGTAAGTATGTCCAACCGGATCAAGGTAATGATTCAGCAATCATTCAGTTATCATTATTAAATAATTTCAAATCAAAAGGTGTTCGTACCTAGAGGTTAAGTTTTGATCTTTTGGGAATGAATATTGACCCTATCTGCTCATTCTTCGATAATGGCACTCAATGTCTAAAGCACGTCCATCCACACACTTTCCGATGATGAGACTCACCATCCTATATAGGCTTATCCACTCACTCTCTGGCGAGGGGACCTATATTTCACAATTCGTTACCCCATCTCTCCGTTCGAGAAAACTATAATCTGTCGGTTTATCTATCAAGTATAAGGGATGGCTAGGTTTCATTAGCATCCCGTAACAAAGTCAAAGTCAAATATCATGTTCAAATGGTTCATATCTAAATATCAGTCAATTGGTCATTCATAGAGTTCAAATCAAGTGCATCAAGTAGTAATCTAAGCAACCAGGCTAAACGAGGATTACTCTTAGGCTTTAACTCAAAGCATGCCTATGGGACCGATCGAGGCATCATACATGTGTAAATAGCCCGCTAGCAATCCTTTATGGTTTATTCAAAGCAAAAACAAAGTGCATAGAATAAACTTAACTCCAATCATCCCGATCATGGGATTACCATACCCGATCCAGATCCTCGGCTACGACCGGGTATATCCACCACAGCTGGTGGTCGCTCTTGCTGCATCACTACAGTTTGCGCTATTGTTATTTGATTCCTCACGTACTTTTGCAATCAGTTACTCCGAACATGTTCGTCTTGTGCTCGTCCAGCTCATGGAATATGCACAACTTTCCCGACTTTCTCTCCCAATTCATGGGCTCTCTCTTAGGTGGTTTCTTATAAGGAAGCTGTCCCCGGTATCTAGAAAGATCCTCTCCGAAGTCTCAGCCAAATCGGTATAAGAGAAAAACTTCGGCTCTCTCTTTTGTCGCTTCGATGCTCCGAAGCTATCATCGGCTTTTCCTTTCCTTTATCCTCTCCAAATACTGTCTTGGATGGTCCTCCATTCTCTATAGCATTAACTTCACCATTCTCGGCTTACACATTCTCCTGACACAAATATCTTTTAGCTCGATAACAAAAATATGCGAGATTCATTGATGGATCCCTTTCCAACACCTTCTTAAAATCTGTTTTATTAGCAACTCCAGAAACCACCACCATGAGAACAATTAATGAGTCTTGTTTTTGAACTACAGCGGAAGCTGCATTGAATTTGGTCAAGTAGCTCCATAAAGTTTGATTCTCCCTCCGCTTTACACCCAAAAGCGTCATCACATTTCTTAGTCGATGTAACACCCCGTAAATTGAATGATAATTAATTAAAAAGAAATTAAATAATAGTTAGTGAAGTTGAAAATGGATTTTTCACAAATTTTAGAATTTTGCTACAAAACTTGCACCATTTCGTCCGTGACAATTTTATGATCAATTTTCATATATAAGTTTTTACAATCGGAATTCAAACGAAAAAGCTATTAACGTTTGAATATTTTAGATGAGAAATAATTATATATGTAATTAAGGAAATAAATATAACTAATTAACACTAATTAACGTTAATAACCAGTTAACGTCTAAGCAAGTATAACATTAATTAAGGGAGAAAGAATTATCTCTGTTAAGTCATAAAAGAAATAAAATCGACGTAAACGACATTAAACAAAACATCAGAGATTGATTATAACAACCCTGATTTGAGATATATCTGAAATAAAGATAAAATAAATTTAAATTGATTTTTTTAATATGATTTGGATTTTTTTATTTCATTTCTTTATCAAATTAAAAAGAAATTGGGATTTTGTATTATTATAGAAAAGATAATTAAACTTTTCAAAGATTTTAATTGATGATTTTAGTATTGAAGTTTGAATGGAAACAGTAATTAAGTTTAATCTTTTATTTTAAAATAAAAGTAAATTTGGAAAGAAATAAACCATTTAAAAATAAGTGGTTCTTAGATTAAAATGATAGTTGGGTAATTCTCATTTTTATGTAGGTTTGGTTGATGTTTTGGACATTTGAGAATTTGTGGATTTATGAAGCCCATTTATAGAATAAATTTAAAACAACTAGATTTTATTTTCTTATTGGGTTAAGGGTTGAAACCCAAAGTCCATAATAATTTACCAAAGAAGAAATTATCCTAAAGCTAATACTATACGTTCATTTCATAACTTACAGTAAACAAAAAAGAAATAGAACTCTTTTTCCCTCTTTCTAAACCTAAAAACAAAGTTTATAATTTCCTCAATTTAGACAAAATTAAATCTATATTAAAGCCCTTAAATCTCAGGTAATGCTCTCAAACCCTATTTCATCTTCTTTGGCATTTAATCTCAGTTTTTACGGTGATTAAATTGTTGTGTTCTTCCCTTCTGGTTGAGTGAATTCCTGGATTTTCTAAAATTCAAATACTAAGTTGAAATTGGAGTGTTTAGCAAGCCTATATGTAGATTTAAGGTGAGTAACCATCACAACTATTTCTAATTAAGTTGCATGTTGTTTGTTGAGTACATTATTCCTCACAATTATCTCTAATTAAGTTGCATGTTGAGTATGTTATTGTGATTGTTGGATGATCATTGGATGATTTACTATCTGTTTGAACAATTGCAGTAAAACTTGATTCTTGAAACCCTATGGAATGCCTTCGATAACTTGTATCACAACACTTTTGTAGTTGATTGATGTATATATTTATAGGCAAATTGTGTAGTTGTTTTGAGTTCAAATATTCAAGTTTCAGTATGTAGAATGGATACCATCGTCGCCTGAGACAATGCCTTGATTTTTCAGGCTCTAGGCACTTGAATCGGTCGACCGTTGATTCTCATCAGTCACTGCTAGCGGTCACCAATGGTCGGTCGGTTATGAATCCTAGAGCCTGTTGCTCCAGGCTTTTGATCGACTGCGTTTTCTTTGCCTTCTTCTTCTGAATTTAATTTTTTTATTCTGATTTTTGATATCTTTGATCCTTTTTGTTGATGCACCATAAAACTTTAGTTCAATGAATTATTAAAATAATATATATATATATTTAAATAAATATGTTTTAAAATGATAATTTCTTGAAATTAGATTATAGAATTATAGTTTAAAAAATCACTTTTATAATTTATATAAAATTATACTTATGTCATTATCTTTAAATTCAAGGTTCTAAATTGTGGAAGCAAGTTATACTTATAAATATTTTGATGGAAAAGTATACTATAGGATTTTAATGATAATAATAATAATATTTGAAAAGTGAATTAAACTATATATATATATATATAAGTTTCAGGTTTTAGCTTATATTATAAATATACCAATTTATAATCATTAGACAAATATTTAAATGATTTTAAAATAAGTAATTTCTATATAAAAATATTTCTTCAATAAAATAAGAACTCTAATTAAGTGGTTTAGTTGTACAAGTGGTATGGAACACTTGTATCACTTCATTGATTAATTTTTCTACTCATTTGATAGAATATTTTACCTTAGTGAAATCTACTATCTCTTAGTAAATATTCATGTATCACCGAGTGGTTATGGTATATTGGGCGATACTAGTTTGATTACTAGTTAAAAGTATTTAACACTTCAATCGACAATGATCACTTCAACGTGTTTTCAGACTCGTATTATAACTCATTTTCAGGTGGGTTCGGCGTAGCTTTCAGGCTCGTTTTATTATAAGTTGTTTTCAGGCGATTTCGGTTTAGTTTTTAGACTCGTCTTATTATAACTCATTTTCATGCAGGTTTGGCATGCTTTCAGGCTCATCTTATGATGAATTGCTTTCAGGCATGTCCTTTGCTTTATGATTTGTTTTGTGAGATTTTGACCTGATTCGCTGTCATGCTTGTCATTTGGTTTTGACTTGTTTTCATGCTTGTCTTTTGGTTTTAACTTGCTTTTCTTATGGTTTTGACTTGCTTTCATGCTTGTCTTTTGGTTTTGACTTGCTCTCATGCTTGTCTTATGCTTTTGACTTGCTTTCATAGTTGTCTTATGGTTTTGATTTGCTTTCATGCTAGTCCGTGATTCTAATTTGTGAGATATTTTGATTTGCCATATTTGAAATGATTGCTTGCAATAAGAATGATATGTTTTATGACATGGTGAATTATTATGATATACCATTTATGTTACACCTATAATCTCACATTTGTTGAATTAATTAGAGATAGTCTGACCCATTTACTATTAATACTTGGGTCAGGCCGAAACATTTCAGATACTGGGACTCATTAATCATGGATGTTGGGCTAGCTTATATGTATGTAGTATGTCGTTTAGATTCTAGACCTTAATGCATGTTGTATACTATGTATGAGCTACTGACTTTTTATGTCATGTATATTTTTGAAACATGTTGTAGTCTATATCTATATCTTTATTATGTGAGTTTAGTACTTCTATTTTGTAGGCTCACTTACGTATATGTCTTCTTGTCTATATTAGATATTCGATTATGTTCTATGATTCTATGTTCTCTATAATATATTATATATCGTTATGTTCTTATTTAGCCAACGTGTTTAATGCTTTGTGCCGATACCGTACATGTAATTTATGATTTCATAAGGTAAAACTAAACGTGTAGTAATTCCAGGTTTGTTGGTTAAACGATATATGTGAGTAAATATGAATTAGAAGTTATTATAACTTGATTGGGATTTAAGATGTATTTTAATTCATTGAAATGAAGTTTGTTGCAATGTAAATTTCTATAAATTATCTAGTTTTATAAACATGAACAAATACATAACATTTGAAATAACAAGGAATATACCTAAAGAAAGAGATGTACAGAATAATAATGTTTATCGTATTTTGTACCGTCTATTCCAATAATAACATAAAAGATAATTCCTCATAATTTCAAATGTAACACAAGTCCTCTTTTAGGTAAGTTATGGAAATTTACAGTGTTAATGTTTCCTTTCAGGGATGAAATTCCAACGCATTAAAATGCAGAAATCCCTAAGTATAACCAAAGCATTGTAAGTAGAGATAATAATAATCAATCATAAATCCAAAATATGAGATAAGTTAGAAAATAAACAGCACGCAATGAAATGTATGTAAAACAATGAAATGAACAAGTAAGAAGATTGTATTAATCAAAAGAAGGTAGTAATAGTAAAAAGGGACTGTAGAATATACTTAAGTAGTAAAAGGTGATTAAACTATTAAATTAGAAGTAAGCGGTAACTAGCATTAAAATGGCATTAATGAAACAAGAAGTAAGTTGTGTAAAAATAACTGACACTACAGTTGAACATAAGAGGCTTAGTAATTAAGTAAATTTATATAGCCTCAAGTATGCATCCATGACGGTTGTGAATTATTGAATCTAGTCAATGACTTAATTAAGAGTGGCATTGTCATTAATATGAGTTGAGATGCGAGGTCGGTAATGTTACACAACAGAAGTCTACCCATCAAAAGGTGCTACCAGCAATTGCATATACATTGTACTGATGTGAGACATCACAAACTGTAGGACCCATGGAATTATACGTTTGCGTATAAATGAAGAAAATATACTAAGGTAGGAGGGTTCACCCCGATCAAAGTGTCAAAGGGACAAGTAGAGTCTGCTCCAACCTTTTAGGCAGTACGTTTTAAATAACCAAATGGGCATTTTCTTGATTGCATTAGGCAATCTAAATGAGACAGTGAGCGTAGACTTGGTGCTATGAAAGTGTGGTTGGTACCATATATACGAGGAGTAGGAGCTATTTACATAAGTCAAGGTCATTATCGGTCCTAAGCAGTCAATGGAACGACAAGGGTTACGCTTAAATAGACTATACCTCCTACTAGTATATGTCACATTTAGAACATGTACCGCCTCACAGTTGTTTGTTATTAGGAGGCAAAGCTAGATAACCTTTTAAATGGAGGTCTCTCAAAAACAAGATAGATGATGGATAAATAGTTGAAACTGTGGGAGTTCCTTGGTATGCATGGCGACGAGGATGTAATGCTGCATTGATGATGGATCCCGATGAGGTGCTGAATTATACATACTAGTGGGGAAAGTATCTTAGTCCAAAGGGAGACTGTGGTACTTACACACACATGCACATATGTAGTTATTGTCTACCTCGAGAAGATAGGGTGTATCATATGCGTATGTAAAGTTAAGACAACTAAGCAAACAATAGACATAACATGCAATGAAAGGAAATCAACATAAACTAGCATTGTGTATAAAGTGTGTAATTTATCGGTCATCAGAACATTGTTCTAACCCCCTCCCCATTAAAACCCACATGATAGCTTTAGAGGGACAGATACAAGTACAAGACGGGAAAAGTGGAAGGATGGATTTCTTTATGTATGCTCGATACTGACAAAGGCACTAGAGATTTAAGGTGTCAACCTTGGTAAGTAATCATATGTTTATTGTACTTTACTATTCTGCTATGAGTTTTATCGATGGTGCTCTAATATACTTTTGTTTATTTACAGGATATCAATACCAATGATTCATACTTTAGTGGAATTGGGTTTTCGATATTTAGCAAAAATTCGGACCTACTGAGGTGCGGGTTGTCACATTTGGTATCAGAGCTTAGGTTAATCGATCATAGAAACTAGAATAAGCTGAGTGAACGTATTTGTATTTTTACATATAGATATATATTATACGCCAAACTTTACAAATTCTGATTATAGAAATAGTTGTAACTATATTATGAAAAATGGATAAATCAACCATGAGTTGGAACAATAAATATAGTTAAAAATATACGCCAATCCCGATTACCCCATGAAAAATAGGTCATACTGAAAGGCGTTGAGTTAATAAGAGCATTAATGCAACATACAGAATGGTCTATGAAGCTGAATGACACTTGACTCCCTTATTGGGCCCAGATTGCCTGATGATTGTAGATCCCTACATGATTGCTGATTAATGATGTACATTAGATCCAGATAAGTGGAAAGTAAGAATCTATATGTTGCAGATATCTGAAAAAATAATAATTAAATAAGTTTTTGAAAGAATGAGTGTAGTAATCACTCCAAGATGATAACTGTATTTAATATTCTAGAAGAAGATTGGTTAGAAAGTAAGTAGAAAAGGAGAAAAGTCCAATAGAAGGAATAATTAAAATCCACTCTGAATCCGACCCCATTTGAAAGAATTTAATAAAATATTTGAAAATTTTCTTGAGGAAAACTTATAAATAATATATTTGAAACGATTTTCAAAGGATTTATTTAGAAGTAGAAAAACCCTATTTTTGAAAAGTAAGTAAATATTAAATTTTCAAAAAAATAAAATATCTATATTTAAATAAAGAGTTCTAGTAGAGTATTAAAATAAATTAAATCAAAAATTTCAGTAAGGGCTTTTATAAATAGTATTTCTTTTGAAAAGGATAGTAGAGCGTAAATAGCTCATTGATTTTTCTGAGATGAAAATTTTAAGTTATAAAATTCTTTTTAGGAATGGACAATAGGAAGTGGTACTAGTTTTATATAGGGTAAAGGTATAGGGAAAGAAGACAAGAACCCGAGAACAAAGCAATAGGTAGGTGCACCGCTATAGGTAGGTAGGAATATTTCAGAATAGTCAAAATGAAGGTGAAGAAGACAAAGGCGGAACGAAACAATGGTAGTTATAATTACTAGATACGGTTTTGACCCAGTCCAAAAAGGGTCCAGGTTAACCTGGCCCAAATAGGCTAGGACCGGATGACCACTTATGTAAGGATCCACCTTTTCGACCCTTAGAAGTCGACACTAATACATCCACGGTATTCATGTATCGAACAACCAAGTGCCAGAAAAACAGTTGGTTAGTGGAAAGAAGAAGAAAGAAGACAAGAAGAAACTGAACAAAAATGAATCACACATCGCAATGATAATATATAATATAGCAATGATCTTTACAAAAGAAACTTTTATATACATACATCCATCAGAGTACACTAACTTATTAACAGCTTGGACAGGTATAACAACATGCCCTTACAATTGCGGATATCTACAATAATAACAAACA
This sequence comes from Allium fistulosum, assembly GCA_030737815.1. Lineage (NCBI taxonomy): Eukaryota > Viridiplantae > Streptophyta > Magnoliopsida > Asparagales > Amaryllidaceae > Allium > Allium fistulosum. The sequence goes on along the minus strand of CM060908.1, from coordinate 146,159,033 downwards.
GCGGAAATAAAAGAAAATATGAAAGTATGTCTTGGGAATCCAGCTCGCCTCCTGAACTCTAAAGTATCCAAAGCTAATCTGAAAACATGATCGATTTGACCCGAGCATTATAAGAAAACAACGTCCGGGTCAGTCTGGTAAATCCAGCGTGAAAAACTTAAATCACAAGAAATTTTATTATAACTTATAAAATCCTTTGAAAATAAAGGTATCTCGTAAGACCTCGCCGCACATAAACACAGATGGCTTTTTACCTTACGATAACCAAAACATTTTTACAATAAAATCTAGTGATATTTTAATAATGTCTAAGGGTTTAAAATAAGTATATCAAGTAGCTATGATGTGTGTACATGACAGCAATAATAGGTATACAATCAAAACCTGTACATGTTTATTGGAGAATGGATTTCCAACAAATAGCAAGGTAAGGGACTACCTTTCGGAAATGGCACACCTTTAAAAAAAATGTACCAGAGGACGAAAACCTTTCGACCTCTGCCAACACTGAACCGACCTACCCCTTACTGGATAGTACCAAATATGCCATCACCTCGGTTGTTCCCAACCTTTATAGAGAGCTCTCATGCACACTTAAATCCATAATATGAAAATTTAGAAAGGTGATGAAACACCCTTATAGGATTAACAGAACTATGAAGTACTTGGTTTTTTTGAGTATTGGTGTGTCCCCCCAGTTCACGGGGCCGTTTACTTCAAACACTTGACAAATGACCGGTTGATCCGTGTGATTCTTCGGATGTCTATAACCAAGTCTATTTTGCGGTTCCTATCTTCAGGAACTTGTGATTTGAGCGTCTCAATTCTACAGATTTTATCGGCCAACAATCAGAATTCTTTGCCAAATCGTAGTCGAGCGACATTTCTAGATTCCTGTCCATTACTCCTGATAGTGGGAGTGGATTGATTCTTGTTAGTCCTATATTAGACGAGTTCCCTGGCATTGACGGGACAATACTAGTATTTAAGATTGTGTGCGGCTTGTGAAATGCATGGCTTTTAAAAGTGTGCGCGACTTATGAGATGCGCGACTTTTGGGATGACCCGTCGATCCAGAACGGTTTGGAATTTCTCGACGTTACCAATCTTCGGGCAACGTGAGGAGTTCATGTTTTGATTGCGTGGTTCCATGACTCAAGAAGCAATGCACGACTTATGGAGGTGCACCTCTTTGATTGGGGCCTTCCCGGTGTTGCCGGAGCAACACTAGTTCTTAGAAGGCAGGGATCGAGTTCCATCGATCCAACGGTTTGAGTAGATTTGCTTCCATCGACCCGGCGGGTAGATGGGGCGTACTTGAGCATGGTTCCACTATCTCAAGCAACGATCGGATGGTTTTGAGTCGATTTGACCCCATCGACTCAGCAGGTTACTTTTGTGAACACGGTTTTATATGTTTAGAAAGCAAAGCAATTTTATTAATAAAAGTTGGGAAAGTTTTGCCTATTTACAATGCCTCCGGTATTCCGAGATGGCTTATTTGCTGGAAATAGGAAATACATAAAATTGTTTTAGATAAAGTAAGGGTGCAGCGATTCACTGTTCCATGCTCAAGGAATTTGGGCTCCATCGATGGTTGTTAGCTTGAATGTGCCATCCTCTAGCTTCTGACCGGTCATATAGGGTCCTTCCTAGTTTGGTCCGAATACTCATGGTACAGGGTAGACCCTCTTAAGGACAAGGCCTCCCACTTAGAAGGTGCGGTTATGGACTTTGGAGTTGAAGTACTGTGCGACTCTTTTTTGGTGAGTGGCAGTTTTTAATTCGGCTTCTTCCCTCTTCTTATCGACCATATCAAGCAAATCGAGTAAGAGCTACTCGTTCTGCTTTTGATCGAAGTTTTGCCTTCAATGAGAAGGTACTTCTAGCTCAACTGGGATCATTGCTTTGAACCATATGCCAGGGCGAACGGAGAGGCCCAGTTGCAGATTTATGCATTGTCCTTTAAGCCCATAGTGCAAGTGGATGTTCATTGACCTAATTTCCTTTTGCTTTAGTTAGTCGCTTTTTGATGGTGAACTTGATGTTCTTATTTACTACTTCCACTTGCCCGTTTGCTTGCAGATATGCGACAATGGAAAATCTTTTCTCGATTTGGAAGTGTTTGCAAAAGTATTTGAACTTGGCGCTTTCGATTGAGTCCTATTATCCGTGATATTTCTATAACCACCAAACCTGCAAATAATATTTTTAGTAACAAAGTTAATAACTTTCATTGTGGTAATACTGGCCAACAGTTCTTCTTCGGCCCATTTGGTGAAATAGTCAACAGCAACGATAGCATATTTGGCTCCTCCTTTAGCCACCGGTAATATACTAATCAGATTGATTCCCCAGACCGCGAACGGCCTTGGGCTGACCATTTATTTTAGCTCCGTTAAGGGAGTTCTTTTGGTCTTGCTGAATCTTTGGCATTGATCGCACCGTTTGGCGTAATCCGCTGCATTGCAGTTTACTGTTGGCCAAAAGTACCCATATAAGTGAACTTACTTTGCAAGGTTTGCCCCTTGGTATGATCTCCACAGTCGCCTTCATGAACTTCTCTTAGGACCCTTCGAGCTTCGTCGTTGGTCACACATCTGAGCAAGGGAATAAAGAATCCCCTTCGTTAGAGTATCCCATCCTGTATTACGAATCGTGGTGCCTATCGGAGTAGCTTTTTCCGTTGATTCCTGTCTGCAAGGAGGGTTCCTGTGAGCAGGTAGTCCTTGATTGGCGTCATCCATGTCTCTGGTTCTTTGGTTGTCTCAAAAATCCAGTCAATGTCCATTTCGCTTATGCTTGGAGTGGTCAGGGTTTCAATCGGGACTAGTCTCAATGACTGAGCTTCTTCGGAACTGGTCGGTTTGGCTAGATAATCCATCTTCGTGTTCTGTTCCCTCGGGATATGAGTTATGGTCTAATGCTCGATGTCGTTCAGCAGTTCCTGCACTTTAGATAGGTACGGGGCGAGGTTCTCCCCCCGAGCCTGGAATTCGCCTTTCACCTGATAGACAACTAGCTGAGAGTCGCTATAGATGTGTATGGACTTTATCCCGAGTTCCTTCACAACTTTCAGCCCGGCTATCAATGCTTCATATTTTGCCTCGTTATTTGTTGCAGGGAATTCCAAACGTAAGGCATAGCAAATGGATCGTCCTTCGAAAGTCTCAATCATTACCCCTGCTCCCGAGCAGAAGTTGTTAGATGCACCATCGACGAACAGCTTCCAACGTGTTTCCACTTCCGGAGTCATTTCTTCCTCGTTATCTCGTATTGTAAATTCAACAATGAAATCTTCTAGCACTTTCCCATTGATTAATGGTATGTGATTTTGTATGACTTAATTCGATGTTCTATTTGATAAGCCGTCCATAGGTCTTAGGATGGTATAACACTTGCTTCATGGGTTGATTTGTCAGAACTGTGATCGGGTGTGCCTGGAAGTACGGTCGTAACTTTCTAGATGTGATCAAGAGGCAATATGCCAGTTTTTCCAATTTCGAATAGTTCTTTTCTTCTTTAGTGAACTGTTTACTGATGTAATACATGGGTCGTTGGATCTTAGCTTCTTCTCGTACGAGCACGACACTCAATGCATAGGGCGAGACTGCTAAGTAGATGACGAATCTTCTCCTTCTACCGGCTTGGACAGGATTGGTTGGATTTCCATATGGTGCATCAGCTCTTTGAACGTAGTTTGACAAGATTGATTCCATTCGAAGTTCTTCTTTCTCTTCTTTAGCGCGTCAAAGAACAGTATACATTTGTCGGTTGTTTTTGAGATGAACCGGCTCAAACCTTTCCATTTAAGCTTTGTAACTCTTTCTTGTTCCTTGGGGCCTCGACATCCGGTAAAGTAGTTATTTGTTCGGGATTTGCATCGATGGCTCTGGCGCTTACGATGAATCCCATGAACTTTCTAGAGGCTACCACAAAATGACACTTTAGTGGATTGAGCTTCATTCCATATTTATGGAGTATTTCAAACATTTCGGTGACGTTGTCCAAGTGATTTGCAGATGTGCGCAATTTAACCAACATATCGTCTACATAAACTTCCATAGTTTTCCCAATCTAATGTTTAAACATGGCGTTCTTTAGCCGTTGGTACGTTGCCCCAGCTTCTTTAAGCCAAACGGCATCACTTTGTAGCAGTATAGTCCCATATCAGTAATGAAATTGGTATTTTGTCAACCAGGTTCGTGCATCACGATTTGGTTGTATCCTGAGCATGCATCCATAAATGATAGCAATTCATGTCCAGCCGTCCCATCCATGAGCTGATCGATTCTGAGCAGAGGAAAGATGTCTTTTGGCCAAGCTTTGTTTATATCCAAGTAGTCGATACAAGTTCGCCATTTCCCATTGGACTTCTTGACTAAGACCGAGTTGGATACCCATTCGGGGTAAGTTGCGACGAGGATAAAACCATTCACCATCAGTTTATCCACTACTTCTCTTCGCTTTGGACCGTTCGGGTCCTAGGCTGCGCCTTTTCTACTTTACCGGCGTATATTTGGGATAAATGTTAAGTGCGTGGCATGCGATCTCCGGCGACACCCCATACATATCGGAATATGTCCAAGCGAATACATCCAGATTGGCATGAAGAAATTTGATTAGGTCCAGTCGCAACCTGTTTCCAAGATGTGATCCGATTTTCAGGACCCGTGTTGGGTCATCCATATCAACTTGGACAAACACCATCAATTCTGCTAGTGTTATCCATTCTCCCCTTGAACTCTTCTTTCTAGGGTCTAAATCCTTATCAAATCGCTATGGTACCCAAGCCAGGGGCTGCTCTGTAGTTGCTATTCGGTAGGTTCATGAATGTGGAGAGTTCTCCCCACATTATTCCCCTTTTGCTTTCTTTCAGACATGCATAGTTTTGCGATATAGCATTCTGTAGCGACACTTTGGTCTCCATTGATCACCCCGACTCCATTTTTCATCGAAAATTTCATAATTAGATACCATTGAGCTAAAGCAATCCTAAAATCTGCCAAGGCGGGCTGCCCTAGGAAAGCATTGTAGGTGGAAATTTCATCTACAATCACAAAGGTTTGGAAGAGGGCAACTCTTCGGTCGCCTTCTCCGAGTTCTATGGGTAAATAAATCGTTCCAAAAGGTTGTTTGGGTTCACCAATGAATCCCTAGATCTTTGTTCGGTAGGCGGATACATCTTTCATACTGATCTTCATCTGATCAAAGGTGCGTTTAAAAAGGATATTCACAGAACTGCCACTGTCTACCAACACTCGTTGGACCATTGCGGGTCTGATTCCTACCTTCATGACTATTTGGTTGAAAGTTAGAGCTTCTACTCCTTCAATGTCTCGATTTTGGAATACTATGTCATCGTTCAGGGTTCTCTACTGCTTGGCAGGGGTTCCATCTTCAATTGCAAAGCATGAATCTTTCGAAGCATGATTTAATGAACTCGCATACTGCTCCATTTCTCCCAACTCTCCTGCGCGGGATGAGGTCCTCCAGATATTTTTCCAATGATGAGTCTCTGGTCAGTCCATATGGGTCCCTCTTTGTTGGTTCCATCTTGATTCCCCTAATCTCTAGGAGCTTGGGGTGCTGGGAATTGGTCAGGATTTTGTGGTTTCCTCACATACTACTGAAGCTTGTTTTCCCGAATTAGTTCCTCAATTAAGTTCTTCAAGTAACGACACTCATTCGTGTGTAACCATGTGTCTCATGGATGCCGTAGTACTTTCCGGAATGCTTTTGCTGTTCCGTTGCTTCCTTTTTAGGCAGCTTTTTGTACTCTTTCGTCCCTTGTATCGCGAGATTGATGTTTTCTAGAGTATTGTTGAGCGGGGTGTATTCTTCAGGCCTTAAACCTTTGAGTCGCTTGCTACTTTCTTTCGCTTGTTGGAATTCTGATTCTTCCTTTTTTTATTCCCATTTTTTCCTGCGTTCCCTTCAGCGGCCCTGGAGGTATTTTTGTCTTGGTTTGTCTCCATGCCACTTTGCCCATTGTTGGTTGGTTGTAAGTTAGCAGATTTTATTTCTAATTCATGCGCCTCTTCCAATCTCAAATACTGGCTCGCCTTTCGGTTGAAGTCCTTCCTAGTGGTAGGATATTTAATTTTGATCCATTTCCTGAATTCAGTTTCGGGGTGGATAGCGCGGACCAAGGCCATGAAAACCATATCTTTATTTGGATTACTTACTTCAGACACCATGGTTTTGAGATGATTCAAGTAGGACTTCAAAGATTTATTCCGCCCCTGGAATAGGACAGATAAGGACATCACATCTTTTGGTTGTGCCATGTGAAGCCTAATTGATCAAGGAATCATGTTGCTAGTTGATCGAAGGTGGAGATGGATCTTGGTGGAAGCCTGGTGAACCACATGGAAGCAATTCCTTTAAGGAAAATCAGGAAGCATCTACATCGAATGGCATTTGAAGCATTTGCTCCGTCCATGTACCAACTGTACTTATACAAGTGGGGTTTTGGGTCTCTCGTCCCATCGTAAGATAAAATAGTTGGCATAGTGAACTTTTCAGGGTATTGCTCATTCAGAATGTCATCAGTGAAGGGAGTCTGACTAGGAGCAGATCCTCACTCATCATCCCTTCTATCCTTACTTTCATCCATTAGTCGCTTGACCATGTCCGCAATATATGCCTCAGATGTCTGGTAATCTACGGGCTAGCTGTTAGTGACTACACCAAGTGTTCTATTTTGCAAACGATCTTGGTGAGTGGACTGAAGCCTATGCTCTCCTATCTTCGAGAGAGCCACTTCCTCAATGTTCTGTTGGTTTGCAGTTGGTCGGTTAGGGGCATTTTGGATCCCCCCTAGCATTATTGAATGCATTGGTATTTCCTTCCAACTTGTCGTTGTTAAGTCGCTCACCATCTTCTGAGTCGGAGAGATCCATTGCTATATCATCCCGTAGGGTTTTCGCCCCTAGATTCAAGTTTGTAGTTGGTTGCCATACAATTGGTGGGGTGCTTGTATTTTCTTCCATATTAATTCCTTTGGTTCCACCTATTACTCCTTCTGTTGCTTTCCATTTCTCTTGTTTAGGCCAGAGACGGCAGAATTTTCTTGTTCTATGGCAGCCGTGGGCTCTGTCATGGTTCTTGGAACAGCATGTCACTGTAAGGTCAATAGGGCATTCAATTTGTCCATAAGAGCTCTTTGGTTGTTCTCCATCTTCTAATTAATTTCATCTCTGGTGATAACATCATGCTGAATAGAGGATTCTGGCACCTGATCTCCTGTATTGGCGCCATTGACTTCAATTCATTGAGGTTTGATCTCTTTTCCAGCAATTACAGCTCTGATGGATCTTCCGAAAGCAGTTCTCTTTCTTCCTGGTGCCATTGATTCTCAACAGCAAATCTTCTAAGCAGAGATTGAGGATCTAACTTCTGAACCTATATGATCCAAAGTAGATAGCTAAATCTAAGCCTGATGGGTTCTCGGTGAAAGCACCAAAATGTTAACCCAAAAAATGAATAACACCCCGATATGATTGCGAAAGCACCACCCTATTTATCAAAACAAATAAAGTAGAGCAAAAAACTCTCCAAATTGCAGAAAAAATAGAATAAAGTAGAGAAACACAAGATTTTTATAGTGGTTCGGCTGTTAACGAAGCTTACGTCCGTTTTATAACTTTATATTAACCGACCGCTGTTATAAGTTGAATCTAATTACAATTTGATTGAACCTTCTAAGTTAGATCAAGTCACAAGTGCAAGAGTTCACTAGAGAATCACATCAAACCCCTAGATGGCTATTATATGGGAGGAGAAAGTGAAGAACAATTTCTGCAGAATTCCAGCAGCCAATCCAGAAAAAGATCCCTTTTATTTTGCAGATGGATGAGTATTTATAGGGATTGGAGAGCTATTGGGCTTGGCCGCCTTGCCAGAAGCTTGCATTTGAAGATACGAAGGCGCTTAGGAAATATTATAGCGAGCTGAGCTAATATGATGGATCGCTAGCGATCCATAGGGCATGGATCGCTAGGATCCATGTAGTTAGCTTACTTTCGCTTCAATTGTATCATGTTCCATGCCTTTTATAGATACCCTTAATGTAATTTGGTGAATAGTTGCTTTGTTTTGATGGTGTCTCGTGCATAGGTTGGGTTGAAACATGCCCGAAATCAGATGAATTCTCACTTCTCAAACTAGCCTGCTTGGAATACCATGAAACATGGAAAATATCCCTAGGAAAGTGTTGGATCACGATGAAAAAAGATTGGAGGAGCCATGAGCGAGTGTTATGGATCGCTAGTGATCCATAGGTGATGGATCGCTAGCGATCCATCGTTTTTACTTATTTTGACATCTTCCTTCTTAGGTCTTTCTCTCTTCTTTTCCTTCTAGTCTTCTTGGTTGATCCTTGAGATGTTTTGATTTGTTGTAGATGTTCTAGCTTCCTTCAAATTCCGTTGGGACAAAAACACGTATAACAACTTATTACTTTTATAATTGTGTGTTTAAATATATTAAGGTATTTTACAACCTTTTAAACAACATTTAGATAGTGAAAAATTGAATTTTCGAAAAATGCCTTTCAGTCACATTTTCTAATTTTCCATGAACTAAATAATCTTATAATCCAAATTTAAAATGAATTTACTCTCATTAGTTATAAATTAAAAAGGGTTATTTAATTATTAAAACCATTATTTGAATATCTAAAATTAATTAAATATACACAAACCAAAGCAGTAAAATTCCGAGTCAATACATTCTCCTCCCTTAAATGAATTTCGTCCTTGAAATTTCACCACATGAATGACTCATACTATTCGTAAGTCTGCATGATGTTCATAGATCATCCATATACAAAAATTAGAATCGATCCCTACTCGAATGCATAATCTTCACTTCCAAACTAGTATCGCTCACCCCATTCTCTAGTGCGGACTACGGCCAGGCTTCTTTGTTAGGAACCTCTATTCTCCTTGCATAGCCATATACTATGATAGAAAACTTTGGTTCCCTATCAAGAACCCTCATCAAGTGCTCGTCGTCAAGAATCAAGTGATAAAGCTTTATCCGGAATGGTGTAAAACACCTCAACTCGTGTACTCGAATATTGGATCGAGGACTATATGAGAAATGAAACGATCTACGTACAACCTACGTACTCATCTAAAGGTTTTTATTTACCCATTTAACTTCCTACCCTCCCACAACTATTTATGAAAACATTTCACCAAATCCTAATATAGGTCCAACTTGGGTAATACCCTCCTATATCCTAAGAGTATATATATACAAACATTTGATTTTTAATTCTCTTCACTTATAACTATTCAGATGTAGATCCAAAATAATTTTGGGTCTTAAAACTAAGTCGACTGATACAACCTCTTTACCCATTTGGTCTGTCAAGTAGCTAAGAAGAGTAGAATGTTGGTATCCAAACTCAGTCCTAGAGTCTACTTTTTCTTAGACACTTCTGAGGTAAAGGTGTTTATTAGCCAGTCTAATAACATCAAATAATATTTAACCTCCTAAGTGTTCAAATCCAAAAGATACTGTTTAATAAAACCAAGTTTATTAACCCTTCTTATTAGATTAATTCAATTTTAAAACTTCATTTATTAACCATTTTAAATCAAGATACCATTACATTTTGAAAACTTAGGAGCTAAATACCCAGGTTTTATTTTAAAAATCTTTTGAAATGATACTGTATATTTAATCGATAGAAAATATACATATAGCTCGAGTAACCCCAAAATGATACTAAGGAACAGAGTACTATCAAACAGTATCATACATTCCCCTCACCTAGGAGGGTAATAGTCAAGAGAAGTGTTCACTATCCGAACACATCTATTTTCCATTTTAAGTTATTTTCGGGCCACTCGAACTTAAAATACTTCTTCCATTTCAAAACTCCTTTTTGAAACAATACTTCACATATTTTCAACGAAATATTTATTACCAACTTGCTATAGTTCATTCACATTTGAACTTGTTTCGATCATACAATGATAAAGAGAATAATTTACTAAGTGCACTACAACATTCGCTTAAGCAAACATCATATCGTCACTTAGAAGATTATCCAGATCATCATAAACAAATCAAAACTCGTCACCCAAATCAATCCAAAAAAATACTTCTTACTCAAAATTTCCATTCCTAAATTTTTTTTATACTACTATCATTACTTTTTGAAAGTTTGAAAACCATTTTTCATAGTACCAAGGTTTAAGTCCTTAAGTTTCCTACTTAAACCTTTTTATTTTAACGACCCATCTTATAACTGAATCTTTATAAAACCATTTTCTTCTATAAAATCGTTCCTAAATATTCTAACTTTAATAAACATTTTTCATTAAACCAAATCCTCAGTCCAACATTAACATCGAACGCCCTGTAGTCAAATTATGAAATTTAATTCATAAGGTGTTCGTTTCAATGTTGCCTCGATTTCCTATTTTCCCAACCTATATTTTCAGAAGGAAAACTACCTATATAAACACTCAACCCTAGCCAATGCTCAACTGGACGAGCATAACTAATAAAACTATAAATTATAATAATAGAATATTATCATTCCTTAACAAACAATGCATCAAAAATAACTAAACTATTTTTTTGAAAATCATTCTTTTATACATAAAATATAATCCTAGGTAAAATTATTTCATTTACCCGTTTTAAAACAATATTGTGTCAGTTGGCCTTGTTCAAGTGTTTAGGGATCCCTATCAATAACGTTAGCTACTCGTGTTGACCAAAATCCATATGCCACTCAACAGATCAATCAACACAATATAAAACATTTTTATATCATTAACAAATACGCGTTCTAATACACACACGCACCTCTAAACTCATTCTAGGATGTTACTAACCCTATCTCTAATTAGTTTACCCCACCAAAGCCAAGGTTCTTGCTTGATCTTCAGCTATGATACCACATGTAATGATCCGCCTTTTTGACCCTCAGAAGTCGACACTAACACATCCACGGTATTCATGTGCCGAACAAGCAAGTGCTGGAAAGACAGATGGTTAGGGGAAAGAAGAAGAAAGAAGACAAGAAGAAACTAAACAAAAATTATCTTACATCGCAACGAACAATCTATAATATAGTAATGATCTTTATAAAAGAAATTTTTTATATAAATACATCCATCAGAGTACACTAACTTATTATCCGCTTGGACAGTTATAACAACCTGCCCTTACAATTGTTGATATCTACAATAATAACAAACAGTGGAAATAAAAGAAAATACGGAAGTACATCTTGGGCATCCAGCTCGTCTCTTGAACTCCAAAGCATCCAAAGATAATCTGAAAGCATGCTTGATCTGACCCGAGCATTATAAGAAAATAATGCCCGAGTCAATCTGGTAAAACCAGCGTGAGGAACTCAAATCACAAGAAATTTATTATAACTTATAAAATCCTTTGAAAATAAAGGTATCTCGTAAGACCTCGCCGCAACACGGTCGGGTTTTTACCTTGCGATAACCAAAATATTTCTATTATAAAATCCAGTGATATTATAATAATGTCTAAGGATTTAAAATAAGTATATTAAGCAGCTATGATGTGTGTACATGACGACAATAATAGGTATACAATAAAAACTCGAATGCGCTTATTGGAGAATGGATTTCCAACAAATGGCAAGGTAAGGGACTACCCTCCGAAAATGGTACACCTCTAGATAAAATGTACCCGAGGACAAAAACCTTTTGACCTTTGCCAACACTGAACAGGTCTACTTCTTATTGGATAGTACCGAATATGTCATCACCTCGGTTGTTTCCAACCTTTATAGAGAGCTCTCACGCACACCCAAATCTATAATATGATAATCCAGAAAAGTGATGACACACCCTTATAGGAGCGGCTCACATAACCCCGCTGCATCTACCATGTTTTAGCCATTTATGGTGTGTGAGGCTCGTGAGGTAACGATTTACCTTCCTTTGGCAGTTCTCACTTGGAATGCTAACACTGCCCTGCAGGTCGAAATGCAATGCCAGCACTCATCCATACAGGTTCACTCTGGGTCTGAACGAAACCGAAGGCACTACCTCTTCTACATCCATTTTGGAATCACCCTTAAGTTTAGTATCAAGTAGCCCTTGCACTTCAGAGAGCACTGTCTTCAATTATCTTCAAGATGTCTTCCATTTGAACGCATATGTTGGTTCGAAGTTGTTTTCGGATAACATATCCGATCTCAGTCTCTTCGAACCAACAACCGATAATTTTCGGTAAACTTAACCCTGATTTTTTTTGGAAATAATCAGACAATACATAGGAGCAGGGATCACCCTCTAACCGTTCAAGTGGACATATTCCTAATCATATTTCTTAAGAGAACAAAATGAGATTTATGTGCACAGTACAACATCATCGAAGATTACTGTGCCATATAACTCATGTGTTTCTCCTAGATATTTCCGAATTTATATTTTTGATCTAGATTTGATAGTCGATTATTTAACTATCAAATAAACAAACAAGCAATAATTCAGAGATTTAATTACCCATAGTAACCACTAAGCCTCAATTAAATAAGTCTTTTATCTATTAAATCTCTTTTCAGATATTTATTAAATATTCATATACTTATCCCACTGGCATAAGAATATTCACAAACATTATGAAAATTTTCTAATTTCAAAATCATATTAAAAGGATCAAAACAAATGTTATTTAATTTTGAGATAAGAATAACCCCAAACAATATTCCTTCGGTGTTAAGCATGGAACGGAAGTTCTATACCACCATAATTAAGAAGGTCAGTTAAGGAAAATCCTATATCTAAATCTTTTATAAATTTCCTAAATAAGCCCGTTTAATAATTCTCTTTCATTTATGAAATCCCCATTTTTGCTTAAATTCTAAATCCATTTATAAAACTCTTTTATAAATATCCAAATAATCATTTATAAAACCTTCTTTTATAATTTTCGAAAACCATTTATAAAACTCTTTTAGAAATCCCCATTTATAATTCCCTTTTCTAAAAAGTCATTTACAAATATCATTCGTAAATCTCCTTTAAATAAATCTTTTATAAAATGTTTTTTTTACAAAACATCATTTGTAGATACCTTTATTAAATAATTGAACAACTTACAAAATTATTTAAAACACTTATCCTCATAGTGATATAGAATTAAAGTCAATTTAAAAACCATAGTATTACAAATTGAAAGAAGGCTTAGTAACCACAATGGTACTAAATCAAGTTGCTATTTATTTAAATTTGTCATCTAAATCAGATAACATTCATTTACAAGAGTCATCATATATGTAAATATAATCCATAAACAAATCAAGGAATAACTTGACAATATAAACCAACTGGCAAATGCAAGTCCAAATAATATAATAGAAAAATGGTGGTTTGTTCTGCTAAAAAGATGTCCAAACAATCCATTAAGTTTAGTTATTGTAGAACGACGATTTATTCTGCTAAAAGGATGCCTAGATAATCAATTCAATTAAAGCTATAGTAAAATGGTGTTTTGTTCTGCTAACAAATGTCAAAGTTTAATATAACCTATTGACATTTGTATGGTTACTTAATGGTATCGACAATAGAATCCCTTGTATTCAAAACTATTCTTTATAAAAGAAAGTTGCCTTAAACAAATTGATCCTTGGAAAAAATAGTAATTAAGAACTTAAACCTCTTTTTAGATAATTAATTACAAGTTAAATCCTTTTAAAAACATGATTAAATCTTAATTAAGTCTTAACTTAACTTAATTATTAATTAAGAAATAATTATGGATATAAACTAATATAAAATAAAATATAATTTTTGTTCAACTTATAATATCAAATTACAAACAAAATTATGAATACAAACATTAAATTTTGTGCATATAACCAATCTTCATTATGACAACAACAGTACACATAAAAATCTCACCAAACTAATGCAATAATAATGATATGTAAGTACCTACAGATATATATGATTAACTGATTATACAACACGATAATCTATTTAATATCTATGTAAATAAATGTTACCGACTATAGATGCCCTCAAGTCCAAGTTGAAATAGTGAATTCTCTTTCCCCAAATGTTCCTTGATCCATCAGATTGCTAGTCTGGAACCAACGACCTTCCACTATCGAATAGTTTTGTTTTAACTTGAATTTGATTTGAGAATTTTGGGGATAAATGAAGCTTTATTTAGACTACAATAGAAAGGTAACAACAGCCATAATTTAGAAGATAGAGGGGGTTCAAAATCTGTCATTTAGGTTAGGGTTAGAAAGACCTTTTATATGTTTAAGAGAGATAAAAGAGGATCATATCTTTCCTTTTTATTTCCGAATTACCTCCATCTATTTTATATCCTAATTACTCCATTTTTGGCCGTCCCTATCATATAATTGCAGCCAAAAATCTCTTCTAATCTATAAATTAATACCCTATTTAAGCCGAAACAAATATGGTAATTAAACCTAATTTAATTTCTTATCAATATCTCATATTGATTGGCATATTATAACTATTATAAATATATACACATAATATTTGTTTCTCAAATCATATTCAAATTTCATAATTAATATTTCATAAATAATAATTAATTTAATTAATATATAACAATTATAGACTAATTAAATCATTTAGGCCAAAGAGGATTCATCATTTCGGTTGTGTGACTCTTTGGTGTAAATTCGATCAGCGATTAACATCGAACTATTCGAATATTAACGTTCACACGTCACTTAACAAGTGGTGTGACGTTATGGCCAAATTTATTGCTTACTCAGTTTTGGTAAAATCCAATTTTAGTTTAATAAGCATTACCCGGTTGCGACATTTATTTACACCAATTCTCTTCGTCAAAACTATATCACTTTGGACTTACGGAATTTGGTAATGGTCAAAATTTCAATATCGTCCACATTCAACTCTATAGTCCAAACATAAAATCCTTAGTTCAATAATAAAAATTATTATTAATTGAAATGATCTGGTGAGAGACTTTGACTTTTAGTTGACTTGTGTTGACCGTGATACTAACCCCATATAACTGAGAAGACGAATCCTCTCTTGAATAGTGTTTCACTTCCAATACTTCTATTCGACCCAACTATAGTCACTCTATGGATGTCATGCCATGATTTGACCATAATCAAAGTAGAGCTTTCATTATGAAGATCCACAATATTCTCAAGTCGAGAGAACTGTGTAAATCAGTCATGTCGATATTTTCTGTTTGACCTTAGTTATATTGACCAATAGAAAATTATCGAGTGAGTCGTTCCATATTTATCCAATAACTATCAGTATGTAACCTCTAGATGCCCCTAGCAGCCATGAGCAATACACTGCCCAACATTTGGAGAGTGTTACGTTCTCTAGTCTCAATGGATACATTGATATCCGGTCTCGATGCATCTTGACTAGGAAAATTTAAAATGACATTTAATTTTATTGTGATAAATTACTCATGGGTACAACACTTTGTAACTACTATCACAAAACATATCATTTATGGATATATATTAAATATATATTTAATTAAATTAATTAACATAACCACATTATATTGAGTATATAATAGAAAGCAAAACACCTTTATTTCAAACAAAATTGGTCAACGCATTAGATATATGTAACAAATTACATAATTGCCCCTAGCGCATACCCTTAACTCTATCAATCCCCCACTTGTACTTGGGGTCAATTATGGAATCTTATTCCAACTTCTCCAATCAGTTTTCTCAAAACTAATTGGGTTAGTGCCTCTATGAATGGGCATGCTATTATGTTTCAATTATCTACTATATCAATCAACTCTCTCCGATGGTGATAAACTGTTTTATCACGTGGAATAATTCAAAGTATGTCTCTCGACTTCTAGTGAGCTTTATGTTCTGTTACGAAATATATAATGACATTGTTATCGTATAAAAATGTTATGAGATTCTTAACATTTGGAATTGGCTCAGTTATAAATTTATGCACTTATATTTTTATATACATTGCTTTTATTGCGGCTCTACTCAAGGCGATGTACTTAGCCTTTTTCATTGGATCAGCTACGGTCTTTCATTTGGAACATTTCCAACTTAAAGATTCTTAACATGAATTTATTGTTGACATATTATACTCAATATCACTTATGAAGTTGAGTCCGAATACTTCTTTATAAGGAGTTTTTGTTTCTGCAAACAATTCTCTAGTATTTCATAAATACACGAGAACCTTCAAACAACCATTTAGTGATATTAATTTGGATTTGATATTTTCTTCATGTATCAAATACATAAACAAATCATGATATCGTAGACAACATAACATGTATGATAATTCCTATTGCCAATGCAGAAGGAACTCATCTCGCATGTTTCGTATTAAATAACTTAATAAGGTGTCTTTGCATATCGATGTGGGACATTCCCAATATCTTTTATACTCACTATAAAAGACATAATTTACAATCCAAAGTTGAGTATTAAAACAACCAAGGTTGATTTTAACACAATACATCGTTAAAACCAACAACATGTTGTTTACTTATAGTTTAGAAATATCATTGTAGCTTTTAATGTTCTTTCTTATAAACACAGGCTTTCTTTGCATTTTGATTGGTAATCAAACTATTCGATATTTCTATCAAAATATTTTTTCAATTTTGATGCTTATAAAATGATACTTTCTATCATTTCTTGTATCATATCCAATGACTCACAAACTCAATACCGCTCCCATTAACATCGAGACATTTTTGGTTATTATATGTAAACAGTTTACTCTAAATCATTATTTAGAATTTTATGTTTCAACACATATGTACCAAACGTAAAGTCATACTAATTGGTAACTTTGTGAGTAAATCTGAATTAACTTAAGCACGTTGAATATCGAATCCATTACGCTAATTTCAACAATTGAAATTTGCGATATTATTCTTATCAACATTGCTCATTTAATTCCAACTGCATTTGTCTTGCTCATAAAAACACGATCACGGCCGATGGATCACATCCCTTCGGTTATGACTACCAAAATCATATTTTGATAGCGTACTTGGAATTCTTTCAGATTTGTGCATCTTACCATATTATAGAGTCAATACTCTTAATGGTTTAATTAAACAACCAAGGATTATATATTTTCAACATGGATAAGAAACTCATAGTTTCTCTTCAACGTGCGAGAATACTTATTAGACACTCTAATACGATGTGTTTGTTTAGGTGTTAGTCAATTTCATTTCATCTTATAAAATCAGTTCTATCTATGGATTGTATCCAATTCCATTTACTACCAATAATTCCTTAAGAAATTCCTTCACATATGAAGTTGGTATTTCTTGGAACAATAATTGTTTCTCAGTGCAACAGAATAGATATTCATAACATTCTATGAATTTCTTTATTAATAAAACTGATTTGGTTTTAGTTTATAAAACTTATGTTCATAAATATGTCATCCAATGACAGTCTTTCCCAAAATCCTTTTGGGGAGGTTCATATAAGATCTCCCACGAACAATTATTACATGCAATCTTTCGACTCGCACAACCTACCAACTCCTTGTTCTAGGATATGTTGGAGTTTCTTATAAACCATTATCTTGTGTGATTTTGTAAACTATAATTTAGATGAAATAATATTAACCTTATGTACTAGTCTTAAGCACATGACCTTATTGAAAGAAATTAACTCAACTTCACTCACAATTAATCGTACATTATCCAACAAAGTTCGATTATTCTTTATCTATGCATCATTATGTATCACATAGAGGAGTAACTTTTGAGATTAAATCTTTATTCATGTTTAGATTCGTTTGGAACTTTTTCCAATATACTCACTCATTCGATCAAATCAAATCATTTCTATCGCATGTTACTTTATTTACTTCTGTTTGATAATATATGAGTTTACCTGTAAGAACCCGCCAATTCGTCCTTTTCAAGTTGACAATAAACCACACATGTCCAACCCAAATTGAACGGAAAGGCTGATAGTTATGGGAAAGTAGGAGAAAGAAGAAGAGAAAGAAACTAAAACAATCATAGAATCTCATAATCGTAGCAGAACAACATATAATATAAAATCAATAATCTTTACAAAGGTGAAACTGTTATATACATACATCCATTAGAGTACAACAATAATCACAATCATCAACATGGACAGTATTAACAATCTGCCCTCATAATTTTTGATGATCTCAACAACAAAGCAGTGGAAAAATAATATATATGTGAATACGACTTGACGACCTCTAGCTCGTCTCCTGAGCTCCAATGCATCCAAAGCAATCTGTAATATACTCGATCTGACCCGAGCATTATAATAAAATAACACCCGAGTCAGTCTGGAAAACCAGTGTGAGAAAACACACCCAACTGGATTATTAAGTTATAAAATCCTTGGAAATAAAAAGTATCTCGTTAGACCATGTCGCACATAAACACAGACAGGTTTTTACCTTACGATAATCAAAACATTTTTATATGAAATTCTCTAATTTATAATAGGGTCTAGATACAAGTACTTACTAATCTTAACCGAAATTGTTGCATTAACTAAATTCCAGCATAATGAGTATACAACTAAAACTGTAAAGGCTCGTATTGGAGAATGGATTCCATACAATGACTGGGCTACTGGGGTAACGCTCGTCATGGTGCATCTCTAGATAAAATAACACCGAGGACCTTGCCTGGATCCCCTACCAACTTAGGACCGGCCTACCACTTGACTAGTGGTACCAAATATGATCACCTGGCTTTGGGCTACAAAGCATACAATTTTAAGAGATAATATCAACTCTAGATAGGGATGATCATACCCTACCTAGGAGCGACCCACTTATCCCTGCTACATGTCCATTGTTTTAGTCATTCCCGATTGATGAGGCTTGAGTGAAATGACCCTCCTATTTGTACTCTAATTTCATAAGGAATTTTTTTTTAAGGTAAAGAGGATATATAAATATATAGATATATCATCCATTGCAAATATAATTCTCAGGGTCAATATCTTTCTCCAATAAACCAAAATATATCCAGGATCACAATAATCAACCAATATAAATATATCAGTACATTCACAAAGATAAGCACATACATGTGAGGATGTATATGCCTCTCTTGTTTGAATCAGAGTTCTGGAAAACAAGAGGATGTTGGATTGCTAATTTATTTTATTTTATTTTTTTTTGACCAAACAATCCACTGGAAACATACACATTAGTCTGTTTATACTAACTAAGAAGTGATCAAGTAATAATCTGTAGTAAACAAGCTTTTAATATAGATGTTTGTATTAAGCTCTGAATAGTGACAAAATCAAGCTAAAAAGAAGTGGATCCTAAGTGAACACAAGCAACATCTAGGCGTAATGGAAACGCGCCTAACTTATACATGAAAGGTCACGAGTTCGAGTGCTATGCTGGTCGGTTCAAACCCAATTTTTGGTTTTTCTTTTTATTTTTCTCCTGTATGGTTAGAAATCTGATACCTACCTATAATTGTACATATATATATACTTTATTTTTGCCTATATTCCATCATACAAAACAATAATTCTTGCTTAATTATTTTTGAAACCCATCCCTATAACCTGGAAGGCTTCAGGATTGATATGAGTTAAGAGTCTGGTTCTTGGGTTTTGAGGATGATAGAGGTGTTTATCATTATTCAGGTTTGTATTTCTTCTTATAAGGTCTGTCTGGCATTTAAAATGCATTTGGTTAAAATCTGAGTGAAATTCAGATTCTTATTACAAGTGCAAAGAAAAAGATATGGTAATGTTTGCACTAAACATATTTATGTGCATTTATATCTACAACTATTTGAATCTGGCTTCCATCTACCTTATTACAGATCCTTTCTTTAATTAAAAATAGGACAGGAAACATTTGTATGGAACAAGTTTAATTATGGAAACCTTGCAGCCAAATAAAAGCATTCAACCTATGCCTATTTCTTTTGTATACATATGCCATAGTAGAAAATAAAACCATTTAATTTTCTGAAAAATCAACTATCCTGATTTTCCAAAACTTAAATCCTTTCCAAAGATTCATGATTTACTAATGCATTTAAAAAAAAAGGTAATCATTCAATTTTAACATGGTGTTCTTGCTAAATCCACTTACAAGATTTCGATTAACTTTTAAACAT
Source organism: Allium fistulosum (assembly GCA_030737815.1). Lineage (NCBI taxonomy): Eukaryota > Viridiplantae > Streptophyta > Magnoliopsida > Asparagales > Amaryllidaceae > Allium > Allium fistulosum. Next base: position 146,138,879 of record CM060908.1, on the reverse strand, counting down.
ATCAGAAATTTAACTAGGTTCATAGATTCCAGATACAAGTCAAATTCTTAACAAAATATCCCTCCAATATTCAACACTTAGTACAAGTAGCAATTTAAGTTATCAATACATGCAGATTTCAACATTTAGGCTCTTATCTAACTAAGTTTAGCATGCTATATCTTCTTCTCAAGGCCTTGCTCCTACTCCTACTTAGTTGCTGCAATCCCTGAAAAAGCATTGGAAACTGCCTCATTTTAAATGAGACACCCCAGATGCCATTAGCACACTAGGGTCAGACACATGTCTGGTATGAGAAAATTCACAAAAGCAATTTGTTAATTAGGTTAAAATCAAGTTAAGTATATATACATAAGGTTCTGTCCTTTGGAATCAGGTAAATACTTGTGTGCATGCTCTGTGTCATTGTGCATGTGCACACTTTAATTTTCTTTCCAGAGACTACACATATGAATATGGCACATACATTCAAGCATACAACTCAATCATAGACAAACAATCATTCATACCAAACAGGAAAATAACTAATATGAGTTAAATCACTTATTCAATTCTCATATTTCAAATCTGGGAAAAACTCTAGTTTTCTCATCTGCTCAAGTATTATTTCCTTGGTATATTTATCTATCCTTGGTCTCATCTGCAATATTTATGAATCAATGGACACACTGTAATGAACTAATTCACTCCATTACACAAAGATCTCAGGACTTAAACAAGCCATGTGTCAACTTATGTTACTCAAGCACACAAGTCATTCCTGCAGTGTTCTTGACCCCAATTTCCTAATCAGGTTTTAGTTAATAAATACCCCTTTTGATTGTTCATGACAAAACCATTCAGTGATCCATTAACTGAAAACATCTATATCATGGTATCTCATATTATTCATGACCATACAGAAACAACAAGCAAACAACCATTGGTGACTACAAAATAAGGTTCTGTATATATATATAGATATTCATCCTGGTATATTTTTCTTTAAAGGAGTTTAGGCAGCTAACATTGGTTTATGGCTTCTGGGGGAGTTTTTCTTTTTGCAACCATTTGTGCTTGAGTTAAACTCAGAATAATCTGGTTTCACTGAATCACAAAATTTTGTTTGCCATGCATTTTATTGAATCAGGAGCATCAGCACATAGGCAACCCTATTGCACCCCTAATTCCTTTCTATTTCAAGCCTCAGCACTTATACATGAGTATATTGCAGCTCAACATTATTTACATCTTTCTGGGTTGGGCCAAAACCAATACTACTTGCCTATTCTCAACATTTTATTTTCTGGGTATTTGTTTATATCCCTAAACATTAACATATCAGAGATCTGAGTGTATAAACCAGATATGTATACCAACAACACATGAAACTTTGTTATAATAAAACAAGTAATCAATCAAAGAAAATCAAAACATTTTCAGATTTAAATTCACAGATAAACATTCATATATGAAAATACTCTTTTAAGAAAATACTTTTAACTGGCTGCCTACATTAGGACTTATTGCCTTAGATTTTTGAGTGAGTTTTCTCACCTAGCTCTCTCCTTTGTTTCCTTAATTAACTGATGAACTCCTGCTCTTATCCTCAAGCTCTCTTTCTTCCCTTGTCTTATGATTTCTGTGGTATTGTTTTTCTTCTTTTTTTTTTCAAAATTCTTTTCTGAGGAGAAGAGGAGGCTGCTGCATATACATGTATATATATACAGGGTCTCTCTTAGGGTTTTGGGTATTGGCTAAGTCCATTTTTGCCCACCAGAAAAATCATGTTATCTGCATTTTAAACCCAAAGTTTTACCCCTTCCCGGCTTAATTTGGGTGAAGAGAAAAGTGGTTACACATTTTTTTCAGAAATTTGCTTTTCAGAAAATACTTTTCCCCCTTGTCTACAATCATGCTAAAAATGTGACTTGGTTTTGTTATTTATTAAATACTCTTTTCTATTTTTAGCTTTCATGTAAATGGTATGTACTTCCTTCATTTATTTATAAGAGAATTATTCCTTTTTATATCTCCATTCTTTTCATTTCTGCTTATATTAAAATGTGTCTGTATATTTTATTTCACTAGTTTAAACTCTAGTATTTTATTAACACATATATATTTGTATATAAGTCTTTCTGAAATAATTAGTATACCCTCCTATATATCCCTACATCATACTATACTGACACACACACATATGCACATGTACACTCAAATTATTCAGTAGCACTCATATATACATTTACTTATGCATACTACTTTTAAGAATTTAATCTACATATATATATATATATATATATATTTCCATACACATCAATATGTATGTATTCTTGGAGTTCAGGGTTTTTAGCTTATATTCATGTGCATTTCCTGTGCACTCATGTACACACACTGATACACTATCAAGCTATATCAATTCCTCCTTTAAAATTTATTTAAAAATTATTTTAAATTCATTTATATTTTTCAGGATAAATTCCTAAAATCTTGGGTCATTACATACACCCCTCCTTTTAGAAATTGTGTCCCACAATTTTCCTAAGCTTAAAATAAATTTTAAACTTAATTCAGAGAACAAGTATATTCTCTACTAAATAGATTCTTAGTTCTATACTAACTAAAAATATATTCATCCAAAATAAAGAAAACAATCAAAGATCAGAATTACCTTAATCTGAAAATAGCTTAGGATAATTCATCCTAACCTTGTCTTCTAATTCCCATGTGCAATCACTAGGATCTAGACTCCACTGTACCTTCACAAGTTTCAGGGATTTATTCCTCAACTTCTTCACATCTTTTGCCAAAATTCCCACTGGATCCTTTTCATAAATCAAATTAGGATTTATCTGCACTTGGGTTGGGGTTTCAAGAATTTCTGCCTTGTCATGGACCCACCTTCTCAATTGTGATACATGAAAAACATCATGTATGCCTTGCATGTTTTCTGGTAATTCCAACTTATATGCCAAGGGACCAATTCTCTCCAGAATTTTGTATGGTCCAATATATCTTGGGGTTAATTTGCCTTGTTTTCCAAACCTCAACACATTTTTCATGGGTGAGATTTTGATGAAAACAAAATTTCCCACTTCATATTCTACCTGCCTCCTTCTCATGTCTGCAAATTTCTTTTGCCTATCTTGAGCTGCTGTCATTCTTCTCCTTATCAACTCAATTTTCTCCTTGGTTTCTTGTATGTACTCAGGTCCTAAAATAGACCTTTCTCCTGCTTCTACCCAGCAAACAGGTGACAAGCAGGGTTTACCATATAAGGCTTCAAATGGAGCCATTCCTATGGTGCTTTGGTAGCTGTTGTTGTATGTAAATTCAACTAGATGAAGATAATCTTCCCAGTTGCCCCTAAAATCCAGTATACATGCCCTTAACATGTCCTCCAAAACTTTGTTTACCACCTCGGTCTGCCCATCTGATTGAGGATGGTAGGCAGTACTTAAACATAGTTCACTTCCCATTGCTTCTTGAAAGCTTCTCCAGAATTTTGAAGTGAAGATGGTGTCCCTATCACTCACAATGGTTTTGGGAATGCCATGTAACTTTACCACTTCTTTTATAAAAATTTGAGCTAGTTTTGGTGCTGTTCTTTCTGACTTGACTGGGATGAAGTGTGCTACCTTGGTTAGCCTATCAACTATCACCCATATGCTTGTATTACCTCTCTTAGATCTAGGCAGTCCATTTATGAAGTCCATAGATATGTCTTCCCACTTCCACTGTGGTACACTAAGAGGTTGCATCAACCCTGATGGTCTTTGAGTTTCAGCCTTGACTTGTTGGCAAGTCATACATTTGGCAATGTACTTGGCTATATCAGATTTCATCCCCTTCCACCAGAAGTCTCTTTTCAAATTTTGATACATTTTTGTGTTACCTGGGTGTATGGAGTATTTACTCCTGTGATATTCATTCAATATCTCCCTCTTCAATTCTATGTCCTCTGGTACACACATCCTATTCTGGTATCTCACATAACCATCTTTATCAATGTGGTGTTTCATTACTTCCTCCCCTCTTGAGAGGAGCATTCTCTTCTCTAATAAGTGAGCATCTTGTTCTTGCATTTTTCCTACCTTCAGAATTAAATCTGGTTGAAGTGTCATTAAGCTTAACTTCCCTTTATCTTCTTGTGCACCATGCATCTGCACACAACCATTCTCCTCAATCTCTAACTCAGTTAGCAAAGACAAATCTTTAAATTCTGCTATCATCATCATAGCCAATTTAGCATGCTGTCTACTTAGAGCATCTGCAACTTTGTTTGCTTTGCCTGGTGTATAGAGTATGTCAAAATCATAGGCAGCTAAGAACTCCACCCATCTATGTTGCCTCATGTTCAAATCTTTTTGTGAGAACAAATATTTTAGAGACTTGTGGTCAGTGTAGAGTTCAAACTTTGTGCCTAATAAATAATGTTTCCAAAGTTTTAAAGCATATATCACAGCTGCTAATTCGAGATCATGTGTGGCATACCTTACTTCATGGGGTTTAAGTTGTCTGGATGCATATGCAATGACTTGGCCTTGTTGCATCAACACTGCACCCAAGCCAAATCCACTAGCATCAGTGTATACCACTAATTCTTCATTTCCATGTGGTACCTTTAGAATTGGAGCATTCACCAATGCCTCCTTCAATTGTTCAAAAGACTTTTCACATTTTTCTGACCAAACAAAAGCTTGGTTCTTCCTGGTTAGGTTAGTGAGTGGTGTAGAAATTTTTGAAAAATCTTTTATAAACTTTCTATAATACCCTGCCATCCCCATAAATGACCTTACTTCACTCACAGTGCTTGGCCTCTTCCATGCTTGAATAGCCACTACTTTATTGGGGTTCACAGAAATTCCTTTGGCAGATATAACATGGCCAAGAAAATGTACTTCCTCCTTCCAAAACACACATTTTGAAAATTTTGCCTTTAAATCTTTTTCCCTTAGCCTAGACAAAACCAGGTGCAAATGATGCTTATGTTCTTCCACTGTCTTGGAATAAATCAAAATGTCATCTATGAAAATAAGCACAAACTTGTCTAAACAATCTCTAAAGGTTCTGTTCATTAAATCTACAAAGTAAGATGGTGCATTGGTCAAGCCAAATGGCATAAACAAAAATTCATACAACCCATACCTAGTGTTAAAGGCAGTGTACTTGATGCTTGATTCTTCCACCTTCATTTGATGAAAACCAGATGCTAAGTCTAGTCTAGAAAATACTTTTGCCCCTGCTAATTGATCAAAAAGATCATCTATTCTTGGCAATGGGTATTTATTTTTAATAGTTACTTTGTTTAATTCTCTATAATCTATGCAGAGTCTTAAGGAGCCATCTTGCTTCTTAACAAATACCACTGGTGCTCCCCAGCAAGAATTACTTGGTCTTATAAAACCCTTTTCTTCCAATTCTTCTAACTGTTTCTTTAATTCTTTTAGTTCATTTGGCCCCATTCTAGTTGGCTTTTTAATCACTGGGCTTGCTCCTGGAACTAGATTGATCTGGAATTCTACTGGTCTATGGTGTGGAATACCCTTGACCTCACCAAACACATCCAAATATTCATTGACTATGGGAATTTCTTCAATGGTTAGTTCACTGAAATCTTTCTCTGAGTCAACTAAATGATATAGTTTTCCTTCCTTAGCTACCTCACATAAAACTGTGATTCTCTGGCCTCTAGAATTTTGCAATGATATGGTGGATGAGTCTAAATTAATTATGGCTTTAAATTGCCTTAACCAGTCTACCCCCAATATAACACCTATATTTGGGTAATTCAAAACATATAAATTGGAAATAAAAATATTTCCCCCTATGTTTAACTCCACATCCACACAAATCATATTTAAAACACTAGAACTCCCCAATGGACTGTGTATATGCAATGGGGTTTCAACCAATATGCAATTCAGTTTTAGCATTTTAACCAATTCACAAGAAATTAAAGAGTGAGTTGCCCCAGTATCATATACTACTGTTATGGGTATGGTACAAATAAGTAATGTACCTTCCACTTGGCTATGGTTTACAGTGTTACTTTCCACTGTGGCTTTGCCTTTCCCTTCCAAATTTGCCAATTTGCCTTGCTGTTTATACTCAGGACAATTCCTCTTCATATGCCCCTCTTTCCCACATAGATAGCATTTGAAAGCTCCTCCTTTCAATTCTGGACATCTTGGTTTGATATGCCCTTCCTTTCCACACTGATGGCACACAATTTTCTTCTTGTTTTCCTTAGCTTTGTCATCTCCAGTGCTTTTGTTACTAGCCTCTTCTTTCTTCTTATCATAAGGGTGATACCTCCCCTTACCTTTCTTGTTATTATTGCTCTTAAAATTTCTGAACTTCTCCCTTTCCTTGTCATGTTGTTCCAACCTCAAAGCTAAGTCTATCACATGATCAAAAGTCTTGTCTGCATAGGGTAACATGGCTCTGCTAAGTCCTGGGTTCAGCCCTTTTATGTACCTATCATTTTTAGATGCCTCATCTGCCACAAGCATTGCTCCATATGTGGAAAGCCCCTCAAACTTTTGAGTGTATTCTGTGACAGTCATGGTTCCTTGTCTAAGTCTAATGAATTCTTCTAGCAAGGTAGTCTTTGCTGATGCTGGTACAAACCTTGCTTCCAACATCTCTTTGAATTGATTCCAAGTGATTTCATTCTCATTCCTTCCTGCTATGATTACTTCCCACCAGCCTAAAGCTACTCCTTTTAGCTGTCTTGAAGCCACTTGCCTCTTTCTTTGATCATCAAGTTGCATGTCATTGAAAATTCTTTCCAAGGTTCTCAACCATGTTTGAATTTCCATGACACTCTCTGTCCCTTCAAAGCTTTTGCCTCCTAAATGAGTATATGTCTTAAGTAATTTTGAGAGTTCTTCATAGGGATTTTCTTGCCTTTGTCCTGCCCCATCCCTAAATGCTCTCACCAAGTCTTGCAGATTGACCATTGGTGGTGCATGGGAAGATCCTGCTCCCTGATTTGGTGGTCTCCCTACCATAGTTTGCTAATAATAATTTACATAGCTGGTTAGTTTGATTAGTAATTTTATTATTTCAGTGGTTTTTTTTTCACACTGAGCACATTGTTATATATATATTTAGTTCCTTCTAATTTTATTTCTATCTAAGAACTTGATCCTTACTTCTTCTATGTTAAATAACATAGCTCTGATACCAACTGAAATGACCCTCCTATTTGTACTCTAATTTCATAAGGAATTTTTTTTTTAAGGTAAAGAGGATATATAAATATATAGATATATCATCCATTGCAAATATAATTCTCAGGGTCAATATCTTTCTCCAATAAACCAAAATATATCCAGGATCACAATAATCAACCAATATAAATATATCAGTACATTCACAAAGATAAGCACATACATGTGAGGATGTATATGCCTCTCTTGTTTGAATCAGAGTTCTGGAAAACAAGAGGATGTTGGATTGCTAATTTATTTTATTTTATTTTATTTTTGACCAAACAATCCACTGGAAACATACACATTAGTCTGTTTATACTAACTAAGAAGTGATCAAGTAATAATCAGTAGTAAACAAGCTTTTAATATAGATGTTTGTGTTAAGCTCTGAATAGTGACAAAATCAAGCTAAAAAGAAGTGGATCCTAAGTGAACACAAGCAACATCTAGGCGTAATGGAAACGCGCCTAACTTATACATGAAAGGTCACGAGTTCGAGTGCTATGCTGGTCGGTTCAAACCCAATTTTTGGTTTTTCTTTTTATTTTTCTCCTGTATGGTTAGAAATCTGATACCTACCTATAATTGTACATATATATATACTTTATTTTTGCCTATATTCCATCATACAAAACAATAATTCTTGCTTAATTATTTTTGAAACCCATCCCTATAACCTGGAAGGCTTCAGGATTGATATGAGTTAAGAGTCTGGTTCTTGGGTTTTGAGGATGATAGAGGTGTTTATCATTATTCAGGTTTGTATTTCTTCTTATAAGGTCTGTCTGGCATTTAAAATGCATTTGGTTAAAATCTGAGTGAAATTCAGATTCTTATTACAAGTGCAAAGAAAAAGATATGGTAATGTTTGCACTAAACATATTTATGTGCATTTATATCTGCAACTATTTGAATCTGGCTTCCATCTACCTTATTACAGATCCTTTCTTTAATTAAAAATAGGACAAGAAACATTTGTATGGAACAAGTTTAATTATGGAAACCTTGCAGCCAAATAAAAGCATTCAACCTATGCCTATTTCTTTTGTATACATATGCCATAGTAGAAAATAAAACCATTTAATTTTCTGAAAAATCAACTATCCTGATTTTCCAAAACTTAAATCCTTTCCAAAGATTCATGATTTACTAATGCATTTAAAAAAAAAGGTAATCATTCAATTTTAACATGGTGTTCTTGCTAAATCCACTTACAAGATTTCGATTAACTTTTAAACATATCAGAAATTTAACTAGGTTCATAGATTCCAGATACAAGTCAAATTCTTAACAAAATACTTAACAAAATATCCCTCCAATATTCAACACTTAGTACAAGTAGCAATTTAAGTTATCAATACATGCAGATTTCAACATTTAGGCTCTTATCTAACTAAGTTTAGCATGCTATATCTTCTTCTCAAGGCCTTGCTCCTACTCCTACTTAGTTGCTGCAATCCCTGAAAAAGCATTGGAAACTGCCTCATTTTAAATGAGACACCCCAGATGCCATTAGCACACTAGGGTCAGACACATGTCTGGTATGAGAAAATTCACAAAAGCAATTTGTTAATTAGGTTAAAATCAAGTTAAGTATATATACATAAGGTTCTGTCCTTTGGAATCAGGTAAATACTTGTGTGCATGCTCTGTGTCATTGTGCATGTGCACACTTTAATTTTCTTTCCAGAGACTACACATATGAATATGGCACATACATTCAAGCATACAACTCAATCATAGACAAACAATCATTCATACCAAACAGGAAAATAACTAATATGAGTTAAATCACTTATTCAATTCTCATATTTCAAATCTGGGAAAAACTCTAGTTTTCTCATCTGCTCAAGTATTATTTCCTTGGTATATTTATCTATCCTTGGTCTCATCTGCAATATTTATGAATCAATGGACACACTGTAATGAACTAATTCACTCCATTACACAAAGATCTCAGGACTTAAACAAGCCATGTGTCAACTTATGTTACTCAAGCACACAAGTCATTCCTGCAGTGTTCTTGACCCCAATTTCCTAATCAGGTTTTAGTTAATAAATACCCCTTTTGATTGTTCATGACAAAACCATTCAGTGATCCATTAACTGAAAACATCTATATCATGGTATCTCATATTATTCATGACCATACAGAAACAACAAGCAAACAACCATTGGTGACTACAAAATAAGGTTCTGTATATATATATAGATATTCATCCTGGTATATTTTTCTTTAAAGGAGTTTAGGCAGCTAACATTGGTTTATGGCTTCTGGGGGAGTTTTTCTTTTTGCAACCATTTGTGCTTGAGTTAAACTCAGAATAATCTGGTTTCACTGAATCACAAAATTTTGTTTGCCATGCATTTTATTGAATCAGGAGCATCAGCACATAGGCAACCCTATTGCACCCCTAATTCCTTTCTATTTCAAGCCTCAGCACTTATACATGAGTATATTGCAGCTCAACATTATTTACATCTTTCTGGGTTGGGCCAAAACTAATACTACTTGCCTATTCTCAACATTTTATTTTCTGGGTATTTGTTTATATCCCTAAACATTAACATATCAGAGATCTGAGTGTATAAACCAGATATGTATACCAACAACACATGAAACTTTGTTATAATAAAACAAGTAATCAATCAAAGAAAATCAAAACATTTTCAGATTTAAATTCACAGATAAACATTCATATATGAAAATACTCTTTTAAGAAAATACTTTTAACTGGCTGCCTACATTAGGACTTATTGCCTTAGATTTTTGAGTGAGTTTTCTCACCTAGCTCTCTCCTTTGTTTCCTTAATTAACTGATGAACTCCTGCTCTTATCCTCAAGCTCTCTTTCTTCCCTTGTCTTATGATTTCTGTGGTATTGTTTTTCTTCTTTTTTTTTTTCAAAATTCTTTTCTGAGGAGAAGAGGAGGCTGCTGCATATACATGTATATATATACAGGGTCTCTCTTAGGGTTTTGGGTATTGGCTAAGTCCATTTTTGCCCACCAGAAAAATCATGTTATCTGCATTTTAAACCCAAAGTTTTACCCCTTCCCGGCTTAATTTGGGTGAAGAGAAAAGTGGTTACACATTTTTTTCAGAAATTTGCTTTTCAGAAAATACTTTTCCCCCTTGTCTACAATCATGCTAAAAATGTGACTTGGTTTTGTTATTTATTAAATACTCTTTTCTATTTTTAGCTTTCATGTAAATGGTATGTACTTCCTTCATTTATTTATAAGAGAATTATTCCTTTTTATATCTCCATTCTTTTCATTTCTGCTTATATTAAAATGTGTCTGTATATTTTATTTCACTAGTTTAAACTCTAGTATTTTATTAACACATATATATTTGTATATAAGTCTTTCTGAAATAATTAGTATACCCTCCTATATATCCCTACATCATACTATACTGACACACACACATATGCACATGTACACTCAAATTATTCAGTAGCACTCATATATACATTTACTTATGCATACTACTTTTAAGAATTTAATCTACATATATATATATATATATATTTCCATACACATCAATATGTATGTATTCTTGGAGTTCAGGGTTTTTAGGCTTATATTCATGTGCATTTCCTGTGCACTCATGTACACACACTGATACACTATCAAGCTATATCAATTCCTCCTTTAAAATTTATTTAAAAATTATTTTAAATTCATTTATATTTTTCAGGATAAATTCCTAAAATCTTGGGTCATTACATTGAGGCTATGTTTTACCTTTTATATAGCACTTCTCACATGGAATGCTAACATTGCCTTCCAGACAACAATGCAATATCATCATTCATCCATACTAGTTTGTTCTGGAACTGAACGAAACATTTGAGAGTTTCGTCTCCAAATTCCATCATCTTAAAGATGTCTTCACTTCGAAACACATTTGTAGGATTGAAGTGGTTTTCGAATAAATACCCAACTCCAATCTCTTCGAAACAACTTTTCAATAATTCCTGGAAAAATCAACTCCAGTTCTTTAGGAAATAAATAGTCAAAGATAAGATCGGAGATCACCTCCTAACCGTTAGTGGACGAATTTCCTTATCATTGTCCTAGGAGAACAAAATGAGATTTATACGCACAATACAGCACCATCGGAGATGACTGTGCCGTATAACTCACGTGTTTTCCCTAGATATTTCCAAAGTTACATTTTGGGTCCAATACCAATAGTCGGTTATTTAACTATCGATTAACAAACATTTAATCAGGGATTTAATTCCATAGGGAAAACCAACATTGTTAAGCACCAACCAACACCACCCCTCTATTAATTGATATTTTATTAACTAAATTTCCTTTGTAATACTTGTATCAAAAATTCTTTTTACAAAGATTGATATAAACCCAAAATCCCTATTTTCCCATACTTGGAAAAAATATCTATGTGCTTATCTCGATGGTATAAGTGTATTCACTAACAATTTGGAAGATTCCCATTTTTATTCAATTCAAAAACCATTTATAAACCTTTTATAATCCACAAAAACCATTTGCAAACTCCTTTTATAAATATCTTAAACCATTTATAAAACTTATTTTATCTTTTTAACCAATCCTCCCTTTTCGTTTTCTAAAACATATTATAAGATTCCTCTTATAAAAACCCCATCTGTTTATAAAACCCTATTTATAAATCTTGTAACATTTAAAACATAATTTCTAATTCTTTACTTTAAACACTATTATATAATAATAAACATTATAAATAAATAAATATTAACTTTAAAACATTTTAAAATAATAATTAATAAATTTCAAAACATCCTTAAATAAACAATAATAATTTATCTTCAACGTTATAATAATAATAATAATAAATTTCCAAAACTTTACTGATAAAAATTTAAAACTAACTTTAACCCATATTAATATTTTTAAATAACTAACCTTTTAAAACATTTATAATATTGATAAACAACTTTTAAACAATATTAATATAAATAACAACATTTAAATATAATTATATTTGCTTGATAAAACGCCATACTTAATTTAACATAATCATTTCCATATTTATAAACCTGTTTATAAATCTCTTCCCATTTATATAACTTCCTTCATAAAATTTTCTTTATTTATGAACCCATTTATACCTCTATTCCTTTATAAATCACACTTATTTATAAAACCCCATCCAAAAAATAATTCCAACCGTTTTAACCTTGCTTCAATAGGTATGAATTTCTTTTATAAATTTCCTTCAATTTATAAAATATTGTTTAACCTTCCCAAATTTACCCTCATCTTAAATTTCCAAAATAGAGTATCATCCCTCATCTTAAAATAAATTCACCGTTCGATTTATTTCTCCAGTCTATTAAATGATAATAGTTTCATTTTAATTTATAAAACACCAGTTTATAAATCTAACCTTTTATAAGTAAATTACGATTTTACAAATCTTAACTTTATTTGAAAAATATTGCTTTTCTAAATTTATCACATTTATAAATTCATCTTTATAAATAAATTACAATATATATACCTATATATATAGGGTTAATAATATTTATATAAAAATATTTCTATTTTTTTATTTTTAAGACCATATCCTTTTTATTATAAACGACTAACTTATTTTTTCCAGATTTTAAAATCTTTACTCTCAATTTCAAAACCCTATCTAAAATGTTTTATAAAACTATTAAACTATAATATCCACAAAATCATACTTTTATTTTAGAAAGATTATTTAAAATATGAATAATTTTCAAATCACTTGAAATTTCTCTTTAAACCAAATCACTATTTTATAGTATTTTTAAAATACCAAATTTTAGGCCTAGTGCTACCAAAGCACTAAATAAAGAAAATCGTGTCCATGTCATCATTTATAACATCCAACATATCATATATCAATTTATATGAAAATAAATCAACTATGTGAGGAATCTCGTTGTATCTCTCCAACTTGTCCCCCTGCATTGCATACAGTATATAATCATAAAAATATAATACAACCGCTTCGAGGCGGGATTTGTATACAAAGGGTCACCCGCTCTTACATGAGAACATAGTATGGTCTCATCCGCTCTAATAGGTGGGAATATATCCAATCCAACTAATAATAATGAGTAAATTATCCAAATAGTCAATAACTATCAAAAATAAATATCCAACATAAAATAGATAATTTTTATTGACTATATAAATTTCCTGATTAACCAAAAAGGTGAGATTAACTCACATTGATTTTTATAGTCGCCAAAACATTTCGTTTTGAATTAAAATTGAACGAACGTCCAATTTTAACCCAAAATTCCAACTAGCTCTGAATCTGTCCAATCCAACTCCATAGCATAGCCTTCGTCGATACGATCGCAATGCAACTCGTCGCATTCGATTTGGACCTTGTATGAATTCAATATGGATTACTAAACGTTTGAATTATTTAAATTATAATTAACTTCATATCAAACGGTTTTTTAAAAAAACAAATTACCCTCCCTCAAAAACACGAACACGACCCAGGAAAAATGTCACGATCGCTCTTTGCTTCTGTCGCCACCTCCATGCCACCGTTTGCCGCCATACCTTCGTCGTCGCCGCGCCTTGCCAAGGCGATCCCAACGCTACCGGTCTCGTCCCTCAACTCGCCGCCGTTTGCCCTTAAATAGCCAAGAACCGCCGTACCTTCAATTCGAGATTCCTGCCACCAACAGTGATCGCAAATCAATCCCACCATCCATCCCCTTCGTCCCCTGAAGACGATCAACTTCTTAGTTGAACGACTGACCTGAAACGCCCTGAGGCGGCGCCGATGATCTCGATCGTTGGATCATCCATGACTTTGTTTGAAAAAAAGGTAAACTTTTCTACTCTGATCGCGCACGGTTTATAAAGAAAAAGAAAATATGGAGGTATGGGCAGCACCTATGTGGCTATGGGCTAGGGTAAAGGGAACCATGACTGAATAAAATAAATAAATATATATATTTTTAAATTTGAATTATCAAGCTATAAAATGTCCAAAAATCTCGAACTCCAAATGAGGCATGCCACCTGACATTCTGTCACATACCGAAATTTTCGACTTTCGAAAATTCGACATCGATACTCACTTTATCGACTGCCGAGCAATCGAGTGCCGGAAACTCCAATAGTGAGGGTTTTAAGAAAAAGAAAAAGTAGAAGAAGAAGAAAAAGAGAAGAAAGAAAGAAGAAGAAAGAAGAACAACAGAACAACATCAGAACAGAAAACAATATCAGAATCTTACACATCGCAGCGGAACAATATATAATAGATAAACACTAGTCTTTTAAAACAAAGAACTATATCAGTTTATACATACATCAATCATCAGAGTCAATATACAACAATGGACAGTTATATAACTTGTCCTCATATAGAATACACAGCGGAATAAATATATCAGATACAAATACTACGTCTCGCCATGCAGCTTATCTCCAAAGCTCCAGAATATCCAGGATATCCTGATAATATAACTCTAGGCTGCCCGTGTGGAAATTGGTGGGCACCCAGAGTTTAGAAGGGAAACAATAAACTCCGAGTCAGTCATGGTGACTGGTGTGAGATCGTAAAATAGTTATTCTTTAAAATAAACAACAGGATAATTTTAAAGTCAATTCGAAATGCTTTTGGAAAATGAAACTACCATAAGACCTCCCGCCACACACACAATGCAAACGCAGACTTGGAGGAGATTTCTTCTTATGATAGTCAAAGATGCTTACTACGCAAAAATCAAATTCTTTTTGATATTATTATTAGTGCATAGTGTGTAAAAAACATTTCGAAAGTAGAATATAAATCTTAGCCAGCATAGGTACCATTATAGTATGCTTGCTATAGCTACCATATTAAATGGCAGGTTCTACAACTAAAACCGTACAAGTCACGTATTGTTTCTTTGGATTTCCAACAAATGGTCAGGCTAAGGAACTTCCTATCCACGATGGGTACGTCCCTGGAATAGACGACCCGAGAACCTAACCGGATCTCTGCCAACACAAGGCCGGGTTACCTCTGCAAAAATAGGTAACTACTGACACGCGTATGCCATCCCCCGATCGTCACCGATCTTCCCGAGGATCCCCGATTCCAACAAACCACATAGATAATAATAATGCAGTAACCACAGAGGTTAAGTATCTGGGCTCCATACCATGATACCACCTTTATCCAGAAGGAATGACATACACTAAGGGGCGCTACTCCCTAGAACCTTGCTGCATTCGTCCTGTTTCGACCATTTCCGGGGTGTGAGGCTCGATGAAGTCTCGTCCACAAAGCTACGCTTTCTCAAAAAGCCCTGCTTCGGGTCAAACAAAATGATCAACCTATGATCACAAAGATATAAGATCAAACAAATGATCATATCACAATGATCAAACACTGATCATTTCACAGCAACACTCAGTATGCCACGTTACCAAATTGGGATATATCGCTGATAGATTTCAACTACATAACCTCTGAGCTCGTACGTCTCAGAGAAGGGTGTTAAGCTAAGAGAATAAATTCTCCGCCACCAACAGAAATGTATTTGAAAGAAATCAGCTTTATATCTCAAATTGTAACGTCAGACACACAATCCATACAAGTCTGTTCCGGGATCGAACAGAACCGAAGGCACTTCTCACGAAGCCCTTGCATTTCCGGATAATTTTCAAATCACGTCAGGACTTCCCGTCACTAAGGGTGATAATACCTCTAAACCGGAGATCAGCCGATGTAGAGTAACTCGACGGTAATCCTTCCGTTTTCAAAAATATCCGGTCTTCAACACCGGTCTTCGAATGCAATTCATAACGACGTATCACATATTCGGAATGGGTTATACGACCCCATGGTCCTTTCCCGGCTAACCCGAATAGTGAGCGATTATTCAAAAATAAGTGTGGCATTCAAATTCATCCAATTCACAACAAATACCTATCTAAAGGTAATTATTGATAGTCGGTTATTTAACTATCAATAAAGATGCGCAACATCATCAGATTCCAAATAATTTTCCAAATTATTTCATCTTCAAAAATATCTTTACTAGATATAAAATTTCCACACTTAACCATTTGAAAACAATTTCAAATCAAATTTCCACACTTCAAAAATAAATCAATATTTGTTTTTAAACAACTTCGCTTTCTTTTATAAATTCCGTATTGAATTTATACTTTCGAATATCTACTGATATTCGATTTTTCAAATCGTTTTCAATATTCAATTTCAATTTATCTTTAAGAAGATAAATTCTCAAAACATTTCATTTCATTTTGGAAAACATTTCCATTTCTTTTTTTTTAAAATAAGTCAGCAATTCACAATCCATTTATTTTCAACACTTGGAAAATATTCGATATACTTAAATCAAATTAAGTATATATATATATATATTTTATTCTTTTAAGGAAATCATTTACTTTGACGACATTTGTTTGAGTCAAAACGAATGTTACGTAAAACATCGTTACGACGACTCAAAACCACTAGTATAGGGATTTAAAAATTAAGATAGATATTTATAAATCCCAATACTACATAAAAACATTTCCTTTCGGAAACCATTTACTATAACAACAGTGTTATAGTCCACCATTTCCTTAAATTTCTCGAAAACGTCTATTTCAACAAGTATGTTGAAATCTATGCTTTCGATTCATAATACATTTTAAAACATCGTTAAAAACAATCAACTTCATTTATAATGTCGCTTTCCCAAACAATATCCATTTTACTTAACAATATATTCACCGTCCAAAATCGTGAATATACTTCACTAATCACATTTCACTATTTAATTCATCAAATTCAATTTATTTCGAATTTATAAAACAACGCTTATAAATTCCATTTCTGTTTTATAACAACTTCGGTTTATAAATCTCCTTTTATTAATTTCTATAATACACTTATTAAAATAAGTGATTTCAGATTTATAAAACAACGTTTATAAATTCAACCTTATATTTCACAATAACTTTGATTTATAAATCCCATTTATTAACAAGTTCGATCAATACTCCCATTAAAGGCAAAAATCCAGTTTTATAAGTTAATTTCTTATAAATCCTCCATTCTACAATTTCATTCATTTTAACTTCACCATTTATAAATCTATAAATTTTATTCTTTTTAACTTTACAATTTATACATCTATAAATTTCATATCGATTTTCCAAATTCGTTTCAATTTGCCAATTAAATTTCTAATTGGACTTCCCACTTATTTCTTTTTAAATAAATTCCTTTTAAAGAAAATAAATTCCTTTATTTTTTTCCAAACTATTTAGAAATCCAATTTTTAATTAAATTCTTCAATTTAAAAATCACTATTATACGAAATTCATTTATTTAACATTTTCACTTGATTCTGGAATTTATTCAATATGATTATAAAAATTTACTTTTTATACTTTAAAAATTCCTTTCTTCAAAATTTCTTAAATTTCAAAAATTGATTCACTTAGAAATTTTCTACTTGAATTTCAAAAATTCAATTTGGTTTATCTTTGGAATCCAATGATGTCAAACATCCATTCAGCTAAATTTTAGCTTTCAAACAATTTTCCAGATATCAATATGATTAATAGCATCACTATAATCATTCACAGATTCATATCACAATAGAAATGAATTAAATAAATGTGAGGGGTCCAGTTGGATCCCTCCAACCTGTTTCCCTGCATCCAAAGATGTTAGCACAATACCAATTCCGCTCCAGTACGGAATTATCGCGGTATATAGGTTTTTATAAATCCGCTTACTAACGGCGCAATACGGTCTCATCCGCTATACGAGGCGGGAAATCATCAATCCAATATATACATATGCCAATATGTATATACTGCTATATATATAGATATATCCTATTATATCTAATAGCACATTCAATAGCAATCAAACAGTAAATCAAATCAATAACTGTAAATTCAAATTTCCTTCGAGTGAGAAAATCTCACCTTTGCCCTTTATTTTGCATTCCACTTTCATCTTGACTCGATTTCTTGATTTATAGACCTTGAATAAATATTCGATAAGTTTATTAACACTTGTATTTTAAATCAAACAATTTATTATTATCCACTTATTAAATTTAAAACTAAACCCCTTTAAATAAACTAATTTGTTAACCATTCAATTTTAACTAAATTATTATTTTTATTTTAAACGGAAACCACATCCAATAAAAAGGGTCTTTACGAGTTTTAAAAAATCCAACCTTTATATAAATTTAACAACATTTACAACTTCTATATTACCCCAAATCCTTTATATACAATACTATATTTACTGTTTTCCAACTCTTAAAATTTTTCTTTCTGAAATAAATTTTCTATTTCCATAAAAATCACAGTATATTTCCTCTGCAAAAATACAAATAATTTAAATTTATTTTCAAATTCAAATTGAATAAACATTTTGTAAATACCTCACTAGAGATCGAACGCAACCCCAGACCAGACATTGACGTCGCCTACCATCGGCATAGTCGCCGCTGCCTGCTCGAGTCACCCTCCATCACGCGACATGTCGAAGAACCCTTCTCCACGCTCCCCTCTAGCACGTCGCCTGAAAACTGCTATCGCCTTCCGTGAATTAAACGAGCCACCATCGCCCAGAGCATCGCCGCCTCCATCGTTGTCGTGCCCTAGTCACGAGCGCCTCCCCCAAAGTCGCCGTGAAACCCAATCGCGAGCCACTGCCGAGCTCGAGACCCAAACTTTCCTCGAATGATTCGTGCGCGCGCCCCAATCGAACTCGAGCGCCACTCCAACCTAAGTCGTACCATCACGATATCCCCATAGTCGAGTTCCCCTATTCGCGGCGCCCAAGCGAACGCCTACGCCTTCGATCGCGAGTTGCCGCCGCCTCCTCCTGTTCGACTTCGAGCTCACGCGTGCCGCCCTGCTCGAGATCGATCGCGTCTTCGCGATATAGATGCAGTCGCCACCTCTGGCCCTTACGCGAAACAATCGCGACCCCCATAAAAAGCTTTTGTTTTGAACTGGAACGAGGACGTAGCGGCCATTATTAATTTCTTCTTTTGATTTTTTTTTTCTGTTGAACGATTTGATTTTTTTGGAACGAGAGAAAAGGAATTCGGCCATACACTGCACGCTTTCGTTCCGTGATTATAGGCGTTATCTTAGGCATGATTTTAAGGGGAGAACGTGCTGATGTAAATAAATTTAAATTTAAATTTTAAATTGAATTTCTTTTTATTTCAACGCGTTAAATTTCCGTGTGCTCACATATCAACTCAGAAAATTACGAAAATTGAAATCCGGCAATAATACAACATTCCGGACCCAATGGAACTGGTTTCGTCGAATTCCGAGACTGTTTGAAAATTGACTATTTTATAAATATCGGTTCGAGTGATTATTTTCAAAACTGAACAAAACAGTTCGAAATTAAATTCTGAAGCTTCAATCATCTTTAGTATTATCAATACGAATTTTAAAAGCTTTCGAAATATTTTTCTTCAGCTTAAAATTGTAGATTCAAATTTTTATTTAACTTCAATCGATTAAATTTTAAAGTTTAATCGCAAATTTCAAAGTTATATCGGGGATTCAAATTAAATTATCATTCAAATATTTAAAATTAATTAAATATTCTCAATTTAATTCGTTCAAAATTCTGGGTCGTTACAGACTTCCCTCCTTAAAAGAATTTCGTCCTCGAAATTACAAGTTAGGAAAAGTGGTCCTTAACTCGTCTACTATTTTTCAACATCCAAATAGTTTTATCAAATTTATCAAAACAAATCTTTCTACTAAAGATTCACTATCATTCAACTAAATTTCTAACTTCAATTTTAAGTTCAAACAACATTGTTTACTTCTTAATTCAAATTCGAGTTTAATTTCAAATTTTAAATTTCAAAATTTTTCAAAAATTTTCTAACGCCCTAAATTTCCGGAAAATTTCGCCAGCGTCTCCTTTGCGCGGCTAATACGGCACGACTACAAAACGTCCCTACGGACTCTCAGATTTCAAAAAGAAAAAGAAAAGGCCAAGTGGCTAGTCCAGAAATCATCAAAAACTCATATTATAATTCAAATACTTACCTTTTGTCGAGCAATTCAAATTATCTTTGAAATCAAATCCAATTCCTTTATACCTGTATATCTACTAGCCATTATATCTAGTTACAGCATTCAATCTATTTTGCAAATTCTATTACAAAAATTTCAATATAAACTACTTATATCATCTTTAGTTTACTACAGAAGTTATATCCATTATCTTCAATTTTACATTTCAAATTTTATTTGAATTCAATTTCACATTTCAGTTTCTCATTGGAGTTCAATTCACAATTCCAATCTAATTTGGATTCAATTCACTTTCAATTCTGAAATATTGAATTTTATCAATTATCTGTCATTTACAACTGCACTATCTTAAATTAGTTCCAATTACTAATTCATTCGTCTTCAATTTGAATTCCATTCCAATCAGATTTCAAATATTCTATAATTTATCAACTTATCTACATCTTGATTTATACAATCATTTATACATTCACGTTCACAATTCCATTTCATTAAGGAATTCTATTTTCATTTATGAATCATATTTACAATTCATATTCATAATTTTTTTTTTCATATATGAATTTATTTCCTTATACTTTCTATTCACATTTATAGATTTCATTTGTTAATGAACTTTAATTCCAATCACAATTACAAAATTTACATTAACAATTTCTATTTGTATAAGTTATAAATTCAATCATATTCCATAAATATTCTTATACAGTATCCCAGAGTCTTTTCAACCTTTCAAAATCATTTTGAAAACAATTCAAATTATCCATGAATTTTCTAAAACAAAAATCCAAATTTCCAAACAACTTCCACTTAAAATAATTTGACAGCAATCCCTCTTTTGGAAACCCGAAAATGAATTCTAATGATGTGGCCATCATCATCAGGATTATTTTCCAGCGACCTAAAAGAGTTTAGAGCTTTCATCTCTCCAAAATACTTTTCAAAACCTTTGAAATTCATTTCCAACTCCAAAAAGAATTTAAACTTTCTAAATCTCCAAAATTTCAAATTCTTTTCAAAACCTTTCCAAAAACTTTTCTGGAATTCTACTTCAAATTACAAATCACATTTATAATTTATATTCTCAAATTTCGTTCGTATATGAATTTTACTTCTTAAATCTTTGGTTATTACTTTGTTTCTTATTCAATTTCCATATAACAATGATAATATGTCAATGTTATTATTTCCTAACAACCAAGCATCCATATACTATAGAAATTCATAGAAAAACATTTCTTTTCTATACAAAAATAGTTTTGGGCAAAATTATTTCATTCACCCTATTCAAAAAAATACTGTGCCGAAATGTTCTATTCGAGTGTTTAGAAACCCCTTCGATGCAGTTGCGCAGACTGTGCCGACGAAGGTTCATATGCCACTCAATAAATCAATCATCACAATATAAAACAATTTTATATTCACTAACAAATACGCGCTCATATCTATTATTACACTCAACTCATTCTAGAGTACTGCTGACTCTATCTCTAATGAGTAACACCCAACAGAGCAGGGTTGTCGCTTAACCATATGCTTTGATACCACTTTGTCACATACCGAAATTTTCGACTTTCGAAAATTCGACATCGATACTCACTTTATCGACTGCCGAGCAATCGAGTGCCGGAAACTCCAATAGTGAGGGTTTTAAGAAAAAGAAAAAGTAGAAGAAGAAGAAAAAGAGAAGAAAGAAAGAAGAAGAAAGAAGAACAACAGAACAACATCAGAACAGAAAACAATATCAGAATCTTACACATCGCAGCGGAACAATATATAATAGATAAACACTAGTCTTTTAAAACAAAGAACTATATCAGTTTATACATACATCAATCATCAGAGTCAATATACAACAATGGACAGTTATATAACTTGTCCTCATACAGAATACACAGCGGAATAAATATATCAGATACAAATACTACGTCTCGCCATCCAGCTTATCTCCAAAGCTCCAGAATATCCAGGATATCCTGATAATATAACTCTAGGCTGCCCGTGTGGAAATTGGTGGGCACCCAGAGTTTAGAAGGGAAACAATAAACTCCGAGTCAGTCATGGTGACTGGTGTGAGATCGTAAAACAGTTATTCTTTAAAATAAACAACAGGATAATTTTAAAGTCAATTCGAAATGCTTTTGGAAAATGAAACTACCATAAGACCTCCCGCCACACACACAATGCAAACGCAGACTTGGAGGAGATTTCTTCTTATGATAGTCAAAGATGCTTACTACGCAAAAATCAAATTCTTTTTGATATTATTATTAGTGCATAGTGTGTAAAAAACATTTCGAAAGTAGAATATAAATCTTAGCCAGCATAGGTACCATTATAGTATGCTTGCTATAGCTACCATATTAAATGGCAGGTTCTACAACTAAAACCGTACAAGTCACGTATTGTTTCTTTGGATTTCCAACAAATGGTCAGGCTAAGGAACTTCCTATCCACGATGGGTACGTCCCTGGAATAGACGACCCGAGAACCTAACCGGATCTCTGCCAACACAAGGCCGGGTTACCTCTGCAAAAATAGGTAACTACTGACACGCGTATGCCATCCCCCGATCGTCACCGATCTTCCCGAGGATCCCCGATTCCAACAAACCACATAGATAATAATAATGCAGTAACCACAGAGGTTAAGTATCTGGGCTCCATACCATGATACCACCTTTATCCAGAAGGAATGACATACACTAAGGGGCGCTACTCCCTAGAACCTTGCTGCATTCGTCCTGTTTCGACCATTTCCGGGGTGTGAGGCTCGATGAAGTCTCGTCCACAAAGCTACGCTTTCTCAAAAAGCCCTGCTTCGGGTCAAACAAAATGATCAACCTATGATCACAAAGATATAAGATCAAACAAATGATCATATCACAATGATCAAACACTGATCATTTCACAGCAACACTCAGTATGCCACGTTACCAAATTGGGATATATCGCTGATAGATTTCAACTACATAACCTCTGAGCTCGTACGTCTCAGAGAAGGGTGTTAAGCTAAGAGAATAAATTCTCCGCCACCAACAGAAATGTATTTGAAAGAAATCAGCTTTATATCTCAAATTGTAACGTCAGACACACAATCCATACAAGTCTGTTCCGGGATCGAACAGAACCGAAGGCACTTCTCACGAAGCCCTTGCATTTCCGGATAATTTTCAAATCACGTCAGGACTTCCCGTCACTAAGGGTGATAATACCTCTAAACCGGAGATCAGCCGATGTAGAGTAACTCGACGGTAATCCTTCCGTTTTCAAAAATATCCGGTCTTCAACACCGGTCTTCGAATGCAATTCATAACGACGTATCACATATTCGGAATGGGTTATACGACCCCATGGTCCTTTCCCGGCTAACCCGAATAGTGAGCGATTATTCAAAAATAAGTGTGGCATTCAAATTCATCCAATTCACAACAAATACCTATCTAAAGGTAATTATTGATAGTCGGTTATTTAACTATCAATAAAGATGCGCAACATCATCAGATTCCAAATAATTTTCCAAATTATTTCATCTTCAAAAATATCTTTACTAGATATAAAATTTCCACACTTAACCATTTGAAAACAATTTCAAATCAAATTTCCACACTTCAAAAATAAATCAATATTTGTTTTTAAACAACTTCGCTTTCTTTTATAAATTCCGTATTGAATTTATACTTTCGAATATCTACTGATATTCGATTTTTCAAATCGTTTTCAATATTCAATTTCAATTTATCTTTAAGAAGATAAATTCTCAAAACATTTCATTTCATTTTGGAAAACATTTCCATTTTTTTTTTAAAAATAAGTCAGCAATTCACAATCCATTTATTTTCAACACTTGGAAAATATTCGATATACTTAAATCAAATTAAGTATATATATATATATATTATTCTTTTAAGGAAATCATTTACTTTGACGACATTTGTTTGAGTCAAAACGAATGTTACGTAAAACATCGTTACGATGACTCAAAACCACTAGTATAGGGATTTAAAAATTAAGATAGATATTTATAAATCCCAATACTACATAAAAACATTTCCTTTCGGAAACCATTTACTATAACAACAGTGTTATAGTCCACCATTTCCTTAAATTTCTCGAAAACGTCTATTTCAACAAGTATGTTGAAATCTATGCTTTCGATTCATAATACATTTTAAAACATCGTTAAAAACAATCAACTTCATTTATAATGTCGCTTTCCCAAACAATATCCATTTTACTTAACAATATATTCACCGTCCAAAATCGTGAATATACTTCACTAATCACATTTCACTATTTAATTCATCAAATTCAATTTATTTCGAATTTATAAAACAACGCTTATAAATTCCATTTCTGTTTTATAACAACTTCGGTTTATAAATCTCCTTTTATTAATTTCTATAATACACTTATTAAAATAAGTGATTTCAGATTTATAAAACAACGTTTATAAATTCAACCTTATATTTCACAATAACTTTGATTTATAAATCCCCTTTATTAACAAGTTCGATCAATACTCCCATTAAAGGCAAAAATCCAGTTTTATAAGTTAATTTCTTATAAATCCTCTATTCTACAATTTCATTCATTTTAACTTCACCATTTATAAATCTATAAATTTCATTCTTTTTAACTTTACAATTTATACATCTATAAATTTCATATCGATTTTCCAAATTCGTTTCAATTTGCCAGTTAAATTTCTAATTGGACTTCCCACTTATTTCTTTTTAAATAAATTCCTTTTAAAGAAAATAAATTCCTTTATTTTTTTCCAAACTATTTAGAAATCCAATTTTTAATTAAATTCTTCAATTTAAAAATCACTATTATACGAAATTCATTTATTTAACATTTTCACTTGATTCTGGAATTTATTCAATATGATTATAAAAATTTACTTTTTATACTTTAAAAATTCCTTTCTTCAAAATTTCTTAAATTTCAAAAATTGATTCACTTAGAAATTTTCTACTTGAATTTCAAAAATTCAATTTGGTTTATCTTTGGAATCCAATGATGTCAAACATCCATTCAGCTAAATTTTAGCTTTCAAACAATTTTCCAGATATCAATATGATTAATAGCATCACTATAATCATTCACAGATTCATATCACAATAGAAATGAATTAAATAAATGTGAGGGGTCCAGTTGGATCCCTCCAACCTGTTTCCCTACATCCAAAGATGTTAGCACAATACCAATTCCGCTCCAGTACGGAATTATCGCGGTATATAGGTTTTTATAAATCCGCTTACTAACGGCGCAATAGGGTCTCATCCGCTATACGAGGCGGGAAATCATCAATCCAATATATACATATGCCAATATGTATATACTGCTATATATATAGATATATCCTATTATATCTAATAGCACATTCAATAGCAATCAAACAGTAAATCAAATCAATAACTGTAAATTCAAATTTCCTTCGAGTGAGAAAATCTCACCTTTGCCCTTTATTTTGCATTCCACTTTCATCTTGACTCGATTTCTTGATTTATAGACCTTGAATAAATATTCGATAAGTTTATTAACACTTGTATTTTAAATCAAACAATTTATTATTATCCACTTATTAAATTTAAAACTAAACCCCTTTAAATAAACTAATTTGTTAACCATTCAATTTTAACTAAATTATTATTTTTATTTTAAACGGAAACCACATCCAATAAAAAGGGTCTTTACGAGTTTTAAAAAATCCAACCTTTATATAAATTTAACAACATTTACAACTTCTATATTACCCCAAATCCTTTATATACAATACTATATTTACCGTTTTCCAACTCTTAAAATTTTTCTTTCTGAAATAAATTTTCTATTTCCATAAAAATCACAGTATATTTCCTCTGCAAAAATACAAATAATTTAAATTTATTTTCAAATTCAAATTGAATAAACATTTTGTAAATACCTCACTAGAGATCGAACGCAACCCCAGACCAGACATTGACGTCGCCTACCATCGGCATAGTCGCCGCTGCCTGCTCGAGTCACCCTCCATCACGCGACATGTCGAAGAACCCTTCTCCACGCTCCCCTCTAGCACGTCGCCTGAAAACTGCTATCGCCTTCCGTGAATTAAACGAGCCACCATCGCCCAGAGCATCGCCGCCTCCATCGTTGTCGTGCCCTAGTCACGAGCGCCTCCCCCAAAGTCGCCGTGAAACCCAATCGCGAGCCACTGCCGAGCTCGAGACCCAAACTTGCCTCGAATGATTCGTGCGCGCGCCCCAATCGAACTCGAGCGCCACTCCAACCTAAGTCGTACCATCACGATATCCCCATAGTCGAGTTCCCCTATTCGCGGCGCCCAAGCGAACGCCTACGCCTTCGATCGCGAGTTGCCGCCGCCTCCTCCTGTTCGACTTCGAGCTCACGCGTGCCGCCCTGCTCGAGATCGATCGCGTCTTCGCGATATAGATGCAGTCGCCACCTCTGGCCCTTACGCGAAACAATCGCGACCCCCATAAAAAGCTTTTGTTTTGAACTGGAACGAGGACGTAGCGGCCATTATTAATTTCTTCTTTTGATTTTTTTTTTCTGTTGAACGATTTGATTTTTTTGGAACGAGAGAAAAGGAATTCGGCCATACACTGCACGCTTTCGTTCCGTGATTATAGGCTTTATCTTAGGCATGATT
The DNA here is from genome assembly GCA_030737815.1 of Allium fistulosum. Classification (NCBI taxonomy): domain Eukaryota; kingdom Viridiplantae; phylum Streptophyta; class Magnoliopsida; order Asparagales; family Amaryllidaceae; genus Allium; species Allium fistulosum. Next base: position 146,111,953 of record CM060908.1, on the reverse strand, counting down.
TTAAGGGGAGAACGTGCTGATGTAAATAAATTTAAATTTAAATTTTAAATTGAATTTCTTTTTATTTCAACGCGTTAAATTTCCGTGTGCTCACATATCAACTCAGAAAATTACGAAAATTGAAATCCGGCAATAATACAACATTCCGGACCCAATGGAACTGGTTTCGTCGAATTCCGAGACTGTTTGAAAATTGACTATTTTATAAATATCGGTTCGAGTGATTATTTTCAAAACTGAACAAAACAGTTCGAAATTAAATTCTGAAGCTTCAATCATCTTCAGTATTATCAATACGAATTTTAAAAGCTTTCGAAATATTTTTCTTCAGCTTAAAATTGTAGATTCAAATTTTTATTTAACTTCAATCGATTAAATTTTAAAGTTTAATCGCAAATTTCAAAGTTATATCGGGGATTCAAATTAAATTATCATTCAAATATTTAAAATTAATTAAATATTCTCAATTTAATTCGTTCAAAATTCTGGGTCGTTACACATTCTATATGTTATATCCTTATTTCGAACGTAATGGAACTAGTCCCGAGCCCTAATTCGATCGTATGTAGAAGATAGGTTTTTAGACCCGGTTATTATACTAAATTTTCGATATTAATTTCAACATGTTTCGATCTCGCATGATCAAATGATACGTCTGATCATTACGAAACTTGATGGCATATAATAATTCACTATTACGGATCCAGTGAAACTAATTTCGTCAAAATCCGAGAAAGTGCCCTAGAAGGCTATTTTTACATGTTAATTAAAACAAGCAGTTTCTAAAATCAATTAAATCACTTTTAAATCAAATTTAAAAGTTTACTCTCTTCCTTCTTATTTAAATAGAATTTGAGTCAACTTTTGAAATCATTTTTATTCACATAAAATTCAAGATTCCATTATTTAAACAATTCCAATATAAAATTCAACAATTTAATTATCAAATAAATCATTATATTTGAAATTCAAGTTATTTAACTTATAAAATCAACCTTTCAATATTTAAATTAAATTAAATATTTCAAATTTAAATTACTGAATTTCTGTGTCGTTACATTCTTCCCCCCTTAAAAAGAATTTCGTCCTCGGAATTGCCAAGGTAAGAAAAATGTCACAAACCCATTAACTTTTCAAAAACAATTAGTTGAAATGGATTACCGATTTTCTAAGTCTTTTAACTTCTTATAAAAAAAATTCTAAGTCTTTAACATCAATTCATAGTTGCTAACTAATACCATTCAAAGTTATAAAACAAAAATTCAAATTTTAGTTATCAAAATTTTTTTTCCTAAAATTCTCAAAAAAGATTCTAACACCTTAAATTTACGAAAAATTTCTTCAGCGTCTCCTTTGCGCGGTTCGACCGTAGTAAATCACAATATATATATATATATATATATATATCATAAATATACATCTCATCTTCGAGGATGAGGCATCCCGTTGAGAAAAATATAAAAATACGGTATGTAATCTGAGATTTGTACCTTTTATTTAGTATTAGCAACCATATACAATCAACAAAATCTGAAAGCGAGCTCCAAATGTGAAGCATACGCCATCTGCACCTACTAATCACTCAACAATAATGAGAATATGTACATAGAAAATAATATCACTATATAACATAGACTATATCATAACTATATGCAATTTTAGTGAATGTAACAAGAGAACTTATTAAACAAATAACATCCATCCAATTTATTGTCATCATATAAATTGCATTTTCAAATGTCAACATTACACTTATAAACTATCATTTCTTATTAACATGCAATTGATTCACTTCCAATTTATTCATCTTTATTTTACTAACATTCAATTAATTAACATTTAATCCATTTGCATTCAATTGATCTACACTCAATTTAAATCAAATTCAATTATTCAAATTAATTTGACTTACACTCATCCATTCAAATTAAATTGATTTTCATTCAATTCATTTACTTCCAATTTGTTTGCATACAACTAGCTAACATTCATTTATTGAACATTCATTTATTGAACATTCATTATTCCATTTCACTAATTTACTTCATTAGCCCAATTCAATTCATTCATTACATTAATTCATTTTACTAGTTCACTTCACTAATTTTATTTCATTATCACCATCAATTTTTATTTATTTCTAGCAAAAAAGCATTCCAAAACATATTCAATTCATTTTACAACTTAAGTTCATTTTCATTTTTTTTCGAATTTATTTTATTAGTTCATTTCACTAATCCTTTACAAATCAAAATCTATTTAAATTTCATTTAACTTTGCTTTAGTTAAATTTCATTTCAAAATTCATTTTATTTATCTTTTAAATTTAATTACCTATCTCGGGTTATGATTTTCATTCCTTAACATTCATATCCAACAAATTTAGAAAATTGTTTTAACTTTCCCTTCCAAATTCATAAGTTGAATTTTTAATTTCATATCTCACTTCCAAATTTTCTTTTCTTATCTGTGTCATTTCCAATTTATAAGTCCAAAAACTTATTATCTTATGTTTTTCCAATATTTAGATAGAAATTTTTAGGATTTTAAACACTCGGATTTATTTCAAATCATTTTGGAAACATACACACACACACACACATAACTCCTTTATATTTCAAATTACACTTCTAGAACCAAAAACAAATTTGTTTTACTAAAATAAAATTTCAATAGTAGCAATTCCTCACATAGAAACTCGAAAATGAATACTAATGATGCGATCGTCATCACCAGAATTATTTTCCAACGACTGAGATGAGTTTAGTGCTTTCTATTTCTTTTAAATCCCATTTAAAATATTTCCACTTAAAACATTTTCCCAAAATAATAAGAATATTATTTTTTTCCAAACCGTTTGAAAAACCATTTCAAACCAATGAGATTTAAATTCTCTACTTCTTATTTTAAATCCATTTCCATTTACAAATCATGTATTTAGATATACTTATGAAATTTTATTTCACACATGTTGATTAATTTAATTATAATAAATATTCTAAAATCCACATTCATTTACAAATCATATTTATAAATATACTTAGGCAATTTCATTTCCTTTCCATTTATAAATCATATTTATAATTCATGGTTATATAATCAAATATTACTAACAACCAAACACATCATATATAACTATAATAATTTCTGAAAAATTATTCCTTTATATATAAAATATAATTTAGGTAAAATTATTTCATTTACCCACTTTTTAAAACAATACTGTGTCGGTTTGCCTTGTTTAAGTGTTTAGAAACCCCTGTCGAAATCATGGCGTCCCACGTATCGACCAGAATTCATAAGCCACTCAACAGATAAATTAACATAATATAAAACATTTTTATATCACTAACAAGTATGTGCTCATACACATACACACACACACACTTAAACTCATTTTAGGGTGCTACTAACCCTATCTCTAATGGCTAAATTCCCACCAAAGTCAAGATTCTCGCTTAACCTAAGTTCCGATACCACGTGTAACGACCCGTCAATCCATACAGTTCAAGTTGAAAATAAACCACACATGTCCAACCCAAATTGATCGGAAAGACTGATAGTTATCGGAAAGAAGGAGAAAGAAGAAGAAAAGAGAAGAAGAAGAGAAAGAAACTAAAACAATCAATGAATCTCACAATCGCAGCGGAACAACATATAAAATAAAATCAATAATCTTTACAAAGGAGAAACTGTTTTATACATACATCCATTAGAGTACAACAACAATCACAATCATCGGCATGGATAGTTATAACAATCTTCCCTCACAATTTATGATGATCTCAACAACAAAGCAGCAGAAAAATAATATATATGTGAATATGACTTGACGACCTCCAACTCGTCTCCTGAGCTCCAATGCATCCAAAGCAATTTGTAATATACTCGGTCTGACTCGAGCATTATAATAAAATAACACCCGAGTCAGTCTGGAAAATCAGCGTGAGAATACACACCCAACTGGATTATTAAGTTATAAAATCCTTGGAAATCAAAAGTATCTCGTAAGACCACGCCGCACATAAACACGGACGGGTTTTTACCTTATGGTAACCAAAACATTTTAATATGAAATTCTCTGATAATATAATAGTGTTTAGATACAAGTACTTACTAATCTTAGCCGAAATTGTTACATTAATTAAATTCCAGCATAATTATACAACTAAAACCATAAAGGCTCGTATTGGAGAGTGGATTCCATACAATGACCGGGCTACTAGGGTACCGTCCGTCATGGTGCATCTCTAGATAAAATAACACCGAGGACGTCGCCTGGATCCCCTGCCAACATAGGATCGGCCTACCACTTGACCAATAGTACCAAATACGATCACCTGGCTTTGGGCCCCGAAGCATACAATTTTGAGAGATAATAGCGACTCTAGATAGGGATGATCATACCTACTTGGGAGCGACTCACTTAGCCCGGCTGCATCTCCCTTATTTTAGTCATTCCTGGTTGATGAGGCTTGAGGCTACGGTTTACTTTTATATAGCACTTCCCACTTGGAATGCTAACACTACCTTCCAAGCAACAATGCAATACCAGCATTCATCCATACAAGTTCATTCTGGGACAGAATGAAACATTTGAGAGCTCCGTCTCCAAATTCCATCATCTTAAAGATGTCTTTACTTCGAAACGCATTCGTTGGATCGAAGTGGTTTGCAGATAACATACCCGATCTCGGTCTCTTCGAAACAACTTTTCGATAATTCCCGGTAAACTCAACCCCGGTTCTTTAGGAAATAAATAGTCAAAGATAAGATGGTAGATCAACTCCTAACCGTTAGTGGACGGATTTCTTTATCATTGTCCTAGGAGAACGAAACAAGATTTATATGCATAGTACAACATCATCGGAGAAGACTGTGCCGTATAACTCACGTGTTTTCCCTAGATATTTCCAAAGTTATGTTTTGGGTCCAATTCCGATAGTCAGTTATTTAACTATCGATTAACAAACATTTAATTAGGGATTTAATTCCATAGGGAAAACCAACAGTGGTTAAGCACCAAGCAACACTAAGCCTCTATTAATTAATATTTTATTAACTAAATTTACTTTGTAATACTTAATCAAAAATTCTTTTTACAAAGATTGATATAAACCTAACATCCCTATTTCCCCATACTTGGAAAAAATATCTATATGCTTATCTTGATGGTATAAGTGTATTCACCAACAATTTGGAAATTCCCCTTTTTATTCAATTCAAAAACCATTTATAAACCTTTTTATACTCTATAAAAACCATTTGTAAACTCCTTTTATAAATCTATAAACCCATTTCAAAATTCCTTTTATAAATATCTAAAACCATTTATAAAACTTCTTTTATCCTTTTAACCAATCTTCCCTTTTTGTTTTCCAAAACATATTATAAGATTCCTCTTATAAAAACCCCATATGTTTATAAAACCCTATTTATAAATCTCGTAAACTTTTAAAACATAATTTCTAATCAGTTACTTTAAACACTATTATATAATAATAAACATTATAAATAAATAAATATTAACTTTAAAACATTTTAAAATAATAATTAATAAATTTCAAAACGTCCTTAAATAAACAATAATAATTTATCTTCAACGTTATTATAAATAATAATAAATTTCCAAAACTTTACTGATAAAAATTTAAAACTAACTTCAATCCATATTAATATTTTTAAATAACTAACCTTTTAAAACATTTAAAATATTGATAAACAACTTTAAAACAATATTAATATAAATAACAACCTTTAAAATATAATTATATTTCCTTGATAAAAGTCCATACTTAATTCAACATATCATTTCCATATTTATCAACCATGTTTATAAATCTCTTCCTATTTTATAAAACTTCCTTCATAAAATTTCCTTTATTTATGAACCCATTTATACCTCTATTCCTTTATAAATCCCACTTATTTAAAAAACCCCATCCAAAACATAATTCCAACTGTTTTAACCTTGCTTCAATAGGTATAAATTTCTTTTATAAATTTCCTTCAATTTATAAAATATCGTTTAACCTTCCCAAATTTACCCTCATCTTAAATTTCCAAAATAGAACATCATCCCTCATCTTAAAATAAATTCACCGTTCGATTTATTTCTACGGTCTATTAAATGATAATAGTTTCATTTTAATTTATAAAATACCGTTTATAAATCTAACCGTTTATGAATAAATTACGATTTTACAAATCTTAACTTTATTTGAAAAATAGATCTTTCCTAAATTTAGCACATTTATAAATTTACCTTTATAAATAAATTACACTATATATACTGTTTGCGTCAAAAATGGTCGCAAACCCCAAGTATTGTGAAAGCACCAGTGTATGAATACAAATCAGCAATATTCAAATACAAATCTCAAATCTAAGCAAGCAATAAACAGCAATTCAGAAATAATGAACAGTGACACACAATTTATAGTGGTTCGGCTATCTCCGGCCTACGTCCACTTCAAGGTTTTTATCTTTTATTGATTATCCTTGCTGGTTACAGATGATTACAGCAGATACAACGAATGAATTTTGAATATAACAGCAATGGTAAGGTATAGAATTGAATCCGGCAGAGTCTGGACGTCGAATGGCCAAAAGATCCCCTTTCTGTAGGCTTCAGGGGCTATTTATAGGCGTAGGAGGCTGAGATCGCGCCCAAACTTCGGGAGACTTCTTCTGGCACGTGAGGGGGCCCACGCGACCGACCCCACCAAGTTTCGACTCGATCTGCAATCGATACGAAGCAATTTCGTATCCATCAAGAAATGATCCAATTGAGCTGAAACTTGGCAGGATTGTTCTTTACCTTGTGTGCAAGCTGCTGTGAAAATTTCATTGCATTTGGATCAATGGTTCGTGAGATATGATCGATACAAGATTGTATTTTCGTGTGCATTGCCGCGTTCGAATCCATGGATTCGTATCCATCCGTTTCGAATCGACCTGGACACGTGAGCGCGCAGTGACGTGGTGCGAGATGCTCGGGTCGATCCGATCCTTGTGGCGCATTGACTGGGCATTCGCGCCTTGCTCGTTCCAAGATCAAAGTCTAATTCAATGCGTTTCTCCCTGGAACGATACGAATAAAATGGCATGACCACAGATCGATTCGTGTCCCATCGATTCGGTGATGATCGATTCGAAGTCGTCAGCTCCCGATGGGTTCGAACTTAACAAAACATGGTGGGTTCGAATAGACTGAGGCGGTGTAATTCGATCGATACGAATTTGATGGATTCGAATAGACCACCACTTCAGTCCCCCGATGGATACGAATCTGATGGATTCGAATGGATCACCACCTTGACTCTATGATGGATACGAATCTGATGGATTCGAATGGATCACCACCTTGACTCTATGATGGATACGAACATCATATTTCTTTTAACTTGTATCGATCATATCTCCCCCATACGAACTCCGATTAACCTGAAATTTGAAACGCTGGCTCCCATGGCTTTGCTTGTCCTATCTTGTTAATTGCGGCCCGATCCGGACTCGGACAAAATTCGTCGATATCCATGGTCATCCTGCAATGCATAGTTGATATTCATGGCTAGTTATTATTGATTTTTAGTCAGTTTTGGGTTTCTCAGCTTTGCTAAAAGTTGGGATAACATATACCTATATATATAGGGTTAATAATATTTATATAAAAATATTTATATTTCTTTCTTTTTAAGACTATATCACTTTTATTATAAAAGACTAACTTATTTTTCCTAGATTTTGAAATCTTTACTCCCAATTTTAAAACCCTATCTAAAATGTTTTATAAGACTATTAAATTATAATATCCATAAAATCATACTTTTATTTTAGAAAGATTATTTAAAACATGAATAATTTTCAAATCACTTGAAATTTCTCTATAAACCAAATCACTATTTTATAGTATTTTTAAAATACCAAAATTTAGGCCTAGTACTACCAAAGCACTAAGTAAACAAAATCGTGTCCATGTCATCATTTATAACATCCAACATATCATATATCAATTTATCTGAAAATAAATCAACCGTGTGAGGAATCCCATTGGATCCCTCCAACCTGTCCCCTTGCATCGCATACAGTATATAATCATAAAAATATAAATCAACCGCAAGGTGGGATTCATATACAAAGGGTCATCCGCTCTTACACGGGAATGTAATAGGGTCTCATCCTCTCCAATAGGCGGGAATATATCCAATCCAACTAATAATAATTAGTAAATTATCCAAAGAGTCAATAACCATCAAAAATAAATATCCAACATCCAAATAGATAATTTTTATTGACTATATAAATTTTCTAATTAACCAAAAAAGAGAGATTAACTCACATTGATTTTTATAGTTGCCAAAACGTTTCGTTTTGAATTAAAATTGAAAGAACGTCCAATTTTAATCCAAAATTCCAACTAGCTCCGAATTCGTCCAATCCAACTCCATAGTGTAGCCTTCATCGATACGATTGCAACGCAACTCGTCGAATTCGATTTAAACCTTGTATGAATTTGATATGGATTAATGAACGTTTGAATTATTAAAACTATTATTAAATTTATATCAAACGTTTTAAAAAAAACAAATTACCATCCTTCAAAAACACAAACATGACCCAGGAAAAAAGTCACGGTCGCTTTTCGCTTTTACCGCCGCATCCACGCCCTCATTCGTTGCCATACCTTCGTCGTCGCCGCGCCTGGCCTAGGCAATACCAATGCCACCGGTCTCAGCCCTCAACTTGCCGACATTCGCGTTTAAAAGCCAAGAACCCCCGTGCCTTCACATTGAAATTCCAGCCACCAACGGCGATCGCAAACCAATCCCACCATCCATCCCCTTCGTCCTCTTAAGACGATCATCTTCCTAGTTGAACGATTGGCCTGAAATGCTCTAAGGCGGCGCCGATGATCTCGGCCATTGGATCGGCCATGGGTTTTTTTTAAATAAAGGCGAACTTTTCTTCTCTAATTGTAAAGACCCACCTTTTTGGACGGTTTAAATCGACAATAAACCTCACATGTCAAACTCGTACCATTCAAAAGGGAGGATTGTTAATGGGGTAAATAAGAAAATAAGAGAAAAGAAGGAAAAACAAAACACATAATCTCATAGCGGAATGACAAAATATAATAATCAAATAAACATTTCATGAAGCTGTTTTACAAATACATTTGATTACACTTTTATAATACAATCAGAGTTATACATATAGCCGTAATAAATAAATAATGCATCGGAACAATATGATGCAGTGGGATATATATATATAAATAGTATACAAATCTCCGTCTTCATCCTCCAGAAATAGAATCTTCAGCGCTGAAATGCTCAGGCTGACCCGAACGTAATGAAAAGACAAAACACTCGAGTTAGAACTAAAAGATCTTATGTAAGTTAAATCAACAGTAAATAAATATGAGTGCAACGGCTTCAGAGACGTTTACGGGATTTTACATCTCCTATCTAGTGTATAACATGCGTGCAATAACTTAAGAGATGTTCGGGATTTCCATCTCCTAAGGATCCATTAAACTATTTACTGTATAGTAATATACGATATATATAGTGTCTATAAGTAAAGTAAAGTATTAAAATAGCATTAAGGCATTACCCATATCCCCCTTAACATGTTTTTATAAATGTCGTAGTCTATACAGTACTGTAAACTCCACCAAACCGGTGGGTTATTAGGGAGCACTCCATAGGTACAACACAAACCAAACTTGTAGTGGGCTCGATCTGGATAAATATGACAAGGCACACGACGCAATGCCTGGGGTAGGATACTACCGTTTTGTAGAACTGGGCTGGTGGTAACGCGTAGCAGCTACTACCGCCCACCTCGAGACACACTCCCATAATCAAATCAAAGGGTGGCCACCAAATCAAATCACAAAGTAATAGATATGGTTTGGAAGAAGCATGCTCGATAGGGGGAGCGACCCCACTTGGCCCAGCTATAGCTCATGTTTTAGTCATTTTAATTATGACCCGAAAGTCAAGGCTATCCATCATCGTTCTCTTACTTCATTCTAGTAGCGTTCGCCAAACCATCCTACTTCATTTTGGATTCTCCACCACGTGTATAGCTGTTAATGTGGTTTACGGTATTGGCAGAGAGTATGAAAATATCCGATCCCAGTCTCTTTAACAACCAAACGCTTATTTCACATCGGTTGGTTCTTTTACATTTCCAAAACCGATTCATAATTGATATCAAAATATCTTATTCAATTCAAAATATCCCTCATTTCAAAACCATCATATTTACTCAAAATATGTCATTTCACTAGAAAATATCATTTCAAATTCCAACGTAGGTTATAACATCATTTAACCATATTCGCCTTTAAATCAACGATTTAAATATAAACAATTCAACCTTGCACAGTTTGAATTTTAGAAAATATTTTGGATAGTCATAAATAGTTTAAAATAGTTTTAATCGTTTAAAATAGTTTTAATAGTTTAAAATAGTTTTAGTAGTTTAAATTAGTATTAATAGTTTAAGGATTTTAAAACAGTTAAAATAGTTTAATATAAAATGGTTTGCTTTTTGGAAATGGTTTATATAGTAAATAGTTTTGAAAATCTAAATAATCTGAATTTTTAAAATAATAGATTTTTAAACAGTTTATATTAAAATAGTTTTATTTTGGAAATAGTATCAAATCAAACAGTTTCTTCCATTTCAACAAATCTGGACCATATCCAGATTTCAAATCAACAAAACTCAATTTTAATATTTCATTCAAATGAGTCAGTTTCGATTTAGTTCCAAATCAATGTGATTTCAATTTCAATTCGAAATAACTTCAATTTCCAAAACATTCCTTTTTAACTTCGATTTCAATTCAACAATTCAAATCAATGATTTAAATTCAATTCTATTCTTATTTAAAACCATTTCAATTCATATCAATTTCAAGCCTTTACTTATTTAAACCACTTAAATCAAATTTAACTTCATTGTTAAATTTTAGGATCCAAATCTTCAAATTTAAAAATTAAAGTCATATATCGATTTTAACTTTACATTTCCCAATTTAATTCTTAAACAATTTCTTTTTAACCATTTCAATTTCAACTTTCAAAGCTTGAATTAGAAAAATAATTAAATTCATATAAATCTATAATTTATTTCCTTTAAACAATAACATTTAATCAAAAATCCAAATTCAAGATTTAAACCATTTAATTTAACCGATCCGGTGTCCGTATATAATTTTTTACCCTATGGTCAAGTGATACAGATATATATATCCTTTTAACCCGCAATAAATTTAAATTTCCGGATATATATCATTTCAACTCGTATCCCGAATCACAATTTTCCAAATCCATAAAATCACTCGGGGTTTATCATTTCAACCCATAACGATTTTTCCCAAATCTATAAGATCGTTCAGGTATGCATCATTTCAACCAATAGTGATCTTCTTAACAATAATTAAGGGAACTTGCAGTGTGATAACAACATATAAAATGAAAATAACATCAAATCATCAAAATGTCAACAATTAAGCATCCATCACAATCATCATTCAAATCAATCAATAAATCACAACAATTAACTGGTTATCATTATCAGGTATTTAACTAGCAATTCAATTCCAATATTAATTAAATAGCAATTAAATTCAATATAAATTCTAATTAAATTTGAATGATAATTTAAATATACTAAATAGCAATAAGTAAATTTCTAATCACATCATAACTTTAATTTAACCAATATAAGATGGTTTAGTATTCGTGAGTGGGTTAAAACACTCACATTTGATTTATCGTCGATTAAAAATCCAATTAAAGCTCAAAAATTGAACAGTCTCAGAATTTAGTCAAACTAGTTCCATGTCATCCAAAATTTCAATACGATCGCAATGGAGAAAAGCGCGCGTGAATCTGAGCTCGTATGAAGAAGTTATGATAGTTAGAACGCTTGGAATTTAAATTAAATAAAATTAAAATAGAAGGGCATTATAGTAAATAATATGTCATCTCACAAAGCCCTACCGTGCACGCGACCTGCTTAACGTCTTCAGCCGCCAGTGAAACCCTACCATTCGCCATCTCTAGCCTCGACTTCGACCAGATCTAGCCTCGCCGCGAGCTCCTTCATCACCGGCCGACCCCACCTACCTCACGCGCGACGCCACGACTCCACCTAGGACGCTCCGCTGTCGCTCACAAGATGGCCAAAATCTGGCGATTCATGGCCGTTTCTAAATGGTTTGCCACCATAAATCACCACTATTCATCGCCCTTTACGCCGTGGTACCCTCCGATCGTCCTATAATCGAAGATCCACCGTTGAATAACAAACCCTAATTTCGACGACCGATACTTCTTCGATGATTTATGGCCAGAAAATGCATCAAATCGAAAAATGAATTATAGAGGTAGATTGCGCTCGTCGAGAAATTTCCAACGATATATAATTTGCTAGAGTTTGGAGAGTTTGAATTTTGAAATTGAATTTAGGAATTAGGGTTTCAGCCATTGGGAAGGAAGGAATGAACAAAAATTTGCAATACGTACAGAAATTAGAAAATAGAGACTGCTAGGGTTAGAAAAATCTATTTATATATAGAGGGATATATAAGAATGAACGGACATATCGAATTGGGTCGAGACGATAACACCGACCCGAAAAGCCCGTTTCGTTTCTGAAACGAAAGTAGGTCATCCCATATATCGAAATATATGTTTTCGATATTTTTAAACTTAATGGAACTAGTTTCAAACTCAAATTCCATTGTATATAGAAGTTAGCTTTTAAAAATCAGATTATTTTAATTGAATTCATTCAATTGATTTCTACGTGTTTCGAGCGTGCACGATCAAACGACAAGTCAGATCATTACGAAACTTGAAATCCTACAATAATTCACTATTACGGATCCGATGAAACTGGTTTCGTCAAAATTCGGTACCGTGGCCAAAATGGCTAAATTTCACGTTAATTAAATAAATTATTATTAAATTGATTTAATCACCTTTAAATTCAAATTTAAAAGTTAACCATTTTCATCATTCTTGATTACATATAAATCTATAACCTTTAAAAAAAATTCCCATGTCAAATTCAATATTTAAATATTACATAAATTTTAACGTTAAATTACAATAGGAATAAAACCTATTTTATTAAAATTTAAATTCCAATAAAAAAATTTATTTTGATTTCACTCTTATTATTTAATCCACTATTACCTTGTAAATATAATTAATATTACTTTACATTTTATTACATTCATATTTTACAGTTATCATCTTTTACCATATTAACTATAATATTTCAATTCCATTAATTACCAATTTAATTCCTTATTTACAATTATAACCAAATTAACTTTACAGTTAGTTCAACTGATTGAAATTACATTAAAATAGCTGTCAATAACATTCAAACAACATTATTAATCATATTCTAATTATTTTTCATTAATAAATCATAAATTTTGATTTCTCACAACATTAAATTTCTAAATCTTATTTAATTTAATATTTTTAATTATAAAAAATTATGGGTCATTACACTGATCACGCACGGTTTATAAAGAAAAAGAAAGTATGTAGATATGTGCAGCACATATGTGGGTATGAGCTAGGGTAAAGGGAACCATGACTGAATAAAATAAATATATTTTTTAAAATTTGAATTATCAAGCTATAAAACGTCCAAAAATCTCAAACTCCAAAGAGGTGTGCCGCTTAGCGTTCTATATGTTATACCCCTATTTCGAACGCAATGGGACTAGTCTCGAGCCCTAATTCGATCGTATGCAGAAGACAGGTATTTAGATCCAGTTATTATATTAAATTTCCAATATTAATTTCAATGTGTTTCGATCTTGCACTATCAAACGATACTCTGATCATTATGATACTTGACGGAGCACAATAATTCACTATTACGGATCCAATGAAACTGGTTTCACCGAAATCCAAGACAGTGCCCAGGAAGGCTATTTTTACACGTCGAGCAATTTCTGAAATCAATTAAATCACTTTTAAATCAAATTTAAAAGTTTTCTCTCTTCCTTCTTATTTAAATAGAATTTAAATCAACTTTTGAAATCATTTTTATTCACATAAAATTCAAGATTCCATTATTTAAACAATTCCAATATTAAATTCAACAATTTAATTATCAAATAAATCACTATATTTGAAATTCAAGTTATTTAACTTATAAAATTAACATTTCAATATTTAAATTAAATTAAATATTCCAATTTCAAATTACTGAATTTATGGGTCGTTACATTACTATTGACATACTTTATGTGTATCAAATACACATGTCCATGTCGATGATTACTCATCGGTAAATGTGACGAAGTACGTGGAACCGTTTTGGTATTAATAGACTTACAATTGCATACATCTATATGTATCAGTCTGAAGAGTTCATCAACTTTTATGATGCTCCCACTGAATGAGTGCATAGCCCTTAATTGTTTGAGATATAATTAACCAGTATTATGTGATTCATAATCATATAATAAAATTATTTCTCAAAACTACAAATTAGTCTATAATTTCAAATAATTGTAAATAATTTTAGATACTTCTGTATTTTCTAATGTATCACTTTTATTATGAGAACAAATACCACATTATAGCTTTATTTCATAACGAATATTCATATTGAAATATAGTTATGTCGATTTTTTAGTCGATATCAAAAAATAGTCATTATTTCATAAATTATGTTCGATACATTTTACGCAAATAATTTTTTTACGGAAATAATTTTTGTAATTTGATGCAAAAATCAGTGCTATATGGCATGCTCCCACTATTTTCGATATTACTATAATAATGTACTGAATTCGAAGGTCCATCATTCACCTAATATAGATTTGTTTATTTCATATACCACGGCTAGTTTACCATGGAGAGTTCATTGATTAAATATTTTGAACTCAAAGAAACAAATCCCAGAGAAAATAATTTTCTATATGAAAATACATTTCGGAATAGAAATCATATTTCTTATTCCAATGTTAGGTATCAATCACTATTATTACAATTCTCCTTTCCATTGTTTCTTTATGAAGCAGAAATGACAATTGACTCTCTTCATCCCAACTATACCTTAAATCATATCTACTCTTGTACATTCATTATTCTTTCTAAATGGTTAAACCATTCAAAAGAAAACCCTTACTACAATATCACAAAGAACTCTTTACAAAAGTGCATTTGATTATCCTTAGCTTTTAAGGACATTAGATAGTTCCACTTTACATAAACTGATCAAACTGACATTTCAGTGATCGAGTTCTTAGATTTATATTGTAGTTTTGGTCTAGTGTTACATTTAACATGATACGATCCTTTTGTAATCAATCAAATTGAATACTCGAATTCACACTAAGTTTTATTTGGTTTTTCGAATGGACTAATTTCATCGAAATATTGTACATTACAAACTTTAACCGTTCACCATATAACATTTACTTGCAATTGTATATGGATCAAATATCCATAGTCTTGTATTGCTTTTAGAGTTCGAAACTCATAGAATTCAATACATGGTCTCGACCAAGTAAATGCGTAAGTGGCCAAACTACGAATGTATTTAGTAGTTGTAAAATCAGGCATTTGCATGGGTGTTGAAATGTTAACATGCAATAACCTTTTATTGGCGAGTATATGTTATATTTCTATTTGTCAGTCTTCCATTCATTTGTATATCTTAATTGATAAACATTTTATCAATCTTATTAAATGCATAAATTTATCGATGTAGATTATTATAACATTACATAGTATATGTTCTTACAATATTAGAAAGGTTAAATATCATCATTTCATTTTTCTAATATGGCTCCCACTAATGTTTTATGTTACACCAAACCTTAAGTGAAACATAGAAGCCTTTCGATGTTACTAGTGGGTGTTAGGATGTCTTGGTATTCCAACGTTGAGTTTTCTCAACAAATCATAGCCCACAAACAATGGATAACACCTTATCGGTTTTATCACATACAACTCCTAACCCATGTTTCCTTGTCCTAATATATGTACCTTAATTCTATTTAATATGTTAATAATACTACACATAACATCCCTAGCTTGAGTTTGCTCAACAACTAAAGATTATGCCAGTAATTTATAAATATATATATGATAGAGGACAACATTATATTGAAGATTCATAATCTTTAATATATATATATATATTGAGTGATATCGACTTATGAAATAATGTATTACTTATGAAATACCCTCATTATTCAAGTGTCAAAAAATCTGAAATCATGGTATACGTACAATACGTATGTATTTATTTCTTAAGTCTATTTAGGGCGTTTTTAATGTTCCACCTTTAATTATACATTCATATTATATAAGTTCTATTATTATATAACTTTTATATTTCATATTACTTATATAATAGTCTTATGTATAATATTATATTTATCAAATCTTATTTAATTAATTTTAATTAATTAACATTTAATTAATTTTATATTATATTAATATAACATTTATATTAAATATTTATTACATATTATAAACTTTATAGTACAACACATATAACATATATGTGTTTATTATTTAATTAATTAACCTTTAATTAATTTATTTAATTAAACAATTTTAGTTAACTTATATTAATTTCAAAATTTTATCTTATATACATACATGTATGCTTATGTCATCTTAAACACTTTAACATAACATAACATATATCAACAAAAATAATACATGCATATAAGTATTGATTAATTAACTCATTTAATTAATTTATTTAATTACAATTTTAAATTTCAAAATTAATATATAAATAGTTTCAAACATTTTGAACTTTTCATTACATTTTCAAACATTTTGAAAATTTATATTATTTTATAACCTTTTATAATAAACATGTTTTTATTTTAAATTTAACTTTTAAATTTAAAATCTTGTCTTAATTTTCAAAACTATTTTGAAAATTAGCCCGAGGCTCAATTCAAATTGTGCTTTTTCTATAAGGAGTAACCATTGGGTTCACTTTACCTTTTAGGCGAAGAAGTTAATCAAGTAGGACAGGGTACTTGATTATCCAATTTCAATCCTAGACATCACCTTTTTAGATACCGTACTAAGTGCGCAAGCTTATTAGTTAGTTCTAACATAACTAATTTAGACCGAATAGGCTATTAGGCTATAATACCATTGTTGAAACTGGGCTAGCCCACAATGGAAGATATGGGTGAATTTCAAAAAAAAACCCTATTATGCCATTATTGGGCCTATGAAGTCTAATTCATTTAAAATATTTCTAAATTTAGTTCAAATAAAATCATGTAACTTATTTTAAATTTATAAATTATAGTTTGAAATTTATTTGATTTTGGTTTTACTTAATACACACACACACATGTATCATATACATATGTGTGTGCGCGTGCGCACATGCGCATGTGTAACATAGCAATCGTTGCAATATATAACATGCTCATATATAGATATTGGGCTTTACATCGGAACAGACACATTAACTCATTTATATGTATTATATGCTGTCAAATATGTGCATGTACATGTAGTTATAATTTCTTAATAATTATATATATATATATCTGTGTGTGTATGTATACATATAAAAGTAAATGTATATAAATATGTTCCATTATTGAAATATTATATAAAATTATATTTATGTAAACTATATGTTATATTACAAGTAAAAATTAAGATATATATATATGGTAAAATAATATTTTTAATATGAATTAAAATGAACTATTTATTTAATTTTATATGTATATATATGCATAACTAGTCAATATAATAATTAATAGTAAATTAATTTATAATATAATATATATACACATAAATATATATATATAAAAAATTGTTTTTTTAGTTCGAAAATATCATATATTTAAAGTTTATATGATTTTAATATTTTATTATGCATATATAATGAATCAACAATTAGTTTCGACATTTAATTAATTAATATAAAATAATTGTATAACCAAAATTCAAAATTTCAATTTCTTAAAAATCTAGGATCCTATTTTAGGTGTCAGAAATATTTCCATAATTTTAAGAATAAAAATAATATTTTTAGTTAATTAATTAATGTGCGGCCGAAGTTAAAATAATTTTTTAAAATATAAATAAAGTTGAAAAATTCTGAAAATTTTCCCGTCAGCATCTAACTTGACGAATTAATTTTAAAAATTACAAAATTGAATTTTCAAAAATTCTTTTATTTTATACAAATTTATCAAATCAAATGTGACATGTCTAGAGTGCACTATCTACCTATCAATAGGGTTCCAAATGTGATACCCTTTGATGCCTTTTATATAGCCCAAAATTATGCCTTTATAGGCTCTGGCCTCCAACTTGTCATTTCCTGTACGGTGAATATACGCAGGGCTACCAAATATATGAAAGTAACTGATATGTGTAGATGTACCTTTCCACCTCTTCTTTGGAATCTTACCATCAATGGCTGGGCATGGAATTTGATTGATAATATACGCTGCAGTCGATAAGGCTTCAGCTTTGGCCCAAAATCCTCTAGATAAACCCACCGTCAATCTCAAATAATGAGCTTTCTCCAGTAGAGTCTTATTCATCCTTTCAGCGACTCTGTTTTATTGCAGATCTCCAGGTCTAGTGAAGTGTCTTTGAACTCCATGCTGCTTACAAAAATTTATGAACTCCTCATAAACAAACTCACAGCCATTGTAGGATCTCAGCACCTTCAATTTCCTTCTGACTTCATTCTCTACCATTTCCTTCCAAGTTTTGAACTTCTCAAATGACTCCGACTTAGCTTTCATCACGAACACCCAAACCTTCTGAGAATAGTCATAGATAAAAGAGATAAAATACTTAGTTCTTCCAATAGAAGTTGTAATTACTAGTCCCCAAACTTCTGTATGGACATACTCTAGTACTCCTTTGGACTCATGTCTACCGACATCGAAAGAACCTTTGTCTGTTTTCCCAATACACACTCCTGACAGAATTCTAAACAGTTGAAGCTTTCACCCATGATCATCTTCCTTCTACAAAGTAACTCCAAAATTTTCTCCAAAACATGACCTAATCTGATATGCCAACGTCTGGTGGCATATAAAGCTCGTGAACTATCAACTCCAACACATGACTCTCCAAGAACTGTAGATCCTTTCAGCAGATAAAGATTTTGAACCATTGCTCCTTTCATCAATACAAGAGCACTACATGCCACCTTCAAGCCATTCGATGTTGTCATAATCCTACAACCCAAAGATGTTAGCTGACCTAAAAACAGAAGAGATTTCCTTAATCCCAGAACGTAATAGACTCCGGTGATAGTGTGCACCACACCATCATGCATGTGAATACGCACTGATCCTTCTCCTAAGGACTTGCAAGTAACATCGTTTCCCATCAATATAGCACTTCCCTCCTTATCTTCATAAGAACAAAAATACTCCTTCCAAGGCGTCATGTGGAAAGATGCCCCTGAATCCAGTACCTAATGGTCTAATACATCAAAAAAAGATGCAGTCATCACATCATCAGAAACAACCTTCTCCACCACAATAAATGAAGAACCATCTGCTTCATTTCTCTTCCTCTCTTCCAGTGGCCATGATTCTTACAATGATGACACAGGTTATCTCTAGACTTGCCTCTCTAATCACTTCTAACCTTTCTTGACTTAGAACGCCATTTGAAATTCTTCTCCTTCTTCTCCTTTCTTCCTCTCTCTATGAATAGTCCTTGACTACTACTAGCTTCTCCACTTTCGCTCATAAGCTTCATTTGATCTCTCATCTCTATACTCGGGATTCTTATCTTTGCATCTTCTAATGTCAGCGTGCTTCTGCCATAGATCAAGCTGTTTAGCGAATACTGTGTATCGCCCTAGAAGAGAGCACAATACCACCATTGCCTTTTGCTCCTTATCCACATTTAAATCAACAGCTTTCCTCTTCATCATCAAGTCATTAAAGAAGTTGAGATGTGATTTCAGCAACGTACCTTCCCGCATCTTGTAAGTGAAGAAAGTCTTCAACAAAATTATCCTATTCCGTGAGCGACTTTTTCATGTAGAGGTCCTCCAATTTCTTCCACAAGCCTCTAACGGTAGTTTCACTACTAATTTATGGGATGACGTTCTCACTCATGGCTAATTGGAGTGTAGTAAATGCTCATTCTTTTATCTCCTTCCTTTTTAATTCTGAGATATCCACTGGCAATGATTTTGCATCAAACACAACCCGATGAACATGATTTCTTCTCAACGTCTCATTTATCTTCCACTGCCACTTCTCAAAATCATTATCTCTGTTCCACTTCTCTATAGCCAACCGAAAATTGGATGCTTTTAGGTAGGTCTAACCTCTCTTCCATCTCTAGATCCTGCCATCTTACCATCACCTTTGTAACACCCTATAAAATGAACCATAATTAAATGGATTAAATTAAATTAAATATGATAAGCTTGAATACGGGAATTTTATAAAGGTTGGAATTTGACCATGAAAGTTATTTTGTTGCGTTTACGGCAAAATTTTGACTCGTTTCCATATATAATATGCTGAAAACGGAGCTCAAACGAAGAAGTTATAAGCGTTTGAAGTTTTCACAATTTAATTAATATAGTTTGAATTCAAATTCAAATGAGAAATCAAATTTAGGTTTTAAATTTCAAAAATTAGCTTAGGGGCAAAGTAAACGTTTAATTAATGTTTAACATTAAAAACTTAATTAGGGAATAAAATAATATGGCAACAGAAATAAATAAACGTCCCCTGAATAAAAGGAGCGGTCGACCTGAATAGGTCAACTTGTCGACTGTAGCGGTAGACCGGTCACCCAAGGGAGGTCGACTGGTCGCCCAAGGGAGGTCGATCACTTGGCAATAGAAGTTGCCAGTGGCTGCTAGAGTTTGAAGCAATGTTTTATTCAGTTGTACGCTCCAGATTTTCTTGTTTCCTACCTACTTCCATCCTACGGTTCTGGTGCATTTCAAGTCCTATAAACAGAACCCTATCATCTCCACTTTTATTCATATTATTTTGGGAAATACAACGAAACCCTACCATTGCTATCTCTCTCTAATAAGATTCAGAATCTCCATAGATAATTCAGGTAAGAATTTAACTTATCATATTCTTATCCTTTTCCATGCTTCCTCCAATCTATTCTTATCCCATTCTTCTCTAATTATTCTGAATCTAATGAATATATACCTCTTTCCTATTGTGTGTGTGTATATTAAAAGAGATAGATTCTGGAAGAGATTGTGAGGCATGCAAATCCAAGAAAGGCGAAGCTAAGCCTATTCAGTGAGTGGAAACCTTAGTATTTCTTTTCAGCAATTGTTTAGTGTATTTCTTTTTAGATTTGAATGCCTTAGGGATTTTGGGATTCTGAAAATATGATAGATAAAATCCTTCAAAATTCCTTTTTGATTTGATATGTCAATTCTATGCCAAGATTCCCAATTATTTACCTTAATTTGACGGAAATTGTTTCATTATGCAATTTTTGATAATTTCATAGTCTATTCCACTTCTCCTTCTTCTTTGAGTCAAATTGTGATCCTTCAATAAAAGAAAGGGTTTAGATCATGAATTCTATTTGTAGTTAACACAACTTATTCTTATCTATTTCTTTGTAAAAAAGGAGTTGAATAGAATATGGAGTTTAGATTGCAATTCTTATTGTTTAAGATATTCCTTTGAATTGGTGTAATAAATTTAGTTTCTATTTTATTTACAAGTTTGTTATTGCAGTTTTGATTATGAATATTTATTCCCTGTATTGGTAATTATAATTCCATGAAATCTTGGGAAATTGAGGAAAAAGGACTTCAATGATATTTGGTTAGAGAATTGACATTCAACGCTAGTGTAGAGCGTAAAATCCGTGCGTTTAGAACTTATTAGACATGAATATTTATTTATCTCTATTTATGTAATTAACATTAATTATTGCGTATATGACATAGTTAATTAGACATTTATTTACATTTATTTTCCCATATTGGTAGATACCTGATTTTGAGGCGAAAATAAGAGGACACTCTTATATGGCCTAATTATTATTTTAAGGCGTAATAAAGAAGATTCTTTATAAGGCCTTATTTATAAAACGGTGAGATGAGTGTGTGTGTGTGTGTGTGTGTGTGTTTATGTATGTAGAGTAATTGATTTGTGGCTAAGTCATAGAAATGCGAGGTCAATAGAGTTACATGACTGAAGTTTCCCCTTCAATTTAAGTCTACTAGTACTCGTGTACACTTTTATTGATGTGAGATATCCTTATGATAAATATTTGTAATGATGCGAGGTTAGTTCCAAATTCTGTAGGTGAAATCTGCCCAGCTAATCTGGCTACCAGTTCATACGAATAGAGGACTAATGTGAGACGTCATTATGGGTATGGGCTATGAGACGAAGGCTTGCTTTGGGTTTTGAGATATTATGTGATTGGACCCGCCTTTTTCCCCAGATGAAGTATTAGATGGCCAACGGGTTACGTTAGGTGGTATCTCTAAAGGGGTCCACTTCTGGAAATAGGTCTTAAATGATGGGGTCTGCCTACTTTCCAGTTGGAAGTATTAAGTGGCCTATGAGATTCCATATGATGTTAGATAGATAGTACCATTGAGGAGCATGCTTTTGGAAATAGGCCTTAAATGATGGGGTCTGCCTATTTTCCACTAGGAAGTATTAAGTGGCTTGGATACCGTTTCTCACATCATTAGCAATTTATGACGTATGATTGGGATATGAGATCTACTTCTAGAATGAAAGGTATTAAGTGGTTGGACCAGCCTCCTTTCCTTATAAAGAAGTATCAAATGATTTTAATGGTTTTATGTTCGTAGACATATTCTTATTTTGAAATATACTGCCCAAGTACGAAAAATGTAAGACTCAAGGTTTTTATTCACCAGACACTTGTTGTTCCAACTCCCTCCTCATTACAACACAGGTTAAGGACGAAGTGATGATGTGACGATGCTTAAAGATGGAGAATTTTGGCTAGTGACGGTATTTATTATTAATTTCTTTCATTTATATCCATGGATTTAAACAATTATTATAAAGGATATTATATTACAGTTTTGATGGGATTTTGTGTTATGACATTTTTATGGTTTTGAAATAAATGGGTACACTTTACTATTATATTTTGCTCCATTCGCTGTGAGTTCTAAAAGTTTAGTTATGGCTCTATAATGTTATTTCTTTATACTACCAACAGCTTGCCTTAGAATGGATTTAAATTTCGATGGGCATTTTCTGAGTCGAAACTTAGGCCCGTTCCGGGGTGGGTTGTTACAACCTTCTAGCCCTAGGCTTCAACAACAACCTTTAATGCTTTGATACTAGACTATTGGAGTAGATTTCACACAAATAACTATAAATCAATAAAATAAATGTGGAAGCAATAAGATCTGTTGTAGTATGATAAAACAAACAGAAATAAGAGAATAAAACAGCAAATCACAAGAGAAAGTAAATATTCACTAACGGATCTATAGTGGTTCCACTATCGCAAGATAGTGTACATCCACTTTGGAGAGAGGAGAGGAGATTTTATTATTTCTAAGAAAAGAGAATTTTAGAAGATTGATAATGGAGGCTAAGAAGAAGAATAAGAAATACAACTTGAGATGATGATTTTACTCATGCTCATCTCTACCTTTATATAGAGATTATTACTTAGGGTTGAAGTAATTGATTTATGGTCATAAATCAATGCCTCATCAATTCTCCTATTCATATAGGAAACGTTTATCTGTTTGATTTTCAGTTTTTCCCAATTTACATGTGCTTGATAAGATTCCTTCTTTAATCGGCTAATTAAGGAATTAATTAATTCCTTTAGTCTTCCAAAACAATTCTTCTTCTCATGTACGTAATTTAGTGCTCTCTTTAGTGCTATAAAAGTGGCAATATATTTCAGTAATTATCTTAAATATCTTCCAAATTTTCTGCCACTGGAAATATTGTATCATTGAAATCAACAATATCTTACAACTCTTCTTTAGTATGGAAATATTGTATCACCAAATCTAACATAGCATACACCAACTTCCAGAAGCAACCTGACCACAATTGGCATTGATTTGGACTGCAGCTCCACCACTTGACCTTTGATGATCTTCTCCGACCCTCTCACGTGATCTTTCTGATAAACTTAATCTCGAGCATGCTGGCAAAGGGGTTTGAACAGGCTTTAATGGTTGAATCAGTTTGAGTTTGTTACAACTCTCTTCCCCTTAAAAACGACCATGTCCTCAAGGTCGAGTGACAACCCAATACTTTAACTCCCTTACATCTTCCAAAGAACCACCGCTCGGATCGAATACAAAAATAGTCTCTTCATTATAATGCTTTCTACAACACACATGCCATTCAAATGCATCGTGAGCATTGTTCATCATATTCATAGGTGAATTTGAACCAAGAATCATGCATTGAATAATTCTATCATAAAACTTTTTGCAAAATAATTCTGTGTTTTCCTCAAAATGAGGATATGAATAAGTACTAAATAATTCCAATTTAGTACAAGAAGAAGCTTTTATACCTCTAAACCCAATATTCACTCTATAATGTTGGTCACTAAGAATATGCTTGCATAAAGCTTGACATGAAGATGTGGTTTTAGTGTCTACTTTTGATCGAAAAGGAACACAAAATGCTTCAATTTTTTCTCCGCTGTTTCAAATTCAAATAGCAATACTGTCTCTTGGGCCGTTTGAATAATAGCAGTGTTTTTATATTCATTAGCAATCAGATCTTCAGAAATTTGAAGAATTGACAAATCAGGTTCGCGTACCGTTGATGACAAGAATCCATTAGTATTTTCTATCAACGATTCTTGCACATTTAATAAAACTAACCCTTGGTTATTATCATAAGAAAAATCAGCATGTACATTTAGCAACAACTATACAGGAATTCTTTAGTAGTTCATCCAAGATCACAGTGAAGAAACCAAATTCATTGATATAGGAATCATAACATGTAGGATACTGTTTTGTTAATTCAATGCAAATA
This sequence comes from Allium fistulosum, assembly GCA_030737815.1. Taxonomy (NCBI): domain Eukaryota; kingdom Viridiplantae; phylum Streptophyta; class Magnoliopsida; order Asparagales; family Amaryllidaceae; genus Allium; species Allium fistulosum. The sequence continues at coordinate 146,086,905 of CM060908.1, read as the reverse complement.
TTCCAAATTATGTAAGGAAACCCAGTGATCCTTTTTTTCTCAAACTTTGAAAGAGACGTTGCTAATAGGTTGCTTTGAAGGGAAGTGATAATATCACTAATAATTTTGTTGATAGATTTGACTAACATCATTATGGTGCTTAACTTCATTGATTCCAAGATCTTGAATGAATTCTCCAATTTGAATATTAGCCATGATGGTGATTCAAAATCTTGGGTTTGAAGGATGATAAGGGTATTATCAGCAGCAGTTCTTGGGCTTAGGAAATGGTTTCTTGAATTATTTGGAAGAAGAGGTTCTTGATGATTTGGAGCAAAGCTTGTAGGAACTGGTGCAGTTTGAATCTCGATTTGTTGCAAGTCATAGGCAAGGGTAGTTAAGATGTTGTGCTTGCCTTCAAACTCGGTGCTTAAGCCCTCAGAGATATGCTCCATATTTTTCAAAGAAAAGTGAGTTCGGTCGCTGATTTCTTCTTGCCTTGTTCATGCTAGATCTTGTGGTGAAAGAGAAGTTTGGTCAGTAGTTGCATAGGGATCGAATTGAGGATCTGATCATGCCCAATTTCAGGCTCTGATACCAATATGGTTGGTGGTGAGAATATAATTGTTGTGTGAATTCTAACTTAAGACCACTCAAATCAAAACCCCAAGGCATAGCGGAAAAACAAAATGTGGTAAGAAGTGCAAAAGCAACTGGTCAGTATCTCAATCCAAATCTCAATCCAATCCAAAATCAATCACAATCACCAAAAAAGCAATAGAGAACCAAAGCAATAACGACAAAATGAATCACACACCGATTTATAGTGGTCCCACCGACGTCTTGTTAGTGTACATCCACTTTGAGAGAGCCTTTTTTAATACCAATGAGAAGAGTACAAGAGATTGATTACAATGATAAAAATTCTAGTAGAATTGATTTGTGGAGAAGAGAATTAAAGAAAATTAGGTTTTGATAAACCCTAATTAATGGCGGTTAAAACCCTTGATTAAACCCTTAATCTCCTCGTCTCTGAATCCTGAAAATAGCTTATATAGAAGAGTAGAAACCTAGGAATAATTCCAGAATTGCCCTTCCGAATATCATAAATCTTCACACCAGAACCCGGACTGAAAATAGGCTGAAAAATGTCACGGACGTATGTCATATCACTTTATGATAGACGTTTGTCATATTTTCAGGAAATCATCTCCTAAAACCACAGACGTCTATCCCAAAGTGATAGACGTTTGTCCTAAGTCTCGGGTTCCAAACCCTGCTATCACAGACGTCTGTCACTTTATGACAGACGTCTGTCGCCTGGTGCTGGCCACAACATCCACTTACTTCACCATATCTTCCTCTTCCGAGTTCCGATTTGCGAACTGTTTTCATCGTTAAAAAGCTACTTTCGACCTTTTAAATTCTCCATATAGTGTCGCTAAAATTCAACACTCCACCTTGACACTATATCCATCTCCAACTCCAATAGTACCATACCATGATCAACAACCGATAGCACCAACTATCACCACTTCCACCTACAACCAAACATGAATGCTTTCCCAATGAACTCCGGCAAAGCCACTGCCCATTGCACTCCATCAACAAGCTCAAGCAAAGCCCTTGCCTACTAATGAAGTGTTGAAAGCACCAAAATCAAAACCGTCTCACCAAAAGACAAAAGCACTATGAAGTGTAAGCTAGTACTCACCAAGGAGATAGAACCACAATCTCTCACTGATACTCTTCATCGTCTATAACTAAGCTCCTCCCTCAACCGTGCTACCACATGGCACCTAGCACTTTAACAAGCGAATCAAGTTCGAGCAATGCTCGAACTTCCCAACTGGCAATGCTTTAGTGAACATATCCTCTACGTTATCCTTTGTGTGCACTTTTCGAAGATATACTTGCTTATCTTCATCCATGGCTACTAAAAATGACTCTCTCACTTCAATATGCTTAGTCCATGAGCTAAACGCCAACTGCCAAGTGAATAACACTCTAGCTATCACATCAAACATCGATGCTATCATGCTCGAATCCCAAGTCACACGACAATCGCCTCAAGTAAAGTGCCTCCTTTGCCGCCTCCACCGCGGCCGCCTCCGTAGTGGATAAAGCAACTACGGTTTGCAATCTCGATCTCCAACTTATGGTCGTACCTCCAAGTGTGAAGACATATCTAGAAGTTGATTTTCTTCGATCCCTATCATCGGTGTAGTTTGAATCACAATAACCAACCAACTTGCAATTCATCCCCATACTACCGCTAAAAACAAAACCATGAGATGATGTACCTCTAAGGTATATCAATATAAGCTTCATAGCTTCCTAATGCGATCTCCCCAGATTAGCCATAGACCGACTAACCATCCTAACGGCATTTGCAATATCGGGCCTTGTACATACCATAGCATACATCAAAATTCCAACCGCACTAGCATATGACACTTTGCCATATAAGCCTTTTTTTTCTCCAAGATAGGTGATCCCTTACTTGAAAGCTTCAAATGCAGAGGTAAAGGTGTATTTGATGCCTTTGCATTCTACATGCTAAACCGACAAAGCACTTTCTTTATGTATTCCTTTTGAGTCAATTTTAACTCAAAACGCTTTCGATCCCTTTCTATTTCCATGCCCAATATCCTTCTTGCTTCTCCAAGATCCTTCATTTCGAACTTCGATTTCAAACTTAGTTTTAACTTGTTGATTTCATTCTTATCCTTAGAAGCAATGAGCTTGTCATCCACGTACAAGAGTAAATACACCCAACAATCAATTTTCAACTACTTAAAATATGCATAAGCATCCTTGATGCTTCCATCAAAACCATTTTCAAGCATAAAATGATCAAATCTCTTATATCATTGTCTAGGTGATTGCTTTAAACCATATAGCGATCTCTTTAACTTAAAAACCAAATTTGACTTATTATCTACAACAAAAGCTTCTGGTTGCTCCATGTCGATGTCTTCATCTAAGTCACCATGCAAGAAGGCAGTTTTCACATTAAGTTGCTCCAACTCCAAGTCGTGAATAGCAACTATAGCAAGTAATATCCGGATTGAAGTATGGCGCACAACCGGTGCGAATATCTCATCATACTCCTTTCCCTTTCTTTGTGCAAACCCCTTAGCCACTAGCCTAGCTTTGTATCTCCCATCGTCCTTCACCTTGTATATCCATTTGCACCCAATAGCACGGTTTCCTTTAGGAAGTGGAACTAAATTCCAAGTTTGATTCTTCATCAACGATTGCATCTCTTCCTCCATGGCACAAATCCACTTCGAGCTATCACTCGACTCCATGACGTCATTAAGGTCCATCGGCTCATCTTGGACTATATGAAGTGCATAGTCCAAATTATCACAAAAGCTAAGATAGTTTCAATCACCATATCTTTCGGGTAGCCTTATAGCACGACGACCAACCCAAGTAGCAATACCATCACCCAAACCCCCTTTGGTTCCACGTTGAACCGAATCCTCTCTAGAATCATGCACATCACCAACACTACTAGAGGCACCAAGTAGACTATGTGATGTAACATCAACCACTTCTTCCTCACAAGCATCTCCGACTACTCTACTCACTCTACTCCTTGGACAAAATGTGGGAATAACTTCCTTCTTATTTGATTCACCATGAACCAAATCCAGAACATCTGATGAGATCTCATTCTCCTTGAACAAAGCCGACTCATCAAAAGTAGCATGACGATAATTCACAACCTTATTTGTTTTCGGATTCCACATCCGATAGCCTTTTACACCGTCCGTATAACCAAGCAAAATCCCCTTGAAAACTCTAGGCTCAAGCTTATCATTTCACGGATCATGCACATAAACCGGACTACCAAACACATAAAGATAACTCAAGTCCTCTTTCCCTTCCACATTTCCTTTGGAATTTCGTTACCAATACCGAGCACGGAATTCGATTAATAATATGCCGCGGTTGACAAAGCTTCGGCCCAAAATCCCTTAGACAAACCTGATGTCAATCTCAAGCATCGAGCTTTCTCTAGTATAGTATGGTTCATCCTCTCCGCAACACCATTCGACCGTGGATCTCTCGGTATAGTAAAATACCTCCGAATACCATGATGCTTGCAAAATTCTAAGAATTCTCCAGAAATCTACTCTCCGCCATTGTCGGACCTTAGAATCTCCAAAGACTTGCCACTCTCATTCTCAACAAGAGCTTTCCATGCTTTGAACTTTGCAAATGCCTCCGACTTGGCCTTCATTACAAACACCTATACCTTTCGAGAAAAGTCATCAATAAAATAAATATAATAGTGAGCTCCCCCAAAGAAGCTATCGGTGCTGATCCTCAAACATTCGTGTGAACATACTCAAGAAACCTTCTCGAATCATGTTTTCCCTCACCAGATGATACTTTAGTTTGCTTCCCCATAACACATTCCTTGCAGAACTCTAGTTTGTTGAAACTCTCTCCATCGATCATCTCCATCTTCCGAAGAATATCCAAACTCCTTTCGGAGACATGACCTAACCTCAAATGCCATAACCTAGTCGCATCCAAGCCACGAGATCTATCAACTCCCACACAAACTTCACCTTTTATAGTTACCCCTTGAAGCAAATAAAAACCATGAGTCCTAACACCCTTCATCACCACAAGCCCACCCTTTGAAACCCGCAAGCTATCACTCTCACTAGTGATCTTACAACCTAAAGAATCCAGCTGCCATAAAGAGATAAGGGACTTCCGAAGTCCCAGAACATAGCATACATTAGTGAGAGTACAAACCACTCCGTTAAACATCCAAATTTGCAAGGAACCAATGCCTTTCGACTTACAAACAGCACCATTACCCATAACAATTGAATTTCCTCCTTTGTCGATATAAGAAGATTTTTTTTTTCTATTTGGCGTTATATGATAAGACGCCCCCGAATCGAGCACCCATTTGCTACCTGAAACATCTGATGCTACTGCCGTCAACACATCTACGTCTCCCTCACCAGCTCCACTCTCCACCGCTATGGATGAAGATGCTACTTCCTTCTTTGCCTTTTCCTTGTCCGGACACTCATTCTTTCAATAACCAGGCTTCTTACAAATATAGCACTTGCCCTTTCTTTCCTTCGACTTTCCTCTCCAACCGGGGTTCCTTGATTTAGAATGCCCACGGTTCTCGTTCTTAACATATCTTTCCTTCTCCACAAATAAACCGTGACCGCTACTAGCACCACTACTTCCATCACCCAACTCCTTCATTTGATCCTGCAACTTCTCGCTAAGAAGACTTGTTTTGACATCATCTAGAGTCAAAGTATCCCGGCTATAGATCAAACTATTTGAGAAACCCGTATAACGGTCTGGCAACGAACACAACAATATCATTGCCATTTTTTCTTCCTCAATCTTCAAATCTACCGCCTTCATCTTCATTAGCAAATCATCAAAGATATTCAAGTGCGCCTTTAGAGAAGTACCTTCCTTCATCTTATAGGTGAAGAACGTTCGCAACAAGATCAAACGATTAGTTAGTGACTTCTTCATATACAACTCCTCCAACTTGTCCCAAATACCTTTAGTGGTAATCTCACCACTAATTTCGGAGATAACATTCTCTCCTATAGCAAGTTGAAGTGTAGTGAATGCCCACTCTTCCATTTCCTCTCTCTCAACATCCGAGATGTCCCCGGCAACAAATGTATGTCAAACACTACCCGATGCACTCGATTCCGCCTAAGAACCGCTTTCATCTTTCATTGCCACTTTTCAAAGTCATTATTGCCATTCCACTTGTCTATCACCAATTGTGATCCCGAAGCCGCATATGATCCACGTACATATGGCGCTACACCACTTGGACTAACTATTGAGGGACTACCTGAGGTATTATTTGATCCCAACATTTTTACAACCACCTACTAGCACCAAAGCTTTGATACCAAATGTTGTGTGAATTCGAACTTGAGACCACTCAAATCAAAACCCCAAAGCACAGTGGAAAAACGAGATCGTGGTAAAAAGTGCAAAAACAACTCATCAATATCTCAATCCAATCCAAAATCAATCACAGTCACCAAACAAGCAATAGAGAACCAAAGCAATTACGATAAAATAAATCATACATCGATTTATAGTGATTCCACTAATGTCTTATTACTGTACATCAACTTTGAGAGAGAACATTTACTAATACCAAAGAGAAGAGTACAAGAGATTAATTACAATGATCAAAATTCTAATAGAATTGATTTGTGGAGAAGAGAATTGAAGAAAATTAGGTTTTGATAAACCCTAATTAATGGAGGTTAAAACCCTCAGTCTTCTTGTCTCTGAATCTTGAAAATAGCTTATATAAGAAAGTAGAAAACCTAGGCAAAATTACAGAATTGCCTCTCCGAATATCACAAATCTTCATACCAAAATCCGGGCTGAAAACAGACTGAAAAACGTCAGAGACGTCTGTCACTTTATGACAAATGTTTGTCATATGTTTCGGGAAATCATCTTCTGAAACCACAGACGTTTGTCCCAAGTCTCGAGTTTCAAACCCTGCTATCACAGACGTCTGTCACTTTATGACAGACGTCTGTCGCCTGGTGCTGGCCACAACATCCACTTACTTCACCATATCTTCCTCCTCCGAGCTCCGATTTGTGAACCGTTTTCACCGTTAAAAAGCTACTTTCGACATCTTCAATTCTCCATATGGTGTCACCAAAATTCAACAATAAAAGTTTTAATGTGCAGCTAAAAGGAAAGAAGCAAGAAACATATGAAAGATTATTTAAATGAGTATCGGAACTGGACTTAAAATTGCAAAAAGGACTGAAAATTGCAGGAATATGGTACTTGAATTAAAAATAAGAATTAACAGAACTGAAATTGTAAAGTAATTGTAAAGGAATGAAGTTGCAACTGAAATTGTAAAACAAAGTAGCAAGAGCAAAATATAAGAATTGCAAGAGCAAGATGTAATGAACTAAACCAGAAATGTAATTTGAAAATGAAAAGAAGATACTAATTTCATTCATGTATTGGAATTATAATCTGAAATTGAAACAGAATAATGAAAAGAAGATATTGCAAGCTAAAATTGAAGAAGAAACTGATTTTCATTTGATCACCCTTCCAATATACATTATATGCTTCATATATACGGGTGCAATGCAACGGCTATATTAGCCAGCTCATTCTTTACACAATAACACATCAAACTAAACCCTGATTTAAATTATTGCATTTTGTGTAGAATTACCGCATTCTATATACATGTGCACACTGTGTACGTGCACACAACATACACCAACTTCCAGAAGCAACCTGGCAACAATTGGCATCGCCTTGGACTGCAGCTCCACCATTTGACCTGTGATGATCTTCTTTCGCCCTTTCAGATGATCGTTCTGACGATCTTGATCTCGAGCATGCTGGCAAAGGGGTTTGAACAGGCTTTAGTGGCTGAATCAGTTTGAGGTTGTTACAGATCAGGATAGAGATAATTGAACGATAAAATTTGCAGGCACATAATCAGTAGAAGGTTTTGCAGGAGTACGGATTGAGGAATATAAGATTGGAATAGGAGACTTTTTCGAGATTGGTAATTGGTAAATAGCAGACGCCAATTTTTTAAAAACGAATCGAATGTTATCAAGATTATTGATTATTATTTTCATTTCATTTTTCACTATATGTTTATTTATCTATCTATAACTACCATTTAACTTCATTTTTGTATTTTTACATGTTTATTGCATTGTTATATCGTAATTTTTCTATTAAGTATTAAATAACGTTTTTTTTTTTTTTCCGTTGAAATATCTTCTTGTATGTTACTATAAAATAACATCTTGAACTTGTTACTTCAAAAAAAAAAAATATTGAACATTTCTCTGTAAAGCTAATGTGCAGTAGCATTTGTATCTGCTACCATTCTTTTAGCAAAAATAATTTATTCATATGATGATACTCAACGGTATCATCTTAGCACTTGGACTACCTTTTTCCTACCAGTGATTAATGTTGAGTAGGTGGGGTAAGAGAAGGGTAGAGGTAGCGTCATGTACAGTGTTGAGTAGGTGGGGTAAGTGATTAGTGTTGAATTTGCAACAAATTAAGACATGTAGAGTTAGATGGTAACTGGAGCATAAGCTCGTTTCTCTTGGTTCTCAAGCATCATAATATTAGTGTTCCACTAATTAATGCTTGTTGTTCATCATTCCAACAAAATCACATCCCAAAACACTTCAAATTTCATCTGTTGTTTAACAGTTATTACCTCATCTACAAAGAACAAGCTAGCACTCACTCATCGACTAAGGTTTAATAACTGACTTAAGCCAAGCCAAGAAGTTTCTCACTAATCTCCCAAACCCTTTTTGCCTTCTCGACATCACTGGCCTCTTCAGAAAGCTGATTCTCGAACGATGCTGAGTTGTTGTTCCAGCTCCAGTATACCCCAGACTTGGTCAAGCTCGGATCACTCACCACCTATATATACATGCAACCAATTATATCTTCTAATAATTCAAGTTGCATACAGTCCCATATTAGACTCTGTGTGTGTGTGTCAGTTTTGCTCACTTTAAAAAAAGAAACTTGACTCATTTCAAAACATATTACAGATATGTAAGTGCTTGTACATATTGCTGTTGATTTAGAATCTTGTATTAGCGTACTTTGAGATTGCACCAATGTGCTTTAATACAAATTGTTAAATCAAACCCCAACATAGCAAAAACAGATCTATATTTGAATTATGTTTTGAAAAAGATCCAAATTTGTTATGTGTTCTGTAAAGCGGTCTAGAACTTAAAAGATTATGCAAGGGTACCTGAGCAAGTCTTTTGCCAGCATCTTCCTCAGAGACATAACCCTTGGTAATGTACTTTTGAAAGGGAGGAAAGAGGAGTCGGAACAAAGGAATGTGCTCCCTGAAGAGTCCAGTAGTGGCGATGCAGCCCGGGTAGAGAGAGGCGAAGGTGATGCCGGTCTCCTCGTGGTATCGTCTATGGAACTCCTGCATCATGAGCATGTTGCATACCTTGCTGTCTTTGTATGCTTTTGCTCCATCGAACTCTCCACCGTCTATCATCGTTGATCCGGACGTGGTGTTCAGTCCTGCTGCCAGTCCTCGTAGGTCTCCTAAGTTCGCTTTCGGTGGCACGTTTCCAGCCAATGTGTTCGTGTTACCTTTTAGAAAAAAAAGGTCGAAAATCATCACAAGTTATAGATATCGCTACTTAATCAGTGAATACTGGTGATAGTGAAAAAAAAAACCCCCATTTATTTTAATTTTTTCAAACTGCTACTTAGAAAAGGCAGTACTTGATGACACCAAACACCTTTACAATTTAATATTCGCTTAAACCTACTTATTCAACTATTCAAATCTATTTTTAAATATGGATAAAATAAATAGGTTCCAAACAGGCTGTTAGCTGCCTTGAACAGTTTGACCGAGTTGCTATTGACTGTATCAATTCGACAAAAACAAACCTGTAATGGAGCCAACAATGATGAGGCGCTTAGAAGGATAATCAGACTCCTTCAAGCTATCAAGAAGCAAGCGAGCAAGCAAAAAATGACCAAGATGGTTAACCCCAACGCTCATCTCAAACCCATCTGCAGTGTAGGTAGGGGTTTTAGCAGTGGGCTGGTAAATTGCTGCATTGCACACCACCACATCTAAAGGCAGCCCAGTTCTCTTTAAGTTATCGACAAACTGGCGCACACTGTCCAGAGAAGCTAGGTCAAGGTGCATTATTTTGTAGTTCTCTTTGGGCATGCCTGCCGCCTTTGCCACTTTTTCTGCTTTTAGAAAGTCCCGGCATGCCATTATAACGTTCCATTTTCCTGTTTCTGCCAGGGCTTTGGCTGTGGCTAGTCCTAGGCCAGATGAGGCGCCTGTAATTACCACATTGCCCTTTCTTACTGTTTTCTTTCCGGGTGGGGATGACTGGTTTACGGCTGGTGTGGTTGTGGTTGCAGTTTGGGCATGTATGGTTATTGTACTGTTTGCCTTCTGCGCATTTGAATGATTATCAACCATAGTTCTTTGTTATTATTAGGATATTTTATGCAAAATTCATATGGTTCAAACTAAGTACACCACCGTTACAATTTGATACTTAGAAACAACTTATTAAACTACTTAAAAGCAATTTGAATGGTAACTTCAAGTAGTTTTTAGTGAACAGTAAAATGTAAAAGTGTGTAAATAAGCTAAGGTTGTAACAAAATCTGGTTGTATAAGTTGTATTTGTTGTTTTTGACTTATCGACTTTTAAGCAACTTGTTTTATCTTCCTACAAATAATTACCAAACAAGCAAATAGTAATAAATAACTTACAAGTTGTTTTAGCTACAAATAAGTAGTTGCTAATAACGTTCTTAATGCTTTAGCCAGATGACAAATGTACTATTTATGCTGTGATGTTAAAGAGGGTTTATATGAGAAAATTTTAAGATGACTGATAATCCAGTATTCAGTCTCTTAACCGACCCCTGTTTAAAATTGAAATTAAAAAGTGCTGATAAAAAAGCTGTACCTTAGTTCTTATGACTAAAGGAGTACAATCTAATTTGATATGTTCTCCTAGGAAAACTGAGTCCTTCACACAGCTAGCCTTGTTTGCCTGCCCAAATTTCACAAACTAACTTCACATTTTGCAAATTGAGTTGACAAATTGTGGAACATAAGTAGAAAAACGAAGCTAAAAGTTACCTTGTTGTGAATTGTGAGAGCTGATGGGAGGAAAGAGGAAGCTTGAAGGGCCATTGAGTAAAGTGAGTCGCAGTTTTCAAGGATAATGAACTGAATTTGGAGACTTAATCGTGTACTGTGTATTATGTGTACAAGTGTAGATATATAGCAAGATGTAAAGTTGTGATAAGGTGATAATGCTGGCCCACCTTTTGACAAATACACACAAATCTGGCCAATGGGAAATTGTATTGCAGATTTCTCTACAAAATAATGAAATTTATTTGTCTTCGACTCATACAATTTTATTTCAGTTTTAATATACAAAGAAATCCATTTCTGGGATTTTCTAGATTACCAAACCGACTTACGCAGAATATATAGCATATCTATGGTCATTAAATTACAAGCATACTCATTTGATAACTAGAAACAAGGTACAATTCAGTATATAACATGCTACAAGTACACATATGTTCGGTAGTCCAATCACGCTATACAGCAATGCACCAGCAACCTCACAGAACAAAAAGCCAGAACGGACAGACAGGGCTGCTGGACAAAGTCAGTATATTCATAAAAGTCGGAGCTTTGACGTTGTACAGATACACACAAGAATCAAACAAACTGAAGCATAGTTGCATACCCTTAACATTGTTTTACCACTAAATTTAAAACCCATAAAGAACTTCTCGATAGCATCTATAAACTAAGAGCATTAAGAAATCTAACAATGTGACTGTTAACTTCATCGGGCAATTGCTTATGCACAAAATGAGATCCTTCACGCATAAAAATTAAGTGAAATGGGAATGTGAAGATCAGATCTGTAGCCGACTTTATAAATTGTCACATAGGGTTACAGAGGCATTTTTGTAACTTCCCAAATAGATACACTTGTATTATAAATATCTGACTGTATCAGTTTGTATTACTATCAAAAGATAATACAATACTTTCTTTCTCTTCTGTTTCACACAGAAATATTACAATTCAATTTCTATTTTGGTATCGGAGCCAATTGATTGCCAAACGGCAGATTTGAAAATCTGATCATCTTCCATCTGATCAAACGATCAACATTTGGAAGATTGTGAAGTTCTCTCCTCAGATTTCATACTCATCACTGGAGAGTTATACTTTCTTGATCAAGAGTTCTGTTCGAATCAGTTTCTGCAAATTAACAAAACTGTTAATTTGTCAGCTGCCTCGCTTGAATCTTGTCAGCAAGTTATCATCACTCAAGACAGGCTGCAGCTCTTCTCCTCGGATCTCTTCCTCATCAGAGAAGAATCTTTTCACAACCTTAAATCAAGAATCAGATTCTTGATTTAAAAGTTCAATCCTATATGGCTGCATTCTTCAAGATTGCCTCACCAGCATCCATCTTTACTTACCAGCAGTGAAGTATCAAGATATTCACAATGGCAGATAATGATGAAAACAATTCTGTGACTACATCTCCCACAAAAAGGAATTCATCAAATTCCCAAGGAGCAGCAAATCTGTGTATAATAAAACCAAAGAGTCGGCTTTCTGTACAACTTGATGAGCACAACTATTTGCTATGGAAATATCAAGCTGAAACAACAATAAGAGGTTATGGGTTAGAAGAATATGTTAATAATACAATAGCAGTACCACCAAGGATGATGTCTGACAATAGTGGAAAGTTAACTACAAATCAAGATTTCATCAATTATCAAAGACAGGACAGCTTGCTAGCCTCCTGGTTAATGTCATCTATCAGTGTTAACTTCTTATCTCAAATTGTTGGGTGTAAAACATCACAAGAAATATGGTCGACAATCAACCAAATTTTCAATTCACAAACTGCAGCAGTAATACTACACTACAAAAGACAACTTCAGAGTATAAAGAAAGATAGCATGTCAATGCAAGAGTACGTGACTAAAGTCAAGACATATTGTGACTTACTGGAGACTGCTGGTCACAAAGTGGCTGACACAGAGCAGATCCTGACCATACTCAGTGGACTAGATGAAGAGTATGAGTCTGTTGTTGCAATAATCTCTTCAAGAGAAACATTGCCATCAATTCAATATGTTCAGTCCACTCTTCTTGCACAAGAAGGAAGAAATAGATCAGAAAAAATCACTGAATTCAGATTTATCCATAAACTATGCATCAAACTACAAAGGCAAGAGTCAAGAAAAGGCATCCAATAACAGAGTTCAACAAAACACTCAGAGGAGTGGACAGAATTACAGAGGCAGAGGCCGTGGAAGGTGGAACAATTCAAACAGACTTAGGTGTCAGATTTGTGAAAAGTTTGGGCATACTGCAGCCAAGTGTTACTTCAGATTTGACCAAAACTTTACTACAAATCAGCAAAATAATACTCAGAGAAACAACAATCCAAATGTCAATATTGCTCATACATGTTCAGAAGCAAGAAAGCAGGGTAGCAGTTTAAGAGGTCAGTCAGATGCAGAGCAGCAGACAAAGACAGATGACTTACAGTTTGAAGAATGGTATCCAGATTCAGGTGCAACAAATCACATTACCAATAATCTTGACAATCTCAATCTTGGAAACAGAGAATACAAAGGTACGCAATCTATCTTTATGGGTAATGGAAAACCGATTCAAATCACTCATAATGGAAATGCCAAAATCAGAGGCAAAAGAGAGTTACATATCAATAATCTACTTAGAGTCCCACAAATCAAGAAAAACTTATTGAGTGTATCTCAGTTTGCCAATGACAATCAAGTATATTTTGAGTTTTACCCAAAATTCTGTCTAGTTAGGGACTTACTAAACAAAGAAATTTTGTTACAGGGTAATATGCACAATGGTCTTTACATTTTCAATATGTTGAAGAAATCTAAGTCTGCTCAAAAGAGAAATTGGTGCAATTATACTAGGTGTGATTCAAATGTCAGTACTAAAAAGGTGTTTGATTTGTGGCATAGTAGACTGGGTCATCCCAGTGTTGATGCTGTAAAACATGTTTTACAGAATAGCAATATAAAACTTGAAATTATACCTAGACCATATATGTGTACTTCTTGTCAAATGGGAAAAAGTCATAAGTTACCATTCTCTAATTCATTAACTAGATATAGAAAACCATTAGAAATGGTAGCAGTTGACTTATGGGGTCTAGCCCCAATTGACTCTAATTATGGGTTCAAGTATTATGTTTCTTTTATAGATTCATTTTCTAGATATACTTGGATATATTTTCTCAAATCAAAGGCAGAAACTAAAGATATAGTGATGCAATTCATCACTCAAGCTAAGGGACAGACCAGCAATGAACTAAAGGTGATTTAGACAGATGGAGGAGCAGAGTTTAAACCTTTGAAGGACTACTTTATCAAAAAAGGAATAATACATAGGATTACCTGTCCATATACATCTGAACAGAATGGTTTGGCTGAAAGGAAGCACAGGCACATAGTTGATACTGGCCTGACTCTTCTAGCACACGCTTCAATGCCACTGAAATTCTGGCCAGAGTCATTTAACTCTGCAGTATTTCTTATAAACAGAATGCCAACAAAGGTTCTGGAAAACAAAACACCACTTGAGAAATTATTTAACATATCTCCAGATTATACATTACTTAAAACTTTTGGTTGCATGTGTTATCCATATTTAAGACCCTATAATTCTCACAGGTTAAGTTTTAGATCTTTACCATGTACTTTTATTGGATATCCCACCAACCAGAAGGGATACAAATGTCTTACCAGCAATGGCAAGATAGTGATTTCAAGACATGTTGCTTTCAATGAACATGTTTTTCCCTTCTCTATGAGTGAGTTGAAAACTACTCATAAGGTTTATGATGCTAAATCATCTATACAGTCTGTTCCAACTTACTCAATTGAGCAGGTAAGAAAGACTCAGACTGATCATCTGATAAACACTGAAAACTCACATAACACATCAGATGATCAGCCTGATCTTACTGAATCAGAAAATCCAAACAACCACTGTCAAGATAAGGAATCATCAGATTCCAGTATGGACACTTCATCAAGTATGGACACTTCCACAAGTCCAGATCAAATCAATGATTCTAACATCAGTAGATCTCCATCACCTGCAAGAGAGGGACATCATATGATAACAAGGTCAAAGCATGGCATCTTCAAGCCAAAAATCTATTCTACTGTACTAAAGCAAGATGAACCAGCCAATTATGTAAAAGCACTCACTGATAGTAACTGGAAGACTGCTATGGATGATGAATACAATGCCCTAATTAAAAATAAAACTTGGAGCATCGTGCAAACACCAAAGGACAAAAATATCATTGGATGCAGGTGGACTTACAAACTCAAAAGGTCAGCAGATGGGAAAGCAGCTAAATATAAGGCA
This sequence comes from Allium fistulosum, assembly GCA_030737815.1. Classification (NCBI taxonomy): domain Eukaryota; kingdom Viridiplantae; phylum Streptophyta; class Magnoliopsida; order Asparagales; family Amaryllidaceae; genus Allium; species Allium fistulosum. The sequence continues at coordinate 146,071,874 of CM060908.1, read as the reverse complement.
AGCCTGGTAGTTAAAGGATACTCACAGCAGTGTGGATTTGACTTTACTGAAACCTTTTCACCAGTAGTTAAACCAACTACAATTAGAGTAATTCTTACAGTTGCACTATACAATGAATGGGACATCAGACAGCTAGATGTTAACAATGCTTTCCTACATGGTGAACTACAACAAGAAGTATACATGCAACAACCACCAGGATATGTTAAAGGCAATGACAAGAAAATGGTATGCAAATTACACAAAGCTATCTATGGACTGAAGCAAGCTCAAAGAGTGTGGTATGAAAAACTAAAAACTACTTTGATCAATCTAGAATTCAAGCCAACCAGGTCTGACAACTCACTTTACATCAAAATAAATAATATTAGTACTACCTATATTCTTGTGTATGTGGATGATCTTATAATTACAGGTAACAGCAATGATGAGATTAAGAATGTTACTAGTTATTTACATAAAACTTTTTCTATCAAGAACCTAGGCAATTTGAGTTATTTTCTAGGAATTGAAGTTCACAGAAAATCACAAAATGAATTAATATTGTCTCAAAGTAAATATATTTCTGAGATTCTTGATAGGGCAAAGATGAATGATGCAAATCCTATGCCAACACCCATGGTTAGTAACTTGCATTTATCTAAACATAAAGGTAAGCATATAGAGAACATAAAATAGTACAGAAGTATAGTAGGTACCTTACAATATGTCACAATTACTAGACCGGATATTTCATTCAGTGTAAATAAAGTCTGTCAATTTATGCAGGAACCTCTAGACCATCACTGGAAGGCAGTGAAGAGGATCCTGAGATACTTGCAAGGCACAATAAAATATGGAATAAACATAAAAGCAAGCAATTCACTAAACATTCAAGGATACGCAGATGCAGATTGGGCATCAGACTCAGATGACCGAAGATCTACAACTGGACACTGTATCTATTTGGGTGGTAATCCTATATCATAATGCTCCAAAAAGCAGCCAGCTGTTTCTCGCTCAAGTATAGAAGCAGAATACCGTAGTTTTGCAAGCGCCACAGCTGAAATAATGTGGCTGGAATCTCTCATCCAAGAAATAGGAATTACCAGTACTACAAAACCCACAATATGGTGCGACAATCTGAGTACTGTATTGCTATCCGCAAACCCAATTCTTCACTCACGAACTAAGCATATGGAAATTGATCTCTATTTCGTTCGTGAGCAAGTCATCAATGGAAAGCTTAACATAAATCATCTTCCAGCTACTCATCAGAAGGTAGACATACTTACAAAACCCCTCTCCAAGAGCAATTTTGCAAGGCTGTGGTCAGAGTTGAGAGTCGAGGAATCTCCAGAAATTCAGAGAGATAAGAACATCACACATCAGCCATCAAAGACTCATTCCAATCTGAATACTCAGACAAAACCACATGAGACATGTAATTTTGCCTGAGATCAGTTGTCCAGCTCTTTCAAGCGAGATTGACACGTTTGTTTGGGAAATTTCTCGAGCTATTCATGTGACTAAATTTATTGAAGAAAAAGATCAGATCTGGAAAGCGAGAAGACAGAATCTGTTTGGGAGAAGAGGAAAGTGTAATGGAAACCCTAGTCGACATTGTCGGGGGGAATTAAGTGAAATGGGAATGTGAAGATCAGATCTGCAGCCGACTTTATAAATTGTCACATAGGGTTACAGGGGCATTTTTGTAACTTCCCAAATAGATACACTTGTATTATAAATATCCGATTGTATCAGTTTGTATTACTATCAAAAGATAATACAATACTTTCTTTCTCTTCTGTTTCACACAGAAATATTACAATTCAATTTCTATTTATAAATATAATCTCCAGCTCAGGAACAAAAGTTTTCACAGCTTCTGTTCTTACGTAATCTTCCATCCCTGGAAGTTTAAGGGGATAATCATTTCCCCCATAATCAACATAACAGGAACTTTTACTTTTGGCAGCGTGTTTGGATCGAGACTTCCCCTTCAGCAGCAACCTTCGTAGCTCTGTAACTAGGTTAATTTCTGTTAATAATTGTTCGAAAAAATTGTAGTTTGTCAAGCAAAAGCCAAGTAAATTCATAAACATCAAGTTAAAGACTAAGAAATATGTGGTTTCTTTGATATGAGAGCTAACGTGGTAGAGCAGTAAGGTATCAATGAAATGTGTTATGAAGCTATTGCACGTTTCCTTTAAAAATGTACATATATGTGTCATTTGGTATGAAGATAGTTACCGATAAGTCATGTGTATAAGAAACTCAAGGCAGGAGTTTTCATAAAGATCTGCATAAGTTTGAAGATCATCTTCAGTAAACCATGATGGTAAAAGAGTACTTGGATCTACAAGATCCATAATTTCTTGACTTTCGCCTTGGCAATTGGGACCCCAGAACTAGCAAATAGAATTTAAGGGTCTGTTTGGTTTCATTTTATGTTTTGTGTTTTGCGTTTTCAACATTCATAATAAAGTATGACGATGATAGAAGAGAAATTTAAAATTTTAGACCATTACAACGATGATGGAGGGACGGCGGAGGGGATGCAGAAACGATGGAGTGGATGGATTGATTTTCATTCTTCTGTTATTTTTTTAAACACGAAAAACAAAATAAAGTTGTTTTTTATCTTATATGTTAGCTTCGTTTTTCAAATTGGTTGTTTTGTAAAAATTCATGCATCATGTGCATGTTTTTTCAACGAAAACACAAAACTAAAAATGACAAACCCAACGGAGTCTAAGGCCCCGTTTAGCTTGTGGTTTTTAGTTTTGTGTTTTCGTCTATACAAAAGCACGTCCGTCGTATGTATTGTTGAAAAACAAATAATTTTGAAAAATGAAATTAACATGTAAAATAGAAAACAAGTTTATTTTGTTTTTCGTGTTTCGAGAGATAACAAGAGCACGGAGAACAATCCAACTCTTTCGTTGTCCGTTGGTTGTCGCAATGGCTAAGAATTATAAATCTTCTTCTTTTATTTCTTGTTATTTCTTAGTGCAAGTTGAAAACACAAAACTCAAAATACAAAATGAAACCAAACGGACCCTTAATGTTTCGAACAACTGTTTTCACATCAAAGCGGCCGAAGTCTGCCACTGCTCTTCCAGGCTCCTGCTTTTCATGAATTCAAACAAATTGTTAAAAATTTATAGATAGAAACTATACAGACTGGTAACCACAGGAAAGGAAACCCAGGACATCACAAAATTCAGTTGTGTAAAAATGATGCATGGAATCCTTTTGGGAGAAGATCAATCCGATAACCTGAGGCAAAGTAGGGAATACCCAATGTTACTACACCTAAAACACATGATCCGGGTGTTGCACTGCAAAGTCGTAAGCAGGGAATGCTCCCAAGTCTTTCCCGACAATGTAAACCTTGTAAAAATACATCAAAAGGGTTTATTTACTAGTTGATGGATATGCAAAAGGAATATCCAGCAATGAAGCATAAAAAATCTTGCTTATATGGTTTAATGTCGATTGCTATTCTTATTAGGGAAAATTGCCTATAATATCAAGTTACTCCAGATCTCAGCGGAAGTCTATGTAGCATCGGCTATAGATGAGATAAATCATCGAATAATCGGACCTAATTCAATTAATCCACAATCAAAACAATTAAAAATAAAATAAGCAAAAAGTAAATGTTACACAAATTTATACGCTGCAGAATGTAATATATGTTCAATATGCTATAAGGTTGTACGACGTAGAGAAAGGCATGTATGGAGATGAAATATACTTGTACAATGGTACACCAATTTCCAACCATAGTAAATCGGATGACAACCACGCGGCTTCACTAGCGACGTGATAGTGTACATCCATTTAGAAAAAGAAAGATTTTATTAATAACTTCAGAGTGGAATACAAGAAATTGATATATCAATTTCAATGGAGGCTTAATATAAAAGCAGAAAAGAAATAGAACTTGAGAGGATGATATAATAAACATATATCTATTCCAATTTCCAATTTTTCTCTAATACGCGTGCGTCCGATAAGATGTCTACTCCATCTTGATTGATTAATTCATTTTCGTGTAAATAATTTATTTAATGCAACAAAAGAGACAGCTTATATTGTTTAATATATATTTGAGTCACAATTTCAATATTTTATCTTGACTTGAATATACATCCTAACAAAACCTACTCCAAACTCTATATTCGACCAACACTCGTTAAATCCAAGATGATTCGAATACAGTTCCATAATCTAGAACCCAATGGTCAGAAACATCTAATGCTACTTTCCATCGAAACATCATTATCGTTATTCTCCACCGCAACAGATAAAGAAACAACCACATTCTTCTTCTTCAAGTCTGAACAGTCTCTGCTCCAATAGTTAGGTTTATTACAACGATGACACCTACCATCTTAAGATGTACTCCACCAACCAGGCTTCTAGATTTGGAATGCTCTCTAAAGTGCTTCCATTTCTTCTCATTTCCGCCTCTCTCAACAAACAAGTCTTGATTACTACTTCCTCCACTACTATCATCTGCACCCAACTCCTTCGTCTGGTCACGCAAATCTGCACTAGGTAGACTAGTGTTCACATCATCCAATGTCAGGGCATGCCTACCATAAGAAACCAGTGTATCGCACCAGAAGAGAATGTAATAGAACCATGTTTTCTATGAAACAATCTTCAAACCAACCAACTTCATCTTCATTATCAAATCATCAAACATACTTAGGCGTGATGTAATTGAAGCATCATCTTTTATTTTATAGGTGAAAAATGTCCTCAATAGTGTCATACGACCGGTAAGAGACTTCTATGTAGAGAGATCTTCCAACTTCTTTCAAATACCCCCAACGAGGGTTTCATCACTAGTTTTGAAGATGACATTCTATCATAACTAGTAAAAGCTCATTCTTCTATCTCCTCCAATTCAACAGCAGAAGGCAACTTATCGATCTCAACCACCATACGATGAACACGACTTCTTCTTAACGCCGCCTTCATCTTCTAACTTCACTTCTCAAATTCACTGTTTCCATTCCATTTCTCTATTGTCGATTGGGTTTTGGACACCACATAAGAACCCACAACATAGGTGCAACTGTTAGAACTGAATTAACCTCCGATGTATTCTCATCCTCCAAACCCATTCTACCAAACGTATTTTGTACAATAGCAAACTTGACAGTTCTAAAACTAGTTGTTAGGAAAAATTGCGTATAATATCAATTTATCGCAGATCTCAACGGAAGTCTATATAGGATTGGCTATTGGTAAGATAAAGCAAACAATTCGAATAATCGAACTTAATTCAATAATCTACAATCAAAATAGGTAAAATGAGATTAAAAAAATGTGGATACGGCATAAAGATTTGTGGTGGTTCCACCATTGACATGATAGTGTGTTTTAAATTTTTAACATGATTTGGGCATTGAGGTTTGTTTTAAAGAAGAAGAAGATGAAGGAAAATTTAGTCCCACATCTTGAAATATAAGAAACTATATTATTTGAATATAAGTTCCTCAAGAGAAGGTTGGACCCTTTGGACATCCAAATGTTTTCTCTATTATGAGGAGGGAAGCCATGCATAACCACCACTCAAGGGCGTTCCACCACTGTCTGTCCGACCGACCGAACCAAACCAGGCCGGGTCTGGGTTTGGTTCCAAATAATATTCTTGGACAGAATTATTTTTTGACCAGATTTAAATTCGAATTTGAAGGGACAAAATTGACAGAAGCCTCGACCATTTGGATGGTAGGTCATATGGATTCAAATGAATAGACACAGATGGAAGACGTGACTGTTGCAAACGAATTGACGCGTCTTCTCAACGAAAAGATATCTCTCTACAACTGTAAATAGCAACACCCAGAAACTGTTCCTAAATTAATTCTTCTTCTTGAAATTTGCATAGTCTGAAAAGTGGTTCGGAGCACTTCTTCGTTCTAAAAACAGTAACCCCCGAAAGGTGTTGCATATCAGAAACGCCTGAAAGATGTTACAAATCCTCTCTTCTCTTCTTCTTTTCTACCCTGTTCTCTACTTTTGCATCATCAGAAATAATAAAAGAGTGATTCTTTGTCGGATCAAAGACGTACGAACTTTGAATCTGGTTATGCTGTTCTAAGGCTTCATTGAATCCTAAAGCCAATAGTTCTTCAACTCGTTTGTACCTGTTGAATCGAACTATTATCTAAAAAAATATACAGTAGTGTTGTGTTTCGTCACTCCAACGCGTCCCACAAATGCATGCTTCATTGTTCTGTAATAGCGTCACTTAATAAACCTTCCGATGTGCCAGCGTCCCGATTGAACATCCCTTTCATCGCCTTTTGGAACGGGCACATACATGGTCTTGGCAAGACTTGCTTGTAACAAAAAAAATCCCAGTGTTATGTGTTACCAACCTCACATATATACCACGTTATGCATCATATTTCTTGCGATGTGGGACTTATCATTCAACCCACGCACTCTCAAATATGAGCCACACCTAACAAGCAGATCCTTGAATTCGGAACAATCTCCTTATCATAATACTCGAATCATCGAGAAAATTCCAACATAGTGTACATCCATTTTAAACTTCAGAGAGAAATACAAAAGATATACATATCAATTTTAATGGAGGTTTCATACAAGAACAGAGATTTGGATGATAATTACTTGACTTTGTATATAGACGGTTACTATGGTTGAAGAAATTAACAGCCGATCCATATGGAAAACGTATATGTATTTCAATCTTCAATTTTCCTCCAATATGCATATGTCCAGTAACATGTCTTCGTCAATCAACTAACTTATTTCCATATAATAATTTATTGCTTTTCCTAAACACAACAAAAGAGGTAATTTATATTCTTTAACATATATTTGAATCACAACAATATTTTTTCTTTATATCATTTATTTTATCAAAAAGGAATTTTAAATATAATGGCTTTAGTTGGTTGATGGTTCAGACTGCGAGACTAAAGACCAATAGTTTGAACCCTAAGACTAACAGTATGTCACTAATTAACCATGTTAAAAAAAGTAATCGGGCTTCTTCATATAAAAGAAAAATCATTTTTATGGACTAGTTTCATTTCCTTTTTCTTTCTTTTGACCAACGGATTTTGTTCGGTTTGATGGTTTTAAATACATTTTTTCATTAGCTGTTGACAAACGGTTGCTTTGGTCATGTTTGAATTTGCAAAAGTAAATAAATAAACCAAATGACCATTCAACAAACAAAAACAAACACCAAACTGAATTGAATTGAATTTTTTAAATAACAAAACCCACTAAAACGAAAAACATTGCATTTGGTTCGTTTAGTTTAATTTGTTGGGATTTAAAGTAGCGAAATTGTCTTGTTATAAATTATAGTCAAAATAATTTGTCAGGTTCATCTTATGTATAGATATGATTATGCTAAAATGTCCAGAAAAAGCTCTTTTTTTAAGCAAAGTTAAAACAGGCTTAAAGCCCAAACAAAACATACGGGTCAGTTACATACCCACCCGATAACAAACCCTATTTTCTTATCTAGGGTTACAAACGCCGACATATTACATAACTCTAATATTCAAAGCTTCAGAAACTCGCTAATGGCGGAAAGAAGATTTAGCTTCTTTATAGTTTCTGCCTTACTGTTTCATACCGCTCGCTTCTCCTCTTTCCCAATATGAGAGGCACCCATTAAAATTTCTTCGCATCCCTTCAATTTCTCCAGTAAAACCACCATTTTCCTGGAAATTATAATAATTAACAGACCTGAGATCATCGCGACTTGAATTTGCTAATTCTCGACCATGTATAATAACTAGGCAGCTATTTAGCTCTTGATGATCTTCCAATCTGTAATCACTACCTTGTAGGAACTGCTTAAGTGAATTGCTCCACATGCTTGCTACCCGCTTCTCTACTCCAGTCATCAGCTAAATATGCGAACTTGGTTCGATCCTTCAATTTTTTTCTTTGACTTATGAAGAATTACTCTACTATCAGTTTCGATAAGTAACCATCTTTGCTTTCTATTTAAGCTGGCTTTATTATGAGTTCGATTATTTCTTTCTTTCCACATATGATATACTGTAGTAGTTACCAGGATGTGAGCAAAGTCTCTCTCAAAAGATTTTGACATGAATTTGTTGTTAATATGTTGTATTGTTTGCTTGAGATCTATACATCCATTGCTCGTAATATCCAGAATAGATTGAATGCGATTCCAAACGTAATAAATATAACTACACTCAAAAAACAAATGATTAGCACACTCACTCTCTAATTTGCATAAGAAATAAAGTGCACTAGTATTACTAACCCATTTATTAATTCTGTCCCAAGTTGGCAGTCTATTGTTAATAGCAAAATAAGTACAAAATGTCATCTTGGGATTATTCGCTTTGTTCCAAATGCAATCAAACCATCAACATTGGGTTGTTTATTTCTAATAACCTCCCAAGTGTTTTAAAAGAGAACTTCTCTTTGTTGCTAGCTATCCATTTCTAATAGTCACTGTGTTGGAACTGGACTAGCCCGCAGCGGAAGTTATGGGTGTATTTCAAAAAAAATTATCCTATTGGATCTTTATTGGACCTATGAAGTCTAATTCATTTAGAACAATTCTAAATTTATTTTAAATAAAATCATATATTTTATTTAAATTTAAGTATTTTGTAATGTAAAGTTAATTTGAATGATTTAATTTATATGTACACATGTATCATATAAATATACATATGTGTGTGCATGTGTAACATAATAATCTGTGAAGGGTATAATATGTCTGTATATAGATGTTGGAATTTACATCGCAATGGATACATTAGCTCATTTCGTATGTATTGTATGTTATCTAATTATATGCATAAATCTATAATGCAAAGTATATTTATATAAATACATATACAGATATTTAAAATATATTTTATAACTAAAAGTCTCAAAATTAAATATATATATAATTTAAAACATTTTTATCAATATATAAACATAATTAAACATATAAAATTATACATACATATATATATAGTAATTAAAATTATATATATATAAGGTTAAATAAAATGTATATATATGAATAATTAATTACATTCAAATACTTAAAATATAAATATAAATATTTTAAAATTATTTCCAGATTGAAATTAGCATAAAATACATAAAATAATAATTTTATAATTTTATCATTATTATTATTATATATATATAATAAATAGTTTTGATCATAATAATTAAAAATATTAGTAATAAATATTAAAAAAAATCAAATTTTAAAATTTAAGAAAATTTAGGGATCATAAAATACAGGTTCAAAAATTTTTCATGATTTTTTGAAATAAAATATTATTTTTAATAAATAAAATAAATGTTCAACCGAAGTAATTTAATTATTAAGAATATTAAATATTTAAAAAAAATTCTGAATATTTTTCCATGGATTTCTGCATAGCTGTAGTAATTTTAAAAAATATAAAATCGAATTTTTAGTGTAATAATTATTTTAGATATAATAAACAATTCAAATAATCAATAAAAGATAATTTAAAATTATTTATATATTAAAAAAATTATTTTCGAATTTGATAATTCATATTATGTACAAATAGGTGTAAGGAAAAATTCTAAGCTACTTATACATTATAAATAGTGAATATTAGTCACGCGTCCCTAAAACCAAAGTTAATTCAAACGGCATTCTCCCTAAAAAAAGTTGTAAAGCGGGTCCTTATAATTATTTTACTATAGCGGCATTTATTTTTCGTGTTTTTTTGCGTCAGTGCTTAAAAAAAAATTCAATAAATTGTAAATATTATAACTAGGTTTGTGAAAGAAAAAAAAAGAAATTGCAGACATATCTGCAATTATTCTATATAATTGCAGACATGTCTGTAATTATTAACTGAATAATTGCATTCGATAAACATCTGAATAATTGCAGATATGTGCAGTTATTCCATATAATTGCAGACATGTACGCAATTATTCACTGGATAACTGCGTTGAATAAAAATCTATATAATTGCTTACATGTCTGCAATTATTCCATATATTTGCAAACATGTATGCAACTATTCACTGAATAACAACACTTTGATTTAACAATTATGATATTTACGTAAATATTTGCACTTATTCCTTAAAATTGAAGACATATCTACAATTTTTAGTTGCAAAGGCATGCTATTCAGAATAAGTGCAGACATGTCTGCAATTATTCTCTAAAATTGCATACATATCTGCAAGTATTCATGAAACATACAGTGTGTCATTTTTTCCCTTTCATCCTTGTTTTTTGATTTTTTTGACATGACTACGAAGATAAATATTAATTGAATTTTTTTAATTTTGAATTTTTTTTTGTTTTTTTATATGTTTTTTGATGATTTTCGAAAAATAAGGACCTAATTTACATATTTTTATTCCACTGGGGTTTTTGTGAATTTTGAAACCTATCAAGGACCTGTGCCAAAAGTACCCGTAATTATATGTTTAAAATATACATTAGTCTATATTTAAATTAATATATAAATATACATAAATAATTAATAATAACAAAATTTAATTTCTTTTTACAGAAAATTAGATTTGTTTATACATACATTATAACACATAATAATATAACCATGAACATAACCAAACTAATGTGTAACAACTACATATACATATGAAAATCTCACCTAACTAGATATACAACATTAATATATATATATATATATATATATATATATATATATATAGATCTGAAATTAATCAATATTAAATCATAAAATATGATATGAGTACTGAAATATATAAATAAAATACCAATTGATGATGCTTTTGAGTCCACTTGAATCAATGAATTCCCTTCTCTAGTTATGCTCGATCCGTCAGATTGCAAGTCTGGAATCATCGACCTTTTCTATCAAATGGTGCTTTTACTTAACTTGAATTGATTTGAGATTCTTAGAACTGATATGGGGATTAATTTCGGCTAGCAAACTTGATAATTATGGAAGCCAAAAGTTGTTTTTGATTAAGGGTTTAGAGATCCATATATATAGCCTTGTACAAGAGAGATATTAGGACAATCTCATTACCTATTCTCTCTTACTCTTTGCCATCCATCTCTAGGTCTAATCCTAAGTTTTAGCCGCCTCCAATAACTTGTCAAAACCAAAACTTACAGCCCTAATGATGGGCTTTAAACACATCTAAGCCCAAGCCAAAATGCTATGCAATTAAATCTAATTTAATCGCTTATCGATACTGTATATCGATCGACATATTTATAACTGTTATAAATATATATAACATTATTTATTTCTCAAATCAGATTCAAATTTTATAATTAATATTTCATAAATATTAATTAATTTATAACAATTATAAACTAATTAAATTGTTCGGTTTTAAGGGAATTCATCATTTCGGCTGTGTAACTCTTGGGTGTAAATTTGGTCAGCGATTAACATCGAACTATTCTAATGTTAACGTTCACACATCACTTAGCAGATTGTGTGACATTATTGCTTTGGTAAAATCCAATTTTAGTTTAATAAGCGTTACCCGGTTGTGACATTTGTTTACAACAATTCTCTTCGTCAAAACAATATCACTTTGGACTTATGAAATTTGGTAATGGTCAAAATTCCAACCTTATCCACATTCAACTTCATAGTCTAAATACAAAGTCCTTGATTCAATAATAACAATTATTATTAACTGAAATGCTCTGGCCAGAGACTTTGACTTTGAGTTGACTTGAGTTGACTGTGATACTAACCGCATATAACTAAGGAGACGAATCCTCTCTTGAATAGTGCTTCACTTCCAATACATCCACTCGACCCAACTATAGTCACTCAATGAACGTCGTGCCATGATTTGGCTATAATTAAAGCGGAGCTTTCACATTGAAGATCCACAGTATTCTCAAGTCGAGAGAACTATGTAAATCAGTCACATCGATATTTTCTGTTTGACCTTAGTTATATTAACTAATATAAAACTATCGAGTGAGTAATTTCATAGTTATCCAATAACTATTAGTACGTAACCCCTAGGTGCCCCCAGCAGTCATGAGTAATACACTGCCAACACTTGGAGAGCGTTACGTACTCCAGTTTCAACGGATACATCGATATCTAGTCTCGATGCATCTTGGCTAGGAACATTTAAAATGATATATTTGTTTCGTTGTGATAAATTACTCACGGTTACAACACTTTGTAACTACTATCACAAAATATACCATTTATGGATTTTTCTATTAAATAAATTTTAATTAAGTTAATTAATTAATATAATCATATTATATCAAGTATATAATAGGAAGAAAATACCTTTTATTTCGAACAAGATTGGTCAACGAGTTAGATATATGTAACAAATTACATAATTTCTCCTAGAGCATACCCCTAACTCTATCAATCTCCCACTTGCATTGGGGTCAATTATGGAATCTAATTTCAACTTCTCTAATCAGTTTTCTCAAAACCAATTAGGTCAGTCCCTTAGTGAATGAGTATGCTATTATGTTTAATTATGTACTTTGTTGATTAACTGTCTCTAACACTGATAAACTGTCTTTATCATGTGGAACGATTCAAAGTATGTCTTTCGACTTCTAGTGAGCTTTAAGTTCTATCATGACCAATTTCATGACATTGTCATCTTATAACAATATTATGGGATTCTCAACATTTGGAATCACACTAAGCTCAATTATAAATTTGTCAATTTATATCTATATACATTGGTTTATTGTAGTGCTATTCAAGTTAATGTTCTCAACATTTCATTGAATCGACCACAATCACTTTTATTTTGAAACATTTTCAAATTAAAGATTTTAACTTGAATTTTATCATTGACATGTTATACTCAATATCACTTATAAAATTTTGTGTCCAAACCATAACGAGTTCGTTGTTTCTATAAACATTTCTCTAGTATTTCATAAATACGCGAGAACACCTCAAACAACCATTTAGTGATATCAATTTGGATTTTATATTTTCTCCATGTGTCAAATACATAAACAAAACACAATATCATACACAACATAACCTGTATGATAATTTCTATTGCTAATGCATAAGGAATCCAACTTATATGTTCTCCTTTTAATAGGGTGCTCTTGTATATCGTTTTGGGACAATCCCTATATCTTTTATACTCACCATAAAAGGCATCATTTACAATCCAAAATTGAGTATTAAAACAACTAAAGTTGATTTTAATACAAGCATATTGTTAAAATCAACAACGTGTTGTTTACTTATAGTTTAGAAATATCAATGTACATTTTAACGTTCTTTCTTATGAACACACGCTTCCTCTGCACTTTGATTGAAAATCAAATTATTTGATATTTCTATCAAAATAATTATTCAATCTTGATGCTTATAAAATGATACATTCGTATCATTTCTTGGATCATATCCAAAGACTCACAAACCCAATATTGCTCTCACTGACTTTGAGGCATTTTTGGTTAATATGTGTAAACGGCTTACTCTTAATCATTATTTAGAATTTTTTGTTTCAATACTTAAGTATCAAAAACTAAGTCTTATCGAGCGATAATTTTGTGAGTAAATCAGAATTAACTTGAGCATGTTGAATATCGAATCTGTTATGCTAATTTCAACAATTGAAATTTGCGATATTATTCTTATCAACATTGCTTATTTAATTCTAACCACGTTAGTCTTTCCAATAAAGACACAATCTCGGTCGATGAATCACATCTCTTTGGTTACGACCACCAAAATCATATTTTGATAGCGTACTTGGAATTCTTTCAAATCTGCGCATCATACCATATAGAGTCAACAATCTAAATGGTTTAATTGAACAACCGAGGGTAATGTATAATTTCGACATTAATAAGAAACTCATAGTTTCTCTTCGATATACGAGAATACTTGTTAAACATTCTAATGCTATGTGTTCATTTAGGTTAGTTAATTTCACTTCATCTCATATAATCAGTTCTATCTATGGATTGGATTCAATTCCATTTAACTACCAAAATTTTCTCAAAGAAATTCCTTCACAATGAAGTTGATATATCTTGAAACAACAATTGTTTCTTAGTGCAAATAGAATAGGGATTCATAAACGCTTTATGAACCTTTTTAATTATAAAACTGATTTTAGTTTACAAAAATTATGTTCAAAATATAAATATGTCATTTGATGATAGACCTTTCCAAAACCTTTTGGAGATTCATACAAGATCCCTCATGAACAATTATTACGTACAATATTTCGACTCGCACAACCTGCCAACTCCTTGGCCTAGGAAATGTTAGGATTTCTTACAAACCCTTATCTTGTATGATTTTGTAAACTGTTATTTAGATCAAATAATATCAACCTTGTGTACTAATCTTAAGTACATGACCTTATAGAAAGTAACTAACTCAACTTCACTCACAATTAATCGTAAATTGTCCAACAGTGTCTGATTACTGTTTATCGATGCATCATTATGTATCACATGGAGGAGTGATTTTGAGATTGAATCTATATTCATTTTTAGGTACATTTGGAACTCTTTCCAATATACTAATTTATTCAACCTAATCAAATCATTTTATTCTATTACATGTTATTTTATTTACTTTTCTTCTATATTCTATGATTTTATCATAAACTTACTATATGTGTATCTAATACACGTGTTCATGTTGGTAATAAATCATCGATGAATAAAACAAAGTATGTGGAACCCTTTTGGTATTAATAGACTTGTGATTGCGTACATCAATATGTATTAATTCAAAGAGTTCATCAACTCTTATGATGCTCCCATTGAATGGGTGCATAGCCATTAATTGTTTGAGATATAATTAATGTAAAGACCCGTAAATTCTCACCCTTTGAATTGACTAAAATGTATACAAGTCCAACTCAAAAGATAAGGATTCACGTCTTTCCTAGCGATTAGGATTATCGACCCTTCAAAATCGACACCTGAATATAATTGAATGTATTCAAATGTCGTAAATCAAATGATCGGAATCCTTGATCGTTAGGGGTTGGGATAATAAACATATCAGAAATATCAGAACACAGCGAAAGTGAAACAACCTCTCTTTTATTCATATACAAAAGAGTTTACATTTCAGAGTTTATATAAATACAGCGGAATAACAACTACAGCGGAAAATAAAGCAAAATCTCCAAATGCTCCATCTTCAAGTCTTACATCCATAATTGCTCCAAATATCCTAACTCCAGATCTAACTGACAAACCTAACTCTAGACTGCCCGTATGGAAAATTATGGGCACCCAGAGTTTAGGGGAAAATAATAAACTCCAGGTCAATCATGGGACTGGTGTGAGAACTTAAAAATATAGTTGCTTTTGAAAACAATTTCCGTATATGCTTTTGGAAAATGAAACTATCATAAGGTCTCGATCCGCACACAAGATGCAAACGCACACATGGTCGAGGTTTCTCCTTATGACAGTCAAACATGCCTTTGATACGTTAAAAATATCCTTTAAATATTATTATAGTGCTTAGTGATTGAAAACCATTTTCAAAATAAAATTATTAATTTAGCCAGCATACGTTACATGATGGTATGCCTACTATAGCCACTGTATTAAACAGCGGGTAATACAATCAAAACCGTACAAGGTTCGTATTGGATAATGGGTTTCCAATAATGACCAGGCAAAGGAACTTCCTCATCCACGATTGGGTACGCCTCTAGAGGGACGTCCCGAGAAACTACTGTTTCTCTGCCAACACAAGGCCGGGTTACCACTCAATGGTAACTACTTACTCAAGTCTATCCATCCCCCGGTTGTTACCAACCTTTAAAACGGGGCCCCGATCTTTTCCAACATCCACATCAAACAAATACTGGGCGTGTAAGACCACAGTACAGCTATATAAATATATAATCCACAAAGTGAATACCTGGGCTCCATACCATGATATCACTATATATATCTAGAAGGGAATAGACATCCTACGCCTTGCCGCATCCGTTCCTGTTTCGGCCATTCCCGGGGTGTGAGGTTCGTGAAGTCTCGTACCCATAAGGCTCTGCTTTTCAACAAAAGCCTTGATCCATCCATAGCATTCTTCGGAATGTCACATTACCAATCCAAAATTACATAACTGATTTCTACCAACGCATAACCCTTGAGTTCATACGTCTCAAGGAAGGGTGTTAAGCTAAGAGAATAAATTCTCCGCCACCAAGCAGATATACGTTAATAAAGATCAATCATATAAAGTCAGAATGTAATGTCAAACAATCCATCCATCCACAAGTTCGTTCTGGGACTGAACGAAACCGAAGGCATCTTATTCCTCAACCTTTGCCCAAAAGGTGAGAGGCCCTTGCGTATCCGAAGATTCTTCAAACATCATATGGACCACTGCTTTAAAAGTATAGGGGTATCGTTTCTATATCGGCCGCTAAACCGATGAAGAGAAATCAACAAGTAGTCCATTAGATGTGAAGATCCCTGGTCTTCATCATCGTTTCAATACGACTCATCACAATCATAGCGTCGTATTATTATTCGGAATGGGAAATTCCCGTTCCCGGTCTTTCCGAATAATAAGCGTTCTTTAAAAGCCATTCGGAACCAAATGGGTTTTTAATTTAAGTCTCAACAAATCAAATTCATATTTGATTTAAGTGATTTAAACCTCCATATAAATTACTTTATTCATACTATTTCAAATTTGGAAAATATTGATCACTTATAGGTCAAATTGTGAAATAAATCACAAGGTGTTATCCTACAATTATTTTCTACCCAGCCCATGCATATGGATAATTAATTTCTCATAAACTGGTTAAGAAAAGTCAACAATCAATAAATAATAATCAGTGCTCATAAACTGGTCGAGCGCAATCTAAACAACCAAACAATTAATTAACAAAATAAACACGACAATAAATGATAAATCAACGCTTCAATCTATCAGATATTTGTAACACTTTTTTATTTTATCTTGGGTTAAAATGATTTGATATTTATTTTGGAGCATCCGGGCTTTCCCTTCGACATGTTTCGTCCCTCGTCCAAGTGTCCTTGGATCTCACAGACGAAACACGTGTACTAGTCGTTTCCGCATACCCCATTAAGTATTTAACTTCTAAATTTTAAAATAATTAATTAACCATCCAAGTAGTCAAACAAGGAAATAAAACCATTTTTTTAGCAAACAAAGTAACAAGCATTCAACAAGGGTTTTCAAACAACAATTAACACTTAAAGTTCCTTTAGTAATCATTTTAACAAACTTAAAGGAAGAAATAACTCACATAATAAGTTGTACCCACTAAACTATGAAAGCAAAGAATATACTCACAGAATAAGTTATATCCACTAAACTATGAAAGCAAAGAATATACTCACTAAACTATGAAAACATGGAATATACTCACATCCTATTTGCTTTGATGGAGACTTGGAATACTTCACCTTTGATAATGAATTTTAGTTCTTTTCTTTAGTTTTTTGAATGAAATAAAATGAGATATGGACTTGGCTATTTATAGGTGAAGAGAAGGGTACTTTAGTCATTTCCTATAGCCTAACCAGATTCGACCATATTTTGGTCCAATAGGAACAAGCCTTATGGCCTAATTTGATTCGACCACATTTTGGTCCAATAGAAAACATCTTGATGGCCTAATTTGATTCGACCACATTTTGGTCCAATAGAAAACATCCTGATGGCTTAATTTGATTCGACCACATTTTGGTCCAATAGAAATCCTCCTTATCTACTATGGCATAACATGATTCGACCAGATTTTGGTCCAATGGCAACCATCCGCATGGCAGAACCTGATTCGACCAGATTTTGGTCCAATAACAACCATCCGCATGGCAGAACCTGATTCGACTAGATTTTGGTCCAATGGCAACCATCCGCATGGAATATAATAATCATTATGCTATTTTGTTTTATTAGGCAAGTAATTATACTGTTCTGTTTTATTAGGTAAGTAATTATACTGTTCTGTTTTATTAGGCAAGTAATTATACTATTCTGTTTTATTAGGCAGGGTTAATAATTCTCTCTTGTTTTATTAGGCAGGTAATTATACTATTCTGTTTTATTAGGCAGGTAATTATACTATTCTATTTTATTAGGCAGGGTTAATAATTTTAAATATAAAATCCATTATTTAATCATTTAAAAACATATTAACTATTCATGTTCAAAGTGATTAAATTATGGGTCGTTACATTTTAAATATTCGAATTTGATGACCCAAAAATATGGGTCGTTACAATTAACGTTATCATATGATTCATAATCATATAGTAAAATTATTTCTCGAAACTACGGCTTAGTCTATAATTCCAAAACAACTGTAAATAATATTATATACATATGTATTTTGTTGCATCACTTTTACTATGAAAACAAATTCCACAATATAGTTCTATTTCATAATGAATCTATATTATACTATTATTACCGAGTTAGATTTCAAGAGCTCAAAAGCCCCTTGAGTATTTTGTGAAATGAACAGTCACATTTTTTTATTTTTTATTCATTCTATTTGGGCCCAAACCTACTCACATTTATTTTGTTTATTCATTCTATTTGTGCCCAAACCTACTCACGTTTAATTAAAAAAACGTAAGTTACTTCTTCCCCATTCCATAAAACCCTAACTCACAAAATAATGAAGATAGATATCGACCGATGTGGAAATCAACGATTGCTTCTCTCCTTCTTTGTCAGTATGAAAACTTCCACCTTAATTTTCCTGTTTGCGTATTTCTCCTCCAATGCCCTAATTATTCAGGTAATTTTCAATTCTTTGGATATGTTGTTTTCAATTTTCAAACCTGATTTAACTCCTTGATTTGTTCGATTTGCTTAAGTCTTCATTGTATGTTTTACCTTCTTAATCTTCAGAACAAACATAGTTGCTTCATCAGTTTTCTTCGTCTATATTTCAAGTATCGTTATCCTTCCTCACTATTCTTTTAATTATCATGTTATCCATATTTAGGATTTGATGATAATTTGGATTGGTTTAATATTTAGAGCATGATGATTTGAGATTTGACTGGAATAGTCAGATCTATTAGATGATTTAAGGTTGCTCTAATTAAGGTTACTTCATTGTTTTTTTCTACAAGTAACTATATAGATTATTAATATTTTATTCCCACGGTTAATTGGAAGACAAAGCGAATGATTTGGGACATGTTCTTTGAATTTATTTTCAATTATAATTTCAATGAAAATGGAAAACCTTAACAATAAAATGGAAAACCTAAAACGAAGTGCATTTTGAGCTCAGCCGCTACATAACAAGTAAGGTTTATTTTAATATCTTCTTACTATAATCATAAGAGACAAATCTATGTAATGAATAAAGAAAAAAGTAGCTATCTCCGTATAAGTATGTTGAATAACAATTGTGGAAGTTCTAAAGTTATAACTAATCTAAGTATTATAAGAATCGAAATAGAGATTTACATTTTCTTAAGAAAAAAGAATTTGTAAGACATCAGGTGTTTCTGAGTGCATTCTTTTGTGATTTGCTGATTTAACAATAAAAATATAGCAATTTTGTCCGTACTAATGTGTTATTTATGTTTTAATTGGTTAGATTACGTTAAACGTCTAAATGAACAAAATTATTTGAGCAAGTGCCACTAAGTGATATTATGGATGCGCACTATAACTATAATACATTATAATACGAGACGTTCAAAAGAATGTACTATAATTTTGTTTCGAGTGGCACTATTTACCTTCAAGTTCTTGACTATACCATTTTAAGATAGCTTAAGTTATTCAAAATTAATATGTATTTTTTTATACCTACATAAATAACATTTTTAGGCACTTATTGTGCGACTGCTGCTATATCAACTAAGGCGGGTGCAAGTGTAGCTGAAGTAAAAATAGACTTTTTTATAGTACAAAATGGAATCGTTCATTGCCAACTCCCTATTTAAACATCATTTGAATAACAATAAGATCTTTACCATTATGAGCTTATAAATCTGAAATTGAAATGAATATACAGTGTTGTGTAGCGAAATAAAACAACTGTAAGAAACATTGAAGGAAAGCAGTAACAATTTTCCCATAATTAGAAATTTTATTGATGTACTTTGAAGTCATAGTTACATGTCAAAGTTAAAGATTTCTTTTATTAAGCCATGCATTATTAAAACTATTAAAGGCAACTTATTTTATATTGCATTTTATTTCAGTATATAATCATGACTAAGAATATTATCAGTTAATTTCATTTCAGCATCTTACATTTTAAAACTAATTTTTACCGTATGTTTAATAAATGATCATATTAAAATTGATTTAAATTTGATGGATATGATAGTTTTCCAGCATGTTACTATAAATTTCCATGCATTATTCCTTGCACTATATCATTTGTCATATTTTTATAAATAGAAGTATTGTCCATTAGCAATTTCTATAATGTTGTTTTTTTGTTTTATTCAAAATTATCATTTATGCATTTTTTAACTGTTATAATTCAATGAATGCATTTTCAAAAAAAGAGTGTACACTGCCAATATTGTACTCGGGATGTTTTAATAGCTCTGTATTTATTTATGTTCTCTATGTTAGTTGGACGATAATAAAATGATGCATAATATATGACAATGTAATGATATTTCAATCTATTTTTATAAATGTACTATTGGACATCAATCGAAAGCTTGGATCAACTCAAGTGCATCGGTTGGAGAATGGGAAGAAGTAATCCTGTTTATTGCTGATACGTAATTATTAGAGATTTATATATTCGCTATAATCGATACTCTATATAGATAATAAGAAGAAAATTGATTAATCAAGCTTTGTGATTTTTAAAGTATCAACTACCTTAGTAACCATATATTCATATAAGGATGTTTCTCTTTTTGGCCGAACTGGGACGAGAAATTGAGTAGGTTTCTTCAGCACTGTTTTATTTTCTCATAAAATAATTATATTTTTGCATATCTAATTTCGGTATTATTCTTGCAACTTTGGAATTTAACGTAATTGTTCCATTCTTAGGTATTTGCATACTTTCTGGTGTATGTACTTACTACTATCAAGTTGAGCCTTTTTCCCTTACTACTACCAATTTTTTTCTTGGTTTTCCGTTTTTATTCCAACTTTTTTAGATGAATATAACATCCTTCTTCATTTTTGTTGGTTTTGGTTTATAATTTTTCCACTGTTTTAAAGGGTCGTAGGAAGGATGCAAAACTCTTTTGATTTAAAATATCACGATGATGATTTGTTTCAAGTCATTCTGTAATTTCTGTATATGCATAGAAGGGATAATAAGTTAATGATAAGGTACAGTTTTATACGTAAACACTACATTTATGATTTATCTTAGGCGATTTTTTTATTTTTAGTTTCATGACTCCTTTATATACCATATAACGTAATTTAGCCAATTAGAAATGTTTGTTTATATAGATTTTTTTACGATGTTAAAATTTAAGCATTACTTTATTAAATTCAATCAACAGGCTATTGTATTACACGGGAAAAAGAATAGAAAACTGGGACATAATACATGATAACTTAAAACCAAAGCCATCTTTTGTGGAAGCATTTGATTGTCATTCTCATCTCCATTTTGCTTAGACTCTCATGTTGACCATTAGGAGAATTTTTGTAATTATATTTACGAAGGAATTCTAGAACGGTTCCCATAGTAATGAGCAGGAGTCCAGTCATGTATATACAACTAGAAAAATACGCAGTAGACATGTTCTAAAATAACCAGTGCTTTATCCTGATATGAGACTCTCGAGTTTTAACATTTTAACTACGCCCTACAGTAATGTAAATAAAATAACCATGAATAACGTTTCTCCTAAAACATGCTTCAACGAGTAGAATTAAATATTACTATATTTGCATTAGTGTCACTTTTAAGATACTATTTAATTTGGTTATAATTTAGGGGCTTTGCACTGAAGGTCCCTATTTTTGATGTTGTTGTAAAAAAAGTCCCTATGATAATGAGTATGTAAATTAAGTCCCTGTTTTTTCTAAATCAAAAAGCGCAAACTATCTATCTCTTTTCTTATAGAAAGTACAAGTTAACTTGCGCTTTTCAAAAATTTAAATTTTTTTGAAAATTTCAAAATCAAAAAGCGCAAACTAGCTTGCGCTTTCCTGATAAAAAATGCAAGTTAACTTGCGCTTTTCAAAAATTTTAAAAAAATTTCAAAATCAGAAAGTGTTAGAAAGCGCAAGTTAACTTGCATTTTTCAAAAATTTCGAAAATTTTAAAAAAAGCGCAAACTAGCTTGCGCTTTCTTGATAGAAAGCGGAGATTAACTTGCGCTTTTCAAAAATTTTAAAAGTTTTAAAATTTTCAAAATTTTCAAATTTTTTTTTACATATTTATATTTATATGGACGTTTCTTATAACAACATCAAAAACACCTTGCGTTTTCTATTTTTCAAAAAATAGGGACTAAATTTACATATTTATATATATAGGGACTTTTCTTATAACAACATCAAAAACATGGACCTGCGACTCTTTTCTTGTATAATTTATATAGAGATACTGGGTTCGCCTATTATTAATTAAGTTCAACGTTGTTATTTTTTCATAAAAAGATATTGGGTGTTCAAGAAACTGATAATAAATGTCATTTCATTAAGTAACACAATGAAACATTATTTGTTAAATAACATAAAGAGACAATGTCACTAAATGATTTCTGTCTGTTTTAGTATTAGCTATTAACAAATGTATTATTACATTGAATATACAATGGAATACTATTTGTAATGGATATAGCTATTGGATCATTTGTGTTCAATTTACTTCCCTGCTATTAACTTGCAATCATCAGTGCATTCATTAAATGCCTAATTTATTTTTTCTAAACCTATTTTAAAGATTGCTAAACAATATAATTTTCTAAAGGTTATTAGCACAACTTAAAGTTGCAATTATGTTTTGGTTGCTCCTAATGCGATAAAACCAGTGGTAGTAATATCTAGACTTATTATTAAGAAAGAATTGGAGATATATTGATAATTAATATGAATTATTTCTTCTTTTTTGCATAATTTATATATGTTAAATATGTGTTAGTATATTAGCTTTGCTATAAACTATTAAAAATATGTTGGTTCTTTCAATAAATATTATTACAAGATGTTTTTCAATAAATAGCCTACTATGAAATTCTATAACAATTATAATTACATAGAAGCACTATTAAGGAAACTGCATCTTTATAGAAATATGGCTATAATCATGTGAAATATTATTATTTCATACTCATATAACATAGACCGTCATCATATTCAATTAACAATAATTTTTTCAATGATTATGTTATTTGATAGCTAACCATATACGAAATCAATAATGATAGTGACATTAACTATTAACACTGCATATATTTTACTAATTTGTGGAGTGAAGAATCGTAAAGTCTATGCATCGTTTTTTCCTAAATTTAAACTAAATGTAATTACTCCATAATAGTGTAAAGGTGACCACCATTATATTCCACTAGCTATAATTATTTTAATTGATTATGTAAATTAATAGCTAACCATATGAATGTTTCATTATCGAATCGGTATAAACTATTAATACTATATTTGTTTCATCAATTTACAAACTCAAAGACCTAATAAATCATTACATCAACTTTGATGATAAATTTGTGCACTATCATGATTTATTAAAAAATGATGAAATTAATTCTTTTACTATTTTAATGCAAAATTTATATTTTTGAATTTTGATTTTTTGATTACTTTGATGTCATCATGTCATCTAACTGTCTTGATATAAAATTTGATCAGACCAGATTAAATCATAATATCATGTATAAACTAATTGCTTTGATTTCTATTATTTTACTATTGTAAATGAAGTCATAATCCAACAATCACATTCTCTATAGTTTTTTTTATCATTTTTTAAGTATTCTTATTTCACGAGAGGTTTCAATTTTCAAATTCCCCACTAAAAAGTATAGCAATAACAATAAATAAATTCCTACAAAGATATATGCAACTTAATTTATTGTTATAGCATTCAAAACTAATAATGATGTGGCAGTGGACAAGGAAGTAAGGTAGTTAATTTGTAGAAATAGATTTCTTTTGCCTATTTTCATGAACATGTCCTTAAGCATTGATCATATATGACATCAAATGAGGGTGTATCTTAAACTACTATAACTTGAATAGTTGAAAACATGTTTGCTCTGATTTATATGTAGGGTGACTGGAGTAATGAATATCACAAAGGTGAGTTATCGTCCGAGGCAAGCATAAATGGAGTAGGTACAATATCTATATAATATGCACCACCGAATATTGTCATGCAAATATGATTGGATTGGACTTTTTGTACTCATTTTATTTGGGATTAAGGTTTTATTTAGTCTATGATCTTCCAACAATTTTAACTTTATTGGGATATAGTATTTACAATACATAAACTTATAATTCATTTAATATTAAATTTGTAGTTATACTAGATTCTTGAAACTAATGACATGGCCACTTAGGACGTGAAATCAAGGTTATATTATTTTCAAAAATTGTATATTAGTCTTCGATATAAAATAAATTGATATTCATTGTATTTTACAAACTAAATTTGCATATGAAGTCTCCATTTATGTGGCATGTTTTATTTATACCGATATTTTAGTACACATGCGATGCATCCTATTCGTTTTTATATATTTTCGGCAGTGGTTAAAATTTTGAAATTAGGGAATTATTGAATAGCATATGATTCAATGGCATATAACTGGTTGCAAATCAATTGACAAATTATGAATGAAATGGTGTTGTCAGCGCAGAATAAAGAATTTGGAACCTTTAATTACATAGAGGTACATAAATAATACCTTTTACAATGTGGTTGTTGGTTAAACATCTTACTACTCCATTTACACCGATTCTTAAAAACTAGATCATTAATATCTAAATTTATATAATTGTAGGTGATAATATAATTCTTTTGGTTCTCTTTATTGTTAAATCCACCTTTTTCTTTTATTACAATTACAAACATAGATAAGTTGAAATTAACGTTTAAGGACTCTTAGCAAATTGATTTTACTTTTTGTACTTTATCTAAACTCTTCAATTCAATGGTTTAATATTTACCAACATACCAGGAGAAATAAATTTGTATATTAATATATTAGTGTGAAGTACCGTAACTAAATATTTGGTGAGACCATATGCACTACCTTCTTATGCAAATGGACAAACTAAACTTTAGAAAGTGAGCAATCTAATTCTACTTTTTTGCATAGCAAAAGTTGAACCCACAAAAAGTTTGGATGGAGACTTTGAAACTTTTTCCATGGTTTATGAGCTTAGTATAATAAAATTTGATTTTATTAATACTAATTTTCAACCATTTCTGCAAACGGTTACGTTTTCAATTAGTGAATGTTGTATCAGGTTGCAATAAACTTTTGTTTGATCATAAAACTTCTTCAGTATTACAGGTAGGTTGAGCTGACTGATGAAAAATGCGTTTGAAAACATTATTCTTAATTTTGACATTATCAGATTGAAGAAGTCTCAGGTGTTTCAGTATTGACAAAGTTTATCCTTAGCAGTATATAGGCATACTACAGACATCATCAGATAGAAGACGGTGCCGCCTCAAAAATTAGTTTATAAGTTTTTGGTACATGCTCTAAAATGATGTTGCTGAATCATATTAATTTATGAGGTTAAGCTAATGATTTTATTGAATTGAATGCAATGTACCTTATGACATGGCTAGTAACCATATTGAATGCCAATAGTGACACTCATGTCAAAAGTTGCATTTATCTCTCTCGGTGTCCTACTTCCCAAACATACAACTTCTGGTATAAGTAATCTTATACAACATTTAAACATACTTTCCCTTCTTTTACTTTGAAATTTTTATTGTATTAAGAAGAAGGGGTTAAACTTATTGTGATGTGCTAATAGAACAGTGATTTTATTAAATAATAGCGGTAATGGATGATGATTAATATTTTGATTGTTTGATTCATAGATCTTGGAATTGAAACTCACTGACATCAATTAGTATATGTTCAGAAAAATATAAACATATATACATAGAGTATTGTGTTTATTTTTATGAATTTATATTTAACATTGACATATATCTTACAAATTGAAAAGTTGTATCTTTGTTGTAATAACACATCAGACTATATGGGCTTCATTAGATTAATAACATATTAATTTCTATATGGATAGATATTGGTTTACAATGATATGTACTTCGATTATATGATTTTATAATAAAGAATGAGGCTTAGTTGTCCAGAAAGATTGCTCATTATGTGTAATATATTATAGTGTAATGCATTACATTGTTGTCTGTGATCCAAGTTTTTGCACCTTTCATTCCATTTTAGTTAGCAACCATCAATCTAATATTAACCTTTTTTAGAGGTAGATGATGAAATTAGATATTTATATCCACGCGACTAAAATAGAATTTTATAAACAAAATATTTTACATTGGATTAAAAAATAGCATCGTAAATAATAATTTTCTTCGTATGGGACTTAATATTGTAACTTGATTCATTGGTTTATTTACTTCATTTATTTGAAGGATCTTTGTACACAACATGCATGGTTATATCTTTGCCTTCATGCCACTTTCATGAGCATAAAAAATTGATACATTTATTTTATTGCATTGATTAGAACATAATTTGACATTTCTACTTAGATAATTGCTAAACAAAATCACCTTTTGGACAATATCTTAAGCATCTGTCAAGAAGTGAGAAATAGTCAATTTAATTGTTGATAATCCTACAATAACACAAAGGTTCAACAAAAATTACAAAAATAAATATAGCTACGGCCCGTGTGTGAAGCACGAGTTAGCACTAGTATTCATAATACTCATATTGAAATATAGTTATATCTATTTTTTAGTCAATACCAAAAATAAACATTATTTCACAAATAATGTTCAGTGCATTTTACAAAAACAATTTTCGTAATTTGATTCAATCATTAGGTGTTATATGGAATGCTCCCACTATTTCCACCATTACTATAATAGCTTACTAAATTTAGAGGTCCACCATTCGCTTAATATTGTTAATATTGTTTACTTATTTCATATGCTGCAACTAGTTTACAGAAGAGAGTTCTTTGATCAAATATCTTGAACTCAAAGAAATAAATGTTATAGAAAACAATTTTCTATATGAAAATACATTTTGAAAAAAAATCATATTTCATATTCCAATATTAAGTATCAGTTATTATTACAATTCTTGTTTCCAATGTTTCTCTATGAAGCAGAAGTGACTGTTCATTCTCTTCATTCCAACTTTACCATAAATTACATCTATTCTTATACATTCGTTTTTCTTTCAAATGATCAAACTATCAAAAGAAAACCTTACTGCAATATCATAACAAACCTTTTACAAAAGCATATTTGATTATTCTTAACATTTAAGACATCAAATATGTTGCACTTTATGTAACCCGATCAAGATGACATTTCAACGATCGAGTTCTTAGATGTATCTCGTAGTTTATGTTCTTGTGTTATATTAACACACTATGATCTTTTTGAAATCATTCAATTTGAATACATGATCTTAAAATACTGTTTATTGGCTTACTTCGAATGAACTAACTTCATTGAAATATTGTACCCCACAAACTATGATTGTTCACTGTATAACATTTATATGTGAAAGTACATGGATCAAATATCCATAATCTTGAATCGCATTTAGAGTTCAAAAACTCATAAAATGCAATACTTGGTCTAAACCAAATAAACATATAAGTGACCAACTTACGAATGTATTAAGTAGTTGAAATTGGGCACTTGCATGGGTATAGAAATATTATATAACATGCAATTAGAATTATTAGTAAGTATATATTATATTTCTATTTGTCAACTTTCAATTCAGTTTGTTTATATATGTTAATTGACAAACATTTTATCAATCATATTAAATGCAAAAATTTATCATTGTAGATAATTATAACATTATATAGCATATGTTCTTACAATATTAGAAAGGTTAAATGTTACCATTTTATTTTTCTAATAAGGCTCCCACTAGTCTTTTATATTTCTCCTAACCCTAAGATGAAACATAGAAGTCTTACAACTTCACTAGTGGGTGTTATGACTCATTTGTTTTAGTATTCTGACCTTGAGTTTGCTCAACAACTCATAGTCCCACAAACGATGGATAACTCCTTATCAGTTGTATCATATACAACTTCTAACCCATTTTTCCTTGTTCTAATCTCATTTCGACCTTGAGTTTACTCAACAAATCGAAAGAGATTATTCACTCATACCTACCATATCGTGATGGCCTAAGTATAGTATATGTACCTTGAGTTTGCTCAACAAATACATATAGTTATCTTACCTCATCTATTCAATATATTAAAAATATTACGCATAATATTCCTAGCTTGAGTTTTCTCAACAACTAAGGAGTATGTAAGTAATTTATTAATATATATGGTAGAGGACAACATTATATTGAAGATTCATAATCTTCAATATATATATTGGGTGTTATCAACTTATAGAATAATATATTTCTTATGAAATACTCCAGCGATTCAAGTGTTAAATACATCAAAAATCACGGTATATGTACATTTACATATGTATTTATTTCTCAAGTCTATTTGGGTTTCTTTAATGTTCCACATTTAGTTTATACACATATCATATAAGTTTAATTATTATACAACTTTTATATTTCATTTACTTACATGATAGTCTTACGTATAATATATCATTAATTAAATCTTATCTAATTAATTTTAATCAATTAACTCTTTAATTAATTTTAAATTAGTATTCCAATATAACTTTTATATTAGACATATCTACTATAACATTTATAGTGTATACTATAACCTTTATAGTGTAACATACATGTATCATATATGTGTATTTTATTTAATTAATTAACCTTTAATTAATTTATTCAATTAAACAATTTTTATTAAAATTTATTAATTTCAAATTTTATCTTGAAATAGAAAATTCTAAATAATGATTAAGAGTAAGCCGTTTACACATATTAACCAAAAATGCCTCAAAGTCAGTGGGAGCAATATTGGGTTTGTGAGTCTTTGGATATGATCCAAGAAATGGTACGAATGTATCATTTTATAAGCATCAAGATTGAATAAGTATTTTGATAGAAATATCAAATAGTTTATTTTCAATCAAAGTGCAGAGGAAGCGTGTGTGTATAAGAAAGAATGTTAAAAGGTACATTGATATTTCTAAACTATAAGTAAACAACACGTTGTTGATTTTAACAATATGCTTGTATTAAAATCAACTTTAGTTGTTTTAATACTCAATTTTGGATTGTAAATGATGTCTTTTATGGTGAGTATAAAAGATATAGGGATTGTCCCAAAATGATATATAAGAGCACCCTATTAAAAGGAGAACATGTAAGTTGGATTCCTTATGCATTAGCAATAGAAATTATCATACAGGTTATGTTGTGTATGATATTGTATTTTGTTTATGCATTTGATACATGGAGAAATATAAAATCCAAATTGATATCACTAAATGGTTGTTTGAGGTGTTCTCACGTATTTATGAAATACTAGAGAATTGTTTATAGAAACAACAAACTCGTTATAATGGAACGTCTGGACACAAACTTTTATAAGTGATATTGAGTATAACATGTCAATGATAAAATTCAAGTTAAAATCTTTAATTTGAAAATGTTTCAAAATAAAAATGATTGTGGTCGATTCAACAAAATGTTGAGAACATTAACTTGAATAGCGCTACAATAAACCAATGTATATAGATATAAATGCACAAATTTATAATTGAGCCAAAGGTGATTCGAAATGTTGAGAATCCCATAATATTGTTATAAGATAACAATGTCATGAAATTGGTCATGATAGAACTTAAAGCTCACTAGAAGTCGAAAGACATACTTCGAATCGTTCCACATGATAAAGGCAGTTTATCAGTGTTAGAGAGAGTTAATCGAAAAAGTAGATAATTAAAACCTAATAGCATACCCATTCACCAAGTGACTGACCTAATTGGTTTTGAGAAAGTTGATTGGAGAAGTTGGAATTAGATTCCATAATTGACCCCAAGTGCAAGTGGGAGATTGATAGAGTTAGGGGTATGCCCTAGGGGAAATTATGTAATTTGTTACATATATCTAACTCGTTGACCAATCTTGTTCGAAATAAAAGGTATTTTCTTCCTATTATATACTTGATATAATGTGATCATATTAATTAACTTAATCAAAAGTATATTTAATAGAAAAATACATAAATGGTATATTTTGTGATAGTAGTTACAAAGTGTTGTAACCGTGAGTAATTTATCACAACGAAACAAATATACCATTTTAAATGTTCCTAGGCAAGATGCATCGAGATTGGATATCGATGTATCCGTCGAGACTGGAGTACGTAACGCTCTCCAAATGTTGGGCAGTGTATTACTCAAGACTGCTGGGGGCACCTAGGGGTTACATACTAATAGTTATTGGATAACTATGGAATGACTCACTCGATAGTTTTCTGTTGGTTAATATAATTAAGGTCAAACAGAAAATATCGATGTGAGTGACTATAGTTGGGTCGAGTGGAAGTATTGGAAGTGAAACACTATTCAAGAGAGGATTCATCTCCTCGGTTATATGCGTTTAGTATCACAGTCAACTCAAAATCAAAGTCTCTGACCAGAGCATTTCGGTTAATAATAATTGTTATTATTGAACCAAGGACTTTGCATTTAGACTATAAAGTTGAATGTGGATGAGGTTGGAATTTTGACCATTAACCAAATTCTATAAGTCCAAAGTGATATAGTTTTGACGAAGAGAATTGGTGTAAACAAATGTCACAACCGGGTAACACTTATTAAACTAAAATTGGATTTTACCGAAAATGAGTAAGCGATAAATTTGTCCATATGTCACACCACCTGCTAAGTGACGTGTGAACGTTAACATTAGAATGGCTCGATGTTAATTGCTGACCAAATTTACATCCAAGAGTTACACAGCCGAAATAATAAATTCCCTTAAGACCGAACGATTTAATTAGTTTATAATTATTATAAATTAATTAAACTAATGAATATTTATGAGAATTGGTGTAAACAAATGTCACAACCGGGTAACGCTTATTAAACTAAAATTGGGTTTTACCGAAAATGAGTAAGCGATAAATTTGGCCATAATGTTACACCACCTTCCAAGTGACGTGTGAACGTTAACATTAGAATAGTTCGATATTAATTGCTGACCAAATTTACATCCAAGAGTTACACTGCCGAAATGATGAATTCCCCTAAGACCGAACGATTTAATTAGTTTATAATTATTATAAATTAATTAAATTAATTAATATTTATGAAATATTAATTATGAAATTTGAATATGATTTGAGCAATAAATAATGTTATATATATTTATAACATTTATAAATATATCGATCGATATACAGTATCGATAAGCAATTAAATTAGATTTCATTGCATAATATTTTGGTTTGGGCTTAGATGGGTTTAAGACCTATCATTAGGGCTGCAAAATTTCAGTTTTGGGAAGGTCTAGGGTTGGCTAAAACATAGGAAATTGGCTTGGAGATAATGGGTTGAGATAAAGTGAGAATGGGTAAAAAGGTTTTCCTCGTTTCTCTCTAATACAACCCTATATATATACACACACACCTCTAAAAACAATTACTAACCTTTTTGGCCGCTGTTACCTTCTATATTAGTTAAAACATAGCTCTCAATCCACTCCAAAATTCTCAAATATATTTCAAATTAAAATAATACTATTTGATCGTTAGAGATCGGTGATTCCGGACTTGCAATCTGACGAATCAAGAACAGTAAAAGGAAGGGAAGTCATTGCTTCAACGTGAATTCAAAGGCATCATTAAATTGGTAATTTTAATTTATATTACAGTAATTAAATTATATTCTATGATCATATAATGAACAATTTCATGCAGTCTGTTTAAATATATTGCTACTATATGTTTAGTTATGTGAGATTTTGTAAGTAGATGTGATTGTCACAAATCAGTTTGGTTATGTGCATAATTTGTTTATTATACTATTTGATTTATGTATAGACAAATGTTGTTTACTGTACAAAATCAATTTTTGTCATTAATAATTGTTTTATATATATTTATTAATAAATTCATATATATATATATCTATGTATGTATGTATATATTAGTGTATATTTCTCTCTTATAGTAGCATATATGCATATATAAGATATATATGATTTAAAAAAAATTGTACACTTATTTATATATAATATGAATTTATAAATTTGAAAATTAATTATCATACATGTATTCATATTTTTAAATTAACATTTATTGAATTTTTGAATTGTTTGTTATATATAAAATAATTATTACATTAGAAATTCAATTTTATATTTTTAAAAAAAATATTATATCATTTCAGAAACATATGGAAAAAATTTAGGAATTTTTCAATGAAGTTTATTATTTTGGAAAAATTGTTTATGATTTACTAAAAATAATAATTTGATTGAAAAATTCTTAAAATTTTTTTGTAACTTTTCATTCATGATTATAGAATTTTTGAAATTTTAAAATTTGAATTTTTAATAATATATTATTTAATATTAAATAATTATTGTTGAAATCGATGTATTTGTTTTTAAAAATAATAATTCAACTTTAAAAAATCTCCAGATTTTTCTTAAGCTCTATTTTATGATCCTAGATTTTCAAAAATTGTAAAACTTGAATTTTCATTAATAAATTATTTTATGTTAATTATTTATGGATAAAACATTATTTTATTCATAATATATATAAATTAAAATACTAAAATTATTATATTTGCAAAACTAAGTTAATTTTGAATTATAAATAACTTTTAATAATTGTTCTCCCTCTTTCTATAAATAAATTTATCTATACATAAATGTTTTATGTTCATATATTATATATAATATATTTATACATACATATGTGTGTGTGTGTGTGTATTGTAACACACATATATATATGCACATATTTGGACAACATACATGATATACAAAATGAGCTAATATGTCTGTTGCGATGTAAATTCCAACATTTACATATGGGCATATTATACCTTTCGCGGATTATTATGTTATACATGCACTCACACATGTATGTATATGATACATTTATGTATAAACTAAATCAAATAAAATTAATTTCATATCTTAATATATTTGAATTTAAATAAAATAAATGATTTTATTTAAATGAAATTTAGAAATGTTTTAATTCAGTTAGACTTCATAGGCCCAATAAAAGATCCAATAGGGTAAAATAATTTAAAATTCACCCATAACTTCCGCCGTGAGCTAGTCTAATTCCAACACATAGGGGATGGATCGCTAGCTAACCATCAACTTAACATATTTTTCTACCAGAAGCCTTTATTTAGTGCTACGAAGGAGTTTGGAAAGTTTGAGGGCGATCCAACCTATCTTGATGGCTCGCTAACTATCCATAGGGGATAGATCGCTAGCTATCCATAGGGGATAGATCGCTAGCTATCCATCCACTTAGAGTGATCTTTATTTGGTTGTCTTCCTATCTTCTATTTAAGTGCGTTGTCCAAATATCAAGTCGTTTGGAGTTGGTTTGATCAACCGTCTTCATGGGTCATCCGGTTTAGAAGAATCATCCATAACTCGCTCAAATTTAAAAGAAATCAAATGAAACTTTGCAGGAACACTCTAGAGGGTATCAAGGACCCAGTGTAAAAATTTGAAATGGTGAGGCCCAATCTAAATGGGTCGTTGGCGATCCATCAAATCAACTCCAAATGCTCTTTTTTTAGGTTTCTTCTATGCCTTCTAAATGTTCTTCTAAAATTTCAACTCAATCCGACTTCGTATTGGTCCATTTTAAATTAGCTAATTTTGGCCAAACAGCTTGAATCAGACGAGTCTTCATTTCTCGAGCTAGATTGTTTGGCATACTATGAAACTTGACAAGCGTGCTTAGAAATGGTAATGAATCATGATGCAAGAGATTTGGAGGGTCCATGAGCAAGCCTTATGGATCGCTAGTGATCCATCACCTTAGCTTATTTTGGCATCTTTCCTCTTGGGTCTTTCTCTTCTTCTTTTTCTGGTCATTTTAGTTGATTCTTGAGTTATTCTGGCATAGTCTGAATATTCGAATTTTGATGGGTTAAAAACCCAGTTAACAATGAGGAAGAAACCATTTTCTTTTGTATATATTTCAAATTCACCTACTGGTTTCCAAACTCGTTGAATGTAAGATTTGAAATATAAGTAGTATGGTTTGGTACCTACCACATATACAAGAACTGAATTACTCCAACATTCAGTTGTTCTCTTACAAATTAACTGTTTCTTTGACTAGACCATACTTCTTGTTATTAATCTTAATTGGTGATATATTCTCAAGGTTGCACTCATCCTCAATTGGTTCTTGAGACTGCACTGCTACTATACATGTCCATGTTTTACGGCCTTGCTCCTTGTTCACTGAGAAGGCCGCCAACTTCCTTTGTTGTATCAGCGGTTTTCCCTTATTTGTCTGTGGGATGGCGGTTTTCTGACCATCTTTACCTTTCAGATTGTCTTTAATGAGAGTCGGTGGCAACTCCTGACCTTTCTTGGCCTCTTTTCTCTTGCACCTAGATTAGACCAATTGGAACTATTGCTATCAATGACGACTTCCCCAGATGGCTTTCTGATGTGAGATAACTCAGGTGGTCTGACTTGAGAATTTGATTCGGAGAATTTAGAGAGATTTCTGTGAGGATTTTGGTTCTTCTCCATGGCTGAGTGGAAATCCTAAATTTCAGTTTTTTTAATGCTTTTGCTGGAAGACTTGAAAGAAAAAAAACGAAAAAAAAACTCTTTTTAATCTAAAATTAAATGCATGAATCTGTGTCTATGTTATAAGACAACGATAAACTAATATACCGATATTGATAAGTATGTTTTGTGAAAAATAAATTAAGTTTTACATCAGGTTTAACTGATTGGCCCAGAATTTCAAGATGTTAAGGCCAAGTACTAATCCGAAAGACTAAAAGTGAAACCAAACCAAATCAATGAATTGATTAACCAGAACCAATTTAATCAAACATATTCATCCATCTGTTCGAATATATGATCGCCCTTAATTTTGATGACATTTGTAAACTGACTCCTATTTTAAAACATGTGCCTAAAATTTAAAGAACAATAATGAGAAGCCCTTGCAACTACAAAGTAGAAGTAAAATGAAG
Source organism: Allium fistulosum (assembly GCA_030737815.1). Lineage (NCBI taxonomy): Eukaryota > Viridiplantae > Streptophyta > Magnoliopsida > Asparagales > Amaryllidaceae > Allium > Allium fistulosum. The sequence goes on along the minus strand of CM060908.1, from coordinate 146,036,576 downwards.
CGTTTCTTACTAATTATCAGTACGTAGGAAAATAATTAGAAAAGTCTAAGTGGGATGATTTGATAGTTTAGCTAAAGCATAACAAAAGTCATGTTAAACTAAAAAACTGGCATGAAAAAATGAAGAAGAAAGTAAGTTTTCATTGTTCGTAACAGAACCTGTACAAAGTGTATTTATAGCCTACTTACAAACACAGCTAAACAAAAGAAAATACATGTGGCAAAAGAACAACCACAGAAAATAAAATGGCTAATATACCAACACCCCACCTCAAGTTGGAGGATATCATGATGTTATCCCCAACTTGGACAAGATATTACAATGTTGTAAACGAGTCAATGACTTTGTTAGAATATCAGCCAATTGCTCATTTGTTGGCACATGTGTTAAAGAAATTAAGCCTTCTAAGAGCTTTTCCCGAACAAAGTGACAATCCAGATCAATATGTTTTGTTCTTTCATGGTAAACTGGATTTTTTGCAATATAGATCGACGCCTGATTGTCACATTTCAGATCTATAGGAGTAACATCTTCTATCCCCAATTCATGCAAAAGCCTACTCAACCAAGCCAATTCAGCACATACTCTTCTCATAGATCTGTACTCAGCTTCAGCTGATGACAGAGACACAGTTTGCTGCTTTTTTTGATTTCCAAGATATAGGACTTTGACCCAAGAAAACAATAAATCCACTAACTGACCTCCTTGTATGTGGACAAGCAGCCCAATCTGCATCACAAAAAGCTTGTAACTGGAGAGAGGGTGAATCATTAAGCAAGATACTCATTTCTAAAGTTCCTTTCAAATATCTTAGTGTATGAATAGCTGCATCAAAATGAGGCTGTCGTGGAGCTTGAAGATATTGACTAAGAAACTGAACAGTGAAAGCAATGTCTGGCCTTGTGTGAATCAAAAAATTAAGTTTACCAATGAGCCGTCTATAAACTGATGGTTTAGACAAAAGATCTCCTTCATCATGTGATAATTTGCAATTCAATTCTAGAGGTGTAACCAGTGGTGATGCAGCAACACAATTAAATTCATCCAATAGCTCTGCTATGTACTTTCTTTGTGACATGATTATTCCATGTGAATGAGCAACAAACTCAATTCCCAAGAAAAAATAAAGAAGACCTAAATCTTTTATCCTGAATTCAGAATCCAAGAAAGCCTTCAAAGCAATAATTTCCGATAAGTTGTCACCAGTGATCAATATATCATCAACATAGATCACTATAAAAACAGAGGAAGAAGATGTCCTTTTATGAAATAAGGAATAATCATTTAGTGACTGTTGATATCCACGTGATTTTAATGCCAAAGATAAACGAGCATACCACTGTCTTGAAGCTTGCTTTAAACCATAAAGTGATTTTTTCAATCTACACACCAAATTTTGATTCGAAACCGACAAGCCTTGTGGAAGCTTCATGTAAACTTCTTCATGCAATTCCCCATTTAGGAATGCATTATTCACATCAAGTTGAAACACATTCCACTTCCTTTTAGCTGCTAAAGCAACTAGGCTGCGCACCGTTGTCATTTTCACAACCGGGGAAAAAGTTTCTGTATAATCCACTCCTTCTCTTTGTGTACATCCCTTAACCACTAAACGAGCTTTTAATCTTTCTATGCTACCATCTGCCCTTTTCTTTATTTTATAAACCCATCGACAACCAATAGGCTTCTTGCCCTTAGGTAACGGCACTAAGTCCCAAGTTTGATTGAGTTGTAAGGCTTCAAATTCTTGCGACATTGCAGAAATCCATCTTGAATCAAGAGCAGCTTCTTCATAACAGGCAGGTTCCTTTTCTAAAGAAATAGGATCAGGTGCAATGGTATGAAAAGCAAAGCATTGAGGATAAATGTTGAGTAGCGTATGAGGACAAAAGGAAGGTGATGATTGTGAAATAGTAGTGGAACTGCAAACATAATTATCTAGATATGAAGGTGGATGAATGACTCTTGTAGTTCTTCTAAGAGTGGGATTAACAACAGGCAAAGTGGGTGGCTCGGCTGGGGAGGTGGATGAAGTGGTATGTTTAACTGGGGAAGTAGGTGAAGTGGGAGGTTCAAATGTGGAAGGTGATGAGAGTTCTTCTACAGTAGAAGGCTGATGTGGGAAAAGTGGTGTAGAACATGAAGACTTGTTTGCAAGGAAAGGATAAATGGATTCATGAAATATCACATCTCTGGAAACAAAGACCTGTTTGGAAACCAAATTGAGAAGTTTATATCCTTTCTTTCCAAAAGGATAGCCTAAGAAGACACATTTCACTGCTCTAGGTTCAAACTTGTCTCTTCCATGCTTTAAAGTAGAAGCATAACATAGACAACCAAAGATTTAATTGAATTATAATCTGGTTTGGCTCCATAAAGTATCTCATATGGAGAATGATTCTTTAGGAGTTTGGAAGGAAATCTGTTGATAAGATGTGTGGCAGTCAAAACACATTCTCCCCAATAAGACAAAGGAATAGCTGACTGATGCAAAAGCGCTCGAGATGTCTCTAACAGATGTCTATGTTTTCTCTCTACAACACCGTTTTGCTGTGCCGTAGCTACACAAGAAGTTTGATGTAAAATGCCTTTCTGCTTCAAAAATTCGGAAGATGCAAAGCTAGAACCAAGTTCTAAAGCATTGTCAGATCTTATAATTTTGACTTGTTGTCCAAATTGCCTTTCAGTCATTGCAACAAATTTTTTGACAATATCAAAAGCACAACCCTTAGTACTTAGAAGAAATGTCCAAGTTGCACGGCTAAAATCATCAACAATAGTTAAAAAATATTTGTATCCATTATATGTAGCTGTGTGATAAGGTCCCCATACATCTATATGAATAAGCTGGAAAATATGTGTAGTATCTATTCTACTCGAAGAAAAAGGAAGTCTATGTTGTCTTGCTTTTGCACAAACTTCACAAGCTATAATAGAATCCATATCAAAATTATTAACAAAAGTAAAATGCTTCAGCTTATAGGCTGGAAGATGACCAAGTCTAATATGCCATAACAAGCAATTATTTAATGGGTTATGTATAGTAGACATATTAGTAGAACTTGAAACCTGTGCAGACAACGATCCAGGGTGTAGAATGTATAATCCTTTGATTGCTTTACCAATTTCCAGTTGCTTCCTCACTGAAAGGCCCTGCACAACGCAGCCATTTTTTGTGAACAACAAGCTACAATCATTTTGCTCAACAAACCTTGCAACTGATAATAGATTGAACTTGAAGAATGGAACATAGAGAACATTTTCGAGCACAATTTGATCAGACAGGTTAACTTTTCCTTCATATTCTACCACTAATTTATTTCCATTCGGCAGAATAACAAAATATGGAATTCGAAGTTTAGTGGTAGATGAGAATAAATTCATATCACAACACATATGATTACTAGCTCCACTATCTATAAGCCAGGATCCAATGCTAGCAAAAGTAGAAGAAGTTATACCAGCTATAGTGAATTGAGAATCAGATTTGACAACATCAGCTGATCCAGAAACTGCTTGATTATTTGATGAATTCAGAACATTCAAAAGTTGGGCATACTGAGCACTTGTAAGACCTGGAATAGTAACAGGCGCTGCTTCTCCTTGGGCTGCAGCTGCTGTCTTGCTTTTGGATTTGGTGAATTTGAAATCTGGTGGAAATCCATGGAGCTTGAAACATTTGTCTATTAGGTGACCTGCTTTCTTACAATAGTTGCAAATCTTAGTATCTTTAGATTTCTGATTTCCTGCTTGTGCTACAGCTGCAACTGTGTCATTCTTATGTGTATTAACACTAAAAGATGAGGTCTCAGGCAAGAGTTTAGAATTAGCACTTGCTCCTCTTTGCTCTTCTTCTGCAGCAAGAATAGAATAAGCATATGAAACTTTTGGTAGAGGTCGCATCATTAGTAAATTCGCTCTAGCCGTTGCATAAGTATCATCTAATCCCATAAGAAATTGAATTAGGCGTTGCTCATCATCTTGTTTACTCGCATCTTGGACAGCACCACATTTATGACAGCAGACTTTTTGTTTCAGACTTGCCAATTCATCCCAATATGATTTGATCTTGGTGAAATAAGTGGAAATGGAAGCAGAATTTTGTGAGATCCTTCCTAATTCTCTCTGAATTGAATATAATTGAGCTCCACTAGATACTCCAAACCTAGCTTCTAACTCATCCCAGATCTCTTTAGCCGTTTCAAAATAAATCACACTACTACGAATTTCTTGGCTAAGAGCATTCAACAACCACGAAATAACAAGATCATTACATCTCTCCCAATTTTTCACTAGATCTGATTCTGAACTAGATTTCGCGAGAGATCCATCAATGAAACAAAGCTTATTCTTTGCAGACAGCGCAATCTTAATAGATCTACGCCATTCGCTATAAAATTTTCCATCAAAAACTTGAGAAATAAGAGGAGAACCTGGATGATCTGATGGATGCACATCTAGCGGATTGCTAGTATCAGTAATTGAGGCTCCAGATCCAGATCGGAGAACATTACTTTGAGCGGAATCGGAATCTCCCATAGATGCTAGGACGGGATATAAAAAAAAATAAAGAAAAAGAAAGAAGAAAAATCAAGAGCGGATGAATTTGTGCTCTGATACCATGTTAAACTAAAAAACTGGCATGAAAAAATGAAGAAGAAAGTAAGTTTTCATTGTTCGTAACAGAACCTGTACAAAGTGTATTTATAGCCTACTTACAAACACAGCTAAACAAAAGAAAATACATGTGGCAAAAGAACAACCACAGAAAATAAAATGGCTAATATACCAACAAGTCATCAGTAAGTTACTTGCCTTGGTGATTTGAAACAAATCAAGAATGAGCACGAGATCTTCAATAAAATCATCCCACTTCGCCTTTTCAGGTTCTTTTGGTTTTTCAGATAGACCAAAACTACGAAAGTCTGGAGCAATGGCACGAAATCCTGCTTTTGCAATCGCAGACATTTGAAGCCTCCATGTGTACCATATTTCAGGGAACCCATGTAAGAAGACCACCGTTCCTTTTTCATCTATAAATTTTGTTACATCTCCATAAATTAGTTATTAAAACCCTGTTTAGAGAGCATTTTCTAATATGCTTTCATACAAAAAAAACACCAACTTTTAGTTGAAACGAGGATGTATTGAATAGAGAATTTGAGGTATACCTTTGCCAATTTGTGCTATGTGAATTTTGAGGCCATTAATGTTGAGAAATGAATGTTCTATCTTTTGCTCCATGATTTACAATCGTATGATTATGTACAAGATATAACTTCTTTACATTTCGGATATGGAATGAGTGCTCAGCTGCTATAAGTTCAATTTTTTTTTTTTTTTTTGCACCAAGTAACTAATCTGGAATCTTTTAAATTGCCAAATATGTTTGTTTCATGTCCATGTCTGCATGCATATGATAAAATATAAACAGAATTATTTTTATTAGAAAATGGGAATTATTACATCAACCTTTTCATTCTCCTATTATACTGTAAAATTGCGAATTCCTTAAATAAACAAAAAACTATTATATAAAAAAAGTAATTTAGAAACAATTTGATTATGAATGAAATAGCTGACCTTAGCTTTCTCAAAGATCCTAGATGCAACAGCTAAACCTAATACAATCAGTACTATGGACGTTCAAACAACAGAAAATGACAGGTAATCTTCATGTTTCTGAGTCAAATAATAAACAACACGTAGTAAAAAACAAAGCCGTCTTAGCTCAGCCGGTAGAGCGCACGGCTTTTAACCGTGTGGTCGTGGGTTCGATTCCCACAGACGGCGCTCTTGTTGTTTTACCAATATTTTTTCCCCCAAACTGCTTTCTTGTTGTACTTCGCTGCTTTTTATTTACAGTTCTACCGTGGAGCCTATTACAACTTTTATCTCTGACATATACCAATGCAATTTTACTACAGAAACATTTAATTAACATACATACTTGTTTCCTCTTCCCTGGGTTTCACGACAAAAACAAGCAATCCATTCTACCATCAACAAATACTGAATGTCAGCTGAATAAGTAAAAAAACATTATTAGTACAGGATTGCTATTCACCTAAGAAATGCAATTACCTGTCTTTAAAAAAAAACCCTATAAACTGCATGATTTACTGATAATAAACCTCGTCCGAGTTAATCATCCTGACAAATTTGGGCAAGGCCCCCACGTATACCAATAAAAGATTACCATTTCAAACGGTAAAATTCAAATAGCATCACAAACTTTTAAATAAGTACACATAAACGATGTAATACATATTGAAGAAAATATGGCCCAACCATGTACCGTATACTCACTTGTAAAATGTTACACATTGTAAGGCTTTTAAACCAAAAGATAAAAAGAGTATCATTACTATAAAGATTATCCAGAAGCAATCTAGGAAGCAAACTCCATTGCATTTGTTTATAAGCTCAATATCATGTTCATCCAGTATGAAAAAAGTATGAAAATTAAACACTGTATCATTCCCTTATCACTTTTCCAAGTTTGTATTTGGTTTTGGATTGGTTGTTTCAAGGGTCCGAATAGATGTGGTTCGATTTGCAATTTCTTCATTTGTTGTAGTAGCTTCTGATTTCATATCAGACGCAGTCTGTTCCGGAGTTCTTTGGAGAAAATCATAAAGTCTCTTTTCACTAGTTGGAGATGGTTCGGATTTTGACTCAAATGTGAAAGAATTTTTCGATCTCGATTTTTGAAAATCGATGCTTGGGTTTCTGCTTGGAGTAGCGCCTTCAGAAGGAGCAACATCTGTATGAACAACATGCAATAAGTTTTTCCTTCAATTTCAAATATCATAATGTTAAACATATACATGCATGTATAAGTAAATGCATATGGACATGGATGTGTACATGTATATAATGTTAACAAATCTAGGAAAGATGAGATTATAAAATCATAGAGGTACTAATTGAAAAGATTGGCATTTCATTGTGTTAACTGTGCACAAGAGGAGACGGAACAAACTAATCGAATCAAACATAACTTGTCTTCTTTTATAGTACATAATTCAGTCTAGCACATCATCAATTTTTTACAAATTAACAATAAAGTTCGCCGGATAAGATCAAGTTTTGCAGAGTAATCTAACCTTCATTGATACTGAAGAAATCATCATCACAGTCAGAGTCGACCCATGCACGTGAGTCAAAGAATGCATCAGTCTTGCTGCCTGCAATAGTCAAAACATATAAGAATGCAGTGTGTACAAAGGTTAAAATAAAATAGCATTCCTTTAGTGTTTCCTTTCTATGAGAAAGTATTTTTAACCTCCACAGGTTTAATCTTCCCATTTCACTGAATTTATGTAACAGAACACGTAATTTGTGTTGCGTTGGAATTGTACTAGCTTTTGCCGTAATTAGCAGAATTAGCAGATAAGCTTTCTCGTTGGGGGCTAATATCAACTATCAAGCCTCAAGCCTCCAAATTCAATAAGAGTTCGTTTGTTAAGAGGATAACGCAAAAAATATGGCAAGGACAGCGCTAAACAATCTAAAACCAGGTTTCTTTGCTACACCTCAAATATAAGGGAAGGATCGCTACACCTCATTTTTGCTACACCTCTAATACTCCTGATTTCAAACACATGTTACGATTTAAATAATCATGCAAGTGACAGAAAAGAGAAAATATAATCATTTAAATCGGAACATATGTGGTGTGTGTGTAATCGGAACATGTGATGTGTGTGTGTATAATGTTATTGTGGCCTGATACATTAGTACTGAACGATATGTTTTTAACAGAAGAATGTCAAAATGCCTATATATTTCATACGAAAAGTAATTAACCTGAATAAGAACAAGAGGTGGAGGCAACCTATAAAGATCTGAAATAATAGAAGGATTTGACTCAAAGTGGTAGTAGAGCCGGATGTTCAAGTTTTCTATCCAAAAAATTGGTTAAAGTGGTGGCTGGTGTGTGTCCCAGTATCAACACAAACTAATACATCCACGCACATCCTCGCCACCAAACCCACCCCCCCCCCCCCCCTCTCCCCCAACCCCCCTCTGGGAGAAAAAAAACCCAGTATACCTCTGTTTTCACTGAGTTTACGTCTAAAACAATTAAAATTTTCCAGCATTGCCCTTCCTTTCCTTCAAATGCAGTCTTATCTCTCTTACCACGCAAAGACAATGCACTAAAACCCTAATTAAATAAAAGTGATTCTTCATCTGCTCTGGCATGAATCAGGTTAGTGTCGCCTTATTCTTGCTAGCTCTATATGTGTCAACTCTGGTTGATTTGGGTTAGAATTTCGATTACCAATGGGTTAATGGGTTTCTGTGTTAGTGTTCCTGTCTAGATTATCAACAGGATTGCACGCAATTGTATGCGACAAATCGATTTTTACGCCGCAGGCAGACTACAGTTACCTACTTTTCCACTACAGTCTGCCTGCGTGATCAGGAATTTTACCCACAGTCTTCCCGTGGAGTAAAAATTCAGATCACATAGGCAACCAACTGTTGGTACTTAATGAAATAAAATAAATGCAAAGTCGTTTTATTTCTTTTAGTTTAATTTTTAACCAAAACTATAATACCTAGTTTTAGATAGTACAGGGGAATAAGGTTAAGGTTAAAAAGGGTATTTTTATCCTATCTTTAACAAAAAAAAAAACAAAATTTATGGGGACTACACAGGAATTATCTAAGTTCAAATAGAATTAGCCTACAAAAAATTCACGCCATCCAAATTTGCTTGTGGTAGCACAAGCTACAGTACAAGGGAGTGGAGATAAAGAATGTACTTTGAGGTGAACAGGTAACAACACATAGTCGATTATTCTATATTGGAGAAGTAATGCTCTAATATGTTAAGTGTCTGAGCTCCACATTTCAAATTTAATATACCCATCTACTTATTTCACGGTGTATCATATTGTCTCACAGAGTGTTTTCATGATCCTATCCTGCCTCGGTCCAACCTCGAATAATGCTGAACATTGGACCACCACAGTCCGGAACTCAATCGGACCTCATTTATCCATGAACCTTGGTCGGACCTTTAAACCAATAGTTCAACCATCAATTTTACCTGGTTGAACCACAGTTCTTTGTTTTTTCTTACTTCCTCATCGTGTAATTCTGTCTCATTTTCACCTTTTGCATTGCTTTGAAGAAAATAAGTAAATATATATATTTTAAAAATCATAATCGTTCCAAAATTTAAACCACTAACTTCATCATTTTGTTTTTCACTGCTGTAAACTCTTCTAATATCACTGTAAGACTCGTCAAGTTTGTCGTCAGTAAACAAACTTCCATCGTTGTGCACTACTCTACTATATACAATGCTGTAGTTGTGCACTGCAACAACACACAACTTCGGTTGCATACCTTGAAGACCGTCTACATCTTGTGTAGATATCATTATTATTTCAATATTTTTGTGTATAGTTTGTAGTTAAATGTGCAAATTTTTCGAAAAAAATAAATTACGGTTCGACCGGTTGAACCATCAAAACCTTAAATCTTCAATCATCATGGTTCAAGGCACGACACGGTCATGAAAACTATGGTCTCGCATGACTTGAAAGTAACCCTATATTGAATAACAGAAAACAATGTCACCTTTTTATATGAACTTATGCGATTTACCAATTGGCTTTGGTGTAGAAAAAAAAATCTTATTATTTGTCAGAGGGGAACTCGTACATTGGATATTCTAATCATCATATAACATGTTCAGGTGTTATGTTCGGAATAAGATAAATGTAATGATGCATGTTAGAGAGTAATTTTATATTGAAAACATGAAGAGAAAAACCAATAGCGTATCTATTAAAATACAAAGCGCAGTTTTGAATTAAAGATCAAAATAAAGCTATCAACAATTCTGGAAGAACCTCTCCGTTAATAAATTAATCATAGAGTTTAGTATTACTAAAATACAATGTTATTCAGGAATGAAACATCTGTCTATGTTGAATATATCTTCATTATTTCAAGTACATCAGAATCAAAACAGCAACAACAACAACAAAAATCACGAAGATGATTGTAGTAATGAACTAATAGTGATAAAAATCATCAATCTTCAGTCCAACGTAACTTCTCTATCAATTTCAACGATTATTGCAAAATTCAACTCTTTTCCTCCTCTAAAAATGTATTCCATCTAATAGCAATGCTACTATCAAAATCCTCTAATGCTATGAAGTAAACAATAGCCAAACCAATTATTAAACAAACAAACATCGAGAGAAGGAATTATACCAGACTTTGACTTGTTCAAACTGTAATCAGAATCCAAAACTGTGACAGCATTGTCGCCATTCGACTGCATGTGGTTAACATGCGACGCCACTACAGACGAATCCTTACCTTTTACGGATGACGAACACAAACCCATGTTCACAGCTTTGTTTTTGTGAGGGTTTTTTAAAAAGAGGGAAGGTAAATTTATTGATAAATTGTGTGATTTCGTTTACAATAGAGAAGACTGGAGAAGTAATTTGGGACTTTTAGAAGTTACTGAATACGAGTGCACTTAATATTCTGTGTTAAACGTTATTTTTTTTAATTTATTTATTCCAGTTTCAACGATGATGGTATAAGACATCAAAGAACAAAAATGAATGACCACGCACACAAAATTAAGATGCAAAACAAGATACATAATTGTTTGGATCTTGTAATGCAAAAAATTAAGATGCAGGACAAGATATATAATTGGTAACGTACAAAATTAAGATGTAAATTAAACAAGATATATAATTGTATGAATCTTTTAATGTACAAAATTAAGATGTAAAACAAGATATATAATTGTATGAATATTGTAATATTTTGGTTAAGATATAGGTTAAGAATTGATTGTTTATCTATTTATGAATTCATGGTTGAATGTCGAATATTTTATGATAATTAGTTTTAAATTTGGGAAAATTAGTTAACTAATTGAGGATAAGTGTAAAGAACGACGAGAGTTATATAAATTTGGAGTACCACTTGTACCTGACCATAACTGAAATTAATATGTAAATTTTAGTAAGATTATAATTTTTATATTTCTAGGAAAATTATAAACAATAGCAATAAACTTATTTTTATTGTTGTTTTTCTTCAAATACTAAGAAGTTATTAACATAAAGATCAAGACTAATAAGCCAATATCGTAGAGGTCATGACTATGTTCTTAATTCGGTTTTTATTTCGAAATAAAGAAATGGTTTTGAGATTTTTTTTATATTTTAGACTTGAGATTTTCCAATTAACATTCGAAATGGATGGTTTAAATTATATTTCAAGTATCTTTGAGTTTATTGAAAAGTGGAAAGGAATCATGGATTACAATATTATTGTTGTAATAAATATTTTTGTAGGAATTGAGAAAAGAACTCCTGGATTATAACACTTTTACTATAATAAATGATTTCATAAAGTTATTAACAAAACTTGTTACCTGACTTAATAAATGTTGATATTCTTAAATCTTTGGAGGTGTTTTGTTTTAAAGATGATGATAAGTAGTTTTATAATTATAAATGAGAAAATCTTTTTAAAAAAATGTTTAAAAAACAAAGCTAAGTATAGATTGTTTTGGGATTATAATAAACATTGTTTTAGTGGCATTTGTTTTTTACCCTTCTTTTTAATACACTTAGAACTATAATTAACTCTTTAAAAAGAATATTTTAAAGAGTGTTTTTAAACTGTTTTACAAATATTTATGATGTGAAAATCAAGCACAAGTACAAGTCAAATGTTTTAAAAGGTTGATTCCTTTATAGAAAATATTTAGCCTTACATTTAGTATTAAACATTGAAGGAACTCTTGCTATTCTTAAAGTTAAGAATGTTGTCGTAACAATGTGGGAAGCAACACTGCCCTTACTTGCCCACTTCATTGTTTTCCCTGGGGTAGTGCTACTTCGGGATCGACGGGTGTGATAAGTATAAGAATTCCATATACGTTCATTTTTTTATTTCCGATAGTTGATTTATTGATTGTCGATTTCGCTATCTTTTTTTGTGTTTCGTCAATCTAAGAAGGTTTGTTGATCATTTGATCATTGATATCCTTTGTCGAAAATGACTAAAATCAAAAAGCGAGAACGTCAAGCTATGTGGGGTTGCTCCCATTATGGTATCTTCACATCTACTATAGATTGGATTCGGTTGTATGCGTGTAGAGAAGTGAAATACTCGGATACTCGGTAAGGTTGGCAGAGTCCGGTTTGTACATTTTCCGAGAGAGTCACATAGTATATGGCCCTCTCAAGTATATTTTCTAGAGGTATACTCTAGGTAAGAGAGGCGCACACTCATAATCATTGTTGGATAAATTCTCTGTCCTTATTTGATTCAACCTTTGAATTGTTTTCTTAATTGCATCCAGAAGTGCCTAGAGCTCTTCTCGATGTTTAATTATTTGTGTCCATTTTTAAAGTTTGGATTTTGATCTTGTTTATGCCCATTCTTGCAAGTTTGGACTTTTGTTCTGATTCATTCTCTATTCTTTCAGTATGGAAGTTATTCTTATGAGGTAAATCCCGTTCCATGTTTAGTGGTGTGGTCTCACAGATTATTATATGCCCATCATATTTCTTAAGCTTTCTCACGCTGGTTTTCTAGACTGATCCGGCTATTATTTTATTATAAGGCTTAGGTCGGATCGAGTTTTTCCAAGTTGTCATTGGTGGGACATAAAGCTCATGGAGCAGAGCTGGTTGCTCACCTACCGTAGTATTTTTATTTTCCGCTGTATTATTGCGTATACCCATCAACAATTGTAAGGTCGGGAAGTTATAACTGTCCAAGCTAATGAGATTTGTTTTTAACTCTGATATACCATGTATCTTAGAGTGACGGTTTTTACTATCTTTATTATATTATATGTTATTGTTCCACTATGAGATTTTTTTTTCTCCTGTTCATTCTCTTTTTATTTTACCCTAACAATCCGCCTTTTCGGCACTTGAATGCTCAACAATGTAATACCGTTGATGTATTAGGTACTGACTTTGGAGGGTCGAAATGGTGGGTCATTACATTTGGAATCAAAGCTGAAGGCTAAGTGAGAACATTGACTTTGGTGGGGTAAACTCATTAGAAATAGGGTAAGTGACACCCTAGAAGTTGAGAGTATTATATATACGAGAGCATATTTTTTATTGATATAGAAATGTATTGTGTTAATTGGTCTGTCAAGTTTGAATTTTGAATTCTGATCAAGATGTGGGATACCACGATGTCGATAGAGATTTCAAAACACTTGAACAAGGCAAACATACACGATATTGATTTTTGAAAATTGGTAAATGAAATATTTTACCAAGGATTATATATTTTGTATATATAAGGGATAATTTTCAAATTTATATAGTTATTTATGGTATGTTCGTTTGTTAATGATAATATCTATTTATTATCATTATTGTTTAATTTGTCATGCTTGGATAGTTTAAGAGCATTGACTATTATTTATTGATTGTTAATTTATGATCAACCAGTTTATGAACATTTATTATTTTGATAATTGTGAGTCCAATAAAAGGAACCCCTTGTGAATTATGTTCACAGTTTGATTATAAGGTGTTTGAAGAAAATGTTAAGTTAAAAGTCATCTTTTAATAAAATTGTTTAATTTAATCTAAATGGGAAGATAAGACATTTAGAGGATAAATAATTGTGAAAAGTTTATAATAATAAAGGGGAGTTATTATAATGTAAAATGATTTTAAAGTACATCTTATATGTGTATGTCATATGAAATGATTTATACGATTTATAAAGGGTGTTTTACAAGTAAAAAGAGTCTTTGAGAATTTAAATCCCGGTATTGCTTGAATTGATTTCAAAAAGATTTTGAGAAAAGTAATGGTAATATTACTTGAAAATATTTGTAAGTACAAATATTTCAAAGAGTATTTTTAACAAAGATACATTTTCTTTAAATGTTCGAGGAAAACATCTCGATTAGTTTTGTGGTAATCTGAATAATCTTTTAAGTGACGATTGAATGTTGCATAGGAGAAAGTTGTAGTGCATTTAATAGATTATTCTCTTTATTATTGTGCGATCGAAATGAGTCCGAACCCGAATGAACCCAAAGCGAGTGTTAGTGAAAAAATTGTTAAAGCTATTTTATATATGGAAATATATATACTATGATTTCAAAAAGGATTTTAAAATAAAAACGGGGTATTTAGTTCTATCAAAAGAGTTACAAATTTCATTTATCAAAACATTCTTTTAAAAAGTGTTATGACTAATGTTGGGCGATTGGGAGTTTTCCGATTTGGAAGACTCGCCAAGTATATTTGTATGCTCTGGTTATTGTTTTAGGAGGAATCAGAATACCATTGGATGCTCCGTGTTGTTTTGATTCTAGAGTTATACTATGGTTCACTAGAAGGAGCCCCCCTCTTTGTCATAATTGATTTTAGTTTTGATATATTTCTCTTTGGAGAAATTTGAAAATATATCTTAAATATAAAAACCCAGGCATTTAGTTCTAAATTTATTTTTTAAGAAGATTGGATGCTCAGTATTTTATTATAGAGTATTCTCAGTACTTTTGTAGCATATGGTTGTTATACTGCTTTTGGTTGTATGTTGCAGTATGTCACACTAGATTTGCATCATTATTATTAGTTGCATCATATTGCCTTGTTGCATATGGTTGTTACATTGTGTATGTTGCTTGTGCTTATGATAGAAATAGTTAGTGTGTTGCTCTTTTATCAACATGATTCTCTTTTGGATTATGTAAATATAAGATAGGTACATGTAATGAACTTCCTTTCTTACACCTAAAGATGACACTTAATACATCCTCGGTATTCGTGTGCCGATCATGCAAGTGTCTGAAAGACAGGTCATTTGAGGTGAAGAAAGAAAAAGACAGAACATAATCTCACATCGTAACAAGAAACATATAATGTACATAAGTCTGTACAAAAGAAATGCATCTTTATTGTAAACATCAGAGTACACTAACCTATTATCACCTGGACAATTATAACAGCCTATCCTTACAAATGCTGATTAACTGAAACGGAAATCAAAGCAACAAAAACAGCGGAAAAATATAGATATGTGAATACGTCTTTGTGACGCCCCACCTCTATGCTCACAATAACAAAGGTTATTATAAGGAATAACGTCTGCTATTGCGAAGAATAAGGCTTGTTAGAAGCAACCATCCGTAAGTTATGCCTTAGATGAGTATTGATTACATCAATAGGAGTTGTATAAATTACTCCCAAAGATATATATTCAATCCAAATCTAAAACGAAACTACGGTGGCTTAAGAAAAATCCAGAACAACTCATAATAACAATAACTCAGATAGTATAATCACATCAGAACAGAAATATCAGATATATAGCGGAAGACAAGTCTGGAATACATGCTACAACAATCGATAGTTCACACGAACCAAATATACAAATACATGTCATCAACATACATGAGATGAGAGTCGAATAACCAAAAGAACTCCTCGAAGGCTAGACAAAAGATGATGTGAAATCCCAAAAGCTGAAGCTGCTACTGAATCAGAGATAGAGATTACCCTGAAATGACTCGGTCTGACCCGAGTATTATTTAAAAGAAAATAATAAACGGATCAGTCTAATTTATTCTCAGAAATAAGTGAATGATAAATATCACTTAAACAAATAATTATAGTCTCGAATGAGACTATACAGCATAAATAATCAGCATAGTTAAATGAAGAAATCTCAATTTAAACTCCATCAAAATCAGTTTTCAAATTCACAATTGAATTTAAAACAGCAATACGCAAATTTATAATCTCAGATGAGATTATACTCAAACTCAACTTCCAAATTCATAATTGAATTCAAAGCCACAATTCACAAAATCCAGAAATCAAAATAGATAGCTGGAAAATCAACAGTTGCAAAATCTAGAAATCAAAACAAGATAACTAGAAAAATCAGCATAAAAGGTGGATCGATCCCAGCAGATGGCGAGTTTTAGCTACGCCGCACGTGCATCTCAGATGGCCGAAGCCTACCAAGTACTATAAATTTTGGCGCCCATCAGATGACCCGAAGGTCCGCAGAGTGACCCGAAGGTCTAGTACTGGTAATTGACCCGAAGGTCCATCAGATGACCCGAAGGTCCAACAAATGACCCGAAGGTCCAACAGAGTGGCTCGAAAGCCCAACAAAATCATCAGAATCATCAAACATCAGATGTTTCAATTAACGAGTCCGGAATTAACCGAAATAGTAAAAGTGTGGTTCCATATTCCGCACTTTTGCTAAATCGTTTAAATCTCTTCATCGTTTCCTTGAAAGTGCAAAATTGTGTATTTTAAATAAATGACATTTTACGTTCTCAAACGGACAAGTCCGGAATTAAGCGAATCAGTAAAAGTGAGGGTTCATAGTCCTCAATTTTGCTGAAGCGTCGTTTAAATCGCTTCCTCATTCTTTTGAAAGCGCAAAGTGTAAAATTTTTGGAAACACTTTTATTTTAAAACGATTTTTAAAATACGTGATTAAAACAGCAACATCTGTAGCAATTTCGACGAGGAAATTGCGCTTCACAAAACACCGTAAAAACGGAACCGCTTTAAAATTCACTTTAAAATTTACGGTTACGGAAGTCAAAACAACAGAAATTTTATTCGTCAAAATGTCATCAAAATTACCACGCTTCAAAAATATAATACCGACGTAAAAATTCTGTTATAAAAATAACAACAACAGAATACGTTTTACAACGTAACACCGGTTCAATGTGTATTTAATAACGGACGGCACTAAAATTTTCAAGTGTGAAATATGATGTTAGGAAAATTTTACGCTTCGGCAACATATAAACGGCACAGGTATATTACACTTAGTGCATTATAAATATTGGTAAAGTTGAAATTACACTTGTATTGAATGATCTGCAACTACACTTGGTGCATGCAATATTAAAATGCCTGGAACCTAATTTTTTTCATGTACACGTGAGCTGTAATTGCAATAGAGATGTAACTTAAGGCAAGGACAAGTTTTGCAATATTTTATAAAACACTTCACGCACATTCAAAATGAAAAGCTTGACTAACTTCCATGCATCAGCTACATTTGTGCTTTGCTAGAAAGTGATGGTCAGGGATATTTACATGCAGATAAGCATTTCGTGCAACATTATTTACATGCAAGATGAAATAGTCAAATAAAAAAACTGGGCAATACATTGCTAAGCATGTACGCACGCAACTATATAGATAATTATAAATGAACAACCTCCAGAGAAACGCACTGGGATATGTGCAACCACCAAATAACAAAATAAGTAATATATATAGATCTGGAAATGATTTCCACGCATACACTTATGGTGGTCGGGACTTGAATTTAGTGCAGGCGTTACTAGTACTCACGAAATAAAATGGATCAGATGATAAAGCATTTGTCTGGACACGCACGTTCGCTACACGCAGGTATGAAGTGGACCAAAAGTTGCATGATCCTGGATCCGTGCGTTTCAGGAATGCACAAAAATGAGTAAAAATTATATATTAACCAGGCAACAAAATAATATGCATGCACGCAATGAATTATAATGCCTGAACCATTTGCATGCACTCACGAGTATACATTCAAAAGAAAGGTGACACCTTTGTACGCAAAAGATGAAATAAACAAAAGTGCCTGACAACTTAGTTTGTACGCAAAAATAAAGTAGCGAATAAAATTAGAAATGTGAGTTTTGTACTCACCTAATTCGTTCCAGAACCGGTTAGTAACAAAATCCGAGCGAAGGAAGAATGAACCGCCATTAAAGCTTTTCACAGCTTCTGAAGCTTTTAAAAAATGTTGCAGCTAGAGGAAGTTTGAGCAAATGAAAGTGACGAAGGCTACAGTACTATATCTCGAAAATGAAGTGCTGGGAAACACTTTGTACACATTCATTAAATGCAACGTATACTAGCGAACAAGAAAGGACACGGCTACAAAATAATTAATGATGAAGGCTGTTTGAACAAAGTGTTCATGCCTGCGTTTGAAATAGAAGTGACAGCAAGGTTACCACATTCCACTTTTGTTTATAAATAGATGTGCCAGCATAGTGTTCATTTGCATTTTAAAATGGACCATCCATTTATCACACGTGAAGGCATATTTGCCACTTAGCCACTACTTTTAAGACTACTGACTTTACAACCTTATTTTTTCTTCAAATTTTGATTAAAAGTATTTCTATTTAAAATATTCAATCCGACAGTAATCCGACAATTACGGTCGTTACAGGTTTAAAAAAATATTTATTATGGCGGTGATAAAATCACGGTCGTTACAGACTTCCCCCCTTATAAAAATTGCGTCCCGAAATTTTCATACTATAAGCAGTCAATAACACAATAATTCAACACAATAAAGATCAAAAGTGGAAAAGATAGATCAAGAATGCTCACCTCCACCCGAAGAGGAGAGAAAACCCGGATAAGAACGCTCGATGAATTCTCTGGTTTTCCAAGTACAATCTTTGGGGTTTGCAGACCATTGAATTTTTACAAGCGGGACTTCTTTGTTCCGAAGGCGTTTAAACTCCGAAGCTAGCACACGAATAGGATTTTGCACAATAGACAAGTCGGGTGAGATCTCAAGATCTTGCAACATAGGAGGATCAATAATAGAATCTGAATCTCGAAGGCATCGACGAAGCTGGGACACATGAAATACGTCATGAATTCCCGAAAACAGAACAGGTAGTGGTACACGATAAGCAACTGGGCCAATGCGTTCCGTAATAGGAAACGGTCCAACATATCGAGGAGCCAATTTCCCGGAGTGACTAAAACGCACCACACCCTTCATCGGGGAAACACGAATGAATACGAGATCGCCGACAGAAAATTCCAAAGGCTTCCTACGATGATCGACATAAGATTTCTGCCTATTCTGAGCCTCTTTCATTCTCTGTCGTATAATATCAATCTTTTCTGAAGAATCACGAATATAATCTGGGCCGAGAACTAACTTTTCCCCCAATTCCAACCAACAAGATGGTGATCGACACGGCCTTCCGTAAAAAGCTTCGAAATGAGCCATACCGATACTGGATTGAAAAATGTTGTTGTAAGAAAACTCAACAAGAGATAAGTGGTCTTCCCAACTACCACCAAAATCAAGAACGCAAGCTCGAAGAAGATCCTCTAAAACTTGATTCACCCTTTCAGTCTGACCATCAGATTGTGGATGATAAGCTGTACTGAGATTGAGCTTAGTGCCCAAAGCTTTCTGAAGACTCCGCCAAAAACCACTAGTAAAAAGCGGATCTCTGTCACTAACAATAGAACTAGGCACACCATGAAGTCGAACGACTTCCTTAATAAACAGCTTAGCCAACAAAGGAGCAGTCTGATTGGACTTGATAGGAATAAAATGGGCTGATTTAGTCAATCGGTCAACAATCACCCAAACGCTAGTATGGCCCGACCTCGAACGAGGTAGACCATCAATGAAGTCCATGGAAATCTGATCCCATTTCCATAATGGAATCTCAAGAGGCTGCAAAAGACCACTGGGACGTTGATGTTCTGCTTTAACAAGTTGACAAGTCATGCAACGACTTACGTAACTTGCAACATCACGCTTCATACCCTCCCAATAGTATAAGCGTTTCATATCAGCATACATCTTGCTACTGCCTGGATGGATAGTATACTTAGACCGATGATAGTCCTCAAGAATGTCATTTCTAAGATTAGAAATATCAGGCACGATCAATCTACCCTTCTTCCGAATACAACCATGAATATCAATATCGAAATCTTTCAGGTCATCACTTCGGGATTCCGATTTACAACTCTGAATAAGATAAGCAATATGTGGATCTTGTTTCTGGGCATCGGCAACACGATCCAACAAATTAGGACGAGCTTCCATGCTAAATAAAAGCACGGGAGAATCAGAAACTGAAGGACGATCTCTAATATCACAAAGAGATAAAGTTTCCAAAATATTCCACTCTGTTAGCATCATGGAAACAACAACTTGCTGCTTGCGACTAAGCGCATCAGCAACTCGATTACCCTTACTAGGGGTATACTGAATATCGAAATCATATGAAGCAAGAAATTCGAGCCAACGCTGTTGCCTCATATTAAGCTCTTTCTGAGTAAATAAATACTTCAGAGATTTGTGATCAGTGAAGAGAATAAAACGCTCGCCCAATAAATAATGTCGCCAAATCTTTAAAGCAAAGACTATAGCGGCCAATTCCAAATCATATGTAGCATAACGAATCTCGTTGGGCTTTAATTGTAAAGAAGCATAAGTGATAACACGATTTCTTTTAGCAAGAGAACGACACCCAACCAATACGACTAGCATTAGTATAAACAATAGAGTCTTGGTTCCCTTCGGGAACCACAAGAATAAGAGTATCGGAAAAGAGTTCTTACAAATAATCTTCTTTCCGGAAAAGCTAAAACTTCCAAAATTACAATTATCTTTATGAAATCATTTTCCAGAAAAATTTACTTTTTATAGGTCAATTTATTGTGTCAAATTGTCTCATCAAAGCGTTTAGGAGATTCCTATCGATAACGTTGATCAAGCGCATCGACCAGAATTCTTAAAGCACTCAATGGACAATACAATCACAAAATCATCTTCTATATGATAAACACAAATCCAATTATACTTGTAAGTAAATCTTATGAAAAAGATTTGCAAAATTTTAAACTGTTGCTTTCATCCAAAATCAATAAATACACAAATGGAGTCATCAAGATATTTGTAGAATACTCGATTCATAAAATGGATGAAATAAGCTGGGCAAACTGAATGACATAATAACTCATTTATAAGAATCATAACGAGTGCGGAATGCGGTAAGTAAAATGCTAACTTCCGCAACTTGTAGCCAAATGAAAACCGGTAGTAAGATCGAGTTGGGAGAAGAGCTAGAACGAATAAATCGCTTGACTTCCAACTCAGATAATTGAAGCTTGAGTTCCTCATTTTCCTTAACAAACATCCTCGTGGGAGGACGACTGAGAGCATCAACGATAAGATCAATATGGAACTCAATTTCCCTATTCGACGACAAACTCGAATTAGGCTCAAAGACAACAGAAAAATCATAAACAACTGGGATATTTAGCTATAACAGCCTCCGATTCAAAGGAAGAATGATAGCATTCGAAGTACGGTCCATACTTCGAAATACAATAGATAACTGCTCGATAGCATCGGGATGTTTGAGATATAAAATTCTTTTAGGACATAGGATTGAACTTCATAACGGAGGAACCAATCCATACCCAAAACCATATCAAAACCAAGATGATCCATAACATGCAGATTCGCACGAAGGGAACAACCACATAGAATAGTCCCAACGCCAACACACAACAAACCAAGAGTAGCGGATCCACCAATAGGATTTACAATCTTCAAAGGGTCGCAACGAGTAATAACATCCAAAGGAATAACAACAAAGAGCTCCTTTGACACGAATGAACGCGATACACTCGTATCGAAAAGAACTCTAATAGAATGGCTACGAAATAAAATAAAACCTTCCTAAACAGAAGGAGTAAAACCTTTGGGCTGAGAAGAATCACCAGAAGCTTAAGCAACATTAAGCTTCCCAGATTTGAAACCCTTAGGAGCAGTTAAACCAATCAGAAACAGAGGACTTTCCTTGTTTTACTCAAGGAAACTACAAGCAAGATTGATAAAGATTTTAACAAATGAAGTACTACGGAAATATGAGATATATTCCTAGACATATTCCAACTTGTTAGAGAGGATAAAAGTTTAAGAACAACGAAGGAATAGATTTGAAAGGCACGAATAAAACCCTCGAATAGTTGTAACACGTGTTCTATTTTACTTCTGTTCTATGTTTATTATAATTTGTTCTGAATTTCGGCTCTGATACCAAGCTGTGACGCCCCACCTCTATGCTCACAATAACAAAGGTTATTATAAGGAATAACGTCTGCTATTGCGAAGAATAAGGCTTGTTAGAAGCAACCATCCGTAAGTTATGCCTTAGATGAGTATTGATTACATCAATAGGAGTTGTATAAATTACTCCCAAAGATATATATTCAATCCAAATCTAAAACGAAACTACGGTGGCTTAAGAAAAATCCAGAACAACTCATAATAACAATAACTCAGATAGTATAATCACATCAGAACAGAAATATCAGATATATAGCGGAAGACAAGTCTGGAATACATGCTACAACAATCGATAGTTCACACGAACCAAATATACAAATACATGTCATCAACATACATGAGATGAGAGTCGAATAACCAAAAGAACTCCTCGAAGGCTAGACAAAAGATGATGTGAAATCCCAAAAGCTGAAGCTGCTACTGAATCAGAGATAGAGATTACCCTGAAATGACTCGGTCTGACCCGAGTATTATTTAAAAGAAAATAATAAACGGATCAGTCTAATTTATTCTCAGAAATAAGTGAATGATAAATATCACTTAAACAAATAATTATAGTCTCGAATGAGACTATACAGCATAAATAATCAGCATAGTTAAATGAAGAAATCTCAATTTAAACTCCATCAAAATCAGTTTTCAAATTCACAATTGAATTTAAAACAGCAATACGCAAATTTATAATCTCAGATGAGATTATACTCAAACTCAACTTCCAAATTCATAATTGAATTCAAAGCCACAATTCACAAAATCCAGAAATCAAAATAGATAGCTGGAAAATCAACAGTTGCAAAATCTAGAAATCAAAACAAGATAACTAGAAAAATCAGCATAAAAGGTGGATCGATCCCAGCAGATGGCGAGTTTTAGCTACGCCGCACGTGCATCTCAGATGGCCGAAGCCTACCAAGTACTATAAATTTTGGCGCCCATCAGATGACCCGAAGGTCCGCAGAGTGACCCGAAGGTCTAGTACTGGTAATTGACCCGAAGGTCCATCAGATGACCCGAAGGTCCAACAAATGACCCGAAGGTCCAACAGAGTGGCTCGAAAGCCCAACAAAATCATCAGAATCATCAAACATCAGATGTTTCAATTAACGAGTCCGGAATTAACCGAAATAGTAAAAGTGTGGTTCCATATTCCGCACTTTTGCTAAATCGTTTAAATCTCTTCATCGTTTCCTTGAAAGTGCAAAATTGTGTATTTTAAATAAATGACATTTTACGTTCTCAAACGGACAAGTCCGGAATTAAGCGAATCAGTAAAAGTGAGGGTTCATAGTCCTCAATTTTGCTGAAGCGTCGTTTAAATCGCTTCCTCATTCTTTTGAAAGCGCAAAGTGTAAAATTTTTGGAAACACTTTTATTTTAAAACGATTTTTAAAATACGTGATTAAAACAGCAACATCTGTAGCAATTTCGACGAGGAAATTGCGCTTCACAAAACACCGTAAAAACGGAACCGCTTTAAAATTCACTTTAAAATTTACGGTTACGGAAGTCAAAACAACAGAAATTTTATTCGTCAAAATGTCATCAAAATTACCACGCTTCAAAAATATAATACCGACGTAAAAATTCTGTTATAAAAATAACAACAACAGAATACGTTTTACAACGTAACACCGGTTCAATGTGTATTTAATAACGGACGGCACTAAAATTTTCAAGTGTGAAATATGATGTTAGGAAAATTTTACGCTTCGGCAACATATAAACGGCACAGGTATATTACACTTAGTGCATTATAAATATTGGTAAAGTTGAAATTACACTTGTATTGAATGATCTGCAACTACACTTGGTGCATGCAATATTAAAATGCCTGGAACCTAATTTTTTTCATGTACACGTGAGCTGTAATTGCAATAGAGATGTAACTTAAGGCAAGGACAAGTTTTGCAATATTTTATAAAACACTTCACGCACATTCAAAATGAAAAGCTTGACTAACTTCCATGCATCAGCTACATTTGTGCTTTGCTAGAAAGTGATGGTCAGGGATATTTACATGCAGATAAGCATTTCGTGCAACATTATTTACATGCAAGATGAAATAGTCAAATAAAAAAACTGGGCAATACATTGCTAAGCATGTACGCACGCAACTATATAGATAATTATAAATGAACAACCTCCAGAGAAACGCACTGGGATATGTGCAACCACCAAATAACAAAATAAGTAATATATATAGATCTGGAAATGATTTCCACGCATACACTTATGGTGGTCGGGACTTGAATTTAGTGCAGGCGTTACTAGTACTCACGAAATAAAATGGATCAGATGATAAAGCATTTGTCTGGACACGCACGTTCGCTACACGCAGGTATGAAGTGGACCAAAAGTTGCATGATCCTGGATCCGTGCGTTTCAGGAATGCACAAAAATGAGTAAAAATTATATATTAACCAGGCAACAAAATAATATGCATGCACGCAATGAATTATAATGCCTGAACCATTTGCATGCACTCACGAGTATACATTCAAAAGAAAGGTGACACCTTTGTACGCAAAAGATGAAATAAACAAAAGTGCCTGACAACTTAGTTTGTACGCAAAAATAAAGTAGCGAATAAAATTAGAAATGTGAGTTTTGTACTCACCTAATTCGTTCCAGAACCGGTTAGTAACAAAATCCGAGCGAAGGAAGAATGAACCGCCATTAAAGCTTTTCACAGCTTCTGAAGCTTTTAAAAAATGTTGCAGCTAGAGGAAGTTTGAGCAAATGAAAGTGACGAAGGCTACAGTACTATATCTCGAAAATGAAGTGCTGGGAAACACTTTGTACACATTCATTAAATGCAACGTATACTAGCGAACAAGAAAGGACACGGCTACAAAATAATTAATGATGAAGGCTGTTTGAACAAAGTGTTCATGCCTGCGTTTGAAATAGAAGTGACAGCAAGGTTACCACATTCCACTTTTGTTTATAAATAGATGTGCCAGCATAGTGTTCATTTGCATTTTAAAATGGACCATCCATTTATCACACGTGAAGGCATATTTGCCACTTAGCCACTACTTTTAAGACTACTGACTTTACAACCTTATTTTTTCTTCAAATTTTGATTAAAAGTATTTCTATTTAAAATATTCAATCCGACAGTAATCCGACAATTACGGTCGTTACAGGTTTAAAAAAATATTTATTACGACGGTGATAAAATCACGGTCGTTACAGTCTTGGAGAATCCAGCTCGTCTCTTGAAAGCTCCAAAATGTCCAGCTAAATCTGAAAAATATGTTCGGGCTGACCCGAGCATTATAGGAAAACAAAGCCCGGGTTAGTCTGGTAAAACCAGCATGAGAAACTCAAATCATAAGGAGTTTTATTTATTTAACTTGTTAAACCCTATAAAATCAAAGATATCTCGTAATACCACGCCGCACATAAACACGGATGGGTTGTTACCTTATGATAACCAAAACATTTTCTATAGAACATCCAGTGCTATTGTCGTAATGTCTAGGGTCAAAGTAAATATGGAATCATATCCGAATTGTTACATTAATTAAATTCCAGCAAAATATACAATCAAGTTCGAAGGCTCGTATTGGAAAATGGATTCCAACTATGGCTAGGTAAGGGACTACATTCCGATGATACATCTCTAGAAATTGTACGTGATGGTTATAGACACATCTGCCCATTTGCTACACAGAGCCGACTTCCCCTTTAACATGACAGGCCAAATTACCTCATCTCTTAACACCGAGGCTGCAAACATTGCCGCTCGATGCCTCAGCGCAAAAAAACTCTAAGGAGAAAATCTAGAATGGGATGATGGCTCCTAATGGTAGCTAACCACATAACTCTGCTGCATACCCTGTTTTAGCCATTTTTTTGGGTTATGAGGCTTGAAGCTATGTTTTACCTTTTCCACTAGCAACCATCTTGGAATGCTAACACTACCCTCCAGACAAAATGCAATGCTAGCATTCATCCATACAAGTTGTTCCGAGATCAAACAAACATTCAAAATTTACTATCCTCCATTTTGGAATCACCCTCATGAAGAATAGTATAGTTCCATAACATACTTCATTACGAACGTTATTAGTTTGGAGTGGTTCGGATAAATCCGAAAAACCGATATCTCCAAATTAAGCGATGATTTCTGGCTAACTCAATTCTAGTCCTTTGGAAGTATGCAACAAGTATTCGAGTCCTCACCGGGAAACTAGAATATACAATCGTACTTCTTGAGTCAAAATAGGTCAAGATTTGATAGTCGGTAATTTAACTATCAAATAATCAAACAGCAACAATTCAGATATTTAATTACCCATAGCAACCACTAAGCCTCATTTTAAATAAATCTTTCATTTATTAAATCTCTTTTCCAAAATATTTATCAAAATATTCATATACTTATCTCACTGGCATAAGTATGTTCACAATTGTGAAAGATTTCTTATTTCAAAATCATATTAAAAGGATCAACCAATGTTATTTAAATTGGAGATAAAGATAAATTTAAACACTATTCCTTCGATGTTAGGTGTGGAGCGAATGTTCATACCACCAAAATTAAGACGTTCAGTTAAAGAAATCCAATCTCAAATTCTTTTAATTTTTTTTCAATAAACCCTTTTAATTAATTTATTCATTTGTGAAAATCTCCTTTACTAAAATTCAAAACCCATTTATAAAATTCTTTTATAATTATCGAAAATCATTTATATAACTTTTATAAATCTCTATAGTCATTTATAAAACTTCTTTATAAATATTCAAAACCCTTTATCAAACTTCTTTATAAATATTCAAAACTCCCTATAAAACTTCTTCTATAAATATTCAAAACCCTTTATAAAACTTCTTTTATAAACTTTCCTTTTAAAACCAAACTTCTTTAATAAACATAAATCAATAAAGTTCCTTTGATAAAATTAGTTATTTAAAACAAAATTTAAATAAACAAGTTATTACTTAAAAAAATTCTCCATTTAATTTACCTTTAAATCATATTAACACAATAATGATTTTAAACATTCATTTAAAAAGTATTAAATTAACTTTAAACATTTTTAATAAAATAATTGCTTAACTATCCTTTAAATATCATATCTAATAAACTTTAAATCATTTCAAAAAAGGATAAAATTTAAATATTTGACTTCACAAGTTCAAAAGGAGGCTTAGCGAACACAGTGGTTCATATTTAATTAAGTTTAACTTTCCAAGTTATAACAAGGCTATTTACATAACAAGAAGATATGTAAAAAAAATAACAATCAATCAATCATATAGGTAAGATGTCCAAGTTACTATAATAGTAGACGAGGGTTTGTTCTACTAAACACATGTCCAAGTTATATAATAGTAGAATGGTGTTTGGTTCTGCTAATAGATGTCAAATATAACTTAATTAGCAGAATGGTGATTTATTCTGCTAAACAAATGTCGTTGGATTTCGTATTCAATGAAATTACTTAAAGGTGACCGATAAAGAAATCCCTTGGATTTTAAAAATATTTTTTAAAGGAAAGTTAACTTAAAACAAAACCGACCTTAAGAAATAAAGTGGTTTAAAACCTCAAAACATTTATTTAAAAATTAAATAACATTTAAACTCCTTATTTAATAATAATTAAATCTTTAGTTAGTATTCAAACCATTATTAACTTTTAAATCAATAATTAAATAATATTTAATCTTTAAACAGATATTTAATCTTTAGATAAATATTTAAACCATAATTAATCTCTAATTAATTATTAAATAATAATTTGAACCTTCATAATTAAATTAATCTTAATCAAGTCTTAATTAATCTTACTTAACTAGTAATTAATTAAATATTTAACCCTTTCTTAATTAATAAATAATTTAATAAATCTTAATTAAATAATAATTAATTCTTAATTAATTAAATAATAATTAACCTTTTATTTATTAAGAAATTATAATTAACTTACTTAAAATAATTAAGTACTAATTACCCTAATTTAATTAATGATTGTGTACTAATTACCTTACTTAATTAGTTAAGTAAACTGTTAACCCACCTTTTGCCAAGGCAATATACAAGCGGATTTAACCCAACAGACTTCGCGATTATCGAGGCCGATGAGTCCAAAGTGATGATTGTGGGACCCATAAATCAAGTACAGATAATAAGTAAAGTCGAGATTGAATGGAATCGATAAATATGCAAGGCAGAATGTTCAAAGTATGGAATATGGTTCAAAACATAGGAGCAAGTGCATTTCGATAGAAAACAATTAATAACTCAACAACCACAAGAGGGATCGAAGTGAAACTATAGGAGCAAGAAGAGGGGACCCTAGGAAGTTCACCCTAAGGATCGCACCACAAAACATGCAACTTGAAGGGATCGGTACTGATCCCTCCATAGGGATTGGTACTCTTCCCTTATAGGGATCCACTATATTCAATTCTAGCAATGATTAGTCAATATTTCAACATCTATACATCCAATTGACATGAAACTTGGAGGACAAGCTAATTACAACATGTGGAACACCCCATAGGGACCACATATCATTTGGAGCAAATTGGAGGGATTGATACCTATCCCTCCATAGGGATCGGCTATAATCAGCCTTCACAACATATTGCAACAAAGATTGATCAATAACCCGAGTTCTACTAATCCAATTGGCGTGAAACTTAGAGGCTAAGCATAATACAACATGAAGAAGCTGCCCTAGGGATCGCATGGCATTTGGAATATATTGGAGGGATTGGTACCTATCCCTCTAGAGGGATCGGCAAAAATAAGAATCCATGCAATACAACTTTATGGAAAATGCGATATCTCACAAACCGTATGTCAGAATTGCACGAAATGTTGGGGAGCAGGTACCTAACATCATGGGGCACCCTCATAGGGATCGCATCTCATTTGGACGCACTAATATGGACCGGTACTGATCCCTATTGTGGGCCCCAATGGGCTTGGAAATTTTTGAGTGGCCTCGTCTTGGTCTCCTAAACCCTTGGTCAAAATTTCAGCCCAATCCATGCACGTCTTCCCTTATAAATACAGTAGGTATGACGTCAGAAAAGGATCTTCTTTCTGCTTCTCTTTATATTCAACCTAGGCTACACTCTGCCAGTTTTATTCTTGATTTCGGATTGTAACTATAAACAAACTTTAGTATAATAAAAAGGATTATTTGGGAGTGGACGCAGGCCAGAGTTAGTCGAACCACCATAAATCTTGTCTCTTTTTACTTGCTTTCTGATTATTTTAATTTTGTTCTTTATTTATTTCTCTTCATATTTCTGTGATTGGATTGGATATTGGTACTTTTACAAAAATTTTATTTCGAAATAAAGAAATGTTTTGAGATTTTATTATATTTTGGACTTGAAATTTTCCAAGTAATACTTGAAATGGATGATTTAAATTATATTTCAAGTATTTTTAAGTTTATTGAAAAGTGGAAAGGAAGCATGAATTTAAATATCGTTGTTGTAATAAATATTTTCTGCGAATTGAGAAAAGAATTCAATGATTATAACACTTTTGTTATAATAAATGATTTCGTAAAGTTATTAAGAAATCATATTACTTGACATAATACATGTTGATATTCTTAAATCTTTGGAGGATTTTTGTTTTAAAGATAATGATAAGTCGTTTTATAAGTGATAATTTATAAATGAGAAAATCTTTAAAAAGAATGTTTAAAAAACAAAGCTAAGTGTAAATTGTTTTGGGATTATAGTAAACTATGTTTTAATGACATTTGTTTTTGACCCTTCATTTTAATACACTTAGAAATATAATTAGCTCTTTAAAAAGAATATTTTAAAGAGCGTTTTTAATGTGTTTGACAAATATTTATGATGTGAAAATCAAGCACAAGTATGAGTCGAATGTTTTAAAAGTTTGATCGTTTATAGAAAATATTTAGTCTTTCACTTAGTAATAAACATTGAAGGAACTCTTGTTATTCTTAAAGTTAAGAATGTTGACATGACAAAGTGGGAAGCAACACTGCCCTTACTTGTCCGGCTTCATTGCTTTCCCCGGGGCAGTGCTAGTTCGGGATCGAGGAGTGTTGTAAGTATAAGAAAATTTAAATTTCCATATACGATCATTTTTATTATTCTCGATAGTTGATTAATTTACTATTGATTTTGCTATCTTTTTTGTGTTTCATCAATCTAAGACGATTTGATTCTCGTTTGAGCATTGATATCCTTTATTGTAAATTACTAAAACCAGAAAGCGAGGGGAGATCAAGCTATGTGGGTTTCTCCAATTAGGTATCTTCACATCTACTCTAGATTGGATTCGGTTGTATGCGCATGGAGATGTGAAATACTTGGATGCTCAGTAAGGTTGGCAGGGTCCGGCTTGTATATATTTTTAAAGCAGTAGAGTATTTGACCCTCTCAAGCATACTGTCTAGAGGTATACTTTCGGCAAGCGGGGCGCACCCTCCTAGTCATTGTAGGAAATATTTGCTTTCCTTATGTGATTCAAATCTTTGAATTGTTTTCTTAATTGCATCGAGAAGTGCATGGCGCTATTCTCGATGTTTAATTATTTACGTCCATTTTCTAAGTTTGGGTTTTGATATTGTTTATGCCCATTCTTTCAAGGTTGGATTTTTATTCTGATTTGTTTTCCACTCTTTCATGTATGGAAGTTATTCTTGTGAGGTAAAACTAGTTCCGTGTTTAGTGACATGGTCTCACAGATTATATGCCCATCATATTTCTTAAGCTTTCTCACACTGGTTTTCCAGACTGATTCGGGTGTTATTTTATTATAATGCTTGGGCCAAATCGAGTTTTTCCAGGTTGTTGTTGGTGGGACATGAAGCTCATGGAGCAGAGTTGGATGTTCAACTGCCATAGTATTTTTATTTTCCGTTGTATTATTATGTATACCCCTCAGCAATTTTAAGGTCAGGAAGTTAGAACTGTCTAAGCAGATGACGTTTGTTTTTAACTCTGATATACCATGTATCTTAGAGTGATAACTTTTACTGTCTTTGTTATATTATATGTTATCGTTCTGCTGTGAGATATTTTTCACCTATTCTTTTTCGTTTTCTTTTACCTAACAATCCACATTTCCGGCACTTGAATGCTTGACATTGTAATACCATGGATGTATTAAGTGCCGACTTTCGAGGGTCGAAAAGGCGGATCGTTACATTTCCAGACCTTTGCCCCTGATCTGTGGGCTCTCTCTTAGTTGGCTTCTGGTATTACTATTAGTATCCAAATAGATCCTCTCCGGGGTCTCTGTCAATTCAGTGTAGGAGCAAAATTTTGGTTCCCTCCTTTGCCGCTTTGGTTCTCCAAAGCCTTCATCGGCTTTCCTCTTTCCTTTATCCTTTTTGTACCCTATTTTAGATGGTCCTTCATCATCCATGGCATTCACTTTGGCACCTCACTTGCTTCAGTATCCTCCTAGCCCTAGAATCTCTCAGGTTGATAATAAATATTTGTCTGATCCATTGGAAAATCCCTCTCTAGAGCAATCTTAAAATCGGTTTTACCTGCAATTCCTAAAACCACCACCATCAGAATTATCGGTGGGTCAAGCTTTTGTACCGCAATGGCTGCTGCATTGAATCTAGTTAGATAACTTTCCAAGGACTCTCCAGCCCTCTGATTTACGATTAAAACTGTCATTGCATTCTTTGATCTTGCGATTTTGAACTACTTCATGAATATATCCACTAAATTGGGTCCATGTGCTGATGGATCCATTCTCTATTTGTCAAAACCGCATCATCGCTAAATCAGTTAAGTATAATAGGAAGCACTGACACATTACCTCCTCTGAAGCACCCAACACTCCTATATGTTAGTATATCTCATCAAATAAATAGTTGAATTCATCCTTCCATTATACACCTCTAGAGTTTGCGGTTTGAAATTAGGTGAGTTTCTAGCATATCAGATGTTTGGAGTGAACGAATTCCTATTCACATCTGGGCTCACCTCTTAATACTTATCTTATAATATCAACCATCATATCATTATCATTCCATAGAAATCTATCGGGCTCCGCCGCCCTTGCCTCAAAGTCTTATCCTGCCTCCCCAGCCCCGTTCCTACGAGGAGTTCCTGGTCCTTATGGTTGTACATTTTCATTCCGATCTGCATTTCTGACTCTAATATCGTCCAACCTAGCATTCCAGCTTGTCCTAAACCCAAATCGACCATATCCCCTAGTAAATTCATGTCGGTATCAACCTAATTCGGTCAGTACCGAGATGATCCTGTCATGGGGGCTTAGTTCCGGTCTGCTTCATCTTAATTCCAAGTGCTCTTGCATTGCCTTTTGGCCTTTGGTTCTGAATTCCACCTGCTTTGGTTGTTCCTTGCTATCCCATCCTTTTGAAGAATCCTTCTAGCATTTGCTCTTGCCAAGCTATCACCCCATCTTACATCTCTTTCATCATTCTCGCCATCTCTTCTCATGTCATTTAGATTGATGGATTAGAACTTGAGGACACCTCCTAGCTGCCCACTTGATCTGGTTGGTCTGGTCCTGCAATGGCTCTATGGTAGGTCTCGTCATCTTCTCTAAATCAAATCCTAAGTCTTTCTCAACGAAAGCACCAAAAACGTTGCACCAAAAGTTGACACAACACCCCAAAAGAAAGTAGATCTAGATATAACAAACAAAAAGTGAAGGAAAACAAAGATAAACAAGCATTTTTTTATAGTGGTTCGGCAAATTCTCTACCCAATGTCTACTTTAATTTTATTATCTAATGTTTTCTCTCTAGAATACAAAGTTTACAACTCAAATCCGATCATAATCTAGTAGATCTTGGATTTACAAAGGTTTAGGGAAGAAGAAGATGAAAAAGTTTCTCAAAAGCCAAAAGAATATCTTCAAGTTGTTATAGGCCTTCTATTTATAGGAGAATCACCCACCAAAATCGTTGAGTCATGAAATACCAGGTCAACCTCTAGATCCAAGAAAGTAGGAGGTGAGACGAGGTCCCCTGTGCCATAAAATCATATTGGTACTGACCTGAATCTGATTTGCTAATTGCAAATTCTTCGTCTCTCTTATATCTTGCCTTCTAGCCTTAATTCATCAAGTTTCGAGCACTTTTGCCTTGGAAATCAAATTATTATCGAGAGGGTCTAACATGTCTAGTACTTGTCCTTTTCTATACAGCTCTCCAGAGTTGCTCACCTACACCTTCAAAAATGGGCCCCAAGATGATCACACTAGCCATCGGTACCTTGATCATAGCTCTAGAGTTCCTTAGAGTGAACAAAATCATATTGGTACCGACATGAAAAGAGGTCGGTACTTATCTCTTTCTTAGCCTATCTTTACACTCTACTTCCTTGAAGCTTCTTCCTTTGACATTCCAGAGTTGTCTCCATGTATCTAGATCCACTCCTTCATCATTCTGAAGTTTATTCTATCTGCTTGAGTTTATTCTAAGACTGTGAATAATTTGGTTGTAACAACATCCAAGTTTACAGGCAAGCCAACAAGGCTCCCTCGGTTGCCTGTCCAGGTCTATGCTGGACCTACGCTAACCATTTACTCAATAGCACATCAGGCCAGTAGTTGGCTGGCACACCCAAAGCAACTTCAATATCCAACTCGTTGAGCGAAGCCAAACTAAGCTTAACCTAGCCCGGTCCGCACACCCATCCCATCTCACATGCGACTGAGCCTTACACATCGATCTGCATTCGATGTAGCAAGCATATACCCACTCGCTTAAGCATCTCTCCCAGCCATTTGCCAATCAGCTCAAGCGTGGTTCGTCATTATCCTAGCTTTAGTATTGCCACCTATGATCTATTCCAAGTAGCTCACGCCTGTCATCTCGCCCTCAGCCTTGTCCTAAATGGCACTCCAAGTCTACCATCGGCTGGCTCGGCTCGGTGCGGTCCTAACAGCTGCCTCCCTTTATGTCTAGCTTCATTACAGCCACCTATGACCGACAACCCATCTTATCATCTCTCGCCCGACTAGGCACTCATCAAGCTTTGACTTTAGCAACTTCCTATTCTCTTCATGTCCTTGGTAGTCGGCTAACCAACCCAGCCCACCTTGCCACCTAAGCATGCAGAGGTAAAGGACAAGAAGTACAACTAGGTGCATTATCCTTATAACAAGCCATCACAGTACTTATGCATTAAATACACAATAAAGGCAAGGTATGCACCTTGCACGGTTCCTCCATTGATACTCATCTCAACCACACATTCCTTTCACTATTCCAGTTGTCTCCCATCATCCCATTCGACCTGATCAACGGCTTGGCGTGCTTCTTGCCAGCTTTACAGATCCATCTTAGTTATCCAAGCATCATTTTCGGGTATTATAAATACCTCATGTATTATCACTTCGAAGGGGTTGGAATATGTAAGAACTCTAGCTACTATACACCATTCAAAGCTCTTCACACTAACAGCTCTTAAGATTAGCTACTTCATTAGTCTTAAGTGTCTCTTCTTCTTATTAGTCTTTTGTAATTCCTTATAATTATAAGAGAGAAGAGATATATATGCAATAAGATAAATTCATAGTGGATGTAGATCGCTGTAGATTGAACCACTCTAAAATTCTTGTCTCCTTTACTTTTTTCAGTTGATTAGTACCCTTCATTTTTCATTTTTAACAAAGGTATTAGTTGCCAATCATTGTTAATAATTCCTCTTAAACTTACTTTTGAGGTTGGCTAAAAATCTGGTCAACAACTACTTTTGTTTCTTTCCTTTAATTTTATTGCAGTAACAAAATTATTCTAGGCAGGATTATCAATGACACCCCCTATAACAATTGCTTTAAATTCAAACTGCTTATCTTCATGTGTTGTTCTTCATGACTACTTTTGAATACTATTGGTTTCATTGTTGATTTTGCTAGAACTTGCCATTTCATTAATTACTTTATCTGAATTTTTACTATAGGATTGAGTGTGCACTTCAGTTGTCTCTATTTTAGGAGCAGAAGATTCTTTCATTTTACTTGGTTGTGTTCTAGACGCTGGAGTGTTTGCATTACATCTCAATTTAACATTAAATTCCAAATCCGATTATTGTAAATTAGTGCAGTAGTAGCCTTATTATTTACAAAATTTGTACAATTTGTGTGAGTTATGAGAGGATTTGAATCACGTAATAATTCTTATTACAGATTGTGCATCATTTTGGACGACTATTCTTTAAAAACTTTTATGTGCTTTTTTTATCATTTTTTGATGCATTACCAATTATAGTGCTTTCATTTTTATTAATGTTCAACATATTTTCATAATTACTTTGTGCTTCCATACTTTTGGCTCTCTATACTTTTGCGATAGTGCAAGCTTTTTCATTATGGCCAAAACAGTTGCAATTGTTGCACTTCATTGGTCGCCACTAATATAGAACTTCCTTCCAAATTAATTTATCATTTTCATCTAAAATAGGAACTTTGCCAAGAAATTGAAAGTCCGAATTAACTTCTATAAGAAATCCTGCATAGGAAATGTGAACCGTCCCCTTTTTGATATGATCCATTTTAATTGGATTTCCTATTCTAGAAGCAATGCGACCAATGCCTTCATCTGACCAAAAATCAATATCTAACCCTGTAAATCTAACCCAAAATTGGGATGCTTGTAAGAAGATTTCTTCCTTTCTTATGATATTTTTGTTTTAATCTTCTATTGCTAATTTATTTTTCATTACTGCATCAATAGAGATTCATTTAACATCATCTTATATTGAAATTTGATCCATATTATCAAACATTGATTTTATTTTGGAATAATTTCATTAATCGGCAATTTATTGTTACTATATTATTTTTAGTGCATTAATCATCCACTAATCTTTGCTTACTTTTGAAATTATTATGATAATATTCCATACATAATATATACTCGATCATGCCTCTAGATCTCTTATATGAGTCCAATTCCCTCATTTTAGATATAAAAACTCTTCAATTTGTGTTATACTTCAAAATTAACCTTTGTGCATGTGTGCATAACCATCCACTTTATATATATATATATAATAAACAACAAATTATCATTTTATTCAAAATTTATCCTAGACCTAGATCAAAACCCATGAAATACAAATATAATTGTATTACACGTAAAAGAGACGAATTCCACTCACCGAACAATGACCAAAGCCTTCCTTTTGATGATAACATGCCTAAAATCTATGCTATCCCAAAAAAGACGACTCTTGAAATCCTTCAATTCGATTTAAGATCAATATCTACGCATAACCCTCGTCTTGCTCGTTGTTTTGATATAAGATTTGCGTGATTCAATGTAGAATTAGGAGACGTATGACAATTTGAAGTTCTATGAAGAAGAAGGGTTATATGAGGAAGAAGATGAACAAATTTAAAAATGGATATGTACTTTGCTGGTTTTATTTTATAAGTGGATGGAACGTCTACTTGGATTTAAATTAGAATTATCGGGCTTTTGATTGGATTCAGCCCGCTAAGAACCTATGATTAAAAAACATTTGTAACTCCTTCGCATGTTCTCCAATTTTGACATTCTTATATGTGAAATTGATCAGGAAAATCTAATCTACGCAGTGGTGCAACCAACGTCGTCCGATTCTATCATTTGTAAAATTAAAGTTTTACCTTTTTTAATTAAAATTACTAAAGTACCATTAGAAATAATTGTTGAAACTTATGGTGTATTATAGGTTATTGTGGACATAATCAAAACTATGAAATTGAAGTAATGTCTTTAAGGTCAAGCAGGGTTTTGTATACATTAGACTTGTTGATTAACCTTCAGGTGACTACTTTTCTACTTACGTTGGAGGTTGCCACTCTAAGCCTAAGATTGCTTGATGGAGGAGATAATGCTTGCAAAATTGATTTATCAAAAAATGAACACATTGGTCCTTTTTTTAGTAAAGAAGTAGACCTGGTGGCATCATTATAAATCCACTTTCTTATTAAACCGTTGAGAAATAGTATACAGTAAGTATCTAAGTTCAAAAGTTGAAATAGTTTTCACCATATAGCCTATATATATGAGGCTAACCATGAATAATTAAACTAAAAATATTTATGTTTTAAACTAAATTTAAATACTTCAATATTCAGATCTTGGTTCATTTAATTTTTTGTAAACCCTTTTAAATTAAATGAATGTATATAACATTTATACATTTATTAATTACTTTTCATATTTAAAAATAGAATTAACACCATACTATAATCTGTAACATTTAAAAAAAAATGATTAAATTTTTTAGGTTAAATACTGCGAGCCTCGATTATGCAACTAACATGTGTGGAATTAGCCCTTAATAACATTTAAACCATTTAAATATATTAAGCCTATATGAATTTTGCTGAAGTTAAGTGGTGGATACGAATTTATTTAGGTGCAGCCATACTTCATAATCATTTTAAAGCGAGACCCTTAAGCAACAATATGTTATGCAGATTATGTCTCTTCGTCGTCACTTTGTCACTTAGATGTCAAGAGTTCGTTCAATGGAAAAGGCAATAATAACATTTGTATTTGATTACATAGTTTGGCATTTATATTTATTTGTTTAATCTATAACATTCATTGACTAACCGTATTTCTCTTTTTAATTAAAGATTTATGATTTTGCGTCAATTATAGTGACACTAACCGTCTATATCAAAGGAGGCAAATCCTTTTCCGGGTAATGTTTCACTTCAGGAGTCCTCACTTATAAGGTTTATGGCTTAAGCATATCGACACATGAGATCTTATATTTAACTAATATATAATATTTATAAGAGACTCTAAATGAGTCATTCTGTAATCATTATAAATGACTACAAGTATGTACCTATTTATGCACCCAACGATCATACGAAAATCTTCATCTATCGAATGGGCGATGTTACATAAACTAGCCTTGAAAGTATATTAATATTTGTAACGACCTGAAATTTTTGAATCTTCAAAGTTGAACATTTAATTTATTTAAATATGTGAATTTGGATTATTATTATAAATATGTGTTTGAAATAATTGTTCGATTTTGGTGACATGTTTTTAATCCAATTTATTGGATTTTTCCATAATTTTTAGTTTAAAAAATAATTAATTTTTCGTTTGACGTATTTTATGGCAAAATCATTATTTTTGAAACTGCATAGAATAAAACAACTAGTGTATTTTATTATTGTCTTGTGATCGTATTGCATTGTTGTACACAACTGTATTTTATTTCTGTCATTCGTGGGTCGTATGAGAACGCATTATTGTGTAGCGGTGTGACGCAATAAAACTTTTTAAATCAAAATTTTTAGATAAGAGTACACAATCTTTTTTGCGCATATCCCTTGTCCTCCTTACTTGCTTTGGTTTCTTAACCTTTATTGTTTATACTTGGGTTTACTTAGCTACTAAAAAAAGAATTCTTATATATATACATACATTCATATGTTTACACAAGGTACATTCTTTTTTCCCTTGGTTGTTCGGCTAAGACATTATTGAGTTGATATTCTTATCAATTTGCACACGCAGCGACAGGGAAGAAGGAAAAATATATACAAAAAAAGAGTCACAAGTCTCTGTTTTTGATGTTGTTATACAAAAAGTCCCTTTAGAAATGAATATGTAAATTTGGTCCCTATTTTTCAAAAATAAAAAAATGCAAAGTGTCTTGCACTTTTTTGATAGAAAATGCAAGATAACTTGCACTTTTCTAATTTTGAAATATTTTTCGAAATTTTTGAAATTTTTGAAAGTTTTTTGAAAAGCGCAAGTTAACTTGCACTTTCTATCAGAAAAGCGCAAGCTAGTTTGCGCTTTATAATTTTGAAATTTTTTTGAAAATTTTAAAACTTTTAAAATTTTTGAAAAGCGCAAGTTAACTTGCGCTTTCTATCAAAAAAGCGCAAGCTAGTTTGCGCTTTCTGATTTTGAAAATTTTGAAATTTTAAAAAGCGCAAACTAACTTGCGTTTTCTTATTTAGAAAAAACAAGGACTTAATTTACATACTTATTTCTACAGGGACTTTTCTTGTAACACCATCAGAAATAGAGACCTTTCGTGGAAAGCCCCAAATATATATGTACATGTACACAGTTTCATTTTTGGTAAAAAAAGAACACATGCATGGAAATATGAACACAACAACAAGCATTTCATTTTCTTTCTCTCACATTCACAGAGAGCCACATGGCAACTCCCCTTCTCTTTCCTTTTTCTTTCTCCATTCTTTCCTCTCCAGTGTGTACATTGTTATGTTGCAAATGTTTGTGGGTGTGTTTGCTTTGTGAGAGAGGGTCTGGCATGTGTGAGTAGAGATGGCAGAAGAAATGCAGGGCGTGTGCAGGCTTGGTAGCGGGTCTTGGATGTTGGGCCTTCTCTGGGTATGTTTTGTGTGCAGGGGTTGGAAGTGGAGAGGAGTTTAGGGCCGTGAGCATGTACTAAAAAAATAAATAAAAGAAGTTGCTGGGAGATGTTATAACGTGAAGGAGTTTGGGAGTGCACTATTCGTTTCAAGTGATATTGCAAATAAGTCCATCTTTTTGTGTATAATTGCATGATGGGAGGGAGCGGAGATTGTTTGCAGGCGGGTGTATATGGGTTTTCGGGTGGAGCTTTTCAGTCTACTGGGCTGGTTGTTGTGAGCATGGGCTGAGGATTTATTAATTAAATTTGTTTTGAATTTTATATAAAGTGTTGATTTTAAAAAGCTAATAACTCTCTCATATAAAATTAGTTTTACCTATGGATCTTGGCGTTGGGCTCGTATTGACGAGTACAACATTGTAGAGTAATTTGTTGGTAGATCTTAAAATATAAAATTATGATATATTAAAAGGGACTGGATTTAATTACGTTATTTTAATAATAACGTCGTTAAAATTATTATACTTTAATTGATGATATTTATTTGGCGAAATAAAACACTATAAATTAAATTGGGTTGAATAGATTATCATGGACATCTGTCGAGCAGAATAAATCCCCGTTCTGTGCTTGCTAAATAAAAAGTTGATTTGTGAAATTAATTAATATGTGGATTAATTAATTGGGATTTAATAATGAATTGTCAATGGTTGTTAATTGTTGAGTGCCATAAGCTTAGTAGCCTGCCCGTATTGAATATGACATTGACTATATGAATCCTGTGAGAAATGAAAACAAACGGTAGGTTGTTTAATTGCCATTGTGATCGCTATGCCTAAATCAGCACAATGTTTTAAGTTTGGTAATAATCTTAACTAAAATTGTTTTAAAGTAATTTTATTTTATTTAACAATGTTTTAAAGTTAATTATTTTTTATTTAACAATGTTTAAAGTTAATTATCATTTTATTAATGGTATTTTAGTGTTAATTTTATTTAATTAAGGAGGTTTTTAAGTTTGTTAAATTATTTGAATTAATAAGGTTTAAGTTAATTAATTGTATTATTAATGTTGGTTAAAGTTAATTAATTATTTACTAAAGATGCTTTAAGATTAATTGATTATTCTATTAAAACTAATTTAGCTGATTGATTATTTTAATAAAAAGGTTTAAGGTTAATTAATTACATTAATCAAAGTGGTTTAAGTTAATTACTTAATTAATGAGGTTTAAGTTGATTATTTTGGTTCATGAGGTTAAATTTAATTAATTATTTATTTACTAATGATAGTTTAGTTAATTAATTATTTAATTAATGGTACTTAAGGTAATTAGTCGTTGTAATTAATGATGTTTAAAGTTAATTAAATGGTTTAATTGGGTTTAAGTTAATAAAGTGATTCATTTAGAAGTGTTTATAAATAATATTTTATAAATAAAGCATACGATTTATAAAGAATATTTTATAAATATAATAAAAAGGATTTATGAACAATATTTTAAACATAAAGTAGATGATTTATAAAGAATATTTTATAAATATAATAGGAAGGATTTGTAAATGATATTTTATAAACAAAAGAAATTGAGTTTAAAGTCTATTTAATTATAAAACAAAGTTTAAAAGTTATGACCCATATAGCGATAGATGTAGTTTTGAAACTCTACGATTTCTTTACACGGAAAAAATTATCTACTTTAGACATTTGGAAACTCCTTTCAAGTACGATTTAGAAAGGTTATAAAATCAATTTAAGAAGGGTTTGGAATTATTCATATATATTTAAATAATGATTTGTAATTGGTTTGAAGAAATGTTTTGAATAAGAGGTGGGTTTATAGCAAAACAATGTTTTAAATGACAGTTGTTTTAACCTAATTAATATGGTTTGGAAAATATGGTATCTTCCTCGGTTTTGTAAATGTACTTATACCGTAGAGATAAATATATGGTTACATTTTGTAAGCATTGAAAATATAGTGTTTGTGAATATACGTATTCCGTTGAGATAAGTATACAAAAAACGATTTCCAAGTATTTACAAAGCGTTTAAATTAATGAAATATTAATTAAAGAGGCTTAGGGGTTACTGATGTGCTTAATCGAGTTTAATTTCCTATCAAATTCAATCCCTGATTTGTTTATTTTTTTATTTGATAATTAAATAACCGGCTGTCAAATCTTAGCTTAAATAGTCCTTCCTAATTGTGGTGGTATGAAAACTTTACCGTACTTAACATCAAAGAATATGACTTTAGAAATATCTAAGAGAAACACGTGAGTTATATGGCATAGTTATCTTCGATGATGTTATGTTGTGTGTATAAATCTCATTCTGTTCTCCTAGGACAAATGATAGAGATCCATCCACTTAAACAGTTAGAGGGTGATTCCCGCTCCTATGTATTGTCTGATTATTTCTAAAAGAACCAAAGTTGAGTTTACCGGAAAATCGTCGATTGGTTCTTGGAGCTACCGGTAAGTAGTGGAATGTACTTATAGAGATGACTTGAAACCATAACCACTCTGAAACCATATATGTGTTTGATGCTCTGGAAAAGGTTCAAGTTTGGTTTGAGATGATGGAATCGAAGTTGGAGCTTTTTGAAATGTCAGGGCTACTTGCTACTAATCCTAAGGGTGATTCCAAAATAGATGTAGTAGAAGTAGTGCCTTCGGTTTGTTCATATCCTGAACAACTTGTATGGATGGATGCTAGTAGTGCATTGATACATGGAGGGCAGTGTTAGCATTCCAAGTGGGAATTGCTAAGAGAGTAAAAGGTAAACGTGACCTCACAAGCCTCACAACCCGGTAAATGGCTAAAAAAGGATAGATGCAGCAGAGTTATGTGGTTCGCTACCATTAGGAGCATCATTCCTTAGATCTAGAGCAGAATTTTCGGTTTGGTATGCATGCAAAGGATAGGGCTAGGGTCTGGAATAGGTTTCCATAGCTGGTACGTAAGGGATGATGTAATCCAGTTGTCATGTTAAAGGGGCAACCGGCTCTGTGTTGGTAGGGGGCCATCGGTTGGCCCTCAGATACCATTTTCTAGAGGTGTACTGTATGAAAGGTATTTCTTACCTTGCTATGTTGGAATCCCATCTCCAATACAAGCCGTTACGGTTTTAGCTGTGCCCAACTATGTTGAAATGTGAGGTGCGAGCATTTCAACTATTTTATATATTTACTTTTAACCCCTGGACATTATTATAGTATCACTATATTTTCTATAAAAATATTTTGGTTATCATAAGGTAAAAACCCGTCTGTGTTTATGTGCGGCGTGGTCTTACAATATACCTTTATTTCAAAGATTTTGTAAAGTTGAGTAACCATTGATTGTGTTTCTCATGCAGGTTGTACCATACTGACTCGGGCATTGGTTTCCTATAATGTTCGGGTCAGCCCGAGCATATTTAAGGACACTTTGGAGCTATCAGTAGAAGAGCTGAATCCTTCAAGACGTACTTCCATATTTTTTTTATCTTCTGCTGTTTGTTTTCTTGTTGTATTTACTAGCAATTTATGGACAAATTGTTATAACTGTATAGGGCTGGTGATAGGATATTGGTACTCCGATTGATGTATGCATATGACAGTTCAATTTTTATTTTGTAAAGATCGTCTGTATATTAATTGATTCTTGTCATGTTTTGTGAGATTCTGTTCTGTCTTTCTTTTTTTCCCCCTAATGATATGTCTTTCCGGCACTTGGATGCTTGGCATGTGAATACCGTGGATGTACTAGTGTCGACTTCTAAGGATCGAAAAGGCGGGTTGTTACAAAATCTCATTCTCGGAACACTTAATATCCAAGAACATTTAAGGATAAGTGTTTACATTTATTTATACGATCCAATACTCATAGTTATATTCTCTTTTATAACATTA
This sequence comes from Allium fistulosum, assembly GCA_030737815.1. Taxonomy (NCBI): domain Eukaryota; kingdom Viridiplantae; phylum Streptophyta; class Magnoliopsida; order Asparagales; family Amaryllidaceae; genus Allium; species Allium fistulosum. The sequence continues at coordinate 145,993,427 of CM060908.1, read as the reverse complement.
ATCGACAAAACCCTTTATCCTAAATATTTCTACTTAGATGTTATAAGTATTCTTAACATTATGTAAATAACCTTTAAAAATTAAATAAAACCAAAATCTTACTTTTACTTTGAACAAGATTTCTCATAAGAATTAAGTTATGAATCAAATTACATAATTTCTCACAGTGCATGCCATTAACTTTGTTACTTTCAATCTCTCCTATAAGCTTAACATTTGCTATAGACATGACCATTCTTTTTACAATAAAAGTAAACAATATCCCACAACAAGGTTTTACCAGTATAAACGTTTTTCTTCCATTATGCATCCTTTTTCAAGTTCCACTATACCATAACATCATTAAACCAATTTTTTGAACGATCCTTTTCTTCTAGGCTCCTTATTCAAGAGACTACTCCGAACTGTATCACATAAGATAACTCCATTGACATTGGAGTCAATGACTCAACTGATGTTTTCAAACTCTTTGAAAGTGATATCATGAAAAAGATCTTGTAATTCATCATCAAATTTGGCATATATACTAACAGATCGATATACCATATCTGATATTTGTTCAAACGCTCTACCATAGATCTCTCTCCCTTTAGCCTCAACTGGGTTAATACCCAAACAAGAGAAACTGTACTATAGCATTCTCTAAATCATACAAAGAAACAATTTATCCAAGCCTTTGTGGATAGATAACTAATATACGGTTGAAAACTAAACCACCAAGGTACAAACGAATCGATGTAACCATCTTCTTCCATTTTATCTCCTCTTTACACGCGAGCTTATTTGGACACTGATGTGCACGTAAATGTGCATATTTTTACCACTATATTTATTCTAATTAATTCAAATAAATGATCATATTAGGTATTTTAACTTGTTTTAACCAAAATCCATATTAATTCCAAATTGTCACATATTCATCTTCATCCAAGGGAAAAATAGTCATTCTTTGTGCATAAATTAACTTGAGAAAATTTAATTAGAAATTTCGATACTATTTTGTAGGAATTTGATTTCCATTACAAGTGGTTTCATGAAGAAGATATGCATGCACAAAAAGAACACAAAGGAATGAAGATGGAAATAATTCAATGTGAAGATCATGGAGGACCCCACCTACCCACCTACCTTAATGTACACATTAGAGGCTAATGCACATGCTTATGGAATTAATGGCTTTATGTACACTTAAATGATGATTAATGGATGCTAATGGTTACTTGGCCACCACACTTCCTAAGGGGTAGTTTGCGCATTCCCCAAATTATGAATTAAGGTTTCATGCCTGTATAAATAACCCATTATGTTCATGTAACTTCCTTCCTTCTTAGTTCCTCTTTAGTTTAGTTTAGGCTCAAAAATAAACAAAGCTCTTCTCTTTCTCTTTTCATGGCTACTTAGCCATTTCTTTTATGTAATCTTTTCTTTTTGCAATTTTCAATACATGCTCTTTTCTTCTTTTGTTTATTTTCTTTCATATTAGTAGTGTAGATTTGTTTATTTATGCAAGTAGTGTAGATTTTCTTTTATGCAATTAGAATAATTTTTCCTTTCATTTTGCTTTCATGTTGTTAGCTACATTTGTTAATCAAATGACAAATATGAGAGGCTAAACCCCTTCAATTTAGGGGTAATGAAGCTCTCTAATTATGTAGCTTCAACTATTTGTTAATTCATGCTCTCTTTTTGTGCTTAATGATGATGATAGAAATGGTTTACTAGTTGTTTTTTGCTTTGAATTTGATAGCCTATATTGTTGACATCAAATAGGCTATGCTTAAACAATCACTAACACTAATTGCCTCTTCATCGAAATATGATTATGGCAAAAGAAAGTGATTTGAAATTAAAATTTGATGGTCTATATTTCTAATCAATATTTAATAGGCCATACTTAAAATAGATTTCATTTTCATTTTCATTGTCAAATTTCATGAAAGATAGTAAGTGGTTTAAGGGGTGTGTTATAGTTTGATGGCATATGTTGGCTAATCAATAGCACAAATATGCCATACTTATGATAAACACATCAATTAAAGCACTAATGACCATAAAAGAGAGATTATGATTTCATATGTGTTGAACTACATGATCTAGAGAGTGGATTTATTCTCTAGATTGTCATTTAACTCTTATATTTGCATCTTTTTTCTTTTAGTTAGTTGGCTAATTTTCTAATTCTCTAGCATAACTTTCACTCGACTTTGGTTTAATTTGATTGAATAGAATTTTAAAATCATCAATTCCCTGCGGATCGACCCATATTCGCCACGTACTACAAGTGTACGTCGTGCGCTTGCGGTTAAATTTATTTCTAAATTCGTTCGACGGTAAACCGATAGAAATTCCGTCGACGAACAAGTTTTTGGCGCCGTTGCCGGGGAATTGTTTTGATTTTGATTTTCTATTCTTCGAATTATTTTTGTTTGACTTTCGCGTGTTTGTTTTGTGTGTTTGTGCATTTAAAAAAAATTGTGTGTTTGTGTGCATTTTGATTTTGTTGTTTGTAGTTTGCTAGTTTTTTTTTCATTAGCATTTGCATTTTCTATAAAAAAAACATACACAATTTCATTTGAAAGGAAAAAAAATTCATTGCATTTTTTCAATTTCCATTTCTTTTACAATTTTCAATTGCAATTACATATACATTTTTTTACAACTACTTCTACATATACATTGCATTTTTACACTTCTCTGTTGCTATAACAAACTGTCACTGTGCATAACCACAAACTACCCACAACTTACATTGCCACTTCCCTAACACCAGACAGTGCAATTACCACCAAAACCACACTTCAACACTTCAAACAACTCCTTTTAACTCACTGCCTACCACTCTACAAACATTTGACAACCACCATCAATACTTCGACCATCCATATCACAGCTGCTCTGCACCATTCCAAAACACTGTGCACATATTGCCTGACCTATAGCGCATACCCGTCAGCAAATATCCTATAACCCGATACATCACAGTGCCATATTCCCCCACCCAGTTCACTGCAAACTTCTCAAAACTGTGCCAAACTTCCTCCACTATCACCAAAACAAAAACAGCTCCACCATTACAACCCACTTCAACAGCAATTCCATCTACATTTACATATCACATACTACCATAACTTCCACTATATCACCTGAAAGTTCATCCACTCATCACAAACAATTTCCTTCACTTGCCACTGTCAATCAAAATACATCACTTTATCACCTCACCCTACTTTTGTTTCCAAATTTCTGCCTCCACTATACCACTGTGACAATCTCCAATCACAACTGTCAACGGCCACAACACCTTACTATAGTTATATATTCACCCCTCCGATTCACCTACAATCTACCATTACTATCCCTTTCAACAACCACTACACTATAACATTTTCATAGCGCCACTACATCCACAAACATTCCACTTCAACAAATAACATTCCAGTCATTTCCATTTCTTACAGCAACTCATATCCCTGTGCACACCACAGTGCATCACAGTCTTGCATTTGCATCAAAGTTTCTATCTATCCAACAGAAACAGCCTGCCACCTGATAACCACTACACAAATATACATCTCCATCGTCAGCTACCTCAACTACCACTTCAATCCCACTCAACCTGACCACAACCCAAAGCCAACAGCTACATCAAATACCATCCATACAACATCTACACTAAACCTATCTCAATACTTCATCACAATCATCACCAGACTCCCAATCTTCACATTCTGCTATACTTCACAAACAAACATAACAGCTACTGTCCAGAACTCCTACTGACCAATACCATAGAACACTGCTACTGTCAACCACGTCAATCACCTGAACTGAACTGCACCCCTTCACCACTGTAGTCCATCACCAACATTCAACAACCTCTGCTACAAACCACCCCTACCATCACGTACTCGAACCAACAGCCTCACCGCCACAACACGACTTCCACTATGGAGAGCATCGAACAACACCCCAAATCAACCAAGTTCGAATCAATGATCAACCATCCAATCGCAAGTCCACTCGCAACATCATCAAACGCCTGAACCCCCTTCGATCGAACTCCATCAATCCTACTTGCCCCAATCGATGTTAAAGTCACTGAACTCCAACCGTAGTCACAAAATTCACAATATCAAACAACTTCCTCCAACATCCAATCGACTGCCATAAACTCGAAATCGCCAATCAATCGCCCAATCTTAGTCGAACCCGAAGGCCAACAACAACCCACGCGAACCACCTCGAACCGCAATCAAAGTCGACTACTCCACTGTTTCTAATTTTGCGATTTGCGATTGGCAATTGTTTGTGGTTTGTAATTTGCGTATTGAAGCTGCTAATTTGCGATTTGTGATGAATTTTTTACAAAGGGAGAACGAATGGGATAAGTGGATTTTGACTTAATTGGTTGTGGTTTGACCTATTAGTAGATTATAGGGCCGGGTTTTGGGCTGAAGTTGCTTTAAAGAATATTTTCTTTTTCTTTTTTCTTTTGTAACTTTGATTTGATTTTTAGTTTTTTTTATTTGTTTTATTTTTTTTAACTTGTTTTAGTTTTCAGTTTCACTTGTTTTTTTAGTAGTTCTACTTTTATTTTATTTATTTTTCCTCCCTCTCTTGTTTTAGTTTCTTCTTTAACATATTTAAAAAAAATAGTAAAACCTTACTTTTAAGTTTCCAAAAAAAAACAATTGTATATATCTTGTTTTAAATTTCAGGTTGCCAAAGCAGATTGGAAAAGTTGCTTGCTTCGCTCAACTGTTGCCCAAAAATAATTGCTTCGCTTTGCTTTATAAAAAGAAAAAAAAACTGCTTGCTTGATATATCAATTGTTTTTATTTGCCTTGCATTATATATATCTCTTGTTTTTATTTTAGTTGCATTGTTGATTGCTTGCATTTGCATATATATATATATATTTTAAAAAAAATTCAAAAATTAAAAAACAAAAAAATTCCATTCGTAATTGCATTGTTAATACACGTTTAATTTTTGCATTGCATGTTAGAATCTTGATTAATAATAATGATAGCTCTTAATTGTATATTGGCAAATTGTCTTCTTTAAACAATTTAATTTCTTGGTGTCTAGGCTACGGCAGAGTAATAACCATTTATAAATATTACGGTGATTCGTAAATATTATAGTGGTTGTTCCTCTAAAGGTACTTAAACCTTCGGCTGCATTGCTATGGTGATTCGTGGTGCACCGATAACTCCTGCCCGTTACCTGGCTGAGAACTATCTTGTTGATTTAAGACAATTTGTAATTATACAATTTTGGGTTAACTCAGGATAAATCATTTGTAATTAAACCTTGTATTCATTTAGTTGCATTAGTTCATGCATATTTAAAAAAAAACAAAAAAAAATTCAAAAATCCAAAACTAAAAAAAATTGTAAATATTCCTTTCCAAATTTTTAAATCCTTTTTCTTTGAAATTTTGAAAATCCAAAAAAAAATTAGAAAAAACCAAAATCAAAAAAAAATTATAAAACCTTTTCAAAAACAAAAAAAAATTGAAAAACCAAAAAACAAAACAAAAATCAATTTCCCTTTTGAAAAATAAATTATATTTGTAAATATTTTTCCATTATAAAAGAAAAACAAAAAACATTCTTGAAAATGTTCGAATTTCCATATTCACTTGAATTTTACAATAGTTGTGAAAATCAATATAATCCATATGATTTCACTCCAAATTCGTATGGATATTTTAACAACAACTATTGCTTAAATGATTCATATTTTGAACCACAAAATTTTCAAAACGATGAACAACCCTCAGATCTTGAAAAGAGCATTTCGTCTTTACTTGAAATCTCTACACAACAAAATCAAATGATAAATGATTTGTGTAATTCATATTTGGGCAATGATTCAAATCAAAGTTTTCAAAATAATCAAAATTTGAATTCAATTCAAAATTCAAACGATTTCGAGTATAACCCATGCCAATTCAATTGTGAACTCCAAAATGAATTTCAAAATCAAAACGAAAATGTGATCCACTTTTCAAATAATTTTGGCAATGGGAATAATCTCGACTATGATGCAAGTGAAAATTTTTGTTCTCAACAAATGCAAATCAAAAATCCTCAAGCTAATAATTATAAATTGGATTTTGTTGAACAAATGAACGAAATTTAAAATGATCACATGGATTCGTTATTTGAAACTTATATGAAACAATGTGAACAACAAAACCAAATCCCAACGTGTGACAAGTCAAGTAATAATCCACCTTTTACCAAAATCGACGATTTTCAAATAACAACTTTTGAAATTGAAAATGTAAATCTTAACGAAGTTGTTAAAAATACGGTAATTGAGTTGGATTTCAATTCTTTTGAGGGTGTGGAACCAAATTTAAAATTCGATCTTCCTTTTTCCGATTTCGAAAATTTGAATACAACAACTTTGGATTTTGCACTCGACACATGTAATAAAGCTGTTGATAATCCAATAAAGGAAGTCGAATTCAATGAACATGATTTCTTTGGAATTTTCGAAAATGAGTTGTTAAATTCTGAAGGGGAAGATTTACATCACCATTTTGATTTTGAAATCGATAATTTTGAAGAAGTTTTCAATGATAAACTTGAATTTCAATTTGGTGAAAATAAATGTAAATTTCAATCAATTGTTTTATCAACCCCAAAAATCATTGAAAACAAAACAACTCGTTCAATTTTCAATAAAACGACATTCGTTTTTCCAAATCAACATTCAACTTCGAAATCTTGTATGGTTTGGTTTTCCGAGCTTAAGTTGTGTCTCGTATACTTGACGAGACAAATGAATCGGTCTTTGGAAGATCGTTTCATTTACTTCTTGACGATATACTTTCTGAACTCTTGTAAATAATAATCTTTTCGTTTTCATGTAAATATAGGTCATCTTTTTTTTTCTCCTTCCACTTGGGTTGACTGTGGGGACACAGTCAAAATCAAGTGTGGGGGGAGACTTATCTTCATATTTAATTTTTCATGATTTATTTTTGCTTTTTCTTTTAAAAACTCAAAAAAAAAAATCCCAAAAACAATTTTTTTAAGCATTTTGATTTATTTTTAAAGAAACGCTATAAGATAAATATATGGTTTTGGTTTATTAAATTGAAATTTTTGAAAATTTATTCGTCTTAACAAAAATAAAAATGAAGTTTGATTACAAATAATAATGGTTTAACTAGTATATAGGAAGATTCATACGTGATAATTATGAAATATATCCTAATTGAAAATCTTTGTTTTAAAAAGTGGTTGATTTAAAGTAAAGGATATAACATTTTTTTTGTCTTCTAAGTTAAATGATGCTAAGATGATTTTGCGAAACTCTCTCCCTAAAAAAACAAAAACACAAAAAAAAATTCTTGTATATATGTATATATTTTCTTAATAAACACATAGAGTCATGTGTTCACACTCGTGTGTTCACTCGCCATGCTCTGTACCCTTCTCACGTAAGCCCGAAAGGCAGTGCACGATCGGTATATCTGGCCTCAGTTTATCTGAGTTAAGTGTGTATATAAAAATTATTTTACTAATAACGCCTACAGTCAATAAGTGTTCACACTCGTGTGTTCACTCGCCACGCTCTGTATTCCCCTCACATCAGTCCGCAAGGCAGTGCATGGGTAATATATCTGGCCTCAGTTTATCTGAGTTAGGCATATGTAAATATTGTTAATATTAGCAAAATTTTCAAAAGAAAAATGGAGAGAGTAAGCAAATGAAATCCAAGCACTATTTTAACTTATTTGATTTGATTTGTTATTGAAAAGAAATGAAAAAATACCACTTTGATGAACTTTGATAATCGATAAGAATCCTTTTCATAGTTACACTACGTAATCAACCGAAACAACGAGTTAAACTATAGTCTATTTGCTTTGATAACTTGATTTTTATTGGAAATTTTGACAAGTAAAATGACTTAAATTTTCAAGATAATAACCAAAACCTATATTTAACTTATTTGTGTCAATTTAAAAATAAATCCTTCATTGTAAATATTTTCAAAAACTAGCATTCATCACCTTGTAAATAAATCTTGCATTGTGTAAATACTTTCACCTGCATTTGGATTTTGTGGGTAGTACCCGCTGAAAACCCTCACGAGACAACACTCGTCCTATTGGGGACACCCAGAGGTTTAACGGCTTGTTGCATACGCTCAATGCAATCGTGCTCCCTACGAAAATGGATTTATCTTAGTTTTTCTTTATTCGAGGACGAATAAAAAGATAAGTGTGGGGGTATTTGATGTGCATGTAAATGTGCATATTTTTACCACTATATTTATTCTAATTAATTCAAATAAATGATCATATTGGGTATTTTAACTTGTTTTAACCAAAATCCATATTAATTCCAAATTGTCACATATTCATCTTCATCCAAGGGCAAAATAGTCATTCTTTGTGCATAAATTAACTTGAGAAAATTTAATTAGAAATTTCGATACTATTTTGTAGGAATTTGATTTCCATTACAAATACTATTTTGTAGGAATTTGATTTCCATTACAAGTGGTTTCATGAAGAAGATATGCATGCACAAAAAGAACACAAAGGAATGAAGATGGAAATAATTCAATGTGAAGATCATGGAGGACCCCACCTACCCACCTACCTTAATGTACACATTAGAGGCTAATGCACATGCTTATGGAATTAATGGCTTTATGTACACTTAAATGATGATTAATGGATGCTAATGGTTACTTGGCCACCACACTTCCTAAGGGGTAGTTTGCGCATTCCCCAAATTATGAATTAAGGTTTCATGCCTGTATAAATAACCCATTATGTTCATATAACTTCCTTCCTTCTTAGTTCCTCTTTAGTTTAGTTTAGGCTCAAAAATAAACAAAGCTCTTCTCTTTCTCTTTTCATGGCTACTTAGCCATTTCTTTTATGTAATCTTTTCTTTTTGCAATTTTCAATACATGCTCTTTTCTTCTTTTGTTTATTTTCTTTCATATTAGTAGTGTAGATTTGTTTATTTATGCAAGTAGTGTAGATTTTCTTTTATGCAATTAGAATAATTTTTCCTTTCATTTTGCTTTCATGTTGTTAGCTACATTTGTTAATCAAATGACAAATATGAGAGGCTAAACCCCTTCGATTTAGGGGTAATAAAGCTCTCTAATTATGTAGCTTCAACTATTTGTTAATTCATGCTCTCTTTTTGTGCTTAATGATGATGATAGAAATATTTTACTAGTTGTTTTTGCTTTGAATTTGATAGCCTATATTGTTGACATCAAATAGGCTATGCTTAAACAATCACTAACACTAATTGCCTCTTCATCGAAATATGATTATGGCAAAAGAAAGTGATTTGAAATTAAAATTTGATGATCTATATTTCTAATCAATACTTAATAGGCCATACTTAAAATAGATTTCATTTTCATTTTCATTGTCAAATTTCATGAAAGATAGTAAGTGGTTTAAGGGGTGTGTTATAGTTTGATGGCATATGTTGGCTAATCAATAGCACAAATATGCCATACTTATGATAAGCACATCAATTAAAGCACTAGTGACCATAAAAGAGAGATTATGATTTCATATGTGTTGAACTACATGATCTAGAGAGTGGATTTATTCTCTAAATTGTCATTTAACTCTTATATTTGCATCTTTTTTCTTTTAGTTAGTTAGCTAATTTTCTAATTCTCTAGCTTAACTTTCACTCGACTTTGGTTTAATTTGATTGAATAGAATTTTAAAATCATCAATTCCCTGCGGATCGACCTGTATTCTCCACGTTCTACAAGTGTACGCCGTGCGCTTGCGGTTAAATTTATTTCTAAATTCGTCCGATGGTTTTCTAAACCGATAGAAATTCCGTCGATGAACAGACACCTTCAATCTGTTTATGAAAATCATCACCAGATAAAATATCCTATATCATAGACTTTCAGTTACCTTTTTTCTCATTTAAAGGATCAATTTTAGAAACTAAAAATGTCTGTGACATTTTACAAATTTCTAGATCATAAAATAATTGCAAGTGTTATAATGATTAGCCATTGATACTACTAGTTAGAGTTTGGTTGTGCAAAACCTGATAAATGATAAATGGATCGGGGAACTGTGTCTAATATGTCTTTCAAATTTACATATATAGGTTAAAATGGCATGAATGTATGCTACTAAGAGTTTTTTAATAAGCACCCAATCTGCAACCTTTGAGTGTTACTATATACATATGTATGTATGTATGTATGTGTGTGTGTGTGTGTGTGTATATACACATATATGAATGCATATTAAATAGAATTTCAGTTGTACAGTTTAATTTGAGTGCTACTATACTCACCCACTTTTTCATTCTCTCACACACCTCCTCAATTCACCATTATTCAATAAAATACTTTTATCATCCTCATGCATCCACCTCTCTCTACTTTATTGGTTTTAAAAAGAAAACAAGTATTCATTATTTCATCTTTTAAAAAATAACCCTTGGTGAATCTCAGATCTCACCAACTTCGCTTTAGTTTCCATAAGCACCTGCCAATTTGAAATACAAACATGAAATTATGATTAATTTATAATTATCCAACCATAATACGGGTGATGAATTTGTGGAGTATACATCATTTTTTATGATAATATGTATGTTTTTATATTTGATTTTTGTTTTAGAGTATGTTAAAGTTTAAAAATCATCAAAGCATAATTTTGTTTCTAATTAAATTATCATCACAATATATGAAGATTCTTGAATTTTAGATATGGAATACTCAAACAATATGGAAGTTTTTAAATTATAGGTATTTAAGAATCACAATAAAAAGGAAAATAATTTAATGTAAGGAACCATATTTATCAAATCTTTCAATATCGATTACATAATAAAAAAATCTAGAAACCAACAAGATTTAGTGCGTAAATAACAAATATTGTTGACGCCAAAAATGGGCATCAGCATCCAATAGAATCTAGTAGAGATTAAAAGAAGAATGAAATTAAAACAGAGCAAAAATCATAAAGTAACACATAGATTTTATAATGGTTCAACAATCTTGGCCTACGTCCACTTCATATTTTTATTGATCTTCCACTTGATTATGATTACAAGAATGCTTGGATTAGCTCGGATCCATTACTACAAAAGTGAAGAATAAAAATGGCAGGGCCTCGGCAAAGAATGCAGGATCTCTTTTTTGACGCATGCCTACTGTATTTATAGAAGAAGACGTGCACAGATCGGACTGAAATTTTGGCTGAAGGTTCGAAAGATCAAGACAAGGCTATCAAAAAATTTGTCGACCCATTGGGGCCCACAATAGGGATCATACCAATCCCTATTAATGCATCCAAATGGGCTGCAATCCCTATGAGGGATTACTCATGATGTTAGCTACTTGCTCCACAAATTTTGTGCAATTCCGACGTACAGTTTTTAAGATATCGCATTTTCCGTTAAGTAGTGTTGCTTGAATTCTGATTTCTACCGAGGTACCGATCCCTCCAATCTCTTTCAAATGCCATGCGATCCCTAGGGGAGCTTCTCCACATTGTATTATGCTTAACCTCTAAGTTTCATGCCAATTGGGTTAGTAGAACTCGAGTTATTGATCAATCTTTGTTGCAATATGTTGTGAAGGCTCTTTATAGTCGATCCCTATGGAGGGATAGGTACCGATCCCTCCAACTTGCTCCAAATGCCATGCAATCCTATAGAGTGTTCCACATGTTCTAATTAGCTTATATACCAAGTTTCATATTGATAGAATCTATAGATTTCGAGTTATTGATCGATTATTGTTGTAATATGTAGTGAAAGCTGAATATAGATGATCCCTTTTATACCGACCCTTTTATAGGTGAAGTAATTTGCCCATAACTTGAGCATACGAACTCCAAATGACTTAAAACTTGAAATGTAGCCTCATGGGGCCTTCTTTGTCACTTAATAACGATCTCACTAAGTTCGGGACAAAAATTGAGGATATGTACCGATCCCCTAAGGAAAGGGATAGGCACTGATCTCCCACCTAGGGGTGGCATTATTCCATACTTAGAATATTCTGGAGAGTCTATCTCTTAGCCTCGGTTGATCGCCGTTTCATATCATTGCATGTGCTTGATCTCCAAGCCTAATAATTTTCTCTCTAGGCTGTCTTCCACGATGATCGTCTAGTCTAACTTGTCCAATCGGTCTGAATATAGCCGGACCAAAAGGCCGGATAACACTTGCCCCCCAAAGTACGTCTTGTTGCGTACATGACGTGCTTTGAATTGAAGCAAGTTAGAGTCATCGGAAAGAAATCCATTCGGTTTCTTGAATAGTCGCTATCCTTCCGTTGAATCATCTTCCCAAAGTGTTGTATCCCTCTTTGATCGTCGTGACGCTTGGTCGATTTCCAATTGTATAAATTTAGGATTGTATTCCATTAGTTTCTATCTATGTCCGGTTCTACAGGGCTAGTTAGCTTTGGCTATCTGATCCCGTCTTTTTATTAATAACTCCAAGTGAAAATTCAATTTCTGTCGATTTCAAGAAATTGAATTTTTTGAATATACACGTGCACTTCAGGTACACGTTCTTGTCATCGGCTCTCGGATGCGTTTTATACACTCACGAGTCATCACCAATTCCTTCTAGTTTAATTGCAATTCTATTGCAATTCCTTGTTCATATTTTTTATGAAATAGGGGTTGTAATCAGCCACTCGATGAGAGGGGACTTCAAGTTCTACGGGATGATGGCCTTGGAGCCGTAAGCAAGGGTGAATGGAGTATGGCCAGTTGTGGACTCGTGGGTGGTTCTGTAAGCCCATAATGCTATTGGGAGTTCATCCACCTATTTACCTCTAGCTTTTTCCAAAAGTTTCTTTAGAATTGACTTTTTGATTTTGTTCACAGCTTCAACCTATCCATTTGCTTAAGAGCGAGCAACCACTGCAAATCTTTTAAATATGGTATCTTCAACAGAAGTCTTTAAACTCAGTACTATCGAATTGAGTCTCTTTATTTGTTACAATAGTCCGTGGAAGACCAAAGCGACATATGATGTTTCAGACAATAAAGTTGATTACTTTCTTGGTCGTGATTGTAGCTAAAGGTTCCGCCTCGGCCTATTTGGTAAAGTAATCAACTGCCACAATAACATACTTCGCACAACCTTTAGAGATTGGTAGTGAACCGATTATATCTATACCACACATGCGAACGGCCATGGTCTGACCATTTGCATGATTTCTATTGGCAGAGCTCTCGAGACTTTTGCATATATTTGGCATTTATCACATTGCCTTACATAATCACCTACGTCTCAATTTATAGTTGGCCAGTAATACCCATAACGGAGTATTTTCTTTACCAGAGTTTGCCCCTAACATGATCACCACATTCTCCTTCATGAACTTCTCTTAAAACACGTTTTATCTCATCATGGGCGATGCACCGGAGTAAAGGGACTGAGAAACCTCTCTTATACATGACTTCTTTTTGCATAATATATCGTGAAGCTTTGCGAAGGACCTGTCGCATTTCATTTCTTTTATCAGGAAGGACCCCGTGAAGTAAATAGTCTTTAATTGGAGCCATCCACGATTCCCTTTCAAATTTTGCCTCCAGTACTTGATCGATTTCCATCATGTTTATATTTGGGGTATCCAATACTTCGATCGGTACCAAACCCATCTGTTGTGCATTGCTGGTACTAGCGAACTTTGCCAATGAATCAGCCTCTCTGTTTTGATCACGTGGAATATGTGAAATGTAATGACATTCAAATTCTGCCAACAACCTATAAACTTGGGTAGATAAGGGGCAAGCCGTTTTCCCTTAGCCTGACAGTCTACTCTAACTCGATACACCACCAATTGTGAATCACAAAAGATTTCAAGAGATTTAACTCCAAGTTCTTTAGTGAGTTTAAGTCCAACAATCAAAGCTTCATACTCAGCTTCGTTGTTTGTTACTGGGAAATCAAGCTTCAAAGCATAACAAATCGACTGGTTTTCAGGAGTTACAAGCATAATCCCAGCCCCAAAACAATGATCATTAGATGCTCAATCAGTATATAACTTCCATCATATGGTAGGGGTTTCACTTCCTTTTGGAAGATCAACCTGCACAGTAAACTCTGCTATAAAGTCTGCCAAAGCCTATCCCTGGATAGTTCTTCGAGGGAGATAAGTAATGTCGAATTGGCCGAGCTCAACGTTCCATTTGAGTAACCTCCCAGACGTCTCAGGTCGTTGTAGGACCTATCGTAACGGCTGGTCGATGTAAATATTGATTGGATGTGCCTGAAAGTACGGACGAAGTTCCGTGATGCAATTAGCAAGAAATACGCCAATTTATCTATTTTTGGATAATTCCTTTCCGCTTATGTCAATTGTTTACTGACGTAAAACACCGGCCTTTTCCTCATGAACCAAGGGGACACTTACAGCGTGTGCTGATATAGCCAAATAAATGAACAACTCCTTATGATTTACTTGCTTTGACAAGATAAGGGGTCTCTCCAAATGATTCACCAGAGGTTGGAACATGTCTTTACAATCCTACGTCCATTCGAAGTTTCTTTTTTCCCTTCCTAATCAAATCATAGAAAGGAATGCATTTGTCAGTAGCTTTGGAGATAAATTGACTTTGGACAACGACCTTCCCATTTAGGCTCTATACCTGCTTGATTGTCTTTGGTACTTGGATGTTTCGAATTGCTTGAATTTTCTCGTGATCGGCTTCAATTCCATGAGAGTTGACGATGAAACCCCGAAATTTCCCTAGCGCAACGCCGAAAGAGCATTTTAAGGGATTTAGTTTCATTTCATATTTTCGAATAAAACTGAACATCTCCACTAAGTCATCGATGTGGTCATTTGATGGTCGTGACTTCATAAGCATATCCTCCGCATATAATTCCATTGACTACCCGATCCACTCTTTGAACATCTTATTGACCAGTCTCTGGTAAGTAGCTTCAGCATTATTTAGTTTAAACGACATCACAACATAATAATATAGCCCTAGATTTGTAATGAAGCCGGTGTGCTTCTAGTCGAGGACGTGCATCATGATCTGGTTGTATTTGGAGTACACATCCATAAATGATGGCAGTTCATATCCAATGGTTGAGTCTACCAACTGATCGATCCTCGAAAGTGGGAAGTTATCTTCAGGGCATGCATTGTTTAGGTAAGAGTAGTCGATGTATGTTTGCCACTTTCCATCAGCTTTTCTCACATGAACTGGATTGGACACCCATTTCAGCAGAGAGTGTCATGGGTAAACCTGTTGTTTTTGAGTTTATCCACTTCCACTTTAAGTGTAGCAGATCTCTCCGGATCCATGATGCATTGCTTTTATCTCACTGGGACATGTCTCGGGTCGATATTCAATGCATGGCTCGCGATAGTCAGATTTCATGCATGTCAGAATGGGTCCATGGCGAAGACTTTGAAATGCAAGGGCTATTTGCTACTAACCTCGAGGATGATTCCAACATGGGTGTAGTGGAGATAGTGCCTACGGTTCGTTCATCTCCTAAACGACTTGTATGGATGAGTGCTGACATTGTGTCAACATATGGAAGACAATGTTAGCATTCCAAGTAGTAATGCTATAATAAAGGTAAATGTAGCCTCATGCCTCATCAATTGGAAATGACCAAAACAAGGTATGCATCAGGGCTATGTGGGTCGTTCCGATTAGGGTATGTCATCACCATATCTAGAATCGATATTTGACCCATTTTGTATGCTCCGGTACGGTTATTGATCCCAACCGTGGTGGTGATGTATTCGGTACTACTAGTCAAGTGGTAGGTCTGTTCTTTCTAGTAGGGGTACAAGATGTTCTTTTCAGACCCTAGGTTTATTTTATCTAGAGGTGCACCTTCGGAAGGTAGTTCCTTACTTGGTCATGTATGGAATCCATTTTCCAATAAGTGCTTTTGGTATTAGTTGTATGCTTATTATGCTGGATTTAATTAATGTAATAATTTCGGCTATATTCATTATTTACTTGAAAATCTTAGACATTATCATAATATCACTAGATTTCTATATAAAGTGTTTTGGTTATCGTAAGGTAAAAACTCATCTATGTTTATTTGCGGAGTGGTCTTACGAGATACCTTTGATTTTTCAAAGTGTTTAAAGAAAAAATTAAGTTTTTTTGAGTTTACTCGCACCCGACCCATGTCTAACCCGGAGTTTTATTTTATTTTCCTAAAACCCTTGGGTACTCAAATTTGTATGAGTAGCCAAGTGATTCAGGGTTCTTATGGAAACATTTTAAACGAGCTGGACTAGGTGCCTTCACCATTAGCTAGTTATTATCTTATTCCGCTGTGTTTATATATGATCTATGTATTTTATATGGGTAGGTAGTTATAACTATCCATTGAAGTTGTAATGTAATGACTCTGATGTATTATTATTATGGAAATGACAATGTAATATCCTTTGTTATCTGTTATATGTTGTTCTAATTCGTGGTGAGATTTTGTGATTGTGTAGTTTTCTTCTTATCTTTCTTTTTATTCTGTCCTTAATGGCTCGTTTTCAATGCAAGAAAGGCTGTCCAAATTATACATTTCAAAACCTAGATCCGACCCGATTCGAACTTCGGTTCGGGTTGGGTCGGATCGGTTTCGCTTCGTTTAGGTAATTACACTATATATATCAATGTTTTTTGGTTGGGTCTTTCGAATCGAGTAAGGTCGGGTATGACCGAGTCTTTATTGTATTTTTTATCACCCAAACCCGACCCGAGACCCATCGGTCCTTTTTGGATTTGGGTCTTTTCTGTTCGGTTTTGTGATTGTAATTGCCAGCCCTACATCTTCCTTGCTAATTACTCCTTAATGACATATTTAAGCTAATCAAAGTAGGAAAAATGGTTGCTTTTTGATTGAGAAGTGGATTAATGGAAGCCTGTATCAGTTTTGAAAAGTAGAAAAAGTGATTAGGAACCGTCCCATTTCTCCAATAATGCAAAAAACCCGAAATGGATTATTGGGCCTGATCCGGGCCTGACTAATTACCCACTAATCCGGCCAGAAACTATTCAAACTTCAAAAGGTCATATCTCCTAATTGGAAAGTGTAAAAAGCTATTATGACTACTGTGCAAAAAGAGAAACTATCATATCTTTATAATGGAAGTAGTCTCGATCCCCAGTTCGGCTTCTATCAAAAGTTATAGATCTTACAAGTTTTTAGGGTCAACGTTGTCCAATAAAATTCTAAAGATGAGAAAGGTCACCATTTAACATTTCTCAAAGTTATAGTTCATACTACCCAATATGAATTTAAAAATAATATTTACGATCCTTCAATACGCAAAATACAGGTCGTTATAAGGTGCTCTGACTTTGGTCCATGAGGCACATATTCTAATCCTACGTAATACATGATTCGAATCACTAGACATACGTTGACTTGTAGGATATTATATACTACATAAAACTTGTAACACAACTATGTACTACCACCTAATTGTAATACAACTACGTACTACCATTTAAGTATCCAATTTTAAAAAATAACTATAAAAAAGATATGATCATCTAAAATAAACGATGTTACATAAATGTGGTTGCATAATGTGGTGACACAAATGTAGTTAAAATTGCTATATGTAAAATTATGATTTTCGAAACTTTATTTTTAGTAACAACATATGTCGTAAGAAATTTTATTAAATTTATGATTTAGTGGTGAAAACAATTGTTAAATCAGAATAAACTACAAAATGTTATCACAATTTAAAAATTTATGATCACCTAATGGTTTTTTTTTAGGCTACGGTTGACCAGCAAGGTTTGCACGGGTAGCTGACCGTGGCCGCAGGCGCAATCATGGTGCCCATAGCAGTTCACTTTAGTTAAAACCCATCTTCGTTGATATTATTTTCCCCTTCGGTAACACCTATTTAAATTAACAATAGCAAAATGTCGGCCAACGGCGGAGCTTCATCTCTGCTTGCGAATCTTCCATCTCGTGGTTTGCTCTCCTCCTCCGGCCTTTCTTCCGATTTGGTACTCTACTTTTCTCTTTTAAAATCTCTTTTGCTCCTTATAGTTTTCAGTATCTTTAATCCTAAATTGAGTTAAATGATTGTAGAGTGGAACCAGGCCTTATATTTGTACCCATGATACCTCACCTCCTGGTAAAAAATTTCTTTCCTGCGGGTATCTCTATATTTTAGCTTTATAACTGTTGCTAATTTTTGTTGTTGGTGGCGTAGAGGACCAAATAATTGCCATGGACGCATCCAACATTTTGATTAGGTCTCTTATGATTAGCAAACAAAAGAATGAATCGAAGGACAAAAACAAAGGAAAAAGGTATGATTCTGCTAGCTAAACTCCTGTTTTCAGCATAATTTTATAGATTTTAAGAAGTTGTTTTTTGTTAAATGTAGTGTACTTGTATTATTAATTTACAGTAATACAGTAGTATTTCCTTAATTACAATCTTACGTACAATGCTCTTGTCTCATGAAAATGATGCAAAACATTTGTTACTTTTTCTACCTTGCCTTGTGGCGTATGTGCGTACGCACAAACAGTGCAAAAGGAATTCTGTATCCCGATTTTGTAAGCTACAGCGTAGTATCCATCACCATATTTACAGTCTCTACACATTTTCCTTCCAAAGAATATATTGTAAAAGTTGATCTTTGTAGTGTTTTTAAACTAGCTTGTTGGTTATAAAAGTAGATCCTATTCAATATACTGATATTTCGGCAAGATAAAATAAATATTGGGTAAATTTAGATGAAAGTCTCTAAGCAGATCAAATAATAATATATTTTTCTCCAAATCCATAAGCATGAAAAAAGAATAAGAAGAAAGAAAAAAAAAACATGGTATTTATTTTATATCTACCCCATTTTCATTTCCGAAACACGCATTGAGGAATCATTGCTTTTAGCATATCCGTTGTCGGTTGGTTATATTCCTTGCTTTTCTGAAACTGAATATCATAATAATTTGGATAATCTTTTATTTATTCACCAGCACATTAGCCTTTTACTTGAATCAGTATCAAATCATATCACCTTTTTATATGTGAGCGCACGCGTATGTGTATGATATGCATATTCGCACGCATATACACGCACACACACTAGTGCGCTATTACATGATTATACAGAAATTTGCACAGACAAAATGCTATGAATTTCAGCTTGCTATTGGGTCTAGCCCTAATGGGTTCATCTGATGCAAAATTTTCATATTTAACAAATATAAAGCATAAAATTCTATTTGGTTTTGGCAGATCTTCTGGAAAAGCATTCGAGGAAAAAACGCCATCTAAAAGAGCGAAAAACACCACTTCTTCTACCCTTGATCGACAAGGTAACATTCAATTGTTTCAAAGAAACGACGTAATAATTGTTTTTCATTTTATTCATTTCATATCTTATATTACCATAGTTTATTTGTCGGTTTGCCTCCTTTTTTGTTAATCACATGGATCAACATAGATATTCCATATTTTTTTCTAACAAGCAAGAAAAAAATTAACTGCTTGTCATGCACTTGTGTACGCCTGAAGAATGATGTCAGACAATATGAAGGCAGAAGAGCTAGCAACTGTGGTGTAGTTTCCCTTGTTAGTTATATCCATAGTTATTTAAAGCGCACAAAGGTGCAAAAGTTCTTTGAAGCCTTGGTGCACAATGCACATCTCTTTGAAATAATGCCAAAGCAAGTCATTATATATGTGCGTGCACGCGCGTGTGCGTGTGTGCGTGTCATCACAATCTAACCAAACGGCATGATTCCAACAAAGATTACCAGATAAGTTACACTAAAACTTTATCATATTGCATAAACATAGAAATTTGAAATTAGAAGTTGTAAATATATGATCATTAATATGTTAATATTGTAATCAAATATAAAGATGTAAAGAAACAAAGCTGTGAAGTATGAGACAATATATGGAGAAAGTATGACACAAAGTGGTATCTTGGATTATTTTAACAAAATGAAAGGAGACTCAGTTTTCTACCATGATTGTGTAAGAATGAGAATGGAATATTTTTCTTATTTGTTAACAAAATGAATGTCACCCAGTTAACATGAATCTGTACGCTATTTATAGACATATTGAATACATAAATCTGTAGCACATGTCCATTCACCATGTGATTAAATCAGGTTAGAACACTTTCTTTTGGATGGGAGATTTATTGTGATAATTATCTCGTTAAAATATTGTTACAAATATTCTGTTGGACAAAACCTAGATGAAGAAAAAAGAGTACAAGATTCAGAAGAAGAATTTTATATGTTAGCTAGTGCCTCATTAAAATATCGTTAGACAAATCAAATGAGATAAAACCTAACAAAGGAAAAAGTACAATACCCACATATTTATAAGCGTTGCACCCTTTGATTAATTTTTGACTAGTGACGGTGGTCGATTATACTTTTTTTGTGTTGATACAACTAGCAAATTTCCAAAGTTTTCATCAGCTTCGCTTTTATAAATAGATAATGATTTGAGTGCATCGATTTGTTGAGTTTGAATTTCGTTGTTCTTGTAATGTTCATGTGTGTAGAAGAATTTTGACGGTATATGCTTTGTTCTGTTATCTTTGATATATTCTTCTTTGGTTTGAGCGATACACATTATTGTCTTCATATGTTTTGGTTAGAATTTTAGTAGCTGTACATAACTTGTTTGAGCGATACACATATTATTGTCTTCGTATGTTTTGGTTAGAATTTTAGTAGCTGTACATAACTTATTCTCCCGAGATGGTCAATAATTAAAGAAACAAACAGTAAATCACGAGACAATCTACATGTGAAACTATGCAGCAAATCACTGCGAAAACCTTGCTAAATCCCTGTTAAGCGTTCAACACTCTTTAGTCGCTACACTTTTTACAGTTTAGCACTATTAAATAGCGCATTCACTTAAAATCGTGCTATTTACAACTAAACCCGCTAAATCGAATTTTTTTAATACTTTAGCAGTTTTAATATAGAAAAATAGTTTAATCAGTTTTCTTTTAAACAAAATCAACAAAGTTAGGGTCTAAGTTCAAGATCCAAGCACGCAGCATAGGTTAGAACATTATTGCTATTCCTTAAGTCTACATTGCATGATCAAGGCATTCTTGGATTTTGTTAAATGAAAGTAAACAATGTTCCTTTTTCATATACCACTGATGTAGGATTGATAATAATCCAGTTTGTAAAATGTATTTTTATCTTTAACATAGCTTTTTGCACATACGATATTTTCCGTTGTATCTTTGCTTTATCTCCGCTTTATTCCCGCTATGTTTTTTCCACTACCACCGCTATAAAATAGCTTAGGGCTTTAACGACACAAATGAAAAGGTACGTGGCAAAGTAATATCTTAGACTATTTTAACGAAATAAATAGAGACTCGGTTTTTATTCATGGTTGATAACAATGAGAATTGAACATTTTTCTTGTTAACAAAATGAATGTCACCCGGTTAACATGAATACATACACTTTTCATAGACATATCGAGTACATGAACCTTTAACATGCGGTCGTTCCCCAGTTCACACAACAAAGTCATTTTAAGAGCAAAAACAGAAATTAAACACTTCAAATAAATTCTCCATAATGTGCAGGTCTATTTATATGCAACAATAATTAAAAAAAGGGTAGATCCCTAGTTTTGATGTGGTTGTAAAATAAAGTTGATGGGCCAATAATTATGTAAACTAAGCCCTTATATTTAGAAAGTGAAAAGTGAATGCTAACTTGCATTTATTGAAAAGTTCTTCAAAAATTATATGGAATTGGATAATGATAAAAAATGAAATTGCTTGATAAAGCTAATAACTACTAGCTCAAATGACAAAAGGTAAGACGCTCTAGACTGAGGTTAGAGGTCTTGGGTTTAGACATTGAGACATCAAAATGAATACGCTACTTGAATACTCTAAAAATAAAATTAAAACATATGTAATAAAACATATGTAATAGCAACTGCACATACTTACTAAAAGTGTCGATTTTTGTATTTACATTTCTTTCCAAAGGGAGCTAGTAAGCTTACGCTTCAATAATAATGACATAGTTTGCATATTTATTGATTGGGGTACTTTTTCATGTATTTTTCTTCAAAACAACAACATTAAAGATATGGATCTAAATGCTCAAGGCCCAATAATAAAAGGTGTGAAATTGTTTGAAACAGGTCCGTATGGAATATTGTCCTTCGTATCATTTACTATTTTGGCTTCAAAAGAATTCAATTTTTTCGTTTAACATTCTTTAGAACTAAAAAATGAACACAAACCAATTAAAAAAACACAATTATATAAAGATAACACATTTTCTATGTCTTTTAGATTTGTGAATAAAAACTTGGACTATCACATGTGGTTGTTGAACATTTATCCTATGTACTTTAAATATGCATGTGCATGGGATGAGTGAGTTGTTTAAGTGCCACAGGATTTGGAATTGTAGTATTTTTGTAATATTACACTTCGTGGCTCCTCCTTTGAAGAAGCTTTGGTCAAAAAAAGTACAAAATGGAACATAGCACGACCTTTGTTAGAGATGCTAAACTTTGTCACACTCATTTGAAAAGAACAATTATAGCATGGAATTCGATATATTTTCATGTGGTTAGGCTAGTTTGTATGATATAGCTATTTTGCTAATGGGATGAAAATTTGAGTTTTTTTCTTCTAACATTGGTTAATTATGCAATGAGATTCAATCCTAGGATCTTATACCAACTGTTATCAGAGTTTTTAACCCAGCAGGATCCAGCAGGAAACAGAACAAACTCGTGACATCAGGATGATTCAAAACTTATCCAAAAAGGTTAAGATAGAGAGTTAACAAGAGCCAAACTATATTACTAAGGCAACGACTGAAATTGACTAAACAAAGAGACCGACATTCTTTCAGCCCAACCAGCAGTTGAGTGCAAACAGCTAGTAGATTGCCATCAAAACGGAACAACGTGCAATGAGACTATGCAAGCAACGACGATACAAGACCATGGAAACTCCCAAACTCCAAACTCCAAAAAATATCCTAAGTGTGTGGATCGCCAACGACCCATACTCTATGGATCGCCAGCGATCCATGCAAAATGGAAGGTCGCTGTGATGCAGGGAAGAAGAGAAGGAGGATGCTGAAGAAATGCAAAGTGTATGGGTCGCTAGCGACCCATACACCATGGATCGCTAGCGACCATGCTTCTCCACGTGTCTTCAATGAGCCAACTAAGCAATGCAATGACCAAGGAGCCAAGTCATTAGCTCGCGCACGAGCCAACTCTATAGGTCGCCAGCGACCCATAGACCCATGGTTTTGGCTCGGATCGTGAGCTAAGCCCCCCTAGGTCGTTCTATACATACCTGCGAGCAGTTGATGAGACGGCCTGGCTCAGAAGTTCTCCGATCTCTATAAATATCATCCTACCCGCAACATAAACGGAATCTTCTTCAGACTGGTTGCTGAAGCTCTGCTGGAAACATTCTTCACTCCCTATCTTTCTCACAATAATCTCCAAAGGGATTCACTGTGATTCTCCAGTGGATTCCAACTCTGAAGATTCAATGTAGCCAAGGATAGGCAAAAGCATTGTAATTAAACACTACCTGTAACAACAATCAGTCATAATAAACTATAAAGTGGACGTATGCTTCATTAACAGTCGAACCACTATAAAAATTCTTTGTCTTCTTTCTTTTATTGTTCTTTTTCTATATTTGTGGTCTATGATATTGCTCTGTCAGAACATGGCTGGTACTTTCAAACTCAAAGCAGGGTGTTGATCCATTTTTAGGGTTAACACCAACAATCTAGAGTGTTACCACTGAACCAACGGTCAGTGGCGTAGCCATCAATTCATAATGATAAGGTAAAAAATATAAATAGTTTGGAGGGTCAGGGCGGCAGTTTCAGATTATTTTTTGTCATATAGTCAAGCGGTCAACGCGATAGTCTCGGATTATTTTTTGCCAAATAGTCAAGCAGTTAAAAAAACTCATAACAAAGCATAAAATCATTTTTACAATGTTAATTCAGTGCAGAAAGGGTCAATTATTGATCTCTTTAGACTAACACAATCATAGCAAAGATACTAATAATCTAAAGTTGCTCATGTCGAGTTCTCATATTTGAAAGGAATTGATAATTGGGTCATCGCTACTTTGTCTAGATATTTTTTTATATATGCAACACAACTAGCATTTAAGCAACCCATAATTATTAATGGTGCACAATATGAAAAAGCACAAATTTTTTTGGAGCCTTGGTACATGATGCGACAATGACGTGCGTCTTTTTAATTCTTGTGCATGCTTATTAAAGAATTTTAAATTTACTATACATAACTATTAATTAAAAGCTCAATATAATTTATATTTCTTTTACTAAAATATATTCAACACAGATTTTTTTTCTTGGTCATTTCTCAAAAGCATTATTAAACATAATGCCTTAAGCATATAATTTCAAGTACAATAGTCTTTTCATAAACCAAAATTAAAAATAATAGTACATGTCACTATAAACTAGAAATTTGAATTTGATTGATCGGTTTTGATTCTCCAAATAAATATCGGCATCATCATATTCATAAGCTTCATCGTCTTTCTCATCGGTCTCGGTTGTAAAATAATTTTACTTGATATATATTCAGTTACTACGTTAATTCGGTTCATTTCGATCAGGTCAGTTCGATCGCTATATTATTATTTGTTAACTTTGTATTCGATATTTTTTGCTTTATGATCTTTTTAATAGTTATTTATTATA
The DNA here is from genome assembly GCA_030737815.1 of Allium fistulosum. Taxonomy (NCBI): domain Eukaryota; kingdom Viridiplantae; phylum Streptophyta; class Magnoliopsida; order Asparagales; family Amaryllidaceae; genus Allium; species Allium fistulosum. The sequence continues at coordinate 145,968,661 of CM060908.1, read as the reverse complement.
TTTTAATCATGTCAAACTACAAAATTAAGTAAATGTAAATCTAACTTACAAATGCAAATGTTTTCAATTAGAAAGTGTAATCATATCATCGTATGGATAAAATATACAATACATTCAAACATCAATATTTTTGATGTATATACATGATCAATGTTATGTTAGAACTTGTTTTAAGAATATCACATAAATTTTTTAAACTTTTATGCATTTTTGGATTGTGAAAGGTAGAAATTAAGAAAACAGAGCATTGAATATGCGCATCTTATCTTCTTTTCCATCATGCACGCCTTTTTGCTCCAGTCGGCGTGCCTCTCCATGTGTTCCATGCTATAGGGTAAAATGACGCAATTGTTGAGTCATGCCTTGTGCCATGTTGCATCTTTCGTAACTATGAATCATCCATCTCCCATTCGATTTTGTATATCGCTTTTAACTATGTTTATAGTAGAAAACGGTCTCTTCGCGAGCAGTGCAAAAGTGGGAAGATAAGTGACAAAATTGCAATGTTGTAAACCAAATTGTATATGATGTTTTTTTTCTCATCAGAACAATCTTCTTATCCAAATCGTTGACCCCTTCACTTCTTGAAATCCATCATTAGTTTTCATGTCAATTTCATAATTTTTTCATAAATCTTCAATAGATTTGAAAGGTCCATACGTTTTGCTTTAGAAAAATAAAGGTATAAAATTTGGATAATTGAACCAATTTGTTTTACTAGAACCAACAAATGAATCAACTGGATTGAGCGTTGACATACAATGGAGCAATTTAATTTATCTCATCGAAACAAATATTAGGTTCAACAATATGTTCATCTAAAAAATTGTAAAACAAATCAACTTGATAATGATCTAAATATTTAACCGTTGATCTTCTTGATTTTCCCAAAAAATAATAATTATCATTCAATTTGAAATTGTAATTTTTGTATTTCGTGCAAAAAGATCCAATCTCAGTCAAAAGGGTATCATATCAACTATCTCTTATTTACTATAAACGTCCATTGGATACTTTTACCAACGTCAAATCATTTGCAATATCTTGATATTTTCATTGTAGTTCTTTGAAAAGATCATTCGTAATGCAATTACATTCTTCATCAAATGCAAAATAAAGATAGAATCATAAGATTGTAATACATATCAAATTCAAAGATTGAAGCAATGCGATGAGTTGTAGATTTATTGGTTCTCTGTTCGATTTTCAAAAACATGCTAAATTAGATATTCTTTTATTATTTTATATGCATTACTAGGGAGATCATGTGACCTATTCAGGCACAACTTGGCTCCATCCCTGCTAATGGTCACTGGCAAAATGACAGCTTTTCTTCATGCAACTACTTAATTCGTGTTTGCCTTGGACCAGGCACATAAAACTGAACAAAATACCAAAACCATACTCTTCCTCAACGCGTGCAATCATTTGAATAGTAAAATGGAATTGTAATGGCTATTAGGTCATGTATGCTATTGTTTTATTTTCTATTTTTATAACGACTAAAAATTTGTTGCAAAACACTACAGCATATGTACAAGGTTTACAGGTCATGTATGCTAATTCTTGAATTCTAGTATTTATCATGTTTGAACTTTGAAGAGCCTGAAATATTTTCATGTCGGGTGTATGATGCATGGGTTTGTATTTATTTTTTTCACAAGTGTTGATTTTGTTTGCTTTAGTGCACCTTGAAAATCTAACCAAATCATTTTACATAAAACAGACGGATCAACTTCAGGCTTCTCTGGGAATATGCTTCAGGCTATGACCGTCCAGCGATTGCGTGCACTTTTGAAGGAACGACGCCTCCCAACTAAAGGAAAGAAGGTGAGAAGCTATAATTTTGAAAACTTGGTAATGGGTGTTTGTTGTCTATATATGCGTGCATGCGCGCACACACATCCTCTATTATGCATCCATTCAAAATCACTTTTTCATCCTTTTGTGCTCGAACAGTCAAAATTTTCAAAATGAAGCATATATAAGATCCATTTGAGTATGCATGTATGTATACAAATACATGTTTAAATATATATCATTCCCTGTATTTTGGTCTGTGACGTTTTTTTTCTATACATATGATCATTTCAATATGTATAGTGACTTCATAAAAATTGAATGGTTTGATAACTTCCTTCCCCTTCAGAATCCTATGTTAGTATAAACCATCAAACAAATTATTTTAACCGCTGATTTGACATGCAATTTTGAAATAGATTGAATGCTTAGAAATGATTCAAAATTGTAAAGATGATCTTCATAATAAAAATGATACCTATACCAACACATTTAATATGGAGACTCTCACGCACCTGTGTGCGTGTGAATTTGTTTTGACTAGAAAAAAAAAGCAGTAAGTTCACAAAATACGTAATATTGTACCGAACTTTGACAGGTCTTGCTTCGAAGAAAGCTAAGATTGGTTTAAGATAGCTAATGATATATTTTGTGCAGCTGCAATTTGGTTGTAGATATTAACAGTACTTTATGTATGTTTTTGCGACACAGGATGAGTTAATTTCTCGCTTAAGAGATGGCGTTGAGTAATGCTGCAGTAGCTGGGAGATAATTTGTACATTTGCATGGCTATAATTAACTTGTAAATTAGTTCTCTCCAAGGCCTTCACAATATTAGCTTGTAAATCACTTTATGAACATGAATAGTATTCTGATTTTGAAAGAAGCAAATTTATGATAGTGGTGTTATTTCGATACAGCAGTCAATAAATAAGCCTCAAGTAAAACAGGATTTTTTATTTATCTAAAAGTATATGGTATCTTCCATCTTTATTCTGATATTCCTTTCGATGATGACAAAAGGACAATACATATAACAAAACAGTTGCCCTTGAAAGAATACAACCAAAAACAAGAAAATCAGCTTATTTCCAGAAGAAAATAAAAATAAAATCATCACTAGTTAACAGGCAAAAACTGTAGATCAGTATATCTTCTCTGCTAATGTACAACGTAGCTGAATAAGCTCAATCTGTATATCTTTCCCTTCTTGCTTCTCTTTCTTGCGTAGAATATAAATAACTAGTAACGGAAACCAAAAATTACCACCAGTCAGGAATTTTCAACCTACGACTTCGATGCACAGCAAGCCTAGCATAAGGGACCTTATGTCTTACCTGCCCCCACAACATATCAACGGCATCGCCCTTCTTCGGAGGGTACTGAAATTCAAAATGGTGCGATACATTTTTCAATCTGATCCATTTCTCGATCCATTCATCTTTCGTGACGTTTCGTAGTTTGGAAACTAAATAGTCAGGTTGGAGAGCTTCGTTTGTGGAGAAGAAGAGGGAGAAATCGGAGTAGTCGAGCTCGTCTTCAAATGGGAGCTCGATGTGGTCGCTTATTATAACGGGGACACAATGGCTGACAATGGCGTCAAATAGACGGCACGAGGATGGGGTGTCCCCTGCTGGGTGTAGACAGAACTTCGACGCTTGCATTCCTTCCGAAGACTGTATTTTATGAAATGTTCAATCAGTGTTTTAGAAGTAGATGAAATACTAAAGCAGGCATATTGATACTTAAAATGTATTTGCTCCAACAACTTATTTTAAATCTCCTCGAGAGTTTTGAATACTAACTTATAAGCAGTTTTGAACATGGATAGGTAAGTTAAAATTATGATATAATTAGTTGTGAAATTTCCACTTTGAAATAAATCATAAGCAAATATTTGTGTACTGTTATGGCTTATTAGCTTATTTGCTCAGTGAAAAAATAAGTTGTTTCCAAATACTTCAAATTGCAACAGTAGCTTATTATGAACAATATCTTACTATTCTTATGCCTTCTCCATCTGCAACACTGTCTTCAAAACGGATGTCATCATGGCCCTTCAGTATTGTAGCCAGTTTCTTCCGAACCTTTCCTTCCTATGAAAACATCCATCAAATAACATTTTGTGTAAGAATAAACAGACAAACAATGGAAATAGTTCATAAAAAGATGAGGAATACTTGCATCTTTTCTAACTGTTCTTCCACGGAAGAAAAGAAGCGTGCTACGTGATTCAAATGGATCGGGACTATTATCATCGTTTACTGAATCAACAACATGAACATATGGAGCTACGACGTCTTTGCTCAAGGAAGATAACTTTCTGGGGTACCTTGCAAAATCTGCAACAACAAGTATAGATGCATTCAGCTGATCCCTTAAGTATCTGAAGGCATTTGGATGTTGCATGGGAATAACATGGTCACGCCCAGATGAACGCTGCCAGAACTTTGATTTTCTAAGGATGTCAAGTAGCTCTACCTATGAAGAAATATATTGTGTTGGTGAACATCTGAATCATATATCAAAGAATATCACCAACAAAGGTTGGATTACGTATTATGATTATGTAATATTAAATTCGTAACTACACAAGTTTCCCAACAGCCAATTGTAAAATATTAAGACGGATGCCTGTTTTCGGTTCCTAACTGCTGAATGACTATTCGACAAGCATCTAGATGTTCGCAAATTTGTATATTTCAGTATTTAGACTCTTGAGGTGGGCATTTGTTCAACTGACATTCAACATCGGTTATAAATTTGTAAACAATTTGGTGAGAATTACGTAATATTAGAACACGTAGGGAGCCGAGTTGAGGTTCAAAATTACGCGTTCATAATATATAACCAGCGGTTAGAAATGCTCTAATTTATTGGAGTTCGGTCAGAAATGCTCTAATTAATTTATTGGAGTTCGCTTATATAGCTAACTTGCAATTATAATATAAGGGCGTTGTATTCGAAGTAGCTCTTTATAGTTAAACCATTCCCCACGCAATAGTTAGGAAAATAGTTATTCCTAACAAGTAGCTAGGGATATCATAATCATTTAAAACCCATACAGTTTCAGTTATTAAAATAGTTTTCCATGCTACTATGTTCAGGAAAGTAGTTCAAAAAATATCCACCCCCTTCGAAGGAGCAACATCCTTGTTGCCAACACAGACTTGGTTACATCTAATGTCATTGTAACAATAACAGCACTCTGCATTCTAAGCCACATAGATATATTCCATAGCTTAATCACATGGACCAGGTAGCCTGCGAGGTTTTGTAATTCAAAAAGCTTGGTGCATTTAAATGGGCGGTTTTGCTATTTAGATAGTATGCCAAGTGTTTAATTTAGCACTATTCAATTTAAAACACAAAAACTAAAAGTTGAAAGAATGCATATTTAGTCCTTTCTAAATGTGAATAAACGTCGCCTGAGAATTCATGAAAGATGTTTATGTATTTTCTAATAAACTGAATGCAGAGCTTCAGCAGGGAGTCCCAATGAAGAGGGCTGACGTGCACTTGGTGTGCAAGGATCTGTCCTATTTTACAAGGAAGGTGTTGCATCTTAATGGAGGAAATACCTAGTGCTATTATGGGGATGTTGCGTTGGTGAAAATGATGTAGATGTTCGCAGTGAAGGTGATGTGTAGCAATATAAGATCGAGCAATTTGTGGAGTGCTAAAGATTTGTTTGATGAAATGTCTATTAGATAATATGCATGTGCCTACAAGTGAAATAGGAAGGTTGGTCTACTGTAATCACTGTCTGAGTACTAACATCAACGTAAACTTGGTAACTACTTCAAGTTCAAAAGTCCGTTTTGTCTACTGCCCAAAACTTCAGAGAGCTAGGTAGTCATAGTAACGTAAAAAAGTTCTTAGTTCTTACGACACCAACTCAAATGCTAACGTGTGTTGTTAAGTAGATTCATCCATAACTTGGGCAATTTCTAGAATTCAACAAATACCAATGTAAAATGTACTACAAATGTAAATCAACATTTTCACAAAATTCACCTGCAATTGTCGATCGACTTCAGTTTCAGGATCAGTCATCATCCTACCATGCGTATTGAAACTCAACGAACTAAAAAAGGGCACAAAATAAACCTCAGCCTCGTCCCCATCCAAAACCCTAACCGCTTCAATTCCATTTTCACCCTGACCGCTCCCGTTATTTCCCGCCATCAAAGACACCGTCAGCCAGTATTCGACGCTATGCTGCCTCTTCAACCCCGTCGTCTCAGGCCACGACGGGATCCCTCCAACCGCCGCGTGGCCCAGCATGTCGAAGTTGAACCGACGCGGCAGATCATACATGAACACTTTCAGCGGAGGAGGACGCGGCGTCGTGAAGTGGAGCCACGTGGCAGTGCAAGACGAAGTCGGAAGGTAGAAGGCAGGGAGCTGAAAGCGAGATCGGAAGTCTGAGAATATGAGGAAGATGGAGAGTGAGATCAGGATCAAAACAACCGCTGTCGAGATTTGAGAATTCGTTGACATTGATTTTGATTGGAGATTCGAGATTTAGATCGAGTTGGTTATGGAAGAAATAGCTGCATGATTTATTGAAAATCGTCATGGAATCGAAATGAATAACCTACCCTGCACTCAAAGCCATATGATGCCACTATTTCTAGGAAAATAACATTTTGCCTATCTAAAGTGATCTTTATTAAACATCGATTTATTTGTAATGGCACGTGGTACACGTGCAAGTAGCCATGAAAAATATAATTGAGAGTGAAAATTAGGTAGGTCCGTTAGGAATCTCCGACGGATGCAGATCTGCTGTCTTATGTGACTGGAAGGACGAAAATTTTTAGGTATCTACACAAGTGTGAATATTGTTAGAATATTCTTTTTTTTTTTATAAAATATACATATCTAATTTAAGTTATTTTACCAAATTCTAATTCATTGGCCACCATTTTCAGAAATTAGTCACAAGGACGAAAATAAACAATATGCATCATGCTCTCTCCACGTAAGTCGTCGGCCCTCGCCACCACCACCGTACATGCATCTTCAATTCTGCCTACAGTTGATTCTACCTTACCGCCGTTGCTCCAGCCACCACCTACATCCTAAAGCTCTAACCGGTTTTTCAAACCATAATCCTAACAAACAAACCAATGTCACCAACCGCACCACCTACACGAGCACACCACAAACATCATTTTCCATCTCATCTTGCTTATCGATCATCAATTACAGCAAAAAATAGTAGTAAATACAAAGTGATATTTCACAGTATTATTATATGGAAAAAATATATAAAAAAATAAAAATAAATACAAAATGTTGCTTTACCGTAACATTTAAACATAAAATGCCACTGCAAGTGTTTGCACCAAAAGTGAGACAAACACCTAATCGATTAATAAATGAAATTTAAAATATATGAGAGAATAAAATAGAAAAAACACGATTTATAGTGGTTCGACCAAAATCAATAGCCTACATCCACTGTCAATTTTGTTACTAATTGTTTCTTTCTTTTACAAGTATGATCTTACAACTCGGTTGCCTATAACTCGGTTAAGGATCCAATAGAGTTTCGGGGTAAAATCAAATAATCAAGAAAGTAAGAAAAAGATGCCAAAAGATCCCCTTTACATAGCACATCTCCTCCTATTTATAGACGTAAACTATAGCAAAAAATATCGAAAAATGCTCCTCAGGTTCTCCATTTCCGATATGAAGCTCCAGACGAGAGGTCGTGACCAAATCGACAAACATTGCTAACTCGGTACCGAGTTGTACTCATGACTTGGTACCGAGTTATGAGAGTTCTTGTCTTCGCTTGTTATGATCTTACTTTGTCTTCCATAATTGACTCGGTGTTTGCTGACTCATCACTCACAACTCGATGTCGAGTTGTCACTTTGACTTGTGGTTTCACCTTTTGCTTCTCCCCATTTGACTTATCTGAAGGATGACTAAGTACCTATCTGTAGCAAGCAAGGATTGGCACTGATTTCTGGGATTTCATCTGAATTTAGCATCAGAGCAGCATTATATACTTTTGATTCATTTCAAAACCATTCAATGGTTCTGACTCGTCGGAATATTGCTCGGTTCAAAAGCGACATAACACTTGCCCCTTAAGTATGACTTGGGTTAACAATGCATGCTTTGAATCAAGGCAAGCTATCAATTCCAAACTCCAATCTAAAACGATGTCCTCATCCTCTGAATTGTCTTCGTAAAGCGATGCACCCTTATTGGATCTGTATGTCGCTCTAAATAGTTTGTATATTCATATCCCTTGATTGATATAAGAGTTAAGGTATCCCACTTAGTTTCGTCACTTGGTTCTGGAAATTCTGAAAGTCTTTCCTTTTATTCGATCAGGTAGGATTTCATCTTTCTATCTCGTTTACTTTTCATTTTCATTTCCATTGCTTACTTTTCCCCTTTTAATATCTTTACTATTCATCCCTTTTCTTTCTCACTTTTCTTTTTTTTTCTTTTTTTATAACTCGGTACCAAATTGAGATTCTTAACTTGGTTTCGACTTTTATATAGAATTTAACTTAAGTAAGACTTGGTTACTTTTCACCCTCACTTTCACTTCTTTAAGCCTCCTCCATTTGCGAATTTTGACTTTCAGCCCTTTTGACTTTCGATTTAGGCCACAGCTAACACCGTTGTCAACTCACCACTTCATCGTCGCCTATCTTCATCCACCACCAGTGCCAACTTAGAAAAACTTTACCCCTTCGACTTGTTAGAATATACCGCCGATTTCATCGAGTTTCGACTCTATTCCTTCACTTCGACCCCGCCTCCCTTCATCGTTTTCGATCTTAGGTAGGTCGCCGTTGAATTGTGGTTGTCCGTGACTGGTAGTGGCCTTTGATCTGTACTCGACCTCACTCCCACTCTCTTTCTCCTTCCTTGTGCTTAACCACGGGCTGTAGAAGACTTGAGCTCAAGGGACTTTAGACATCTCGTGATTAGCCCGAGTTTTTCTCAAAATTTCCTAGGTACGACCCTGGGTTTTCTCCTATCTTCAAATGTTTGGAGTTAAACTCGAGTTTTTCCAAGCCTTGCTTCGAGTTTTTTGTATGACCACGGTTTTTTCAATATTTTGCTAAGTTTTTTCAAGTGGGAGAAGGAATATAATCAATCTCTATGAGCTTTTGGTCAAGTATGGATCGACGGTTTGATTTCGATAGGATGATTTCAGAGAACGGTCACATTGAGCATGCTTCAGCGTCCAGTGGAGTCATGCATTACTGTTTCGAGTCAAAAACTTCACCTTCGTGTCTCTGCAAACGAAAGTTCTATGTCATTACAGATGACCGTTATATTATCGTAAATCGTACGATAACGGGTAAAATCTGACACACGGTTTATAGTGAGATAGAGCTCGTTTGCCAACATGAGTGAGCTATCTATAAAGAGTGTTCTCATTCACTGTGCTTTTGGACATAGGATACACACACTACATATAATGGATTGCATATCACTACTTCTATCAATGTAAGAGATCCGGTTGGTCAATACACATTGACATCCATTGGGTCTTATACATCGACAACATGTGGCTTAATTACAACATGAAGATCAGAGTTAAATCTTACTTGATCTTGCTCATCTATAAAGTTATTCAGTAAGTTATGAACCATAGATGCTCCTCACGTCTCTTTGCCATGGATGCAGATCCATCCACTACAGAGTTCATCCCACCCACAACAACTTCAACTTCTTTCTTGACATCTACTTCATTGTCTCCTCAGCCTCGACCATCCCATCATCAAGCTAGATAGTCTCTACAAGCAGTTCCCTTCACAGTGGAAGATGATTCTTATATGAGGATTTTTCCAGATATCAATCTTGAGGATACTATGATCCTTGACAACCCTCGAGATTCCTTGACATCTTCTTTGACCGAGGAAGACATTAGGAGATTTTGTGATCACTATGGCATTCCTTTCGAAGATGTTCTAACTCCAACCCCTTTCAACAGCTGAAGGATACACAGCCTGTCATCGCTATATGTGCCTCTCTGAGGGAGTCCCTCCATTTAATCATTTTAATCGGCTCGTCCTTTAATTTATGAAGCTTGCCCCTGCTCAGCTTCACCCGAATGGCTATGCTTCGCTGAATTGCATTTACATGGTTTGTCTTCACCATTTGGGCAGGGTGCTTACATTGACAAAATTTAGATATTTATTTAGTTTCAAGAAGCAGCAAGACAGTCATTCTCTGACCTATTTGGAATCATCCAAAGACCACCATGTTATTATTGTTCTTTGGAGCAAGCTTAGCCATTTTAAAGATGAATATTTCTTTGTACGCTGTCCAGTCGAGTTCGCTTAGAAGTGGCTGTCAAAATGTAAGTTCTATTGTTATTCGTTAACTTGGCAGTGTTCACTTCGTTTGAATTGCTAACTCCGTTGTTTCTCAAATATGCAGATATTCCAAAGAGACCTGGTAGCACATCTCTGATGCACAAACTCCAAGTTTTGCAAAATATCTCCATTGAAGAACAAAAAATAAAATTACTTTTGATAGATCCTAAGATGCAACAACTCATAATTTTACATAATGATCACAATATTGGCATCATTCTTGTTACTCGTAGGGGTGTTCAGCCTACAGGCTGAGGCCGAACCACAAACTGCCAGGACCAAGAGGCTCCACCTATAGCACAAGATCCTCTCGTCAATCAAAGAGAAGATGAGGGTGGCAACGATGAAGACGATGATGATGAAGATGATGACCATAGTAAGGACGGGGGTATGGATAATGATGCGAACCTTGGATACGAGTCTGTGGGAGAAACAAGGGAAATGAACAAGCATCACCTCTAATAGAGTTAGGGGTATGTCCTTGGGGCAATTATATAATTTTTTACATATATCTAACTCGCTGAATAATCTTGTTCATAATAAATGTGTTTCTTTCTATTATATACTTGATATAATATGGTTATATTAATTAATTAATTTAATTAAAAGTATATTTAATAGAAAATCCATAAATGGCATATTTTGTGATAGTAGTTACAAACTGTTGTAACCGTGAGTAATTTATCACAATAAAACAAATATACCATTTTAAATGTTCCTAGTCAAGATGCATCGAGACTGGATATCGATGTATCCGTTAAGACTAGAGTATGCAACGCTCTCCAAATGTTGGGCAGTGTATTACTCATGACTGCTGGGAGTACCTAAGAGTTACGTACTGATAGTTATTGGATAACTATGGAATGACTCACTCGATAGTTTTCAATTGGTTAATATAACTAAGGTCAAATAGAAAATATCGATGTGACTTATTTACACAGTTCTATCGACTTGAGAATACTATGGATCTTCAATATGAAAGCTCTGATTTGATTATAGTCAAATCATGTCATGGCGTTCCATCGAGTGACTATAGTTGGGTTGAGTGAAAGTATTGAAAGTGAAGTGCTATTGAAGAGAGGATTCGTCTTCTCAGTTATATGGGGTTAGTATCATGGCTGTGCAGTTAATGCCCCGCTATTACCCCGCTATATCTCATAGCGGGTTTCTGCCGCTACGATATTTCCATATAGCCCCACAATATAGCCTTTCCGCTTTAATCCCCGCTATTTCCGCTATATCCCGTTATTTCCGCTATATTCCGCTATTCCCGCTATATCTTCTTTAATAAAATGAATTGAAAAATTCAATTTATACATTATAAAAATTATGAAACTAATTTATTTGATTTAATTTTTAATATATTTTCAGAAATGAAAATACTCTAATATTCTACTAAATTCAATTATGTTATATAACAGTTTTACGTTTATTTAAAGTATATTTGCACATGTTTTTATTTAAAAATTATTTATGTATTAGTTATAATTCAATTAAATGATAATTTTTTATTTTATTACCTTTTATATATTCGTAAAAACATTAAGTACGAGTTTTATATGCTATTTTAAAGCCATCCGCTATATCCTGCTATATCCATTCCTCGCTGTATCCCCGCTATGACTTTTTGCACCTCCACCGCTTTAAATCTGCCGAGCGCTTCAACTGCACAGTATCATGGTCAACTCGAGTCAACTCAAAGTCAAAGTCTTTGGCCAGAGCATTTTGGTTAATAATAATTGTTATTATTGAACCAAGGACATTGTGTTTGGACTATAAAGTTGAATGTGGATGATATTGGAATTTCAACTATTACCAAATTCCAAAAGTCCTAATGTGATATGGTTTTGATGAAGAGAATTGGTGTAAATAATTGTCATTATCAGGTACCACTTATAATAAGTAAAATTTTATTTTACCGAAAAGACCTATAAGCGATGAATTCAGCCAAACTGTTATACCACCTGCTAAGTGACGTGTGAAAATTAATATTTGAATTGTTCAATATTAATCATTGACTGAATTCACACTTCTGAGTCACACAATTGCATTTGTGATTCTTAGAAAACCACACAATTTAATTAGTTTGTAAAATGCAAACTAATTAAATTAATTAATATTTATGAAATATTAATTATTGTTAATTTATTTGATGTTTTGTGTAACGACCCGTATTTTTACGGATCGAAAAGTTCGTGAAATCTAGAATTTTCAACGTTGTTAAGTCGTTTCAGATTTTGGGTAGAATTTGGTTAAGTCCTAAGTCGTGACCGGGTTAAGAGTTATGTCGTAGACGACTTAGTGATGTGGAGCGACCTAAGGATTTTAGGTCGTAAGTGGTTAGGTCGTATGGTAGATTAGGTCGGTCGAGCGACCTAAGTGTTGACGACTTATAGAAGTTGGCGAGTTAACAATCTAAGGGGGTAGGTCGGGTGGGCGACTTAAGGAATGGCCGACCTAGTGGAGTTAACGACCTAGGGGATAAGCAGTGAGCGACCTAGGAGTTTTGTGTTAGGTCGTTGGAGCGACTTAAGGTTAGTAGTTAGGTCGTAAACGACCTATGGGGTGCTATGTTAGTTAGGTTGTAAGCAGCCTTGGTTAGTTAAGTCGTTTAGACGACTTAAGTGTTAGGTCGTAACCCTGTTAGGTCGCGTGAGTGTTAAGTCGTAGGTCGTACCCTGTTGAGTTGTAGGTTGTATGCTATCTATTAAGTCGTAGAATGGGTTGCCTCTTAAGTCGTAAGTCGTAGAGACTTGGGGTTTGTTGAGTCGTATGAGTGTTAGGTCGTAAGGAAGCGGTCTGTGTTAGGTCGTGGATGCGGATTCATTAGGTCGTAAGTCGTATGAAGGAGCTGGTCTGCTAAGTGCTAAGTGCTAAGTCGTAGGTCATAGAAGCTTGGACTGTTAGGTCATAGGTCGGAAGAGTTAGGTCGGCAACGACTTATAAGGGGCGGACGACTTAAGAATCTGCCTATAAATAGAAGGGTTTTTCTCACTTTTTTGGGATCCGGATTTCGAAGCGACGAAGTGCTGCCATTTTGAGAGCTCGACTTCTACACTTCTTCACTTCTTTTCTTCACTCCAATCTAGTGATTCCATTCCATCCATATTGAAGATCAAATCGAAGATCGAAGAGCTTAGATTGAAGATCTACATTCTTCGAAGAGAGATTTCATCGTTTGAAGCGGATTGGTGATAGATCAAGTTAGATCCTTCGCTGTCCAGATCTGAAGTGTGTTGCTTTTGAGTTGTTTTGGTGATTTGGTGAGTGGTGATTATCTCTCACACGGATCCAAAGGAGTATATCGGATCGTTGGCTTGATTTGGTGTTAAAATAGTGATTTCCATGCATTTTTGTAAACCTAAGTGTAGATCCATGTAGATCCATTGTTCATGATGATTTGACAACCATTTTCCTACATGTTATCCTATGCAAGTTCATTCATCAAGATTGTAGAGATATTTCTCATGATTTCATGCTTGTTAGACTTTCAACACTTTATTTACGAAATTGCCATTATTGTCATAATTGTCTATTTAGATCATATTTGAATGCTTGTTTACTTGGATTAATGTTTGACTTGATTGATTGTTATGAATTAGATAATTGATGATTTGATTTAGACAAGATGGTCGAAGATGATTCAAAAGCTAAGGGAAAGGCTCTTGAATGGGAAAAGCTGCACGTGCCATATGTAGCGGATGATGAAGCTCATATGGATAGATTCGATGATGATGTTGAGATGAGACTTTGCTATGATGATGATGAGGCAAAGTATGATATGAGATAGTCTTGGTCTAATCCAGACGGGATCATTCCAAGCATGTTGATAACTCGGTGAATCGGTTCGAGTTGAGGATAATGGTTTGCTCGAGAGGCGCTCGAGCCAGTATGGAAATAGTTTTCGAGGAGGATGACTAGAAGGCTGAGATCTCATCGTTGTTGAAGGTTCTAGCATGCTCAAAGCAAGAGTACGTTGGGCAGATTCGATAGTCCCTGAAGGCTACTGATTGGGTAGTCAAGTACTCTGGGCAGATTCGATAGTCCTAGGCACGGGTCACGATGACGTGCAGAGTTATGTCTAGAACCAGGGTTTCCATTAGCCCTTGACGGACGGATGAAAGAATGAGCCGGTCATTCAATTAACGATGATATCGAAGCAATGATAACAGTGATAGCCAGAGTCATGGATGTTTGGTTGTATCGTCATTCGGTCTCAAGAGCGGTATTTTTTGGGTGCTTATCTGATCTTGGTTTAGGCCTTGGGGGTTTGTACTTGGAAAACATCACCCTTGACTCGAGTGATTATTGCTTTACTTTTAAATTGTATGCTTTGCTATGCTTGCTTCTGCTTAGTATGTGTCTGGGAGCTATCACTGTAGAAAGAGGTGGAGTGGGAGGGTTGTATTCCTATTCCTTTTCCTTTATGCTCTTTTGGTATGTTGTTAGTTAATTTACTGCTCACTAAGACTGTTGTCTGACTCAAGGCTTTATGTTTTTAACTCTTATTGCCTTGGGCTGTTCGTCCATTTTGGGACGGGCAGACTAGGTAGCAGGTGACAGGTGCTGTTCTACCTTTCCACGTTGCATATTATCTTCTTATTATATGTACTGGATGTTCCGCTGCTTTGTATTCTCTGAGTGATATGTAGTGAGGCTTGTTGTATTGACTTTTCAGATGTTTGTATTCAACTATTATGAAGTTTTATTGATGAGATTCTATTCTGTGAAGCTTCACTATATATATCTTCTATTGTATTTTGTCCATGCGCTGTGAGTAATACGATAGATTCTGTTGTTTTATTTTACCCTGGCAATCGTCCATGGTCGCCTGGCACACTTTACAGCGCACTTTCTCTAGATTCAGTGCAGGGGTCATGGGCGGTCGTCACATTTGGTATCAGAGCATTGGTTAATCAATTTTACCCAACGCTCGCTGACGTAACTACGTATGAGAGACGTAATTGTATTTTGATGAATGATTACTATATATAATATAGTAGCTTAGTAGAGTTTGAGTCTTTTATGCAGTTGTTTCTCTCGATGTGCTAATCATTCCTTTTTATAGATATTGAGAATGAGTCGAAGAGGGAGACCAGCTGCTAGGGAAGGCCATGCTACGGAAGGGGCTGCTGATTATGCTGCTATGTTCGAAGCTATGATGACTTCGATCATGAGAAGGATGCTAGCTCCGGGGCCATCGGTGGATGTTGGAGTTCAAGTTCAAACTCCAAAACCGGTGGATTTTGCTAAGCTGTGTAAGGATTATACTGCTCTTGGAGGGAAGGTTTTCTTGGGAACAAAATCAACCATTGAAGTCCAGAGGTGGATAGATGCTTGTAGAAGGATCTTTGGTGACTTGGGAATCGATGATGCAACTAAGAGGAAGCTTGCATCAAGACAGCTTCAAGGAAGAGCTTCGGATTGGTGGAACTCTATCACTATTGATACTCCGGAGGAAGAGATTACTTGGGAGCAATTCCAAGTTAGATTTGAAGCTAAGTTCATTTCTACAGCTCAGAAGTCTGTTCTGTTCAAGAAGTTTGTGGAGCTCAAGCAAGGAGGAAGACCAGTTCTTGAGTATGTTTCTGAGTTTGAAGCTTTATCCAAATATGCCCGGTCATATATTGAATCTGCTTATCAGAAGAATGAGAAGTTTGTGACAGGCTTGGATAGTTATCTTGGGAGGCAGTTGGTGGATCATTTGGACGATTCATTCGAGAAGCTTGTGGAGAAAGCTCTTAGGAATGAGAGTCTGTTTCCTAAGGAAGGATCTGTTGTTGCTGTGACTAGGGGAGAGTCTAAACGACAGCAGGGTGGAAACCAGAAGAGGAAGCAGCAGCAGCAGAAGGGTAAGGATGGCCAGAAGAAGCCGAAGGGCGAAGTAACTTGCTACAATTGTCAGCAGAAGGGCCATTTCTCTAAGGATTGTAAGAATCCGAAGGTACCGATGAAGTGTCACAACTGTGACAAGCCGGGGCATTTCAAGAGGGATTGTCCAGAACCACGGAAGGACAAGCAGATTGTGCAAGCTTATGCTTTGGGAGCTGTTCCATCGTCTTCAAAAGCTCCTACCGCTGAAGAGAAAGGAAAGAGTGTGGTGGTTCATGGTACTCTCTCCATTTGTGGTGTTCCAGTTAGAGTTCTGTTTGATACTAGGGCGTCGCATTCGTTTGTTTGTAGTGAACTTGTAGGCCGGTTGGGTTTAGAACCGGCTATTGTTGATAGGCCATTGGTTGTGACTAATCCAGTTGGGGGTTCGTCCTGTTTGTGTATGTTATGCCGTGGTCTGATTGTATCGAGTCATGATTGCTCTTTTGTTTGTGATTGCTTTGTTCTGAACTTTGCGGGGTTCGGAATTATTTTGGGTATGGACTGGCTTAGGAAATATGCGGCAAAGGTTGATTGTGAGAGGTTGGAGGTGACAGTCGAGAATGTGGAGGGGCGAAGGATTGTGATACGATGTAAGCATGAAGAAGGCGTCTTCATGAGCTTCATGTATTCGCTAGTTGTTCCACGGGATGGACTGTCATCGTTGCCAATCGTTAATGGATTTGAGGATGTCTTTGACGAGGTCAAAGGATTACCGCCGCATAGAGAGATCGAGTTTCGTATAGATCTTGTTGAAGGAGCCAGACCTGTTGTGATGCCTCTTAGGCGGATGGCGCCTAGGGAACAGCAGGAGTTGAGGGTGCAAGTTGATGATCTTTTACAGAAAGGATTCATTCGGCGTAGTGTGTCCGAATGGGGTGCACCAGTTGTGTTTGTTACCAAAGCGGATGGATCGCTGAGGTTGTGTGTGGATTATCGTGAGCTGAATAAGGTGACTAAGAAGAACAAGTATCCATTGCCAAGAATAGATGACTTGTTTGATCAGCTTCACGAAGCAAAGGTGTTTTCTCAGATGGATTTGGCAACGGGATTTCACCAGTTGAGAGTTGCTAAGGATAGTGTACCGAAGACTGCTTTTAGGACACCATCCGGTTTCTTTGAGTGGCTGGTAATGCCGTTTGGACTGACTAATGCGCCAGCATATTTTGTGGATCTTATGAATAGAGTGTTCAGGGATCAGTTGAACCAGTTCGTACTTGTGTTCGTGGATGATATTCTAATTTATTCCAGAACTGAAGAAGAGCACAAGACGCACTTGCGTATTGTTTTGGAGATCTTACGGAAACATCAACTGAAGGCTAAGTTTTCGAAGTGTCACTTCTGGAAGAGTGAAGTGAGGTTCTTAGGCCATGTTATCTCTGGAAATGGAATAGCGGTTGATCCCGCTAAGGTGGCAGCAATCCAGGATTGGGTTAGACCTAAGAATGCATCTGATGTGAGAAGTTTTCTTGGATTGGCAGGATATTATCGACGGTTTATCAAAGACTTCTCTAAGGTGGCTGCACCGTTAACAGGGTTGACGAAAAAGAACCAAGTGTTCAGATGGGAAGATAAGTGTGAGCAAGCTTTCAGAATCCTGAAAGAGCGATTGACAAGTGCTCCTGTTTTGACTATTCCAAGTGGGAACGATGAGATGGTGGTTTACACCGATGCATGTGGTACTGGACTTGGAGCAGTGCTGATGCAGAGGGATAAAGTTGTTGCGTATGCAAGTCGACAACTGAAGCCGCATGAAAAGAATTACCCGACTCATGATTTGGAGTTAGCGGCGATTGTATTTGCTTTGAAGATGTGGAGACATTACCTATTGGGAGTTCGATTCGAGTTGTTTACAGATCATAAGTCGTTGAAGTATCTTTTCTCCCAAAAGGATTTGAATCTTCGGCAGCAACGTTGGCTAGAGTTTTTGGCATCATATGATTTTGGTATAACTTATACTTCGGGAAAAGGTAACGCAGTGGCAGATGCGTTAAGTCGAAGACATGCAGGATTGGGAGCCATGTTTTCAGAATGGAAGAGTCTCGAGTATTTAGCTGGATTTGACTTCAGGCCCAGATGTCAATTGGAACCTGAAATTTTGGCAAACTTATCAATAAGACCGACTCTTGTGGAAAGGATTGGCGAGAGCCAAAAGCGAGATGATAAGCTTGTCAAGATTATCCGTGATTTGGAATCTGGATTGGACCCAGAGAAGGATAAAGGATTCGAGGTCGATCGAGAGGGTTGGCTTCGGAATCAAGGACGACTAGTTGTTCCCAATATAGATGAATTGAGGAGTGAAGTTCTGAGGGAAAGTCATCACTCGAAGTTGACAATTCATCCAGGTAGAAATAAGATGTATCGGGACATGAAGAGAACCTATTACTGGGAAGGTATGAAGAAAGATGTTGGAAATTTTATTTCCAAATGTATGAACTGCCAGTTGGTAAAAGCCGAACAGAAGAAGCCAAGTGGATTGCTTCAGCCATTAGAAGTTCCTACCTGGAAGTGGGAACAAGTGTCGATGGATTTTATCGATGGATTACCTAGAACCAGAACGAGAAATGAAGGGATTTGGGTCATTGTGGATCGTCTGACTAAGAGTGCAAGATTCATTCCTGTTCGATCGACTAGGACCGCATCAAAGTTGGCGGAGTTGTATGTTAAGTGGATAGTTCGATTCCATGGAATTCCGAAGAGTATAGTGAGCGATCGAGACCCATTGTTCACTAGTGGATTTTGGAAGAGCTTCCAGGAAGTTTTGGGAGCCGAGTTGTGTTTGAGTACAACTTATCATCCTCAAACAGATGGTCAGATCGAGAGAGTCAACCGAGTTTTGGAAGATCTTCTTAGAGCTTGTGTTTTGGATTTCGGAGGATCATGGGAAGATCATCTTCATTTGGTGGAATTTTCGTATAACAACAGTTACCAGTCAAGTATTGGTATGGCACCGTATGAGGCATTGTATGGAAGACCGTGTAACTCTCCGACATGTTGGTTGGAAACGGGAGAAAAGTTGATACTTGGGCCAGAGATGATTCGACAGACTTCGGATTGCATAGAGATTATTTGGCAACGAATGAAGGCAGCCCAAGACCGTCAGAAGAGTTATGCCGATAAACGTCGTAAGGATTTGGAATTCGACGTAGGTGATATGGTTTTTGTGAAGATTTCCCCACTGAAGAATGTTATTCGATTCGGGAAGAAAGGAAAATTGACTCCGAGATTTGTTGGACCATTCCCGATCATCGAGCGAATTGGAAAGCTCGCTTACAGATTGGAGTTACCGGAGAAGATGTCGAGTGTGCACAATGTTTTTCATGTATCGTATCTACGGAAGTATGTGCACGACTCGAATACTGTGGTTTCTGCTGATAGCTATGAAGATTTCGAAGTTGATCCAGTTGATAGAAGACCTTGTAAGCCGCTTCGTGTTGTGGAAACCAACACGAAACAACTTAGGAGGAAGGTAGTTAAGTTGCTCAAGATACAATGGAGTGACGATGATAACGATTGTACGTGGGAAGTGGAAGAGAGGATGAAGGCAGCTCACCCTGAACTCTTCAAGGTATGACCCTAAGGTGTCGTGTCATGTCACGATATTGTAACTTGTTCTAGTTTTAGAATTCTGCATGCTAAGCTAGAATTGGATGCATGGTTTGTTGATTGCTATGGATGGTAGGCGTGCAGAACAGTCTTTGATTGCTTTGTTTGTTTGGAATTTCGGGGGCGAAATTCCTAAGGGGGAGAGAATGTAACGACCCGTATTTTTACGGATCGAAATGTTGGTGAAATCTAGAATTTTCAGCGTTGTTAAGTCGTTTCAGATTTTGGGTAGAATTTGGTTAAGTCCTAAGTCGTGACCGGGTTAAGAGTTATGTCGTAGACGACTTAGTGATGTGGAGCGACCTAAGGATTTTAGGTCGTAAGTGGTTAGGTCGTATGGTAGATTAGGTCGGTCGAGCGACCTAAGTGTTGACGACTTATAGAAGTTGGCGAGTTAACAATCTAAGGGGGTAGGTCGGGTGGGCGACTTAAGGAATGGCCGACCTAGTGGAGTTAACGACCTAGGGGATAAGCAGTGAGCGACCTAGGAGTTTTGTGTTAGGTCGTTGGAGCAACTTAAGGTTAGTAGTTAGGTCGTAAACGACCTATGGGGTGCTATGTTAGTTAGGTTGTAAGAAGCCTTGGTTAGTTAAGTCGTTTAGACGACTTAAGTGTTAGGTCGTAACCCTGTTAGGTCGCGTGAGTGTTAAGTCGTAGGTCGTACCCTGTTGAGTTGTAGGTTGTATGCTATCTATTAAGTCGTAGAATGGGTTGCCTCTTAAGTCGTAAGTCGTAGAGACTTGGGGTTTGTTGAGTCGTATGAGTGTTAGGTCGTAAGGAAGCGGTCTGTGTTAGGTCGTGGATGCGCATTCATTAGGTCGTAATTCGTATGAAGGCGCTGGTCTGCTAAGTGCTAAGTGCTAAGTCGTAGGTCGTAGAAGCTTGGACTGTTAGGTCGTAGGTCGGAAGAGTTAGGTCGGCAACGACTTATAGGGGGCGGACGACTTAAGAATCTGCCTATAAATAGAAGGGTTTTTCTCACTTTTTTGGGATCCGGATTTCGAAGCGACGAAGTGCTGCCATTTTGAGAGCTCGACTTCTACACTTCTTCACTTCTTTTCTTCACTCTAATCTAGTGATTCCATTCCATCCATATTGAAGATCAAATCGAAGATCGAAGAGCTTAGATTGAAGATCTACATTCTTCGAAGAGAGATTTCATCGTTTGAAGCGGATTGGTGATAGATCAAGTTAGATCCTTCGCTGTCCAGATCTGAAGTGTGTTGCTTTTGAGTTGTTTTGGTGATTTGGTGAGTGGTGATTATCTCTCACACGGATCCAAAGGAGTATATCGGATCGTTGGCTTGATTTGGTGTTAAAATAGTGATTTCCATGCATTTTTGTAAACCTAAGTGTAGATCCATGTAGATCCATTGTTCATGATGATTTGACAACCATTTTCCTACATGTTATCCTATGCAAGTTCATTCATCAAGATTGTAGAGATATTTCTCATGATTTCATGCTTGTTAGACTTTCAACACTTTATTTACGAAATTGCCATTATTGTCATAATTGTCTATTTAGATCATATTTGAATGCTTGTTTACTTGGATTAATGTTTGAATTGATTGATTGTTATGAATTAGATAATTGATGATTTGATTTAGACAAGATGGTCGAAGATGATTCAAAAGCTAAGGGAAAGGCTCTTGAATGGGAAAAGCTGCACGTGGCATATGTAGCGGATGATGAAGCTCATATGGATAGATTCGATGATGATGTTGAGACGAGACTTTGCTATGATGATGATGAGGCAAAGTATGATATAAGATAGTCTTGGTCTAATCCAGACGGGATCATTCCAAGCATGTTGATAACTCGGTGAATTGGTTCGAGTTGAGGATAATGGTTTGCTCGAGAGGCGCTCGAGCCAGTATGGAAATAGTTGTCGAGGAGGATGACTAGAAGGCTGAGATCTCATCGTTGTTGAAGGTTCTAGCATGCTCAAAGCAAGAGTACGTTGGGCAGATTCGATAGTCCCTGAAGGCTACTGATTGGGTAGTCAAGTACTCTGGGCAGATTCGATAGTCCTAGGCACGGGTCACGATGACGTGCAGAGTTATGTCTAGAACCGGGATTTCCATTAGCCCTTGATGGACGGATGAAAGAATGAGCCGGTCATTCAATTAACGATGATATCGAAGCAATGATAACAGTGATAGCCAGAGTCATGGATGTTTGGTTGTATCGTCATTCGGTCTCAAGAGCGGTATTTTCTGGGTGCTTATCTGATCTTGGTTTAGGCCTTGGGGGTTTGTACTTGGAAAACATCGCCCTTGACTCGAGTGATTATTGCTTTACTTTTAAATTGTATGCTTTGCTATGCTTGCTTCTGCTTAGTGTGTGTCTGGGGGCTATCACTGTAGAAAGAGGTGGAGTGGGAGGGTTGTATTCCTATTCCTTTTCCTTTATGCTCTTTTGGTATGTTGTTAGTTAATTTACTGCTCACTAAGACTGTTGTCTGACTCAAGGCTTTATGTTTTTAACTCTTATTGCCTTGGGCTGTTCGTCCATTTTGGGACGGGCAGACTAGGTAGTAGGTGACAGGTGCTGTTCTACCTTTCCACGTTGCTGATGACGAAGACGAGCTGGTGTATTGCATATTATCTTCTTATTATATGTACTGGATGTTCCGCTGCTTTGTATTCTCTGAGTGATATGTAGTGAGGCTTGTTGTATTGACTTTTCAGATGTTTGTATCCAACTATTATGAAGTTTATTGATGAGATTCTATTCTGTGAAGCTTCACTATATATATCTTCTATTGTATTTTGTCCATGCGTTGTGAGTAATACGATAGATTCTGTTGTTTTATTTTACCCTAGCAATCGTCCATGGTCGCCTGGCACACTTTACAACGCACTTTCTCTAGATTCGGTGCAGGGGTCATGGGCGGTCGTCACATTTTGAATGTTGTTGGTAATTATTTTAATGCATATATAAAAGTCATATTTGCATATATCGATATGCGATATTGGTATAATTTTAAACATGTTTTAAACAATAAAATAATTACATAAAAGTTGTTTTCTTTTATTTGGAAAAGTTGCATACTTGGAATGTGCTTGGATCAGCCATATAATAGTAAGAGGAGGAAATCAATTAATGAGATTAGTTGAAATTAAAAAAGAGGAAATAAAGGAAGTTTTAATAGGTGAATAGGAAAAGGTTCCTTTAATTCTATTAAAACCAAAACCTCCTCATTTTATGAAAGTACACAGAAAAGAGAACGTGACTTTAATTTTTGTTCTTTTTTCTTCCACTTCTTTATCATTCATTCATGGTTGAAACTTCATCCAAAAAAAACCATCAAAACAAATTCAAATCAACATCAAACTAAATTAAAAAGGTGGTTCATTCTTCTCTTGCAAAGTGGGATGGCGATTTGCTTGAAATCCGAGGAGAAGCCACAAATTAAGGTGTGATGAAGGGTAAGGTCTATCGGATCTAGAGAGTGATCAACCAAATCTAGGTATTGTTCTATCATTCAAGGTGGTTCTACATGCTTCATCCTAAGGTAATTATATGTGTGTATAATTCTATATTTACATATCTTATAATTTGTTCATATCCTCTTAATCTCTATCTTTCCCTTCTGTTCATACTTGTGAATTTGAATCTTGATTTGAATATCTCCATTCCCTTTCTTGAATCGATTGTTCTATCATGTTAAAATATAGAATGTTTTCTTTTGTTCACTGCTATTTTGTTTTGAATTATAACATCTCATTTTCCTTTTTCATGTATGATCGTTTGATTAATTAATTTAACCTAGATCTAGACCTTCTTAATTTTATTTCTAGTACTCTGTGTGATTGTTTACAAAGTTTGTTTAATCTAGATCCAGATCTTCTTATCTCAAATCTATATATGCCTATGTCATTTGATTTTGTTGTTTAAAAAAAATGAACATAATTGAACTTTGAATTTTTTTTTCATAATTCAGTTTTTCATATCAAAAGGTTTACACTTGAATATTTAGACATTGGTTGCTATGTAATTAAAACTTGGTAATAATCACATTAATTAGTCTTTGTCATCCAATTAATATGATGTTTTAATTGTCATGATTCAAATCATTCTAATATAAACTCTTCCTTTTAAAAGAAAAATGGAAACATTAAATTAATGATATATTCCATGATTTGCAATTTCATCTAATTAAAAATTATATCTTTGCTTAAAAAGGAAGGATTCTTTTCACAGCTATTTCAAACCATTTTCATTAATCTTAATATTCTTTGATTTACTGCTTGTAATTGAAATGAAATCTGTTTTATTTGAACCATTATGCTAAACATTAATTGTATATGTATATTTTTTTTACAATGTGTATATATATGTATGTATTTATATATTAATAAATAAATAAAATCATTCATGTTTAGGACGACAAAGACATATATAGATGGGAAATGTGTCTATTGTGGTGTAAATCCCAACACTTAAGCAATGTTTATATTAACTTTATACACTTTTATATGTTGCACTTACACTATACACATATGCACATGTGATGTGCTCATAATCATTTGCAATTAATCAAATCAAATTGAATTAATGCTTTCCTTATAAAACTTTCAATTAAAATGTTAATATGTTTATTCAACATATTATCAATCTAATCAGAGATAGAGAAATATGATGTTTCTCTCTCTCCAATTAATGTTGTTTACTTTCTTAATTGATTGCATAACTATTAGAGAAGGAAACTAAATGTTACTTTCTCATATTTATTTTAATAAGAACTACTGCACACATGGGTGTATTTTATACACTCATTCATATAAATATTCAAACCCTTTTGAATTTTTTTACCAAATTAAATAAAATATTGATTTTATTTAAAAGAAAATTCAGATAAGATCTAAATGCATTTAGACTTCATAGGCCCATTAAAGATCCAAAATGGCTATTTTTTTTGAAATTCACCCACTTCTTTCACTGCGGGCTGGCCCAGTCCTAACAATGGTATCAGAGCAAGGTTGGTTGAGGTGTTCACCTGGCACATTGGATATCCCCGGTTTGAACCCTACAACTAGCATTATAGGGGGTTCTCACATTGTGATCTGTGACGAAGCATTGCCTCTTACCCCTACATGTCCTGTGATGGTTGTGGTAGTCGAGAGGCTGCATGTAAAACTCGCTAGTGAGGTATCTGGTTGTGTCACCTCAAAGGAGTTTGGGCAGGGGCAACAATGGTATCACATCCCAATAGCTTATGCGGTCTAAATTAGTCATGTTAGGGCCAACAAATTAAGCTTGCGCACTTAGTACAGTATCCAGAAAGGTAATGTCTAGGATTTGAATTGGGTAATTAAGTACCCTGTCCTACCTGGTTACCTGCATGGCCTAAAAGGTGAAGTGGGCCCAAAGGTTGCCCCTGATAGAAAAGGCCCAATTTAATTGGGTCTTAAGCTAATTTTCAAATTAATTTTGAAAATTAAAACAAGATTTTAAATTTAAAAGTTAAATTTAAATAAAAACATGTTTATTATAATTGGTTATCATATAACATGAATTTTCAAAATGTTTGAAAATGTAACAAATATTTTAAAATGTTTGAAATTATTTAAATATTAATTTCAAAATTTAAAATTTATTAATAAGATTAATAAAACAAATTAATTAATTGAGTTTATTATTTAATATTTATATGCATGTATTATATATGTTGATATATGTTATGTTATTTTAAAGTTTTAAGTTAACATAAGTATACATGTATGTATATAAGATAAATTTTGAAATTAATATAATTTAATTAAAACTGTTTAGTTAAATAAATTAATTAAAGGTTAATTAATTAAATAAAAATATGCATATATAAGGTATATGTGTTATATTATAAAGGTTATAGTATACACTATAAAGGTTATAGTAGATATGTTGAATATAAATGTTGTATTGGAATACTAATATAATATTAATTAAAGAGTTAATTAATTTAAATTAATTAAATAATATTTAATTAAATAAAATATTATACATAAGACTATCATATAAGTAATATGAAATATAAAAGTTATATACCAATAAAACTTATATGATATGAATGTATAAACTAAAGGTGGAACATTAAAGAAACCCAAATAGACTTAAGGAATACATACATACGTAAATGTACGTATATCGTGATTTCTGATGTGTTTGACACTTGAATCACGAGGGTATTTCAAAAGAAATACATTAGTCCATAAGTCAATATCACTCAATATATTATATTGAAGATTATGAATCTTCAATATAATGTTGTCCTCCACCATATATATAAATTACTTGCATACTTCTTAGTTGTTGAGCAAACTCAAGCTAGGGATGTTATGTGTAGTATTATTAATATATTGAATAGATGAGGTAAGATAACTATATGTATTTGTTGAGCAAACTGAAGGTACGTATACTATAAAATTAGGCCATCATATGGTAGGTATGAGTGAATAATCTCTTTCGATTTGTTGAGCAAAATCAAAGTTGAAATGAGATTAGGACAAGGAAAATGGGTTAGGAGTTGTATGTGATACAACCGATAAGTTATTATCCATCGTTTTTGGGGCTATGATTTGTTGAGCAAACTCAAGGTCAGAATACCAAGACAGACGAGTCCTAACACCCACTAGTGAAGTCGAAAGACTTCTATGTTTCATCTTAGGGTTTGGAGAAACAAAAAAGACTAGTGGAAGCCTTATTAGAAAAATGAAATGTTAACATTT
Organism: Allium fistulosum; assembly: GCA_030737815.1. Classification (NCBI taxonomy): domain Eukaryota; kingdom Viridiplantae; phylum Streptophyta; class Magnoliopsida; order Asparagales; family Amaryllidaceae; genus Allium; species Allium fistulosum. The sequence continues at coordinate 145,942,305 of CM060908.1, read as the reverse complement.
AACTTTTCTAATACTGTAAGAACATATGCTAAATAATGTTATAATTATCGACAATGATAAATTTGTGCATTTAATATGATTGATAAAATGTTTATCAATTAACATATACAAACGAACTGAATTGAAAGTTGACAAATGGAAATATAATACCCACTATTAAATGCCTATTGCATGTTAATGTTTTCTATACCCATGCAAATGTCTAATTTTTACACCTACTTAATACATTCGTAAAATGGTCACATACGTGCTTATTTTGTTGAGACCGTGTATTGCACTCCATGAGCTTCGAACTTTAAAAGTAATATAAGACTATGGATATTTGATCCATATACTATCATTTATAAATGTTATATGGTGAACGGTCACAGTTCGTAATGTACGATACTTCAATAAATATAGTTAATTGAAAATAAGCCAATAAACAGTATTTTTGAGATCAAGCATTCAATTTGATTGATTACAAAAGGGATCATATTGTGTTAATGTAACACAAGACCAAAAACTATACGATATATCTAAGAACTCGATCGCTGAAATGTAAAGAGTTTGTTACGATATCGTGGTAAGATTTTCTTTTGAATAGTTTGACCATTTGAAAGGAAAACGAACGTATAAGAATAGATGTAATTTAAGGTACAGTAGGGATGAAGAGAATGAATAGTCACTTCTGCTTCATAGAGAAACATTGGAAACGAGAATTATAATAATAATTGATACTTAATATTGGAATAAGAAATATGATTTATATTTCGAAATGTATTTTCGTATAGAAAATTGTTTTCTATGAGATTTATTTCTTTGAGCTCAAGATATTTGATCAACGAACTCTCCACTGTAAATAGTTGCAGTGTATGAAATAAACAAATTGTATTAAGTGAATGATGGACCTCCGAATTTAGTACGCTATTATAGTAATGGTGGAAATAATGGGAGCACGCCATATAGCACTTATTATTTGCATCATAGTATGAAAATTGTTTTCGTAAAACTTACCATACATTATTTATGAAATAATGATTAATTTTCCGTATCGACTGGAAAAAATAGACGTCGCTATATTTCAATATGAATATTCTTTGTGAAATAAAACTATAATGTGGTAACTTATTTATAGAAAAAGTGATGCATTGGAAAATACAAAAGTCTAATATTATTTATAGTTGTTTTGGAATTATAGACTAAGCCGTAGTTTTGAGAAATAATTTTATTGTATGATTTTGAATCATATGATACTTGTTAATTATATCTCAAACAATAAAGGGCTATGCACCCATTTAGTGGGAGTATCATAAGAGTTGATGAACTCTTCGGATTGATACATATAGATGTATGCAATTGTAATTCTATAAATACCAAAACGGTTCCAAGTACTTCGTCATATTCATCGATGAGTCATTGTCGACATGGACATGTGTATTTGGTACACCTGTAGTATGTCTGCGGTAAACTTATAGTATAAAACAGAAGTAAATAAAATAACATGCGATAGAATGATTTGATTTGATCGAATGAGTGAGTATATTGGAAAATGTTCCGAACGTACCTAAAATGAATAAAAATTCAATCTCAAAATTACTCCTCCATGTGATACATAATGATGCATCGATATGGAGTAATCGAACATTGTTGGACAATGTACGATTAATTATGAATGAACTTGTGTTAGTTTCTTTCTATGAAGTAATGTACTTAAGTAGTACACAACGTTAATATTATTTCATCTGAAATAACAGTTTAATTTTTTTTACAAGATAAGGGTTTATAAGAAACTCCGAAATATCATAGGCCAAGGAGTTGGCATGTTGTGCGAGTCAAAAGATTGCACGTAATAATTCTTCATGAGGGATCTTATATGAATATCCCTAAAAGGATTTTGAAAAGACTATCATTGGATGACATATTTATGTTTCGAACATAATTTTGTAAACTAAAACAAAATCGGTTTTATAAATAAAGAAATTCATAAAACGTTTATGAATACCTATTCTATTGCATTGAGAAACAATTATTGTTTCAAGATATACCAACTTCATTGTGAAGAAATTTCTTTGAGAAATTATTGGTAGTAAAACGAAATTGGATACGATCCATAGATAGAACTGATTATATGAGATGAAATGAAATTAACTAACCTAAACGAACACATAGCATTAGGATGTCTAATAAGTATTCTCGCACATCTAAGAGAAACTATGAGCTTCTTATTAATGTCAAAAATATATAATCGTAGATTGTTTAATTAAACCATTGAGATTGTTGACTCTATATGGTATGATGCGCATATCTGAAAGAATTCCAAGTACGCTATCAAAATATAGATTTTGGTGGTCGTAACTGAAGGGATATGATCCATCGACTACGACTGTGCCTTTGTGAGTAAGACTATGCAGTTGGAATTAAATGAGAAATGTTGATAAGAATAATATCGTAAATTTCAACCGTTGAAATTGGCATAATAGATTCAATTTTCAACATGTTCAGGTCAATTCGGATTTACTCACAAAATTATCGCTTGATAAGTCCTAGTGTTTAGTACATATGTATTGAAACAGAAAATTCTAAATAATGATTTAGCGTAAGTTGTTTACACATATTAACCAAAAATTTCTCAAAGTCAGTGGGAACGATATTGAGTTTGTGAGTCTTTGGATATGATCCAAGAAATGATACAAAAGTATCATTTTATAAGCATCAAGATTGAATAAGTATTTTGATAAAAAAATCAACTAGTTTGATTTTCAATCAAAGTGTAGAGGAAGCATGTGTTCATAAGAAAAAACGTTAAAAGGTACATTGATATTTCTAAACTATAAGTAAACAACACGTTGTTGATTTTAACGATGTACTTGTGTTAAAATCAATCTTAGTTGTTTTAATACTCAACATTGGATTAATAAATGATGTCTTTTATAGTAAGGATAAAAGATGTCGGGAATATCCCAAATGATATGCAAGGACACCTTATTAAAATGTTTAATATGGAACATGTAAGATTGATTCCTTTGCATTGGCAAAAGAAATTATCATACATGTTGTATTGTCTACGATACCATGATTTGTTTATGTATTTAATACATGAAGCAAATATCAAATCCAAATTGATATCACTAAATGGTTGTTTGAAGTGTTCTCATGTATTTATGAAATATTAGAGAATTGTTTACAGAAACAAAAACTCCTTATGAAGGAGTGTTCGAACTCAAACTTCATAAATCATATCGAGTGTAGTTTGTCAATAATAAACTCAAGTTAAGAATCTTTGAGTTGGAAATGTTCCAACTAAAAGACTGTGGCTTATTCATTGAAAAAAGGCTACGTACATTGCCTTGAATATTGCTGCAATAAAAATAATATATAAAATTATAAGTGCACAAATTTATAACAGAGCCGATTCAAAAAGTTGAGAATCTCATAACATTGTTATATGATAACAATGTCACGATGTGGTTCGTAATAGAACTTAGAGCTCATTAGAGGTCGAGAGACATAATTCGAATTGTTCCACGTGATAAAGCAGTTTATCATCGTCTCCCACTGAGAACTCTAGTTTTTTACGCCTCTTATCTGCGTAACTCTTCTGTCGGGATTGAGCTTCCTTCATCCGTCCTCGGATTAACCCAATCTTTTCCGACGCCTCTCTAACTAATTCCAGACCTAAGACCAATCTGTCTGCCGTCTCTAACCAACATGCCAGCGATTTGCATGGCCTTCCATACAAAGCTTCAAAAGGCACCATTCCTATACTAGTCTATTATTATAGGAAAACTCAATCAGATGTAGGTGATCTTTGCAAGGTCCACCAAAGACTAACACACAAGCTCTCAATAAATCCTCGAGTACCTTGTTGACTCTCTCCATCTGCCCATCCGTATTTGGGTGATATGCTGTACTCATCTTGTGCTTGGTACCTAATACCTCTTGTAGACTCCTCCAATACTCGCTAGTGAATAATGCATCTCTACAACTGATTATGCTACTAGGAATCCCATGAAGTCTAACTATATTCTTCATGAACAACTTAGCCAAAACAGGTGCCGTCCTGGTTGACTTTAACGGAATGAAATGGGCACTCTTGGTCAGCCTGTCCACAACAACCCATATGCTTTCATTTCCTCTCCTTGACCTTGGCAACCCATCTATGAAATCCATCGATATTGAATCCCATTTCCAAACTAGAATATCTAGAGGCTGAAGTAACACACTCGGCTTCTGATGTTCAGCTTTCACTTGTTGACAATTTACACACTGCCTAACCCACAAGCCAACATCCCTCTCCATGCCTTCCCAATAAAAGCTCCTCTTCATATCTTGATACATCTTGGTTCCTCTAGGATGAATCGTAAACTTCGATCGATGACATTCCTCTAGAACTTCCCTCCTTAGGTTCTCTATATTCAGAACGCAAAGTCGTCCCTTCTTTCTCAACCATCCTCTTTGGTCAAAACTAAAATCCTTTAGGTCATCATTCTCTTTGCTTAGAAGCTATCCTCTTGATCAGCACTGGTCGAACTTCTAAACAAGATAACATGGCAGTACCTCCACTAGAACTAGCAGTCGATCTTAACTGCACACCACAACTGGCTAATGCTTCTAGATCCTTCCATTCTGCCAACATCGCTAACACCATATTCTGATGTCTTCTACTGAGAGCATCTGCTACCTTATTTCGTTTCCCAGGAGTATAATTTATACCGAAATCACAAGCAGCCAAAAACCCCAGCCATCTCTGCTGCCTCATATTCAACTCCTTATGAGAGAATAAATACTTTAATGACTTATGATCGATATACTACTCAAATCTCTCTCCCAAAAGATAATGCCTCCAATTCTTCAAGGCAAAAGTCACTACAGCTAACTTTAAGTCATGAGTAGGATATCTAACTTCATGCGGTCTAAGCTGCTTAGATGCATAAGCAATAACTTTGCCCCTCTGCATCAATACTACTCCCAATCCAGTACCACATGCATCAATGTATACTACCAATCCTTGGTTACCATCCGGAACTACTAACACTGGAGCATTGGTCAACATATGCTTTAACTTAAGGAATGCTTCCTCATATTTGTCGGACCAAACAAACTTCACGTCCTTCCTGGTCAACTTAGTCAAAGGTGCTGCTATCCGTGAGAAATCCTTGATGAATCTCCGGTAATAGCCAGCAAGTCCAAGAAAACTTCTGATCTCAGTTACTATCTCTGGTCTCTTCCAATTATTGACAACTTCGATCTTAACAGGATCGACTGACAATCATTCTTTTAAAACAACATGACCAAGAAACTTGAATTCTCTCTTCTAGAAATGACACTTGGAAAATTTCGCCTTCAGCTAATTCTGCCTCAGCGTCTCCAACACTACTCTAAGATGAATCTCACGCTCTCTTTCATCTTTAGAGTACACCAAAATGTCATCTATGAACACCAATACGAACATATCCAAGTGCTCTCGGAAAACCCAGTTCATCAAATCAACAAAGAAATCAAGTGCATTTGTCAATCCAAATGGCATCACCAACCACTCATACAAACCATATCTAGTCCTGAATTCCGTCAAAGGAATGCAATCCTCTGCCACTCGCAACTGATGGAACCCTGTCGCCAAATCTAATTGTGAAAACACTTTGGCTCCACTCAACTGATTAAATAAGTCATCGATTCTCGATAAAGGATATTTATTCTTGATCATCCTCTCGTTTAACTTACGATAGTCGATGCACATCCTTAACGAACTATCTGGTTTCTTTACAAACACCGCGGCTGCTCCCCAAGGCGAACTGCTTGGTCTGATAAAATTCCTTCCCTCAAGATCCACTAGCTACACCTTTAATTCCTTCATCTCCGTCGGTGTCATTCTGCTAGCTGGTCTACTAACAGGTTCAGCTCCCAGTACAAGGTCTATTCGAAACTCAACAGCTCGTTTCGGGGGTAATCCAGTGACCGTCTCAAATACATCTGCAAATTCTCTCACTACACAAACCTGACTAAGCTCATCTCCAACCTCCATGGCACTTAACAAAACACAAACACACTTACTGGAACTCTCCACTGAGAAGATGATTCGGTTATGACTATCTGGGTGCCTCAATGATATTTCCCGATCTTGGTAAAATATCCTGGCCTCATACCTACCCAACCAATCCATACCCAAAATGATCCCAAAATCTACGAAATCAAAAACATACAAACTGCATGCAAACTTATGACCTAACAAATCTAGTTCTAACTGGTCACATCTCATCCTAAGAGTTGCATACCGTCCTATTGGATTCGCAAACCTTAAGGAGGTAACAAGGTATGCGGGTTTTATACATAACCTATCAACCAAATACTAAGATATAAATGAATGTGATGCACCAGTATCAAAAAGTACTCTAACTGGTATACTCTGAATCAAAAGCGTACCTTCCATCACAGTTTTCCCTTTCTCTGCCGCAGTAGGTCTAAAAGAAGATGGTGGTCCAATGGAAAACACCTTCCCTCGGTCCGCCCTGACTGGCTCCGGACACTGGTTCTTATAATGCCCAACTTGGTCACAGTTGAAGCATTTCACATTCTTCTTCTCTGCAGGCTTCTTTCCTTTACTAGTTCTGCACGGCATAATGGCCCTTCTCATCACACTTATAACACACCAAATCAGCCTTTGCCTTCTTAGCGGCCTCCCCTTTCTGGGCTCCTTTCTTCTTGAAGAATTTCATTTTCCTTCCCTGAGAACCCTGAGACTCAACTGGCTTCTACCTAGCTGAAACAGCAAGCATCTCCTCATGGCGGATGGTCATCTCCACCATCACATGATAAGGCTCTCTAACATGAGTCATGGCCATTCTACCAAGCTTTGGCCTCAAACCTCTAATGAATCTCTCATTCCTTCTGACATCAGTGTCAATCAAAGGATAACCATATCGGGATAGCTCATCGAACTTAGCAACATACTCGATCACCGACATTTGTTCCATAAACTTCCTCATCAACGCCGATTTGGCAACCTCAGATAAGAACCTCTGCTCAAACCTCCGCCTGAAGTCAGCCCACGTCAACTCTTCCTCCGGCACTTCGGCCGTCACATCGTTCCACCAGTGAAGCACTAACCCTTGCAACTGTCTAGAGTCTAGCCTTCTCTTGTCTCCATTATTCAAGCCTAAATATGTAAAGATTATTTCACAGTTCAACGGCCAGTTCTCAACTTCAACAACATCTTCCGTTCCAGCAAATGGCTTTCCTCCCAGACTGATATAGTCTCTACTCAGCTTAGCATAATAATAACCAGCTGGAACTACAGGATTAGCTCCTCCCACATTACCAGCAGCTCCTGCTTGCAAAAGATTTGCCAACAACTGGCACACCATCCATGCATCTACTGGCGGATTTCTAGCACCTACATTGGCCTCAGCATTTTTGTTAGCATTAGCCTGTCGACCTTGGTTCCTCCGAGTATTAGATCGAACATTTCCTTTAGTAGTGGTGCTTCCTCCACCTAAATTTCCTCTTCCATTTCCTACCTCCATATCCTCTTTCTCATATATCTGCATACAAGCCTTAGTAAGATACAACAGAACGGTCTAAGAGAGAGGGGAACACATACTTAGATATATACCTTTATATCAAATACAAGTACATTAATATAGCGTTAACCCAAACCCCAATCATATTTTCAAATTCTGTGGATTATGTTTGAAAAAGCTTTTTAAGTTTCAAAAACTTATGCTCTGATACCAACTTTTAACATCCCCCTACTTGGAGGCCAAAAACTAATGGCTACGGATGCTGCAGCCATCCATAGTTATTAATCTTCGATGACCAAATACGGTGGTGCTAGATACATTGATACACAGGTCATAGAAATATGGAAAAAATTTAGCCATTCAAAAACACATTTCCATATTCAAATCAAAACATTTCAAGTTCATTACATAATCCCAAATTACGTTAACCATGTTCAGCAAAATATAATTATTACAAATACGCCAAGAGCGACATATAAAGATGTCCCCTTGGTTGATCAGAGCATATAGTAAGGCTAATAAATCTGCCTTTACAAACAAATACACAACGGAAAAAGAAAACTCTAAATAACTATCTGCCTCCTGCACGCCTCTGGAAGCTTTATTCGTCTAAGAAGAGAACCTGAAAACCCTAAACCTCAAACTACTCAAAATCAATTGAGTACCCGAGAGTTTAAGGGGAAAACAAAAACTTCGAGTCAGACATAAAGCCTGGTATGAATAATAATCTAACATCTCAATCCTTTTTAGATATCTAGTGAGACCATGCCGCTTAGCGGAACGGGTTTTCCCCTCACTAGTATCCTAAAACCTTTATAAAACTATATTATGTGCTCCTGCATCCACAATGGTTAAAACATACATTTTCAAAATATTATGAAGATATGCATACTTGAAAATAATTAGGATTTCCCATTCCCAATTTTGTATGACACCCGGTCATAAGTATAGTTTCTAGGGTTACTATTAACCTTTGTAGTTTTCACGAGTTTACTATTAACCTTGTTATACCTAATAGACACCCTATCCTATTCAAAGTTTTCATGGGATCACTAAGAACATATATGCTACTTCCAGTTAACTTACTCAATTCATGGTTCCTCCTGAACCTATTAGTCCTTCCATTAACTAATCACCTTATCCTAGTTTTCATGGGTTTACTAGGAACCTATGGATTTATCCAGTAACTCACTTCACATCCTAGTTTTCATGGGTTGACTAGGAACCTACTGATACTTCCATTAGCCACATTCTTATCTTAGTTTTCATGGGTTTACTAGGAACCTATTGACTGGTGTCAATTCTTAATCCGAATATAGTTTTCATGGGTTCACTACAAACCAATGAGCCCCTGCCAACTATTCTTAATATATAGTCTTCATGGGTTAACTATGAACCTATTGGTTTCCTCCAATAACTAATTAATCATAGTTTTCATGGGTTTACTATGAACCTTTTAGTTTCCACCAATAACTACCTTATCTTAGTTTTCATGGGTTTACTATGAACCTTTTGGTTACCCCCTATAACTACAAAGTTTAGACATTCTATATTTTTGGGTCACCCTGACTCCTTGGATGCAATTCTACTCATTCAGGAGTTTAAGCAATTTATATTCACTATTGAGTTAACCTAGCTGGTTCTTCTACCCCTTTTTCCCCAAAATACAGTTATGGGTTATCATGTGAATATATTCCTATTTGAAGAAGCAAAACAATAATTTTTAACTATACCACTCCTGTGGGTTTAAGGTCCTTGAAATATATTTCATAAAACATAGTTAACACCCTTAACATATATTTTTATCAAGGCAAATTCTTCTTCATATTATATACTTAAAGCCATTACAAAACTCCTTTATATATGCCTTGGTTTTCCTTAAAAATTTAGAGTTATGGTTTTTAAAAACTTTTGACAATGTCGAGAGCTTCTATTTTCAACCCCTTCGAAGGGTTTTAATCGTATCTTTTTAAAATAATAGGCTCCAGCCCTCTTTATACTTTAAAACACTTCTTTCCAAACCCTTCGAGCCCATTGAAACTCAAACCTTTCGCAAGTATTGGAAAACTATTTGAAACTATTAAAACGCAAACCTTTCGAAAGCAATGGAAAATAAACCTTTCGAAAACTCTTTGGGTTCAATTTAAAACATGTGGAGAACCTTCTTTGAAAACCTTTCGACTTAATTAGAAACAACCTTTTGACTTTGTCGAAAGCTCTGCTTCGAAAGCTTTAAGACATATCATTTAAAACAATGGGCCTCTGCCTTTTAAAACAACTCCTTCGAAAGCTTTGGGTTATACTTCAACTATAAAACAAGGGTAAATCATCTAAGTCGAAAGCTTTGATACCTTTCGAAAGCATTGGAGAAGCGGCTGGTTTTAAAACAAGTAAACCTTTCGACTTTGTCGAAAGCAACGACTTCAAAAGGTTGGAAAAAGCGGCAATAACCTTTCGACTATGTCGGAAGGTTCAAACCAAAACAATGATAAAGTGGTAGTAACCTTTTGACTTTGTCGAAAGGTTTAAAACCTTTATTTTAAATAATTGACTTGGTCGAAAGTAATCAATTCGAAAGCTCCTTTTCGAAAGCAAGTAGGTGTAAGCTTTTGGTTTATAAAACAAACATACTCCAACCTCTTTAGCAACCAACCTTTCGACTAAGTACCCTTCGTTCTTATTCAATTCATTACGCACCAAGTAACTTGATACCATATGCATTAAACTTTGACCTTATCGAAAGCTATAATCTTTCGACCTTGTCGGAAGGTCTAGGTCGGAAGGTTTTAATGCCTAAAATGGCTGAAACATGCTAAAAGCATGATTTTCTTGTTTTAACTTAAAAAGATAACTTTTCAATTAACCCGCCTTTATTTGTCAAATTCTCATTGGTTGATAAATACTTTTCAGAAAAGTGTTGCCACTAATTTTAGAATTAAATAATAATTTTATTTTATAAAATGCCCTTTCTCCTTAATTAAATATATAAAACATTTAAGTCCCAAACCTTAAATAATTATATATATTCATCAAATCACTTAGGAAAAATCTGGAAAAATTACAGAAAATCTATTTTAATATGTTCTCCAACATATATAAAATTCAAACCCAAATAACTATTATTTTAGCCGTAATTAATTTAAAACCCAATAAATCATTTTCTTCAGTAGAAAATTAATATAAAATTCGTACAAATTCAGAAATTATGAAAATTGAAACCCATCTCCAAAATTATGTTTTCTATAGCATAAAATTTTCCCATGGTATTTAAAAATCATTTCATCGTGGTTTTACCCTAAAACCGTGTATATCTCCTTTTAAACAACCTTGTTTAATCCATATAAATCATAAATCATAAATCATAAATCTAGCATATCATCATTCAATATATCATAAAAAGGATTTACACAAAAATCCAAAACCATATGATCATAAAACTAAAATAGAGATGTAGAAATTATTATTCACCTTAGATTGGATAAGGAAATTAAAGTTTGGTTGAGATTGATTCCTTCTAACTTGAATCCTAAGCTTTAAGTTGATTTTCACTTCTCTTCTTCCTAATGGCCGACCTTGCTTCTCACGGTTATAATTTTTTTAAAAGTAAAATGAACATGTATGACCTAATGAGAATAGTATAAGGGTGGGAAGTAGGGTTATTTACCCTAACGCCCTTATGTTTAATTTCCTAATCATTTATATAAGTTCATTAGATTTTGAATAAGCACGGCCGCCTAGTTTATTAATCAACCTCAATCTTCTTATCTACATTATTCTATTTAATTTATTCTAATTAAATCTTCCGAATAATGTCAATAAAATTAAGGGTGTTACAACTGTATTGATTGTAGTTGTAACAATTAACCTTCAAAATGTCTGCCTTGCACTCCCTCTTGAAATGCTCCTTCTTGCCACACTTCCTACACCACAACTCTTGCTTCTTGATCTTTCCCTTGGGTCCCATTTAGCCGTTGCGTTGGTTTTGCTATGTTGAATTTCCTCCTATCTTCTTAAACTCACCCTTCACTTCCTCCTTGGAAACAATATTCAGCAAAGCCATCTCCACCAATCCCTTGAAAGTCGCACCCATAGGGATATGACTAAGGGCCATATCTTAGAGAGGTTGATTCAATCTCTTAACGACTTCAGAGCCTTCTTGTGAAGAGTATTGATCAACTTCATTCCAAACCTAGCTAACCCACTATACTAATTAACATACTCTTTCACTATCATCTCTCCTTGTTATAGATGAATAAACTTCTCTAACTGTACTCCTTCAGCTCTGGACAGATATTTCATCTCAAAACGTCTCCTGAACCCCCCCAAAGTAATCTCTCCCACATTTATCTTTACAACTACCACATCCCACCAATTCAAAGCCTCCTCTTGTAAATGCCAAGTGGCAAGCTATTTCCTAACATCATCTCTAAGGCCCATAAATCGAAAAATCCTCTCACAAATATGATTCCATGTCCTCGAATCTACATACGACTTAGTCCCCACGTACGGCTTTCCTACTAGACTCGTAAAGTTCTTACATAACTTAGCAAAATCAACGACATGTGGGTGGACAAGAACTGCACCTGGTGCTTGTTCTATGGTCCTCTACTAGGATTAAGCTCAGCTTGACCTCTTGCTTGCAGATACCTCCAGAACCAAATCAGAACGTTCATGCCCGGAATCTCAGCTGCATCGCCTGAGTCGGAACTAGTAGGATCATTCATCCTTTTTATTTGTAATTCTAAAAATTTATTAACAACTTTTCCATAGATAGTATTGGAAGGAGTAAAGGAAAGGGTTATTCGCAATACACTAATACGTATAAAAATTTTGAAAAGCCTTTATCTACACATACATACATATACTTTGGAAACTCATTTTGGAAACCTTTTAGAAAACTTTTTGGAAAACATTTGAAAAACTTTTTAAGTACGTTCTCTCAATACGCTCTTAATCCCTATGGAATTTCAAACCTAGGCTCTGATACCAAATGTGATAACCCGCACCTCCGGACACACCGATCAAAAGTTTAGGGTGACTTTCAAACTCGCTTTGTTGCCAAGGATTGCGAGCTGTCGGGGTTTTTAAAACATTTTATGGACTAAAAATACATGGATAAAATCTATGATATACTACACTTTCAGATCTCAAAGCAGATGGCAGAAAAGTGTAAATACTGAAAATAGTCGTCTTAGAAAATATCCAAAATATAGTCTCAAAACAATACATAGTCAAATCCACAGTATACAGAAATACATCAAATAGTTTGATAAAATACTAGATATGGTAATCAGTACATGGAGAGTAATAGAAGATAAAAAGCAACTCTAATGCCAAGCTTGCCTCTCCAACTACTATCGTTGGACCTATCACTTGCTAACCAGTCCTCCTGTGGTGGGGAAAAAGAAAGGAAAGGGTTGGGTCATACAAAAGTCTGATGAATGAGTACATCATTAATATATGGTGATCACATGCAATCTATGTAGTTAATATCAGATAATATCACTGATATATCTCATATCGCTCCTAGGTCGATACTTTTTCAAAGTATCGCTTAAAATATCATTACTGATATATCGTCCGATATTTGTTGATATATCGCTCCGATATATAGTGTAAAATACCCAATATTTTTTAAGAATATTGTTTATTATTGTATGTGTTGGAGAAAATGTATTGACAAATAAATAGATTCACATTCTAATAATATTTATTTTTTGTATATGGTGAATGACAATATCTAAACCATATTAGAAATACCAATGCACTAATTCTTCAGTTTAACCATACAGTTTGTCTTCTTCATTAGTCTTTCAATAAAGAAATCTGTACTTGTAACACCCCGATATTTTACGGGAAATATAATTAAAAAGAAATTAAAAGCGCATTTGGTATAGTGGTAAAGGCGCATGTTGACTTCCTTAGTGACCAGGGATCAAGTCCCGTTGTCGCCCAAAATCTGGAGCGATGTTTTTTTAGCTGGTTCATTTCCAGCGATTTTCCTACGTATTTCAGCATTGTTTCTGACATGTGGCGGCTTCCCATTCGCTCCAGTGATGTAATAGGATGAGATGGCTAAATTTTATTGGTTGAGTGATGTGTATGGGCTAGAATGGATAACCATTAAGTGTAAGAGAGAACCAGATTTAATCTAAAATAATCTAATGGATTATATTCACTCAAACAATATATAAATAAACCATCTAACCTAAACCTAATCTCTTATTCAGCTGTCGCCATAATTCTACAGTAAAATTAGTATGTATTATTCTTCCTCCTTTTCTCTACTAAATAAACAAATCTCTACCAAATTAAATTTTCTATATATTCAAGCAATTTGGGGAATTTAGAAGAGTCAAAGGGAGAAAGATTAAAGCAAAGTTTTTGTCAAATTTATGCAAGCTCAAGTGCCAAGTGAGTGGAAATTAATATGAAATAGAAAAATAAAGTGGTTCAATTTCAGTTCTTTTCTAGCACGTTAATATGAATTAATTTCTGTTATTAATTGAGAATAAATGTAAATTATTGCAACTTCTTCTTCTTCTTCCACTTCTCAAATCTAATTCATGTTTGGTTTAAAATATGGGACATATAAATTGTCTATTCACATTTTATGGCATAAATAAGATTGAAATTTATATAAATTATTGTATCTTCTTCTACTTCTCAATTCTAATTCATGTTTGGGTTGAAATTTGGAACAAACAAATTGTTATTCGCATTTCATGGTGTAAATAAGATTGGTTTAATTAAATTGAATTAGAATAGTTATTCAATTTCTAATGGTAGAACATGTTAGTTGAATAAATTCAGAATATGTTACTTGAATAAAATTATGGTTTTGATTGATATAATTACATAATTTTGAATATGGCTTTGGAATAAAATTGGGAAGTCTAATTGGCATAATTGTTTGTTTCATATGTGGCCTAAAAATGTAGAAGTGAAATTTTGTGTAATTAAATGGTTTATGGCTATTGGATAAAAATTTTGTACAGATTAAATCTCTAAAAGGAGAACGTAAATTAGGGTGGAAAAAATGTAAATTAAATGGACCCTAAAGGCTAGTGTAAATCTGTAACAAAATCGCATAAAAATTACAAATAAACCATACGGAGTGAACAGACATGAAATTGAAATACCATTTATGTAAGAAAAAGGGAAATTGTGAAATAACCAAATCGGACGTAAAAATGGCCTAAAGCAGATTAATGGAAATAAACAGTATGTAAACTGTAATGGTAAAATTAATTAATGTGGAAGCGATTTGGTAGGCAGACCTTGTAAAGGTCTGGATAGGTGTTTCATGCAGTTAAGATCAAAATATAGTTTTGGCTGTACGTACTAGGAGCTGGCAAGTAGGTTCGCAAGGATGTTTGTTACCTTTCATAGATTGCTAGTACGTAGGATAGATAGCATCCACAATCGTAGGCTTCTTTAGGCAGATCAATGCGGACGGAACATGACAAGTGCGCTCTGACGTAGGCTTCTTTAGGCAGATCGTTGGAGGATTTTGCGCAGCCGACCCAGCTGCGGGCGCTCTTTCGGAGGACCGACACTTTGGATAGGGGCAAGTCCACATTGGTGACCGAGGAGACAGAAGGATAGGAGTCCAGTTTGGCGGAGCCTGAGCGCAACTTCGAGGTCCTGCGAGGTTGTTTGAGTCGGTGCCAGTCTAACGTAAGAGGCATTTAGTCACATTGCACGGGTGAAGAGCATGTCTTTCACGCTGTAGCACGTGGATAGGTAAGGACAGCAGGTCCGATAGGCCGATTGACGTTTAGTATTACTGCATGGTTGACTTCCCTAGAGTGACTAGGACTTTGGCTTCTTAGGAATTCTAAGAAGGATTCACTGCATTATATTATTCACCCTTTGCGCTATTCAGGAAAGACTTGGAATTAAACTATTTTATTCTTTCTGCTTCATTTTATTTCTCATTCACCAGAATTTATGTCGGACCCATTCCTATTTTTCCTATTTTCTCCAAATCACAGAAGGGCAGGTCTAGGTTGTAGTTTTTTGCAGCTTGGAGGGTCATTGGAGCAATTGTTATCTTCAGCTTTTGTTTCTTTTGTTTCATGTACTTCGTTTCTCTTTTCCGTACTTTACTCTATGTATGGGGATCTATATTATGAACTTTGTTATGTTTTATGTTTTGGTGGAGACTACTTGGTACTTTTGGTTTCAGAAATAAATTTGGGATAATGTTGTTTTTAATGAAGCTGTTTTGCTATTAATTTATAACCAGTGAAAGTTTTCTTCCGCTATAATATTTTAATCATTTTATGCTATTGCCTTAGTCTCTGTGCTAATTTATGGATTTTTATTTCACCCGACCACTCGTGCTTCTAGTCATGTCTGATTTTCGGGGTGCTTAGAGGTGCGGGGTGTCATAGTTGGTATCAGAGCTAAGGTTTCGGTAATCATTAAAATATTTTAAAAATATAAAGGTTTTTGAATAATTTTTAAAGGATATTCCAAATAATACTTTTAAAAGTATATGTATATATTTTGGAAAAAAAGGAGAAATTTTAGAAATGGGTCCCTCATATATCTTCCTCCCTATCTATTGAACTATTTATGGAGTACCTAATCCCATCTTTTTAATATCCACAGATAGAAATGTCCGAACCACAAGATATCCTCGAAGTTCCAGGCCTTAATATGCCTGCTTGGTTCAAATGTTATTTGCAAGCTACTACACGAGCAGAGCCACCGGCCAGGGATGCTGCTCCGACGGAAGGGGCTCCAGCCCGTCCGCCAGGCATTCTTGATTTTTCCAAGTTATGCAAGGACTACACCAGCTTAGGAGGCAAGCCGATTCTTGGCACCGAGTCATATACTGAGGCGAGAGCTTGGATCCGTAGTTGTGAGCGGATATTTGGGCTTATGGGATTGGAGGACTTGGCTCGGAGGTAGTTGGCTTCATGGCAGTTGTAGGGAGAGGCTCTTTGTTGGTGGGAGATTGTGGAGGCTGAGGCCGAGGCTGATAATTTGACTTGGGTAGATTTTCGTACTAGGTTCGAGAGGAAATTCTTATCGCAGGCTGAATAGGGAGTGCAGCTAGAGAAATTTATACAGCTCAAGCAAGAGGATATGACAGTTAAGGAATATGTTAATCAATTCAATGAGCCTTCCAGATTTGGACTAGACCTGATCAATACTCCTCACAAGAAGGTGCTGAAGTTCACTAAGGGTTTGAGTCAGCCACTGCATAGTTTGGTGGTGAGCCACATTCTGATCGGAGCCACTTTTGAGGGATTGGTAGAGATGGCTTTACTTGCTGTACTGAGAAGAAAGGAGATGTGCCGCAGAAGAGTGATGGGAAGAAGTAGTGGAAAGGAAAGAGGAGAGGAGGAGGAGGGTTAGGTGGAACAAGGAAAGTCCCAAGGAAGGACTGGAAGTGCAATACTTGTGGGAAACCAGGTCATCTTGCTAAGGATTGTAGAGGGGCATGAGAGCGACCGAGACTGAGGTGCTATCTTTGCGATCAAGTGGGGCATATGAAAAAGGACTATCCGTTGAAGCCCAAGGATAGCTCACAGACACCTTCACAGCTTGCTCAGGCTTATGCTTTAAAGGCAGCTCCTTCCTCTAGTACTCGTCCGGTTGTGGACAAGGGAAAGAAGGTGATCATCGAAGGTGTGTTATCTATCTTTGATTTTCCTGTTTGTACCCTATTTGATTCTGGAGCTTCGCACTCTTTTATATCTAGTACTCTAGTAGAGGGTCTTGGTCTTGATGCTTGCTTAGGGGCCGACCCGGTAGTAGTATCAAATCCCGTAGGAGGATCGGCCTATTTGTCCATGTTATGTCGGGATTTGAAATTGTTTATTTTAGGGGTTGAGTTTGACTGTAGTGCCTTTGTATTGGGCTTTTTAGGTTTGGGTTGATTCTTGGTATGGATTGGCTATCCATGTATGGTGCTGTTCTTGATTGAGGTAAGAGGGTAGTGAGGTTAGGCACTTGTAGTGGATGTACCTTGGAAGTATCTTGTGATCCTAGAGGATCAGTCATGTTGAGCTACCTTTATTCTCTTTACTTATCGCCCGATAGTTTGAGTTCGGTACCCGTTGTTAGAGACTTTCCAGATGTGTTTGAGGAGGTTGCTGGCCTTCCACCTTGAAGAGAGATCGAGTTCAAGATTTATCTCGTCGATAATGCCAAACTGATTGCTTTACTAGTAAGGCATATGGCTCCTAAGGAACGTCGTGAGTTAAGCAAGCAGATTGGAGAGCTTTTGGAGAAGGGCTTCATTCGTAGGAGCATTTCTGAGTGGGGCACACCCGTCGTCTTTGCTACTAAGGCGGATGGCTCTCTCAGGCTTTGCATGGATTATAGGGAGCCTAATAAGCCGACGAAGAAGAATCGTTATCCTCTTCCCTGTATAGACGATCTCTTCGACCAACTAGTAGGAGCCAAGGTATTTTCCCAGCTCGATTTGGCCATGGGATTTCATCAATTGCGTGTGGCGGAGGATAGCATCAAGAAGACTGCATTTAGGACTCCGGATGGGTTATTTGAGTGGTTAGTCATGCCATTTGGGCTAACCAATGCTCCGGTATATTTTATGGACCCGATGAGTCGAGTATTTCGTGAATCGTTGAACAAGTTTGTGGTGGTGTTCGTTGACGACATTTTGGTTTATTCACAAAGCAAGGAGGAGCATACTGTTCACTTGGAAGAAGTGCTTACGACCCTACGAGCACATAAGTTGAAGGTGAAGTTCTCCAAGTGCCACTTTTGGAGGGACGAGGTTCGCTTTTTGGGACACATCGTTCGGAGGATGGAGTTGTAGTAGATCCGGCAAAAGTGGCAGCAGTATAGGATTTGTAGACTCCTAAGAATGCCATGGACATAAGGAATTTCCTTGGTCTTGTGGGCTACTATAGGAAGTTCATTAAGGACTTCGCTAGGATATCAGCTCCACTTACCCGCCTTACCAAAAAGAACTTAGCTTTTGTTTGGGATGCCAAGTGTGAGGATGCCTTTGGTCGATTGAAGGAAGTTTTGACTACCGCGCCCGTATTGGTATTACCGGATGGAACCAAGCCTTTCTCAGTTTATACGGATGCTTGTGGTACGGGGCTAGGGGTGGTACTGATGCAAGAGGGTAGGTTAGTGTGCTATGCGAGTAGACAGTTGAAAACGCATGAGAAGAACTACCAGACGCATGATCTTGGGTTGGCAGCTATAGTTTTTGCTCTCAAGTCTTGGAGGCACTATCTCTTAGGAGAAAGATTTGAGCTTTTCACGGATCATAAGTCTTTGAAGTATCTATTCTCTCAGAAAGACTTGAATTTGAGACAGCAATGATGGATGGAGTTTTTAGCCTCTTATGACTTTGAGATTTCTTATACCCCTGGCAAGGGTAATGTAGTGGCAGATGCGTTGAGTATATGCAAAGTGGTTCTAAGTCCTCTGTTTTTGGAATGGAAGCATTTGGAGTACATTGCTACCTTTGATTTTAGACCTCCATCGGATTTATCTCCGAGATTGTTAGCAGCCCTCGACGTCCAGCCTACTTTGATGGAGCAGATTGGAGAAAGGCAAGGTGAGGGTGAAGAGTTAAAGGTAGATAAGCTTGGTAGAGGAGAGTCATCACCACATCTTAGGCGCTATACCATGGACACTAAGGGATGGCTTAGAAGGGATGGTAGACTTTGTGTTCCCCGTAGTGAGGATTTAGTAGATGCGGTGTTGGCCGAGTCACATCATTCTAGGATGACAGTGCACCCCGGTGGTGATAAGATGTATCGAGATATGAAGAGTGTATTCTATTGTCCCAGAATGAAGAAGAGGGTGGCGGAGTATGTATCGAAGTGCATCACTTGCCAAAGGGTAAAGGTGGAACAGAAGAAGCTCGGAGGACTGTTGCAGCCATTGGATATTCCATTATGGAAATGGGAGAGCGTCTCTATGGACCTCGTGGATGGATTACCAAAGTCACGGAGAGGGAACACGAGCATTTGGGTCATTGTGGATAAACTGATGAAGAGCACTCATTTTATACCCATTAAGAGTAATAGGATGGCAGCTTCTTTGGCGACGCTTTATGTAAGGGAGATAGTTAGGCTTCATGGAGTTCCCGCCAGCATTGTGAGCGACAGAGATCCATTATTCTCCAGCGAGTTTTGGATGAGTCTTTAGCAAGCCTTGGGAACGGAATTGAATATGAGCAAGGCATATCACCCTCAAGTAGATGGACAGACTGAGAGAGTAAATAGGGTTTTGGAAGATTTGCTCAAATGTGTATCATTGACTTCGGAGGCTCTTGGGAAGACCACCTACCTTTGGTGGAGTTCAAGTATAATAATAGTTATCAAGCAAGCATTGGGATGGCACCGTTCGAGGCCCTCTATGGCAGACCGTGTAGATCACCAGCCTGTTGGTGGGATACCACTGATAGGATCTTACTTGGACCAGACTTGGTGAGGGAAACTTCCGAGAAGGTGGATTTGAGTCGCAAGAGGTTGAAGACTGCACAAGACCGACAAAAGTCATATGCCGACAGAAGACATTCAGATTTGGAATTTAAGGTTGGAGATATGGTTTTTGTCAAGGTTTCTCCTCCGAGAAACGTTATGAGATTTAGCTCAGTGGGTAAGTTGGCACCGAGATTTGTAGGACCCTTCCCTATTACCGCACGGATTGGGAAAGTGGCATGCAGAATTGATCTTCCAGATAAGTTGGCATGAGTTCACGATGTTTTTCATGTTTCGAATCTGAGAAAGTGTCTATATCATTTCACAGTAGTTGTAGAACCTGATTAGCTAAGGGAAGTAGAGGTAGAGCGCGAATCACTTATGCGTTGTACACCCACCCGTATATTGGAACACGGCGTCAAGAGGTTACGCAACAAGGAAGTTCGTCTAGTGAAGGTTCAGTGGGGAGATGACCCCAAGGAGTGCACATGGGAATCCGAGGAGAGAATTCGAACTTCTTATCCTTTTCTATTTGAAGGTACACTTCAAATATCCTATCTTTGATCTTTCCTTAGTTAGGGTCTTTTCGATAATCTTTAGGTGAAACCTATGGATGATAGCTTGGTTGTAAACATGTCAGTAGGGCATGTTATGTTTGATGTATGAAAATAATTGCAAGTGGATGCAAATGTTTGCAAATGGATGCATTGCATGCACTAGATAGATATTTATTAGGATAATCGGCCAACTAGGTGTACACACCTGCATATGCATGCCTGTTATCTATTGCATTTGCACATGGTTGTGTATATATATATGTGTATATATAAATGGATGTTGCATATGGATGGTGCATTTGGGTGAATGATTGAAACATACATATAGAATTATTAATTATGCTAGGGTAATTGCATACATTTGGTTGCATGGCATAAGCATATTTGCATTACAAGAGGACAACTGAATCAGTAGACCGACTACCTTTTCGCATTAGGTAAGTTCATATGCATTTCACTTTGCATAAATCATAAATTGCATTAGTTAAAAATATGGACAATGGTAGAAATGGATGATGGTTGAGTAGATGGATGTAGTTCTTGTATGCTGGTTGTTAATTACGTTATTCCATCTTTGGAGATTTCGGGGGACGAAATCCTTTAATGGGGGGAGAATGTAACACCTCGATATTTTATGGGAAATATAATTAGAAAGAAATTAAAAGCACATTTGGTACAGTGGTAAAGGCGCATGTTGACTTCCTTAGTGACCAGAGATCAAGTCCCGTTGTCGTCCAAAATCTAGAGCGATGTATTTTTAGCTGGTTCGTTTCCAGCGATTTTCCTACGTATTTCAACGTTGTTTCTAACATGTGGCGGCTTTCTATTCGCTCTAGTTATATTTGTGCGCATCGATTTACGATATCGGTGTAACTTTAAACGTGTTTAAATGAAAGATGCATGAAGGGATATGTGGAAAATTTATGCTATTTAATGGCATGTAATTTCGGCCAAACATGCGAAGAGAGAGAAGTGGAGGGACAATGAAAATTAACGAAATTGAATAGGAAATTTTTAATTAAAAGAATGTGAAAGATTTTGTTCCTTTGATTAAAACAAATCCATTAACTCATTTCTTATAGACACATTTTTCCATTCACTTTTCTCATCTCTCCTCCTTACCTTTCATGGCTAAAAAAACAAAATAAAGATTTTCAAAATTTTATCAACTCAAAATCAAATGCAAACATAAAAAAAGAAGCGGTTCATCCATCTCTTTCAAGGATTGAGTGTAGATCTTAGAGATCTAGGAATTATTCTTCATTCAACATGTGGATCTTATGTTACTTCTTAAAGTAATTTCCTAATCTCAGTTTTAGTTATATATATCATCTTGAGAGTGTCGATGGGATACCTTGTATTTTACAACTATTTTATATCTGAAAAATGTTGTCATCTATAACCATTTGAATCTGCATATATATATACCATTGAATCTTCCATATTTTGCAAATATTATTATTGGAGTTTTGTGTTAATTTAATAAAATTATTTGTTCGGACGAAATTATTTATTGTGTTTGTGTGTGTGTGTATTGCATAATGATAACTTCATTACTATATGTATATTTCGAATTTGTGTATTTTAATATAGTTTGTGTATTTTAAAATAATAATAAAATTATTTTATTTTAAAATATCTTTAACTATCTTATAATTTTCAATTTGACACTTGAAACCATTTACTTATCAAAATTAGATATTTTAGAATTTAAATCTGAATCTATTTTATTAAATTAGTCAAATCTATTCAAAACTTTTAAATTGTTTATTTCAGTTAATACATAAATTAATTTTGATACATATATACATAAATATATATTTGCATATAACTTTGAAATATTTTTAAAGCAAGCTGAAGAAAGAGTAAATGAAGGTCAAAAGATCTCTAACTTTTGTTCTCTCTAATTGCCACTTAAATGCCTTTTACTCTTTCTTTAATGCCACTTAAATGCATCACTTACCATTCAAATTTTAATCTATTTCATTGAGTTAGTCAAATATATTCAAATATTTTAAATCGTTAATTTCATTTAATACATAAATTAATTTTAATATATATTCATACATACACACGCATGCACATACACCCACACAAATATAAGTTTAAAATGTTTTGAAAGCAAGTTAAAGAAAGAGTAAGTGAACACCAAAAGATTTCCACTTTTTCCTGTCCTTAATTGCCACTTAAATGCCTTTTACTCTTTCATTAATGCCACTTAAATGCACCAGTAACCATTCAAATTTGAATCTATTTTATTGAACTAGTCAAATCTATTCAAATATTTTAAATTAATTATTTCATGTAATACATAAGTTAATATATATATATATATCTGTGTGTGTATGTGTGTCTAAATCTGTACGTATAAGTTTAAAATGATTTATGAAAACTAATACACATATAAATGGCGAATGCATATGTTATCAATGCAAATCACAACATCTATATACATACACATTAAATATCTACATCTTATGCCATGTTGCACGTGCACTATGCACATTTGATTGCATTTGATATACTCATGTGATATGTCTAATATAAATTTAATAAAGCCTCTTCAGAAAAATTAAATAAAACTAGATTTAATTTTAAAACATATTAAATTGGATCTAATAAACACTTTAGACTTCATAGGTCCAATAGATCCAAATTAGGATTTTTTTCATTTTTAAATCTACATATCTCACCCACTTTCACTGGCCCATAACCTTCACTCACGATAATCAACGCAAGCCTTAATGACCCATCCTCCTTAGAGGTGAATACTACAGGTGCTCTGTAACATCCCTCATTTCACGACCCGAAAATGAATGTCGATGATGCTACAGTCATCACCAGAGTTATTTTCAAGCGACAAAATGAGATTGATATTATTTTCACAACATTATATATACAGAGCAGCTAAATACTTTCATTACGTAAAATCATCTTATATAAATGCCATTACATTTTCATTAACCCGATTCGTGCATATGTAAGGGTAAATATAATAAAACATAAATAGTTGTTTTATGCCCAACATATGATGATGCCAAAATGAACATTTTACCAGTTATAAAATCTGATTTTAAAACATCGAAAATTTAAAACAACTTTTATTAGAAAATATGCCACTTGCTTCATCTTTGGAGTTTTTATTTGTCCTATCCAAAAGCAACCTGCTTAAACCACAAAATCAGCCTTCTCGATTGAGCACCGTGAGTTTATGGGAAATAATAAAAACATGGTTTAAACACAAAGCCTGGTATGAGTAATACTTTACCATAAATGAACAATTCATATAATAAAACCATGCCATTGAAGAACAGAAAAGGTTCCCCTCACTAATTCTATCAACAACAATTACACCATGCTATGTAATAAATCATCATATCATGAATGATCTCATAAGATCAGCTCAAACCTAAGTGCGAGCTTTACTTTTCACATCATATCGCGACTAAATTATATAGTCAATTTACTCAGTTTACCACACACGCCTTATACTTACTACTTTTAATTCTGGGATTAGACCTTTTAGGTTTCCATTTAGGCCTTTACCTTAATTTCCAATTTTTATCATGAATAGATAATTAGGTTATCCTAAGGCGTTGCACCAGCCTTACCGAATATAATGTCATGTTTAGACAAATGGTTTCTACTAAGGACTTACACCAACATTCCTGAATATAATGTCGTGTTTAGAGATATGGTTGCTAGTAAGGCCTTACACCAATGTTATAAAATATAATGTCGTGGTTAGACATATGGTTATGATTTCTTGGGCTTAGTTACGATTACCACTTTTAAATAATTTACTACATTCTAACTTATTATTCTTTACTTAAGGAATTTCATTACCTATCACAAGCATCATTTTTAGTTATCAAGTATCTTCAATTTAAGCTATCACATGTCACATTCTAAAGCTATCGAAGGCTGAGCTATCGCATGTCATAGTCTATAGCTAACATATTTTGAGCTATGCATGCCACCTATTGCATGGTAAACTATCGCAAGCCACATTTTAAAGCTATCGGATGTTGAGCTATCGCATGTTATCCTATCACTTGCTAAGCTATCATAAACCAAAATATAAGCTATCAAAAGTTGAGCTTTTATAAGCTATCATATGTTATTTTTAAGGCTATCGAATATTGAGTTTAAAAGCTATCATGGTTATAAACTAAAGCTATCAAAAATTGACAAAAAGGAGCCATCATATGTCAAGGATATTGCATGGCAAAGCTATATCATGTCTTCCAAAGCTTTTGAGGGGTAAGCTTTAGTAAGTATCCAATGTCACTGTTCTAAACATATCGGATGTTGAGCCCAAAAAGCTATCGCATGTCACTATTAAGGCTATCAAACGTTGAGCCCAAAATCTATTGCGTGTCACCACTAACAATCAAACTTTGAGCTATCATAAGCTATCGCATGCTATCTTTTAAGACTATCAAATGTTGAGTTTAAAAGCTATCACAGGTTGAAAAATGGGTGCTATTACATGTTTTCTGGCAATTTTGTAATTATCTTGAAAACTGTTTTATTTCCATAAAAAGTAATTACTTTCCACCAAATCATATTATATGTTGAATTCTCATTGGTTAACATGGATCTTTACAGTTTTCATTTTGAGATGGTGGAGATTTAATTTCCCTTGCATCACAATTCCTATAATTAATTAATTAAATTACATTTTTTTATTAATCTTTCCCTTAACTAAATTATTCATATCAAATTCAAAATGTATGGAAAAAATCCTCAAAAATTCACACAAATCCAATTATCTATTCTTTGCTTCATGTGAAAATTTTATGTCAAACTAATTAATTTCATATTCTAAATAATTAAAACTCAAAATTATGCATTTCCCAACTTAGAAAATTCATATAAATACATTTATATTTGGAAAATTTTGGTATTAAAAACCCACCTCCAAATTAAAGTTCTAAACATCATAAAATTTAAAATGAATTAGAGGGGGTATGATTCACGTTTTACCCTAAAACATACTAAAATCAGTACCATTTAATTTCCATACATGAGTAAATTCATTCTATCAATTTTATAACTTGTTTATCATAATTTTTAGCATCATAACACATACCCTCCAAACACAAACGAGTTTGGAAGGGATTAGAGAAACTTTTACTTATCCAAGCTTGATTAAAACTTGGTTAGAATCCTCGTTTTCTTCTTATGAATGAGAGCTCTTCCTTTTTGTTTTGACTTTCTTCTTATTATCCCTTAAAATGGTGGTCGACCTTTGTTTTATATATTTTTAGTTTGTTTTAGATTGAGTGAGAATGAATGTGGGAAAAGAGAAAATATGGTTAAGGGTCTTTAACCATCTGCTTAGGCTAAGTTCTTTATTATTTAATTTTATTCATTCAAATCTCCTTTAGTAATTTTTTTAATTAAATTCTCTTAATTATTTTTCCTATATCATCGCTCCTAAAATATGGAGTGTTATAGTCTTCCATCTATTTAAGAATTTCCTCCTCGAAATTCAGACAAGGTAGGATAATGACCACCATTATCAACTTAATGTACACGAAAGAAAAAAATTACACTATTCTATACTAATGGAAATCATAAATCAACAATTACAATATATTAGTGCCACTACTAACACATAATAATATCATATCACAAAATCTACTAGTGTCACTACTAGCTTATACAACAAACATACATGCCCAATCATACATATCAAAAGAACATGAGATAGATATTCCTAATCTTATCCTCTACCTCCCAGGTGCAATTATCTACATTGTCACTTCATTGAATGTGAACAACTTTGATAACTTTGTTCCTTAATTCCTTTATATCCCGACCTACTATCCTTTTCGGTTACTTGACATAAGTCAAATCTGGTTCTACAGACAAGTCCTCAATTGCCTTCGGTCCCACTACTGTATTTGGGTCGTGCACACATATTCTCAAATATACGTTTAAAACATTATGCACACCCGCCAGACTGCACGGTAACTCAACTTGATATGCAAGTTTACCAATTCACTCAGTCAGGGGAAATAGACCTACATATATTGACCACAATTCCCCTTTCCCAACGCCCATAACACTCGTGATGGTAAAACTTTTACAAACATGTGATCTCCTACTGCGAACTCTAGTTCTTTTCACCTCTTGTCGGCTTAACTCTTTTTCCTTGATAGTTCCGCCTTCATTCTAGCATGAACAATTTTACCTTCTCGGTATCATCTCTTACCAAATAAGATCCTAACACGAGCCTATCTCTCATGTCCAATCAACAAGTAGGTGAAGTACATAGTCTACCATAAAGCACCTCAAACGGTGCCATTTGGATACCCGATTGGTAATCGTTATTGTTGGCAAACTCTACCAAATGCAATTAATCTTCCCAAGGTACTAAAAAATCTAGGACACGTGATCTAAGAAAATCCTCTGGCACATGGTTCACCCTTTCCATTAACCATTGATTTGTGTATGGTAAGTCGTAATCAAGTTCAACTCTATACCTAGTGCACCTAGCAAACTTCTCCAGAATTCAGTGATGAACACTGAGTCTCTATCACTAACAATACTGCTTGGAATCTCATGCAATCTTACAACATTCTTGTATATAGCTTTGCTAAGCTAGTTGTCATCTTTATCGACTTTACTGGGATAAAATGGACAATCTTATTCAACCTATCAACTTACCAACATGCTATCATTTCCTGTTCCTGACCTTGGAAAACCATCTATAGAATCCATGGATACCAAGTCCTACTTCCAAGTCGGTACTTACAAAGGTTGAAGTAAACTGCTAGGCTTCTAATGCTTAGCCTTTTCTTGTTGACATGTGAAACACCTCTTCACACATTCATCAACATCTCATTTTATCCCTTCCTAAAAAAATGCCCTCTTCATGTCACGATATATCTTCATTCCCATGAGATGAACTGTAAACTTAGACCGACGAATCTACTCTAAGATCTCTTTCCAAAGATCTCTTTCATTCAGAATGCAAAGTATTTCTTTCTTCCTACGCAATCCTTTGTGGTCTATCTCAAACCCTAGCAGATCATCAACATCCACACCCATCCCCAATCGCTTAAATCTCTTAGCTAACAATGGGCCCTCTCTTTGCCTTGCAAAAATTCTATCCACAAGTGTTGGATGTACTTCCAAGCTTATTAAAACTCCCTAATCTCGACTTGATCCTGCACTCATTCTTCAATGCAACCCACATGGCACCGATGTCTCTAACATCTTCCATTCTTCTATCATGGCTAACACTCCATTCTACTAGTTTCTACTTAAAGCATTGTAACCTTGTTTCCCATCCTTGGCGTATATTCTATGTCGAAGTTATAAGCCATCAAGAATTCTAACCACCTCTGTTGCCTGATATTAGACTCCTTCTGAGAGAATAAATACTTAAAAGATTTATGGTTTACACACAACTTAAACCGTTCTCCCAACATATAATTTCTCCAATTTTTTAGCATAAAGACTATCACTACCAACTCCAAATCGTGAGTTGGATATCAAACTACATGTGGTCTCAACTCTCTTAATGCACAAGGTATCACTCTTCCCTTATGCATCAAAACCGCTCTCAATCTAGTTCCACAAGCATCGGTATACACCAAATTCCGTTTCACTTCACTTACAATCAAGATAGGAGTGTTTGTCAACAAAATTTTCAACTCCTGAAAAGACCCTTTACACTTACTAGTCCATACAAATTTCTCATTCTTCCCGTTCAACTTGGTAAAGGGAGCTGCTATACGTGAGAAATCCTTAATGAATCTGCGGTAATAGCCAGCCAATCCCAAGAAACTTCACATCTCTATGACCATCTATGGTCTTTTTCAATCGTTAATAGTACTTATCTTTAATTGATCCACCGCAAATCTATTCTTTTGAACTACACAACCAAGAAGCTTAACTTCTCATTTCCAAAAGTGACATTTGGGAAACTTCGCTTCCAACTTATGTTGTCTCAAGGTCTCCGATACCAATCTAAGATGGACTTCATGGTTCTCTTATTCTTAAAATACACAAAAATATCATTGATGAAGACCAGCACAAATCTATGCAACTGATCATGAAAATTTTGGTTCATAGAATCTACAAAGAATGCTTGAGGCATTGGTCAGTCCAGAGGGCATGGCTAACCACTCATACAAATCGTACTTTATTCTAAATGCAATCAATGGAACACTATCCTCCAATACCCTCAATTGATGTAATCCCTTGCCAAATCTAGCTATGAGAATATTCTAGCTCTACTCAACTGGTCAAACTAGTCGTTTATTGTAGGCAATGGATAACGATTCTTTACTGTTATCTCATTTAACTTTCATTAATCGGTACACATCCGTAGTGATCCATTTGATTTTTTTACAAAATATTGGATGCTTCCCATAGCGAACTACTCGACCTAATTAAACTTTTATGCTCTAGTTCCACCTACTTCTTCTTCAATTCTTCCCTTTCTTAGATGGCATTTTTCTTGGTGGTCTACTAATAGGTTGAGTCCCCAGTATCAGGTCCATATGGAATTCAATCGCTCTTCTTAGAGGTAATACTGTTACCGGTTCGAAGACATATGCAAATTCCCAAACTACTAGTACTCTGCTAATTTCATCCTTTTGATCCTTCATCGCATACAACATAAATCGTGACTTCTACTTCATTACACCTAACTCTACCATGATCCTTGCTCCACCACTTGGACTTCGTAAAGCGATAACTTTATCAACATAATAAATCCTAGTTTCATTCTACACTAACCAATCCATACCCAAAATCACCCAATACCCTAAGTAGTCAAACACATATGTGTCGCAAACTGACAAATGTCCACACAAGGAAATTCAAGGTCGGTGCATCTTAATCTGAGAGTTGCATACCCACTGATCGGATTATCTACACGCAATGATGTAATCAAGTAGACAGTGTCTCACTCTAACCTATCCACCAAATATTTAGAAATAAAGGAGTGCTTAGCAACAATATCAAAAAGAAATGTCACTAAAGTACCAAAGGTAAAAATCATACCTCCTAGCACAACTCTCTTTCTTTTTTCTTCAACGGTTATCCAACTAATGACCCTTCCAAAGTGAAGGTATTTGCCTGTCTTAACTCTAAAAATTCCTTCTTTTTATGCCTGGGTTTGTCATTGTTAAAGCATTTGACTTTGGCCACTCCAATCGGCTTCTGACACTTCATTGCATAGTGTCCTTCTGCCCATAGTTACAGCAGGTCACTTCAGCAACATCTTTTCGCTCTCCTTTTCCATGAGCCTTTCCTTTCTATTGTTGGCCTTTGTTGCCCTTCAAATAAGAGGTAAATTACTTTTTATTGTTAACCTAGGCCTTCTGCCCCACACTTCTCCTCTTAATGTAAATATATTCAAACCTTCTTGCAATGTTTACCAATCTATTAAATGTAAGTTCTAGATGGGCCATTGTCCTATCACTCAGCCTTGGCCTTAACCCCAAATAAACCTCTCCACCTTATTTCTTGGCATTCTAATCAAATCAGCCCCATACTTGGACATTTGTAAGCTTTAAGTCTCTACAAATCTGATCAGACATCCTCGGCTAGGGGTGTAAATCGGTCGGACCGGACCGGACGGAGGTGTGTTCAGTTTATGTCCTAAATAAAATCGAACCGGACATGGACCGGACGAGATTTATGTTCGTACAAATTTTGTTGTCCTAGCTCGTGTCCTAAATGAAATCGAACGGACTCGTACATACATTTTTCGAACACGGACCCGAACGGACACGGACGGACAATGTTATTTACATCAAATTTTATGTTGTTTAATAGAATTTCCATCATATATACTGAACTATAAGAAATTCGGACGAATTCGAACGAACTCGGACCGGACAATATTTTTTCTCGTACAAATTTTCTTGTCCTAGCTCGTGTCCTAAATGAAAATCGAACGAACTCGGACGGACGTATTTCGGTTACGGACACGAACGGACATCGGACACTCGTACAAAATTTACAGCCCTATCCTCGGCCATGTTCACTTTTTGGTCATTTGTAAGCTTTAAGTCTCTACAAATCTGATCAGACATCCCCCGCCAATCACTTGCCTCTAACGCCTGTTTCATCCCATCAAACATCTTTCCTCCCAGACTTTGGAATCCTTGTTCATCTTAACAAATTATTCCCTAACTGGCTGCACCAGACCTCTTGGCACATTAGGGGCTTGTGGTGGTACTTGTTGCTGCACCAAGTTTGCTATGAACTGCTGGAAAAGCGCATTCATATCCACATTTCCCACGGTCGGGGCAGGCATTCCAATACCGGCATCAACATGAACTTTCGTGGCTTTCTCCCCTCCTTGGCCATTCGTTTGTGTACTAGCGGTTCCTTTATTAGCGTTTGGTCTTACACCTCCCAATATCAAATGTCTACTTCACATTTCAATTCTTGCTTTCATTGTAAGTAAGCATTTGTAAGAAATGGAAGTAAAGTGAGTGAGAACAATGGTAGAAGGATAGATATATCCATCTTATCTATATAAAAATACAATATGTTATATATATAACATATACCCTTCCCCAAGTTGTTCATTTTTTAGTTATCTAATTCATTATTAGCTCTTTTTTATTTAAGTATCCCCTAATCTAAGCTCTGATACCAAGTTGTAACATCCCCCATTTCGAGAACCAAAAACAAATGCCGATGAAGCTATAATCATCTCCCAAATTATTTTCAATTGACATAATTGTATTGGTATTTTTTCACAATATTAAATAAATAGAGTAAGTAAATACTTTCATTACATAAATCATAGTACACAAATGTAGTAAATTTTCATTAACCCGGTACATGCCCACGTAGGGGTAAATAAAATAAAATATAAATAATAGTATCATGTCTGACATATGAAGACGCCGACATGAACACTTAACCATTTATTTAATCAGGTTTTACAACAGTGGAAATTTAAAACAACATTTATTAGCAAATAAGCCTCCTGCTTCGTCTTAGGAGATTTTATTCGTCCTTTCTAAAGTCAACATGTCTAAACCATATATTCAGCAAACTCAAATAAGCACCCGTGCGTTTATGGAAAACAATAAAAACACGGGTCAGACATAAAGCCTTGTATGAATAATATTTTACCCTAAGCAATTCATATAGTGAAACCAGGCCGCCAAAGCATAAAACTGGTTTTCCCTCATTAATTCTATCAACAGCAATGACACCATACTATGTAATAATTCATCATATCATGAACGATCTCATAACATCAGCTTAAACATAAGTGTGAGCTTTACTTTGCCTATCATATCCAAAAAGATTTTATAGTCGATTTACTTAAATTGCCACATATACCTTATCCTTACTACTTTTAATGTCAGGGATTGGACATTTCAGGTTTCTATTTAGGCCTTTTTCTTAATTTTCTATTTTTATCCTGAATGTATAATTTGGTGGCCACTATGAACTTACATCAATATTACCGAATATATTGTCATATTTAGACATATGGTTGCCACTAAGGCCTTAGACCAATGTTATTGAATATAATAACATGTTTAGACATATGGTTTCCACTAAGGCCTTACACCATGTTTCATCATTTCAAATAATGCAACTTATCATCTTGTAGCTTTCTAGGGCTTAGTTAATATTTACTATTTTTGATTAAGTTACTAGAATATAACCTATTATTTTTACTTAATGAATTTCATCACTCGCAGTTATCACAAGCCTCGTTTTCCTTAAGTTATCAAGTGTCTCCAATTTCAGCTATCGCATGTCATAGTCTAATATTATCAAAGGTTAAGCTATCACATGTCATAATCTAAAGCTATTGAAGGTTGAGCTATCACATGCCAACCTATCACATGCTAAACTTTTGTGAGCCACTGTAATATCCCCCATTCCGAGGCCCAAAACTAATTGCACGGATACTGCAGTCATCCATAGTTATTAATTCTCGACGATAAAATGTGGCTATGTTAATCATATCAATAATTAAAAGCACATGAATAAGAAAACTTTCAAACATAGTTTAATAACAATTTTCACATTTTATGTCACAAATGGTATTTCATATTCAGTACATAATCCTATTCGTCAACCCAAGCTTAGAGAAATTATAATTATTACAAAATACTCCGTGTGCGATGTATGAAGATGCCCCCTTGGTTGATCAGAGTAAGATATTTGGCAATTATACAACTTCGTCCTTACATCCAAATAGAAAAAACCAAACTACATAGTGGAAATAGATAAAGCTCCTAATAGCTCGATTGCCTCTTGCATGTCTCCGGAAGCTTATTCATCTAATAGGAACCTGAAAGCCCTTACTCCTGACCTACTCAAATGAGTACCCGAGAGTTTAAGGGAAAAAACAAAAAACTTCGGGTCAAACAACAACCAGTGTGAAAAACAACCTACCATCTCAAACCAAATAGATATCTAGTGAAACCACGCCGTTGAGCAGAACAAGTTTTCCCCTCACTAGTATCTTATCAAAACATAACAACCATATACCGTGCTCTTGCAACCACAATAGTTAGAACATAAAAAATAGCATTTATAATCATGCAATACATATTGGATTACCCATCTTAATTCATTAGACTATCCATCTTAATTTCAAATGACTATCTGTCCAAATTTAAACTGACTATCCGTCTTATTTTAATATGACTACCTGTCTTATAATTATGTGGACTATGCATCTCACATTTAAACATATTCAGAATTATGTGGACTATCCATCTCACATGTATTTATTACTTGGATTATCCATCCCCACCATACTGACTACCCACCACATATAGTTTAATCATTTAAAATTTTATGGACTATCCATTACACATATTTCATTTAACTTAAAATGATGTGGACTATCCATCACACTTCCCATAGTTTCTCTAGGATGACTCTAAGCCCTTTACTATTCTCATAAAGGCTATCCATTTCCAGCATGATGTAGACTATCAATCTCACATCCCATAGTATTCCTAGGATGACTATGAACCCATCACTTGGCCTTTTAACTCATGTTACACACATGTCTTTATTTAACCCATGCTATCCACATGTTTTGCTTTAATCCATGCAACCCACATGCTTAACATATATCTATTGGTGTCCCCCATTTAGGTTATCTCCCCTTAGCAATTATAACATTTCAAAATGACACACATCAGTGCCCACATATGATCTATGTCGAACCCAATACAAAAGTACTTTAGTATCCCAAAGTTTAAGTCAAAAACATATAATACATAGCTTGTCGCAATTCAAGGTTTTAGATTAGAACAACGTCGAAATTCATAATTAAAAACGGCATTGGTATCCCCAATGATGTCGTCGAAATAGAAAGCATAAGGCTCTCTACCTTTAATAAAAACATACACACATGGGTTTAAACGACATCGAAGAAGAAAGCTAAATGTTCCGCCCTTAATAAAAAGATAAGCGACAACCTTGCCGCACTATATTTCATTGAACCTCTACCCTATGTTAGGAAAACAAAACTTAAATTTCCTTTAAGTATAAAACTCTTTATCGAAAATGATGTTGTTGACCTTCATAAACTATAGGTTATCCACCCATTAAAACAAAACATTAACTTTTATAAGTTATATGGCTATATGCCAAAGTTATAGGGTCATCGACCCTCTTAAAAAATAGGCCTCTTTGCCCCTTAAAAACGTTTTCAATTTATATAAAAGCAAGCCTCTTCGACATTAAAAAGAAGAAGACCGACGTCGATGCTAGACTGCATCATTGTCGACTCCATTCAATATAAAATTTTAAGTATATAAGGTCGTCGACCTTGATGCACAATGACACCAAGACCCTTGATGTCATTATAAAACTTTCTTCCTTAAATCACTTCGGCTATTATGCCACTTCATGTATAGAGTCGAAGTTAATACAAGCGGTATCACTGCCTTAGTATGTAAACAGTCGAAGTGGTTAAGGAGCGACATCATTTAAAATAGTGATGAAAACATATGACGTCGTCGACATCGACACTAAGCTTTTAAACTCTTAGCTGAATCATGAAGACACCAAGCCGCCCAATATAGGTTGCCGACACTATGTGGGTGTCAACGCCGATGAAACCAGTTCAGCTACCTAAGTAGCCATCATAAGCTTCCATCCTTATCAATATCGACCTTCATGGAAGCGGCGTTCGTTTAGGCTCAAAGATAATATATGTGGCATAGCAGTGACATAATTAACATGAAAACTGATTTATTTTTTATTAAAAGTAACCACTTTTCACCGAATTTTCACTTTGGAAAATTTCTATTGGATATAAACAATACTTTAACAAATCATTTCAGAAATACTACCACATACCATTTTCATGTTTCAAAATATTTCTCAACTTTAATTAATTAATACCCTTAATTAATCATTAATTTAAATGCTTATCTAACATAACAAATTCATAGTAATTCGAAATTACTTGGAAAAAATCATAGAAATTCACAGAAATTAAAGAATATTATTCTCTTTAACATATAAAAATTTTGGAGCAAAAAATCATATTTAATTATTTTAAATAAGTAAAACCCAAAATTAAGCTATTTCCATCTTATGAAATTCATAAAATAATCTATATAACTTGGAAAACTATGTAATTAAAAACCCATCTCCAAAATAATGTTTTATACAACATATAGGAAAATCAAACCATTTGGAGATTAAAATCTTAAGTTTTACCCTTAAAACCACTTAAACAATTTCGTAAAAATTCCAATGACCATTATTCTATCCAAACAACGATTAAACAACCATATCTTGATAAAAACATCAATCATTTGGGTATTATCCATAACCACATTTAAAAGCAAAGTTAAGATGGTTTCATTATTATTCACCTTAGATTTAGATGTTGAAGCTGAGATTTGTTGTGTCTTTGGTATCTCTAAGCTTCCTTTTCCCTTTGAATCCTCTTGTTTTTATTCCTCTATCTTGAGTTATGGTCATCCTCTATATTTTCTTTGATTGTTTTGTGAATGAGTAAGGTGAGAATGAAAGGGTTCAAATAATAGGCTATTGGCAGTTGAGCTTTTATAAGCTATCACATGCTATCTATAACACCTCATATTTTATAACATTATTTAGAATAATTAATTGGATAAATTAAATTAAATAATGTGAAGATTAAAAGGTTGAGATTTGATTAACAAAGGGTAGCGTGTGTTAATTAAAATGAAATAACCTAAGTTGTTGTGTTAGGATATGAGAAGGGCAATATGGGAAATAGGTAAGGTTTATACCCTAAACCCTTAGGAATGTAACTCACGTTCATTTTCATTTTTACCAAACTAAAATTTCCTAAGGCCGGCCACCATTATTATTCTCAAGAAGAAGATTAAAGCTAGGATTCAAAAGAAGGAAGAAAATCAACTAAATCAACATCAAATCTCATATCAATAATCTCAAAGCTAAGGTGAATAATTACTACATCCCAATTTCTTTTAGTTTTCGTTTTTAAGATTAGATCCGAAATAATTTTGCAAGTATATGCCATGTTTTGATGATTAAATTATATATATATATGTTGTTGATGGATTATATATGTTCATGTTAGTTTTATGATATGTTTGACATGAAAACCCTATTTAATGACATCAAAACGCCTTGAAAATTTAAATATAGGTCAGAAATGATATTATAGAGATGGGTTTCGATTTTCATAATTTTCAAAATTAATATGGATTTTATATTAATTTTCTAGTGAAGGAAATTGTTTATTGGGTTATAATTATTTACGGATAAAATAATGATTATTTAGGTTTGAAATATTTATATGTTGGAAAACATATTAAAATAGATTTTCTGGAATTTTTCTAGATTTTTACGAAGTTTTTTGATGAATATATAAAATTATTTAAGGTATGGGACTTAAATGTTTTATATATTTAATTAAGGAGAAAGGGGCATTTTGTAAAATAAAATGATTATTGAATTTTAAAAATAGTGGCAGCACATTTCTGAAAAGTAATTGTTAACCAATGAGAATTTGACAAACAAAGGCAAGTTAGTTGAAAAGATTTCCTTTTTAAGTTAAAAAGAAAGAAATCACATTTTTTACATGTTTCAGCCTTTACGGCAATAAACCTTCCAACCCAGACCTTCCGACAAGATCGAGAGGTTCAAAGCTTTCGACAAGGTCAAATGCAAAGGTCCACAAATCCGTACCCCTTTGAGTCGACAATATTTCACATCAGCTAAACTCAAATTGGTCGGAAATACGAATCTTTAGGGTAAGAAGAAGAAAGGTAGAAGAAGATAGAACAACAACATAATCTCACAATCGTAGCAAAACAAAATATAATATATAACAACAGATTTTTAATACAAGAACTGTGCTGTCAATATACATACCATTATCAGAGTACAATATACAACAATCAATCTGGACAGTTTACTAGCTTGTCCTCATACAACGGAAATATAAATCAAGTATGGAGATACGTCTCTACTCCTCCAGCTCGCCTCCTGAGATCCATAGTATTCTATCCTGAATCTGTAATACTCGGTCTGACCCGAGCATTGTAATAAAATAAAACCCGAGTCAGTCTAGAAAACCAGCGTGAGAAAAACACAATCAATTTGAATTATTAGAGTTATCAAAATCCTTTGAAAAACAAAGGTATCTCGTAAGACCGCGTCACACATAAACACGACGTGTTTTTACCTTACGATAACCAAAACATTTTATAGAAAATCCAGCGATATTATGGTAGGGTCTAAGTACAAATACTTATTCAAATAGCTGAAATTGTTACATTCATTAAATTCCAGCATACTAGGTTCTACAAAACAAAACCGTAAGCTCGTATTGGAGAATGGATTCTAACGAATGACTGGGCCACTGGGGTACCGTCCGTCACAGTACACCTCTAGAACAATGCACTGAGGACCTCGTCGGGATCCCCTGCTACACAAGACCGACCTACCCCTAACCTGGATAGACCGAATATGTTATCACCCCGGGTGTTCCCACCCTTACCATCGAGCGCTACTTATTTCATGTATACCCATATCTAAGATAAATAGGGTTCCGAGGACATCTAGAAAAGTGATAACATACCCTACTTGGGTGCAACCCACTTAGCCTTGCTGCATCTCCTTTGTTTTAGTCATTCCCGGTTGATGAGGTTCGAGGCTAAACGTTACCTTTCAAGAACAATTTTTTTTCTTAGAATGCTCATCGTCCTCCAATGACGATGTTTTGATAGCATTCGTCTATACAAGTTGTCCTGGGTCTGGACAAACCAAATCACCGTCTTCATCATCTTTTCGGTATTCATTCGTAACGTTCAAACCGGATCGAAGTGGTTTTTGAATAATTAAATCAGATCCCGGTCTCTTCGAAACGACTAACGAAATTGGCCAATATTGATAGTCTGTGATTTAACCATCAGTAAAACATCCATAAGCAGTCACTAGGCCCAATTTTATAAATCTCCAAAATATTTATTCCAAAACATCTTCACCAAGATATATATTCAATCTCTTCAAAAAATTTGTATTTGAAAAAAATTTCAACATTTGTATCCATAAACGGATATTTCACCATTTCCAATACTTAGAAATATTCCAACTTCCATTTCTATAACACTTAGAAAATATTTCTATTCCAAATCATTCTCTACTAAAAACATTTCCAAAACCTTCCTTTCAATACTTAGGAGAATATTTATGCGTATAATTTCCAAAATCATTTTAATGTTAAACTTGGGAATATTCCATAAGTCTTCGAAATTTAATAAATTCTTCCTACGTTTTCCCAAACCGATTATACTTATTTATAATCCCAACCAACCATTTATAACTCATTTAAATGAATTCAATTCCTTTCCGAAGTTATCGCATCTTACATTGGAAATTTTCCTAAGTCTCTAGAATTTCATTTATAAGATCTCTCTTATAAAATCTCATCTTTAAATCAAACCCTGTCTACACATCTCGAGAGAATTTATAAATAAATTTGCAATCACTTCAAAACTATATATATATATATATATATATATATATGACGAGTATTTTCTTTTAAGAATATCATTTTATTAAAAATATGTTTAAGTTATTATTTAAAATATTGAAAATACTTTTATAACATTTATAACTCATTTTAGATGTACAAATATATTTCCAAAGCTGCATTTTAAAAGTTAGAATTTATTAAATAAATACTTAACATTTGAAAATCTACTTACCGAAGTATTTCAATCTTAACTAGTTAAAAATTCCATAGTTTTTAAAATAATAAAATTTTCTTTTTAACAAACTTACTTCTTAAAAATTAAATATATATTTTTAAAATCTCAACAATCAATTCAACTTATAAATTTCTCTCGATTTCCATCACATCTCTTCAATTCTGATTTCCTTAACCATTTTCACTTTCAAAATAGTATCCACTATTTTCCCCACCATATTTCCATATTCTGATATAAATTCACCCTATAAATTTTATATTCCCGATTTATCATCCTGAGATCGATTTTCTTTATTTATAAACGTCGTGTATAAATTTTTATAACTCCTTTGGTTTTACCTTTTTATAAAAACAATCTTATTTATAAATTCCATTATATAAATTCATTTCTTACAGATTCCATTTATACCACCAATCTTTTTTTTATATTGATTTAACTCCTTTCCATACTTTCAAAATACCATTTACAACTCCTTTATAAAATTAATTTTTAAAGTCTCTATTTAAACCCCTTTACGAATAGTTATGTACAATCCAAAATCAATATATTTTATTCCCAATTCCTTTCTTAAAAATAAATTCAATTTCCAATATAAATATTTTTATATCGAAAATCCCCTTTAATTCCTTAAATTTTAAAGTATATTTATGGTACTTTAAAATATTGAAATTTAGGCCAGTGCTACAATAACATCCAATAATTTCAGTCACCACAATAATCAATACTAGATTATTCTACACAATTCATATATCACTATATATGAAAAATAAACAACATATTCGAGGAATCCAGTTGGATCCCTCCAACCAATTTCCCTGCATCCACGGATGTTAATTCAACATAAAAATACCAATCCCACTTCGAGGGGGATATCGCGGTATATAGGGTCATCCGCTGTTATGCAGGCGCATAGGGTCTCATCCGCTATAATGTGCGAGAATATCACTCCAAATACTAATATATATATATATATATTTAACATTTAACAGATAATAATTTATAAAATCAACCAACAACCAATAATTTAAATTCATCATCTTTAAATTATTCTAGCAATCCAAATGAGTGAGATTTTACTCACCTTGATTTATTTGCAATCCGTTTTCAATTTTATTTTATTCCGAAGATTCCACAGCTACAAATTTCGTACGACTGTTTCCAAGCGATTTAACCTCGTATAAATAGTTATAAATCTATTAACATTGGATTTTATATAAGATTCGATTAATCAAATAATTAATTCTAATTAATTAATTTAAATCAGCTAATGGGAATGTTAATTACCTTCATTAATGGAATACGCTTCTTTTTCTTAATCGCTGAAACGCACGCACACCATCGACTGTGCATCTGACCAGCCCACGCATACAGGAGCACCTTCATCTATAACCACAGTTGATCTCGCCTGCCTACAACCATCGACCATCGGCTTTATGCCTACTGACCACAGTCGAATGCGGGAACCACAACCCACCTCGCATACCAGTGTCGCGACCCTACCCATACTGCATCGTCCATCGTCCATCGATTCCTCAACCCAGACTCACGACCCAGCTTTCCACCCAGTGTCGGTCTTCCACTTCATCAAACAACGCGCTGAATTCCAGGTCGAAGTTCGCCCTCCAAGCGCTCGTGCCACCACCCCATCGTGCTGCTAATTCGATCATTTTGCCTCCACCCTCGACGCGGGCTCGTTCGATTTGGGGATGACCTGTTTCGAGACTTGTTTCAACAACAATTTGTACTTATACTCGATTTGGTGAGACGCGATTATTTACAGAAGAAGTAATGTGATTTTCGAATCCCCTTTCCTCTTTTTTTATCTGATTTGAATTCATGATAAGGATGAAAGGAGAAAGGATAAGATATGTGAATTAATCCGGGGCAAGCGTCTCGAGCATGTTTCTAGGTCGGCTGATGGAGATTGACATTTGACGTGATTTAATGTAATTTTATTTTAATTATAAAATAACTCGTTTTAGCAACTTAAAATTTTGATCTCCTGTCAAGGTGTAACAACCCGCATATCTATCGATTTTATATTTAAATATTTTATCGTTAGTCGGATGTTAGTCCGAAAAGCTACTTTTTGCATACGATCAAATTAGGACTCGAGACCACTTCCATT
Source organism: Allium fistulosum (assembly GCA_030737815.1). Lineage (NCBI taxonomy): Eukaryota > Viridiplantae > Streptophyta > Magnoliopsida > Asparagales > Amaryllidaceae > Allium > Allium fistulosum. The sequence continues at coordinate 145,901,484 of CM060908.1, read as the reverse complement.
GAGTTCAAAATGACGTTTGCGATCTTTTTGAGTGTAAACATCGATATGTTTGGAGATAGTGAAATTTTCGTCACTTTTTGGCTTAGGACTTTGGTTTGGGCTGAACACACACTAACTCAGCCCAACCCCCTCTTCTCTTCATCTCTTTATCATATACTTCAAGCTTCTTCAAAAATGGTGGAGGGAAAGGGAAATTAAAATTCCAAGCTCAAGATCTTTAGTAAATTCAACATCAAACTCCGAATTCAAGGTGAAGAACATAGATTCAAGCTTGTGGTTGATTCTTGCTTTGCTCTTAAGCTCTCCAACATCAATTTCATGGAAAAGGTGAGATTTTTGATCTCACATCTTGCCTATAGATGTCATTGGGCTGTTGGGAATGGTCCCCTATTGCATTTGTATGAATATTTGCATTTGGTTTGGATTGGATTGGCGAAAAACTCCAATTTTTAGTGTTTTTGGTGAAAAACTGCACTTAGGTCGTTCTGCCTGGGCTAGGTCGCTTGCTGTTGAAAAGTCACACAGAGCTTAGGTCGTTTTCGACCTTAATTCGTTCTGGCCATAGGTCGTTCGCCATTAGGTCGCGCCCCTTAGGTCGCTCAGCCTACTTACCTCGCTAGGTCGTTAGCTCGGCCGTGCTTAGGTCGCTCACCCAGTAGGTCGCGCACTTTTTAGGTCGCGTCACTTTAGGTCGCGTACTTCTTTAGGTCGCGTGCCCAGTTAGGTCGCGAGTCTATAGGTCGCGTACACTTTTAGGTCGCCACTTTTAGGTCGCGTCACTTTTAGGTCGCGCCCTTTTAGGTCGCTTGGCCTGCATCTGTTAGGTCGTTGGACCTTTGACTCGTTAGGTCGCGAACCCTCTTAGGTCGCGAACCCTATAGTTCGCGCACCCTTTTCCTTCGTTAAGTCGCTTCCTTCGTTAGGTCGTTAGGTCGCGTGGCCATCCCACTTAGGTCGCTCTGTCTTCCACCATTAGGTTGTAGGTCGCAAGACCCAATACCTTTAGGTCGTTAGACCTTATTTCATTTAGGTCGTTAGACCTACTTCTGTTAGGTCGCTCGACCACAACCCACTAAGTCGTAGGTCGCCTCCGACCTTACCCTTAGGTCGTATGACCTGTCATTCGCTAGGTCGCGATTTCCTTAGGTCGTTAGACCATATATATATCCCTTAGGTCGAACCCCGTACCCCCCTTCGTAGGGGATCTTATCTGAAAAACATTCAACAGAACTTCCTACATTGATGGTTTTGGGAATTGATTTCTTTGGATTTTTCTCACGTCTTCGAATGTGAATTTATGTGATTCGATTTGTTTCAACAATCGTTTTGTGACTTGTCACTTTAAAGTTATGAAGGTTTTAATACTAGTAGTAAATATCAAAACTCTTTCATCAAATCGATTTCAACACTATTTTAAATATCAAAAGTTCATTTTCTCAAACCGATTTCCAATCTACTAATATATACAAGCCTTTACTTCACTCGGATGAGAAATCGACTTAAACGACTTAGTAAAACGAGTGGTATGAAACGCTTGCGTTCACTTTGTCGGTTAGCTCTTGGACTTGTTCGATTGAACCCTTTTGTGACAATTTCCTAGTGAAGATCTATAGTTTGTTCGTAAATATTTAAGTTAGGCAAGTGGTTATGGGACATGAAGCTAAACTCATATATTTACTAGCTTGGTGTGATTGACACTTCCTGATGATCATGACGATCATTTTTGTGATTTAGACTAGCGATTGAGCGATGTCTCTTTGTCTGCGAGGGAGACTATACCCCGTTTGTGTGATATTTCGCCATCACATATGTAGGGTAGCACCCTACGGTCTTCGGGCCATTTCTGTGTGAAAATTTAATGGATAGCTTCCTTGAGATATCTTCTCGTCATGTGTTTTACGCGTAGGTGAGTTTTCATGCTCCCATTCATGTGTTAGGCCTCCCCCCTTTTTATGTGTTTTCTAGATTTCTTGTGATGATTTCTGGAATTTATGCTTCACCAATTTTCATGATTTTCATTGATATGATATCAGTTTTTGTGCATTGGTGAATTTATGTGTTATTGACTTGTTATGAATACAAGTTTAGGGTATGATACCCTACTTTATCTTTGAGAAGATTCTGGTGATATTGATTAATCTTTTGTTCATTATCATTTACATACTTATAGTAGTATGCCGTTATGGTTGTTACATGTTCATGCCATATTATTTATCCTATACATTATCATCTGATATTTATAGCTAGACTGATCCGTTTATTATTTTCTTATAAATAATACTCGGGTCAGACCGAGATGTTACAGGTGCTTCTGCTTGACTTCTCTTCAGGATTATTCTGACTTTTGGCTAACTACTTAGATTAGTAGTTTTTGATTGTACGCATTTGAGATATAGACTCTACGTTGTGTACTTATTCTTTTGTATAGCACGTGTTGCTATTCTTTTGTATTATCGTGGATCTTTATGACCACTACTCTGATGTACACTTTCATGTGTTATATATATTTATTCATATCTTCTTCCGCCTTTGTGATATGGATGTCTGTGACTGATTTATGTTATGATTACTTCTATGTTTGTTTCCGAAGATTATATATAGCCACCGTGTGATAGCTTTGTGTTTGTATCGGTATATCGGATTTCCTCCTTAAAAGATATGCATTCTATTCTATCTGACATATCGGTGCTCGCACAAAGAAGTTACATGGATGGTCGCTCCTCCACAACCTTATTCTCCGTGCTAATTGACAGCACTACATCGTAGTGTTCTTGGTTAGCGTGGGTATAGAGGTGGGGTGTCACACAAGGCATGCCACTAGGCATTTACAATGTTATACCCCTATTCCGAACACAATGGAAAAGGTTTCGAGTCCTAATTCGATCGTATGGAGAAGATAGCTTTTTGGACCCAATTATTATATTAATTTCTGTGCGTTTACCTTCCGTACGATCAAATGATAACTCCAAAAGTTATGAAATTTAAAATCCGATAATAATATACTATTATGGATCCGATGGAACTGGTTCCATCGAATTATGAGACCGTGTCCCGGATGGCTACTTTTAAATGTCAATTTGAACAAACTATTTTTAAAATTAAACAGATCACTTTTAAATTCAATTTAAAAACTTTTATTATCTTCATTATTACTAATATGAATTTTATAAGCCTTTAAATTATTTTTATCGAGCTTAAAACTTAGGACACAATAATTTAACCAATATTCAATTTTTAAATTCAATAATTAAATTATCCAATAAATCGCTATATTTAAAGTCTGAATTTATTTTATAAATAAATCCAAATTTTCAGATTTAAAGTCAATCTATAATTCAAATTCAATATTTAAAACCGTTTAAATATTCAAAATCAAACAACGAAAAAATCCAGGTCGTTACATTCCTTCCCCCTTAAAAGAATTTCGTCCCCGAAATTGCTAAGGTAGGAAAATGCTCCAAACCTATTAACTTATTAAAACCCACTAGTTGAAACTCAATATTCACTTCTCTAATCTTTTGTTTCACCCAAAACAATTAGTTTCCAATTCTAATTCCAGAATCCTTTATTTCAATTCTAATTTGAAATCAATCCGTCGTTAACAAAAAATGTTCAAAAAATTTCTAACACCCTAAATTTTCGAATTTTTTTAGTAGAGTCTCCTTTGTATGGAGAGCCTTTTGCAATATGACAAGAGAGATAAATATATATACATCGACCCACACGGTCGGAAAACAAAAAATATATATCAATATTTATAATTTCGCAGTATTTAATCCGAAAACATACCTTATTTAGCGTTTTTAAGCAAGCGGTTTATTTAACATGCAATTAGCGCGATCAAAATCTAGCCAAACGGCCCCCAGGTACCTGTACTTACTCAATTTAAACACGTAAGTACGAATATATGGAATTTAATAACATTTCACCTATTTAAATGGTTAAAGCACAGACGTTTCATAAGCAATGCATGCTAAACATATATCATAAGCAATTTACAAGGTTCAGATACTAATTTAATTGCTTTCAATCAATCCATATACTATTTCATCCAATCTGAAATGATATACAACTCACTTTACATGCATTCAATTCATTTTTAAACCAAACAACTAATATCCATTCCAAATTGATTAAAAATCAATTTATCCAGTTTTTATTAATTCGCATAATTTTATTTATTTTCGTTTACGTCAAACAACAAATTTTTTCTATGCAAATTCGACGATATTTATTTAATAAAATATTCACTTTAGTTTAAAACTATTTTAAATTGATTCCAACTCAATTTATATTTAATTCTATTCCATTTCTAATTGATTCTCGATCAATTCATTTTGCATTCCATTCAATTCACTTTTACTATACTCAAATCCATTTAATTTACCTCGGAAACATTCCATGTTGTTATATTTAATAACCATTTCACAAATTAATTTAAGCCAAGCTTCCATTTAAAATATTTACTTAAGTTAATTTATTTACTTCAAACTATCCAATTATATAACTTAAGTTTATTTCCTTTGCAACCCAATTCCATTTCAAATTTTTGATTTGATTTTTATTCAATCAAATTTCATACCAATTACTAATCTATTTAATTAGTTCATTCTCTTACTCCACTTCAATTTTAATCTCCATGTTCAAATTCATTTCCGAATTTATTAAAATGAAATTCAAGGCTATATTCAATTTATTTATACTCACTTGGATTTATTTGTAACTCAAGTCATTTCTATTTCAATCCAATTTCATTTCATTCGATCACACTTCCAATTATATTTAATTCACTTACAATTTAAGTGGAATTTTATTTATAACTCAAGTACATTTCCAAAATCCATTTTAACTCATAATCCAAATTTATTCAACCCAGTTAATATCCATTTTATATCCAATTAACTAATTAATCATATAATTAGTTCATTTCCACTTCATAATTCAATATCAAAATTTTATTTTACAAATCACTTCAATAAATTTACTCGAGTTCAAATTTATTTTATAATTCAAGTTTGGACTTTTATTTCGTCACCAAAATATCAAACTCTTTTTATTTTGGCTTATCTATTCCAATTTTCAATTTATAAGTCTCTCAACTTATTTTTTTATATTTCCAACAATTCTATACTCGAGTATATTCCTATTTTATTTTTTTACTCGAGACTATCCATTTATTTATAGCCTAAATATATTTTTATTCAATTCACTTCAATTTTTTTTATAAGCCATTGAAGTTTATTTATTCCATTCAAAATCATTGATACTCAATTCAATCCAAATTCAACCAAATTTTTATTCGACTTATCTTAGGTTAAATTTCAATTCGTTCAATTTAATTTAACTCACTTAAGTTAAAATCCCATTTATTATAATCACTACATTTATTGATTATATTTACTTTGCTCATGTTAAATTCAAATTTTATTTTACCAATTTAATCTATTTAACTTTCATGAGTCAAATTCAATTCATTTTATCAATTTCAATTTGCTTTGGTTAAGTTTAATTTTATCCATTTTCACTTTACTCAAGTTAAAATTCATTTCCAAAACTCAAATTCCATATTTTTTCTTCCCTATTTAGAATCATTCTCAATTTATAAGATTAAAACTTATTTTCCGATGATTTTTAAATTATTTAAATAAGGATTCCAGAATTCAAACACCCGGTTTTTATTTCAAATCGTTTTGAAGTCACAAATATCCCAAAATCACACTTTTCAAATTTTAAACCAACTCTGGTTTTTATCCAAAACAAATTCCCTTGGAATTTCTAAACAACGTTTGTTTTCCAACAAAAATCTCCAAATAAATTATTTTGGTAGCAATCCGTCACTTAGAAACTCGAAAATGGATATTGATGATGCTACAGTCATCGCCGAGATTATTTTCCAGCGACCGTAGTGAGTATAGTGCTATATCACCTTCCAAAAATCCATTTAAAATGATTTTCTCTTCAAAAATCTTAAATTTATCTCCATTTTTCTTTCAACCACTATGGAAAACATTTTTAAACTTCCGGGATTTCAAAATTTTCCAATACTTAGTCCAAACCCATCTAAAAAACATTTCTCAACGCTTCCGGGGTTTTAAATCTCCAAATTCTGGTTTGAATCCATTTTAACTATAACCCATTTGTATAATTTATACTTATACAATTTAATTTGGTTTTTATATCTATTCCAAATTTTAAAGTCTTATTTTGGTTATATATATAATAACGACCAAACACACCACTATAATAATTTTCAGAAAATTATTCTCTTTTATATCAAAATATAGTTTGAGTAAAATTATTTCATTTACCCACTTCAATACCATATTGCGTCGAATTACTCTATTCAAGTGTTTAGAAACTCCTATCGATTTTTTGGCGTCCCACTACTCGATCAGAATTTATATACCACTCTACAGATAAATCAACATAATATAAAATCATTTATATTCACTAACAAATAAGCACTCATATCTATTATTACACTCAACTCATTCTAGAGTACTACTTACTCTATCTCAAATGAGTAATCCCCACCAGAGCTAAGGTTCTCGCTTAACCTTCAGCTCTGATACCAAGTGTAAAGGCCCTCAAATCCGTACCCCTTTGAGTCGATAATATTTCACATCAGCTAAACTCAAGTTGGTCGGAAATACGAATCTTTTGGGTAAGAAGAAGAAAGGTAGAAGAAGATAGAACAACAACAACAAAATCTCACAATCACAGCGGAACAAAATATATTATATAACAACAGATTTTTAATACAAGAACTGTGCTGTCAATATACATACCATTATCAGAGTACAATATACAACAATCAATTTAGACAGTTTACTAGCTTGTCCTCATATAGCGGAAATATAAATCAAGTACGGAGATACATCTCTACTCCTCCAGCTCGCCTCCTGAGCTCCATAGCATTCTATCATGAATCTGTAATACTCGATCTGACCCGAGCATTATAATAAAATAACACCTGAGTCAGTCTGGAAAACCAGCATGAGAAAAACACACTCAATTTGAATTATTAGAGTTATCAAAATCCTTTGAAAAAAAAGGTACCTCGTAAGACCGCGTCACACATAAACACAACGGTTTTTTTACCTTACAATAACCAAAATATTTTATAGAAAATCCAGTGATATTATGGTAGGGTCTAAGTACAAATACTTATTCAAATAGCTGAAATTGTTATATTCATTAAATTCCAGCATACTAGGTTCTACAAAACAAAACCGTAAGCTCGTATTGGAGAATGGATTCCAACGAATGACTGGGCCACTGGGGTACCTCCCATCACAGTACACCTCTAGAACAATGTACCGAGGACCTCATCGGGATCCCCTGCTACACAAGACCGGCCTACCCCTAACCTGGATAGACCGAATATGTTATCACCCTGGGTGTTCCCACCCTTACTATCGAGCGCTTCTTCTTTCATATATACTCATATCTAAGATAAATAGGGTTCCGAAGACATCTAGAAAAGTGATAACATACCCTACTTGGGTGCGACCCACTTAGCCTTGTTGCTTCTCCCCTGTTTTAGTCATTCCCGGTTGATGAGGTTCGAGGCTAAACGTTACCTTTCAAGAATAATTTTTTTCTTAGAATGCTCATCTTCCTCTAATGACGATGTTCTGATAGCATTCGTCCATACAAGTTGTCCTTGGTCCGAACAAACCTAATCACCATCTTCACCATCTTTTTGATATTCATTCGTAACGTTCAAACCAGATCAAAGTGGTTTTCGGATAATTAAATCTGATCCCGGTCTCTTCGAAACGATTAATAAAATTGGCCAATATTGATAGTCTATTATTTAACTATCAATAAAACATCCATATGCAGTCACTAAGCCCAATTTTATAAATCTCCAAAATATTTATTCCAAAACATCTTCACCATGCTTTCTAACTAACTCGGGTTACTTGTTGCCGCTTTATAACTGTTTTGTTTTGAACCTTTCGACAAAGACGAAAGGTTTACTTGTTTTAAAAACTAGCCGCTTCTCCATGCTTTCGAAAGGAAACTTTCGACTTAGGTGATTCACCCTTATTTTATAAATTGAAGTAAAACCTCGAAAGAGTTGTTTTTAAGGATATGTTTAAAGCTTTCGAAGCAGAACTTTCAACAAAGTCGAAAGGTTGCTTCCAATGGTTTCGAAAGGTTTTAATTGATTGATTTAAAAAAGTTTAGTTTAATGGTTTCGAAATGTTTATTGAATGGTTTCGAAAGGTTTTAGTTGAATGATTCCAAAAGGTTTAGTTCATTTGTTTCGAAAGCTTTATTGAATGGTTTCGAAAGGTTTTATTTTAATGGTTTCGAAAGGTTTATTGAATGGTTTTGAATGGTCTTAGTTGAATGATTTCGAAAGGTTTAATTCAATGGATTCGAAAGGTTTAAATGGAAGGTTTTCCAAGATTTTCTAAGGAAATGTTTTAAAGTGGTTTTAAAGAAGGATGTCCTAAGTTTTATAACTTTCAAAAGGTTTGCTTTTCAATGGGTTCGAAAGGTTTGGAGAATGGTTTTGAAAGGCTTGATGTATGAGTTCGAAAGGTTTGAGGAATGATTTTGGAAGGTTTGGTATTGGTTTTGAAAGAGATGATTCAAAGGTTTAGAAAGAGGTTCTTTCAAATGGATAAATGTTTTCATTAACTAAATTTTGAGTAAAGAATATATATATGACATGGTGATATGATTTTGAGTAAAGTATAAAGATTATATACTTTTCCTTGTTTAAGTTTGATTTAAAGGTTTTAAATCATTTTGAAAATGTTTTCAAGGAAAATTATGGGAGGGGATCCTTAAGTGAAAATGACTCAGATATTAGAAAACCAGATGGGACTATTATGGGGTCGCACCCTATACATTAGCTAATAGCCCCAGCTAATTGCTGTCCAAAATTCCAACGCGTAGGGCTTTGTCACAAGTAGACTGAAATTATGGTTACACGCCAAAAGGAATATATGTTTGTATACAGATAGGTTATTGGTAAGCCCGAAAAACCATTAGGATTGGGAAGACCTGGGAGATGATTAAGTTGGGGACATACCGTCCAGAAGTGAAGTATTTAACAAATAGTTAAGGACAGGCCGTCCAGATGGGAAATGTTTAATAGATAGTTAAGGATAGATAATCCAGAAGAAGAAAATCTAACAGGTGTTAGGTTAATTTTGATTATATTATCTGGTAGGCCCGAGTCAGCCAAAGGTTAAAAGTTATCCAAACAAAACTTGTGTGTTTGAACAGATAGTTCATTATTACCTGATATTTATGTATGTTTACATAATGATTTCTTTACGGTATTTAACCATTGAGGATGCAGGAGCACAGTATATGGTTTTATGAAAGGTTTTGCAAAGATATGTTTTAAAAGGATGTTAGCGAGGGGAAACCCGTTCCGCTAAGCGGCGTGGTCTCACTTAACATAATTATTCCAGGATGTATAATATTATTCACACCAGGCTTTATGTCTGACTCGAAGTTTATGTTTTCCCCTTAAATTCTCGGGTGCTTAAAACTAATTTGAGTAGGCTGAGGGGTTAAGGTCTTTTCAGGTTTAGTAGGATGACGAATAAAGATACCGGAGGCATGTAGTAGGAAAACATATAGCTATTTAGGAGTTGTAGTTTATGTTTTGTTGTATTTCCACTGTGTTTGTATTAAGTCTACTATGACTATATAACTCTGATCATCCAAGGGTTATCTTCATATACCGCTCTTGGCGTATTTTGTATTAAGTATAATTTATCTGTGCCTGAGAACGTATTGGGATTATCTATTAAGAATATGGAACATCTGTTTTAAATGTAATGGAGAAAAGTTATTTTGAATTCTGTGTTTTGTTTCATATTCAAGTGCTTCTGATATTATATATACCATTAACATAGTCGTATTTATTCGCCAAAAGCTAATACTATAGATGACTGCAACATATGGAGCGCTTAGTTTTAGGCCTCTAGATAGGGGATTTAACAGCTTGGTATCAAAGCATGGTTTATGAAATACTTTAACTAAAAATGATTTTTGAAAACATAATACTTAGAAATTATAGTTAAGATCGGGGTATGGGATAACGTTATAGTAACGTACTTGTATTTGCTATATATATTAGTATACGCTATCTCTCTAGACTCCTATCTTAGTTAGGCTATTCATTTGTATCTCACGAGGTTTGAATACAAATATGGAGGGAATATGAGGCAGAGTAAATCTTGGAGGAGATAGCACCACCATTAATGGAAATGTCCGAACAAATACTAGGAGAGGTCCCAATCAAGCACAAGCTGAAACTGTTGGTGTAGGAGTTCCCCAGATGGTCATGGGAGCAATGTTTCTGTTCTTTGTAAATATGATGCAAGCTAGAATAGCATCCATAGCTTTCGAAGGTAATGCTGCTGAAGGTGGAGCTTAGGAAGTTCCGATGGTTAATTAGTATGCTAACTTGAGTAGAGACTACATCAGGCTTGGAGGGAAGCCGTTTATTGGTATTGAAGATGCGATCTAGGTGAAAAATTGGTTACTACATTGCAAGAGAATTTTTGCTGACTTAGGATTGAATGATGCACAGAAGAGGAGATTGGCTTTGAAGCAGCTGCAGGGAGCTGCTCTATTCTGGTGGAATATTGTTACTGCTGGAGTTGAAGAGGAAACCATAACTTGGGAGGAGTTTAGGAGAAGGTTTTCAGAAAGTTTTATGTCTGTAATAGCGCAGTCAGCATTGGTGAGGAAGTTTGCGGAGTTGGAACAAGGAGATATGTCCGTCTTGGAGTATGCAAGGAAGTTTGAGGAGTTGACCCGATACGGATATGCTTTGGTAGACATCGTGATCAGGAGGAATGAAAAGTTTATATAGGGCTTGAGGCCAGAGTTGATAAGTGCCACTTTGCCGCATTTAAGAGATCCCAGTGATGTAGTGGTTGAAATGGAATTAAGGCAAGAAGAGGCGTTGGCTTGCTTGAGGAAGAAGATGAAGGAGGCCCAGATGGGACAGGGCCAGAGAATAAAGTTTTTCTTGAAAAAGAATGCTCAGAAAGGGGGAGCACAGAAGAAAGAAAAGGCTGAAGTGGTTTGCTGCAAATGCGACAAGAAGGGACACTATGCTAATGAGTGTCGAACCGGTAAAGGAAAAGGAAAAGAAGTTGTTAGAAAAAAGAATGCCAGATGTTTTAATTGTGATCAGATCGATCATTACAAGAACAAGTGCCCAGAGCCTGCAAGAGAAGGAAGGGGGCAAGTTTATGCTTTGGAGCCCACAACCTCAAGGCCAATTGTACAGGACAAATGGAAGGCTGTTTTGGGAGGCTCGTAGCAGATTCACGGTATGTCTGTTAGCGTTCTATTTGATACTGGAGCTTCTCATTCTTTTATTTCTCAATGTTTGGTAGATAGGCTTAACCTAGAACCCTCATACTTAGTTACTTCCTTAAGGGTTGCAAATCCGATAGGAGGGTATGCAACACTTGGGATGAGGTGTGATGATTTAGAGTTTGATTTGCTAGGCTATAATTTTGATTGTTGTTTGCATGTGTTTGACTCTGTGGGATTTGGGATTATCCTTGGGATGGATTGGTTAAGTAAATATGATGCTAGGATATTTTGCCATGATAGGAAAATATCACTTAGTCACCCGGATTGTAGTGATCGGATAGTTTATACCGTAGAGAACCCTAGTTGTGAAGTGAATGTTTTATTGGATATTATGGACTTAGAGGATGAGTTGCATCGAGTCTTTGTAGTTAGAGAGTTTGCTAATGTATTTGAGCCGGTAGTTGGACTGCCACCGAAATGAGCCATAGAGTTTCAGATTGATTTGGTTTATGGAGCAGAGCCGGTGAGTAGCAAGATCACACCCACTGAGATGAGAGAGTTGAAGGTGCAGTTGGTGGATTTGGAAGGCAAGTGTATTATCTGACCAAGTAGTTCACCATGGGGGGTTGCCACAGTATTTACGAAGAAGCCGAACGGATCGTTGAGGCTATGTATCGATTATCGTAAGTTGAATGAGAAGACGGTAAAGAATCGATATCCATTGTCGAGAATTGATGATTTGTTCGATCAGTTAAGTGGAGCCAAGGTATTCTCTCAGCTAGATTTGGTGACGGGATTTCATCAGCTTAGAGTGGTAGAGGATAGTATTCCTTTGACGACATTTAGGACAAGGTATGGATCGTACGAATAGTTAGTTATGCCGTTCGGACTAACTAATGCACCGACATTCTTTGTGGATCTGATGAATAGAATTTTCCAAGAGCACTTGGATAGATTTGTGTTGGTCTTCATAGATGACATTTTGATATACTCTAAGAATAAGTAGGAGCATGAAGTTCATCTTAGAGTTGTGCTCGAAACATTGAGGGAACATTAGTTGAAGGCTAAGTTTTCGAAGTGTCATTTTTGGAAGAAGGAAGTGAAGTTCCTTGGTCATTTCGTCTCAGAGAAAGGGTTGTCTGTAGATCCGACTAAGATTGAGGCAGTGAATAATTGGAAGAGACCCGAGATGGTGACCGAGATTAAGAGGTTTCTTGGATTGGCAGGATATTATCGGAGGTTTATAAAGATTTTTCACGGATAGCTGCACCGATGACTAAGCTTATGCGAAAAGATGTGAAGTTCGTATGGATCGATAAGTGTGAGGAAGCATTCCAGAGCTTGAAAAACTTATTGAACCAAGCACCGGTGTTAGTGGTTCCGGAGGAGAATCAAGATTTGGTTGTTTATACTAATGTATGTGGAACTGGATTGGGAGATGTGTTGATGCAAAGAGGTAAAGTGATTGCTTATGCTTCTAGACAGCTCAGACCACATGAAGTTAGGTATCCTACGCATGATTTGGAGTTACCTGCCATTATATTTGCTTTGAAGGTGTGGAGGTATTATCTTTTGGGAGAGCGATTTGAGGTTTATACTGATCATAAGTCATTGAAGTACTTGTTCTCTCAGAAAGATCTGAACATGAGACAACAGAATGGTTGGAGTTTATTGCTGCTTATGATTTTGTAATTGAGTACACGCTTGGAAAAGGAAACAAGGTAGCGGATGCGCTCAGCCAGAAACATCAGAATGTAGTACTGGCTATGACTACTGAGTGGAAAGATTTGGTAGCATTATCAGCTTGTAGTGTGCAGTTTTGTAACGACCCAGATTTTCGTTGTTGATTTTGAATATTTAAATAGTTTAAATATTGGATTTGGAATTTTAATTTAGTTATTAGGTTTTCAAAACTGAAATTTTAAGCGATTTCGTAAATTTTGGAAATCGTCGATTTAATCGACGCGTTAAAATAGCGATATGGGGGCACAGTCTCGAAATTCGACGAAACTAGTTCAATTGGATCCGTAATAACGTGTTATTATCGAATTTCAAATTTCGTAATGTTTGGATTCACTATTTGGTCATGCGATCTGAAAACGCCTGGAAATAATTTAATTGAATTTAATTTAAATTTTCAATTTAAAAAACTACCTTCTACATACGATCGAATTAGAACTCGAAACTTGTTCCATTGGGTTTGCAATAGCGGTATAACAATAGGAACGCCAGGCGGCACGCCTCGATAGGGGTTCAGGATTTTGAAATATGCAATCAGGACATATTGAAAATAAAAATTTAATAAAAGGTCAACTCCATCTATCAGCCGACCTATTCCACTAGCCCAAAATCATTCAAACACACCTCCTTCTTTCCCGTACCCTACTCCTTTTTATTCGTCCTTTCCTACGTCCCTTCTTCAGTTCGAAAAAAAAATCAGAAATTGAATACACGAGACAAAGAAAAAAAGATTAAATCGCGATTTATTTTCGATTGATGGTGTTGGTCGCGTCCTGTGAGGCTGCAAACGCGAAGGCATGGTCGGCTGGAGCTCGATGGCAAGTCGAAGCAGTGCGATGGGTTTCAGCGTTCGGTAGCGAGTTGATCAAGACCGCGAATAGAAAGAGAGTCGACTGCGACTGTGTTTCGATTTAGGGTTTGTGTGTGAATGGTGGTGAAGGCGCATGAAGGGTTTTGTGTGATAGAGCGACGAAGGTAGAGGCAGCCTTGAACGATGGCAAGGTATAGTTTGTGGTCAGTGGCCGGGCATGCGGAAATCGAGGGTGGAAGCAGCCCTAGGTTTTGTGGTCGATCTGAGATCGTAGTTACGCAGGGGATGATGGATGCGATCGCGTGCGTGTATCAGAGAGGAGGTAATTAACATTTTTTAATTAGTTAATTAAATAAATTTATCAGTAATTAATTGTTTGATTAATTAAATCTTATAAAATTCGTAATTCGTTTATACGAGATCCAAATCGTGAAAACAAGTCGAGATTGGAATGGTTTGCAAATTAAAATCAAGGCGAGAAATTCCCACTCATTTGGATTATCGAATTGATTTTTAAATAGTAAAAATTAATTATTGCAAGCATGGTTGAATTTATAAATTATTATCAGTTTGGATATTATATATATAGTAGTATATATATTAGTAGTTGGATATATTTCCCGCCTATTGGAGTGGATGAGACCCTGTGCGCCCCGCATAATAGCGGATGACCCTATATTACCGCGATATCCCCCTCGAAGTGGGATTGGTATTTTTATGCTCTATTAACATCTGTGAATGCAGGGAAACATGTTGGAGGGATCCAACTGGATTCCTCAAAATTTATATTGATTGTTTTTCAATATATGATGTGTTAGAATAATCTGTTATAGATTATTTTTGTGATGTGAATTATTGGATGTTATAGTAGCACTGGCCTAACTTTTGGTATTTTAAATACCATAAATATTATTTTTGGAATTCGAAAGGATTTAAAAGGATATTTTGAATATAAAAATATTTATATTGAAATTTGGATTATTTTATGAATTTGATTTGGATAAAACAATAATTGATTTTGGTTTGTATTTAACTATTTGAAAAAATATTTTAAATAGGGATTTTAAAATAATTTAGATAAAGGATTTTTAAACGATGGATTTTAAAACGATATTTTTCGAAAATATGAAAAGGAGTTGAAATCGATGTTTTAAATAGATTTGTGAAATGTATGGAATTTATTAAGAAATGGATTTATAAAATGAGATTTTATAAATAAGATTAGTTTTATAAACAAGTGAAACTCAAAGGAGTTATAAATTTATAAATGATGTTTATAAACAAGGGAAAATGAAATTAACTGATAAATTAGAATATAGTTTCACAGGGTGAATTTATATCGAGATATGAAAAATAGATTTTTGGGAAAAATAGTAAATTCAATTTTTGAAAAGTGAGGATGGTTAGAGAATCGGAATGGGATCGGTGTGTTGTAAATCGAGAGGGCTTTATAAATTGAATTGGTTATTGGGATTTTAAAAATATATTTTATTAAGAAGTTAAGTTTTGATTTAAAAAGGAAAATTTTATTTAACTATGTAATTTTAAACTAGTTAGTATTGAAATACTTCAGAAGTGAAATTTTCAAATATCTAATACTAATTGAAATTAAATTGTAATTTTTATAATCGGCTTTGTAAATCGATTTGTTATCTATAAATGAGTTATTGATGTTTATAAAAAGTGTTTCGATATTTTAAATAATTACTTGAACATGTTTTAAAAATAAATTATTATTCTTTTAAATACTTATTATATACGAGTACATATGCACACCTAGGTGGGCCTGCATTTAACCACAATGTGCATGCATTTTTATTTGTACCTGTGGAAGTAGATTTGATAGTAGCATCCCCACATTTGAACGCCGTCTAGGCAGAAACCGCTATTTTTTTTTGTTCTGACTGCAATAACTTCTTCATACTAATTCGGAATCAGGCAAAACTTCGACCGATGAAATCCTACCTAAATTACAGACAATATGGTACACTCGGATACTTTATCTTGTGAATGCACACTGTAGTTCTCCAAGGGGACTGACAGTTAGAAAATAACATGGCACAACATCCTCATATTTGAACTCCGCCTAGTGCAGAAGCCGCTATTTTTTTTATTCAGACTGCTATATTTTCTTCATATTAACTTGGAATCCGACGAGACTTCGACAGATTAACTCCCACCTAAATTACGGACAATATGGAACACTCGGATACTTCATCTTATGAACGCACACTGTAGTTCTCCATAGGGACTGACAGTTGTACTTAGAAAATAATAGGCTAACACATCCTCATATTTCAACTCCGCATAGTGCAGAAGCCGCTATTTTTTTGTTCAGACTGAATTAACTTCTTCATACTAACTCAGAATTAGGCGATACTTCGACCGATGAACTCCCACCTAAATTACGGACAATACGGTATAGTTGGATACTTCATCTTGTGAACGCACACTGTAGTACTCCATGGTGACTGACAGTTGTACTTAGAAAATAACATGTTATATCCCCACTTCAACGCTCACTGTAGTTTTCCATGGTGACTAATAGTTGTTCTTAGAAAATAACAGAGTACATCCTCATATTTGAAATTTGCCTAGGAAAAAGCCGCTATTTTTTGTTCAGACTGCAATATTTTCTTCATACTAACTCGGAATCCGGCGAGACTTCGATCGATTAACTCCCACCTAAATTACGGACGATATGAAACACTCGGATACTTCATCTTGTGAACGTACACTGTAGTTCTCCATGGGCACTGACAGTTGTACTTAGAAAATAACAGGATACCACATCCCCATATTTGTACTCCGCCTAGTGCAGAAGCCGCTATTTTTTTTGTTCAGACTGCAATATTTTCTTCATACTAACTCGGAATCCGGCGAGACTTCGACCGATTAACTCCCACCTAAATTACGGACAATATGAAACACTCGGATACTTCATCTTGTGAACGTACACTGTAGTTCTCCATGGGAACTAACAGTTGTACTTAGAAAATAACAGGATACCACATCCCCATATTTGAACTCCGCCTAGTGCAGAAGCCGCTATTTTTTTTGTTCAGACCGCAATATTTTCTTCATACTAACTCGGAATCCGACGAGACTTCGACCGATTAACTCCCACCTAAATTACGGACAATATGAAACACTCGGATACTTCATCTTGTGAACGTACACTGTAGTTCTCCATGGGGACTAACAGTTGTACTTAGAAAATAACAGGCTATATTCCCATATTTGAATACTATTTCTCTATAAGATAAGATGTAAAAGGGTATATTTGGAATTTCAAAAAGACACTGAGTAAATCTATTAAATGAATTCTCTTTATTAGTAGTAAAGATAAAGATATAGTGAACGATTTCCATTATTATAATGAGGGGTATTTCTGGTATTTCAAAGAGACACGGTTGAATTCCTATTCAAGGAATTCTCATTATTAGTAGGAAAGATAAAGATGTGATGTTGACATAACAATCCATGGGGACTGACAGTTGTACTTAGAAAATAACAGGCTACCACATCCCCATATTTGAACTCCGCCTAGTGCAGAAGCCGCTATTTTTTTTGTTCAAACTGCAATAACTTCTTCATACTAACTCGGAATCCGGCGAGACTTCGACCGATTAACTCCCACCTAAATTACGGACAATATGAAACACTCGGATACTTCATCTTGTGAACGTACACTGTAGTTCTCCATGGGAACTGACAGTTGTACTTAGAAAATAACAAGATACCACATCCCCATATTTGAACTTCGCCTAGTGCATAAGCCGCTATTTTTTTTGTTCAGACTGCAATATTTTCTTCATACTAACTCGGAATCCGGCGAGACTTCGACCGATTAACTCCCACCTAAATTACGGACAATATGAAACACTCGGATACTTCATCTTGTGAACGTACACTGTAGTTCTCCATGGGGACTGACAGTTGTACTTAGAAAATAACAGGCTATATTCCCATATTTGAATACTATTTCTCTATAAGATGTAAAAGGGTATATTTGGAATTTCAAAAAGACAGTGAGTAAATCTATTCAATGAATTCTCTTTATTAGTAGTAAAGATAAAGATAAAGATATAGTGAACAATTTCCATTATTATAATGAGGGGTATTTCTGGTATTTCAAAATGACACGGTTGAATTCCTATTCAAGGAATTCTCATTATTAGTAGTAAAGATATATATAGTTTTGTAATGATTTAAATTTATTTATAAATCTTCTCGAGATTTGGAAACGGGGTTTATATGGTAGATGGTATTTATAAGAGAAATTCTCAACATGGAATTTGGGAAAATGTAAGAAATTCCCGAAGTATTTAAATAAAAGTGAACTTCGAAAAAAATGAATTAGGATTCAAAAAAGAAGTTAAAAATGGATAATTTGAATTATAGACAAGTGCTTGGACTTTGGAAATATTAAAGGAAATTAATTAAGGAATTCCGGAACTTAGGAAATTTGTTATGAACGAGTTAAGGAATTTACAATATAAATTGTGAAGGATTTTGAGAAAAGAGAAATAAATAGAACCTTCCTAAGTGTTTAGAAGTAAGGGTGTTTGCACAAAAAATGGACAAACACCTCAAAGTCGTATAATTTAGTAGATCTTATGTTGTTTTTAGTGATTTTGGAGATTTATGCAAATATATGAAAAGCAGGGGCTTAATTGTAAAAAGACACGCAGATTTATAGTGGTTCAGCCAGAATGTGCCTACGTCCACTTTATATGTTATTTCTCTTCTATTCTATTGATTACAAGTACAAAGCTTTGATATAAGTAAAAGATAGTTGTTTGAAAGTTCTATCCGTGCTTGAGCTCTCAAACTTGTCCCCATTGTTGTACCCCTGCCCCTCTATTTATAGAGTGAGGCTGGGGGTAGGGGTCTTGGAGGTATATAGCAGCTGGTGGGCCTGGGCTGCTACAATCTGGCCTGATAGGACTTTGGTTCGGTGGTGGGAGGCGAGGTTTGGACCGGCAATGAGTTGGACCGGCAGGAGACTTGGTTCGGCAATGGGTTGGTTGGATCGGTGGTTCGGCACAAGAGGTTGAATCGGTGGTTCGGCATAAGGGGTTGAATCGGTGGTTCGGCATAAGGGGTTGAATCGGTGGTTCGGCATAAGGGGTTGATTCGGTGGTTCGGCATAAGGGGTTGATTCGGTGGTTCGGCATAAGGGGTTGAATCAGTTGGTTCAGCAGACACCTGGTTCGGTAGAGGTATGGAGAGGAGTAGGACCGGTGGTCTTCTTCTTCTGGTTCGGCAGCACTGGGCTAGTGAAAATACGTCCAACACATGCCCCACAAAGTAGGGCATGCGTTTGCTCATGTCCTGCTTTGTTTTCGACTGACCTATTTCTCATCCTCGTCCGGTTCCCCTTACCAAATCAAACGGTCCGGTAGTTTGCCTTCGCCTATAAGTAGGAGACCAGGGTCTTCATCATTTTTTTTTATCTGCCGAACCATTCCCCCAAATCAAAGTGTTGGCCGAAGCGAAGTTTTTTTTTTCTTACCGAATCAAGCGTTAGCCGAATCAAATTTTAGCCGAGTCAAGGTGAGATACTTACTGCCGAATGATCCTTCGCATTGCTCTACCGAATGAACAGCTGGGTTGTTCTACCGAATGAACTGTATGCCGGATGAAACATATGTCTTTGATTTTCTGAATGGAACCGATGTGTTTCACACTTCGAATTTTTAAGCGAAATTCCAGATTACACGCTTACTTGTTTACATCCTTTGTTCTAACACTATGCTTTCCCGGTGTTTGCAGATAATGTCTCAAAGAGTGGAAACCCGATCGGGTAAAAGGAAGTCCGGGGGCGAAGGAGAGCCCTCGGCCGTGCCCCCAGCTCAATCAGGATCGGAGCGTCATGGGCCCGCCCCAAGGTCATTAGTGGATGGATATGGTCCCCAGGAGCTGCTGGATTCCCCGCCTGACTGCTTTCCTAGCTCTCTCAAAGAGGAGCAGCTCGATGTTATATCTCGTTCCTTTGGGATCGATAGAGCCCTCATGCTGCTGCCGGGCCTAGGAGTCATGCCATACAGTCCTCCCGAAGGATACTTTGCTTATAGTAGGTACCATTGCATGTGTGGTGCTATCCCGCCTCTCAATGCTTGGGTAGTCAGCTTCCTCACGTACCTGAAGGTGGCCCCATTCCAGCTTCAGCCCAACTCTTATGCCATACTGGTGAGCCTTTTCGTTATTTTTCGGAGGAAGTATGGTCGCGCTCCCTCCAACCGGGAGATCCGGTACTTGTATAATTTAAGGGGCTATAAGAAGGGGTCCCCATATATTAGCTTGGAGTCTGCTGTGACCTTCAAGCCGGTCCTGGACCTGTACTCTAAATTCAGCATGTTCAAGAAAGAGTGGTTCTTTGTTAGGGACGACTCCGTCTCCATCCGGCGCTTTACCTCTGGATGTAAGTTGATGCTTTTACTTATAATTTCTATTCCGATTGCGATGCTTCTTCTCATACTTTCTCATTTTTGCTAGCGACAGGTGGCTTTCCGGTTGTGGAGACTGACCGCCTGGTTCAGACGGCGGCGGAGATAGAAGCCATTCTTGGGAAATACAGATCATCTGCCTTCTTGATTAGAAATGCGATTCTTCTGGAATATAACTTGATCCTTCCGCAGCAGTCTGTAGTTAAGTTGAGGGAAATGGCGGAAGAGAGGGCGGCTGCCCAGGCTAAGGGAGGCGTTGCGGCAGAGGGTGGAAAGAGAAAACCATTCACGAAACCTCCATCCGTCGGAGGTAAGAAACTTAAGAGGTCGGACGGTCCTTCTCCCAGCAATTGTCCGCTTACTCAGGGGGAGATAGATGCGGAGGAAGAAAGAGGTGAGGCGGAGGGCGGAAGTGACGTTGAGCGTCTTGGTGATGATGGTGGCGATGGACAGGGTGGTGATGGTTCCAGGGCTCTGTCTTCCGGGCAAGTAGGCGAAATGCAAGAGTGGACGGATGATGCTCTCCGCCAAGCTTTTGAGGGGTTGGATGATGATCCGGCTTTGGTAGAGAAGACCGGGAAGGCGGACAAAGCCGGGACTGGTGCAAGTGAGTCTTTTCCGACCATTCCGGCCAAGGTGGCTCTGACGACTCAAGGTGAACTCTTGACCCCTGCATGCTTCACTAATGATAGGGACTTAGGAATATTTTATGACCCGCTCCCGTCCTGGAATGAAATCCAGGACTTATTGCAGTATCCCACTCCTCCCCAGGGTTTGTACAATCACAGCTGTGTTTCTTTTCCCCTTTTTTAACTTGTAATTTACCACGTTTCTCGAATCGTATAGTGATGTAAGATTGTGACATTTGTTCTTTATATCAGGAGCAGGCAAGACGTCCAAAGCTTCAGACCTTCGACACAGGCTTGAGCAATATAAACTTTCCAAAATTTCTGCTAAGCCGAAGCCCTCAATCCAACGCTCCGGGGATGTAGTCGGATACCGTCCTCTTCTTGGGGTAATCGAAGAGGGTATTCAGCAGAGGAAGAGGAGTCATCTTTTATCCGAAACTTCGCCCGGTCCTCAGCCTCCGGCTCAGCCTATCCATGATATTACTGAGGAGGGTAGCGAGTTTGTACCCTCTCCGCACCCGTCCGGAAACCCTTCTGTTATTCATATCGACCGTCCCGACTTGGCCCGTAATCCATTTGCGGGTCATCCTGATCTGGATCCAGGTTCTCATGATATTACTTTTGACGAAGTCACTGGCGAACACCTTCTCCCCCATAACCCCATGGTACGAGTACTTGATGAAGCCAAGTCTTTAGATCTCGATCTACTCACTACTCGTATAGTCACTATGGGAGACGAGGCCAAAGCTAATATTGACCGGGTGGCCGAGGAGACCAAGAAGCTGATGGGGCATCATGCTCGGCTGGTTAAGGCCGGAGAGGAGATTGGGAGTGCCAATATCCGACTTCGATTGGTGGTTTCGGATCAGGCCAAACAGCTTGCGGATCAGGCTATCCAGATTTCTCAGCATGAGGCTGCTACTGGGCGACTAAGGAAAACCATGGAAGAGGCCAGTCGGGCTGAATTGCGGAAAATGGAAGCTGCTTGCAAAGAGCGGATTGACATGGCTATTGCCACGGTGGATGAGGTTCGGAGAGCGGATCTCGAGCAGGTGGAGGAGTTGTCCGAGAAACTTGAGGCTGCAGAGCTTGCTCAAGCTAAGTTGAGGGAAGAGATGGAGGTGATGCGGAGGTCCCTTCAGGCTGATTGCTCGAGATACAGATTGGAGAGAGATGCTGCCGTCGAAAGGTTGTCGGCTTCCGATGCCCGGATGAGGGAGTTTGAGGAGAATGAGGGAATGATGGATGACATGCTCCAGGACATGTATTTCCGAACTTGGAAGCAGGGCAATCTCTCTTGGATGGATGATTATCCCAGGGTCATGGCCAAGATCTATCTTCGGGCTTTGGAGGAGGCTAAGGCTGATGCAGATAAAGAGGGTGGAACGGTCTTCAGTATGGATGTGGTCACTGCCCAGTTCACCAAGGAGGAGAAAACGGCGGTAAAGGAGGGTATGCGGCTGCTTGCTGCTGAAGAGGCAGGTGTGCAGGTAGAGGATGACGACCAGGACGGTCAAGAAGCAGGTGCTGGTAAGTCTTCCTTTCTAGTCTTTCCGTTAACTTGGTTACTCATCACTAATGAATCCTTTTTATGACCGGACAGGCGGGCAAAAGAGTAAGGACAAGACTTCGACGCAACCGGCTCCCTGATTGGACCTGGAATTTTTTTTTTTTTGTAGGCTTGGTATTGTTGTATCTGTTAGTCTTAAGACAGTAGAGTAACTTCTAAGTTGTAATTCTTGCTACTTGTAATAATCAACATTATTCTTGACGTGTAATTTTTTAACTTAAGCTGATTTTGTCGTTTCTTGAATGTTTGTTGCTGTTTTGACACGTCGTGTGAGAAATATAGCTGTGTATATTCTTGTAATTAAATTGTGTTTGATGTCAGATTCTGGTTTTAAATCATAATCTCATGACTTGCAATGTTAGCGTGCGGTGTGAAAAAATTAAATTACAGTCATGCATCTGCACATAAAGGAAGAAAATACCGCCTTTCATGTTCTGTTTGTAAATGGCAGCTTTGAATATCTTGCATGACCAAGCATGGAAAGCGGTTGAATGCCCTGCCATCTGATTGTGAATCTCTGCATCCATTGGCGGGTATCTCTTACTCTGCATCCTGTACTTTATGGTTTGTTATAGAGGATAGGAGGAAAGTTTTTTAAGTAAAATTGAAATATGTGAAATAGTAAAACTTCCAGTCACGGAAGGCCTTCGATGTGCTTAAGTTCGTGGCAAACGGGTTTTGTAGTCACTTTCCCTAGCTGTGGGTCTTGGAGACATTTGTCACCCATCTTACGCCTCCGCGGGGAGTTAATTCTTTTTTACCACAGCCGCACTTAAGACATACCGGAGCCGAGATCGCGCACAGTAACTACCCGGGCCATTATGGCCCGTACTCATGGGTATTATTCGACTTACTGTGGCCGGCTAGCGTGGGTGCCGATCGTCAACTGTGAACTGCCCCTGGCTGGCCACACCTTATGTTGGGGCTTATAATCGGTTCACAGTTGCCGGCGAGCCTAACGCCGTAATGAGCTGCCTCGGCTATAGTCGGCCTTCTCGGTGGCTTATAATCGGCTCATTACAGTTGGCTTTAAGGGCCGTCGCGAGCAATGAGTTAACCCGCAGCAGAGGGATGCTGGAGCAAAAGCGTCTCATTGGCGAGGGCATAGATTCGCATAGTACCTGTTGGGTCTTGTCCACGTGAAGTTGCATTGTGGAGTGCTTTGAATAGGAATGCTATATGCTCAGGATTTTGTTCAACAGAAAAGGATAAAGTTAACAAGCAGCCAAGATACAAAGGAACAAGTTAAAAAAGAGACAAGGCTTTTTTAAAGTGGTTCGGCACGAAAAAATGCCTACGTCCACTGATTCTCTTTGTTAATTCACTTCATATGGGCAATACAAGTTAAGAAAAGTATCGACGGAGGTGTTGGATGTTCCATGCCCTCTGGAACACCTCTCCGTCCACTGTTGACAAAATATAGGCTCCGTTGTGGAGATCTTTATGAATTACATATGGTCCATCCCAGATTGGGTCTAGTGCTCCGGGGCGAGGGAAGATTCGCTTGAGGACAAGATCCCCTTCTCGTAAGGTACGATGCTTGACTTTGGAGTTGTATTGTGCTGCCACCTTTTGCTTGTGGGCTGCTGTTTTTAGGACTGCATCATTCCTTCTTTCCTCGACTAGATCCAAAGACATGTTGAGGAGCTCTTCGTTCTCTTCTGGGTTATAGTGGATCCTACGGTGGGAAGGCACAATGTTTTCAACTGGGAGCACAGCCTCCGATCCGTATGCCAAAGAGAAAGGAGTGTGCCCTGTTGATGTTCTGAAAGATGTGCGGTAGGCCCATAGTGCCGTAGGGAGTTCATCCACCCAAGCGCCCTTTGACTTTTCGAGTTTCTTTTTGATCAGAGTTTTCAGAATTTTGTTGACTACTTCGACTTGTCCGTTTGCTTGGGGATATGCTACGGATGAGAAGCTTTTGTGAATCCCGTGTTCTTGGCACCAGTTGGCGAATTCCTCGCTGTCAAACTGAAGTCCATTGTCTGATATGATTTTTAGTGGGACTCCGTACCTGCACAGAACATTTTTGATTAAGAAGTTGATAACTTTCGCTGAAGATACTTTATTTAGAGGTTCTGCTTCCACCCATTTGGTGAAATAGTCGACTGCTACTATAGCATATTTGGCGCAGCCTCGACCCATTGGCAGTTCACCGATTAAGTCAATTCCCCATACTGCAAAGGGCCAAGGGCCGGTCATCTGAGTAATCTCGGTTGTTGGTAGCCGAGGGATCTTAGCAAATTTTTGGCATCTGTCACACTTCTTGACGAAATCTAAGGCGTCCTTGCTTAAGGTGGGCCAGAAATATCCGTATCGGAGTATCTTTTTTGCTAACGTTTGCCCTCCGGTGTGATCTCCGCAGCTTCCTTGATGAATGTTGGATAAGATTTCCTTGGCTTCCCTTCCGGCGACACACCTTAACAATGGGTTAGAGAACCCGCGCCGATAGAGGATGTCTCCTTGTATTGTGTAGCGGGACGCTTTCCTCAAGATTTTCTTGACTTCGTTACGCCCGTCGGGTAGTGTGCCATTTTGTAGGTAGTCTCGGATGGGAGTCATCCAAGTTGCTTCTTCGGTTGCAGCTATCAGATTCACTTGCTCAAAACTTGGGATCGTTTGCTTTGAGACAGTTACTGCCCCGAAGATGGCGACGTCTCTCATACTTGCTTGCTTTGCCAATTCGTCGGCCTCTTGGTTCTCTTCCCGAGGGATGTGTTTGACTAAGTAGTGGTCCAATCGGCTGAGAAGTAACTTGGTCTTCTTTAGATATGCTATGAGTCGTTCTTCTCGAGCTTGGAATTCCCCTAGTATTTGATTAACAATAAGCTGAGAATCGCTGTGAAGACACAAAGAATTGGCTCCGATCTCGATAGCAATTTCTAATCCGGCTATTACTGCTTCATATTCTGCATCGTTGTTGGTGGCAGCGAACTCCAACCTTATAGCATAGTGCAGTTTATTTCCCCTGGGAGTGATTATTACCACACCTGCCCCCGAGCCTTGTTCGTTAGATGCACCGTCCACAAAGAGATTCCACTTGATATCTTCTGTTATTTCTAGTTGCTCCTTACCCTCGTTGGTAGTGAATTCTGCAATGAAATCAGCCATGGCTTGTCCCTTGATGGCGGTGCGAGGGTGATAGGTGATATCATATTGACTCAGCTCAATACACCATTTAAGTAGTCGCCCGGAAGTGTCGGGACGATGGAGTACCTGCCTCAGTGGTTGATCGGTCAGAACTTTGATGGAATGGGATTGGAAGTAGTGACGTAGCTTTCGTGAAGTGATTAGTAAACAGTATGCTAACTTTTCAAGCTTAGGACATCTGACTTCCGCCCCAGTAAACCTTTTACTGACGAAGTAAACTGGTCGTTGCGTGCGGTTGTCTTCCCTTACCAAGGCAGCGCTTAGAGCGTGAGATGACACAGCAAGGTATAGGTATAATTCTTCGCCTTCGCTTGGGGTCGAGAGTACCGGTGGTTTCTGGAGGTGTTTGATTAGGTTAAGGAAAGCGGTCAAGCATTCGTCCGTCCATTCAAACTTTCCTTTATCTTTCTTTAGAGCTTCGAAAAAGGGGACGCACTTGTCCGTTGCTTTGGAGATGAATCGGCTTAGGGCAGCCACTTTTCCATTTAGGCTTTGCATTTCCTTTCGGGTGGAAGGTATCTTGATGTCCCTTAATGCTCGGACTTGTTCAGGGTTTGCTTCTATCCCTCGGGCATGGACGATGAATCCTAAGAATTTTCCCGATGACACTCCGAAGGAGCACTTTAGTGGATTCAACTTCATTCCATACTGTCGAAGCACCTGGAACATTTCGCCTAGGTGGCTTATGTGATCTTTGGCTTTCCGTGATTTTACCAGCATGTCGTCTACATATACTTCCATTGTTCGTCCTATTAGCCCTGCGAACATCTTGTTGACGAGGCGCTGGTAGGTGGCTCCTGCATTTTTAAGTCCGAAGGGCATCACTTTGTAGCAGTACAAACCCCGGTCGGTGATGAAACTAGTGTGGTCTTGGTCGGGAGCATGCATAGGAATTTGGTTATATCCTGAGTATGCATCCATAAAAGACAGGAGTTCGTGCCCGGCTGTGCTGTCTACAAGTTGATCGATTCTGGGAAGCGGGAAGCAATCCTTTGGGCAGGCGTCGTTTAGGTTGGAGAAGTCAATGCAGGTCCGCCACTTCCCATTAGCCTTCTTTACTAGTACCGGGTTGGCGATCCATTCTGGGTAAATAGCTTCTCGTATGAAGTCATTAGCGAGTAGATTCTTTACTTCTTCATCGAGGGCTGCTGATCGCTCTGCCCCCATACTTCTCTTTTTTTGTTTTACAGGCGTCTTGGTAGGATCAATGTTTAGTACGTGGCACGCTATGTCGGGGGAGATTCCGGTCATGTCAGCGTGTGACCAAGCGAATACATCCAAGTTGTGGCGGAGAAAATCAATGAGTTGTTCCTTCAGTTCAGCTTTCAGCTGGGACCCAATTTTCAGTAGCCTACTTGGGTCATGCTTGTCTACAGATATAAACTCCATAGCCTCCGCAGGCTCGGCGGTGGCCTCCTCCTCTTTGTCCCTAGGGTCTAATTCATTGAAAGGGTCGCTGGTGTATCGAAGAGGAAGGGCTTTCTTTAGTTGCTATGCTTCAAGGCTTTTTGTGCAGAGGGCAATCTCCGCACCTTTCCCTTTATCTTTCCTGTGGTTGTTGCGAAGTTCGGTTACATAGCAGTCTCGTGCAATATCCTGGTCTCCTTCCACTTCCCCTACCCCATTGTCTGTTGGAAATTTCATTTTCAGGCACCACGGGGCTAGGACAATCTGGAAGTCAGATAAGGCTGGTCTTCCTAGGAAGGCGTTGTAGGCCGAATGGTTTTCTATCAGCACAAACGTCTGTTTCCTTATAACGGAGCGGGGATGGCTTCCAATTTCAACGAAGAGGTCCAGCTGCCCGATGGGCATTTTCGCATCTCCAGTGAAACCGTGTAGTGGTTTATCGCAGGGAGATACATCCTTCATTGATAGCTTCATTTTGTTGAATGCGTGTTTGAACAGGATATTTACAGAGCTTCCAGTGTCTACCAGGATTCGGTAAACTTCGGCGGGACCGAGTCGAGCAGAGATAACCATGGGATCCATGTGAGGGTACTGTCTTCCTTCTAGGTCGCGTTTACTGAATGTGATGTCATCACTTTCTTTCCGCTTTGGGTGGCGCTCTTCTATAACCGTATTGACACAGTCCCTATTGTCTCTAAGCGACTTCCCATATCTTTCCATCCCTTTCCAACTTCTGTCTGCGATGTGCGGACCTCCTGAGATGGTATGGACCACTATCTTCTCTTGACTAGAGCTGCTAGCGTTGCGGTCGCCTCTGCCGGTCCCTGGTGAGGGTAGCCTTGGGTTTTCATTGGCAGGAGCTGGAGTCCTGTCTTGACTTTTTACATAGCGTTCCAGTTTTTTCCTTCTGATGTGTTCCTCAATCAGATCTCGGAGATGATGGAATTCGTTGGTATCGTGTCCGTGAGATTCGTGGAAGCGGCAGAACTTTCCAGACTTCTGTGCGTTATCTGATTCCTTCTTGTATGGTGGGCGTTTGTATCTAACTTCGCCTTGGGTGGCAAGGAAGATATTTTCGACGGTCTCGTTCAAAGGGGTGTAAGAGTCGAATCTTGGTCCTGGCCGATATAGGCGTTTTTCTACTTTCTTGCCCCCAGCATTGTCTCTGGAATCATTTCTTCGAACATCCCTCGCCACCGCAGGGGCGTTGCCATGGGTCGTCTTACTTTGCTGTCCTGACTGCCCCTCAATGGCAGCATCCTCAAGCCTCATGTATTTCCCGGCTTCATGGAAGAAATCGGGTAAAGTAGCTGGTTTTTCTTTTGTCAATCTTCTAGCAAATTTAGTGTCCGGATGCACCCCACTGCAGAGGGCCATTAGGATAAGCTTCTCATCGGCATCTTGAACCGCGGCTGCTGCGGCGTTGAATCTGGTTAGGTATTGCTGCAGCTTTTCTCCAGGTTTCTGTTTGACGCTGGATAAGGAATAAGCGTCCTTAGGTTGCTCCACATGAATGCGGAACTGACTGATGAATTTTTCTTTCAACATTTCCCATGAGCTGATGGATCCTTGGGGTAGATGACAGAACCAGGAGGTAGCAAGATCTGCTAAGAAGAGCGGGAAGCATTTGCACAGTACTCCCTCTGTTGCTCCACTCATGAGCATATGCTGCGTGTACCTCTGTAAGTGTACAACGGGATCGGAGGTTCCTTTGTAGGGTTCCATTGTTGGCATCTTCCATTCTCGGGGGGTGATAGCAATTTCGATATTGCGGGCGAAAGGGCTGGTTACCCTAGCGCCTATCCCTCGATCTCTTTGCTCCCGTTGGACACACTCTCTGAATAAGCGCGCCATCCTTTCATCAGAATTTGGAGCGGACAGAAATGAGTTTGGTTCTGTTCTGTGGGGTTGATTCCGTCCAGACAACCTGTAGGGATGGTATCGTCTATCATTCCTCATGTTTTCCAGTGGCTGCCTTTGATCTTCTGGGAGCATGCTTGGGTCAGCTACAGTTGGCCCTTGCCTTGATCTTCCCCTGTTGGGTTCTGATCTAAGCACTTCCTCGGGTCCAACTTCGGGCTGAACTCTAGCTCGGCCCCGTTCACTGGTGTTTCTGTGGTTAGGCAGCATGACAGGCTCAGCTGCAGTTGACCTTCGCCCGGTACCTTCCCCGTTGGGTTCGGCACCAAACGTTTCCTCAGGCCTAACTTCGGGCTGGGCTCGGTCTCGGCTCCTACCACGGCTACTCCTGCCGTTAGCCCCTTCGAAGAAGGAAGATCTTTGCTGTCTCTGAGATCCTCCAGACTGGGACTCGCCCCATGATTCAGTGTTGCGGTTGGATTCTTCAGCGTCCCTCAAGCGTGACATGAGATGGTCCACCAAGGCTTCCTGCTGGGACGTGAAGCGGTTAGTTACTTCAACAACAACTCTGTCCAAATCTGCTCTAGTAATTGCTGCAGGCTGTTCTGTGGCAGGAGTGGTTGGGTTAGCCTGTCCTTCATTTGTTACCGTTGCTGGAGGAGGACGATTTACTTGATTCGCGACAGCTGGATCAGGAAGACTACTGGATGCGATGTTTTTTCCTTTGTTAACATCTTTTCTCTGTTTGGGAGGCATGTTTTCCAAGTGGCGGACGATGCTGTTAGGAAAACTTGTTAAGTAGATGAAGCTGAAGCTTCGAGCTTCTAGCTCTCAATGAAAGCACCAAAAATGTTTGCACAAAAAATGGACAAACACCTCAAAGTCGTATAATTTAGTAGATCTTATGTTGTTTTTAGTGATTTTGGAGATTTATGCAAATATATGAAAAGCAGGGGCTTAATTGTAAAAAGACACGCAGATTTATAGTGGTTCAGCCAGAATGTGCCTACGTCCACTTTATATGTTATTTCTCTTCTATTCTATTGATTACAAGTACAAAGCTTTGATACAAGTAAAAGATAGTTGTTTGAAAGTTCTATCCGTGCTTGAGCTCTCAAACTTGTCCCCATTGTTGTACCCCTGCCCCTCTATTTATAGAGTGAGGCTGGGGGTAGGGGTCTTGGAGGTATATAGCAGCTGGTGGGCCTGGGCTGCTACAATCTGGCCTGATAGGACTTTGGTTCGGTGGTGGGAGGTGAGGTTTGGACCGGCAATGAGTTGGACCGGCAGGAGACTTGGTTCGGCAATGGGTTGGTTGGATCGGTGGTTCGGCACAAGAGGTTGAATCGGTGGTTCGGCATAAGGGGTTGAATCGGTGGTTCGGCATAAGGGGTTGAATCGGTGGTTCGGCATAAGGGGTTGATTCGGTGGTTCGGCATAAGGGGTTGATTCGGTGGTTTGGCATAAGGGGTTGAATCGGTTGGTTCAGCAGACACCTGGTTCGGTAGTGGTATGGAGAGGAGTAGGACCGGTGGTCTTCTTCTTCTGGTTCGGCAGCACTGGGCTAGTGAAAATACGTCCAACAAAGGGGTTTAGAAAAATATATTTTTAAATATTTTCCTAAGTGTTGAAATAAGAGATGGTTTGAAATATCCTGATATGGGTATAAGTATTTAAGTTGTCTCAAATATTGAAATTTGGAAGGAATTTGAATATATATCTTATAAAGATATTTTGGAAATAAATGTTTGGAAATTTATAATATGGGCCCAGTGACTGCTTATGGATGTTATGTTGATAGTTAAATAACCGACTATTAAATATTGGCCAATTTCATTGATCGTTTCGAAGAGACTAGGATCGGATTTAATTATCCAAAAACCACTTTGATTCGATTTGAGCGTCACGAATGGATATCGTCAAGGTAGTGAAGAGGGTGATTCGGTTTGTCCAGACCCAGGACAACTTGTATGAACGAATGCTATCAGAACATCGTCATTGGAGGACGATGAGCATTCTAAATGGAATTGTTCTTGAAAGGTAACGTTAGCCTCAAGACTCATCAACCGGGAATGACTAAAACAGGGGAGATGCAGCAAGGCTAAGTGGGTCGCACCCAAATAGGGTATGTTATCACTTTTCTAGATACCCTCGGATATATTATAATTATGGATATGGTTTTGCATGGAAAAGTGAGCGCTCGATTTTAAGGGTGGGAACACCCGAGGTGATAACATATTCGGTACTATCCAGGTTAGGGGTAGGCCAGTCTTGTTTTGGCAGGGGATCCCGGCGAGGTCCTCGGTACATTTTTCTAGAGGTGTGCTGTGACAGGCGGTGCCCCAGTAGCCCAGTCATTGTATGGAATCCATTTTCCAATACGATCCTTTACGATTTTATTTGTAGCGCCTAGTATGCTGGAATTTAATTAATGTAACAATTTTGGTTATTTGAATAAGTATTTGTTCTTAGACACTATTATAATATCACTGGAATTTCTATAAAATGTTTTGGTTATTGTAAGGGAAAAACCCGTCGTGTTTATGTGTGACGCGATATTACGAGATACCTTTGTTTTTCAAAGGATTTTGATAACTTTAATAATTCAAATTGAGTGTGTTTTCTCACGCTGGTTTTCCCGACTGAGTCGGGTGTTATTTTATTATAATGCTCGGGTCAGACCGAGTATACAGATCCAGGATAGGATGCTATGGAGCTCAGAAAACGAGCTAGATGACAGAGTCGTATCTCCATACTTGGTTTATATTTCCGCTGTGTGAGGACAAGTTATTATAAATATCCAGATTGATGTTATTGTACTCTGATAATTGTAAGTATGAAACAATTACAGATTCTTTTGTATAAAAATTTGTTATTATATATTATACTTTGTTCCGCTGCGATTGTGAGATTCTATGTTGATGTTTCTATTTTCTTCTACCTCTTTCTCCTTTACCCCCAGCAATCGGAATTTCCAGCACTTGGTTATTCGGCAGGTTATACAGTGAACGTATTTATGTCGATTTTTGAGGGTGGAAAATCCCATTTTTTACACGTGGTATCAGAGCTGAAGATTAAGTGAGAATCTTGGCTTTGGTGGGGATTACTCATTAGAGATAGGGTCAGTAGTACCCTAGAATGAGTTTGAGTGTATTAATCGACATGAGCGCGTATTTGTTAGTGAATATAAATTGATTTATATTGTGTTGACTTATCTGTTGAGTGGTTTACGGATTCTAGTTGAATTGTGAGACGCCATAAATTCGATAGGAATTTTTAAACACTCAAACCAGGTAAACCGACACAGTATGGTTTTGAAGTGGGTAAATGAAATAATTTTACCCAAATTATATTTTGATATAAAATAAATAATTTTTTTGAAATTATTATAGTATGATTGCTGTGTTTGGTTGTTATTATAATCGAAATAAGATTATAAAAATTGAAATGGTTATATATAACCAAATGGGGATTGTATAAGAATAATTTATGCAAATAAATTATCATTAAATTGGATTCAAGCCAGAATGTGAAATTTAAATCCCAGAGATTTTTGAAAAAAGTATTCTAAGGCATTGGGAAATGAATGATGGTGGTATTATTTTTGGAATGGAAAATGCTTTAAATTGGGATTAAAATTGTTTTAAATGGATTTCGAAGGTGATATAGCACTGAACTCACTTCACTCGCTGGAAAATAATCGTGGTGATGACTGCAACATCATCAGCATTATTTTCAAGTTTCTAAGTGAGGATTGCTACCATAGTAATTTGATATAGAGATTTTTGTTGAAAAACAAATGTTGTTTTAAAAATTCCAAGGGAATTTATTTTGGATAAAACCAAGTTGATTTTAAAATTCCAAGGAAGGGGTTTGTTAAACCAAAAAGTGTGTGTGTGTGTATATGATTTCAAAGTGATTTGAAATAAATACCGGGTGTTTAAAAATTCTGGAATCCTTATTTAAATGTTCTAGAAAATACCAGAAAATAAGTTTTTAAACTTATAAATGGAGGATGATAATTGTAGGGAAAGAAGTATGAAAATTGAATTTTGGAATTAAAATTTAAAGTGAGAAAGTTAAAATGGAATTTAACTTAAGTTGAAGGAATTAAATTTTAGAAATTTAATTAATTTTGATTTGTATGGAATTAAATGGAATAAATTAATGAAATGGTAAGTTAACTCAAGCAAAGTTAAATGGAATAAATTGGTGTAGGGAACTAATTAAATGAATTGAAAATGAATAAGTGAATGGAACAAATAAATATAAGTAAGGAAGTGTGGAAAAATTTGAAATTGGAATTTTACTTAAGTCAAGTTAAATAAAAATTGAATTGGAATTAGAAATCACTTCGAATGGAATTATATATAGAACTAGAATTGTAAAGCGACTATATAACTATAAGCTATAAAATTTAAATGGAATAAAAATTTAAATGTAAATTATGGTTTGTAAGTAAATAAGTTTCTATAGCTTATAATTTTTTTTGGAGTTAATGGAAATATTGAATGATTCAGTAAATATAAACTTGAGTTTTAAAGTTGAATATATAAACTTAAGAAATAATTTTGAGGGAATGGTTTCAGAAATGGACTTAACTCAGGTAAACCAATTTGAAGTGAATTCAAGATGTGTTAACAAGAACTGGATTTGAATTTGCAATAGCTTAAATAAATGAATATGAGAATTGAATATGGAAAACAAATTGAAGACAATTTGGAATGAATTAAGGGAAAGCAAGCTTAGATGAAGAAATAAAAATCCAAACTTGAATTATAAAATAAATTTGAACTCAAGTAAGTTAAATGGAGTGACTTTTGAAGTAAAAATCAGATATTGAATACAAAAATGGAACTTAACTTGGTTGAATAAAATTGGATTTTGGATTAAAAGTGAATATTGGAATTTGAACGTGAATTGTAAATAAAATTCGACTTAATTATAAGCGAATTAAATACATTTGGAAATGTGGTCAAATAAAATGAATTGGATTGAAATGGTAATGACTTGAGTTATAAATAAATTCAATTTAAGTGTAAATAAATTGAATATGACCTGAGATATAAATTTGAGTATGAAATTAAAATTTGAAGGGGACTAAGTGAATGAACTAACCAAATTAATTAGTGAATGGAATAGAATTTGATTGAAGAAGAGTCAATCTAAGATTGAAATGGAATAACATTGAATATAAATTGATGTGAAATCAATTCAGAATAGCTATAAATTGAAATGGTTATTTTATTAAATGAATATCACCAAATTTGCATGAAAAAATTGTCGTTTGACGTAATTGAAAGTAAATAAAATTCTATGAATTAATAAAAAGTGAATAAATTGATTTTTAAATCAATTTGGAATGGATATGTGTTTGTTTGATATAAATATGAATTGAATGCAAATAATTGGGTTGTAAATCATTCGAATTTAATGAAATGATATATAAATCGATTGAAATGAATAATCGAATGTTGGAACCTTGTGGATATTTATAAATTCATGTTATGACATGGTTGTTAGTGAAAAATTATGTGTTAAAGTTGTTAAAGGAATGAAATGTTATTGATTTTAATATTTATGAAATTTACATGGTTTAAATTGACTAAGTACAGGTACCGAAGGCTATTGGGCTAGATTTGGGTTGCATAATTACATATAAAATAAGCCGCACGCTTAATAACGCTAAATAAAGGTACGTTTTCGGATTAAATACCGCAAACAAAATAAATATTGATATATATATATATATATTATGTTTTCTGACCGTGTGGGTCGATGTATATATTTTTATCTCTCTTGTCATATTGCAAAAGGCTCTCCGTACAAGGGAGACTCTGCCAAAAAATTTCAGAAATTTAGGGTGTTAGAAAATTTTTGAAAATTTTTGTTAACTAAAAAGTTGATGTTCAAATTGAAATTGAAATAAGAGATTTTGGGTTAGAAAAGGAAACCAAATGTTTTGGATGAAACTAAAGGGTTTAGAAAAGTGGATATCAAGTTTAAACTAAGTGGCTTTTGTTAAGTTAATGGGTTTGGATTATTTTTCCTACCTTAGCAATTTTGGGGACGAAATTCTTTTAAGGGGGGAGGAATGTAACGACCCAGATTTTCATTGTTGATTTTGAATATTTAAATAGTTTAAATATTGGATTTGGAATTTTAGTTTACTTAATAAGTTTTCAAAATTGAAATTTTAAGCGATTTCCTAAATTTTGAAAATCGTCGATTTAATCGACGCATTAAAATAGCGATCCAGGGGCACAGTCTTGGAATTTGACGAAACTAGTTCCATTGGATCACTAATAATGTTTTATTATCAGATTTCAAATTTCGTAATATTTGGATTCACCGTTTGGTCATGTGATCTAAAAACTCCTGGAAATAATTTAATCGAATTTAATATAAACTATCAATTTAAAAAGCTATCTTCCACATACGATCGAATTAGAACTCGAAACTTGTTCCATTGGGTTCGGAATAGCGGTATAACATTAGGAACACCAGGAGGCACGCCTCGATAGGGGTTTAGGATTTCGAAATATGCAATCAAGACATATTGAAAATAAAAATTTAATAAAAGGTCAACTCCATCTATCAGCCGACCTATTCCACTAGCCCAAAATCGTTCAAACACGCCTCCTCCTTTCTTGTACCCTCCTCCTTTTTATTCGTCCTTTCCCACATCCCTTCTTCAGTTCGAACAATAATGAGAAATCGAATTCAGGAGACAAAGGAAAAAAAGAGATTAAATCGCGATTTATTCTCGATCGATGGTGTTGGTTGTGAGTTCCTATGAGCCTGCAAATGTGAGGGCACGGTCGGCTGGAGCTCGATGGCGAGTCGAAGAAGTGTAATGGGCTTCAGCATTCGGCGGCGAGTTGATCGAGGCTGCGAATGGAGAGAGGGATGACTGCGACTATGTCTCGATTTAGGGTTTGTATGCGAATGGTGGTGGAGGCGCGTGAAGGGTTTTGGGTGATAGAGCGACGAAGGCAGCGGCAGCCTTGAACGATGGCATGGTATAGTTTGTAGTCAGTGGCTGGGCATGTGAAAATCGAGGGTGGAAGCAGCCCTAGGTTTTGGGGTCGATCTGAGATCGTAGTTATGCGAGAGATGGTGGATGCGATCGCGTGCGTATATCAGAGAGGAGGTAATTAACATTTTTTTAATTAGTTGATTAAATACATTTATCAATAATTAATAATTTGATTAATTAAATCTTATAAAATTCGTAATTCGTTTATACGAGGTCTAAAAATCATGAAAACAAGTCGAGATTGGAATGGTTTGCAAATTAAAATCAAGGTGAGAAATTCTCACTCATTTGGATTATCGAATTGATTTTAAATGGTTAAAATTAATTATTGGATGCATGGTTAAATTTATAAATTATTTTCAGTTTGGATGTTATATACATAGTAGTACATATATTAGTAGTTGGATATATTTCCCGCCTATTGGCATAGATGAGACCCTGTGCGCCCCGCATAATAGCGGATGACCCTATATTACCGCGATATCCCCCTCGAAGTGGGATTGGTATTTTTATGCTGTATTAACATCCGTGGATGCAGGGAAACAGGTTGGAGGGATCCAACTAGATTCCTCAAAATTTATATTGATTGTTTTTCATATATAATAATATATGATGTGTTAGAATAATCTGTTGTAGATTATTGTTGTGATAGCACTGGCCTAACTTTTGCTATTTTAAATACCATAAATATTATTTTTGGAATTTGAAAGGATTTAAAAGGAGATTTTGAATATAAAAATATTTATATCGAAATTTGGATTATTTTTAAGAATTTGATTTGGATAAAACAATAATTGATGGTTTGTATTTAATTATTTGAAAAAATATTTTAAATAGGGATTTTAAAATAATTTATATAAAGGATTTTTTAAATGATGGATCTTTAAACGATATTTTTGAAAAATATGAAAAGGAGTTGAAACCGATATTTTAAATAGATTTGTGAAATATATGGAATTTATTAAGAAATGGATTTATAAAATAAGATTTTTTAATGGGATTAGTTTTATAAACAAGTGAAACTCAAAGGAGTTATAAATTTATAAATGATGTTTATAAACAAGGTAAAATGAAATTAATTGATAAATTGGAATATAATTTCACAGGGTGAATTTATATCGAGATATGGAAAATAGATTTTTGGGAAAAATAGTGAAGTCAATTTTTGAAAAGTGAGAATGGTTAGAGAATCGGAATGGGATCGGTGTGTTGTATATCGAGAGGGCTTTATAAATTGAATTGGTTATTGGGATTTTAAAAATATATTTTTATTAAGAAGTTAAGTTTTGATTTAAAAAGGAAAATTTTATTTAACTATGTAATTTTAAACTAGCTAGTATTGAAATACTTCGGAAGTGAAATTTTCAAATATCTAATATTAATTGAAATTAAATTCTAGTTATTATAATCGGCTTTGTAAATCGATTTGTTATCTAAAAATGAGTTATTGATGTTTGTAAAAAGCGTTTCGATATTTTAAATAATTACTTGAACATGTTTTAAAAATAAATTATTATTCTTTTAAATACTTATTATATATATATAGTTTTGTAATGATTTAAATTTATTTATAAATCTTCTCGATATTTGGAAACGGGGTTTATTTGGTTGATGGATTTATAAGAGAAATTCTCAATGTGCAATTTGGGAAAATGTAAGAAATTTCCGAAGTAATTAAATAAAAGTGAACTTCGAAAAATATGAATTAGGATTCATAAAAGAAGTTAGAAATGGAGATTAGGAATTATAGACAAATGTTTTGACTTTGGAAATATTAAAGGAAATTAATTAAGGAATTCCGGAACTTAGGAAATTTGTTATGGACGAGTTAAGGAATTTATTGTAACGACCCCAAATTTTCTATATATTTAAATTAATAATTAATTGTATTTTTGAATAAAAATAGTAAAATAAATTGATTAAAGTAATGCGAGTTTCCCCGGATTCAAATAAATTTGGTATAAATCATTTAAACTTTAAATATTGTATATATATGTATATATGTAAAAGTGTATATATTTGGGTATATATGAGTCAATTTGAAATTATATATATATATATATATTTGATTTGAATTTAAATCGTAAATAAATGGTTTAAAAATAAAAAAATGAAATTATATAAGATATAAAAGTATAAAGTAAATACATTCGATAAAATATAATAACATAAACTAAATTTAGAAATTCACCTATATGACAAAATGAATATAAAAATAATTAGTATTAAATTTAGAAATAAATGATTGAGGTAGAAATAAATATAAAAATACATAAGATAAATTTATAGAAAATTTATATAGTAAACAAATTACATAAATTAAACAATCTATATTAAATATAGAAATTCATTATAAATTATAAAATAAAATAAACACCTTAGATAAATTATAACAACGTATTTAAATATGGAAATAAATATATGTATACACTTGTAAAAGAGAAAAAAAAACTAGCATATAAAAATAGATAAGTATGAAACCAAACAAAATAAAAAGAAATTCAAATAAGAAAACAAAAATACAAGTGTGAAAGCTTGTAAAAGAAGCACATCAAACTCTCATCTCATATTGTACAGCCGAACTAAAGGAGGAAGAAAAAATATAACCTGGTACAAGCTAATAAATGCAAGTATATATTCAAACATACAAACGAATGAAAAGGGTAAATATGTTCAAGTATCAAACAAAGCAAGAAAACATATAAAACACAAAGTACATTAACATTTAAAGCTTTCATCTCAACAAATAAACAAAGTCAATTCGAGAACACTTCAGCCTCCATACGAAAAAATATCCCTACTAACTAGTACAAGAAAATATTATATCATCTTGTACAAAAAAATCATCACCCTGTAACCTGTTTTCCATATATCAATCTTTCTCATTCTATTTTCGTTTACAAAAAGACTTAGCATTCCAGAAAAGTATCTTACAACTGAAGTTTATTCCAACTCAACTAAACAACAATTCAATCAAGTAATCAAAGAAAAGCTGAGATCAAGAAGAGAAGATTTCCAGTATCATATTCAAACCAGATTTCAACTTTCAAAATTCAAAAAGTTTCAACTTTTCAAACTTCAAAACTTCTGGGATCTAAAATGTTCAAGGTGAGTAACATTTCTTTTTAAAGGTTTAAGAATGAATCTGGTTGCATGTTAATATCTGAAAATAAATATGCTTGTGTGTGTATATATATAAGTGCATTTCTATAAATATATATATATATATATATGAATGTATGGATATTGTGGCATGTCTGTTTTCTGAGATCCCTCTGTTCTTAGTTTTCAAACTAAGATTTTTAAACAAAATTCAAATGCTCTTGAACCAATCACTGTTTAGACTTAAGTCTTAAACAAAAGTTGTTTGTCACAGTATAAATTTATGTTTAAAAATTATAAATAAGTTGAAATAAATTTTGAATGCCTCTGGAAACCAAAGGAACAGGCTAATGTTAGTCATGTCAAAAATTTAAACATCCTAATTCATTGATTCAGGTATATGATCTGAATCCCTAAACTAAAACATGATTTTTAACACTAGAATCACAATTTTTAGTGTTAGTTTGAGGGGGCAGTTCTAGTTTGAACAGAAATTGGTAATGTGATGATTTCTGGTTATCTACTTGATTGGGGGAGTCGGGGTTCTGCCTGACGATGGAGGAGTGATCGTAGATGATGGGATAAATGGATGATGGTGATGGAATTCACCAGGGAGGTTACGGCGATGGGTTTTCTTCTGGAACCCTAGTTTTTGCAGTGTTTAATGTTTCGATCACTGCGATTTGTGTAGGCGATCGAGTGTAGCGAGCTTCAGGGAGGTGGAAGTAGACGTGAAGAGGTAGGCGATGCCGGAGTTTTAGTACCAACGATGGTCGGAGTCGTGAAGACGACGTGATTTCCAGGTCTGATAGGTGATGCTGTCGATGTTTCCAAGTTTGGTTATCTTGCCCGATTTCGAATTTGAGGTGATGGCGAAGTTCGAGTGGTCGGAGTACGTTCCGGAGTTGATCGTCGACGTGCTCGACGTTGTGGCAATGGTCGGAGTTCGCCAGAGGCGATGTGCACGTGCACGCGTGTGTTTGTGTGCCTGAGTGTGTTGTATTGCCTTGGTAGAAGCAGAGTTTCCAACGTGTTTTACTCGAGTGAAGCTCGAAGTCCTACTGCATTCGACTCGAAGCAAGAATAGGGTAGCTCGGGTCAACCTTTTGTTTCAGGCTTCAACATTGAAACTGTCTTTGCTTTGAAATTTTAAAACCAAATTCAAATTTATCAAGCAAGGATTTAAAACTGAGGTTAAAATCAAAAGTAAATGTAATTCTAGTTGAATTGGAATTTAGTTGTAAATAAATAAAGTTAAATTCAATTTATTTTTAATAATTTAAAAGCAACTAAATGTTTGAAGAAATTTGAATTCAAAGTAGAATTGAATTTAAAAATGAAATTTAAACAAGTAAAATTTAAAAGTTAACCTGAAATAAATTTTTAATCAGATTTGAAGATTCTGGGAATTAAATTTGATTTTATAAATTAAGTGTTGTAATAAGTTAAAATGAGAAAATTGATTTTTAACTCTTTAAAAATTTCTTTTGTAATCAACTGTTATTTTACTATGTAAATGTAAAATGTTAGTAAATTTTGTTTTTAAACATATTTGAAGTTAAACAAGAATTTATTTCAATTTTGAATTTGAGTTAAAATTTAAAAAGGGAAGTTTGAAGCAATGTTTTCAATATATTGTGATAAATCATTAAATCAGATGAAAATAAATGTGTTACTTTAAGTAATGAAGTTTAATGATTTCTAATTCATTAACAAATGAATTTTTAATAGTGAATCGATTTATAATTAATAATGGTTAATGTAAGAAATTTTCTTTAAAAAGGCGATTAAAGAAATTTAATAGTTAATAAAATCATTAATTAAGATTATTTGAACGATTAATTAATGTGATTAAATTTTAACAATAAATTTAGATTGATTAAATTAATAATAATCAATTGTGAAATTATTCAGTATAATTACTTAATGACAATAATTGTGAAATTAAATATTCGATGTAATTTATTGAGTTAATCAAATCTGTTCAAATTAAATTTCTTAAGTTAATTAATTACTGAATGTAATTAATTAAATGATGATTTGAAATTTGAGTTAATTATTTGTTAATGAATTAAAGGATTAACTAATAATGGCAATTAATTAAGATTAATTTAATAATTAAAGATTAATTGATTCATTGATTTAGAATGATTAGTTAATAATTTAGGGTTAACTAAAAAAATTTTGAAAGAAGATTTATTTCAAATAATTTATAACTTAATCATGATAATTAACCTGGATTAATAATTGATACATCTGATTTAAATTAATCAGTTGATTAATAAATTCACTTGTGAATGTTTGGATCTGACTGAAAAATTGAATTGTTGATATCTCTGACCTGTGATGTTTTATGATATATTCTGATTTGTGTGTGATCTGTACTGTAGTTATTTATCTGGGATGAATGTAAATTATTATCTGTTACTTATATATCTGTGATTTATGATCTGTAAATGAACGATAAGCGTTATGATATACCGCTTATCAACTATATTTCTGTATTCTGATCTGTGATGATTAAATGATGTTGCACTACTATGTGAAACCCCTGGACTACACCATACACACACAAATATGGATTTCACGTGGAAATCAGTTAAGTCGCAGATTTTTGATGATTTTAAAGATTGAATTCTTGAATCTAAATGGTTTTAGAAATTGAAATCAAGAGCTTTGTAAATGAGTTTCAAATGTAAAAGTTATTTTAAATAACTTAATAAAACTTGATATCTTAATAATTTGATTTAAATTTGAATTCAATATTTGAAATTGAATTCAATGATTTGGAAAACTAATTGTTTTCAACTGATAAAAGCTCTTATATAAGAAATGGATTTCCAATTTGAATTAAAGGAATTTCAAGTTTGAATTTAAGATGGTTTTCCAAATTACGAATAAATCTTTGGTAATGGTTTTGAAAACTATCAGTTAAATCTTTGTTTTCAAGATTTAATGAGTTAATCCAATTGAAATGAAAATTAATTTGGAAAATCTGTGAATGAATCTTTTGTTTAAAAGATTAAAGTGTGGAAATTGTTTAAACCGTTGAAGGTTGTTAAGATGAATCTTTTTGTTTAAAGATTTGAAAATGGTAATTTGTTAAACCATTTGAAAAGAAAGTTCGGGTTTAAATTGTGACTTAATTGGAATCCCATTATCCATATATTTTGTAAATATTACGCTCATTATTTGGTTTAGCCGGGAGAGGACCTTCGTGTCACATAACCCATTCCGAATAATGATACGTCGTATATGGATCGCATTTAAAGACCAGTGTTGAAGACCGGGTATTTGCGAGAACGATAGGATGACCTATCGATTGTCTCTGCACTGAGTCGCGCCGGTATAGAGATTTCCTAAGTAATGGGAAATCCGATCGGGATTGTGAATACCCGGATTGCAAGGGCTTCTTCGTAAGTGCCTTCGGTTTTGTTCGAACCCGGAACAGACTTGTATGGTTACATGTCTGACATTACAATTTGAGATATAAAGCAGATTTCTTTCAAATACATTTCTGTTTGGTGGCGGAGAATTTATTCTCTTAGCTTAACACCCTTCTTTGAGACGTACGAGCTCAGAGGTTATGTAGTTGAAATTTATCAGCGATATACTGCCAATTTGGTAATGTGGCATGCTGAGTGTTGCTGTGTGTTGATCATTTGTTGATCAAAGCATGGCTTTTGTGAAAAAGCGTAGCTTTGTGGACGATACCTCATCGAACCTCACAGACCGGAAATGGTCGAAACAGGAATGATGCGGCAAGGTTATGAGGGTTGCGCCCTTTAGGGTATGTCATTTCCTTCTGGAAAAGGTTGGTATCATGGTATGGAGCCCAGATACTTACTCATGTGGACACACTATATTTATTACCGTGTGATGTTGATTATCGAGGGCCCTTGGATAAAGGTCACAAAGGACTGGGAGGTGGCATATTCGTGAAGTAGTTACCTAGTTACAGAGGTAACCCGACCTTGTGTTGGCAGAAATCCGGTTAGGTTCTCGGGACGTCCATCCAGAGGCGTACCCATTGGCAGTAGGAAGTTCCTTAGCCTGACCATTTGTTGGAAATCTAAAGAAACAATACGAACCTTGTACGGTTTTAGTTGTATAACCTGCTATGGAATGTGGCGGAAACCTGCTATTGAACATAGTAGCTATAGTAGGCATACAATAATGGTTGTATGTTGGCTAAGATTAATATTGTATTTTCGAAATGATTTTTGTACACTATGCACTAGTAATAATATCAAAAGAGTTTTTCTTTTGCGTAGTAAGCATGTTTGACTATCATAAGAGGAAATCTCCTCCAATTCTGCGTTTGCATTGTGTGTTTGGCGGGAGGTCTTATGGTAGTTTCATTTTTTAAAAGCATTGCGGGTTTCAATGTTTAAAATTCTTTTGTTGTTGTTTAAAGATAAACTGTTTTTGTTACTCACACCAGTCCCACGACTGACTCGGAGTTTATTGTTCCTTTCCTAAACTCTGGGTGCTCATAATTTTCCACACGGGCAGTCTAGAGTTGGGTTTTTCAGATAATCAGGTTCAGTTGACATTGGAGCTAGTTCAGTTTTGGAGATCAGGACTGACATTGCTTACCTTTGTCTTACGTGATGATGGTTCGAGCTTGATATTGGAGTGGTTGGACTTAGCC
Organism: Allium fistulosum; assembly: GCA_030737815.1. Taxonomy (NCBI): domain Eukaryota; kingdom Viridiplantae; phylum Streptophyta; class Magnoliopsida; order Asparagales; family Amaryllidaceae; genus Allium; species Allium fistulosum. Next base: position 145,857,760 of record CM060908.1, on the reverse strand, counting down.
TCTCTGACTGATCATTTGGAGTTATCACTTCTGTTATTTCCGCTGTATCATTATTTATCTCTGATATTGTTGTATCATATTAATATCATTGTTGTATATCATACTGGATATTGTATTCATTTGAGTTATATATGATATCATCTATTTCTTTATTTAGCTGTGTTGTTATACTTAATGGTGTTATAAGCTCCGGTGAGCCAGATTCGGCGTTTGAATCTGCGGCATTTTGAGTACAAGTGAAGTACGGGTGCCGATTTTCGAAGGCCGAGTTTTTGGGTCTTCACATTTATAATATAAATTGTGAAGGATTTTGTGAAAAGATAAGTAAATGGAACCTTCCTAAGTGTTGAGAAGTAAGGGGTTTAGAAAAATATTTTTTTAAATATTTTCCTAAGTGTTGAAATAAGAGATGGTTTGAAATATCCTGATATGGGTATAAGTATTTGAGTTGTCTCTAATATTGAAAGTTTGGAAGGAATTTGAATATATATCTTGTAAATATATTTTGGTAATAAATGTTTGGAAATTTATAATATGGGCCTAGTGACTGCTTATGGATGTTATGTTGATAGTTAAATAACCAACTATCAAATATTGGCCAATTCCGTTGATCGTTTGGAAGAGACCGGGATCGGATTTAATTATCCAAAAACCACTTTGATCCGATTTGAGCATTACGAATGGATATCGTGAAGATAGTGAAGACGGTAATTAGGTTTGTCCAGACCCAGGACAACTTGTATGGACGAATGCTGTCAGAACATCGTCATTGGAGGATGATGAACATTCTAAGTGGAATAGTTCTTGAAAGGTAATGTTTGCCTCAAGCCTCATCAACCGGGAATGACTAAAACATGGGAGATGCAGCAAGGCTAAGTGGGTCGTGTAACAACCCTGTATTTTGTAATTTTTTATATATATTTGAATTTCCTGATTTAAAAACTTTATTTTATTTAATTTTTGTTACTTTAAATATAAATTTTGATTTGTATGTGAATTATAATTCCAAACATGAATAAATATAATATTTTCCAGAAATGTGAATTTTGTCAATGTGGTCAAACTTTGACTTTTAATTTTGAAAATTTAAATTTTAAACTTTTGAAATTTATCTTTGTTTTATGAAAGTAAATAAATTTTTAAGAATACTGCTTTTCGTTTCGTTGGAATCTGATTAATATTATGAAAGTTATGCTTTTTAAAACTATTGGATGTAAACTGTTTTATTTAACAAAATTATTTATTTTAATTTATATAAATAATATTTGTGTTTGTCATGTCATGTTCTAATTTATGTTTACATGTGTAACATGACATGTTATGTATATATATTTTATTTTATTTAACTTGTACATGACATGTAGCCTTCGAAAATCAAGAGTCTTTTGGTTAGTTGTATTTTATTTACAAATTTTAATTCTAGTTTCACTATAACAAACTATTTTCTTTATTTATTTTGCCTATTTTCCTAAGACTATTATTTATTTTCATTTTCACTTTATTTTTGTTTGTCTTTTATTTTATTTACTGATTTTTATTTGTTTATATTGAATTAAAAAGAAAGTGGAAATTTAAAGAGACTAAAGCTTTTAAAACTTGTGACTTTTCATTTGCTTGTCTCTTCATTTGCTTGCCCTTTCACTTTCATTTGTTTAGCCGTGCAAATTCTTTAGTAATTCACATGAAAACTTCCTCATTCACTTCAACACACACGGCTATAATCATTTCTGAAAAAATTAAAGTTTGTAATGGCTTCCATTTTTTCTACTTTTTCTCTTCTTTTTCATTGATTTTTGCTTGTTTTTGCCTTGACTTCTTCATGCCTTGCTCGGCCATAGCCACCACCATCTCCTCCGAGCACCACCACCACATCCCCTCATCATCCACAGCAGCCACCATCTCCCATCCTCCTATCCAGATCTGGCCGTGAGCCCTAGGTTGAACAAGCACCACAAAAACATTTCAAACCCATTCCAAATTGCATAGACGAACCTCTTTGTCACCATCCCCTTCATTTTTCACTTCGGCCACACCCTAGACACCACCACCACTTGCTTCCATGACCTCTGACCATCAGCTCAACCTCTGACTTGTAGTGACCAAGGCCGGGCCTTAGATTCACCAAAACCTTCCATCCCTTGACCCCTTGCATACCTTTGCATCTTCATGCCTTTGCGTTCCATTTTCATGTCAATAGCCTACATGCTCAAGACCCATCATGGCCGAGCACACATGACCTAGGCCGGGCCTAGGTGTGGTGAGATCACGCCCATTTGCATTTAGGCCAAGCCTATGTTGTCTTGTACAAGTCTTTTGCTTCTAAGGTTTGGTTATCTTTCATGTTTTGCAATTGTTTTGCAAACTAAAGTTGTTAATTATATTTGTATGTAAAATATTTATATTTGTGCTTATGTATGTTATATTTAGTGTTGTTTACAAGGCTCTCCATCCATTCATATCTAACCGTGCTTGTCGTGCTTTTGAAATCGTTCTTGTGTGTTGTTTTGGGTCTCTATCTTTGATAAAGGCGAGTTCTTCTCACTATGACATTATTACTTATGAAATGGTAAATGGATGACAAGTGATTAGTAATTAAAATGTTATGCAAGTTAATGATGATTATATGATATGTTATTCCATGTAATTACTATGTTAACCTTATTAATTATCTCCTGACATATGATATATGACAGTATATTGTGACATTGACATGTTAGTATATTTGTTTATATTGTTTATGTATATGCTCACACTGCAAGTTCCCTTTCACTATGGGTTGAAATGATACATACCCGAACAGACATTAGAATAGGGAAAAATTGTTATGAGCTGAAATGATAGGCTTGAGCGATTTTTATTTATTTTTATAACTTGGGATTGCGGGTTTGAAATGATAGAACCCGGATTTTTCGTTGTAAATTACAGATTGAAATGATATATCATCCGTATCACTTGACGGGTTAGAAAATAGTATACAGACCCGTGGTTATTTTATATATTTTTCTAGATATTTTTAAGTATTTAAAAAATGTAAATTATGACATTTTGATTTAATTTGAATTTAAAATGATTTATTAAAGTGTTATTGATTTTTCTATAATAAAAAAAAGGTTAAACAAATGATTGCTTAAAATGGAAATTTGGAATTCAACTTGACTTGGAATTGTGAGATTTGGTTTTAAAAATGGAAGTTTAAGTAAAGGAAAATAAAATGGAAATTAAGTTTTACTTATGAAATGATAAATTAAATTAAAATGTTAATTGAATGTAAAGAATAGGAAAATTGTACACTTGAATTTAATAAGTGAAGTAATGAAAATTTGACATTTATTTGTGGAATTTACTTTATAAAAATCATAAGTTAAATGGTATTTAAATGACCATTTGAAAGTGGAAAAATATGATTTTATACAATTAAAATGGTTTAAATTGAAGTTTATTTGTGGTTGGAATTCTATTTAAAATCTGGAAATTCTTTTAGTAACACTTCAGAAATGCTCTCGTTTCTGGAAATGAACAAAAAACTGAACTTATAAGAATCTGCAGCACTTTGTAAGTGCTGTAGTTGCAGAAGTGAACTAAAAGGCTAAAATTAACTAAGGGCTATGACAGCACCTTGTAAGTGCTGTGGTTGCTGAATTAAACTAAAATCTGAAACTAATTAAAGGGCTACAGTAGCACTTGATAAGTGCTGTCTTTGCTGAATTGAACTAATTTTTCAAATTGAACCCTGAACTACTACAACAGTTTTGTAAATGCTGTCTTTTCTGAATTGAACTTGTTTTCAAATGAAACTGAACTACTACAGGAGTTTAAAAATGCTACCTTTACTGAATTGAATTGTTTTCAAATATAACTTACCGCAGCATTTTCTAAATGCTGTGAAAGCTGGAATTTTAATGTTTTAATGTATTTAAGTGAATCAATGAGTTCAGAAAGGGTTAAAATTTTGGAAATTTAATATTTGATTTGAAGGTATAATAACGACTTCACTTTTAATGGTTTAAATGAATGATTTTAATTCGAATTTTTAAACCATTTTGAAATCTATAACCACGGGTAGACTTATCTGTATGCCATTTTATTTCCTTGTGATTTATTTGGATGCACACTTTAATTTGGGAGTGTGGCTAGAGGTGGACGATTACTGCAGCTCTGCGCTACCCTAGTCACATAAACACTGTTATTTGCATTGTTTACTTTTACATGGATAGTTCTTTGATAGTGTTTATTACTACTTAATTGACGGTTTGACTGATCCTTAAAGGATGGGCAGTCCCAAGCATCCTTTAAGTTATTGTGCATTGCCATTACAGTTCACTTGAGTTGGTTTACATTGTATAAGTATGTATGTCCTGACTCGAGTGTTTTGTGTTTTACTTTATGCTCGAGTCAGCCTGAGAATCACAACTTTGGATTCGCCTTTTGGAGCTAGAGATTTGTTGGAGCTCATTTGTCTATCAGATCATCAACTTCTATTCAAGTTATTTCCTATTCAGTATTGTCTCTGTATTATTGACTTATGTATCCTGACTTCTATTATATTTATTTGACTATGAGATTTTGTATATGTTTTGAGAGTTTGTATATAGTAGCTTCTTGAACTACTATGGTATTTTATTTCCGCGGCGAGTTATTCCGATATTTTGTGTCTGTGATTCTGTATTTGATTTTATTTGACAACCCACTGTTTTGAAGTATTCAAGTCCGACATGTGTGGATTTATTGTCGATTTGAATGGTCCAAAATAGTGGGACGTTACATTTGGTATCAGATCTTTGGTTTTAGGCAAACCTTAGCATGCAGAGCAAAAACTCATTAGAGATAGGGAAGAAATACCCTAGAATGAGTGAAATCAATCTCATAATCATTTCTTTGTGAGAGAACGTATTTTCGAAGTATAAAATGATTTTCAAATGATTTTAAAAGAATTTTCAAAGTTTATTTTGATATAAATTTTATTGCTTTGAAAGTAAAATATTTCTTAAACTCCATTCCTTTCGTATCCACCTTGTTAGTAATTTCTTTGATTAGGATCCTCTTAAATTTTGAACTTCTATCTTGTTTGATCCGGATTGCTCTTAAATTTTGAACTTCTATCTTGTTTGATCCGGATTCTTTATTGATAGGAATCTATTTTGGGTATGGCAAAATCAGTAGTATGTAAAGTTGTTTTGAGTAAACCCCATTGTATCTTTTGCTTAGCTGGAATTGTCAAACTATAGATATTTTTGCTCCTTTCGTATGATACGAATTTGAGACTTTTCCAAATTTTGAATGGGAATTCTTTTGTATTTGTTAGCGCCAAAATTGGTCACTAACCCCCAAATCCAGATGAAAGCACCAAATACCAGTCACAGCTCAGAGATAGAATGTATGTAGAGAGTAATAATGTGAAGAACAGTTAAAACTAAAATGAAAGCAGTAAAGAACAACAGATTTTATAGTGGTTCGACTAACTCCGGTCTACGTCCACTCCAGAAGTTTACTTTTTATTGCTGTAATAATCGATTACAGTTACAAAATGGCAGAGTTGCCTTAGCCTTAGAAAAGAGAAAGTGAGAGAGCAGAAAGAAGATCCCCTTTTACTGTGCCCCTGCCTCTCTATTTATAGACAAAGATGGGTTGGACTTCCCTGGTGGGCCTCGCAGCCGAGTACCTCAGCCCAAATGGAGTGGTCTCCATATGCCGAACCATAGATGCCGAACGCTGAATGCCGAACATGGTGTGAATGTCGAACGATCTCCTCATGCCGAACGTTGGGAGGTGCGAGGTACCGAGGTACCGAGGTATGGAAGTGCGAGGTACCGAGGTATGAAGGTGCGAGGTACCGAGGTATCGAGGTGCGAGGTACCGAGACATGGAGGTGCGAGGTATGGAGGTGCGAGGTGCAGAGGTATCGAGGTGCGAGGTACCGAGGTATCGAGGTGCGAGGTACCGAGACATGGAGGTGCGAGGTATGGAGGTGCGAGGTGCAGAGGTATCGAGGTGCGAGGTACCGGGGTATGGAGGTGCGAGGTGCAATGCCGAGCGAGGTGAGGTATGCCGAACGTGGTGAGGTATGCCGAACGACCCATCCAATGTCGAACGCTCCCTAATGCCGAACGATCCATCCAATGCCGAACGAGATTTATGCCGAGTGCTCTATCCAATGCCGAACGATACTTAATGCCGAACCTCTGTCATGCCGAACCATGTCTGATGCCGAACAGTTTCTAATGCCGAGCGCCCGTCATGCCGAACGATCTCTAATGTCGAGCGCCTCTAAATGCCGAGCGCTCCTGGATGCCGAGCGCTACTGAATGTCGAGTGCTCCTGGAATGCCGAACGATCCCTCTATGTCGAACGACGATCTCTCTATGCCGAACAACCTCCAACGCCGAACCATCCGAATGCCGAGCGACATCTGCCAAACTGCCTAAGCCGAGCCATGTAATTTCTCCACTCCTTTTCCCAACGACATATTCAAGTGAACTTCATCATTTTAAACCGAACCCATCATACTTTAGTCTCGATAGTTGTGAAGTTGTTTAAGTTAAATCCGTCTGTCCGCGGCCTTGCCAAAAGGCGGGTTAACAGTATTAATATAGCTTATATATCTCTAATCTTGGTTTGGACTCTTATCGATTAGGATTCCTTTGAATTTTGGAATGAGCCACTTGTTCTGAAATCCATTCCTGTCTCCCCTATCTGTATTCTTTTGATTTTGGAACATTGCATAACTCCACTTTGTATGACCTCTAGAAAGATCGGCTATTCCGCCAATCTTTGAATGATTTGTAAAGGGGTGAAACTCCTTTACAATTGGCATTGATTCACCAGAGATTTCTGTATCCTCGGTTTACGATGCTATTTATCTTCTGCTATATTTGGATGCTATCTCTGGCGATCAAAGGTCGATTTGCCTTAGATTTTCACATCGATTATATTTCTAAAGTCACGGTTGACCCTGTTAAGGTCACCCGCGATTTATATGGGCTTATCCATCTTCTATTTGGTAATTTAAGTATCTTATCTTCGTTTGAGCTTATCTTTGAATCAGAATTCTATTTGATTAGAGTTCCTCTAAATTTGAATCTATGTTTTTTTTGAAATCCATCCTTGAATCATCCATTGGAAAATTTGTGGTTGATTGCCTTTTGAAATTGTGTATTCATCGAAGTTATTATTCTGATAAGGATGACCATATTTTTATATAAAGGTGAGATGTTTCGATAAAGATTATATACCTTTTTAAAATGAAAATTTGAAGTTTCAAAAGGATTTGAAATTTTGAAAATTATATAAGAAAATTGATTCATATAAAATGATTTATAACTGAAGGGTCTTGAATTTGAATTTTTGAGAGATTGAACTCCGACATTTTGAAATTGGTTTACGATCTTGAAAAATATATAATAATATGATTTGAAAGTATTTTCCGAATATGAAATGTTTCAAATGATTTTAATGAGTTTCAAATGATTTCGAAGAGGTTTCAAAAGAAGTTTGAGAAAAGAGAAGTCCAGAACCCACTTATGTCGCTGGAAAATAATTTCGGTGATGAATGCATGCATCATCGACATTGATTTTCGAGTTTCAAAGTGGGGGAGAGGCCACTTTGGTAGCTTTACTATGCGATTGATTTATGAAACCAATTTTTGATTTCAAATTCCGAAGTGTGATGTGATATTCGAAGGATATATGTATATATTTGAACAGTTGAAATGAGCCGGTGTTCAGTCCTTGAGTTTTGGATTTGATTTGATATAACCCTATCTTTTGGAATTGATTTACTGATTTGTTGGTGATTTCCAACTCTTGGATTGAAATATGATTTCTTCGATTATTTTGAAGGTTCGAGCTCTTCCAAATCAAGGTTAACTTTTCAAAGCTAAGTAATTTTGAAAATTATAAAGTATATAAGTTTGGTATGTATGTTTAAAGTATGTAGTAATATGATTTAAATAAGTTGAAACTGTTTTGTTAAGTAAATGAATAAGGCTATTTTGAATTTTTCTAATATGAAATTTAGATTTGAAATGTTTTGAAAAGAATTTGGTCTTCAAAATATTTTGAATAAAATTTAGTTTAAAGGTTTTAACTTGGTAACATCTTTATAAAACTATATATTGAACAAGTTGGAATAGATACATAAGTTGTACGTATGTTGTTTTATTCGCATAATTAATTTGATCCAAGTTTGAGTACACAAGTTCGAGGTGAATTTCACCATTTCATGTTAGGATTTTTCATTTGATTCTTAATGGCGAATATTTAATATGGATTTTGGGCTTGATTCTAGAATTCCCTATCATAGTATATGGCTATGCAAGGAGACTGATGGCTTCTAGTCGAGAAACCATATCGAAGTCCGCATTAGGGAAGTCGAATGGACAATACTAGTTCGAAAGCGAACTTGTGTGATCGAGCGAGCGATCAAATGTAATGTTGCGAAATGATGACATATGTACATCTTATATCCTAATATCATTGATATACTTGACGCTGAAATTGGAAGTTGTTGGGTTGGATATCTTTGTGATTTAATTGGAAATTTTCTTTTATGCAAAACTACTATCAATTTAAAACCATTTTTAAACTATTTTTCTTTTATTTTTCTTAAAACAAACTATTTTATTCTATTTTACATACAAAACTATTTTTCTTTTATTCTTCTTAAAACAAACTATTTTAAACTATTTTATTTTCAAAACTATTCTTTTCAAACTATTTTATTTACAAAACTATTTTACAAACTATTTTGTATACAAAACTATTCTAAATTCAAAACCTTTTATAAAGCAAAGATGTTCAAATCCCATATGGCTCTTCATGCAGCGAAATTTATTTTTGAAAATTTTAATCCCGATATAAGATGGACCTTATGTAAATATAAGATGATTTTGAAAACTATTGATTTGGGAAATGAATTGGTTGACTTAAATTATAATTTAGAAGCTTGAATTATTTTCTAAATTTATTATTTTGGAAACTTTGAAACTGAAGATATTTGATTTGGAAGAATAATTTGGTGAAAGTGTATATGATTTTGAAAATTGTATTGATATTGAAACAAATTGAAATTTGAGAACCTTGTGTTACTAAATACTTGATTTGGGAGTTATCGAACTTATATAAAAATTGGTTTGTATAAGTATGATGTTGATTCAAAAACTATGGATTTGAAAGGGTAATCAATTTGAAAAGTGAAATCTTATATAATTGAAGTCTATATAAGTGTGATTTGATATACTTTTGATTTTGGAAAGGTATTTGATTTGAAAATAAAATCTTATATATAATGGACTTTATATAAGTACAATATTTGAAAGTGATTTGAAAAGGTACTATATAATACATATTTTCGAAGTAAAGATATGGAAAGTGCCTTCTGCTTGATATCCGCTTTGTGGCCACATTGTGGATTCATTCTATCGATATTTCTCTGATTTTTGGTTTTTCGGATATGATACTCGAGTGTACATCGAATTCCATGGCGTTACCCATGGTCTCACGAGCGCGACTTCATAGCGTAATTCACCTGGCTGGATGGCCTAGGGGTACTGATTGTTTCCTGGGGGATCCAGGCGTAATCATTGTGTATCCTATGATCTATGTAGGTCGGATTAGTAGCGAAATACGCCTGGCTGAGATGGCCTAGGGGTACGGATTGTTTCCTAGGGGATCCAGGCATAACCATTGTGTATCATGTGGTCTACTAGTCATCATGGCGTAACTCGCAGGGTTGAGAAAGCTTACGGATATGGATTGTTTCCTGGGGGATCCAGGCGTAACCATTGTGTATCTGCGATCCATGGTTAGACAAAAGTTTTGATTGTTTTGTTTGGATTGTACTTTCCATATCTGTTTTAAAAAGTTTTCCAGTATTTTCACTGGGTGTTGAAACAAGTCTACTAAGTACCTGGAGAATTCTAGCTTTGCGCCTGATCAACGCACTACCAGAGTTTACGGGAACAAGGATAAACTTGTTAAGACATCGAGTTATAAAGTATTTTGATAAAGTGTTATATAAAGGATATTTTGATCAGTTATTTTTTCTTTCTAAAATATTTTAAAGTGTTTTAAATATTGCTTACCTTTTACTGACAATTTGAATTAAATGACTTTTATGGATATAATAAAATGGATTTAACCAAATTATTAAATATTAAAGAATTCTAATTGAAATTTATATAGTTTTAAATAAATGGTTTATCCTTGTCTTTCAACCCATTTTCCCTGCTAGCTATTCCTATTCACCATTTTTCCTACTTGCTATTCCTATTTCTCTTATTTTTCCTACTGGCTATTCCTATTCCCCTATCTTCTTCCTTTTCGAGGACGAAAAGTTTTGAGTGGGGGAGAGTGTAACAACCCTGTATTTTGTAATTTTTTTTATTTGAATTTCCTGATTTAAGAACTTTATTTAATTTAATTTTTGTTACTTTAAATATAAATTTTGATTTGTATGTGAATTATAATTCCAAACATGAATAAATAGAATATTTTCCAGAAATGTGAATTTTGTCAATGTGGTCAAACTTTTAATTTTGAAAATTTAAATTTTGAACTTTTGAAATTTATCTTTATTTTATGAAAATAAATAAATTTTTAAGAATACTGCTTTTCGTTTCGTTGGAATCTGATTAATATTGTGAAAGTTATGCTTTTTAAAACTATTGGATGTAAACTGTTTATTTAACAAAATTGTTTATTTTAATTTATATAAATAATATTTTTGTTCGTCATGTCATGTTCTAATTTATGTTTACATGTGTAACATGACATGTTATGTATATATATTTTATTTTATTTAACTTGTACATGACATGTAGCCTTGGAAAATCAAGAGTCTTTTGGTTAGTTGTATTTTATTTACAAATTTTAATTCTAGTTTCACTATAACAAACTATTTTCTTTATTTATTTTTCCTATTTTCCGAAGACTATTATTTATTTTTATTTTCACTTTATTTTTTTTGTCTTTTATTTTATTTACTGATTTTTATTTGTTTATATTGAATTAAAAAGAAAGTGGAAATTTGAAGAGACTAAAGCTTTTAAAACTTGTGACTTTTCATTTGCTTGTCTCTTCATTTGCTTGCCCTTTCACTTTCTTTTATTTAGCCGTGCAAATTCTTTAGTAATTCACATGAAAACTTCCTCATTCACTTCACCACACACGGCTATAATCATTTCTGAAAAAAATAAAGTTTGTAATGGCTTCCATTTTTTCTACCTTTTCTCTTCTTTTTCATTGATTTTTGCTTGTTTTTGCCTTGACTTCTTCATGCCTTGCTCGGCCATAGCCACCACCATCTCCTCCGAGCACCACCACCACATCCCCTCATCATCCACGGCAGCCACCATCTCCCCTCCTCCTGTCCAGATCTGGCCATGAGCTTTAGGTTGAACAAGCACCACAAAAACATTTCAAACCCCTTCCAAATTGCATAGCCGAGCCTCTTTGTCACCATCCCCTTCATTTTTCACTTCGGCCACACCCTAGACACCACCACCACTTGCTGCCATGACCTCTGACCATCAGCTCAACCTCTGACCTGACTTGTAGTGACCAAGGCCGAGCCTTAGATTCACCAAAACCTTACATCCCTTGACCCAAAACCTTCCATCTCTTGACCCCTTGCATACCTTTGCATCTTCATGCCTTTGCCTTCCATTTTCATGTCCATAGCCTACATGCTCAAGACCCATCATGGCCGAGCACACATGACCTAGGTCAAGCCTAGGTGTGGTGAGATCAAGCCCATTTGCATTTAGGCCAAGCCTATGTTGTCATGTACAAGTCTTTTGCTTCTAAGGTTTGGTTATCTTTCATGTTTTGCAATTGTTTTGCAAACTAAAGTTGTTAATTATATTTGTATGTAAAATATTTATATTTGTGCTGATGTATGTTATATTTTGTTTTGTTTACAAGGCTCTCCATCCATTCAAATCTAATCGTGCTTGTCGTGCTTTTGAAATCGTTCTTGTGTGTTGTTTTGGGGCTCTATCTTTGATAAAGGTGAGTCCTTCTCACTCTGACATTATTACTTATGAAATGGTAAATGGATGACAAGTGATTAGTAATTAAAATGTTATGCAAGTTAATGATGATTATATGATATGTTATTCCATGTAATTACTATGTTAACCTTATTAATTATCACCTGACATATGATATATGACAGTATATTGTGACATTGACATGTTAGTATATTTGTTTATATTGTCTATGTATATGCTCACACTGCAAGTTCCCTTTCACTATGGGTTGAAATGATACATACCCGAACAGACATTAGAATAGGTAAAAATCGTTATGAGTTGAAATGATAGGCTCGAGCGATTTTTATTTAACTTGGGATTGCGGGTTTGAAATGATAGAACCCGGATTTTTCTTTGTTAATTACGGATTGAAATGATATATTATCTGTATCACTTGATGGGTTAGAAAATAGTATACAGACCCGTGGTTATTTTATATATTTTTCTGAATATTTTTAAGTATTTAAAAAATGTAAATTATGACATTTTGATTTAATTTGAATTTAAAATGATTTATTAAAGTGTTATTTATTTTTCTATAAAAAAAAGGTTAAACAAATGAATGCTTAAAATGAAAATTTAGAATTCAACTTGACTTGGAATTGTGAGATTTGGTTTTAAAAATGGAAGTTTAAGTAAAGGAAAATAAAATGGAAATTAAGTTTTATTTGTGAAATGATAAATTAAATTAAAGTGTTAAGTGAATGTAAAGAATAGGAATAATGTACACTTGAATTTAATAAGTGAAGTAATGAAAATTTGACATTTATTTGTGGAATTTCCTTTATAAAAATCATAAGTTCAAGGGTATTTAAATGACCATTTTAAAGTGGAAAAATATGATTTTTATACAATTAAAATGGTTTAAATTGAAGTTTATTTGTGGCTGGAATTCTATTTAAAATCTGGAAATTCTTTTAGTAACACTTCAGAAATGCTCTCGTTTCTGGAAATGAACTAAAAACTGAACTTATAAGAATCTGCCACACTTTGTAAGTACTGTAGTTGTAGAAGTGAACTAAAAGGCTAAAATTAACTATGAGCTATGACAGCACCTTGTAAGTGCTGTGGTTGTTGAATTAATCTAAAATCTGAAACTAATTAAAGGGCTATAGTAGCACTTGATAAGTGCTGTCTTTGCTGAATTGAACTAATTTTTCAAATTGAACCCTGAACTACTACAACAGTTTTGTAAATGCTGTCTTTTCTGAATTGAACTTGTTTTCAAATGAAACTGAACTACTACAGCAGTTTAAAAATGCTGTCTTTACTGAATTGAATTGTTTTCAAATATAACTTACCGCAGCATTTTCTAAATGCTGTGAAAGCTAGAATTTTAATGTTTTAATGTATTTAAGTGAATAAATGAGTTCAGAAAGGGCTAAAAGTTTGGAAATTTAATATTTGATTTGAAGGTATAATGACTTCACTTTTAATGGTTTATATGAATGATTTTAATTCGAATTTTTAAACCATTTTGAAATCTATAACCATGGGTACACTTATCTGTATGCCATTTTATTTCCTTGTGATTTATTTGGATGCACACTTTAATTTGAGAGTGTGGCTAGAGGTGGACGATTACTGCAGCTCTGCGCTACCCTAGTCACATAAACACTGTTATTTGCATTGTTTACTTTTACATGGATAGTTCTTTGATAGTGTTTATTACTACTTAATTGACGGTTTGACTGATCCTTAAAGGATGGGCGGTCCCAAGCATCCTTTAAGTTATTGTGCATTGCCATTACAGTTCACTTGAGTTGGTTTACATTGTATAAGTATGTATGTCCTGACTCGAGTGTTTTGTGTTTTACTTTACGCTCGAGTCAGCCTGAGAATCACAGCTTTGGATTCACCTTCTGGAGCTAGAGATTTGTTGGAGCTCATTTGTCTATCAGATCATCGACTTCTATTCCAGTTATTTCCTATTCAGTATTGTCTCTGTATTATTGACTTATGTATCCTGACTTCTATTATATTTATTTGACCATGAGATTTTGTATATGTTTTCAGAGTTTGTATATAGTAGCTTCATGAACTACTATGGAATTTTATTTCCGCTGTGAGTTATTCTGATATTCTGTGTCTGTGATTCTGTATTTGATTTTATTTGCTCCAAACTTTCTTGACAATCCACTGTTTTGAAGTATTCAAGTCCGACATGTGTGGATTTATTGTCGATTTGAATGGTCCAAAATAGTGGGACGTTACAGGTCGCACCCAATTAGGGTATGTTATCACTTTTCTAGATACCCTCAGATATATTATAATTATGGTTATGTTTGTGCATGGAAAATTGAGCGCTCGATTTTAAGGGTGGGAACACCCGGGGTTATAACATATTCGGTACTATCCAGGTTAGGGGTAGGCCGGTCTTGTGTTGGCAAGGGATCCCGGCGAGGTCCTCGGTACATTTTTCTAGAGGTGTACTGTGACGGGAGGTACCCCAGTAGCCCAGTCATTGTATGGAATCCATTCTCCAATACGAGCCTTTACAGTTTTGTTTGTAGAGCCTAGTACGCTGGAATTTAATTAATGTATCAATTTCGGCTATTTGAATAAGTATTTCTACTTAGACACTATTATAATATCACTGGATTTTCTATAAAATATTTTGCTTATCGTAAGGGAAAAACCCGTCGTGTTTATGTGTGATGCGGTCTTACGAGATTCCTTTGATTTTCAAAGGATTTTGATAACTTTAATAATTCAAATTGAGTGTGTTTTCTCACGCTGGTTTTCTAGACTTACTTGGGTGTTATTTTATTATAATGCTCGGGTCAGACCGAGTATACAGATTCAGGATAGGATGCTATGGAGCTCAGGAGACGAGCTGGATGATAGAGTCGTATCTCCGTACTTGGTTTATATTTCTGCCGTGTGAGGACAATTTATTATAAATTTCCAGATTGATGTATTGATTGTTGTACTCTGATGATTGTAAGTATGAAACAGTTAAAAGTTCTTTTGTATAAAAATATGTTATTATATATTATGCTTTGTTCCGCTGCGATTGTGAGATTCTGTGTTGATGTTTCTATTTTATTCTACCTCTTTCTTCTTTACCCCTAGCAATTGATATTTTTAGCACTTGATTATTCGACATGTTGTACAGTGAACGTATTTATGTCGATTTTCGAGGGTCGAAAATCACGTTTGTTACAAGTTTAGATCGGAGGTAGGTTCAAGTGCAGGAAGTGCTATGTTGTCTTGATTAGATGTTCGACCAGTAATGATTGAGAAGATAGCTTCTAAACAGGAGGAGGATCTAGTTTTAGCTGAACAGATCATAAGGTTGAGGGAAGAAACGGAGAGCGATGACCTAAAGGATTTCAGTCTTGACCCAAATGGGTGGTTGAGGAAGAAAGGAAGGTCGTGTGTTCCGAATGTAGAAGACGTGAGGAAGGAAGTTTTGGATGAGTGCCATCATTCGAATTTCACTATCCATCCAGGAGGAACGAAGATGTATCAGGATATGAAGAGAAGTTTCTTCTGGGAAGGTATGAAACAGGACATTGGTTTATGTGTTAAGCAGTGCTTGAATTGCCAACAGTCAAAGGCTGAACACCAGAAGTCTAGTGGATTGCTTCAACCGTTAGAAGTTCCATTGTGCAAATGGGATTCCATCTTTATGGATTTTATTGATGGGTTGCCAAGGTCTAGAAGAGGAAATGAAGGCATGGGTCATAGTAGATAGATTGACTAAGAGTGCCCATTTCATTCTGGTAAATCTAGGATGACACCTATTTTGACGAAGATATTTATGAAAAATGTACTTAGACTGCACGAGATTCCTAGTAGTATTGTCAGTGATAGGGATTCTTTATTTACTAGTGAATTCTGGAAAAGTCTACAGGAATCATTAGGAACCAAGCTCAACATGAGTACAGCTTACCATCCATAGACTGATGGGCAAACGGAAAGATTTAACAAAATCTTAGAGGATTTGTTAAGAGCTTGTGTATTGGATTTTGGGGGATCATGGGAGGACCATCTTCATCTAGTTGAGTTCTCGTATAACAATAGTTATCAGACTAGTATTGGGATGGCATCGTATGAAGCTTTGTATGGAAGAGAATGCAAGTATCCTGTATGTTGGTTAAAGACCGAGGATAGATTGGTTCTTGGTCCGGATTTGGTAAAGGAAGCTGCGGAGAAGATTGAGTTGATCCGAGTTAGGATGAAGGAAGCTCAATCTAGGTAGAAGAGCTATGCTGATAGAAGAAGGAAGGACTTGGAATTTTTTGATGGAGACTACGTGTTTATTAAGGTTTCATCGACGAAGGGTGTGATTAGATTTGGAAAGTCAGGAAAGTTAGCACTTAGATTCGTTGGACCTTTCCGTATTGTTGAGAGGATAGGGAAACTCGCTTATATAGTAGAGTTACCGAGTAGTTTGGTTGGAGTCCATGATGTTTTTCATGTTTCTCATCTTAGGAAATGTATTAGGGACTCGAAGACTACTATAGCACCTACAGTGTTAAAGGTTTAGTAGTAGAACCGGATTTGACTATAGTAGAAAACCGATTCAGATTGTGGCTAGAGATGAGAAGAAGTTGAGGAACAAGACAGTCAAGTTAGTAAAGGTTCAGTGGAGTGACGATGTTAGAGACTGTACTTGGGAGATGGAGAGCAGGATTAGAGACTCTTACCCTGATTTGTTTGATGGTATGTTCTACCTTTGATTGTTTTGTTGTGTACCTTATAGTAATTTCGAGGACGAAATTCTTTAAGGTGGGGAGTCTATAACACCTCATATTTTATAACATTATTTAGAATAATTAATTGGGTAAATTAAATTAAATAATGTGAAGATTAAAAGGTTGAGATTTGATTAACAAAGGGTAGCGTGTGTTAATTAAAATGAAATAACCTAAGTTAATGTGTTAGGATATGAGAAGGGCAATATGGGAAATAGGTAAGGTTTATACCTTAAACCCTTAGGAATGTAACTCACGTTCATTTTCATTTTACCCAAACTAAAATTTCCTAAGGTCGGCCACCATTATTACTCAAGAAGAAGATTAAAGCTAGGATTCAAAAGAAGGAAGAAAATCAACTAAATCAACGTCAAATCTCATATCTATAATCTCAAAGCTAAGGTAAATAATTACTACATCCCAATTTCTTTTAGTTTTCGGTTTTAAGATTAGATCCGAAATGATTTTGCAAGTATATGCCATGTTTTGATGATTAAAATTATATATATATATATATATGTATGTATGTTGTTGATGGATTATATATGTTCAAGTTAGTTTTATGATATGTTTGACATGAAAACCCTATTTAATGACATCCAAATGCCTTGAAAATTTAATATAGGTCAGAAATGGTATTTTAGAGATGGGTTTCGATTTTTATAATTTTCTGAATTAATATGGATTTTATATTAATTTTCTAGTGAAGGAAATTTTATATTGGGTTATAAATAATTTATAGATAAAATAATGATTATTTGGGTTTGAAATTTTTATATGTTGGAAAACATATTAAAAAAAAATTCTGGAATTTTTCTAGATTTTTTCTAAGTGTTTTGATGAATATATAAAATTATTTAAGGTATGAGACTTAAATGTTTTATATATTTAATTAAGGAGAAAGGGGCATTTGTAAAATAAAATGATTATTTAATTTTAAAAATAGTGGCAGCACATTTCTGAAATGTAGTTGTTAACCAATGAGAATTTGACAAACAAAGGCATGTTAGTTGAAAAGATTTCCTTTTTAAGTTAAAAACAAAGAAATTACATTTTTTTACATGTTTCAGCCTTTATGGCAATAAAACTTCAGACCCAGACCTTCCGACAAGGTCGAGAGGTTCAAAGCTTTTGACAAGGTCAAACCAATGCATATGGTATCAAGCTACTTGGTACGTAATGAATTGGACAGAGTCTAAAGGTTCTAAGTCGAAGGGTTGATGGCCAAAGAGGTTGGGGGTATGTTTGTTTTATAAACCAAAAGCTTTCACTTGCTTTGCTTTCGAATAAAAGCTTTCGACTTGGTTGCTTTCGACCAGGTCAAATGTTTAAAGTAAGATTTTTAAACCTTTCGGCACAGTCGAAAGGTTACTGCTGTTTTAACACTATTCTGTTTTGAAATCTTTCGACATGGTCGAAGGGTTATTGCCGCTTTATAAATGTTTTGTTTTGGACCTTTCGACAAAGAAGAAATGTTTACTTGTTTTAAAAACTGACCTCTTCTCCATGCTTTCGAAAGGAAGCTTTCGACTTAGGTGATTCACCCTTGTTTTATAAATTGAAGTAAAACCCAAAGCTTTCGAAAGAGTTGTTTTAAAGGATATGTTTAAAGCTTTCGAAGCAGAACTTTCGACAAAGTCGAAAGGTTGCTTCCAATGGTTTCGAAAGGTTTTAGTTGAATGATTTCAAAAGGTTTAGTTTAATGGTTTCGAAATGTTTATTGAATGGTTTCGAAAGGTTTTAGTTGAATGATTCTGAAAGGTTTAGTTCAGTTGTTTCAAAAGATTTATTGAATGGTTTCAAAAGGTTTTCATTGAATTATTTCGAAAGGTTTATTGAATGGTTTCAAAAGGTTTTAATTGAATGATTTCGAAAGGTTTAATTCAATGGATTCGAAAGGTTTAAATGGAAGGTTTTCCAAGGTTTTCTAAGGTAATGTTTTAAAGTGGTTTTAAAGAAGGATGTCCAAAGTTTTATAGCTTTCGAAAGGTTTGCTTTTCAGTCGGTTCGAAAGGTTTGGAGAATGGTTTCGAAAGGTTTGATGTATGAATTCGAAAGGTTTGAGGAATGATTTCGGAAGGTGTGATATTGGTTTTGAAAGAGATGATTTCAAAGGTTTAGAAAGAGGTTCTTTCAAATGGTTAAATGTTTTCATTAACTAAATTTGGAGTAAAGAATATATATATATATGACATGGTGATATGATTTTGAGTAAAGTATAAAGATTATATACTTTTCCTTGTTTAAGTTTGATTTAAAGGTTTTAAATCATTTTGAAAATGTTTTCAAGGAAAATTATGGGAGGGGATCCTTAAGTGAAAATGACACAGATATTAGAAAACCAGATGAGACTAGTATGGGGTCGTGCCCTATACATTAGCTAATAGCCCCAGCTAATTTTTGTCCAATATTCCAGTGTGTAGGGCTTTGTCACAAGTAGACTAAAATTATGGTTACACACCGAAAGGAATATATGTTTGTATACAGATAGGTTATTGGTGAGCCCGAAAAACCATTAGGATCGGGAAGGCCTGGGAGATGATTAAGTTAGGGACAGACCGTCCAAAATTGAAATATTTAACAGATAGTTAAGGATAGACCGTCCAGATGGAAAATGTTTAATAGATAGTTAAGGATAGATAATCTAGAAGAAGAAAATCTAACAGGTGTTAGGTTAATTTCGACTATATTGTCTAGTAGGCCCGAGTCAGCCAAAGGTTAAAAGTTATCCAAACAAAACTTGTGTGTTTGAACAGATAGTTCATTATTACCTAATATTTATGTATGTTTACATAATATTGCTTTACAGTATTTAACCATTGTGGATGCAGGAGCACAGTATATGGTTTTATGAAATGTTTTGCGAAGAAGTGTTTTATAAGGATGTTAATGAGGGGAAACACGTTCCGCTAAGCGGCGTGGTCTCACTTAACATAATTATTCCGGGATGTATAATATTATTCACACCAGGCTTTATATCTGACTCGAAGTTTATGTTTTCCCCTTAAACTCTCAGGTGCTCAAAACTAATTTGAGTAGGCTGAGGGGTTAAGGTCCTTTCAGGTTTAGTAGGATGACGAATAAAGCTGCCGGAAGCATGCAGGAGGCAAACGCATAGCTATTTAGGAGTTGCAATTTTATGTTTTGTTGTATTTCCACTGTGTTTGTATTAAGTCTACCATGGCTATATAACTCTGATCATCCAAGGGGGTATCTTCATGTATCGCTCTTGGCGTATTTTGTATTAAGTATATTTTTTCTGTGCTTGGGAACGTATTGGGATTATGTATTAAGAATATGGAACATCTGTTTTAAATGTAATGGAGAAAAGTTGTTTTGAAATCTGTGTTTTTTTCATATTCAAGTGCTTTTGATATTATAGATATCGTTAACATAGCCGTATTTAGTCGCCGGAAGCTAATACTATAGATGACTGCAGCATCTGTAGCGCTTAGTTTTGGGCCTCTAGATAGGGGATGTAACACTATCTTTTAAGGCTATCGAATGTCAAGTTTAAAAGCTATCACATGTTATAACTAAAGTTATTAAAGTTTGATAAAATAGAGCTATCATATGTTAAAGCTATCGTATGGCAAAGCTATCGCATGTCAACTTCCCAAGTTATCGAGGGTTGAGTTGTAGAAGCTACCGTATATCATTGTTCTAAAGCTATCATATTGTTGATCACAACAAGCTATCGCATGTCACTTCTTAAGCTATCGAACATTGAACCCAAAATTCTATCGCATGTCACTGTTCTAAAGCTATCAGATGTTAAGCCCAAAAGTTTAACGTATTTCACTGTCGAAGCCATCGAACTTTAAGCCGAAAAAGCTATTGCAGGTCACTGCTAAAGCTGTCGAACATTGAGCATTTAAAAGCCATCGCATGTTATCTTTTAAGGTTTCCAAGTGTTGAGTGTAAAAGCTATCGCAAGTTGGAAAATGGGTGATATCGCATGTTGAGTGGTAGTTTTGTAATTATCTTGAAAACTGTTTTATTTCCATAAAAAATAATTACTTGCCACCTAATCATATTATATGTCAAATTCTCATTAATTCCGTAGACCTTGACGGTAATCTTTTCAGGACAACCACAGATCTAATTTCTCTTTCACCATAATTCCTAATTAATTGCTTAATTAATTTGTTAAATTACAATTTGTAATTAACCTTTTCCTTTACTAATTCATTCGTATAATGAGGGAAATCCCAAAAAATTTATAAAAATCCAACTATCTATCATTTACCTCATATGAAAATTTCAAATCAAAATAAATACATTTCATATTTTAAATAATTAAAACCTGAAATTAATTTTTTTTCTAAATTATAAAATTCATATAAACTCCACATAATTTTAGAAAAATTTGAAATAAAAAATCCTTTTCCAAATTAATGTTTCAAACATCATACAAAAATTTCAAATGAATTAGAGGATGTTTTACTCATGTTTAACCTTAAAACATACCAAAATCGTTACTATTTAATTCCCAAACATTCATAAATTCACTATATTATTCTTAGCTTGTTCATCATCATTTTTAGCATCATAAAACATACATTTCGAACCCAAATGGATTTTGAAGGGATTAAAGAAAATTTTACTCACCGAGGCTTGATTAAAACTTGATTAAATTCCTCTTTTTCTTCTAAGTAATGAAAGCTCTTATTTTTTGGTTTGATTTTCTTCTTCAGCCCCCTTAAAATGGTGGTTAGCCTATGTTTTCTCTCTTTTTCAGTTTGTTTTAGTGCGAGTGAGAATGAATGTAGGGGAAGAGGAAATATGGTCAAGGGTCTTTGCCCTTTTGCTTATGCTAAATTCTTTATTACCTAATTTTATTCATTCAAATTTCCTCTGATAATTCTTTTTATTACAATCATTTAGTTATTTCTTAAAAAATTATATTATTAATTATCTTCCACATATTATGGTTCTTCCAAAATATGGGATGTTACATGCTCCTTACTCAAAATTACTCTTTAGAATGCATCCTGTCTTTAGTAACCCATTTACTTCCATATATAGCTTTCGTTGCTCTTTGGGAACTACTGCTTCAAAGGCATAACAGTAGAGCAGGTATCATTCACATGATCAATTAGGAACTTAATCTCTCTTTGTTGTGGTAACCATGTAACTTCCTCAAAAATGTCAGGATAATCTTTCATTATAGAAAATGATGGAAAATCGTCGTATGCGGTCTTGATTGAATATAAAAAGTAACAATAATTAAACCTTGGGCATGCAGCTCAACTCTAGCTTACACCCATCGTCACTCCCTATCGTCTCTAATAAACCCTCACGGTCGAGTACTACTCCGTATCTCTAAAGCCAACCATCCTTAAAATAATTCTGTATTCAACAAAATCAGGCACAAACAAATAACAATCAAATATGCATCCAAGATTCAATAACATGACATCATGGGAAACCATGCTCAAATTATCCAAACCTCCCGCTGGATTCCACACTACCAAGGGTCTGCCAACTAAATCAAGTCTCAACTCTGACCTATCTGCCAGGTCATTAGATATAATTGAATGTGATGCTCCCATATCAAACAAAACATGAACTGGTTATCATTAATGCAAAGCATACCATGGATCATGAAGTTGTTCCCTTCTCCTTCGCCGGTGATGCACTCAACGAGTTGGGAATAACATTAAAAACTTGCTTATCCTTAGCTAGTTCTGGATAGTCCTTCTTGATATTACATGTTGCATTAAAGCATTTTCTTTCCCCACTCTTGCAATTCTTTCTGAGATGTCCTTTCTCTTCATAGTTATAACAAGTTGGCTCGCATTTGCCCTTTTTATGACCATCTTTGTTTTATAGTTATTTCTTTCCCTTATTATTGGCCTAGAACTTCCTTTTTCTACCTCCACTTACATATGACTTAACTACATCCTTGGTAAAAATAGCTAACTTTAGCTTTAATTAAAAACTCTCATGCCTTAAAGCTTTTTAAAAATCTATTTAAAGCACTCGTCGATATGGTTTACCAAGAACTCCCCAAGATAGTCATTCAATCTAATGATGAACTTCACATTATTTTTCATAAGATTGTCGACGAACGATGTCCCATATTTCGATAAAGATTCAAACTCAACCACATACTCTGATACAGTTATATCACTTTTCTTTAAACTAGCAAATTTCCTGAATAAGATGGATTTCTAAGCAGTAGGGATTAACTTCTCCTTAGAGCGTGCCTTAAAATGATCCTCGAGAGTAGCAGTTTTGATTGCATTCCTCTAATCCAACACTTACCTTGAAGTTGCCAAGAGGATAACTTATTTTTTTGAGCATCTTCCAACTCCAAGTCATCAAAGATGCACTCACAAGTGTCTAGTCAGTCCTGCACTTCCATCTCCATTGCAGATGAATCTTTGGTCATTGATTCACCATAATCCATGGTTTCCCTAGTCACATGTTAGTTTATTTCTTGAGTTTCCATAAGCCATTAGTGGGGAAACTTTCTTTGTCCTCCTTTAGAGAATTTCATACATTGAACTCTACCAAAATCTTTCGCTTTCTGAGGGTTTTCATCTCTAACTCGATTGATAGTGATCAGTCATGCCTCGATATCAGAATCCTCCATGCCCATGAACCTGTTAGTTTGATAGTAGAAGTCCCCTAAGTTTGCAATGTGGTTTTTTTACTTCACTATAAAACTCTATTTTCCTATTAATTCCTGAAACAACAGCCACACCGAAAATTCATTCAACTGATTGACATATTCCAACTGTTATAGCCTTGAACTGTGCAAGGTAGTTCCATAGGGTTTCTCTATCCTTTTGTTTGATATATGCCAAGCACATCTCATTTTTAGGCTAACAACATAAACTCTAAATTGATTCATGAGTTACTCCTTCAACTTAGACAAGTGCTAATGGATCTGTGCTCTAAACGACTTAATCACATAGTCGTTATGTCTGATAAGAATAGGGGAAAGAAATGATACATTACTTCCTTTATAGTCCCAACTACCTCCATATGTTGAATGTAGCACCTTAAATGCATTGTAGGATTGGTATTTACAACTTATGGTTCCATGACCGACATTTTAAAATCCGAGGGATTAATTGCATATCTGATGTATAGAGTGAACAGACTATGATTTATCTCATCAACATCTAGTCTCCTATTCTACTCACCCAACACTCGATTTATTAGCTTAGAGACTCGTTCCACTACCACTAGAACCTTCCTTTGTTTTATTGGTAGGCCATGCAATGCCTCATAAGTAATGATCAACCACCTACGGACCGGTCGGTCTAAATTTAGGCCATCCCACTTCAATTTCCATGCTTGTGGTTCCACCATTTAATATTGATTTCTGTAGGGACATCCACCCTTAGCTGGATGTGGGCTATACCAATCGGTCTGGTACCAGCTGGTTTAGTATCAAGCTAAACTGGATCGATCCCTAGCCATTTCAATTATGTGGAAGTCTGCATCTCCATGGTTTCTTCCTACCTTACCTGCTCCTTTGCATCCATTACTGATGGGTTGCCAACAAGATTCCCAAGTCGATATCTCTAGATATGCATTGGTGCTACTTGCTCCTTGCATCTGAGGAATGCATCCATCGTCTCATGTTGCTTTGCCAAGAAGGAAGATTCCATATTTGATATCATAATCTACACCTCTTCCTTGGTAAGGCAGTTGACCACTTAGCTTGGATCATATGTTACTTCTTGAGCTTCCCCATGGGCAAATTGCTCTCTATCTGATAATGTCCACTTGATCCTTAGTTTATAACTGGTAATTTCATGATATGAATTGATCTCTCAATAAAAGATTGAAAATGTTTGAGTTAAAGATGACCAAATACCTAAGAACAGAGATTTAGTAGAGCCTAAGATCTTGAATGTGATCCTAGTACCAGTCTCTAGTCGTCAAACTTTTTGGTTCTTACCCTAATTCAGATCAATAGTCACAAGCAGATACGCTAGAAAGAAAAATGTAAATGCAAAAAAAATTAAATGACACACATAACTTTTGATAATGGTTTGGCAATCTCAAGCCTACACCCACTTTATATCTTTTATTATGATTCTCTAATTTACAATTGTTACAATGCTTGCAAGATCTTTATGGATTGGTTACAATAGTTGTGGTTAGTTAGATATGTGATTGACAAAGCTCTGTTGTCGTAGACTTGAGGTTAGTCTACCGCAACTCGATGTTTGATGGTGGAGTGGATGATTGGAGGTGATTGGACAAGATTGGGATGATTCCTTGTTGTCCAAAAGTGCTCTTTAAATTTGGTCCGGCTAAATCGATTCGATAGTTTCTAGTGCTCCAAACTTATTCACCATTAATGTTCATCTATAGGGTATTTATAAGTACAAAGATGTGATGGAATATGTATGACCTAGTTAGTTTGGAAAATTCGATTCAGTTTAGTAGAAGTCAATTCATTTGGTAGAAGTCGGTTCAGCAGTCAAAATACTAGACTGTTTTTCTTGTTTGGAACTTACCCCTTACTAGATCATTTCTGATGTTCTATTACGAACCGATCTAATAACTTTGTATCATCAAATAGAATAGTCTAATGACATTGGATGTTCAGTTTGGGTAAGTAGATAATATCTCTCTAAGGTATGGTCCAATTTGGTTAGGTAGTGGACCGATTTTAAGACAACAACATCTTTCAATTTATAACTCGGTTTGAGATACGGTTTCAACCGAGGTGCCTGTCCCAACCTTAAGCATATTTTACAACTGGTTGGGTCAATTCCTAGACTGTACTAAATTTTCTCCTAATAGCAACGTATGAAACTTTGTACGGATAATAGTGCAAATCACCATCTTATTGGTAGAAGGTGACTTATAGGTTCATACTTGGATCGGATATGATTAGAGACACTTCTAAAAAATTAGTGTGGATATGAAAGAGGATTAAGACTTTATAGGATAAGAAAAAATCATATGCTAATAGGAGGCGTATAGAGCCGGAGCTCGTAATGGGTGGCATCAAAGCATTTTATGTGTTACAATAGTTCGACAAAGTTAGCACCGCATTTTGTTGGAACTTTTCTAATATTGGAAAGAGTATAGAAGCTACCTTATACAGTAGACTTTCTGAAATGCTGACGGTCATTCATATCATTTTCATGTATCACATCTACAAAAGTATATTCATGATTCAACTATAATTGTTGAGTCAAGGTGGAAGTGGAGTAAGAGTCTATATTGCTTTGTGGATCTATTCGTATAGTAGAGTATGGTGTGGAAAGACTTCGAAATAAAGAAATGAAGTTGGTCTGAGTATAGTGGGGAAGTGATCCACTAGAGAGTACTTTGGAACTAGAGGAGAAGATTCATGCTACTCATCCTAAACTCTATATTGGTATGTTTTCCATTAAATTAGTCTAGATTACTTAAGTTAAGTTGATTGCTTTTGAAAGATTGGTTGTTTTGTATGACTGTTTTGGACTGTATGGATTGGATATTTGGATTATATGAATGGTTGCTAGACCATGTAGTGCTGAGATTGTGACTAGTTAACCTATGAAATTTTCTATCATATGTATACTTTGATATGTCGTATGACTTGCATTCATATAGAAACTAAATGCTTTATATCGGGATGTTTTGCATACATGCCCGTATGCTATGACAATTGCATGCACATGTAGGAATATTTGAATTTTTGCTCATGGAAATCAATACTTATATCACTCATATCATACCTTTACATTATTTGAATCATATGCATACTTGGTTGGATTTTGATAGCTATATGTGTAGATGTAACATGAATATATATGGATTTATGTTGGATATATGTGCGCATAGTATATGTTAAAATGATAGAGAGCATTACATTGTTCATCCTTCAGGATTTTAAGGACAAAATTCTTTTAAGGGGGAGCATGTAACACCCTCTCAAATTTGAATAATTACATAATAATTTTAATGAAGGGCAAAATGGTAATTTTACTAAAAAGAGTTAAATTGGAGTTTCTAAAATAAATGAGTTAAGGGATGAAACTTGTATCATTGCTTATATCATATTTTTTTTGGTCAATTTTTGTGTAAGAACATCTTAATCAAACAAATGGATTAAAAAATACAATTAAATTTGTAATATATTTTGGGTTTAGGCTAAGTAGAGGGTATAAGGCCCACTGTACCAAATGAGGTACTAAATAGCTTCCCAATTTAGAAAGAAAAAGCATATACGTTATTTCTTCATTCTCTTCTTCTTCTTCCCAACATGATTCAAAACTTAAACCCAACCTTAGATTTATAAATCAAAAGTTGTTTCTCCATAAGATTCCACAAATATGGAGTCTAAGTAGAAAAGAACGAAGGCAGCTATACATAGATAACAATCTCCAAGCGATTCATGAAATTCGAAGGTTAGGGAAAGTTCGAACAGCGAAGGAGTAGTGGTTTCTAATCAAATTTAGGGCTTTTACAAAAATTTGTGAGTGGTAATCTATTCACTAAAATATACAGTATCATATATGTTGCTATCTCATTGCTTATAGCTTATGTTTGATTAATGGCCAGATTTAATATGAATTATATGTTGGTATATGTCCAACTTGTGTATTGATATTGAGATAAGGATTTAAAATGGATGGTTGGTCATTCATCATGAATTATAACAATGGGTTACAAAATGAAGAAGAAAATGAATAAGTAAATGTGAATAAATGAAACATGGATTAAATAACTTTATGTATATTACTGGAGAGCACATAAGAATTTTAAAATAAGATATAAACAGGATGTCAAAATATTAATGATGTAAGAAGGACTTTATAATAATAACAAGGAATATATAGAAGGAGAATTATGAATTTAACTAAACCAAGGTAATAATGTTTAAAGACGAGTTGAGTAAAGAGGTAATATTATAAACTTGGTGAAATGATTGTGTGAACATTGTATTATGTCCCTATAACGTATATAAAAGTTCAATATAATAAAAAGGAAGATTGACAAGGTGCTGGATGAAAAATACAGCAAAATAGTAAAATTCTAGAATTAACAGCGTTTTAAACGTCTGAATTTATAATTTTTCCATCTGAAAATTTATAGAGAAAACCCATAAGAAACACGTCCATTTCCATTAATTTTAGGCATTCAAAGCTTAGGTTTAGAAGTCTGAAAAGCTAATTCAAATGATTGAATAAAAGGACCAGATGTTTGAAAAGCTGATAGAAAATTCCATTAGGTAATCATCCGAACGTTATAGTCAAATGTCTTGAAAAGTGTTCAAACATCTGAATCATTTAAACATATGTTTAAAAGTCTATATGATGCGCAAGTTGAACCTGGACCTATAGAGAGAAATATAACTAAGTAAGGGTGCTTTATTTAGATCCGATGACAGCATTGACATGTTGAATGATGAATGTAAGTATGTGTAGAGCGATACTCAAGA
This sequence comes from Allium fistulosum, assembly GCA_030737815.1. Lineage (NCBI taxonomy): Eukaryota > Viridiplantae > Streptophyta > Magnoliopsida > Asparagales > Amaryllidaceae > Allium > Allium fistulosum. Next base: position 145,829,621 of record CM060908.1, on the reverse strand, counting down.
TGATGATTGTTTAGAGTGCATGTATATGACAAAGTTGAAAATATGGAAATGTTTATTATGATTGATATGAGACAAGATAGTTACTATATGTAGTTGGGTCTTGTCACATATGATTCATAAACCAGGGGAGAGAGAGATGTCTATCTAATTTTCTACAATGATCGTATCTGAATCTTAGTTTCAGTAGGTCTGCTGTAGTAAGGATAACATATGGCAAAAGTTCATACAAACCACATGGTAGACCAATAATAAAAGATGTTAAACTATGTTAAATGAAATGAAAAGCATATCAGTGTTGTTGACCTTTGTCCTTGCCTTAATTATTGGTAAAGGGATGTTAGTCGATCTTGTTATCATCCCAGTTGTTTTATATTTTGTAATTATGTAATATGGAAATGGGAATGACTAATGTTAAATGCTATGAAAGGTAAAATGATAGAGACTATAACTGTGAAAAAAATAAATGTAGTATTAGTCTATAAAATGTTTTATAAGCACGTTGGTACTATATACTTGATATTTTTTCACTCACCAGAGATATATCTGACCCCCTCTGAATTTTCTTTTTGTATCTATCTATGAATAGGGAATGCTTGACGTGAGAAGGTGACAAGTAGGGACTAATGGAGCATGTTGTTTATATTTGTTGTACCATAAGTTTTACTTAGTTTTATTTAACCTCTAAACCATATAAGCTCTACCCTGTATTGAATTCCTTATAAGTGTCGGTACATCAATCCAAGAGATAAGCTCACATGCCAAAATATACTAAATGCAGGTTACCCAGTTGATCTAAACTGAAGGTATATGCAGTAAAAATAACCTAACTAAAAGTATAGGCCCTACAGCTGGGCTTTAACCGAAAGCATTAGCTACAAATTGGACTTCCTACCAAAAATCTAAAGCACTTCAGAAGGTATCAGAGATCAATGGTTGAAATGACCTTTACAAATGTCAACAATTAAGACACTCTAAAGCTTATATCAACCATACAGGACAGCATGCACGAAGCTATATCTAGAATGTCATGTCATCAATCCATGTAACTTGCAAATAACCAGATGATGACACATGTTCAAATCTCAGCCCTATAGGTAAGCCAAATCAGGAATCTAAGGAAAGATCTCATCTAATAGAAATGCAACAGGATGCATATAAATTGGCGATGATGCCAATGCATCAAGGATCTATTTGGCATATGCATAATTCAAGTACTAAGTCAATCATACTTTCTTATGTTAGAGCTTCTTGTAAAAAGCCATTAATGGCGGACTTAGCCACCTTAGTATGTGATAGCCCCTCGACTTTAGTATAGAACTCTAAAGAAGAAAAGAACAGTTATGTAGGGATTTTAGCCCAAATCCATAACTTTTGGTACTTTTACCGCACTTACTATCGGCATAGTCTAATACTTATTCCTTTCAGCGTCAACCCTTAGAACTTCAGCTCAATTTCTAGTATCCACCCACTTGCCTTTGGAAACTAGCCTACTGAAGCCTCTGTTAACATAAATAAACTGAGGATCACCCTTCAGCTTTGGGATGTTGGTGCATGATGAGATTGGATTTTTTCTCTACCGGGTTTATTCCTAGGGAGTACTTATTGGATTTTCTTTATTAAACCTTTAGGATTCTCTAAGTTCATATCTCAAAATTTTAAACCAATATTTACTTATCTTATCCTCCATTCTCTTCTCTTTGTGGTTAGTCATGGGCTTTGTTCCATGCACAAATTTTAAAAATCTTCCTACAAAATGAGAGCTTTAGTCTTGATTACAAGTCATACACTAAATTGCCAAACCCAAATACTTTTAAAAAGGCAAATGTTTTAAAGTACTATCAGGAGTATTATCTAGTAGGACTTTTCAAAAGAAAAGAAAATTTGACATATAACTTTTCCGCTGAAGGTATATTTCTTCGAAAAATGAAAACTTTTTCTGTTTTGGCGCAACATGATCGCGAAAAGTGCATTACTCTGGTGTAACCTACTTCATATTAGTTATAAACTATTTCAAAGGTTAATTCCTACCACAAGTGGATATGTTCCTCTAAAAATAATATTTTTATAAGTATTTCAATGGCCGGATATGTTCCTCTAATAATATTTTTATAAGTATTTCCATCGTCCAACCCTTTTATCTACAATAAATTTAGCTGGAGGACCTTGGCAAAGAGAGGTCCATCCCCTAGAGGGATTCATTCCCCCACATACCCCTACCGTGATGCTCTCTTTGAAAACTCTTAGCGCCATCTTTAAGATAAGTCATATCACCTAAGTTTTATAATCGGCCGACAATGCATGCAAAAAGTGAGCCATGTCAACTAATACCCTGTACTTAGAAAGTCTTGAGAAGAAGTCCCAAGAATTAGTAGGTAGATTCCCAAAGAGTGAGTCATGATTAAGTATTATCATGTACTTAGAAACCCCTGGGGTTCAGAGTCAGCTATCTAGTGGGTAGATTCCCATCCAAATAGAAAACCCACAGGGTTCAAACCTAGGAAACTAGTGGTAGATTCCAATCCGAATAGAAAACCCTTGGGTATAAACCCTAGTACTTAGTGAGTACATTCCCATAGATGTAAAAAGCCTTAAGTTGTGAACCTACTCCTATAGTGGGTAGACTCCCATCTAAAGATAGACACCATAAGACCTAATTAGATGGACTTAGCTACACTAGAAAATTTATACATTACAAAATTACATATGGCTAGACGTCCGGGGAAAAAGTACCCCAATAATTACAATCGAAACTAAACTTGAAAAGATCTAAGAATATTAGCTATGACGCCTTCTAAAATAAACTCACGAGATATATGAGTTTCTCGTTGCAATAGTTAAGGGAACCTTATAACAGAGATCCTTTAACAACTCTAATCGAACTCAAAAATGAAAACACCATGCGATACTGAAAGGACAAAAACTCTGCAATACTAAACAATGATACATATATCAAATATACAAACATCTAGACAGTAAAACAATATTTATGAGGCATTGTGTTACATGCTGAAGAAACATGCCTAGATACAGATTATTACAAAATACATGCTTACTATTGAAAGCAAAATATTACAGACGAAAACTTGTTCTTCTACCATGGCCTTTCCATAGCCTAATACTTCCTCTTGAACATCCGGGAGAGAACATCCCAAAACTTGGACCTCTCCAAATTCTCATGTAATCTTTATTCAGCTTACCATCTAGGGACCCGACATAATTAAATGAGAAGTAGGGAATGTAGCAATATGCTGAGTTGTGTCACAAGCTATTCTCATAATACAATTGAGCCCACCTTCATCTGAAATGAATGAAAGGTCCAAGGGACCAAATAAGCTACTAAAGACTCGAGTACAAGCTTGTAATAACCTTTAACCATTAGCAAATGATCAACCATATGGTTCATCTGACTTTAGGCTTGGGCAATACCTTCATTTGAAATCCCTTCAAAATGTTTTTCTAATCCATCACATGCATTTCTAAACCATTGAGTCTATATTGCCTAAAAGATACAACCCTCCCATCTTTGTTTTCGATCATGATTTCACTTAATTTTTAATAGGAGTCAAAGATGAACTCCTCTCAAGTTTCTTTAACTTGAAAACAGGGATATGGCCTCGTGTAACTATTTTAGTTCAATGTAAGTAAGGAAGTTTGACCGAACTCCTGCCTCAGCCTCTTTTGCTTCCATGGGAAGGTGGAGTAGCTACTGTAACCGCTTGAGACTTCTCTTTAGTGTCATCTCTCTAATCTTGATTATCGATAGCTCTTTATTGGCCTTGTCTAATTGTTGTCTAAGGTCGGATATCGAGTCAAAATAATCTAAGATAAGCTTTTCAAAGCCTGATCCGAAAGTCGAACTGCTTCTAGGACAGACTCAAGATGCTTTTCAGGTTTTTCTACCTTTAGCGTAAGCGTTTCATTTTCTTTCATAAGCTCCAAAGTGACATTGTTCGAAGCTAGCTTAGATTGAAATAAATCAACTCAATTCTTTAATATTGCAAGCTCCATGTTAAGAACTTGTATCTCGGCAACCTTACCATTATAAGCCCTTTTTATAGAAACATAAGCCTACTAATTACTTAGGAAATTTGGACAAAACGATTCCTAAAAGAACTAAAGAAGGATAAAGTTAATAACAAGAAGCAAAAGGAAAAATTCTACTTCATTGCAGCAACCAAAGATTACAAAGATTAAAACTTGAAAAGCCATACAAAGTATCTAAAAGTCCTAAAGGTCGAACTTTTCCTTAATATTCAAAATCATCCTAATCCCCTAGATCTAGCTTCGACGAGAGTCTTCGAAGGTCTACCCAAATTTTAAGGTGAAAATATTTTTTCCTAACCTCTTCTTAGGCATTATGAGTCATGAGGGAGAAGAATTTCACAGGCTCCGACATTGGAATCAAAGTCAGATGTGCTTTGGAATTCAGAAACGCTCTCAGTAGATCCTCATTTGCCAGTTACTATAGAGACAGAGTTATGCTCTTGAAACCAAGGACAACATCCGGTATTATATTCAGATCGAGACCATAAAATTTATGAATAAATTCTAAACTTTTTTATTTTAAAGCCCTATCTCTTGGTTGTTTCTTTGATAACTTTGAAATTCTTGAAAATCTTTGTCTTGATTTTGGCTCGCAAATCTAAGTTGATCAGTCAAACTTAAGATTCAGTTTATTAACCTAAAACCTTTATGCCTAAGAGACTTGATAAATTTAGCACAAGACTTGTCATGGGAATATTTTGCATCTTCAAGATAATTAGCTAAGTTATCGTTACATAAACTACTCAGATGAAGGTGACTCTTAAGAGTGCCAATAGTTTTCAGCAACTGTTATGACTCCATAAAATCTTGTAGTGAGATATATGTATAGGGGTTGGTTTCTTTGGTATGATCTAAATATAAATAAGCATTTCAATAACATAGTTTCAATAAAAAATGATCAATATAAAGAAAAACATTCCAATTATCATCATAGTCAAAATAAATATCCAAGTTACACAAAAGAATATTATAGGTTAAACTCAATTTACCAAGATTCAAGAAATTGGTTTCCCCCCATACCTCATTGACCATGGAAGCAGCAGCAAGAGAAGCACCTTCGGCCTTCTTAGCCTCATCGTACTACCTATTAAAGTTTATCTTTATCAATGAGACACTCTCTTCAAGAAAATCAGAGGTTAAGGGATGACCGTTATCTCAGCTTTCAACATAAGCCTTGAACATAATCTCAAAAGCCTTCAGGCTAGCCCCCTATTTAACTTTTTCCCATGTCATGAAACCTTCATCTTCCTTATTCATTCTGACCAATTTATCTCCTTAAGCTTTATAATCTTCCTTAAGTTTGAGAAATCCAGCATTTGCAGTTTCGAGGCAATCCTAGACTCCTTTATTCCCTACCAAACGTGGTTTTGGCTTATGTAGCCTCCCTCTTTAGTGTTTCATTTTGCTACTCAAGGGTAGCAAGACCCTCTTTAACTTTCTCTGCCTCTCGAATAGACTTCTGAAAGCTATTACTTCGATGATTGAGAATAACTAATTCAACCATAGACTATATGCACATATAAACATATAATTACTAAATAAAAACACATATGTTAACAAACATAAAGAAAGTTGCATACCATAATGCTATCCTGAAGCCCAAGTTGTAAATGATTCACAAATTCTAGAGGGAAATCTCAACCCCGATCTTGACATTGGAAGAAGATATATGATATTCAAAAGCTTGCCTGGCAACCTTAAGAGCTTGATGACTTATCATGGAAGTCGAGGAGATTCAAAAAGAGGAAGTAGAATACCTTCATTTGAGAAGAACCTCCAACAAGAAGATCGGAGGGTGACTTGGCAAGAACATCTCTCTTCTGTTACTTATTCAAATCGATAGCTGCTTTGGGCAAAGGAGACTGTTGAAATTCGATAGGCTTTCTGAAAGCATATTTGCTCCTAGCTAATAAAATAGAACCCAATTTCTTCATCATTACAGGATCCATACTTGCAAAAAAAGAAATAAGTTAAGTAAACCGTAACAAACTTAAAATTAAGATGATGCAAAGAGCTAATAATCCCTAAAAAATAAATTCCAGGACTACCGAGAAGGATACGCCTAAGTTTGATCCTCGGTTTCAATTTCATAAGGATTAGGATTATCTAGGAAGTAAGGACTATCCCCTTCTCTTAAACTTGACTTTTTATATATTGCTTTTGGGAAGCTCTAGAAACTCCAAGCTACGAGTACCCTCTAAACACTTCATTAGGAAGCGTCAAACCACGCGCCTTCGGATTATCTATGGTCAAAACTCATTGATGTCGTCTTTGGATTTCCGGTAACCCTATAGCCTTCTCATAACAAATCAAAATTTACTCGGTATGTTGAGTTCTTTTGGGTTTCCCTAATAATAAACGAACACAAGATTAGAGCAAAATTTTTAATTAAAGCATAAAATTACTTGAGTATGTGTAACGACCCGGAAATTTCGAACCCGAAATTTCCAGATAGTTAGAAGAAAAAGAAGAAAGAGACAGAAGAAGAAGAAAACAGAAACACCAAAACACAGAAACCTCACATTCGCAGCGGATCAAAATATAATATCACATAAACAATAGTTTTACAAAAGAAAGAACTGTATCAATACACTTATACATTTATATATCAGAGTTATACTATTACACAACACAGGACAATTGGAAAACATGTCTCAGATAATCAATAATAATATACACAACGGATATCACTCCATACGTTCCTGCCATCCAGCTTGCCTCCTGAGCTCCAGAACGTCCTTACCTGAAAATCTGCAATACTCGGTCTGACCCGAGCATTACATCAAAGTAACACCCGGGTCAGGCTGGAAACCAGCGTGAGTAAACCCATATAATTTGAAATACTAAGTTCAAACCATAAAAGAAAACCCGGGGTAACTCGTACTTCACTACGAGTTCATTACTTGTTATGCTCAATACTTACTTCACATATCGATTTATAAAGAATCGAAGTGGTTTCGGGTATTAACTAATACCCGACTCCTGTCTCTTCGAATCCAATGTCATCTTAACCCAAGTTATTCAAATGAAATACAATTCAACTTTAAATACAAGATGTCACTGTTTAACCCAAACATATTATATCACATACCAGAGATATTAACTAATCTAAGGCATACAATATCATTCAATCATTCATAAGCAAAGATTTTAATCACACTATCTTTAATTAATTTAAAATAAATTAAATTAATTCCTTCCATCATTATAAATCCTGCTTGCTTAATCCTTAATTAATTACAGCAAATTAATCAATTATTCTCTAATTATCCATCTTAATTAATCACCCTTGATTAATTATTCTTTAATTACATTAAGTAATTAACTCTTAATTAATTACACAAATTAATTATCTTCAACCATTTACAGTAATTAACCTTTTAATTATTCTCATAAATTAATTATTCATCTCTTATATTAAGTAACCACTTAATTATGTAATTAATACTTAATCCACGGCATAAGAGATTATTCTTAATTAATTAAACAATTAGTTTATCTTAAATTTAATTCCTAATTAATTATTCTTAATTAATTAATTAATAATTTCCAAATCAATTATGATTAATTAACTTGATTAATAACATTAATCAAATAATCTTATAAATTCCATTTAATGATTAACCTCTAAATTTATTTTCCAAATTATTAAACTTCAATCATTCATAATTCTAATTAATTAAAAATGAATTCTTCAATTAACTTTAACTTATTTACCTCATTTAACATCATTAGAAACATTTAGAAATCTATTCTTAAAATTTAAGATATATGATTTATTTAAGTCAAAATCTATTAAACATTTAGATTTTTAACTTTTAAATCTTGGGAAAACTTTAATTAGCTTGTTTAGATAACATTAAACAAACTCACCATTTTGAAAACTTAATTATTCCAACATCTCATTACAATTTGGTATCCAAACTGTTTTATATGATTAAATACAATAAAATTCATAATTAAAAACTTAATTAGAGTTATTACTTTTATTTTATTAAATTAAAACTTATCACTAAATTGCTTAATCCTTCTTTACATAATAAAAATCCTGGTCACCATTGTAATTTAAATTTACACTTCATTCAAGTACTTGCAAATTTAAAATCTGGAAATCTTATCAACAATAAACCCGAACAAAACACTTGTAAAACCCGAGCCACAACAATCAGATGCACGAGTCACCTTTTACTTCGAGACGAACAGCCAAAAACACGAGAACCAATCCGATGCCAAACTTCTTCTTCTCCACCTTCACATTTCAGACATGCTAATCTTCTCCGTGCACGTGCACGACTGGAAATCCCAACGCCGATCATCTCTCTGGCCATCACCAACCCACAATCGACCACGACGTTCGACACGAACAAACCAAGCTATGAAATCGAAGTCCAACAGAAATCGAGCAACTCGACCAAAACTGAACCCAAAGACGATCGGAAAAACACCCCTCCACGACGAACCTGACCTCGATGTGCCTCACCGTCTTTACCCAAGCTTCGTCTCGAAACCCCGCATTCATCACCCCTACTGTGATCGATTCCGGTTCCCCCACGGCGTCTCCAGACCCTTGAGAACATCGACGACCAAACAACACGATAAAACCCTAAATCGACGCTGTCCACGCACCTCGACCACAAATAAATTCATCCTCTATTTTTCCTTTGACCTCCATCCCTCCTGCTACCCCCCAGCCTTGATCACGACGACTATCACCTCGCCGATAGTCAGGAATCGACGATAATACATATCCCGACCAACTCATAAATTCTCACCAACCACATTCTTAAAAATCGTGAAACCTATATCCAATTCCATGATTTTCCAAAACTAATCTGATAATGCATTCCAATCATGAAATTAAAATGTTTGGTTTTTCTGATATAAAAATGTTTTCACTGTAAAATCCTATTTTTGAAATATTTACTCCACATATACACTTGAGATTATTTTTAAAATAATGTTACATTTGTTACAATCACTTTCTTTTCAGGGATCATGGCTTGAATTTGCTTAATTGAAGAGATATGAATTTTTTTCTGGAATTTGTTAACCTGTTACACTAAACAGAGACATATATATACAGATATACACAGATACTTTACTTTATATACATGCTAACATCTTAATTCATTCATGCAAACAATTTTCACTACTTCACTTCAAGTATCCATCACAACATCAAGTTATAGATCAGGCTAAAGTTTTTAAAATAGTAGTTTACTCACCTTTAACTTTAGAACAGAGAACAGGTTTTCCCTTTTTGATCTGAAACTGGAAGTTTGAATATTTTATTAAATTGAATCTTGCTTTATACAGTTGAAACTTGAAAGAGTTTGATTACTCGATGATCCTTGAAACTGGAATTAGAAGTTGTTGAAATGCTTGGTTACTGAGATGAATTTACTTGATCTAGTTGAATTGAATCCATATACTAGTTTGTTTATTGATCTGCTTGCTTAGCTGAAAACTTGAAGAAGTTGCTTAGCTTTCACTTTTTATTTCAGGTTTTAGTTTTTCTTTCTTTTTCAGATTTTTGAGAGATGAAGCAAAAATGAAAGAGTAGGGGTAGAGATATATGTACGGCCTTGCTTCTCTATAACATTTTCTTTTATATAATTTGATAATGAAGAGAACAATTTAAACAATAATTTTGACACTTGTAATTTTGCATGCTATCTTAGCTTACAAATGTCAAGTGCATGCATTTATATTTTTTTTATTTTAATTTTCCTAATTAATAAATGCATATGTAAATTAATAAATGCTTTTCTAAATAAATAATATTATTTAAGGAGAACAAAATATTACCTTAAATACAACTTATCCATATTATAACAAACTTCTCAATATTTTATTTCATAGGCATATATATATACTCTCATATACATTATAAAGCTTGTATATTATTTATTCATATATATATGGATATCTTATTTTGAATTAAATAAAATATATTATTTACTTATATACTATAAGATTTATCATCTCCAGAGATTTGTAATTCAATACTTGTTATAGTTTCCAAATCTATATATATATATCCAGATATTTATCAGAATTTTATTCGTTCAACTTAAATCAGTACTTTTAATCCAGTTAATTACCAATTAACAGATGTCTAAAAATCCGGGTTATCACATTCCTCCCCCCTTTAAAACTTTTCGTCCTCGAAAAGGAACGAAGCCAAATTTATTATTTACTTATCATCAGATAAATTACTTGTTGAACATTTTAAACTATAACTCCTTTTATATTAAAAATTTAAAATACTTTAAAATCTATATAATATTACAAAAATAGTTTTTATAAAAATACTTTTTATAACTCGATGTTTCAACAAGTCCATCCTCGTTCTCACAGAAATTCGGTCATACGTTGATCAGGCGTAGGACTGAAAATCTATAAGTATTTAGCAGACCCGTTTTCAACACCCAGTGAAAATATCTGGAAAATAATTTATTGAAAATATAGAAATCATTTTTGAAATCGAGGAAATATCTTTGGTAAGAATGCTCTGGAAATCATCACTCCCATCCATGGTCACAGTTACATCACGGGTTACGTTGCCATCGCAGCAAAAGTCCATGTAACTGATAACAGCATGGAACCCACAACAGATCGCAGTTACATCCAGGGTTACGTTGCTGTCGCAGCAAAAGTCCATGTAACTGTTGGCTCTCAGCGGCACACACGATTTCGCTGTCAAAATGAAACTCCTCCACATAGGTCGCAGTCCACCGATATAAAATCAAACGTAGACAGTTGGCTCTCAGCGGCTCAAACGACTTTCGCTATGTTACCATAGTGTCACAGTCTACCGATATAAAATCAAACGTAGATAGTTGGCTCTCAGCGGCACACATGACTTCCGCTATGGTCTGCAGTAGATCGCAGTGACATTGAGTTAAATTGTTGTTACAGCATAACTCAAATGCCTCTGTGGGCACCAGCCCCTCGACTTTCGCTACACAAATAATCCTCAGGAACTAGTTTTGTCCGGACTCCTCACAGGATCAACTTTAGAAACCCCCCTTGGGGCTCAAGGCAGTACCACCCAGTGGTACTCCTGAGAAGTTCATTTCAAGGAAGCGCCTTTTTCCCCAGAGCTATTCTCAAAACACTTTATACTATATACTTATAGTATCTTCAAATCATACCCTTTATGATTTATCAAAATCTCCTTTACACAAAATCGATTACCAAAATCGATAATTCTCAAACTAGGATTTTCAAAATCCAAAATTGATTTTCCCAAAAATCAAAAGCCTTTCCCAAATTCATAGGTTCCCAAAACCTTTTCCAAAATCATTCTCATAAGATCCTTTATATATATATATAGATATAGATATATATAACTTTTAAAATCTTTGGATCATTTCAACTTTGTATAAAACCTCTTTTATACTTCAAATATTTCAAAACCCTTTTCTTTTAGCAATAGATTCAACAAGGGAAGATTTACCTTATACAACAAGGATATATAACTTTATTTTATTCCAAATCAAATATTCACATTTGATAAATCTTTTATAAAGTTATTAACCATATTTCTTTTCAAAAACCATTTTACAGTTCTTATCCACAAATCTTCAATATGAATTTCATTCAAATCCGTACGATGTACACATATCATCCGTACACAATATCAATCTGATCGCTCAATCGATCACACAGTTTCACTTCCGAACTAGTATCGTCCACCCGACTTCCTAGTGCGGACTCAGATCTGGTTTCTTGATTAGAAACCGTCATTCTCCTTGCATAGTCACAACTATGATAGAGAATATCCAGAACCAATCAAAAATCCATATCCAGGTTCGCCGTCGAAAATCGAGCGAAAAATCCCAACTCGGATCGATAATATTATCTCGAAATTCTGTGTTCGAATCTGGATCAAATCACTATGTGAATAGAATAATATACGTATATCCTACGTATTTATCTTTGTTGGTTATTATCCAAATCAATTCTCTTTTCTATTCACATTTCCTTTAATTCCATTCACTTATTCTCAATTGCTTCCATTTCAAATTGAGTTATTACTTCAATTACAAACAGTTTGAACTCTGACCAATTTAAATTTAAAAATAACTTGAAAAAGTTTTTAAAATAGACAAGTAGTTGAAAAATAGTTATTAGTTTGTAAAATAGCTGTAAAACAGTTAAGTAGGTATAAAATAGTTAGATGATTGCAAAATAGTTTTTTTTTTAAAATAGTGATTAGATATAAGTAACTGAAAAATAGTAATTAGTTTATAAGACAGTTTCAAAATAGTTAAATAGATCCAAAATAATTGTAAAATAAGTATAAAATAGTTTAAAGTTTAAGAAGAAAGATTGTATAGTAGATAGTTTGGAAAAATATATTTTTACTAAAACAATTTATTTTGAAAATAAACCAGAGTCAAACTGTTCAATTCCCTATCAATTCAATTTAAATTTCTACTTTTATTTAAATTAACTCAATTCCAATTTAAACAACTTCAATTTCTATTGAAATTGATTTAACCTCAATTCAAGTTGAATAAATCCTTAATTTCTTTCCTAATTCAAATCAAATTTCATTTGATTTTAAACATATTCATTTTAATTACAATTTCAAATTATTCAAACTAATTTCAAATTGAATCCACTTCAATTTCAAATCATTTCAATTTCTATATGAATTAATCCCAATTCCCATTTGAATTTTGAACTCATTCAATCTTCAATTTTTAATTATTTCAAATTAATTCAATTCAAATTTTCCATTTGAATTTTAAACTTATTCATCTTAAATCACAATTCCCATTTATTTAAATCAATTTCAGTTTGAACTAATTCAATTTAAATCTCAAATTTAAACTATCTCGAATTATATAAATTCGAGTTAAATTTTAAATGTTGATTTAATCCTTTAAATCAAATTAACCTTTACTTTTAAATCAAATCAACCTTAATTTTTAATTTAACAACTTAAATCTTTAAACCATTTAATTCTGGATCCAAATTCCAAAATTCCATTTTAAGATTATCTCTACTTAACTTATTATAAAGTTCAAATAAGAATTTAAAAACAATTAAATTTCAGATTATAATTTATTATTCATTTTCAATTTCCAAATCTCAAACCCATTTTGAGATCACTCATAACTTCCATTTAAATTAACCATTTAACTACCCAAGTTAAATTTAAATTTCATCTTGAAATTTCCAATTCAAGTTATTTATTCAAACTTATTTAACTTCCTCCAAGTTAAATTTACTTAATCCGGTCAACTTTTCACAATTTGAATTCCCATTCAAATTTTAAACTTCAGATTAATAGTCTTTCCCCTTTTAAGTTTAAAAACTTACTTTACTTTGGGTTTTACATCACATTCCAATTTAAAACTCAACACTAAGTGTTTATTTCAAATCATCATTGGTATTATATATATTCCTCATATATACATTTTCTTTACACACCAAGTTATACTTTAAATTTTTAAACCACCTTTGGTTTTAATTCAAAACAACTTCTTTAAAACAATTTCAAGTTTTCTGGATTTAGATTTAAAATTTCACAATTTTAAATTCTCTTCAATTCCAATTTATAAGTTATACTCACTTAAATGTTTACTTCCCTAAACATTTCATTTTGCTAAATCATTAACAACATTCATTATTAAACACAATTACCATTTATGATAATAACCAAGATTATCATATCTAGAAACCAATTCATTATTACCTTTATTCTTGATAACATTTCTACAAATTCAAGATTTTAATTTTAGTTTGAATTCATTTCAAACTTATCTTCATTCAATTTTAATTTGGCTTTATTTCTATTACCACTTAATTTAATTTCAAATTTTTATTTTTTTAACAACCAATTAACTTAATATTTATTAGAAAGAAATCATTTTATATATCAAATATATTCTTATATAAAAATCATTTGAAATCTTTATATATGAAAATAACAATTACGCTCTCATATATATATACACTCAACTCGTTCTAGGATACCATTGACCCTATTCTTAACGAGTAATCCCAACAGAGCCAAGGTTCTCGCTTAAACCTTCGGCTCTGATACCAACTGTAACGACCCGGAAATTTCGAACCCGAAATTTCCAGATAGTTAGAAGAAAAGGAAGAAAGAGACAGAAGAAGAAGAAAACAGAAACACCAAAACACAGAAACCTCACATTCGCAGCGGATCAAAATATAATATCACATAAACAATAGTTTTACAAAAGAAAGAACTGTATCAATACACTTATACATTTATATATCAGAGTTATACTATTACACAACACAGGACAATTGGAAAACATGTCTCAGATAATCAATAATAATATACACAACGGATATCACTCCATACGTTCCTGCCATCCAGCTTGCCTCCTGAGCTCCAGAACGTCCTTACCTGAAAATCTGCAATACTCGGTCTGACCCGAGCATTACATCAAAGTAACACCCGGGTCAGGCTGGAAACCAGCGTGAGTAAACCCATATAATTTGAAATACTAAGTTCAAACCATAAAAGAAAACCCGGGGTAACTCGTACTTCACTACGAGTTCATTACTTGTTATGCTCAATACTTACTTCACATATCGATTTATAAAGAATCGAAGTGGTTTCGGGTATTAACTAATACCCGACTCCTGTCTCTTCGAATCCAATGTCATCTTAACCCAAGTTATTCAAATGAAATACAATTCAACTTTAAATACAAGATGTCACTGTTTAACCCAAACATATTATATCACATACCAGAGATATTAACTAATCTAAGGCATACAATATCATTCAATCATTCATAAGCAAAGATTTTAATCACACTATCTTTAATTAATTTAAAATAAATTAAATTAATTCCTTCCATCATTATAAATCCTGCTTGCTTAATCCTTAATTAATTACAGCAAATTAATCAATTATTCTCTAATTATCCATCTTAATTAATCACCCTTGATTAATTATTCTTTAATTACATTAAGTAATTAACTCTTAATTAATTACACAAATTAATTATCTTCAACCATTTACAGTAATTAACCTTTTAATTATTCTCATAAATTAATTATTCATCTCTTATATTAAGTAACCACTTAATTATGTAATTAATACTTAATCCACGGCATAAGAGATTATTCTTAATTAATTAAACAATTAGTTTATCTTAAATTTAATTCCTAATTAATTATTCTTAATTAATTAATTAATAATTTCCAAATCAATTATGATTAATTAACTTGATTAATAACATTAATCAAATAATCTTATAAATTCCATTTAATGATTAACCTCTAAATTTATTTTCCAAATTATTAAACTTCAATCATTCATAATTCTAATTAATTAAAAATGAATTCTTCAATTAACTTTAACTTATTTACCTCATTTAACATCATTAGAAACATTTAGAAATCTATTCTTAAAATTTAAGATATATGATTTATTTAAGTCAAAATCTATTAAACATTTAGATTTTTAACTTTTAAATCTTGGGAAAACTTTAATTAGCTTGTTTAGATAACATTAAACAAACTCACCATTTTGAAAACTTAATTATTCCAACATCTCATTACAATTTGGTATCCAAACTGTTTTATATGATTAAATACAATAAAATTCATAATTAAAAACTTAATTAGAGTTATTACTTTTATTTTATTAAATTAAAACTTATCACTAAATTGCTTAATCCTTCTTTACATAATAAAAATCCTGGTCACCATTGTAATTTAAATTTACACTTCATTCAAGTACTTGCAAATTTAAAATCTGGAAATCTTATCAACAATAAACCCGAACAAAACACTTGTAAAACCCGAGCCACAACAATCAGATGCACGAGTCACCTTTTACTTCGAGACGAACAGCCAAAAACACGAGAACCAATCCGATGCCAAACTTCTTCTTCTCCACCTTCACATTTCAGACATGCTAATCTTCTCCGTGCACGTGCACGACTGGAAATCCCAACGCCTATCATCTCTCTGGCCATCACCAACCCACAATCGACCACGACGTTCGACACGAACAAACCAAGCTATGAAATCGAAGTCCAACAGAAATCGAGCAACTCGACCAAAACTGAACCCAAAGACGATCGGAAAAACACCCCTCCACGACGAACCTGACCTCGATGTGCCTCACCGTCTTTACCCAAGCTTCGTCTCGAAACCCCGCATTCATCACCCCTACTGTGATCGATTCCGGTTCCCCCACGGCGTCTCCAGACCCTTGAGAACATCGACGACCAAACAACACGATAAAACCCTAAATCGACGCTGTCCACGCACCTCGACCACAAATAAATTCATCCTCTATTTTTCCTTTGACCTCCATCCCTCCTGCTACCCCCCAGCCTTGATCACGACGACTATCACCTCGCCGATAGTCAGGAATCGACGATAATACATATCCCGACCAACTCATAAATTCTCACCAACCACATTCTTAAAAATCGTGAAACCTATATCCAATTCCATGATTTTCCAAAACTAATCTGATAATGCATTCCAATCATGAAATTAAAATGTTTGGTTTTTCTGATATAAAAATGTTTTCACTGTAAAATCCTATTTTTGAAATATTTACTCCACATATACACTTGAGATTATTTTTAAAATAATGTTACATTTGTTACAATCACTTTCTTTTCAGGGATCATGGCTTGAATTTGCTTAATTGAAGAGATATGAATTTTTTTCTGGAATTTGTTAACCTGTTACACTAAACAGAGACATATATATACAGATATACACAGATACTTTACTTTATATACATGCTAACATCTTAATTCATTCATGCAAACAATTTTCACTACTTCACTTCAAGTATCCATCACAACATCAAGTTATAGATCAGGCTAAAGTTTTTAAAATAGTAGTTTACTCACCTTTAACTTTAGAACAGAGAACAGGTTTTCCCTTTTTGATCTGAAACTGGAAGTTTGAATATTTTATTAAATTGAATCTTGCTTTATACAGTTGAAACTTGAAAGAGTTTGATTACTCGATGATCCTTGAAACTGGAATTAGAAGTTGTTGAAATGCTTGGTTACTGAGATGAATTTACTTGATCTAGTTGAATTGAATCCATATACTAGTTTGTTTATTGATCTGCTTGCTTAGCTGAAAACTTGAAGAAGTTGCTTAGCTTTCACTTTTTATTTCAGGTTTTAGTTTTTCTTTCTTTTTCAGATTTTTGAGAGATGAAGCAAAAATGAAAGAGTAGGGGTAGAGATATATGTACGGCCTTGCTTCTCTATAACATTTTCTTTTATATAATTTGATAATGAAGAGAACAATTTAAACAATAATTTTGACACTTGTAATTTTGCATGCTATCTTAGCTTACAAATGTCAAGTGCATGCATTTATATTTTTTTTATTTTAATTTTCCTAATTAATAAATGCATATGTAAATTAATAAATGCTTTTCTAAATAAATAATATTATTTAAGGAGAACAAAATATTACCTTAAATACAACTTATCCATATTATAACAAACTTCTCAATATTTTATTTCATAGGCATATATATACTCTCATATACATTATAAAGCTTGTATATTATTTATTCATATATATATGGATATCTTATTTTGAATTAAATAAAATATATTATTTACTTATATACTATAAGATTTATCATCTCCAGAGATTTGTAATTCAATACTTGTTATAGTTTCCAAATCTATATATATATATCCAAATATTTATCAGAATTTTATTCGTTCAACTTAAATCAGTACTTTTAATCCAGTTAATTACCAATTAACAGATGTCTAAAAATCCGGGTTATCACAGTATGGATCTGAATTACTAGCCTTTAGGAAAGTAGTAATGATCTGAGGGTTGTTGGCTTTAACTTAAAACACTTCTTCACATCAATCTTGCTAATAGGGTAAAGCAGGGACTACTTCTTCTAGATTTGCAAATAATACGTTGGAACTGGGGTAGTTGATTTTAAGTCTTTTAAATCAAACAAAAAACTAATCTCAACCGTTAATATATTCATATAATCCCTTTGGAAATACATAACCACAAATGCTGAGAGAGCGTTATATGACACTAGTGGAAGCTCAAATGGGCTAATATTATAGAAGTTCAACAATTCGATAAAGATAGGGGATAATAGAATAGATACTCCATTCGACAAGTATTCAACAATCCACGGGAAGAATCTCTCTTGGGGATCATCCCATGTATCATTAGAACCTAGAGCTTGTACTCCCATAATACCGAAATCATGCAAGATCCTATCTAGAATTGCTTGTGTATCTATAGAAGGTCCCATTTTAGTCTAAGAAGACCGAACACATCAACAGTTTAGTTCAAACTACAAAAGAAAAATTAAACCTTAACCATACAAGGAATTATCAAAATTGAGTAAGCGTAATTTTGAAATTCTAACTACAAACTAAGAACCTTAATAAAAATAGGGGTAGAACCATGATCTTAACTCAAACAAAATTCCAATTTCATGGTTATAAATCTCTACAGCAATCAATTAACCCCAAGAGCTCAACTATGGGTTAGAAGTGTATCTCTCAAGTTCAAAATCCACAAAATCAAATTAAGACTAACTAATTCTAAAAGATTACTACTAATCACTCGTTTATTCAATAATAAATGAATAATAAATAAGTTCATATGATTTAGAAGGACAAAAGATCATTAAATGGCAAAAAATGCCATAAATATCATGAAGAATAGTAACAAAAATCGAATTACCGATCAATAAGAATATGAGATAAGCATCGATTAAAATATAAGAAAAAAGATTAGAAAACTTCCTAATTTGCTAAAGAAATGAGAAATTTCTAAATTTTCTTAAAGCTATGATGGTAATAACAAGAAATCTTAGTAAGTTAAATGAAAGAAAAAGAAAAGAGGAGACTTTTATACGTTGCTATAATAATTAATAAAATACGCGTTATGGAAATCATGGTCATACGATCAAAATGGCCTTATTTTCAAAAAAAGTTGCCATATCAAAAAACAAATGTCCATGCACAGTGAAAGCGATACCACTTTTCAAAAGGCCCACTCAATTACCTCCACATGGCAATCATATTTAGTGCATGGTAAAAAGGTCGCTTAATAAATAAATTCAAAAGATGACCGAAACCAATGCTTCATGGCATACAAAACTTATTTCACTATTGACAGTTAACATGTTCTACTATCTGCACCTAACACACTTACCCTTCGCTACTTCATGTTGTAGGATCGATTTCATCCTAGAGGGGGTGAATAGGGTGATACTAATAATTATAAAAATTAATGCGAAAATATATAAAATAATTGCAACACAGACAATAGCAGAATAATAAAAGCAGAAATAGAACAACAAAAATTTACCCAGCTTCGGCAAAACCCTACCTACGTGCTGCCCCCAAGGTTTCTACTAGAAATTAAGTAGTCAGACGCTTACACACGTAAACTTGCGACACCCGCTATCAACTAACCTAACTCTACACTCAAAACCCTGCCACAACTCAGCCACTAAGTTGTGCATTCTCGAACTACACCACCATAGTTCGTCCCCTAGTCACACGACTAGAATTTTATAAAAGTTTAAAATAAAAACAAATACTAAATAAAAAACCCTAATTTTAAAAATTAAGCCCAATAGAAATTATAAGCCGGCCTAAAGAAAAAAATACCGTGATAAAAAAAATATGTTCCCTTTTCTCTTGTTAATGTCTTTGGCTGCTTTCTCGTTCCTCTTTGTTCCTCTTCATTTTGAAAATTAGGGTTCTGGAATTTTGAGGCTGCCAATTCAAAAACGATTGATTGAGTGATGATCTTTCTTCAGTTTGCTTCGTCGATCAACTTGCTTGCTTTGATTAATATGCGGCTGCTCCAATTAGTCGAGATCGAAAGATGCGTGAATTGGTACGTGAATGCTTTTTATTGATTACTGGTTATTCTCGGGGGCATTTCACCAGAAGGACAAACTTTGCAGTCTAATTAGTTTCTAGGACACCCATTCAAAGAAATTACTTTCAAGGCCAAAGTCAGCAGAATAATTACTTTCAAGGACAAAGTTAGCAGTCCAATTACTTTCAAGGACATAATTTCATAGTTTTTTAGGCCCTAGAAACTAATTATTTTGCATTTTGTCCTTGAAAGTAATTATTTTAGTTGTGTGTCCTAGAAACTAATTCCACTTGCTAAAGAGGCCCTTGTGGCTAATTTCCACTTATTCTCGACTTTGATTCGAGTTTAATGATTTATTGCTCTCTGTTTTTTGGTTGAACTCGAATGCTCTAATTACCGATGATGTTAATGGTATTTATATGGATCGAACCGTTAATTATAATTCGTATTTATTTTGTTTGAACTCTTCACGTTACTATGCTTGGCCATTGATTTTCGATTGAACGATGTGATTAATCTTGACTGGTTCAATTCGTATATTTTTCTGTTATGCTTGCTTGGTCATCACGGCTTGCGTTTGCTTTGGATTTGGTTCCGTTCTTTTCTGGTATTTGAATTTGTTTCTTGTGACATTATTCAAAATACGTGTAACTGCATGAGTTTGAATTTCTTTGAGTCGGTTCCTTTCTTTGCTCCTTTGAATTTGGTATTTGAATTTGGCATTTAAAATTCTTAGATGAACTGGACTTTGACTTGTTCATTTTGAAATCCACGACTCTCTGATGTATTCATATATTCGAAAGTTCTACATATATATTTCGAATATATTTGCCTGGTAAAATGTTGAATTTATGAGCCTCGAGTCTGTTCTTGTTTGAGGCATTTCATGTTACTACCCGCTCATATTTGCGTTTCTTGTTTCCTTAGAGTTTACCACTACTTGTCTCTGTTTCATGTAGCTTGTCTACATTATTGTCATATATGTGAGTGCACTTTGTTGCTTATGTATGCACTATGTATATACATGTGCTAGTTGTTGTTTTTGGACTTGCATTCTTGTACATTTGGTGTGATGCTTTCTGAACTATATACATGTATACATATATATATATATATATGTATATATGCATACATGTGTATATGACACTGCATATAAACTTGTAAATGTTGAGGCTTGAACTGTATGTATGTTGTAACATGTATGCATTCATGCGTACAGTTATTGTTGAGTTGTATGCATGTGGACCAGTACTGTTTCACTGCTTCATTTCTGAACAGTTTGTACCACTTGAATATGTACATGACTTGTGGCATCCGAACTTATGTTGATGCTTCATGTTTTACATTTACTTGTATGCCATCACTGATTTTTCTGTGATCTTCTTGGAGTCTGGTTCAAGTGTTCATGTTTACATTGATTTGAAAACTTTTGTTGTTGCCTCTGAGTTTAAGCTTGTGCCTGGTCTAGTTGCATATGTATATATATGTTACTTGTTGTGGCCAGGCTTTTATGTGCTTTGGCTATGATAGTCTGAACACTTGAACTATTTGGTGCACCAATTCGAACAGGTTGAAGTTTGTCATTGTTCCATTTGAAGTCTGGTGAACTGTTTTTGCATATGAACTCAAAGTGCTTTCTATCTTGGGTTTTGGAGTCTGATTCAAATATGAGTCTGTCCTGAGTTTGGTTTCACATGTTTTCATGTTTGTTGAACCATTGAACTTGAGTATGGTTATGTTGATTTGGCCGAGACTCATATGCACTTGAGTTGAATCCAGCCTCGGCTCAGGTTTGACCTTGTGCTCACCTGTCCCTGAAATTTTATCAAGTGTATATCGGTGTGCACGGCCTTATGGCATGTACAATGATACACTGTGCATGTCACAAGTTGTTCATGTAGATGAATTCAAAATAAATGATGACGAACCACCCAAATAACTAAGGCAAATAACATTTTCAAAATATACATTTCATTTACTGCAAAATATTTCTTTTTCAATTTTACTGGTTGTTGTTTATTTTGCAGATAATTCAAATGCTGGATACAAGCTGGAAACAAAGTTGAAGATAAATATGATTGCTTGAGTGATATGTAGTGAGGTCAACATTGTAAATTGAAATTTGTGATGTAATCGAAATTGTAATGTAATTGAAATTGTGTATATATAGTGAGAGCTCAAATTTGTACGATTCAAAATTGTAATAAAATATTTGTTTGAATAAAATATTTGTTTGAATTTAAATTCTGTGTTATTTATTTTTTTCATCAAATATTTATTTAATTATGTGAAAAATAAAATAGTACAATAACAAATACATTTAAACGAATATATATATGTTTATTATCATCAAACAAAAATCATATACTAGCATATTCAACAATCTCCCCCTTTTGATGATAACAAACATATATTTAAGAGTTTGAATTTATTAAATGTATTTGCGCACAAATGAAATCTATTTGCTCCCCCTATTTGAATGCTCCCTCTCTACAACAAAGCTCCCCCTTCATATATGAATGAAAATAAACAAAAATATGTAAATGAGGCTTGATGCAAATAAAAATAAAAAATAAAATATTTGACCTTTATTTGCTAGGATCTTAACTTTTCTCTCCCCCTTTTATTATCAGCAAAAGAGTAATAGTGTTAGAAAAATAGAGATAAAGTGATAGATATTAATACAACATCAATACCCAATCGAGTATAAATATTAAATTTCAATAAAAAATTAAACAAAAATTATAAATACTCTGTTAGGCGCATATTCCACAGGGTTGATGTCAGCATATAAAACCATATAGCTGTGTCTATTTAGGGTATATTTATATCACGAATTTGAATATCTACTAACCATGCATAATCGTTAGGACTTTTAAATAAGATTAGTAGTATTCCTAATTTTTATAAAAAAAATGAATTTCAAGCATCTTCTAACCACGCATAACCATGAGGACTTTTGAATGGGAGTAGAATCAACTTGTCTATTTGATAATCAATTTTGATATGTGTTCCATACATGCATAATCGTAAGGACTTTTAAATGAGCATGAAAGCACATATACAAATATTCCAAGTAATTCACCCATGCATAACCGTGAGGACTTTTAAATGAGAGTGAATACTTTGGATATTTTTAAAAAATAAATAAAATAAAATAATTTCCTGTTAAAAATACCACATTTTGACATACTATATTGGATTTTGAGTGACGGCCGTTAGAAATATGATAGAAATAGAGATGGTCATGGAATTTTTACCAACAAAAGTTATTATAGATCTTGTTTAAATTTTTAAAGAAATTTACTAAATATACTATCTCAAGTCATAATATATGATTAATATCAACACTCATCATTTATATTTCAGTCACTATTTATCTTTTGATAATCACTAGGGAGTCAGATTAGTTAACATAGGCATTTAAGATCAAAATCAAAAATATAGAACCAAATTTCTAAAATGCCTAAACTGAGACGAAGTCGACAAAAACTATTTTTTGGAAGGGGTTTTGTAAAAATATCTGCCAATTGAGAATCGGTTGAAATGAAATTTATGCAGATATTTTCTTTGGAAATATGATCTCTAATAAAATGATGTCTAACATCTATATGTTTTGTCCATGAGTGATGTACAAGATTATTTGTGAGATCAATTGCACTTTTGCTATCACACATTAGTGGTACACGTTTAAAATTTAGACCATAGTCTTGCAAAGTGTGTATCATCCATAAAATTTGAGCAGAGCAACCACTTAGAGCAATATACTCTGCCTCAGTGGTGGATAATGCAATACAATTCTATTTTCTACTTGACCATGCGACTAACGAATGTCCTAACATAAAACACGTTCCACTAGTACTTTTTCTATCAACTAGACTTCCAGCATAATCTACATCTGAATATCCTTTTAATTCAAAGTTATCATTAGTTGGATACCAAAGACCAAAACTTGGGGTGTGCAACAGATATCTTATAATCCTTTTAATAGCTTTTAAATGAGATTCTTTTGGATTTGATTAAAATCGTGCATATAAGCAGATAGAAAACATGATGTCAGGTCTAGAAGCAGTAAGATAAAGAAGTGATCCAATCGTACCTCGATATTGCTTTTGATCAACTGCCTTACTTTTTTCATCCTTGTCAAGTTTAATTGTTGTGCTCATGGGTTTTTTTTGCAGGTTTAGCATCTTTGAATCCAAATTTGTTGACAAGTTCCCTAATATATTTCGTTTGAGAGATGAATGTACCTTTATCACTTTGTTTGGTTTGAAATCCTAAAAATAATTTTAACTCTCTAACCAAGCTCATTTCAAACTTCTCCTACATGACTTTTTCAAATTTCTCATACAACAAGTTGTTAGTGGCACCGTAAATAATACCATCAACATATATTTGAACAATCAAAAGATCATCATTTTCGTGCAATAGAAATAATGTGGTGTCTACATAGCCCTTTTTGAACCCATTTTCAAGGAGGTAAGTGCTAAGACATTCATACCAAGCTCTAGGGGCTTGTTTTAATCTATATAGTGCTTTCTTAAGTTTATATACATGGTTAGGGTATTCATGACTTTCAAAGCCTTCTGGTTGTTCAACAAAAACATCTTCTTTCAAAATTCTGTTAAGAAAAGCACTTTTAATATCCATTTGTCTTAGTTTAAATCCTTTATAGCAAGCAAAAGCTAACAGTATCCTAATGGATTCTAGTCTTGCTACTGGTGCAAAAGTTTCATAAAAATCAATTCCTTCAATTTGATTATAACCTTTAGCAACTAACCTAGCTTTATTCCTAGTCACATTTCCAGATTCATCAAATTTATTTTTAAAAATCCATTTTGTTCCTACGACTGGATAATCATTAGGTCTAGGTGCTAGAGTCCAAACATCATTTCGCTCAAATTGATTTAGCTCTTCTTGCATAGCCATAAACCAATTTTCATCATTAAGAGCTGTATCTATGTCTTTGGATTCAATTTCTGAAATAAATCCACTGTATGGACACAAATCACACAAATTTCTAAAGGAGGGACAGGTTTGAATACCTGCGATAGGATTTCCTATTACCAATTCTGGAGGATGATCTGCTTTGAATTTCAATCTCTCTGGATCCAGATTTCTTTGGACTTCTTTCGTGGTTGTGGTTTCTTTTGGTTTTTCATTTTCATCTTTTTCGTTCTCCTCTTCAACATTGCTTTTGATTGTTTCCTTGTTTTGATAATCAATACCTTCGTTAAATTTCACATTGATTGACTTCATGATTGTTCTCGTCCTTTTGTTGCATACTCTATAGGTTTTGCTTCTGGATGAGTATCCCATGAACATGCCTTCGTCAGCTTTTGCCTCAAATTTTCCCAGTTGATCACCTGTATTAAGAATAAAACATGAACAGCCAAAAACCTTGAAATATGCAATGTTTGGCTTTTTGCCGAACCATAGTTCATATGGTGTTCTCTTAAGAATCGGCCTAATCATGACTCTAATTATTATGTAACAGGCTGTGTTTACTGCCTCTGCCCAAAAAGACAAGGGTAGTTCATACTCGTTTATCATAGATCTAGCCAACTCTTGTAATGTTTGATTCTTTCTCTCGACTACTCCATTTTGTTGTGGAGTACGTGGGGCAGAGAATTCATATCTAAATACATTTTCATCACAATAATTTTCAAATTCTCCACCATGATCACTTTTAAGTGAAATAATAGAAACTCCTTTTTCATTTTGAACTAATTTTGTGAATTTGGTAAAGTAATAAAAAGTTTCTGATTTTTTAGCTAAGAAGTATACCCACGTGTGTCTCGAGTAATCATTAACCAATACGAAACAATTTTTGTTACCACCTAGACTTGCAATATCGTTAGGTCCAAACAAATCCATATGAACTAGTTCAAGGACTCTAGAAGTGCTTACATTGTTCTTGGCATGGAACGATGATTTTTTAAGTTTTCCCATAGTACATGCTTTACATAAAATTCCTATTTTGAAATCATGTGATGGCAAACCTCTTACCAAATCTTTTCTTTTTAATTTGTTTAACAGATTCATGCTAGCATGTCCTAATCGTCTATGCCATAAATTTACTTCTATATCCTTAGCTACCAAACATTTTGAAAGAGTGAGATCATCAAAAGATAGAGAGTATATATTACCTTTCCTCTTACCTAAAATAAGGTTTCTTTTGATGATTGGTCAACAATTTTGCACAAGTCAGAATCAAAAACAATATTCATTCCTTTATCACGTAACCGGCTAATTGAGATCAGATTATGGTGTAGATTTTCAACATATAATACGTCGTTTAAGGTAAATGTACCATTACCTATTTTACCTTTACCGATAATTTTGCATTTCTCATTGTTGCCCTGTGACGACCGCCCATGACCCCTGCACCGAATCTAGAGATAGTGCGCTGTAAAGTGTGCCAGGCGACCATGGACGATTGTCAGGGTAGATTAAAACAACAGAATTCTATCGTATTACTCACAGCGCATGGACAAAATACGATAGAACATATGTATAGTGAAGCTTTACTGAACAAAATGACATCATATAAAACTCCATAATAGTTGAATACAAGCATCCAAATAGCCAATACATCAAGCCTCACTACAAAACACTCAGAGAATACAAAACAGCGGAACATCCAGTACATATAATAAGAAGATAATATGCAACCCTCCAGCTCGTCTTCGATATCAGCATCGTGAGAAGAGAGCAGCACCTGTCACCTGCTACCTATTCTGCCCGTCCCAAAATGGACGAACAGCCCAAGGCAATAAGAATTAAAACATAAAGCCTTGAGTCAGACAACAGTCTTAGTGAGCAGTAAATTAACTAACAACATACCAAAAGAGCATAATGGAAAAGGAATAGGAATACAACCCTCCCACTCCACCTCTTTCTACAGTGATAGCCCCCAAACACACACTAAGCAGAAGCAACATAGCAGAGCATACAATTTAAAGTAAAGTAATAATCATTCGAGTCAAGGGCGATGTTTTCCAAGTACCAAGGCCTAAATCAGATAAGCACCCAGAAAATACCGCTCTTGAGTCCGAATGACGATACAACCAAACATCCATGACTCTGGCTATCACTGTTATCATTGCTTCGATATCACCGTTAATTGAATGACCGGCACATTCTTTCAGCCGTCCGTCAAGGGCTAATGGAAACCCCGGTTCTAGACATAACTCCCGCACGTCGTCGCAGCCCGTGCCTAGGACTATCGAATCTGCCCAGAGTACTCGACCTTCAACAGTTGGCCGTTGGGACTATCGAATCTGCCCAAACGTACTCTTGCTTAGAGCATGCTAGAACCTTCAACAACGATGCTATCCAAGCCTCCTAGTCATCCTCGACGACTATTCTCATATCCATTCATTATCCTCAACTCGAATCATATCACCGAGTTATCAACATGCTTGGAATGATCCCGTCTGGATTAGACCAAGTCTTCATCACATGATTGCCTCGCTTCATCACATCCTCGCAAAGCCTCATCTTAACATCACATCATCAAATCTATGCATAAGAGCTTCATCATCCCGCTACATATGCCACGAGCAGCTTTCCCAATTCAAGAGCCTTTCCCTTAGCTTTTGAATCGTCTTCGGTCTAAATCAAACCATCAATCATCTAATTCATAACAATCAATCAAATCAAATATTAATCCAAACAATCAAGCATTCAAACAAGATCTAAATAGACAATTATCACAATAATGGCATTTTCGTAATTAAAGAGTTGAAAGTCCAATAAGCATGAAAACATGAATTATATCCCTACAAACTTGATGAATGAACTTGCATAGGTTATCATATGATAAAATGGATGTAACATCATCATGAATAATGGATCTATATGGATCTACACTTAGGATGAAGAAAATGCATGGAAATCACAATTTTAACACCAAATCGAGCCAACAATCCGATATACTCCTTTGGATCCGTGTGAGAGATAATCACCACTCACCAAATCACCTAAACAACCACAAATCTACACGCTTCAGATCTGGACAGCGAAGGATCAAGCTTGATCTATCACGAATCCGCTTCAAACGAAGAAATCTCTCTTGAAAAGATGAAGATCTTCAATCTAAGCTCTTGAATCTTCAATCTTGATCTTCGATATGGATGGAAGGAATCACTAGATTAGAGTAGAGAAAAGAAGTGAAGAAGTGTAGAAGTCGAGCTCTCAAAATGGTAGCACTTCGTCGCTTCAAAAATCCGGATCCCAAAAAGTGAGAAAGATCCTTCCTATTTATAGCAGAAAACTGCCCTTAAGTCGTAACTCGTCTATCTCCTAAGTCGTTTCCGACTTAACCCCATACGACCTACGACTTACCAAGCCCTACGACCTATCCGGAAGCTTCTGCGACCTAACACTCAGGCGCTACCACGACTTAAATCATACGACCTAACTCCTTAAGTCGTATACGACCTAACGCTTAAGCCAACACGCGACCTAAGACTTGCCCAAACCTTACGACTTAACAGATAACTCGGCTACGACTTAAAACAATCCAAGTCTCTACGACTTAAGACTCAACAGAAGATACGACTTAACACATAGCCAAAGCCCAGCGACCTAACAACCCACGCGACCTAATACTTATGCGACCTAACTCCTTAGGTTGCTAACACGCTAACTCGCTAAATCCTTAGGTCGCAGACTTTCCTTAAGTCGCTCACGACTTACCACTTAACTCGGTCACGATCCTATAAGTCGCCAACTATCCTTAACTCTCATAGGTCGCTCACTACTACTTAGGTCGTTGCCGACCTAACTACACAGACTCGCTAACCTTCTTAAGTCGCTGCCTATCCTTAAGTCCTTAAGTCGCTCAACCCTATAGGTC
The DNA here is from genome assembly GCA_030737815.1 of Allium fistulosum. NCBI lineage: Eukaryota > Viridiplantae > Streptophyta > Magnoliopsida > Asparagales > Amaryllidaceae > Allium > Allium fistulosum. The sequence goes on along the minus strand of CM060908.1, from coordinate 145,800,844 downwards.
GCTAACTCCTATAGGTCGTCTCAACCGACCTAACAACTTAACCACTAAGTCGTTAACCCAGAATCACTAGGTCGCTAACTCTCCCAGCCGACCTAACACTTAACCAAAACTTAGGTCGCAATTCTATAGGTCGCTCTAACTAACTCACGACCTAAACCGCCATGCGACTTAAGACAATACGACCTATTTCTTAACTCGGTCAAAACCTTAAGTCGTCTACTATATCTTTAAGTCGGTCACTACGACCTAACTCTATCCTTAAGTCATTCCAACCTGTCAACCGACTCCACCCACTCCCCCATCTTCCTTAGGTCGTCGCCGACTTACCCTTTAAGTCCTTAACTCGCCCAGACTCATCACTAACTCGTCCATAACTCATAAGTCGGCTACGACTTAGGACTTAACCAAAATCCTGCCAAAAATCTGAGACTTAATAGAAATGCAACCAAAGGTCAACTCTTTTACGATGTTTTGATCCGTAAAATACGGGTCGTTACATGCCCATTGTGACTCTCCCACCTTTTTGTTTTTCTAGGCTAAGAAACTTTGATTTATCGCTTGTCATGTGCCTGGAGCAACAGAAATCTAGATACCATTCTTGTTGTTCGTTAGCCTGCCAACACACCTTATTTGGTTCTTCACTTACACTGTCATTTGTTTCTACTGAGAAACACCGATTTACTTTTTCATTATATTCATTACTAAATTTGTCAAGACGAGATTGGGAGGTTCCTTCATGAACTGCTTCAAGTGTGTGCCAGATTTCCTGCGCAGTTAAACAATGTGAAACACAATTAAATTCAATTTGGTCTAATGAGCAAATAATAGAATTCATAGCCTTGATATTAGCAGCTAGCAGTTTAATTTCAGAATTTGTCCATTAATCCGTAGGTTTTTTTATTTCTTTATTATCTATCATAATTGTTGGTGTCCTATATCCCGTTTCAACAATATTCCAAGCATCTATAAATTTCAGAAAAATTTCCATTCTATTTTTCCAATATGCGTATTCACCATTGATCATTGATGGCCTAACTATGGAATGACCCTCAGCAAAAACATTATTAAAAGAACCCATTTTTTTAAAATCAAATTCTAAACAAAAATTGGTTTTTGTTCCTTGCTCTGATACCACTTGTAGGATCGATTTCACCCTATAGGGGAGTGAATAGGGTGATACTAATAATTATAAAAATTAATGCAGAAATATATAAAATAATTACAGCATAAACAATAGCAGAATAATAAAAGCAGAAATAGAACAACACAGATTTACCCAGCTTCGGCAACACCCTGCCTACGTGCTGCCCCCAAGGTTTCTACTGGAAATTAAGTAGTCAGACACTTACACACGTAAACTTGTGACACCCGCTATCAACTAACCTAAATCTGTGCTCAAAACCCTGCCACAACGCAGCCACTGAGTTGCAAATTCTTGAACTACACCACCGTAGTTCGTCCCCTAGCCACACGACTAGAATTTTATAAAAGTTTAAAATAAAATCAAACACTAAACATAAACCCTAATTTTAAAAATTAAGCCCAATAGAAATTATAAGCCGGCCCAAAGAAAAAAACGTCGTGATAAAAAAAATCTGTTCCCTTTTCTCTTGTTAATGTCTTCGGCCGCTTTCTCGCTCCTCTTCGTTCCTCTTCATTCTAAAAATTAGGGTTCTGGAATTTTGAGGCCGCCAATTCAAAAACGTTTGATTGAGTGATGATCTTTCTTCAGTTAGCTTCGTCAATCAACTTGCTTGCTTTAATTAATATGCGGCTGCTCCAATTAGTCGAGATCGAAAGATGCGTGAATTGGTACGTGAATGCTTTTTATTGATTATTAGTTATTCTCGACTTTGATTCGAGTTTAATGATTTATTGCTCTCTGTTTTTGCTTGAACTCGAATGCTCTAATTGCCGATGATGTTATGGTATTTATATGGATCGAACCGTTAATTATTGTTCGTATTTATTTTGTTTGAAATCTTCATGTTACTATGCTTGGCCACTGATTTTCGATTGAGCGATGTGATTAATCCTAACTGGTTCAATTCGTATATTTTTCCGTTATGCTTGCTTGGTCACCACGGCTTGCGTTTGCTTTGGATTTGGTTCCGTTCTTTTCTGGGATTTGAATTTGTTTCTCGTGACATTATTCAAAATACATGTAACTGCATGAGTTTGAATTTCTTTGAGTTGGTTCCTTTCTTTGCTCCTTTGAATTTGGTATTTGAATTTGGCATTTAAAATTCTGAGATGAACTGGACTTTGACTTGTTCATTTTGAAATCTACGACTCTCTGATGTATTCATATATTCGAAAGTTCCGCATATATATTTCTAATATATTTCCCTGGTAAAATGTTGAATTTTTGAGCCTCAAGTCTGTTCTTGTTTGAGGCATTTCATGTTACTTCCTACTCATACTTGCATTTCTTGTTTCCTTAGAGTTTACCACTGCTTGTCTCTATTTCATGTAACTTGATTGCATTGTTGTCATATATGTACTTGCTTGGTTCCCTGGAAATTTGGTCTAGTCTCATTCTTGTTTGGTTGCCACTGTTACTTGAAGTGGTCTTGGTTGAGGTTTCACTTGCATGCTCTGATTGGTCTTTGTTGCTTACGTATGCACTGTGTATATACATGTGCTAGTTGCTGGTTTTGGACTTGCATTCTTGTACATTTTGTGTAATGCTTTCTGAACTATTACTTGAAGTGGTCTTGGTTGAGGTTTCACTTGCATGCTCTGACTGGTCTTTTTCAATTTTACTGCGTTGGTGTTTATTTTGCAGATAATTCAAATGCTGGATACAAGCTAGAAACAAAGTTGAAGAGAAATATGAGCGCTTGAGTGATATGTAGTGATGTCAACATTGTAAATTGAAATTTGTGATGCAATCGAAATTGTAATGTAATTGAAATTGTGTATATATAGTGAGAGCTCAAATTTGCACTATTCAAAATTGTAATAAAATATTTTTTTGAAAAAAATATTTGTTTGAATTTAAATTCTATGTTATTTATTTTATTCATCAAATATTTATTTAATTATGTGAAAAATAAACTAGTACAATAACAAATACATTTAAATGATTATATATATGTTTTATTATCATCAAACAAAAATCATATACTAGCTTATTCAACACATGTGCCTCACTTACGACACTCAATAAACCGTGCCCTATGGTATCAATCAACTATGCCTTACGACATTCAACTACTAAGCCTTATGACATTCAATCAACTAAACCTCATAACATTAAATTAATTATTTAGCCTTATGACACTCAATCAACCATGCTTTACGACACTCAATCAACTATGCCTTACAAAATTCAACTACTATCTTTACAACATTCAATTAACTACACCTTACGACATTCTATCAACTAAGCCTTAATAACATGTTATCACCTATATCTTACGACACTCAATGAACTAAGCCTTATGGCATTTAATTAATTATGCCTTAGACACTCAATCAATTAAGCCTTACAATGCGTTATCAACTACACCCTATGACACTCAATCAATTAAGCCTTATGACATGCTATCAACTACGGCTTATGACATTTAGTCAACAATGCCTTATGGCATTTAATTAATTATGTCTTATGAGACTCACTACTCAGCCTTCTGGCACTCAATCTGCTAAGCTTAATAGCATTTAATCAACTATGCCATACAACATTTCAATTACTAGACCTTACGACATACATTCAACTTAGTCTTCGACCATAAATCCTTACTATACGATAAAGTTAGATCACCAAATCCTTACTAAATGATAATTTTAGATTTCCAAATCCTCGTATCATAATGATGTTAGATTATCTAAAATCCTCACCATAGGATAAAATTTTAAAAGCCTCACTATATGATGAGCCCTCGCCACGATGTAAAACTTTAAAATCCTCACTATACAATGAGGTTAGATTTCAAAACCATCCCCATGAGGTAAACTTACTATACATAGCCTTCGACCTACTACTAATTTTTCCTTACAGCACTCTACTTGTAACAACCTTAATTTTTAGAATTACTTTAGTGAAATAAATAATGATTTAAATTGGAAATTTAGCAAGGGATTGGATTTTATTTTAATACTGGAAAATGGAGAGATTATATTTTTGTGTTTTATAAAAGATAATGAATTCCTTTGGAATGTGAATTATGAATTTTTGTAATACTAGATAATTAATACATATATTATGAATATTTCTAAAATTATAAATAAACGAATCTATTTTTATAATAATAATAGAGGTTTATTTGGTAAATCCTTTTTATTAATTATAAAAAGGAGTTAAGAAGTGTTCTAAGTGTAAATAATTAGTTTTAAAAGGATATCGGGATTTCTTTTAAGGAAATAAAACCCTTTTGAATGATTTATGCAATTGGGAAATGTTTCAGAATAGTTTTGGAAACCTTTACAAATTGAGATTTTATATTATAGAAATACATACACATTTTAATAATTAAGATTTTTATACCAAAGAAAATAAAAAAATAGAATTTTTGTAAGCATCGAGATTGATTAATAAACAAAAATGACATATTTTGGATTTTACAAGTGTTAGAGAAATTAAGTCATGATTTAAAAAATGCCTTTGAGAGATATATATTGTAAAATAAAGAAGAAAAGGTTTTATTTGAAAATTTTAATGTAAAATGTTGAGTTTAGTAGGAACTAAATAAAAGAAATTGCATCTTTATCTGGGTGGGCCTAGTTGCAACCCAAATTCATATTAGAGCAAATATGAGAAGCTTTCTTCTCACTTTCTCATTTCCTAAGAAGCCCGTATGTTACTAACTTCAGGAAATAAAAAATAGAAACTATGTTTTGCTTCCTCCTTCTAATTCAATCAAAATTTCCAATTTTAAAATATAAAGAAAATCTAGAAATTCATATAAAATCAAGGTATGATAATTAAAACCCTAATCTATCTTCTTCAGCAATCAATTCCAATTTTGATTGAGATTATTTGAATTCTTGTGTTCTCCTTTGCGTAAACGAGTTCTAGGGTTTGTTGAAATCATAGCATAATGCTGAAAGTGGAAGTGTTTAGGAAGTCTAATTGTGGATTTAAGGTGAGTAATCCTCACCACTCTTTCTAAAACAGTATGCATGTTTGTTTAAATCGATTCAACTAGTGATTTCAGTTGTTGAATTGAGTTGAATTATTGTGTTTATGTTGTGATTGAAAGTATGCTTGTTTGGAACATAAGGTGATAGTTGAAAATTTATTTAGAAAGTGTGTTGTAGAAAATAATGATAACTTTCACTTTCTAAACCCTTTTGGGGTCAATATTTTTGGGTTAAAAATAGATTAAACGAGTTACAATTTGTCTTTTGGTCACTTTTGGATATTTAGCCGTTAAAATGAGCTGAAATGGATTTGAACATATAGTCATAGCTCTGTCTCAATAGTGATTTTTTTTGAGTTTATACCTTAAATTGATTTGGCCAAACTTGAACCATAAATCCAAATTTGATGATAATTTTCTTTCTAGAAAGCTAAGACTATTATCTATAACTTTCATGTCATGAGTTTTACAAAATTTTGAGGTTTAGCTGACCTGAAATGAATTTGAATATATAGTTATAGCTCCGTCTATATAGTGATTTTCTGAATTTATACCTGAAATTGATTTAGCCATAACTTTTGAACCGTAAATCCAAATTTGATGATCTTTTTCTTACTGGAAATCTAAGAATGTTATCTATAACTTTTATGTTGTGAGTTTTACAAAATTTTGAGCTTTAAATGGTCTGAAAGGGATTTGAACATATAGTCATAGCACTGTCTTTATAGTGATTTTTTTGAATTTATACCAAAAATTGATTTGGCCATAACTTTTGAACAGTAATTCCAAATTTGATGATCATTTTCTTGCTAGAAAGTGAAGACTATTATCTATAACTTCCATGTTGTGAGTTTTACAAAATTTTGAGGTTTAAATGACCTGAAATGGATTTGAAAGTATTACACATGAGTTGAAAGAGTAAAGCAATTACTGGTGAACAATGATTCATCCTTTGGCAATTCATTTCATTTACACTAGACTTGTAGAACTTACAGAATTTCTATATGACCTTAGAAATAATGTATTATGCAAATTGCTACTTATATGGGATAAGAAATATAATGAAACGACATAGTAACACCAAATGGTATGGAAAATTTAGTGTCACTTCTTAGGTTGATTATATAACTTATCTTATAGAATAATTAAGCGAGTGGTATGTACTAACTTATAGTAAAATCTAGCAACACCAAGTGGTATGGGACACACATTGTTACTTTAGTGATTACTGTTCGATAGTATAGAACACTTCAGTATTAAACTATATATTGGGAAAATACGCTCTGTCCATAGCTCACTAGTTTAAAAATGCATATTATCTGCTTGACCTTATAGACTAACTGTGGGGTCGCTCCCCGAGTCATGATATTCATGTTAGTGATACTATCCATGTCGGTGATAGAATGGAATCTGTGTTAGTGATTGCCCACGATCACTAAAGCCAATAGTCAGTACCATATATGTACCTTGTGTTAAGGGGGTTGGTATATAACGACTGCAGGAGCATGTCTTGTAAGCCTCCCTTTGGAATAGAACAACTCACACAAGTAATAATTTTCCCCATAATCAATAGACTAATAGGATCTACTATATGAATTTGGTTCTTGCTATATGCTATATTTTGTGTTACCTAAAAGTAGTACAGCTTTATGTTTGATGTGTGTTGCTGTTATGCATTCTTATGTTTGATTGGATCATATTCACAGTATAATGAAATGATAATTGTTGATGATTGTGTTATGACATTTTTACATGGTAAATAGTGAATTAGTCTTGATACCTATTAATGAATGTGACCATTATACAGATGTTGTAATATTTAGCATAGTGTATATGCTTATATATGATCTCACCCGATTATATTTAGAAGAGTCTGGCTCGTTTATTTTTATAATTACTTGGGTCAGGCCGAGACTTGACGGGTTTAGGGACTCAGTGACCGCGTTTGTGGCTAGTTTGCTCCGTGACCTGTATTGTGTGTATATATATATATATGCATTGATGGGCTAGGGTGATATATGTTAGACATAGATATGTATTGCATATGTAGTATTTGAGATAGAGACTCATTTTGATGTATATATTATTGTGAGACCTAAGATGTTATTTAAATGTATTATGTACTCTGTGTAATCTATAATTCTATGTTCAGTAATGTATTTTATATCGTACTGATTATTATTAGCCAACATGTGTATGGCTTTGTGCCAAGACTGGTCACACTATTTATTGCTTTACAAATTAAAAGGAAAGCATGGTAGTGTTAGCCTAAAGTAATATACACGGATGGTCGCTCCTAACCAGCCTTATTTTCCATATCATTGGACAATATTACTTGTAATATTCTTGGATATTATGGGTCTATAGATGGGGCGTTGAACTACTATGCATAACCTTCGGCCTATAACTAATTTTTCCATACAACACTCTTCTGTAGATAGCTTTCGGCATACAACTATTTTTGCCTCATGACATTCTATTATACATAGCCTTCATTATACAACAAATTTTGCCTTTCGACACTTTATCATACATAGCCTTCGGCATATAACAAAATTTTCCTTATGACACTCTATTATACTTAGCCATCATATTCAAATCCTTACTATATGATGAGGTTAGACTTTCAAAACCCTCACCACAAAGTAAACTTACTATATATAGTCTTCAGCATATTACTAATTCACTTTACGACACTCTACTATACATAGCCCTTGGCATACAACTTATTTTGCCTCATGGCACTCTATTATACTTAGCCTTCGGTATCCAATTCTAAACTATACGATAAGGCTAAACTTTTGAAACCTCACCACGAGGTAAACTTATTATACATAGCCTTTGGCGTATAACTAAATTCATCTTATGGCACTCTACTGTACATAGCATTTGGCATATAACTAATTTCGCCTTACGACACTCTACTATACATAGCCTTTGGCTTACAACTAATTTTACTTTATGACGGTCTATTATACCTAGGCTCTGGAATTCAAATCACTATATGAAGAGCCATTGATTAGTTTAATGGCTATGAGAATTAATACAGACTCGGGAAAGAGTGAATAACAAAGTACAAAAGTATGATCTAACTCTTCTTATAAAATCCAAAGTCCACTTCGTGTTCATCACAAGAAGTGAACTTTAAGGAGGAATGTGCTATACCATAATTTTTACTTAGTTATATTCGACCTCTAAACCATATAGGCTCTGCCCCATATCAAATTCCCTATAAGCATTAAACATAAATCGATACATCAATCTGAGGGATAAGCTCACATGCCAAAGTATAAACAATCTATCGAAAGTAGTGGTCAGTTAGCTGACCTAAATCGAAGTTATATGTATCGAATATAGAACCAAAACCAAAATTATAGGCCCTAGAGTTGGGCTTTAACTAAAAGCATAAGGCACAAAAGCTGACTTCCTACTGAAAGTATGAATTTATAATTTAGTGATTTGAAAATATATAAATAAAATCCACAAGAAACAGGGCTATTTCCATGAATTTCAGACGTTCGAAATTTAAGTTTAGACATTTGAAATGTTGACTCAAGCGAATGAATAAAAGAACCAAACATCTCAAAAGATGATGGAAAATTCCATTAGGTAATCAGATGTACGAACGTTATAGTCAAATGTCTTGAAAAGAGTTCGATTATCTGAATGATTTAAACAGATGTTTGAAAGTATGTATTATGCACAATTTAAATTTGAACCCATAGAGGGAAATATAAATGGTCAAGAGTGCTTTATCTTGATCGAGTGACACTGTTGAGATGTTGAATGATGTATATGAGTATATATATAGTGGTACTCAAGATGATGATTGTTTAGCCGCACGTATTGATACAACTAAGTTGACAATACAGAAATGTTTGTGGTTATTTATATAAGATAGGTTGGTTATTATATGCAATCGAGTCTTATCACATACAGTACATAGACCTTAGGAGATAGAGATCTATTTGATTCACTACAGTGGTCATATTTGAATCATAGTTTCAGTAGTTCGGTCAGTTATAGTAGGACAATGTATGGCATAGGGCTAGTCCTTCATACATAGCACATGGTAAACCAATAATAAAATATGTTAGAGTATGTTAAATGAATTGTAAAGCATATCAGAATGAGGTGTTTGTCGACCTTTGTCGTCGCCTCAATGACCGGTAAGGGTATGTTAGTCGACCTTGTAGTCATCCTAATTATTTTATATTTTGTAATTATGTAATATGGTCATAGGAATGATCAGGCTTGAAATGCCATAAAAGGTAAAATGATAGAGACTGATAACTCTGTAGTATTAGTCTATAACGTTGTTTTATTAGCATGTTGGTATCATATACTTAGATATATTTTTTCACTCAACATACATATGTCCGACTGCCTCCGCATTTTCTTTTTGTGTCTATCTATAATAGGTGAGCATGTGCCTCAGGGAATGCTTAACATCAAGGCGACGATGGAGACATGATGTTTATATTTATTATACAATAATTATTACTTAGTTATAGTTAACCTCTAAACCATATAAGCTTTGCCCTGTATCGAATTCCCCATAAGCACTAAACATCAATCGGTACATCAATTTGAGGGATATGCTCACATGTTGAAGTGTGGACAATCTACCAAATGTAATTGTCACCCATCGGACCTAAACCAAAGGCATATGCAGCAAAACTAGAACCTAATTGAAAGTATAGGCCCCAAAGTTGGGCTTTAACTAAAAGCATAAGGCATCAAGCCAACTTCCTACCGAAAGCCGAAAGCATTTCAGCAATAAACCGAGATTAATGGTTGAAATGACCACAATATATATCAACAATTCAAATACACTAAAGCTTATATGAAGCATACATGCTAACATGCAGAAAGCTATATATAGAATGCCACCTCATCAATCCACATCAAATTATAGATAACCAGATGGTGACACGTGTTCAAATCTTAACCATACAGGTGGTGTAATGCCCCACCTCTACACCTATACTAATAAAGAGAATTACTATGTAATCCTATCTGAAAATATAGAGAATGAGGCCTGTTAGGAGCAACCACACGTGAATATTCCCTTGGGCTAACGTCGATATGTATCTCACCTCTGAATATATCAACAATATTTATACTTGGTATCGACACAAAGTAATAAACACACAGCTTACTTGGACAGAACAATATGCTATACATAAAAATGAACACAAAGTCATAGATTGTAGTAGAAATATATAATATGTAACAAACTGATACCAAACCGTGACCGTGTTTGTCTTATGAAGACAATATATACAAGTCAAGTTCACGATACACAACACTTGGCCATCTCATCAAAATAAATACAAGAAGACACCTAAATAGAACATATACATAGTCATCATCTCAAAATATGATATACTAAATATTAACCGTCTCCTCTAAAGCCCAATCATTCAAAATGGCTAACATCCATATACCTGAAAAGTCTCGGATTGACCCAAGTATTATTTAAATAATAAATATGTCAAACGAACTCTAAATCCAAGGTAGGTGCATAACAATAAACATGGTAAATGATAACCATAGCATGAACACGAAGTAACACAATATCCAACAAAGCACCATACTAATATATCATGCCATGCATCACAAATATCACCCATGAAATACATATAGGCAAGTAAGAATAACAACATTTATAAATCGAGTAACAACAATCAAACCCATCAAAATCACAATACACTATGGGCAAGCATGAAGTGTTTCCACAAAAATCACTAATAGAGGAACAAATTATACCAAATACAAAGGTCGATAACCAAAATATCAATCTTGGCTTACAGTCCTAATGGAAATGAAGACTTTCGACTGTCAAGCCCTAAAAGAGCATGAAGAAATTCAAAATCCCAAATAAATAATCAAAGCGTCGAATCTCGACTTTCAGCCCTAATGGAAGTAATAACTTCTGAATGTTAAGCCATAGAAAACAAATCATGAAATGTGGAACCCAAATAGAACAAAAATCCATATAGAGTATAGAAATCAATATCCAAGATACTATCTCGACTTACGGTCTTGATGGAAGTAAACACTTCCGACTGTTAATCCTAGGAGATAGTAAGAAATATGAATACGAATTCCAAATAAAGAACAATTCTTACGAAATATCGAAAGCAGTATCAAAATAATTATCTCGACCTATAGTCCTAATGGAAGTGATAACTTCTAACTATTAGGCCCTCATAGATATCAAGAAACCCAAACTCAATAAGCATCAAAGCCAATCAAATTTTTTTATCTCGACCCACGGTCCTTAGAGAGGAGAAAGTCTCAACCGAATGGTCTTATGAGATAGAAAAACAAATCATACAAAAAGGAGATCTCTTAGCCATAGGCTCTTATGAGAGAATGACAGACAAGCTCCTAGCAAGTCCCCAATGTAATAAATTAACAACACGCAGTTGTCTCGGGTCAGACTAACTTAAATGATAAACTAACATGCATCCAGTTTGATGTCATATGATCATCATCTCTAATGTGGTGATAATATCAAATATCCAAATATAATGGATCTACCTAAGTCATCCAAATGGGAGACTGACGTACCGTAACACCGCTCCAAGAAATTCTAATGACCACAACCTGTTTCCTAAAGTCCCTTAGTTACTCCTAGAATTGTGACACTCGTATCCATTGTATGTCATAAACATGCTACAAGACTACGCTGTGCATTGGCCACGACTCCTACTTGCCCTTGGTAATGGACTATTGGTCCTTAAATGACATCGGGGTAATGACCCTAATGAGAGAAATAACTCTCAACCTACAAACTCAACAAAGTGACATTACAGATCTGTGGCACGATCCTGCAATTAGGACTGCTAGGACTGATAAATAGCCTATCAGGTGGGTCTAAATCATGTGCTCTCCATAGCAGCATGAACCCTATGACCTAGATTCCTAACAAATTCTCTCGACTATATAAGTCCTAATGAGAGTAATAACTATTACTCTCGACTCTAGGAGACTGATGAGAGTGACAACAACTGCTTTCGACTCGAGAAATCCTACCGAGAGTGATAACTAATACTCCCAACTCAATTAGTCCTAATGAAGGCCATGTCAAATACTTTCGATTCTAAGAATCCTGATGAGAATGAATGTTCTCGACTATATGGGTCCTGATGAAAGCATCATAACATAATAATTCCTTAACCACTAGCCTTAAGAGTAAATAATAATATACTCAGCTAAGTTAGTCCTAAGAGGATAAATTTATAAATCCCAACATATCTCTAGCTTGTAGCCCTTGGACAGTAATATAACTCCCGACCACTAAGCTCTAAGGAGTCACCTCTAGACGATATCATAAGTTCCTAACACATCCCCAGAATATAAGTGATATCTACTTACCATGGTAATCGAACAAGTATTACTTAAGCGTCCCATTCCACTCAGTATTACTCGAACGTTTACTAGAAGCTAGTAAACTACACTCATCAAACAACAAATACTCTATAATATGAGTCAATGGAATAACCGAAAAAATATTACCAAGCGTCCCATACCATCCAGTACTACTAATTCGTTTATTCAACATTATCATTATATAGAATTAAACAAAATAAAAATTATCCACATAAATCAATTTTAAATCAAACCATATATAAAAAGCGGTTTATAATTCACAACTCTAAAAATCAATTTAACCATTTCACATAAATCTCCAATAAATTAATTTCGAACCACTAAATATATAAAAGGGAAATATATTTCAAAACTCTTAGAAATAGATTTATATAATCAATAATCCACTTATAAAATTACTTTTAAATCCTTTTTATTAAATATATACACTTTTCAAGAGAATTTCCCTTTCAGAAATATTATTCAAACCCCTAATTTAAACTTATAAAAATTCCATACATTCAATTACACTTGAAAATCTCTATTTTCATTTCCAAAACAGCTTTTATTTCCAAAACAATTACCGACCAATCATCTTTATTTCTCAACCACTTTTTATTTATTTATAAATATACTTCAAATAAATTTTAAAAAACCATAAATAATTTCGTGAAGCTTTCAAAAATCCTATAAAACCAGAAAATCAATCAAACATCAAAAATATAAATCAAGGAGTGAAATTCTCCAAAATCATTAACCAATAATCAATAAAACGAATTATCGTCTGCCCCGAATCGAATTTCATCAAATTTCGGCAATCCATACAATACACACACACATAAAATAAACTACATATCAAAATGCACAGGCGGTATCTCCTTTGCATTCTGACGATCCAACATACACAAAATTTCATTATCAAATCCATATCATGTCCAATATCACAACAATCATTCCAATATCCTAAATAAACATATCATCCAAGCAATTCAACCAACATACATGACAAATATTTATCTAGCATTAGGAAATAAATATAGTTGTGAGTTTAGAAACTCACCGAATTGTCGAACGAAGTCTAACTACCTCCGCCTCTTTTGCCATCTCCAATTTTGCTGCCTTCAACCACTGTAATCACCACGTCGGCACTTCTATGCCAAGTCCGCCATGCCAGCCCAGGTCATCACTAAGGTTGTGCCCAACCTCCAACAGACGCTGCTCCAACACCTAGCATAATCGTTGCCTTCAATGGCCAACACCATGCCTTCGAAACATCAACCACCTCTAACCGCATCGCATTGCCTTCACCACCTCGAAACTCATGCACATGCCAGCATTACCACAACAAACATGTGATCCCCTTCTTCAGCCAACAGCCTACCTACGTAGCAACTGCATCGAGACCCCCCTCCATCGCTTTGAACAACCACACTTCACCAACCAAGCCCCATGCCTTTCGTCGTTCGTGCGCAAATTTATCTTTTTTTTAAATCGCGGTTTTTTTTATTTGGGGTGGGCTAGGGAAAAATGAACAGGGAGGTCCGGGTTTGCATGTTTTGGGAATAGGAAGAGGGTGAAGTATTTTATTTTAAATGAGCTTAGGCATAGAAGATGCGGGAGTAGTTTCTAGAACTTAAGATAATATGACTCATTTTATTTATTTTTATCTTTCTTTTCTTTTAAATTATCCTTTTATTAATTTGTAAACTTATTTCAAACTAATTTAAATTAATTTACACTTCATAGTTTCGATGATTACCCAATTTCAATCATTTCAAAACCTATTTGTTTTCACTATTTTAATCACATAAAAATTATTTACAATTTAAAAATATTTTATATTCAATTAAAACATTTTATTCAATTCAAAATATTATCCAAAAAGAATATATTAATTTAATTCAATTTAGTAGAACTAAATCCTTTATTAAAAGCTTTCAATTAAATGCATATTAACTTTTAAAAATAATAATTATCAAATATCGAATTTGAATAAGTTTATTTTAGTTAAATTTATTTATATTTATAGTGTAGGAATCATGGTTGTTACAAACTTCCCCTTTAAGAAAATTGCGTCCTCGCAATTTCTTGTAAGAAAATGTCATACACAACTCATACCCTGACTTTCTTCGTATACTACAATCTTTAAAAGTCTACACAATCCTCTATGTGGCTCTTCTCTAACTTACCTTATCATATGCTACAATTTAAATAGATTCATTCAATGGCTTTTGATTTCACACGCGATAAAAGTTTCATGAAATTCTCTCTAAGTTTGGATTTTCGAAAAATTTCGGTAGAGTCTCATTTGTATGGGGAGTGTTCCGAAAAATCAAAGCACAACACATCACAACATGTATACATCCTAATCAATGGGACATTATGACATACAGGTAAACAATATAGTATTACATATACTTCGATATAGCTTAAAAACATTAGTTCATATGAAGAATTATGAGAAGTATGCGTTCTTCTAGTGTAAATGCAACTCAATAATTAAATTTATACTACTTTGCGACAAAATTTCAAAGGTCAAAGGCACAAAATTAAGGAGGGGTTTCTAGAGCGAAGTTGATATTTAATGTATTATCTTTCCAAAACATTTTTTGGATTACAAAAATGTCGAATATAATTCGAGTTATGAAGATTTTTCTATATGAAGTAAAAAATGAAAATGTCAAAAGTATGCAGGCCCACTATATAAACATGCATTTTGAGCCAAGAAAACGTAAAAATCTTGTGAAATACCTAAACAAAATTTGTTTCTTAGGTTCTTAGGTTCTTAGCTTTTCAGAAAGAGAAAAATCGTTGAAATTGGATAAACCGTTTAAAAGTCACGATCAAATGAATTCTACGCTATTTGGTGGAGTTTGCAATTTTCGAACAGCGGCCATAATCGTTTTTTAATTTATGTTTTAACCCTAATTAAGTTCAAAAAAAATCATTTCACTTCAATTAAAAAAATTTCTTTAATTACATAGCTTTCTAATGAAATTAAAATCGTCAAAAATGGATAATGGTTTGAGATTATTGTCAAAACAAATTTCAAGTTTAAGTTTTTAAATAATCCAAAAGTAAAATTCCATTTATCATTTCTTACAAAATATTTCTTGCTAAAAAACAACTCTTCCATATAAAAGACTAGAAGCTTTCAAGCATTTCAAACTGATTTCTAATCTCCATACTATTAACCATTGTTTTTTAACTCAAAATTCTACATATTATTCTAAATTCTTCATTTATTTAAAGCAACACTTTTTAACAAATAACTTCAAATTTAATTTAATAAAACCTCAAAAATTCATTTAACATTTCTCATTAGCATTTTTTTTCACTTCACTGTATTCTAATACATACTCATATTCAACTAAACTTTTCAAATTCAAACTATTGTAAAAATATATCAACTTCATTTCATAAAAGCATCTCCACTTTAAAATCCATAAAAATATTTATCTTATGAATTTACCTTCATCAAATTTGAAATTCAAACTAGATATAAATAATATTATTTTAAACTGGAAAATAATTCAAACTTGAGTCCATTAATTCCAAACTACTTTTCAATTTATAATAAACTAAATATTATTCTTCCTTGCAAATTAAAATTATTAAATAACTTGAATAAAATACAAGTGTTTTTATTTAAAATATCCTATAATACTTCATTTTCAACAATATAGCTTATTATACTTCTTAAAATATTATTCTATCTTCAAACATCCTTTCCAAAATTTGAAATTCTTTTAAATTAATATTTATAAAAGTTCCACACTTTCAAATAACCATAAAACAAATTTCTATTCTCATTTTCAAAGGAACTTTTCTATCAAAGAATTACTTACTTCCAAAATAATAACTTCCCTTTAAAAAAAATATTATTTTTGTTTCAAAATATTATGTAAAAAAATATTCTCCTTCTTTAAAATCTCAAGCATCATTCAAAGTAGAATTTTCAAAACATTATTACTTTCCAAAAAATATTTTCATATAACACTTCCAAAATCTTTATACTTCTTTCCAAATTTTTGTGTTTAAATGTCTCGCCCTAATGTTTAGGAATCCCTATCGATAACATTGGCCAGACATATCGATCAGAATTCTTAAAGCACTCAACGGACAAATTAACACCAAAATAAATATTATAATACTTTCAGCCATTTTATAAAATCAATTTCATATTTTATTAAATCATATGCTTGTTTGAATAGAAATATTTATTTTCAAATTTCTTATATACATCCAATTCATAAAATATTAATAATAATGGAAATCATCACACAACTTCCATCCATAAAAATAAATAACAAGCATTAAACAACAATACACACAAGTCAAATAAACAAACAAACAAAAGCCATTAGGAAAGCTATCTATCAATTTCTATTGCGCAACTCTGATCACTACTGGATCCTCTTACACCACTCGCATCAGCATAATCTAGAATGGTAAAGTATTTATAATGCAAGGTTCGAATTAGGGTCTTTTACTGCTTCCCTAACCGAACTACTTCACTCATATTCAAGCCACACAAAGGTTTATTCATCACCATCAATGTCGATACTACACGTCGGGCTAATAACTCTTACTTCACTACCTTCCTCAACAACTTCCATTACACACAAGAACAATACATACCGATGAGGTAGAGATAAGGAATATATATATATATATGTATGTATGTATATGTATATGTATATGTATATGTATATGTATATATAGTAGGAAAAATAACAAGTACGTCCCTAGATGATTGCCTTGGTAATCATCGTATACTCTTACTATCCCTTTTAATATAGGGTAATTACCACACATCCAAGAGGAATAGGGACTCTAAAGTCACTCTAAGGCCAAGACTCGTGTCACATATATTCTATATTGTTCTGAACCTGCTCTAATACCAAATTGTAATACCCTACCCCTATACCCATACTATAGAAGAGAATAACTAAATAATCATGTTTGGTAATACAGAGAATGAGGCCTGTTAGGAGTGACCACACGTGAATATTACCTTAGGCTAACACTAATATGTATCTCACATCAGAATATATCAATAATATATATAACCGGTATCGGCACAAAGCAATAAACACGCGATTTAGTAGGACAGAATAATATACAGTACATATAAATGAACATAGAGTCACAGATTGCAGCAGGAAAAATATAACATGTAACAAAATGATACGAAACTGTGACGGTGTATGTTTCACGATGACAATATATACAAGTCAAGTTCATGATACACAATATTTGGCCATCTCATCAAAAAAAAGGAGATCCAAATAGAAAATATACATAGTCATCATCTCAAAATAAGATATAATAAATATATAATGTCTCCTCTAAAGCCTAATCATCCAAAATAGCTAATGTCCCTGTACCAGAAAAGTCTTGGACTGACCCGAGGATTATATAAATAATAAAAAGGGCCAGACTATATCTAAATCCAAGACGAGTTCATAACAATAAACATGGTAAATGATAACCATAGCATAAACACGAAGTAACACAATATCCAACAAAGCACCATACTAATATGTTATGCCACGTATCACAATTATCATCAATGAAATACATATGGTAAGTAAGAACCACGACATTTACAAATAAGGTGATAACAATCAAACCCATCAAAGTCACAACATACCATGGACAAGCATGCGGCATGCCCACAAATATCACCAGTAGAAGAACAAATCACATATCATACCAAATACAAAGGTCAATAATCAAAATATCAATCTTAGCTTACAGCCCGAATGGAAGTGAAGATTTCCGACCATCAAGCTCTAAAATATGAACGAAGAGATGCAAAATCCCAAATAAATAATCAAAGCATCAAATCTCGACTTACATCCCTAGTGGAAGTAATAACTTCTAATTGTTAAGCCATAGAAGACAAAACATGAAATGTGGAACCCAAATAGAACATAAATCCATACAAAATACAGAAATCAATATCCAAAGATCCCATCTCAACTTACGATCCTAATGGAAGTAAATACTTCCGACTGTTAGTCCTAGGAGATAGCAAGAAATACAAATCCTAAATTAAGCACAACTCTTACAAAATATCGAGAACAATATCCAAACAATTATTTCGACCTACAATCCTAATGGAAGTGATAACTTCCGACTATTAGGCCCTCGGGGATATCAAGAAACCCAAACTCAATAAACATTAAAGCTAATCAAATACTAAATGTACAAAAATCATTTATCTTGAACTCTCAACTTAATGGTCCTATGAGATATAAACAACAAATCTTACAAAAAGGAAATCTCACGGCCATAGGCTCTTATGAGAGAATGATAGACAAGCTCCCAACAAGTCTCCAGTGTCATAAATAAACAACACGCAGCTGTCTCGGGTTAGACTAACTTAAATGACAGACTAACATGCAGCCAGTCTCTAATGTCATATGATCATCATCTCTAATGAGGAGATAATATCAAATATCAAAATATAATGGATCTACCTAAGTCATCTAAATGGGAGACCGATGTATCGCATCATTGCTCCAAGAAACGCTAATGACCGTAGCCCATTTCCTACAGTCTCTTAGTTACTCCTAGAATTGTGACACTCATATCCATCGCATGTCATAAATATGATGCAAGACTACGTTGTGCATTGGCCACGACTCCTACTTGCCCTTGGTAACGGATTGTTGGTCCTTAAATGATGTCGGGGCAATGGATCTAATGAGAGAAATAACTCTCATCTTACAAACTCAACAAGGTGACATCACGGATCAGGTGCGCGATCCCGCAATCAGGACCACTAGGATGAATAATTAGCCTATTTGGTGGGTCTAATTAGTGCGCTCTCCATAGTGGCATGAACCCTATGATGTAGATTCCCAACAGATACTGTAAAATATATAAGTCCTAATGAGATTAATAACTAGTATTAAAACTAGTATTCTCGACTCTAGGAGTCTGGATGAGAGTGACAACAACTTGTCTAACCTCGATAAGTCTTATTAAGTGATAACCGATACTCTCAACTCGATAAGTCCTAATGAGAGCCACATCAAATACTCTCGACACTAGGAGTCCTGATAAGAATGACTGTTCTCGACTATATGGGTCCTGATTAGAGCATCACAACATAATAATTCCTCGACCACTAGCCCTAAGAGTAAATAATAATATACTCGACTAGTTAGTCCAAAGAGGATAAATTTATAAATCCCAACATGTCTCCAACTTGTAGCCCTTGGGGAGTAATATAACTCTCAACTACTAAACTCCAAGGAGTCACCTCTAGATGATATCACAAATTCCTAACCCATCTTCGGAATATAAGTGACATATACTTATCAACAGTAATCGAACAAGTATTACTTGAGTGTCCCATACCACCCAGTATTACTTGAACGTTTACTAAAAGCTAGTAAACTACACTCACCAAACAACAAATACTCTATAATATGAGTGTTACCGAGCGTCCCGTACCAGTCGGTACCACTAATCCATTTATTCAACATTCTCATTATGTAGAGTTAAACAAAATACAAATATCCACATAAATCGATTTCAAATCAAACCATATATAAAAAGGGGTTTATAATTCACAACTCTAAAAGTTCATTTAACTATTTGTGATAAATCTCCAATAAATTAATTTCGAACCACTAATTATATAAAAAGGGGAATATATTTCAAAATTCTTAAAAATAAGTTTATATAATCAATAATCCTCATATTAAATTACTTTTAAATCCTTTTTATTAAATATATACAATTTTCAAGTGGATTTCCCTTTCGAAAATATTATTAAAACCCTAATTTATACTTATAAAAATTTCATACATTCAATTACTCTTGAAAATCTCTATTTTCATTTAAAAAAACTTTTATTTCCAAAACAATTACCAACAAATCATTTTTATTTCTCAACAACTGTTCTTTATTTATAAATATACCAAAGCTTTCAAAATTTCTTTAAAATAAAAAAATCAATTGGATATCAAAAATATAAATCATGGGGCAAAATTCTCAAAAATCATTAACCAATCATCAATAAAAAAATTATTGTTTAGCACGAATCGTATTTCATCGAATTTCGAGAATCCATACAATACACACACACATATAAAAAGTAATAACCCGCCTTTTAGATCCTCAGAAGTCGACACTAATACATTTGCGGTATTCACATGTCGAACATCCAAGTGCTGGAAAGATGGATTATTGGGGGGGAAAGAAAGAGAAGGAAGAACATAATCTCACAAAACGTGACAAGTAATCTATAATATCATAATGAACTTTACAAAAGGAAATTTTTTATATACATACATCAATTTGAGTATAATTATCCTATCATCAGACCCTGGACAGTTATAACAACCTGTCCTTACAATTTCTGATAAATACAGACAAGAACAAATAGCGAAAGATAAATATACGAGAATACGTTTTGGAGGATCCAGCTCGTCTTTTGATGCTCTAAAGTGTCTAGCTAAATATGGAAAATATGCTCGGGCTGACCCGAGCAATATAAGAAAAATAACGTGTGGATTATTCTGGTAAAACCAGCGTGAGAAACACAATCAAATAGATTCTTAATGTTTATAGAAACTTCTAGAAATAAAGGTATATTGTAATACCACACCGCATATAAACACGGACGGGTTTTTACCTTACGATAACCAAATCGTTTTATAGAAAATCTGGTGATATTGCAATAATGTCTAGGGTAAAAGAAATATTAATCATAGCTGAAATTGTTACATTAATTAAATTTTAGCATAATAGGTATATAGCTAAATCCGAAGGCATGGATTGGAGAATGGATTCCAACATGACAAGGTAAGAGTCTACCTTCGTACAGTACACCTCTAGAGATAATGTACCGAGGCTGCATTAATTTGCACCTCTATTACTCAGGACTAGCCTATCCTTTCTGGATAGTACCGAATATGATCACCCCCCTCGGTTTTCCTTGACAAACCGGCTCCGTGGCCACAAACATACATAATCCATAAATAAATGTCATGATCTAGATATAGGTAGTGATCATAACTTAATGGGAGTGACTTACATAGCCCTGCGGCACGTCCCTGCTTTAGTTATTTATCGGTTGTGAGGCCTGAGGCTACGTTTTAACTTTTAGCAAATCCCACTTGGAATGCTAACATCGTCCCCCAGGCAAAAATGCAGTGTCAGCATTCGTCCCTACAAGTTTGTTCCGGGACTGAACAAAACCGAAAGCACTACTTCTACTACATCCTTTTTGGAATCACCCTCGAGATTAGTAGCGAGCAGCACTTTCACTTCAAAGAACTCCGTCTTCGATCATCTTCAAGATATCTCCAATTCGAACGCTAATGTAGTTCGAAGTGGTTTTTAGATAATATATCTGATCGCAGTCTCTCTGATCCGACAACGATAGTTATAGTAAACTCAACCTTGGTTCTTTTGGAAATAATCAGACAATATATAAGAGAGGAGATCACCTTCTAACCATTTAAGTTGACGGATTTCTTATCACTTGTCCTAGGTGAATAAAATGAGATTTATACGCACGGTATAACATCATCGAAGATGACTACGCCACATAATCCCTGTGTTTCTTCTAGATACTTCCAGAGTAAGATTTGGTCATGATTTTGACAATCGATTATTTAACTATCAAATAAATAAACAATCAAACATAGATTTAATTCCATATAGGATCCACTAAATGTAACGACCCGTAATTTTACCACATTGAAAATGGAATATTTAATTTATTTAAATATTTAAATGTAGAATTTTCAATCATTAAACAATCATGTTTTATATGATAAATAAGAATGGTAAACTTATTTTTGATATTGAACAAAGGTTTTGGATTTTCATTGTAAAATTGACAAAAGTCGGATTCTGATAAAGTAGGATAAATATTCGAGAAATTTGTTTCAAAGGGTAAATAATTATTTTTAAATATATATAATCCATATCAAACTCATTTGACAATAATAGTAATTAATTTATAATGGTTCGATAAATATATAAAACTTGTTTTATAAAAGTTGATAAATTTCGTCGCATATCGATAAATCGATGTCGTATTTTTACAAATAGATTTGGATATTGTTTTATATTATTTTAAAAGTCAAATATACTTACATGAATAAATAGTTTAACAGAAACGTCAAAATGTGACCGGAAAATGTTTTGTCGAAAATCAACGTTTTGTTCAAAATAAGTTGCCGCAACATTGTCGCATCTTTGTTAACAAGTTTTAACATATATATTACACATTTTAATAACTAAACATGTTAACTTTTACTATATATAATTATAAAACTTCTAGAAGTCATTAGTAAAAGTAAGTAAGAATTAACAAAAGTAAGAAAATGTAAACATCAAATCAATATCACATCAAAAGTCAACATAATTATTATTTTACTTAGTTTAGTTCTTAAGGGATTAGGACATAAAGTAAGGATGTGAAAGGTTTAAGTGTTGAAAAAGTGGAGGTTGCTTTAGGTTGAAGTAAGGATAGTTTGGTAATTCGGTAAGAGGTTATTTTGGTAAATTTACCACTTATTTCTTTTTCTATAAATACCCACCTCCTTCTTCACTTTCATTCACACTTCTTCTTCTTCTTTTCTCAAGCTTCTTCACCTTTTTCCTCTCCTATTTAATAGATTCCAAGCCATAGAAAAAAATTAGAAAGAAATAATGTCAAAATATTTACAAAATATTTAAAAGAAATCAATGTTCATTCTCTTCAAATAAAACTCATCTTTTCTCCATATTTTACCTCTTCTTCTCTTGACCATAACTTCTTCAAAACAGAACCAAAATGCAAAATTATTTTTTCAAATTATATATTTTTCCAGTGGCTACAACTTTGATGTTGACCACTTTGTCTCATTCTAATCTTAACTATTTCAAAAATCCACTTCTTTCTAGTGCATTCTCTGGCCCAGTTTTTGAGACAGAGAATAACCCATTTTGTTTTGATCATAACTTGATCATAACTGATCCAAATTAAGAAATTCCTTTTCTCAAATCATATAAAATTTTTGTGGATACAACTTTCATGTAGAGCACTTCTTTCAGTTTTGAGTTTTTCTATACCTGAAACTTAATTCTTTGAAGTGCATTTTAGGGCTTCATTTTTGTCAATCCGACAATACCTCTTCTTCATTCTATCATATCTTCCTCAGAAAAACTCGGTTCAAATGATTACTATTTTTAAATTCAAGAGAAAAGAATTTTCAATTACTTTTAGTTAATAACTTTCCTAAATTTCGAGATTTAGAGGGCCTAAAACCAGATACAAGATAACCTATTTTTCGGATCTAAATCTTGAGAATTCAAGTTCAAAGCTCTACCGCTCCGCCTCTACACTTTCGGCCAACCTCCATATCAAGCCTTGAACGAGCTATTAGAAGGAAGAATATGTTGTTTGCTAGTGTTTAAATGGAGTATGGATTAATTAGTGAAGTGTTTGTTGATTAGAATGTTGGTAGTAAATTAATCGCTTTGGTTTTTGGTGATAAACTCTATTTAATATCTATATCTATATATATATATATTCATTTTTGATGATATGATATGATTTCTATAGATGCTTATATATGCTTTTATCATCAATTTTTGATTGTTTGATATGATTGTTAAATTGTTTTACCAAGTCACGTTAATACACGTCGATAAGCACAAAGGAAATCACTTTCCTTTTGAAAATGAAATAGTGTATATGGAATGCTTAAACTTTATGGAAATAGTTTTAAAATGAGTTAGAAATGTTTTATAAACATTAAAATATGTTTAAAGAAATAAAGAAAGAAAATCAAGATTTCATCTTGTATATTTTGAAATATGTCCAAAATAATCTTCCAGAAAAATCGCGCTTTTGTAGTAAAGTGACCAAAGTTTAAAATTGATATTTTAAATGTTTTAAAAATATGAAATAAATTATAAAAATATTTTAAAATGTTTTAAAAGAGATTTAAGTTTAAAATATGGATTTCTAAATGATATAAAAGTCGTTTTGAAGAATATAGCTTTTAAAGCACTATTTGCAACACTTTTCGCAACGTTTTTCGCAGAAGTTTTAAATAACTTTTGAAATGTAGTTTTAAACTTAACAATTCTTTCCTAAATCTTTTGTGAATGACTTATAAAGAATAATTAAGTAATTTAAAGATGATTTGGAAGTTTTAATAAGAGTTTGAATAAATGGTTAAAAGAAATTGTTTATAACACTTAAACAATAATTGAAGAATATTGAATATAATAACAAATTGAGTATGCGGAAACGACTAGTACATTTTTCCCGCATGTGAGATCTAGAAGATAAAACAATGTGTTTAACTAAGGTTAGGAATGGAGCAACCAGTGCCCTGAACTTACTTGGCCTATATTTTCTCTTCTTAGGCGAGAGGTGGAACATATCGAAAGGAAAGCCCGGATGCTCTAAAAGATCATATTTAAGTTTTTCCAAGATAAAAAGAAACAAATTTTGAATGTTAATTAGCCACTTGACATATTTTTATCGATGATTGGTACGAAGGAAATGGGATCGGATTTGGGTGATTCCTATCCGAAAAACCCTTCAAACTAATTTTCGAAATAAAACATATTGCAGACAAAGATCATTGAAAACAAAGAACTTCATGATGTAGGATTACTTGCCACTGGTCCCTCGAGGTGAAATTTACCATACCTAGGGTGGCAGTAGTGCTCTGTTATGAAAATCTTCGATTTGCAAGGATATTATATGAAGTTAAGAAATAAATCTTTGATTTAGATTTAATGAATGATTTGGGAATATTTTCCCTAAGTTAAAAATTATAACTTGAATATAAGAAATCTTTGATTAAGATTTAATGAATGATTTGGAAATGTTTTCCTAAGTAAAAGATGAATTGATTTGGAATTGTTCTAAGATAAGATAAAAAGAAAGGTAAATAAACCAAATAATTTGATAAATGAGGCTTAAGGATTCCATATACTCATGAAAAGAAAATGAAATAAATTGAAAAGAATATATCTAAGAAAGATATTTGATTAAATGGAAAGATAAAGTAATTGATTTATGATTGATAGTCACATATGAACTTAACATCTTTCAACGATAATTTGCTTCGAAGGAACTGGGGCTGGATTTGGGTGATTCCTATCTGAAAACCACTTCTAACTAATTTACGTTTCGAAGTAAAATATGTTGAAGACATTGGTATTATGATTTTCATAGTGAAGAATTGCTTATTGATCATTTGGGGATAAACTCCCAATATACTTATAGTAGCAGTGGTTTCTTCATTATGAAACATCCAATGCAAGGACTATTCGCTACTGATCCTAGGGGTGATTCCCAAAACAAGATGTGGTAGGAAAGTACCTTCGGTTTCGTTCAGTCCCAGAATGAACTTGTATGGAAGAATGTCTGACCTTGCATTCTAAATCACATTGTGTGATCACAATACAATGTATATCAGTTGGTGGCGAAGAAGCCAACTTCTCTTAGCTTAACACCCTTTCCCAAGACATTCGAACTAGGGAAGTTATACGTTTGTAGAAATCAGTCGTGTGAATATGGAATGGCAATGTGGCATTCAAAGTGAAAGAACATGTGCTATGTGAAAAGGTAATCATTGCCTCAAGCCTCATCAACCGGAAATGACCGAAACAGGGTAGATGTAGCAAGGCTAGGTGGGTCATTCCCATCTATGTATGATCATCCCCTTCTAGACATATTTCTTCCCGCTATGACGTTCGGGATGTAAATTAATGTGGTTTGTATGCTAGAGCACGCTCCGATAAAGGTCGGTAATGACCGGGGATGACATATTCGGTACAATCTAGTTATAGAGGTAGGCCGGTCTTGTATTGGTAGAGGAGCTTTGTGATGGTTCCTCGGGACATCCATCTAGAGGTGTACCCATCGGAAGGTAGTCCCTTAACCTAGTCATTTGTATGGAAATCCATTCTCTAATAAGAAGCCTTTACGAGTTTGATTGTAGAACCCACTTTGTGGCTAATATGCTGGAATTTAATCAATGCAACAATTTCGGCTAAGATTAATAAGTTTATTGCAAATGTTTTCAAAGAATGTCATTAAAAATAATATCAAATGTTTTGATATATAAAAGTGTTTTGGTTATTTTAAGGTAAAAACCTGTATGTGTTTATGTGTAGGTGTGGTCTTATGAGATACTCTTTCTTTTCAAAGGATTTTATTTCCAAGGCTGATATATGACACTGTCATTTATTATTGAGTTTTTCTCACGCTAGTTTATCAAACCTGATCCGGGTATTTTCAATACTCGGGTCAGATCCGAGTTGTTTCAGGTTTAGTTAAAGTCGGTTGGAATTTTCCAGAGGAGAGCGGGAGATATTCATCTACGTATGGACGTATTCTATTATCCGCTGCAGTTGTTTGATATTTGTCAGCATTTGTAAGGACAGATGTTTATAACTGTCCAAGCTGAATTTGGTTAGACTCTGATATATGTATTTTAAAAGTTTTCTGCTGTAAAAATTATTAATATTATATATTATTACATTCGTGTGAGATTCTATTCTGTCTATTTTCTTTATTACCCTTAATAATCCATTCTTCCGTGCAATTTGGGTCGGACATGTGTGGTTTATTGTCGACTTAAAGGGTACGGAATTGTGGGTCGTCACACTAAGCCTCCTTAATAAATCTCTATTTATTTAAAAACTTTAATTATTTCTAAAATATTTATATACTTATCTCACCGGTATAAGTATACATTTTCAAACCCTTTACTTTCCATATTTGGGAAACTTTAACATATACTTATATGGTGGTATAAGAATATTCACAAAAACCATTTAAGAAAAGATTTCTTATTTTCAAAATCCTATTAATTGGATCAAAACACTTTCTTTTTAAAACACTGATTATTATGAAGCCAAATCACTAATCCTTCGGTGTTAAGTGAGGAAAAGGCTTCCATACCACCAAAATTAAGAAGGACTATTTATTAGATTCATAAACTTAACTTCTGTGCAAGTTGTTCAATTCATATAAACCAATGTTTTTATAACCCAGAAACCCCTTATCCAAATTCCAAGATCTTTTCCAATTTGTTTCTTTGACAACCCTTTTATTTTCAACATAATTCTCTTTATAAAACACTTAATCTCTTTCAACACCTTTTATTTAATAAATTGATTTATTTTTAAAAAACAGTTAATGAATAATTTATTAAGTTTAAAACATCATTAGAAAATAATAATCTTACCTTAGATCATAATTAATACAAAATTAATAAACTTAATCATTATTAAATAAATGATTTATTAACTTAAACCATTATTAATAAATGCTTAATAAATTTTCAAAAACAGTAAATAAGAATAATTAACTAACTTAAAATATCATTAACAAAATAATTAAATAATTTAAAATAAATAAATAACTTTAAAACAACTTTAACAAATATAATTAAACAACATTCGATTTTAAAACATCATTAAGAAATAATTGGTTATCTTTAAATATTATAATTTTAAAACAATATTAACTTAACCCCTTTCATTAAAGAAAATATTTTACTTCAAATAACCTATAGTCCAAATAAAACCAAATCAAAATCCAATTCTTTTCCAAAATTTGAACAGAGGCTCAACGACCACATTGGCACTTAGACAAGTTACCATTATTTTCAGTTCAACAATCCAGATCATATCACTGGTATTTACATAAGCAAGAATATGTAAATAAAATTAAAAATAAACAAATGACAGATAACACATCATCTGTTTAAGTCAACTGATAAATTAATAAGTGTCTAAATTTATAAAATAGCAGAATAGGGAATTATTCTGCTAAAAGATGTCTAATAAGACCTATTAAATTTAAATATAACATAACGGGGTTTTATTCTGCTATCAAAATGTCAGTGATAAATTATAATCACGAAATGGTGGAATTATTTTCTACAACTGTAAATTTAACAGTATTTTAAACTTCTACAAAACTATTGAACGCTTGTACAGATGTGTTCTGTTAGCTGATATGAACCCAGTATCGAAATCCGTGGGTTCAACAGACTTCGATTGGATACGTACAAATTTATTGAATTTTAAACATTTAAAAACTTAAAAATTTAATTTACTAATTCTTAATTCCAATTGGGCCCAAAGCCCAAAACCCAAACCAACCCTATTTCCTTCTTTCCAAACACCCAAGTACCAAAACACAGCTCCTAAATTCAAACTTTCACAAAACCCAATTGGTGTCATATGGTGCACCGTCGTGCAATCGTGCATGTGCACTGACACTGCACGCTACCGACCAATGCCACGACCCCTCCCCCAAGTCCGCCTCACCATGTTTTCCTCCACCGACCCATCACCGTGCCCTTCCATGACCCACAACCCAATATGACTCATCCATCCCCAAAACGCACACGTCCATATTTTTAAATCCTCCCATATATCAAGCCTGCTACGCCTTCCATAGCCCACGCCCAACCTCGCTACCACCTCCAGTAGGACCGCCAACCTCCTACCTTCCTCCAAGCAAGGGCCGAAATCATAGGCGCCACACAATGCTGCCACGACCTCGATTCCTAGAACCAAAAAAACCAAACTGCCTAAAC
Source organism: Allium fistulosum (assembly GCA_030737815.1). Taxonomy (NCBI): domain Eukaryota; kingdom Viridiplantae; phylum Streptophyta; class Magnoliopsida; order Asparagales; family Amaryllidaceae; genus Allium; species Allium fistulosum. The sequence goes on along the minus strand of CM060908.1, from coordinate 145,771,782 downwards.
CCTAAATCAATCTTGACCGTGCATCACATATCACCGCCCACCTTGTGACCGCTACCATAGCTCCATCACGTCCTCAAGTTGCTCCACCTCCAACCATTCGTCCCCTCACCACTTAGATTGCTAGAAATCAATTTTTAACCCAAATCCATTTAAATAACAACCTCGACCCATTCACACCACTATAAATCATGCGAATAGCTCATAAGATCTTAATTTGATGATACAAACACGATGGTATATGCCATTCGTCGATTCATGATCGACAAAAACAGGACAAAGTTTGACCACTTACTGTAATTTATAGTTTTCTCCCAACCTACTCAATTAAAAAACCTGAAACTAGTTTAAAAAAAGACTAACTTGATGACGAACAACTTTCCAGTTGGTCGTACAAGCTAATTCTCAATGGTTTAGGTGATATTGATATTTGAAATCTAGAAATGGAAGGGTTTCTACATGATTTTCAAAAAACAGTAAGTATATGTTGTTTCATGCAAGTAATAGTAAAATTATTTTCTTATTCACAAATCAAAATTAGAATTTTTTTAAACTATTGTCTAAAACATAAAAGAAATTTTTAATACCATTCAACCAAACTATAAAATTTTCAACATTTACATCATATAAATCAAACAAATAGATATGAAAATTTGAGAATCTCACCTTGATCAACTGTTGCAAAAATCCAAGAAAATCTTGTTTTTAAACCAAAATGATGATTTTTTTTCTTTTCTTTAATATTCTTGAGTGAAAACTAAAAAGATGAACATGGGGATAAATGAGCTAAGTATGGAATAAGAAAATGGAATAGTGAATGTTTATATAAAAAGGTTACACTATTTTTTAAAAATAAGAAAATCAAGTTGAAAATGCTCTTTTCACTCTAACATCGTTTCATAACCATTCAAGTACATAGCATACGGAAACACCTTGGGTATTAGAGTGTGTTTAAGTCCTTTAGTTCACTTAGTTACTTAAGGAATCTTAGGTCATTTCAAGTTTAAAATTTTTATTGTATTTTTATCCTTTTACTATCCTTATCTACTCATTCCCTTTTTTCACTTCAAAATGGAATGTTTTTCTTTTAAAAATGTAAATATGAGTTTTAAAACATATAAAGGGTATTTACAAATTTCTATACTTGTCGTTCGATAAAAAGTTAAAAATCTGAAAAACGGGTTTCGGTCGGATTTTTTGTCTTCTATCGAACTATTTTTTATGTAAACTAAATTCAAAAATTAATTTTCTAATATTATTTTAAATTTAAAAGAGAGTTATTACTTATTAAAACTATAAATTGAATATTGAAATTGAATTAAATATTCACAGATTAAAATGTCAAAATTTCGATTCATTACATTCTCCCTCTTTTAAAAGAATTTCGACCCCAAAATTTCACCACAATCCAAACTCAGAAAGAAATAAGCCCTCTTAACATACTTAACATTTTCCATAAGCCTGTATGCGGTATACAGATCATCCATATGGAATATCCAATTTGATCATACTCGAACACATAACTTCTCTTCCGAACTAGTATCGCTCACCCGACTTCCCTAGTGCGGACTCTAATCAGGCTCCTTCATTAGGAACCTCCGTTCTCCTTGCATAGATATATACTACGACATAAAACTTGGTTCTATATCAAAACCCTCACCAAGTGTTTGCCGTTAAGAATCGAGTGATAGCTCCTTATTTGGAACGGTGTGAAACACCTTAAAGTCATGTACTCGAATCTTGGATCAACAACTATGTGAAAAGAAAAATGATCTACGTTCAACTTACGTACTTATTGTATTAATATCAATTTATTTTTCTGTTAAAATTATTTATAAAAGCATTTCAATAACCACCGCTTAAGATTAACTTGTATAATTTTCTACTACATCTTGAGAGTATATATCCCAATCTAGTTTAAACTTTTCCCATTTTGAATTTATTAAGTAAACTCAAAATCTGAATACCTCCATGTTGAAATGAAACTATATATTTTAACTATAGAAAATATACAAATAGCCTGAGTAAACCCAAATGATACTAGTTAACTATGTACTACTAAATAATATCATACGTTCCATTATCTAGAAGGTAATACTTAGGAGAAGTGTTTACCATCCGAATCGTTTTCTTATTTTTTAGTTATGTTCTGACCACTCGAACTAGTAAACATAAAAATATTTCTTTTATTTAAAAGTCCTTTTTTAAACAATATTTTACATATTTCCAAACTAATAATTTTAAAACATCAATTGCCAACCTGCTTTGGGTTCGTTCGAATTTGAACTTGTTTCGATCGTACAATGATAAAGAGAATAATTTAGTAAGTGCACTACAACGTTCGCCTAAGCAAACATCTTATCATCACTTAGAAGATTATTCAGATTACCACAAAACTAATCAAGACTCATTTCCTGAACCAACCAAAAGAATACCCTTACATGAAAATTTTCTTTTCCAAAATATTTATACTTCAAAATATTTTCAAGTAAAACTACTACTATTCTAAAAAACATTTGAAATAATAATATATTTATTTCCTTTTGTAAATCAAATCATGCTTTTGGGATTGAATCAAAATTTGTTTATCAAAACAATTCTACAACAAATTGCTATGGTAGCATTTCCTCACTTAGAAACTCAAAAATGAACACCGATGATGCTACAGTCATCACCGGAATTATTTTCTAGCGGCAGAAGTGAGTTCATTGCTTTCTATCCCCTTAAAAAATCCCATAGAAATATTTCTATTTATAAATACTTTCAAATAGTACTACTATTATTCTTTCTAAAATCTTGAACACCATTTTTCTAAAGCAGTGGGATTCAAGTCCTCAAAATTTTTACTTAAATCCTTTTTATTTATAAGCCACATTCTTATAAATCAATTTTATAAAATCAACTTCTTTATACAAAATCATTTCGAAAGTATTTATTCCCAAAATATTCTAGCTTTCTTTTAATGAATATCTTTTATTAAAATCCAATTTTAACCCAACATTAATATCGAACTCCCTTTAGTCAAATTGTGAAACTTATTTCACAAGGTTTTCATTTCAATGTTCCTAAATTTTCTACCCAACCCATATTGTAGAAAGATAAATTACTCATAAATTAACAAACAATACTCTATGCCCCAAAACTGGACGAGCAAGACTAATCAAACCCTAAATGATAAAAAATTAATATTATCATTTCCTAACAAACAAAAACATCAAAAAGAACTATATTAATTTTTGAAAATCATTCTTTTATACATAAAATATGATCCTAGGTAAAATTATTTCATTTACCGATTTGAAAATAATATTGCGTTGGCAAGTATTTAGGAATCTTTATCTATAATGTTAGCCAGACGCATTGATCAGAATTCATAAACCACTCAACAGATCAATTAACACAATGTAAAACATTTTTATATCATTAACAAATATGCGCTCTTATATATACACTCAAACTTATTCTAGGGTGTTACTAACCCTATCTCTAATGAGTCTACCCCACCAGGGCCAAGGTTCTCGCTTAACCTAAGCTCTGATACCACTGTAACAACCTGCCTTTTCGATCCTCAGAAATCAACACTAATACATCCGCGGTATTCACGTGCAAAACATCCAAGTGCCAGAAAGACAGATTATTGGGGAGAAAGAAAGAATAGACAGAATATAATCTCATAAAACGTGACAAGTAATCTATAATATATCAATGAACTTTGCAAAAAGAAAACTTTTATATACATACATCAATCGGATTACAATTATCCTATCACCAGACCATGGACAGTTATAACAACCTATTCTCACACTTTCTTATAAATATAGATAAGAACAAACAACAGAAGATAAATATACGGGAATATGTCTTGGAGGATCCAGTTCGTCTCCTGAAGCTCCAAAGTGCCCAACTAAATCTGAAAAATATGCTTGGGCTAACCCGAGCATTAAAAGAAAATTAATGCCCGGATCAGTTTGGTAAAACTAGCATGAACAATCAAATTGATTCTTATTGTTTATAAAAACCTTTCAGAAATAAAGGTATCTTGTAAGACCACGTTGTACATAAACACGGATGGGTTTTTACCTTACGATAACCAAACCATTTTATAGAAAACCTTGTGATATTGCAATAATGTCTAGGGAAAATAAATAATGATCATAGCCAAAATTGTCACATTAATCAAATTCTAGCATAGCTGGTATACAACTAAATTTGAAGGCACTTATTGGAGAATGGATTCCAACATGACAAGGTAAGGGTCTACCTTCCATAAAGTACACCTCTAGAGAAAATGTACTGAGGCTAGCTTAATTTGCGCCTCTGCTACTCGGGACCGACCTACTCGTTCCTGAATAGTACCGAACATGATCATTGACCCTACCCCCTCCCCCTAGTTGTCCCAAACAAACCATTTCTGTGGCCACAAACATACATAATCAATAAATAAATGTCGATCTAGATATAGGTGATGATCATATCCTAATAGGAGCGACCCACATAGCCTTGCAGCCTGATTTAGTAATTTACCAGTTTTGAGGCTTGAGGCTATGTTTTACCTTTTAGCAAATCGCACTTGGAATGCTAACACTGCCCTCTGGGAAAAAAATGCAATTCCAGCATTCATCCGTACAAGTTTGTTCTGTGACTGAACAAAACCGTAGGCACCACTTCTACTACATCATTTGGAATCACCATCAGGATTAGTAGCAAGCAGCCCTTTCACTCCAAAGAACTCCATCTTCGATCATTTTCAAGATATCTCCAATTCAAATGCTAATGCCGGTTCGAAGTGGTTTTCAAATAATATATCTAATCCCGGTCTCTCCGAACCGAAAATGATAGTTCCGGTAAACTTAACCCCTGTTCTTTTGAAAATAATCAGACAATACATAAGAGCGGAGATCACCTCCTAACCGTTTAAGTGGACGGACTTACCATTTGTCCTAGGAGAATGAAATGAGATTTATACACATAGTACACATCATCGAATATGACTGTGCCATATAATCCCCGTTTTTCTCCTAGATATTTCTAGAGTTAGATTTGGTCGAGATTTTGATAGTCGGTTATTTAATTTTCAAATAAAAAAACAATCAAACATAGATTTAATTCCATATAGGATCCACTAAGCCATATTAATAAATCTCCATTTGTTAAATACTTTAATTATTTTCTAAAATAATTATATACTTATCTCATCGGTACAAGTATACATTCTCAAACCCTTTACTTTCCATATTTAGGAAACTCTATCATATGCTTATATAATGGTATAAGAATATTCACTGAAATCATTTAAGAAAAGATTTTTTATTTTCAAAATCCTACTAATTGGATCAAAACACTCACTTTTTGAAACACTTATGATTATGAATTCAAATCACTAATCCTTCGGTGTTAAGTTGGGAAATGGCTTCCATACCACCAAAATTAAGAAGGACTATTTATTAGATTCATAAACTTATTTTTTGTGCAAGTGGTTCAATTCATATAAACCAAAGTTTTTATAGCCCAAAAACCCCTTATCCCAATTTCAAGGTTGATAAATGCTATTGTTGATAAATGATACAAAATTAATAAACTTAATCACTATTAAATAAATGATTTATTAACTTAAACCATTGTTGATAAATGCTTAATAGATTTTCAAAAATAGCAAAATAAGAATAATTAACTAACTTAAAATATCATTAATAAAATAATTAAATAACTTTAAAATAACTTAAAATAAATAATTAATTTTAATACAACTTTAATAAATATAATTAAACAACTTTCAATTATAAAACATTATTAATAAATAATTGGTTATCTTTAAATAATATAATTTACAATAATATTAACTTAACCCTTTTACTAGAGAAAATATTTTACTTCAAAATAATTTATAGTCCAAATAAAACCAAATCAAAATTCTAATTCTTTTCCAAAATTTGGACAAAGGCTCAGCGACCACATTGGCACTTGGACAAGTTACCATTATTTTTCAGTTCAATAATCTAGATCATGTCACTGATATTTACATAAGAAATAGATGTGTAAATATAATTCACAGTTAACAAATGACAGATAACATGTTATCTGTTGAAGTCAACAGACAAATCAATAAGTGTCCAAATTAATAAAATACCAGAATGGGGATTTATTCTGCTAAAAGATGTCTAATAAGACCTATTAAATTAAATATAGTAGAACGAGGTTTTATTCTACTATCAAAATGTCGGTGATAAATTATAAGTACGAAGCGGTGGAATTATTTTCTACGGCTATAAATTTAACAATATTTTGAACTTCTACAAAACCGTGAACGCTTGTACAGATGTGTTCTGTTAGCTGATACTAACCCAGTGTCGAAATCAACGGATTCGACGGACCTTTGTTGGATACGTACGAATTTGTTAAAGTTTAAACATTTAAAAACTTAAAATATTAATTTACTAATTCTTAATTCCAATTTGGCCCAAAGCCAAAAACCCAAACCAACCCTACTACCTTCTTCCCAAATAGCCAAGTACCAAAACAGAACTCCCAAATTCAAACTTTCACAAAACCCAATTGGAGCCAAATACTTAAAGTGCACCACCGTGCACTCGTGCATGTGTACCGACACCACACGCCGCCGACCAATGCCACGACCCCACCCCCAAGTCTGCCTCACCATGTCCGCCTCGCCTGACCTATCACCGTGCCCTTCCATGACCCACAACCTAATATGACCCATCCATCCCCAAAACGAACACGTCCATATTTTTACATTCTCCCATATATCGAGCCTATCGTGTCGCCCATAGCCCATGCCCAACCTCGCCACTACCTCAAGTAGGACCGCCAACCTCCCACCCTCCTCCAAGCAAGGAGCGAAACCCCATAGCGCCATACATCGCTGCTATGACTTGATTCCCGAAAAAAAACTACCTAAACCTTAAATCAACCTTGATTGTGCACCACAGGCCACCTCCCACCTTTCGAACACTACCATAGCTCCACTATGTCCCTAAGTTGACCTCCAACCGTTCGGCCCCTTACCACCCAGATCGGCAAAAATCGATTTTTAACCCAAATCCGTTCAACTAACAACCTCAACCTAATCACGCTACTAGAAATCATGTGAATAGTTCCTAAAATCTTGATTTGACGATACAAATACGATGGTATAGGCCATCATCTATTCGTGATCGACCAAAACCCGATAAAGTTTGACCACTTACTCTAATTTACAGCTTTATCCCAACCTACTCGATGGAAAACCTCAAAACTATTTAAAAAAAAACTAGACTTGATGATGAACAACTCTCCAGTTGGTCATACAGCTAATTCTCCATGGTTCGAGTGATAATGATTTTCAAATCTAGAAATGGAAGGATTACTACATGATTTTCAAATGACAATAAGTATATGTTGTTTCCCATAACTAACAATAAACTTTTTTTTAATTTACAAATCAAATATTGATTTTTTTAAATTATTATCTAAAACATAAAAGAAATTTTTAACACCATTAAACCAAACTATAAAATTTTCAACATTTACTTCATATAAAATCAAACAAATGATATGAAAATTTGAGAATCACACCTTGATTAACTATTGCAAAAATCCAAGCAAATCTTGTTTTTAAACCAACATGATGAATTTTTTTACTTTTCTTTAATATTCTTGAGTGAAAACTAAAAAGATGAACTTGGAGATAAATGAGCTAAGTATGGAATAAGCAAATTGAATAATGAATGTTTATATAAAGAGGTTACTCTATTTTTTTTTAAAATAAGAAAATCAAGTTGAAAATACTCTTTTCACTCTAACATCATTTCATAACCATTCAAGTACATAGCATATGGAAACACCTTGGGTATTAGAGTGTGTTTAAGTCCTTTTATTCACTTAGTTACTTAAGGAATCTTTGGTCTGTTTGCACCAAAATTGGTCACAAACACCCAATTGTCGATAAAAGCAACAGTTCACACTCACAGATTACAGATAACAAGTATGTAGAGAATTAAAAATGAAGAACACTCAGAAAATTCAAAGGAAAGAAGTAAAGAACACAGAGTTTATAGTGGTTCGACAATCCGGCCTACATCCACTTTGAAGTTGATGATTTTATTGATGTTTGTTTGCTGACTACAACGAGTTGCAACTGATTATAACAGCAAATTTCGAGTACAATGATGGTTCATGCAGAGTCTGGACGTAGAAGAATCAATAGTCCTTTTTCTATAGACTTTGGCATGCTATTTATAGGCCTAGGCTGCAAATATCTCGCTCGGATCTCGGGAGACCTCTTCTGGCACGTCATGGGCCCATGCAATCGATCCCATGCGATTTTGACTCGATCCGTGATCGATACAAATGAATTTTGTGTCGATCAAGATTTTTCCCGATCGAGTCGAGATCGATCATGAACATTCTTTAGGTTGTACGCAAGCTCCTGTGAAAATTTGGTGGCATTTGGACTTGTAGATTGAGAGTTATGATCGATCCAAGTTGTAGTTTGTATGAAGGCTGAAGCGTTTGTATCCATCAATTCGTCTCCATCTCTCTGTATCTATCTGCTTCTTCGTGTCCATCCCATTCGCATCGATGATGTGGCTTGGAAACCCAAGGTAGATCCATTTTTGATGCCGAGTTGACCGCTCCCTCATTCAAACACATTCCCTTCGTATCGATCTGAGATGCTTATTTCGCATCGATGGTTTGATGCCCTCTTCGTATCCATCAATCAATCCCTCTTCGTATCGATCCTCTGTATATGTCCTTCATATCCGTCTTGTGCCGCAGCCTTCGTATCGATCCAGTACCATATTCCTCGTATCGATCCCATGTTTCGATCGATACGAAATGCATCGATATGAAGACTGATCGATCCAAACCAAATGCCAAGCGCACACGCTAGTCCTAATCCGTATCCATCCTGATAACGATCCATATCCATGCAGATCGATACGAAAGTATCGAGTACACACCTGATCGATACGAAAGTATCGATTCTAAGTAAACAGCAAAGCCCATATGGATCGATACGAACTATATCGATACGAATTGATTTCCCATGAATATTAATCCATCCATAACTCGAGCATACGAACTCCGATTGACCTGAGATTCGAAGCGTAGCCTTTCCTGGCCTTGTTCATCATTCCCAATTGATTCTGTCTCGATTGGAGGTCGGTCAAATTTTGATGATATCGATCGTAGCCTTGTTTCCAAACCTGATATCCATCCTTTCCAGCCAATTTGTTGATATCCAGGCTTTGACCAAAAGGCGGGATAACAAGGTCATTTCAAGTTTTAAAATTTAAATATATTTTTATCTTTTTACTATCCTTATCTACTAATTCCCTTTTTTCACTTTAAAATGGAATTTTTTTTCTTTTTAAAATGTAAATATGAGTTTAAAACATATGTAAGGGTATTTACAAATCTCTATACTTGTCGTCCGATAAAAAGCTAAAAAATCCGAAAAAGGGTTTCGGTCACATTTTCAATTCTCCGTCGCACTATCATTTTATTTATGTAAACCAAATTCAAAATGAATTTTCTAATATTATTTTTAAATTTAAAAGAGAGTTATTACTTAATAAAACCATAAGAGTACTTAAATTGAATTAAATATTCATAGATTAAACCGTCAAAATTTTGGGTCATTGTATAAAATAAACCACACATCAAAATGCAATCGAACATCATCTCCTTTGTATTCTGACGATCCAACATATACAAAATTTCACTACCAAAATCCAAATCATATAGAATATCACAACAATCAATCCAATATCCCAAATAAATATATCATCTAAGCAATTCAACCAACATATGGGATAATTTTTCTTGAATTAGGAAACAAATATAGTTGTGAGTTTAGAAACTCACCAAATTGTCAAACGAAGTCTTACTGCCTTCGCCTCATTCGTCATCTCCAATTTCGCTGCCTTCAACCACCGTAGTTACCACATCGGCACTTCCATGCTAGGTCCGCCATGCTAGCCTAGGTCATCACTACAGTTGTGCCCAACCTCCAACAGATGCTGCCCAAAACCTTAGTGCAACCGTTGCCTTCAGCGGCCAGCACCACGCCTTTGACACATCAACCATCTCTAGCCATAGCGCATTGCCTCCGCCACATCGAAACATGTGCACGTGCCAATATTGCCATAACAACCACGAAATCCCCCTCTTTAGCCGACAGCCCGCCTACGCCAGCGACCGCACTGAGACCCCCTTCCATTGCCCTAAACAACAACACTTCGCCATCAAAGCCCCATGCCTTTCGTCGTTTGTGCACAAATTTCTCTTTTTTTCAAATCATAGTTTGGTTTTTGATTTGGTGGGTTAGGGTAAAATGAAACAGGGGTGTTCGGGTTTGTATGTTTTGGGAATACGAAGAGGGTAAAGTATTTTTTTTTAAATGGGCTTGGGCATAAAAAATAAAGGGTTAGTTTCTAGAATTGAGGAGAATATGACCCATTTTATTTATTTTTATCTTTCTTTTCTTTTAAATTATCTTTTTATTAATTTGTAAATTTATTTCAAACTAATTTAAATTAATTTACACTTCATTGTTTCGATGATTAACCAATTTCATTCATTTCAATATCTATTTATTTTTCACTATTTTAATCACATAAAATTATTTACAATTTAAAAATATTTTATATTCAATTAATTTTTTTTACTCAATTCAAGATATTATCTGAAAAAATATAATAATTTAATTCAATTTATTAAAATAAAATCCACTATTAAATAGCTTTCAATTAAATATTTACTTTCAAAAATAATAATTATCAAATATCGAATTCGAATAATTTTACTTAGTTAAATTTATTTATTTTATGGGTAGAAGTTAGGGTTTTTATAGGCGGGCCAAATCAACAATCTAGGATAAAGCTCTCCAGCAATAGCAACGCAACAAGTTGCATGAAAATTGGTATTTATCCCAATGCATTATGGATCTTTTTGGCACTTGCATAATTCAAATAATAAATAAATCATACTTTCCTATATTAGAGCTTCTTATAGAAACTCATTAATGTGGACATACCCACTTCGACGTGTAATAGCCCCATGGCTCTAATATGGCCCAAAGCACTATAAAAGCCCCACGGCTCTAAAGAAGGAAAGGACAATGGACTTATGGATTTTAGCCCAAACCACTATAAATCTTGGTGTTTTACTTTCGGCTTTACTTGCTAGACTAAGTATCTGCATAGTCTAATACTTATTTCTTTCGACGTAAACCTTTAGAACTTCAAATTAATTTCTAGCATCCTTCTACTATCCTTCGGTAAAAAGGTTATCGAAGCCTCTATTAACATACGTAAACTGAAAATTACTATTTGAACCAAAAATGGACAAACACCTAAGATATTATGTAGAGAATAAAAACCGAAGAAAAGTAAATTAAAAAGAGTAAGAAAAGAACACACTGTATTTTATAGTGGTTCGGCTAATCGTGGGCTACGTCCACTTAGTGATTTTATTGCTTTGATTGCTGACTTGCAAGTACTCTCCCACCTCTTGGAAGAGGCTTGATAATAACATCATGTCCTTTAGACATGAAGTGTGTAGAAGGAATTGCTCTAGAAACCTTCGTGTCAATTTAGCAAAAGACGATATAAATCTTGGTGGGAGCGGGGTGAACCCCATCATCGCTACTCCCTCTAGGATGATTAGAAAGCAACAACATCACACAACATCATATTCTCTAGCAGAGTCCATGTGCCATTCGTATTTCATCAAGTGCTTCCCTGGATCTGTTTTTCCACCATACAACGACATCGTCGGTATTACAAACCTTTATGGATACTTCGCACACAGAATGTTCTTAGTTAATGAGTTTCGACTTGGAGAAGTACCCAACTCATCATTACTTCTGAGTTGGTTTTCATTCACACGTTTTCTGACCATCTCAGCCAAGTACTTTGATTCTATAGGTTCGGTTGAATGATGGTAATCATGATCTGTTCCGAGCGTTCGGCCCGACAAATGCTCTCGGGCAGACCCTCGATACATGGGTTCTCCATACTTCGAGAGATCTGTTCACCTAGCATCCCCCCTGCTTGATTCCTGTGCATTAAATCATTAGCAGTTGTTCGATATTCTAGATTCCGATCATCTTCAGCATGACTAGAGGTCATGTCCATGCCATCATCAAGAGGGAGAGCTCGGGATCCAATGTTTGTTGCATTGGTATCGATCCGTACTATTGGATCAGTACCGATCCATAAATCCTTCACACGGGTTTGTCTCAGTTCCTGATATGAAGTCCCGACAGTGTTTTTGAGCCATTTTCTGCTTCCTATTCCATTATCTCTGCTCGGATGATGTGGAACTATTAGACTCTGAATGAGAAGATGTTAAGTCCTTCATGCTCGTTCTACAGTGGTTGTAAGTTAGCTCATTCAGCAGTCTCTAGCTCTCCTGCATTTGCTGGTTCATCTCATTGCGATTCTACTGGAACCTATCCTCAATTTGCTTCATCATATGATCCATCTCCATCCTGGTAACGACATCGGTTGGATTTTGGATCTCTAGCTGATTTGGCTGGGCAACTTCATCCATATGCTGGATATTCAGGTTTTCAGCGTCACTAGCAGCTTTGGAGTTTGTAGAACTGTCTCTACATGGGGCGATGACAAATACCTTCTTGTAGATTGTTGAAAATACGAATAGTAGAATAGTAAGGTTGAAAGACTAGATCTATCTCTCGGGTCTAAGAAATCCAACAGTATATGATGGATCCAAGTAGCCTAAGAATATCCTTCTCAGTGAAAGCACCAAAATGTTTGAAACAAAACCGGTACAAACAATCATGAGATTTTATGGAGAATAAAAAGTGAAGAAAAGTAAATTAAAATGACCAAGAAAAGAACACATAGTGTTTTATAGTGGTTCGTCTAATCTTGGCCTAAGTCCACTTAGTGATTTTATTGCTTTGATTGCTGACTTGCAAATACAACTTCTTACGGGTCGGTATAAATCCATGGGTAATTATAGGAGATTAGAATAAGAGAGAAAAAGAGCCAAAAAATATCCTTAAAAATAAGCTCCGTCCTTCTATTTATGGCTATAGGAAGCCTAAAATCTCTCCCTCATGATCTCCACATAGTTTTCCATGCCATAGAACACTTCTCTAAGAAATTTGGTGGATACCTCATCAATAATCATGGATCGATATCGATCCATAGGCCTGGATCGGTACTGATCCATATGTTCTTCATATGGATGACTTTGAACTTCTTGTCCTGGCTTGATTCATGGTTAGCTTCGTGATTCCAAACTTGTTTGCAGCATTATTAGCTTGTTTCTAAGTCCAAATGATGGATCGATGGAAGAATGGAGTTGCTGACTTTAAGTGCTCGAGGAGATCGATAGAGAATTGCGTGGAATCAATGAAATAGCACTTGAAATAGGCTCCTGGCATCAAGAAGAATAGATAGAAGGAAGCAGAGTTGGATTGCATGAAGATTGGTGGATCGGTACTGATCCAAGATGCTGGATCGGTACTGATCCAACACATTTTGGATTTTTAGCCTTGAATTCTTTTAGGGGTTTGGTCTTTACCCCATGGCTCTATTTGCACTTGGTTTCTGGACTCTTGTGGCTATCTCTTCGAACTTCCTGCCCTGATAGTTTTCAAGTTCGATTCGTCTAGTCTATCCGAAAATTGCCTGGTCAAAAGGCTGGATAACACTTGCCCCTCAAAGTACATCTTACTTTCAAACATGATGTGCTTTACATCGAGATAAGTCAGGATTAATGTGAAGGAATCCACTCTATGCTTTGAATGATCATTATCCTTCCCGTGGATCGTTTTCATGAAGAGTTATGTTTATAGCTATTCGTCGCGACTCTTTACCAGCCTCTGACCTTATAAAACGGGAATACACTCTCACGATCTCTCATTTCGGCCCAGTAATTTTTAATTGGTTCCTCTCATGGATTTTCCATGTTTGAATCTAACTTCCTTTGACTCTAGTCATTCGGGGTTGAATGTGCACATGCACACGTATACACGAGCATGTTCTTGAGGAGCTCCATTATCATATGCACGTACTCACATAGGCATATGTATATATAGGTCACCACCATATTTTTTCCTTTTAAAAAAAAAGTTAAGACTTTGTACCAATCCAAGTTCTTAGATCGGTATCGATCCAAGACTTTGAAAAGTCTCCGATATTTACGCCACAAGAATCGGGTATGGGTCCATATAACCCTCTTCATTTTCCTTTCCTCTTCATTTACTTCTGCACCGAACCAAAGCTTCAAGCTTTGTCATTAGAGAAATTTAGCTTGAAAATTGAACCCATCCCTATTACTCAACCTAATGATTGCCGCCGCCGCCCATCTCCACTTGATCTTATCATCGCCTTCCTTGCTTAATTCCAGCCTAAACCATCTTCACACAATCGACTTCACCTAGATTCAATCCTTGTACTTGAACATAGGTAGGTGGTGACGATGAGGGAGGAGAGGATGGGATTAGCGCAGATGATACTTTCATGGTGGCTGTATTTTGGATCGAAAGGTGGAGAGAGAGAGGAAGTCGAAGGTTGAGAATCCACATCAAGGGTTTGAATCAGTACCAATCCGACCCTTGGGGGTTTTCCTTAGATTTCTTGTTTAGAACTCCTTAGTGAATTTTCAAGGCCTGGTTTCCCTTGAGTAAATTATCTTGATTCCTAAGTCGTACTTGTTCCATGTCCACTAATGTGAAGCTCGTTGGGATGGTTAGTGATAACGGTCACTCTAGGCGAAATCCAGAGTTTAAAATGAACTGCTGCACAGTATTTGAAATATGCACTACACAACACTGCACTAGGTTCGACTCTAAATTGGGGGGTTACAACTTATAATTAATCTAATGTTGATTATCTATCGAGTTATTATAGACATGGACCATAGACGTTCTAAGCGTCTCGCCACTTTAGCTTAAGGTCCGTCGACTTCTAGATACATTGAATCGGATGTGGAGTCTAGTTCGACTGCGACTCCTTCTGCATAACACACTCCGGTACAATTCATACCTCCAGTTGAAAATCCGCAAGCAGATCAACCCCATCCAGAAGCTCCACAAATGCCTGTAGAAGGCCCTGAAGTCGAAACTGGTCCTGCTACTCTTGAGAATGTTGTTATTTTAGATGATCCCATCAATTCCATTGCTTTAAAGTTTGACGAGGGATCACTCCATAGAATCTACGATAAACATGGAATTCTATTTGAGGACATATTAGTCTCTTCTTGTCATCGAAGAGCTCATAATCCCCAGAGGGTTATACTGCTTGTAATAGATACTATGCCTAGCGGGATGCGTCCCACCATTCAATCAATTCATCCATCGAGTTCCAAACTTCATGAGATTGGCTCCGATGCAACTGCATCCAAATAGCTACGTGTTCCTTCGTGGCACATATACTGTCTTTGCTCAACATTTGCACTGAGTTTCCAATGATGAGGAAGTTTGGTATATATAAAGCTTCAAGAGCCGGAAAGGAAGCCCTTCTTTGACTTATTTGGAACTGGTTAAGAACTGTAGAGTTATTATTGGTACATAGAACAAAATAAGCTACTTCAAGAGCGAATGGTTCTATGTCAGTTGTCCACCTGGATTTGCACGAAGATGGCTATCTGGACGTAAGTTATACTTTATGTGTTTGATGTGAACTCCCCTTGTGACTTTGGCAGCTTAACCCATATTCCTTTTGTCATTCAGATGTTCTGGCTGGACCAGCGGTGTGGCACTAGCAGATGCCGTCAGAGTTCTTATGGCACTTTCGGAAAGGATAGAGATATTGGAGTTCTCCTTTCCAATGAAAAGCTCTTGGTCTATAACTTGTTGGAAGCGGTCCATAGCACTGGTCAAGTTCAAGTGGTCACCGATGACGACGACCATGATAAAGATAACTTGCCTAGAGGTAGTGATGTGAATCCTAATGTGCCCCCAATTCCAAGTCCAAGGGTTGAACTGGAACAGAACAAGAGCACGCTAAAGAAGTCAAATTTGCGGGGGAAGGTGGTGAAGCTAGCCACGATAATGCTGATGTGGGCCACAATCCTTTGGTTGAACAATCCAAAGATGGCCAATGCTTCATTCTAAAAAAGAGGCTTTCATGAAACTTCCCAAAGGACAATCTTCTACACAGCCCTCGCCAATGACAACTGAGGAGAAAACTCCTTCACTCCCTTCAGAAGTTACATTTGCTGGTTTAGGGTCGATTCCTACCGATTTCAGCTCATTCGACATTGGTAATATGAGCCATAAGGGCCTCCACTCTCTTCTCCATTTTGATGATGAAATCACTTCGACTAGCATAGGAGAAATTGCTCCTACTTGCAAAGCTCCAGCACATGGTCTGTCGGGGGAAACACTAGGACACTCACATACACATGCACTGCACTACATTGCACTTGACTCATGTCCTTACTTATTGGAGCTAACTCATCCCTATTTCATTTGTAGGATCCATGAAGAGGAAAAGGTATATGTTTCAATCTTTAAAGGAAAATGTGTCTCAACAGAGGAGTCGCTCAGACATGTATCATCATGGCGATGGCCGAGACTCAGAGTCCAGCCATCGATACAGTCGTGACAGAGGTAGCTGTGAGAGAGACTATCCATCTCATGACTCTACTTCTAGATAACTCCGGCTTTCATTCCCATTCAACGCTCGACATCAACTCACATCAATCAACCTTCTGACCGTAGGCACCATAAAGGCAGTTTCGAGGCCTCTCATCACAAGGCTAGTAAGAAACCGATTGAAGCTCCGATCATCACTATGGAGCAACAACTTGTCATTAATGCGCAAAAGGCTAAACTGAAGGAACAATTTCTGGATGTATGTTTTGATGGACACATGTTTATGCCCAATGTGAAGAACATTCCGCCAGAGGTCAAAGATGTGACCATTACTTACAACTGATGCTTACAATCAATATAATGAATGAAGGAGGATAGCCGGGAAGATATCTAAGGTTTCAAAGGAAAGGAAGCTCAAGATCGATAATCTGAAACTTATGGAGACATAAGATAAAAGGATCATCGCTCATCTCGACGCTGAGATCATTGACTTGAAAACATCACAAGTTGAGTCCGAGAAAAGGGCCGAGGATGCTATTAAAGCACTCGAGAGTGAGAGGACCAAGCATCGTGATGAGATAGAGATGGCACACCATTGAAATCGCGATTAGTGCAAAATAGGGATGCTTTGACCACAAAGGTTAATGACTTATCAGCCAAACTCAAGAGTGAGACAAAAATGAGGTACGATGCCCTCCAAGAAGCTCAAGGCTACTATGAAGTGCTGGTTACTGCTCATCAGGAAAGGGACAAGGTGGATGCACATGCTTAGGACGTGGATGCTCTCGTTAAAAAGGAAGTTGAGGCCGCTAATAAGTGGATAATGGAGAGATTTAAGCCGTTGATCATTAAGTACAATGCTAATCTGCTTAAGTTCTGCAACTTAGAGTGGCTCGGTGATGATTATCCTAGGGCTTTGGCTCTGGCCTAGAAGCAAGTTGATAACGAGGAGAAGGCATTCCTAAAAGGCAGTGAAGTAGACTTGGAACAATTGGAAAAGGAGGTCTTGATAGGAGATGAGCCCAGGGTGCTAAGAGAGCGCAAGCTTATTCTCCATTCGTAGCTAGCCGCTACAATGCAAAAAGACGTAGGCGAAGGCTCTGGATCGTCACCTTAAGGTGTCACCATCGGCCACACATTTGGACCTAAAGTTACTTTTGATTCATCTTCCGTCTTTGAATACGATCCATAGAAGCCTCAAATGCATAATTCTACTATCCTTTCTCCCATCTTGGAAGGGAATTCCAGTGGCACTCCGGCCCATACAGAACCCCAGACTGAAGGAGGTATCTCGTTGACTTCACCTATATATCAGAGAGTCCACATGTCACAAGTTGACATAGCTAACCTCCCTTTTTATGTCTCTCAAGTTTCAGGTCAATCCCAGGGTATCCTGCTTCCTGATAAAGGTCTTCGATCAGGACAACAAGCATCTACAGCAAAATCGATGACCACGATGGTCTCGAGTATTCTAGCTGGCGTGATTCATGGGCCTGACAAGCGGATGATAGATGCCTTATAGGATGAAGGGACTGGTGAGCTTCAGGGAGCTCAGACCGAGGATGAGGTTATTATCATTGGATCCTCTGAGCCCCTGTCGGGTCCCACCATGAGTTAGCTTGAGCTACGTATTCTCCTAGCCAAAGGGATCAAGCTTGAGAAGATAGAGGTCATCCCTCCTGTTTTGTCCATAGCTTTGCCTGGTCAAACTATCTTCGTTCCAATCACTCTTCGTCCACCTAGGAGCACTCAAATCATGCCTGTTGAATCATCTAGAGCATTCCATCCAAGGGCTAAGGAAGAAATAGGAAGAAGCTTGACACCTCCATCCAGAGAAGAGAAGAAAACGTCCAAGAGGCAAAAGCATAAGAAGTGATCGTTAGTTTGTCTTGTGTAGATAGACTCACTCTCGGTTTGTAGTCGTTGGAGTCTGTTTTTGTTTTAGGCCGACATTGTGTGACTTTGGCCCCCAATTTTGTCTCAGCTTAGGCGTAAATAAAACTTATACTTTCCTTTCCAAGTTCTATTTTGAATGTGAACAACAAAAACTTTTGTTTTGTTCAATCTCCATTTGAATTTATCTAAGTATTCTAGAAATGCGCTCTCCATTCGATGTACTCGCGATCCATTTCTTTCCATGATTATTATCAGACTAAGTCGTTAGCCCGTTCCATGTTTTGTTGGCCTTTCGTTGTTCTTGCAAACATAAATCGATTGTTGAAGTACCAATCCCTGGGTATTTATATGTAAGCATATCAGATTCAAGAATCAGGTCAAATTTCGATCACCTATGAAGGTGATTTAAGCATTCCTTTTGAGGAAACTTTAAGTGTCATCACGCCTATCTCCGAACATTGATCGAGGTTCGAAAGGGATCTCGCCTAACCCTAGGCAATGATCTTCGGCCTTGCCATCCCTTGGAAAAGACATCGGCGCTTCGCCAAACTCCAAGCTAAAGCTAATAAATGGCAAATCGAGTCACGTCCATTTTGGATTTATACTCCTGCCCCCACATCAAGGACAATAGTTAGAAGATGGAGGGTCAAGTCACGTCCTTTTCGGGTTATACTCATGTCCCCACCTCAAGGGAAAAAGTTAGCAGATGGATGGTCAAGTCACGTCTATTTTAGGTTTATACTCCTATCCCTACATCCATGGCACAAGTTAGCTAGAATTCGTCTCTGGATACCAAGAGCGATTGAAATCTAGGGATCCGGTCATGGACCGTAGAAGTTTAGTTAGCACCTAACTCCGGGTACATGCATACCTGCATTATACACATAAAGATTTATTCGAATCGGTCATATTTCAAACTTCTTAAGCTATGTAAAGATAGAGTTACAAATTCGGAAAGCCACTTCACTTTATAAAAGATGGGGAATGATAGTTTCTACCTTATTATGTGGCTTTAATCATGTGCAAATTTATTTCTAAGTGAAATTGCATCGTAAGTGTTTGCTATTCCACACCATCGAGAGTGAGATCCCATCCACCGTTGCTAGCTTGAAAGTTTCGTCTCCAAGCTTTTGTTTAATTATGTACGGACCTTCCCAACTCGGGCCCAAGTTTCGAAGGCCTATGAAGATTCATTTGAGAACCAGGTCACCAATTTCAAAGGCCTGATTCCTGACCTTAACATTGTAATATCGGGCGGCTCGGCTTCGGTGTGCAGCTGCTCTCAAGTTAGCTTCATCGTGCTCCTCATCGAGCATATCGAGAGACTCTAACAGGAGTTGCTCATTCATCCGTGGACTGTAGTGAGTCACTCGATGGGAAGGTATTTCCAGTTCAATCGAAATCATAGCCTCCAATCCGTAGACTAAAGCGTAGGGAGAGAGGCTAGTCAATGACTTGTGGGTTTTTGGATAAGCCCAAAGTGCCAATGTAAGTTTATTGACCCACTTTCCCTTAGCCTTTTCCAATCGCTTTTTAAGAATGAACTTGATAATCTTGTTCATAGCTTCAACTTATCCATTTGCCTGGGTGTCGGCCACCACAGCAAATCTCTTCTATATGCGATGGCGATGGCATAAATCTTTAAAGTCGGTGCTGTCGAATTAGGTTCCGTTATCGATAACAATTGCTTATGGAACTCCAAAATGACAGATGATATTCTGAACCATGAAGTTGATTACTTTCTTTATGGTAATTGTGGCTAAGGTCTCTGCCTCAGCCCAATTGGTGAAGTAATCAACGGCGACAATGGCATACTTTGTGCCACCCTTAGATATCAGCAACATCCTGATAATATCGATCCCCCAAACTGCAAATGGTCGAGGACTGACCGTTTGAGTAATCTCCGTCAGCGAGGTTCTCGAAATCTTAGCAAATCTCTAGCAACGTCTCAGTTAACAGTAGGCCAGAAGTACCCATAGTGGAGAATCTTCTTCGTTGGGTTTTCCCCCTAAGTGTGATCGCCACAAACCCCTTCATGAACTTCTCTCGGGACTTATTTGGCCTCACCATTAGTGACACACCGTAACATTGGGACTGAGAATCATTTCTTGTAAAGCGCCCCTTGTTGAAAGATATATCTCGAAGCCTGGCGAAGGAGCTTCGATCGCTTGTTCTTTCTATTTGGAAGGATTTCCCTCTGTAAATAGTTCATTATTGGAGTTATTCATGACTCCTTCTCACTTTCGCCCTCTAAGATCAAATCAACATCCGTATGGTCATTGCTCGGAACCGACAACACTTCCACCGGAACTAGGCCCATGAGCTGTGCATATCTAGAACTGGCCAGCTTGGCCAGTGAGTCGGCCTTTGCATTTTCCTCTTTGGAAATATGCGTTATTATGTAATACATAATGTCACTAGTAGCTCAAAGGCACGGTTTCGATAAGGAGTTAGCCTCGCTCCTTTCACCTAAAACTCTTTCCTGACTTGACATATCACCGGTTGGGAATCACAAAAGATATGTATAGTTTTAACTCCTAGTGTCTTGGTGATTTGAGTCCTGCAATCAGTGCTTCGTACTCCGCTTCGTTGTTTGTTGCAAGAAAATCGAGTCTCATGGCATAACAAATTGAACGTTACTTAGGAGTGACAAGTGCAACTCCAGCATCGGACCAACGTGCATTCGATGCACCATTTGTGTACAATTTTCACCTAGCATTCTGCTCATCACTTCTCTCCAGAGTATCATCTCATGCGGTGTACTCAGCCATGAAGTCCGCCAAAGCTTGACCCTGGATAGCTCTCCAACGATGATAGGTTATATCATATTGGCTCAATTCAATGTTCCATTTCATTAGCCTTCCAGAAGTCCCAGGTCGCTGCATGACTTTTCGCAATGGCTGGTCGGTGAGAACTTTGATCGGTTGAGCCTGAAAATAAGGGCGGAGCTTCCTTGAAGCAATCAACAGGCAGTATGCAAGCTTTTCCAGCCTTGGGTAATTTCTTTGTTTCCATGTCAATCACTTACTGATGTAGTATACCGGTCGTTGGATGCAGAATTACTCACATACGAGTGCGACACTCAAGGCATGCATCGACATTGCCAGATATAAAAACAAGTCCTCGTTATCCACCGACTTTGAAAGAATGGAGGGTCTCTCCAAGTGATCCACCAAAGCCTGGAATGCATCTTTACCCTCCTACTTCCAAGCGAAATTCCTTTTTCCCTTCTTAATCATGTCAAAGAAGGGGATGCATTTGTTTGTTGCTTTGGAGATGAATCGATTCCGGGCGGCAACCTTTCCATATAAACTCTGAACCTCCTTGATCATTTTCGAGGCCTCGATGTTTCTCAATGCCTCTATCTTTTTTTTATTAGCTTCAATCCCATGGGAGTCCACAATGAAGCCCAAGAATTTCCCTGACGCAACACCAAACAAGCATTTCAATGGGTTGAGCCACATCTCCTTTTTTCGAAGAACCCCGAACATCTCTGCCAAATCGTCAATGTCATTTCCCGAACTCCATGACTTCACGAGCATGTCATCCACATAAACTTCCATTGAAAGCCCAATATGATCTTTGAGCATCTTGTTTTCTAGCCTTTGTAAGTCGCTCCAGTATTCTTTAATACAAATAGCATAACTGGATATTAATACAGTCCCAGGTCGGCTATAAAACCGGTATGTTCCTTGTTCGAGACGTGCATTGGAATCTGATTGTATCCAGAGTACGCATCCATGAACGGAAGCAGTTCATGTCCGGTTGTGGAGTCCATAAACTGATCAATCCTTGGAAGTGGGAAGCTGTCCTTGGGGCATGCCTTATTCAAGTTAGAATGGTCGATGCATGTCCTCCATTTCCCGTTAGCTTTCTTCATCAGGATGGATTGGATACCCATTTCGGATATAAGGCATCGCAGATGAAGTAATTGTCCTTTAGCTTATCCACCTCTTCTTTGAGTGCATCAGTTTTCTTCATTCCCAGGCTGCAGCATTTCTATTTCACAGGAACGCATTTAGGATTCACATTTAATGCATGGCTCGCTATGTCCAGCGAGAACCCACACATGTCAGAGTGTGTCCAAGCGAACACATCCAGGTTTGCCTAGAGGAAACCAACCAACTCCTTCATCAACCTCGTGTCGATCTATGATTTGACCTTCAGTATTCGCGTCGGATCATCCTGGCTAACCGGAATGTTGATCGTCAACTCGACTGGAACTTCCCTTCAATCCAGTGACTCTTTTCGTGGATCCATATCCTTATGGAACTGACTGTGTTACCCTAGCCAGGGCTTAGGAAGTAGTTGCTATCCATCCAAAGACTTGATGTAGAGGGTCCCCTCTACACCTTTTCCTTTCTCTTTTCACCTTGCCTCCTATAGCTCAGTGACATAACACTTCCGTCTAAGCCTCTGATATCCTTGTACTATTTCCACACCATCCTCTGTAGGAAACTTCATCCGAACACCAAAGAGCAATAGCCACTCTGAATTCAGCAAGGGTCGGTCGATCCAAAACTTCATTGTAAGTAGAGTAAATATCCAACACCACAAATGGCACGACCCACACTCGCTTGCGGTCGCCCTCACTAAGCACGACCGGTAATTCCACATATCCGACTAGCTCCGTTGTCATCTTGTTAAATCCTTAGATTCGAGATTTACATGGTTTCAAATCTTTGCCCTTCAGAAGCATCTGGTCGTAGGCTTTCTTAAATAGAATGTTGACCGAACTCCCACAGTCAACCAGCACTTTTCGTACAACCACAGGGCCAATCATGGCCGTAATCATGAGTGGGTCAATCGTTGAGGCTTCCACCCTATTAACATCACTGCTCCGGAAAACAATGTCGTTTATCATGGTTCTGAATTATTTTTCCGGAGCTCCATCCTCTATAGCAAAGCAGCTTTCATTCTCTGCATGTTTTAAAGCACCCACGCATCGATCCATCTCGTTCTAGCTCTTGTCAGCTGGACGTGGTCCAACGATAATTGTATTTACCATGAAACGTTTTTCAGACAGCCTAGGCTCTTCACCACTAGGCCCGGCTTGCCCCCATTGGGATGTCGACCCAAGGGGGTTGTAGAATACAATAGCCTACGATTTTTGTTTGATGATAACAAACATATATATATTCGTTTAAATGTATATGGTATTGTACTATTTTATTTTTCACATAATAAAATAAATATTTGTTAGATAAAATAAATAACACATAATTCAAATTCAAACAAATATTTTATTCAAACAAATATTTTATTACAAATTCAAATAGTACAAATTTGAGCTCTCACTACATATATACATTTTCAATTACATCACAATTTTACATCTCACTACATAAATACATTTTCAATTACATTACAATTTCAATTACATCACAACTTTCAATTTACAATATTAACCTCACAATATATTCACTCATCACTCGTATTTTTATCTTCAACTTTGTTACAGCTTGAATCTAGCATCTGAGCTATCTGCAAAATAAACATTGACGTAGTAAAATTGAAAAAGAAAATATTTTGCAGTGCAAATTAAAGCGTGTGTTTTTTATGTTATTTTCCTTAGTTATTTGGGTTATTCGTCATTTATTTCTTTGGAATTCATCTACATGAAAAACTTGTGACATGCACAATGTATCACTGTACATGCCACAAGGCCGTGCACACCGATATACACTTGTAGGTTAGAACTGCAGGGAAAGGTGGGCACAAGGTCAAACCCGAGCCAAAGCTGGATTCAACTCAACTACAAATATTCAGGTGCAATACAAATAAATTCACAACATGAGCACAAGAGCCTGCATATACACATGTGTACACGTACATATGTGCATTGCCTCAGCATCTCAAATTTCAACCAAGACCAGAGAGTATGAATCAAGCAACATAGGAGAATCAACATGACAACATCATAAAGTATGCACCAGTTTAGAGTGAATATGAAATCAAAGTGCACCAGCATCAGTAAAACCAGAGAGCATGTAAAGCCAACACAAAGTGGATCAAGGTGCATTAAGCACATATGGTCAAAATAAAAATAACAATGTACAACCCAAAATTAAAGATCAGAGATATCAGTACCAAGATCAGACTGAAATAACAACATGAACCAGACCATTCTAACTCGAGGCAGGTCACTACATTCGGACAACAGGTTCAGAAACAAATGAAGACTTCAAGTACAAATGCATATCAATACACCAGATCACAAAATAATGTACACAGAAACTCAACAAAGCTTCAGATCAAACATCAATGCTCAAGACTGCAACAAGATCATCACAACATACATATATACATGTGTGAACACACATGTAGACATATATATATATATATATGTAGTGGAAACCAGACAAGACCAGTGCACAAGTGAAGTCTCAACCAAGACACAGTGCAGATCAACATAACTCGAAGCAGACCAGCATACATATATACATAGGTGAAAACAGTTTCAAGATTAACTTGAAGCAACTCAACAATGACTATACACATGAATGCATACATGTGACAGCCAGTACATATGCATTCAACATACATACAGTTCAAGCCTCAACCATTAACTCAAGGCAAGAGCAACAAAACAAAATGAACCAGAGGTAGACAAGGCCACAATATACCAGATAAGTGGAACATGGAGATGACATTGATGTGCGCATGAGGACATGAAACAATTGAAACATTCATCAGACCAGAACCAAGGCCAATGGGTCAAGACAAAATGAAGAGTAGAGACTCAAGTGAAACAAGTCAGTGCAACATGAACTACTCTAACACACAGATATGTGTATATGCAACTACAAACAATAAAACAACAAAACATATTGAATCAGACTTCAACCAACATTGCAATGGTCAGAACAGGACGGCAGCTCTACACAAGTACAAGCTCAGTTTCAAGTACACCATGTATATACATGAACGACTAGAGTTAATACCAAAACCATCACACACATATATACATACATATATGTATGTATATACATGGAGTGAAACACAAATATATAGTAAAAACTGTGAAGCCGTGAGTCAAGCTTTTGGACAAAATCAAAAGTTATAAGGAAACAATGAACAATTCAAAGCCATCAAAAATTGGAATGAAGCCAAGAGAGTGAACAAGTTAAGTTTATCTCAAATAATCAAATGGCCGAAGTCGTAGGTGAAAAGAACGAAACCGACTCAGAGAAAACTCAAAGCAACGGAGTAAAATTCAAAATCACGGAGTAACAAGTTCGAATTGAACAAGTTCGAATTGAACAAGTTCGAATTGAACAAGTCGAAGTCAATTTTCAACTCTAAGTCAGCAAATTCAAATGCTATAATCAATGGAGAAAAAGAAGGAACCGACTACAAAAGTATTCAACTGATAATATTATGATCAAGTCAGAATTCATCTCAGTCATTAAATCCAAAATCAACACCGAAGCACGGAAACGTGAAACATTCAAATGAAAAATATACGAACTAAAATTTAGGTCCTTAATCCCTATAAAACCCAGTTACATCATTGGCATAAAATGGCAGTTGAGTTCAAGCATCATCAAACAGAGAAATCAAAGTAAAAAATCACATACCAGTATAATTGGAACCCGATCCAATTGAAGCCACCAAGAGCAAATCAAAGCCAGGAGCGATTGACAAAGTAATTCAACTAAGAATCATCATCTCAATCGATTGATATCACAAGAGATGGCTTAAATTACAAAACCCTAACTGTGAAAGAGGAACGAAGAAGAACGGCCAAAGTTTTGCACAGAAGAAAAAAAAGGGGAACGCTTTTCTTTTATTTACAAATTGAGCCGGTCATTTATTTGTTATTTGGGCTTTAATTTTATAAACTAGGGTTTTGTATTTGTTTTATTTATTTTGTAATTTTCCTTTTTAAAAATTAACTCTCTAGTCGTATGACTAGGTTACGAACTACGGTGGTGTAGTTCGAGAATTCGCAACTCAGGGGCTGAGTTGTGGTAGGGTTTTGAGCGCAGAGTTAGGTTAGTCATTAGCGGGTGTCGCAAGTTTACGTGTGTAAGCGTCTGACTACTTAATTTCTAGTAGAAACCTTGGGGGCAGCAATTTCTGCTTTTATTATTTTGCTATTATCTGTGCTGCAATTATTATATATAATTCCGCATTAATTTTTATTATTATTAGTATCACCCTATTCACCCCCCTTCTGGGGTGAAAATGATCCAACAAGTGGTATCAGAGCTAGGAACAAAAACCATTTTTTGTTTTAAAATTTTGATTTTTCAAAAATCAATTTTTGTTTTAAAAATTTGATTTTTTAAATGGCTTCTTTTAATAATGCTTTTGCTGAGGGTCGGTCCATAGTTTGACCACCCATGTTCAATGGTGAATATGCTTACTGGAAAAATAGAATCAAAATTTTTCTGAAAACCATAGATGCATGGAATATTGTTGAGACGGGATATAGAACACCAATTATAGTGGTAGATAATCAAGAAATTGAAAAACCGATGGATCAATGGACAGATCTTGAAAATAAATTGCAGAATGCTAACGCTAAAGCTATGAATTCTATTATTTGTTCATTAGATCAAATTGAATTTAATCGTGTCACACATTGTCTAACTGTGTAGGAAATTTGGTACACACTTGAAGTGACTCACGAAAGAACCTCCCAAGTCAAAAATCTCGCCTTGCCATGCTTAGTAGCGAATACGAGAACTTTACGATGGCAAAGGATGAAAGTGTCAAAGAGATGTATGGACAACTTTCTAATCTTGTATACAAATCAAAAGCTCTCGGAAAACCATAAATGTAATTTGAAATAGTCCGAAATATCCTCAAATTCCTTCCACAAAATTTTGAAGCGAAAGTTACTGCCATTCAAGAATCAAAGGATTTAAAACATGCTAAAGTTGAATAACTTATTGGAAATCTCACCACTTATGAGCTAGAAATGAAATTCAAGGAAGAACGTGAAGGAGGCGATACTCGAAAGAAATCAATAGCTCTCAAAGGAACAACTGAAAGTAAGGATGATGATGATGATGGTGTAGCAGAACTAGCGCTGATAATAAAGAAATTCAAAAGGTGGAATCACATGTATGGAAATCCAGCTCTAAATCAACAACTGAAAAGAAGAATAGTCAAAGTACTAGACAACTCAGAAGGGCAGGAGATCATTTGTCACAAATGCAATGCACCTGGTCACATCAAGCCCAATTGTCCTCAGAAATCGACTCAGCCAAGGAAAGAAATCGAAAAGGAGAAATTTTGCAGCCACTTCGGATGAAACCAATGAAGTTGATAAAAGCAGTGGCAGTGAGAGTGAAAAAGGAAATCTGTGTCATCAAGGAGAAACAACTGACAATGATGATGACGAGCCAAGCGAGGTATCAAAACTTACTCATTCTGAATTAGTTATATATTTTCACGAAGTAAATGGTTGTTTTGAACGACTTAGGGAGAAGTACGCTAAAATTGAATCACAAAGAGATAGTTTGATAGAACTAAATAAACAGCTTGATCAATTGGTTAAAAACTATCAAAACAAATGCCCTAAGTGTGATCAGTGTCCATTATTTGAAGAGGAAATGAAAAAATCAGAAACTAGAATTAAATCACTTGAAAATGAAATTCTGATTTTGAAAGAAAGTGAAAACACTAGGAGAGAAAATTCTATTAAAAAATGTACCTTGTTATTCAATGAAAATGAATCTCTCAAAACACAAGTCCAACAATTGTCCACAACTTTAGGGAAATTCTCCAAAGGAGAAAAATCACTGAATATGCTATTAGGGAAACAAATTGTTAATACTGTTAGACAAGGACTTGGGTATACTCAATCTGAAAATGCTAGAAGTGAAACTAATCCTATGAACTCAAAGTGCACGATTTGTGGAAAAATTGGACACAATCACAACAATTGCTGGTTTAGACCGAAACACACTAAAATCATACCAATTTGGGTTCCTAAAGGCACAAATGTTAAATCCCTTAAAATCAAACAAATCTGGGTGCCAAAAGGAACAAATATAGACTGTTTTGGTTCTATGCAAACTTGTTTTTCAAAATCATCTGTCACTAACAATCATGGACCTATAAAAACAAATAGGTCACAAAAATCTTTCCTCGTGTAGGTATGGTGGCAGGCTAAGGAACAACAAGAGTGGTACCTAGATTCTGGCTGTTCCAGGCACATGATGGGCGACAAATCAAAGTTCCTTAGCCTAGAGAAGTACAAAGGTGGCAGAGTCAAAATGGGTCAAACGATGTATTATATGTTGAAAATCTGCACCATAATCAGATTTCAATCAGCCAGCGATCAACTGAGAAAATTTGAGCACCAAAATTAAATTGTCAAGGATGAAATTGGTAAGGTAGTTGATCAAAAGAAACATCGAGGTATGATTGATCACTTCTTCATCCTACTGCTTCTAGACATTGTGTTCTCTGCTTACTTGTGTACACGGGTTCAATCAAATCCAAATGAATCTCATTTTAAAAGTTGAAAAATGATTATAAGGTATTTGTTACACACTTCACGCTTTTGTCTATGGTATTCAACTTATGATAACTTTGATTTAAAGGCGTATTCAGATGCAGATTCTGCTGGTAGTCTAGTTGATAGAAAAATTACTAGTGAAATGTGTTTTATGTTGAGACATTCATTAGTTGCATCACATTTCCAAATAAAATATCTGCATAATTTTCATTTTAATTGATTTTCAATTGGCAGATATTTTTTTTTCATAAAACCCTTTCCAGAAAAAAAAATTTGTCGACTTCATTTCAGTTTGGGGATTTTGGAAATTTGATTTTTTATTTTTTGGATTTGATCTTAAATGAATACATTAACTAATCCGACTCCCTACTGATTATCGAAAAGATAAATAGTGATTGAAAAAATGATGAGTGTTGATATTAATTATACATTTTGACTTGAGACGGTATATGTAGTAAATTTCTTTAAAAATTTAAACATAATTTGCAATAACTTTGATTGGTAAAAATTCCATGACCATCTCTATTTCTATCATATTTCTAACGACCATCACTCATCAAAATCCAATATAGTATGTCAAAATGTGATATTTTAAACAGGAAATTATTCATTTTTTAAAATTAATTAGCAATAAAATTATCCAAAATATTCACTCTCATTTAAAAGTCCTCACAGTTATGCATAGGTGAATTACTTGGAATTTTTGATTATGTGCTTTCATGCTCATTTAAAAGTCCACACGGTTATGCATGTATGGAACACATCAAAATTGATTAATAAATAGACGAGTTGATTCTAATCCCATTTAAAATTCCTTACAGTTATCGTGGTTAGAAGACACTTGAAATTCATTTTTTTTTAAAATAAAACTGGGAATACTACTAATCTCATTTAAAAGTCCTAACGGTTATGCATGATTAGTAAGTATGCAAATTCATGTCATAAATATACCATAAATAGATACAACTATATGGTTTTATATGCCGACATCACCCCTATCACTCTAAAGTGGAATATGCGCCTAACAGAGTATTTATGATTTTTGTTTGATTTTTTATTGAAATTTAATATTTATACTCGATTAGGTATAAATGTTGTATTAATGTCTATCACTTTATCTCTATTTTTCTAACTCTATTACTTTTTTACTGATAACAAAAGGGGGAGAGAGAAGTTAAGATTTTGGCAAATAAGTCAAGTCATATTTTTTATTTGCATATTCCCATCTAGGTTCATTTGCATATTTTTATTTATTTTCATACATATGTGAAGGGAGAGCTTTGTTGTAGGGGGAGCATTCAAATAGGGGGAGCAAATGGAATTCATCAAAATCAAATACATTTAATAAAGTCAAAATCTTAATATATGTTTGTTATCATCAAAATGGGGAGATTGTAAAATATAATAGCCTATGATTTTGTTTGATAATAAACACACACACACACACACACACACACACACACATATATATATATATATATATATATATATTCATTTAAATGTATTTGGTATTATACTATTTTATTTTTGACATAATTAAATAAATATTTGTTGGATAAAATAAATAACACAAAATTCAAATTCAAATATATATTTTATTACAAATTCAAATAGTACAAATTTGAGCTCTCACTACATATGTACATTTTCAATTACATCACAATTTTACATCTCACTACATATATACATTTTCAATTACATTACAATTTCAATTATATAACAACTTTCAATTTACAATTTTAACCTCACTGCATATTCACTCATCACTCGTATTTTTTATCTTCAACTTTGTTACAGCTCGAATCCAGCATCTGAGCTATTTGCAAAATAAACACAGACGCAGTAAAATTGAAAAAGAAAATATTTTGCAGTGTAAATTAAAGTGTGTGTTTTTGATGTTATTTGCCTCAGTTATTTAGGTTGTTCGTTATTTATTTCTTTGGAATTCATCTACACGAACAACTTGTGACATGCACAGTGTATCACTGTACATGCCACAAGATCGTGCACACCGATATACACTTGCGTGTTAGAACTGCAGGGACAGATGAGCACAAGGTCAAACCCGAGCCAAAGCTGGATTCAACTCAAGTGCAAATATTCAGGTGCACTACAAATAAAGTCACAACATGTGCACAAGAGCCTGCATATACACATGTGTACACGTACACATGTGCATTGCCTCAGCATCTCAAATTTCAACCAAGTCCAGAGAGTAAGAATCAAGCAACATAGGAGAATCAACATGACAACATCATAAAGTATGCACCAGTTCAGAGTGAATATGAAATAGAAGTGCACTGGCATCAGTAAAACCAGAGAGCATGTCAAGCCAACACAAAGTGGAACTAGGTACATTAAGCACATATGGTCAAAATAAAAATAACAATGTACAACCCAGAATTGAAGAACATAGATATCGGTACCAAGATCAGACTGAAATAACAACATGAACCAGACCATTCTAACTCGAGGCAGGTCACTACATTCGGACAACAGGTTCAGAAACAAAACAAGATTTCAAGTACAAATGCATATCAATACACCAGATCACAAAACAATGTACACAGAAACTCAACAAAGCTTCAGATCAAACATCAATGCTCAAGACTGCAACAAGATCATCACAACATACATATATACATGCGTGAACACACATGTAGACATATATATATATACATATATATATATATATATATATATGTAGTGGAAACCAGACAAGACCAGTGCACAAGTGTAGTCTCAACCAAGACATAATGCAGATCAACATAACTCGAAGCAGACCAGCATATATATATATATATATATATACACATAGGTGAAAAAAGTTTCAAGATTAACTTGAAGCAACTCAATAATGACTATACACATGAATGCATACATGTGACAACCGGTACATATGCATTCAACATACATAGAGTTCAAGCCTCAATCATTCAAACTCAAGGCAAGAGCAACAAAACAAAATGAACTAGAGGTAGACAAGACCACAATATACCAGATAAGTGAAACATGGAGATGACATTGATGTGCACATGAGGACATGAAACAGTTGAAACATTCACCAAACCAAAACCAAGGCCAATGGGTCAAGACAAAATGAACATTAGAGACTCAAGTGAAACAAGTCAGTGCAACATAAACTACTCGAACACACAGACATGTGTATATGCAACTACAAACAATAAAACAGCAAAACATATTGAATCAGACTTCAACCAACATAGCAATGGTCAGAACAAGACAGCGGCTCTACACAAGTACAAGCTTAGTTTCAAGTACACCATGTATATACATGAACGACCAGAGTTGATACCAGAGCCATCACACACATATATACATACATATATGTATGTATATACATGGAGTGAAACACAAATATATAATAAAAACTGTGAAGCCGTGAATCAAGCTTTTGGACAAAATCAGAAGTTATAAGGAAACAATGAACAAGTCAAAGCCAGCAAAAATTGGAACAAAGTCAAGAGAATGAACAAGTCAAGTTTATCTCAAATAATCAAATGGCCGAAGTCATAGGGAAAAGAACGAAACCAACTTAGAGAAAACTCAAAGAAATGGAGTAAAATTCAAAATCATGGAGTAACAAGTTTGAATTGAACAAGTCGAAGTCAATTTTCATCTCAAAGTCTGCAAATTCAAATGCCAAAATCAATGGAGCAAAAGAAGGAACCGACTACAAAAGTATTCAACTGATAATATTATGATCAAGTCAGAATTCATCTCAATCATTAAATCCAAAATCAACGCCGAAGCACAGAAACGTGAAACATTCAAATGAAAAATATACGAACTAAAATTTAGGGCTTTAATCCCTATAAAACCCAGTTACATCATCGGCATAAAATGGCAGTCGAGTTCAAGCATCATCAAACAGAGAAATCAAAGTAAAAATCACATACTAGTATAATTCGAACTCGATCCAATTGAATCCACCGAGAGCAAATCAAAGCTAGGAGCGATTGACAAATCAATTCAACTAAGAATCATCATCTCAATCGATCGATATCACAAGAGGCGGCTTAAATTACAAAACCCTAACTATGAAAGAGGAACGAAGAAGAACGGCCGAAGTTTTGCACAGAAGAAAAAAAAGGGAACGCTTTTCTTTTATTTACAAATTACGCTGGTCATTTATTTGTTATTTGGGCTTTAATTTTATAAACTAGGGTTTTGTATTTGTTTTATTTATTTTGTAATTTTCCTTTTTAAAAATTAACTCTCTAGTCGTGTGACTAGGTTACGAACTACGGTGGTGTAGTTCGAAAATTCGCAACTCAGGGACTGAGTTGTGCAGGGTTTTGAGCGTAGAGTTAGGTTAATCATTAGCGGGTGTCGCAAGTTTACGTGTGTAAGCGTCTGACTACTTAATTTCTAGTAGAAACCTTGGAGGCAGCACGTAGGTAGGTTATTGCCGAAGCTGGGTAAATCTGTGTTGTTCTATTTCTGCTTTTATTATTCTGCTATTATCTGTGCTGCAATTTTTATATATATTTCCGCATTAATTTTTATTATTATTAGTATCACCCTATTCACCCCCCTCTAGGGTGAAAACGATCCAACGGGTGGTTGGAATTTCCTCGCCCGCCATCCTACGGGGCTTTCACAAACTGCTATAACTTCTTTTGCGAATCAACTCCTCGATCATATCATGCAAGCGTCTGCACTCATTGATGTTATAACCATGTGTCTCATGGAACCTGCAAATCTTGCCAAATTTTTTCTCCTTCGCAGTCAACTCTCTTGGAGTTGGTTTCATGTACTACTCAGTACCTGGAATAGCCAAGTAAATATTCTCTATTGAGTTATTCAATTCAGTATAGTTGTCGTACATAGTAATCATGGGACGATTCCTATTATCCGTCTTTCGCTTCTTGGCCCTATTATCACTCTATTTTTGACCATCATTCATGTTGCCAACGTTTACATCCGCATTTCTAGAACTCTCTCCGGACTGTTTTACAGTGATATTGATCCATATCACTTCAGCCGAAGGCCCAGCATCATCTCTTCGGGAATGAGTGCGCGCCTTTTCCAAGCGCAAAATTGATTAGCCTTCCTATAAAAATATACATCGTCGATGGTGGTTTCATTTCCAACCATCTCCCGAAATCAGTCTCGGGATGAATCCCCCTAATTAGTGCCATCATTACTCTGTCATATTTAGCATTTGTAACTTCCATCACAATTGTATGGAACCTATTTAAGAAATCCTTCAATGACTCTCCCACCCCTTGGAAGAGTTTTATAATGACATCACGTCCTTCGAGCCTGAAGTGTGTAGATGGAATTGCTCTAGAAACTTTCGTGTCAATTCAGCAAAAGACGGTAAGGATCTCAGCGGAAGCGGGGTGAACCACATCGTCGCTACTCCCTCTAGGATGATTTGAAAAGCAACGACATCTCACATCATCATATTCTCTAGTAGAGTCCATATGCAATTGTATTTCATTTAATGTTTCCTTGGATCCGTTTTGGGCCATACAACGACATCGTCGGCATTACAAACCTATGTGGATACTTCGCATGCAGAATGTTCTCAGTAAACAGGTTCTGAATTGGAGAAGTACCTAACTCATCATTACTTTTAAATTTGTTTTCATTCACAAGTTTTCTGACAATCTCAACCAAGTACTCTAATTCTACAGGTTCGGCTGAACGACGGTAATCAGGATCCGTTCCGAGTGCTCGGCCCAACAAACGCTCTCGGGCAGACCCTCGATACCTGGGTTCTCCAGATTCCGCGAGATTCGTTTTCCCAATAGTCCCCCCTATTTGATTCCCGTGCATTGAATCATTAGCAGTTGTTCGATATTCCAGATTCTGATCATCTGCAGCATGACTAGTGGTCAAGTCCATGCCGTCATCAAGAGGGCGAGCTTCGGATCCAATGTTTGTTGGATTGGTACCAATCCGTACCATTGGATTGGTACCGATCCACAAATCCTTCGCATGGGTTTGTCTCGGTTCCTGATATGAAGTCCCGGCAGTGTTTTTGAGCCATTTTCTACTTCCTATTCCTTTGTCTCTACTCGGATGATGAGAAACTATTAGACTCTGAATTAGAAGATGTTGAGTCCTTCCTGCTCGTTATATAGCGGTTCTAAATTAGTTCATTTAGCAATCTTCAGCTCTCCTACATCTATTGGTTCATCTCATTGCGATTCCCTTGGAACCTATCCTCAAAGTGCTTCATCATTCGATCCATCTCTATCCTGACCACGATATCAGTTGGACTTTGGACCGCTGGCTGATTTGGTTGGGCAACATCATACACATGCTGGATATTCTAGTTTTCAGCGTCATTAGCAGCTCTGGAGTTTGTAGAACGGTCTCTCCTTGGGGCCATGACAAATAGCTTCTTGTAGATTGTTGAAAATCTAAATAGTAGAATAGTAAGGTTGAAAGATTGGATCTATCTCTCGAATGTAAGAAATCTAATAGTAGATGATGGATTCAAGTAGCCTGAGAATATTCTTCTCAATGAAAGCACCAAAATGTTTGAATCAAAACTGGTACAAATAATCATGAGATTGTGTAGAGAATAAAAAGTGAAGAAAAGTAAATTAAAAAGAGCAAGAAAAGAACGCACAACATTTTATAGTGGTTCTGCTAATCTTGGCCTGTGTCCATTTAGTGATTTTATTGCTTTGATTGTTGACTTGCAAATATAAGTTCTTACGGATCGGTACAAATCCGTAGGTGATTACAAGAGATTAAGTAAGAGAGTAAGAGAGTCAAAAAATATCCTTAAAAATGAGCCATGCCCTTATTTATAGCCGTAGGAAGCCAAAAATCTCGGCCCCATGATCTCTATATAGTTTTCCATGCCATAGACAACTTCTTCAGGAAATTAGCTGGATATCTCATCAATAATCATAGATCGGTACTGATCTATGGGGTACCAATCCATATGTTCTTTAT
Source organism: Allium fistulosum (assembly GCA_030737815.1). NCBI lineage: Eukaryota > Viridiplantae > Streptophyta > Magnoliopsida > Asparagales > Amaryllidaceae > Allium > Allium fistulosum. The sequence goes on along the minus strand of CM060908.1, from coordinate 145,735,891 downwards.
ATGGATGACTTTGAACTTCTTGTTTTGGTTCGATTCGTGGTTAGCTTCGTGCTTTCAAACTTATTTGCAGCATTATTAGCTTGTTTCTGAGTGCTCGTGGAGATCGATAGAGAATTGCATGGAATCAACGAAATATCACTTGAGATACACTCTTGGCATCAAAAAGAGTGAATAGAAGGAAGTAGAGTTGGATCACACGAAGATTGCTGGATCGGTACCGATCCAAGATGCTGGATCGGTAGCGATGCAATACATTTTGGATTTTTGGCCTTGAATTCTTTTGGGGGTTTGGTCTTTATCACATGGCTCTATTTGCACTTGGTTTTTGGACTTTTGTGGCTATCTCTTCGGGCTTCACGCCTTAATTGTTTCCAAGCTCGATTCGTCTAGTCTATTCGAAAATTGCTTGGTCAAAAGGCTGAATAACAATTACTTTCAGATTTAGGGCATTGGCGTATGATGAAAAATCCAACCAACAATATTACTTTATTTAGCTGTCTACTATTTAGTATCATGTATTTATATTGAACTACATGTCATGAAAGTGTTATTCTAGAGTGATGTAATAATACTTATTGTTATTCACTGTTGGGTTTAGTATGTTATATTTTTCATTGAGAATAGTAGAGAGAACATGCACAAGCTTATTTGGAAGATTTGGCATTGCAGATGGATATGCTTTAGTTTTAGTACATCTCCTACGGTTGTAGTCTTTGAATTGAACATTGGCTTGACTGCTTTTATAATCTTCCACTTTAGTAGAGTAGAATTTAAATCCACTACCTCCAGTTGCGTGACTATGCTTCCATTGACAACACCCTATAACTTTTAGTCTTGTAAGTACCTTAGACATAATACATGTCACAATGAAGGTATTTTAATTAGTTATAATCATATTGAGCTTTCTGAGTCTGCCAACGTCTTGAAGAAGATCATCACTCATCTTATCATAAGAAAAGTGAAGAGTGAAAACTCACATTGAAGGTATTTGGCACAAATTTGCAGCGTAGTGAACAACAAATTACCTCAACCTATGAGAAAACATAGTTTAGTACATAAAAGAAATCTAGAACAAATGCAGTGATTGGCTGCTGCTCCACTACCACATCATCATGTATTCTCCTATACGTTGCTCAAATCCGTGGGCTTGGTTGATTGTCTACTGGGCCGGTCCTGAGTCCTGACGCCATGCCAATGCCAAATATGAGATGGAAAACCAGAAGCATGTTATAGTGTGAAGCCAGTGGTGGCGATGAGTTGATGGTTACTTGTTGAAGAGCACTTAGTTATTCATTATGTTAGACGTTGTTAAAGGTGGTCCAAAGTGGAAACGAGATATAATTTTTTTATTTTTCGAAAAATTACTAGATGAACAAAAAAAATTTGCTACTTTTTAACAGAAAATTAAATAAATCCGTAAATATCCTTGGTTTTTCTATGATTAATCAATGTCTTTTCACTTCTCTATCGATAAGTCCCAACTGAAAATAGTTTTCGATAAATTATCTTCGATTTATTGCTATTTTTTAATGAATCGTCAAATTTTGCTTTGCACGATGATTGTAAATTGGTTTATTTGAGTGAGGTCTTCCTTAATTTTCTAGGTGAAGTACATCTAAATTTCGCTTCTTTTATCTAAAAATGAGTTCCATTCGCAATTCCCTTTGTATTTTCATACTTTTTAGGGTGACATGTGTTTTAGGGAGAGAATCTTTTATGTAGTTGGACCTATTATGAAACTTGTTTTAAAGATGATGACTTCTTGTGTGTATTTGATATTATGACTTTTGTTGCTTAAGTGATTTTAATGTTGAGATTGTGATGCACATCAATTGGAGTGGTTGGTGCATTATTTTGCTTATTGATGATGGTTATTTGTTGTTTTGTAGTTATTTGTTCTTGTACTCATATTTACTCCATCACCGGCCAATGCTCTACTACATTTGGCTACGACAATATTGTTGGTAGATTTGCCTAATAAACTATAATTTTGTTAATTAATAGTTAATATTTATGGTTCATTCCCACATAGTTACATAACCTACATACATAGTTGAGAAGCATGACTCTCTGTAGGAATTTGTAATTCACTGACTGCTTAGCTTCCACTACTTAGCCCTATGCGAACAAATTATAATTGATAAAAATCAAATCAATAATGAATCTCAACGAATTAATGAAAATTCTGAAAATTATATTTACTCAATCGGTTTTTATCATTTACGTCTCGTTTGAATCGACTTAAATAAGTTGTTTTTAGACTTTTTGAAACAAAAAACAAAAAATCAACTTATATAAATCGATTCAAACGAGCCATTATTCTCATATCACCTTCTTCCTTGTTTATATGTAACAGAGCCCCTTGTTTGTTATCAAAATATAAAGCAGTTCCTTATTTTACATTTTGTACCGTGCAAGCTGCCTTTTGTTTTATAAAGCAGTCCCTTATTTTGTAATTTTACTATGCGACATACCTGAAAGTTTTTAATTTATGTATTTTTACTAAAACTTGTGTTATGTAAGAAATGGCGCGTGATAATAAATGACAAAACTTGTGAAATTACATATTTATGTTATTTTTTTGCAGATTTGGTCTATTCGTGGTACATTGCGCTTTTACAAAGCTATTTGACACTTTTAAATTTATTTATTTTGCAAAATCAGTCTTGCATTTTGTAGTTTAAGTTGCACGTTGTATGTTCATGGTATGTCTTTCACGCAACTTTGGTTACTTTTGTTGTACCTTGCATTTTTACAATGCAAGTACTTGTTATTATTCCGTTCTTTGCAGTATTATAATGCAAGTTACACAAAAGATTTTAATTTTATGCTGTTTCAATGAAATGACTTGTATTATATTTATAAAAATAATATATTTCATGCATTTAAATGGTATAAAAATTCTAGATATTCATAACCCTTTCCACCTAATCATTTTTATTTGGTTTGTTGTACCTTGAATCTTGAAAAGTGCAAACAATCTTAATCGTCATTGTTGCACTTTATTTGAAGAATTTGGATTTGCATTTATCATTTAGATAGCTATTTTTTATAATGATAAATTTAATTGTGATTTTATTATTATCAAATTGGATTAGATTACAATATGAATAATGATTAAAAAAAATTATTTAAGGGATAAAACATAAATCCTTTTTCCTATGTTCGTGATGGATGCGGAATTAGAATATTTTGACAAAAACTACAAGGCAGATTGATTTAAACCCGTAAGTGATAATTTCGAATGCGGAAAATGTCATATATGCATTCAAAATAACTTTCAAATACCAGACATCCGCATCTACGAATACAAATCGATATCAGATATTTAATTTATTCGCTAACAATCAATAAGTCAAGAAACATAAATAGAACAAATTTATTTAACATAAAAAAAAATTAATCGTATTAATTATAAAAGTATGAAAAATAAACAAATATGATAATAATAAATTGCTTTTAGTAGTTAATATGCATTAAACATATGTAATATATGCATACACGCGCGCATCCGCAAGCACGCACGCATGCACGCGCACACACTATTAATTTAATAAAATAATTAGTCCATATAAGTCATTATATACTCAAACACATATGATATAAGCTAAAATCTTAACAAAAAAAGAAACGTATAATATCCGAATGTGGTTGCATCTATATCCATGTTCTTTTTTTTGGATATCAAATATTTGTATTATTTTTAGATACTATTTTTAGATACGGTTGTGGATGAAATTCGATGATATTCATAACAGGCTTAAGATTGATTTGCAAAACAATTTAATTTGCAAAGAAATGAACAATTTTGAGAAAGAAAACTAACAAAACTACCGTAATACAAATTATAGGCCCCACACCCGTGGAATCTTATGGTGATAAGGTAGTAGAATTTTAATGAGTTTACTAAAAAAATGTGAATGTAACTTAATTTTCATTGTCGGCATTATATAACTGTGAACATTTGACAAATAACCAAAACCACGTTGGTTTAACAAATACAACCTTCAAAGATCAACCTAGTTTCAACAAAATCGACTCCACATGTAGTCAATTTATTTTACAAAGAATTGCAAACATTTAGAGTTATAAATATTTGCATGGCCATGCTCGAAGTCCAATTATTTGCATGATTATTATAAAGTGAAAAATACTGATCAAACATTTGAGAAAATTCAAAAGCAAGAATTTGTTAATGGTTTCTTATGATCTATCAATTTTAAAAACCTTTTTAAGTATATAAAAACCTCAGTTGCTCTCAATCGTTGAAACTTGATAAGTTCCATTTCCAAGTCTTGATAGAAAAGACAGATTCTAACTAATATCTTCACCAATACACTTCAAATATGGCTTCAAATACATTATGAACAGATATAGAAGTCAGTATATATGTTGTACTGTATACAAGAGGACTTGTTGAATCTTGATTTTGTTAAGAAAGTAAAGTTCAGAACTTCAAGTGACCAGAAATAAGAAATTAATTTGTATTTTAAATTTTCGAAATCCAAACTCAAAGTAAAAGCAAGAACATTAATTTATCCAAGCCCCACAAAACACAGAGAAGCAATAAATATTCTACCAATTTGTGCACGAGAACCACACAGAATAACAAAGACCAGTAGCCCTGTTGATATTAACCATACAATGAAAAACCTGTTGCATTAAATGAAATCATGGGCATCTCTTGAACATATCAAAACATAAAAAAGGAAAAAAGAAAAAAAGAAAAGTAACAGTGACTAAATTTTATCAATCTTAACCGCAACAATCCTCCATTGTAAAATCTTTCATATAACAAACGAAAGAAATCACAAGAAAGGATGATCAAAGATTCACATATATCATGCATTAAACCATAAACACTCATGAAAAATAATCAAAAATTACAGGCATTATGTGCTAATTATGAAGAGGATTTGGCCCTGTAGGAACCAGTCTCTTAGAAACGCCATATCTCTCATCGATCTCATCATCATCATCATTGCTTGGAGGTTTTTTCAACATTCTTGAACTGTTCAGTTTTGAATTTTTCGAATCAAGATAATGCTTCTTGCACCATGGGAGCAAAAACTGCCTATCAATTGGTAAATTTTTGCTGTGATGATTAATGATATCTTTGCAGAATCGGGCGGTGGTTGCTGCTGCACTGTTGTGTTGTTTATGTGCGCTGCAGATGAATGCTTGGAGGAGGAGGAAGAAGATGAAGGACTTGGTGAAGGAAGAGCTTTTCATGGTTCTTGGGAAGGAAAAATAAATAGAAATGTGATTGAAAACAAAAGATTAAAGGGAGGTTAGGGATATAAATTTGAAGGCAAGAGAGCTGTGAAGTTGGGAAAATTCAAAGTCTGCTTGTTTGTTAGCACTGTTTTTATATTAATGAGATTCATGTGCAAATAGGCAGGGGTATGTAGCAGGATCACAGCTCAAGTTTGGGTTGGTTTGTGAAGTTTTGGGGTATGTTAATGTGATATATATGGCTAAGTTTTAGAAAAATTTATGATGGGCTAGTCAGGTTTTGTTTGTAGGCTAGATTGTCAAAACGGTACATAAATGACTCTTGCACGAGAAGTGGAAAATGAACACAGGTATCATTTTTGTGTGTCATCCTTGGATATTTATACGTATATATGACCTAATATTGTTGAAAACTATTGTTCAGTCTATTTATGTGTGACACGTACAATATTTATCTATCTCAACCCTTACATGTAAGTTCTCTTCTTGAATAAAGAGTTCGTTAAACTACACGATAGTTTAACGGAATTGCATCCTTAGACACCTTGCCCAATATTGAATATAATGTTATGTGGTTAATTTTGCTGACTAAATTAGTTATTATCAACAATTGACAATAAATAATAACAATTAATATTTAATAATTAATAAAAACAATAAATATAGTCCTTTATCATAACTAATAATTAATACATAATAATGTTTGATAATAGTTCAATAATGATAGATAATGATACTTAAAAATAACTGAGAGTAAATAGTAATCAATAGATTGAATAACCAAAAAATACAATTTATTCTTCTTATGTCCGACTTCCAAGAACTTACATAACACCTCAAATATTTCATACATACTTAATAAGGTTAAGTATGTATTTTTTTGAAAATTTAGGTAGTGTTTGGTTTAAAAACGAATTTTGTGTTTTCGGTTTTCAATATGTATGTCAAATATGAGAAGAATGAAGGGACGACGTAGACGATGAAAGAAAGACGGATGAGAGAACGTAGGAGATAGAGGAACGATGAAAGAATGGATTGTTTCACGTGCTTCTGTTATTTCCCAAAACACAAAATAAAAAAAATATTTTCTATTTTGTATGTTAACTTCATTTTCTAAATTGATCGTTTTCGGTAATATAGATGCGTCGTGTGCATTTTTGTATGGACGAAAACCCAAAACTAAAAACAATAAACCAAAACACTACCTTAAATTCTAGATTGGCACTAATATAATAAGCAAAAAAAATTCTAAGCAAATTGATTTAGGTGTCATATATATTCACTTAATGACTTGTCGAGCATGTCATTAAAGGAATAAAATTGTGACATTTGAAGTTACGAATAGAGATATGGATTTTTATAGATTTAATTAGTAACATATGGCAATGCGGGTCTAAAAACCTAACTAACTAAGCCCAAATCTCACCAATATTGATTAAGTCCTGTTAAGCCAAAAATTCAGCACAACTTTCAAGAGTAAAAGAAGAAGTTAAACAAACAAGCATATTCAAAGAAGTTGACATGGTCTTATATGCAAATACTATTTTTATTTGTCCTTGAGTACAATTTAACAATATCAATTTGACATAATCGGTCATTAAAATCCTCATCGAGCTTTTATAAATTTCTCGATTTACAAATGAAATTGAAAGAGAACAAGATATAGAAAAGGGTCTCTTACTTATGTAGGGTTACACTTCTATTTGTAATAAAATTACACCCTTCGATGTTTGACATATGGCGTGTAATAGTTTTGAACGGTCGTGATTGACTAAGTTAAAGTGTGCCCTAAGAGCAGTTATGTAATTTATTATGTGACTTAACTCTTATAAAAGAATCTTATTTGAAATGAAGTAGAATTCTACTTTTATTTTCTTTTATATATGTTGTTATATAGTCGTATACATAATGAAATAATTATATTAAACATATATAGGCAGAAATCCTTAAGGGAAGTGTTTTATCGATTGTAACATACATACACACACAAATATATATATATATATATATATATATATATATATAAACAATAACCCCTTAAATGTTCCTAGCCAAAAAGTATTGGAAAAAATATATCGATACATATGTTGAAACTACTGTACGTACGTAACATTCTCCATATGATGGACGGTGAACTACTCATGACCAACGGAGGCACCAATGGGTTACATACTTATGATTGTTTGGAACAGTCACAAAATGACTCGACGAGAGTCTTATTGTAACACCTTATATTTTTATAACATTATTTAGAAAAATTAATTTGGTAAATTAAATAAAATAATGTGAAGATTAATGGGTTGAGACTTGATTAAATTAAGGGCAGCCGTGCAATGTTAATTATAAATCAAATAAAACAATTTGAACTAATGTGTTATGATATGAGAAGGGCAATATGGGAAATAGAAAAGGCTTATACCCTAAACCCTTAGGAAATAGAACTCACGTTCATTTTCATTTTAGCAAATTAAAACATCTAAGGCCGGCCACCATTATTGTTCTCAAGAGAAGATTAAAGCTAGGATTCAAGTAAGGGAAGACAATCAACATCAAATCTCACATCTTATAATCTCAAAGCTAAGTTGAATAATTACTACATCCCATTTTTTAAGATTTCAGTTTTAAGAATTAGATCTGAAATGTTTTTGCAAGTATATGCCATGTTTTGATGATTAAAGCTATATAGATGCTTGTTGATGAATTATATATGTTTACGTTAGTTTTTATGATATGTTTGACATGAAAATCCTATTAGATGACATCCAAATGCCTTGAAAATTTAAATATAGGTCAGAAATGATATTTTAGAAATGGGTTTCAATTTTCACAATTTTCTAAATTAATGTGGATTTTATATAAATTTCTAGTGAGGAAAATGATTTATTTAGTTATAAATTATTTACGGCTAAAATAATTATTATTTGGGTTTGAAATTTTAATATGTTGGAAAACATATTAAAATATATTTTCTGGGATTTTTCTAGATTTTTTCTAAGTTATTTGATGAATATATAAAATTATTTAAGGTATGAGACTTAAATGTTTTATATAGTTAATTAAGGAGAAAGGGCATTTTATAAAATAAAATTATTATTTATTTCTGAAATTAGTGGCACCACTTTTCTAAAAAACATTTGTTAACCAATAATATTTTGAAAAACAAAGGCAGGTTAGTTGAAAAGTTATATTTTTTAAGTTAAAAACAAAAAAATCATACTATTAGCATGTTTCAGCCAATTCTGGCATTAAACCTTCTGACCTAGACCTTCCGATAGGTCGAGAGGTTCAAAGTTTTCGACAAGGTCATATCAATACATATGGTATCAAGTTACTTGGTACGTAATGAATTGGAAAAAGTCGAAGGGTTCTTAGTCGAAAGGTTGGTTGTCGAAGGGGTTGAAGTATGTTTGTTTTATAAGCCAAAGAATCACCTGCTTTGCTTTCGAATAAGAGCTATCAATTGGGTTGCTTTTGACTAGGTCAAATGTTTAAAATAAAGGTTTTAAACATTCCGACACAACCGAAAGGTTACTGTAGTTTTATCACTATTTTGTTTTGAAACCTTCCGACAAAGTCGAAAGGTTACTGTCGCTTTATTATTTTGATTTTGAACCTTTTGATAAAGACGAAAGATTTACTTGTTTTAAAACTAGCCGCTTCTCCATGCTTTCGGAAGAAAGCTTTCGACTTAGGTGATTTACCCTTGTTTTCTAAATGAAGTATAACCAAAGCTTTCGAAGCAGAGCTTTCGACAAAGTCGAAAGGTTGCTTCCAACGAAGTCGAAAGGTTTTAAAAGAAGGTTTTCCACTTGTTTTAAATTAAACCTAGTAAGTCTTCGAAAGGTTTGATTTGATTGATTTCTAAAGGTTAAAGTTCAATGACTTCGAAAGGTTTAAGTTGAATGGTTTCGAAGGGTTTAAGTTCAGTGATTTCAAAATGTTTTAGTTGAATGACTTTGAAAGGTTTAATGAATGGTCTCGAAAGGTTTTAGTCCATTGGTTTCGAAAGGTTTGATGAATGATTTCGAAAGGTTTTTATTCAATGGTTTCGAAAGATTGAGATGGAAGGTTTTCCAAGGTTTTTTTAAGGCAATGTTTTAAAGATATTTTTAAAGAAGGATGTCCAAGGTTTCCATGCTTTCGAAGGGTTTACTTTTCAATGGTTTCGAAAGGTTTGATGAGTGGTTTCGGAAGGTAAGGTTTTGGCATATTGGCCTAGGTAATTAAAAGGTTTTCACTTGGTTTTGGAAAGAGGTACTTTCAAAGATTTAGAAAGAGATTCTTTCAAGTGTCTAAATGTATCCATCAACTAAGATTTGAGTAAAGAAGATATATATAATATGGTGATATGATTTTTAGTAAGCATACAGATTATATACTTTTCCTTGTTTAAGTTTGATTTTAAAGTTTTAAATCATTTTGAAAATGTTTTCAAGGAAAATTATGGGAGGGGATCCTTAAGTGAAAATGACTCAGATATTAGATTACCAGATGGGACTAGTTTGGGGTCGCGCCCTATACATTTGCTATTAGTTCCAACTAATTGTTGTCCAAAATTCCAGTGCGTAAGGCTTGGTCACAGGTAGACTAAAATTATGATTACACACCGAAAGGAATATATGTTGTATACAAATAGGATATTGGTGAGCCCGAAAAACCATTAGGATCAGGAAGACCTGGGAGATGATTAATTTAGGGACACACCGTCCAGAAGAGAAATATTTAACAAATAGTTAAGGACAGACCGTCCAGAAGTGAAGTATTTAACAGATAGTTAAGGATAGGTAATCCAGAAGAAGAATAGCTAACAGATGTTAGATTAATTTTTATTTTATTGTCTGGTAGGCCCGAGTCAGCCAAAGGTTAAAAGTTATCCAAACAAAACTTATGTGTTTGAATAGATAGTTCATTATTATCTGATGTTTATGTATGTTTACATAATGATGTTTACAGTGTTTAATCAGTTTTGATTGCAGGAAAAAGGTTTTGCAAAGATATGTTTTAAAAGGATGTTAGTGAGGGGAAACCCGTTCCGTTAAGCGGCGTGGTCTCACTTAACATATATATTCCGAGATGTATAGTATTATTCATAACAGGCTTTATGTCTGACTCGAAGTTTATGTTTTCCCCTTAAACTCTCGAGTGCTCAAAATTAATTTGAGTAGGCTGAGGGGTTAAGGCCTTTTCAGGTTTTAGTAGGATGACGAATAAGGCTATCAGAGGCTTGCAGCATGCAAACAGATAGCTATTTAGGAGTTGCAGTTCTTGTTTTATGTTTGAAGTATTTCCACTGTTTTTTTTATTAAGTCTATTATGACTCTATGACCATGATCATCCAAGGGGGTATCTTCATATACCGCTCTTGGCGTATTTGTAATAAGTATATTTTATCTATGCTTGGGAATGAATTTTGGGATTATGTGTTGGGAATGTGAAACATTTGGTTTTGAAATGTAATGAAGTAAAATTTGTTTTGAAATCTGTGTATTGTTTCATATTCTAGTGCTTCTGATATTATAGACACCATTAACATAGCTGTATTTAGTTATCGGAAGCTAATACTATAAATGACTGCAGCATCTGTAGCGCTTAGTTTTGGGCCTCTAGATAGGGGATGTTTTAGCTTGGTATCAGAGTATGGTGTATGACATACTTTAACTAAAAATGGTTTTGAAAACATAATCCTTAGCGATTAGAGTTAAGATTGGAGTATGGGATAACGCTATTGTAACGTACTTGTATTTGTTATATATATAAGTATACACTATATTTCTAGACTCCTATCTTAGTTAGGCTATTCCTGTATCTCACGAGGTTTGAATATAGATATGGAAGGAAGAAGAGGCAGAGTTAATCTTGGAGGAGATCGCACCACCACTAATGGAAATTCCTGACCAAATGTTAGAAGAGGTCCAGGTCAGGCTCAAGCTGAAAATGTTGGTGTTGGGGTTCCCCAAGTGGACATGGGAGCCATGTACCGGTTTTTCGTAAACATGATGCAAGTTGGAATAGCAGCTGGAGTTGTTGGAGGAAATTCTGCTGGAGGTGGAGTTCAGGAAGCTCTGATGGTCAACCATTATGCTAACTGGAGCAGAGACTATACTGGGCTTGGAGGGAAGCCGTTCATTGGAACTGAAAATGCGATTGAGGTTGAAAATTGGCTATTGCACTACGAGAGAATTTTTGCTGACTTGGGATTGAATGACGAGCAAAAGAGGAGACTAGCTTCAAGACAGCTTCAAGGAGCTGCTGTATTTTGGTGGAATACTATTGTAGCTGGTGTTGATAAGGAAACCATGACTAGGGCGGAGTTTAGGAGAAGGTTTCAAAAAAGCTTTATGTCGATGATGGTGCGGTCGGCATTGGTTAGGAAGTTTGCTGAGCTGGAGCAATGAGAGATGTCCGTTCTAGAATATGCAAGAAAGTTTGAAGAGTTGGCCCAATACGGGTATGCTTTGGTTGATACGGTGATCAGGAGAAATGAAAAGTTTATAAGAGGCTTGAGGCCGGAGTTGATAAGTGCTACCTTGCTACACTTAAGGGATCCAAGTGATGTAGTGGTAGAAATGGTGCTAAGGCAGGAAGAGGCGTTAGCTTGTTTGAGGAAGAAAATGAAGGAGGTCCAGGTGGGACAGGGCCAGAAAAGGAAGATTTTCCAGAAGAAGAATGCTCAGAAGGGAGGAGCACAAAAGAAGGGAAAAGCTGAGGTGGTTTGTTATAAATGTGATAAGAAGGGACACTATGTTAATGAGTGTCGGACCGAAAAGGGAAAAGAGAAAGGAAAGGAGGTGATTGGAAAGAAGAACATCCGATGCTTTAATTATGATCACATCAGCCATTATAAGAACCAATGCAAGAAGCCTGCTAAAGAAGGTAGGGGGCAAGTTCATGCATTGGAGCATGCAACTTCAAGGGCCAGTTGTGCAGGAGAAAGGGAAGGCTGTTCTGGGAGGCTCGCTACAGATACATGGTATGTCTGTTAGCATTCTATTTGATACTGATGCATCACATTCTTTTATTTCCCGATGTTTGGTAGATAAGCTTAACCTAGAACCCTCATACTTAGTTACTTCCTTAAGGGTTGCAAATCAGATAGGAGGGTATGCAACACTTGGGATGAGGTGTGACCATTTAGAGTTTGATTTGCTAGGTCATACTTTTGATTGTTGTTTACTTGTGTTTGATTTTATGGGATTTGGTATTATCCTTGGGATGGATTGGTTAAGTAAATATGATGCTAGGATATTTTGTCACGATAGGAAAATATCACTTAGTCACCTGGATTGTAGTTATCAGATAGTTTATACCGTAGAAAACCCTAGTTGCGAAGTAAATGCTTTACTGGATATCATGGAGTTGGAGTATGAGTTGCATCGAGTCTTTGTGGTTAAAGAATTTGTTGATGTGTTTGAGCTAGTAACTGGATTGCCACTGAAATGAACCATAGAGTTTCAAATTGATTTGGTGCCTGGAGCAAAACCGGTGAGTAGGCCACCAAGCAGGATGACACCTACAGAGATGAAAGAGTTGAAGGTGCAGTTGGTGGATTTTGAAGGCAAGAATTTTATTCGATCGAGTAGTTCGCCATGGGGAGCTGCTGCGGTGTTTGCTAAGAAGCTAGCCAGATTATTGAGGCTATGTATCGATTATCATAAGTTGAATGAGAAGACGATAAAGAATCGATATCCATTACCGAGAATTGACGATTTGTTCGATCAATTAAGTGGAGCCAAAGTATTCTTTCAGTTGAATTTAGCGACTGGATTTCATCAGCTTAGAGTGGCAGGGGATAGTATTCCTTTGACGGCGTTTAGGACAAGGTATGGATCATACGAATGGTTAGTTATGCCCTTCGGACTAACTAATGCACGGGCATTCTTTGTGGACTTGATGAACCGAATTTTCCGAGAGCACCTGGATAGATTTGTTTTGGTCTTCATAGATGATATTTTGATATACTCTAGGGATGAGAAGGAATATGAAGTTCATCTTAGAGTTGTGCTTGAAACGTTGAGGGAGCATCAGTTGAAGGCTAAGTTTTCGAAGTGTCATTTTGGAAGAAGGAAGTGAAGTTCCTTGGTCATGTAGTCTCAACGAAAGGGTTGTCTGTAGATCCAACTACGATTGAGGTGGTGAATAATTGGAAGAGACCCGAGATGGTGATCGAGATAAAGAGTTTTCTTGGATTAGCCGGATATTATCGAAGATCTATAAAGGATTTTCCACGGATAGCTGCACCGATGACTAAGCTTACACGAAAAGATGTGAAGTTTGTATGGACCGATAAGTGTGAGGAAGCATTCTAGAGCTTGAAACACTTATTGACTCATGCATCGGTGTTAGTGGTTTCGGAAGGGAATCAAGATTTGGTTGTCTATATGATGCGTGTGGAACTGGATTGGGAGCTATGTTGATGCAAAGAGGTAAAGTGATTGCTTTTGCTTCTAGACAGCTCAGACCACATGAAGTTAGGTATCCAACGCATGATTTGGAGTTAGCTGCTGTTATATTTGCTTTGAAGGTGTGGAGGCATTATCTTTTGGGAGAGCGATTTGATCTTTATACAGATCATAAGTCGTTGAAATACTTGTTCTCTCAAAACGAGCTGAATATGAGACAACAGAGATGGAGTTTATTGCTTCTTATGATTTTGGAATTGAATACACACCCGGGAAAGGAAATAAGGTAGCGGATGCACTTAGCAGGAAACATCAGAATGCAGTATTGGCTATGATTGCTGAGTGGAAAGATTTAGAAACATTATCAGCTTGTAGAGTGCAGTTTAGATCTGAGGTAGGTTCTAGTGCAGGAAGTGTTGTATTGTCTTGTTTAGAAGTTCGACCGGTAATGATTGAGAAGGTAGCTTCTAAACATGAGGAGGATCCAGTTTTGGCTGAACGGATCAGAAGGTTAAAGGAAGGAACAGAAGGCGATGACTCAAAGGATTTCAATCTTGACAAAAATGGGTGGTTGAGAAAGAAAGGAAGGTTGTGTGTTCCGAAGGTAGGAGACATGATAAAGGAAGTTTTGGATGAATGCCATCGTTCAAAGTTCACTATCCATCCAAGAGGAACGAAGATGTATCAGGATATGAAGAGAAGTTTCTTCTGGGAAGGTATGAAACGGGACATTGGTGTATGTGTTAAGCAGTGTTTGAATTGCCAATAAGCAAAGCCTGAACACCAGAAGCCAAGTGGATTGCTTCAACCGTTAGAAGTTCCGATGTGGAAATGAGATTCTATCTTTATGGATTTTATCGATGGGTTGCCAAGGTCTAGTAGAGGAAATGAAAGCATATGAGTCATAGTAGATAGACTAACTAAGAGTGCCCATTTCATTCCAGTAAAGTCAACTAGGACGGCACCTATTTTGGCGAAGTTGTTTATGAAGAATGTGGTTAGACTGCACATGATTCCTAGCAGTATTGTCAGTGATAGAGATTCTTTGTTTGCTAGTGAGTTCTGGAAGAGTCTACAGAAAGCATTAGGAACCAAGCTCAATATGAGTACCACTTAAAATCCACAGACTGATGGGCAAACAGAAAGAGTTAACAAAATCTTGGAGGATTTTTTAAGAGCTTGTGTATTGGATTTCGGGGGATCATGGGAAGACCATCTCCATTTAGTCGAGTTCTCGTATAACAATAGTTATTAGACCAGTATTGAGATGGCACCATTTGAAGCTTTGTATGGAAGACCATGCAAATCTCCCGTATGGTTGTTGGAGACTGGGGATAGACTGGTTCTTGGTCCGAATTTGGTGAAAGAAGCCGCAGATAAGATTGAGTTGATCCGATCTAGGATGAAGGAAGCCCAGTCTAGGCAGAAAAGTTATGCTGACAGAAGAAGGAAAGATTTGGAATTCTCAGTTGGAGACTATGTGTTTATTAAGGTCTCACCGATGAAGGGTGTGATTAGATTTGGAAAGTCAGGGAAGTTAGCACCCAGATTCGTTGGACCTTTCCATATTGTTGAGAGGATCGGGAAACTCGCATATAGAGTAAAGTTACCGAGCGGTTTGGCTGGAGTAAATGATGTATTCCATATTTCTCATTTTAGAAAAGGTATTAGAGACCCAAAGACTACTATAGAACCTACAGTATTAGAGGATTTAGTAGTAGAGCCGGACTTGACTATAGTTAGAAAGCCAATTCAGATTGTGGCTAGAGATGAGAACAAGTTGAGGAACAAGACAGTCAAATTAGTAAAGGTCTAATGGAGTGATGATGCCAGAGACTGTACTTGGGAGACTGAGAGCAAGATTAGAGATGCTTATCCAGAGTTATTTAATGGTAATGTTTTATCCTTGATTGTTTTGGTTGTGTACCTTATCGAAATTTCGAGGACGAAATTCTTTAAGGTGGGGAGTCTGTAACACCTCATATTTTTATAACATTATTTAGAAAAATTAACAGGGTAAATAAAATAAAATAATATGGTGATTAATGGGTTGAGACTTGATTAAATTAAGGGTAGCCGTGCCATGTTAATTATAAATCAAATAAAACAATTTGAACGAATAGTTAGGATACGAGAAGGGCAATATGGGAAATAAGAAAGGCTTATACCCTAAACCCTTAGGAAATAGAACTCACGTTCATTTTCATTTTAGCAAATTAAAACATCTAAGGCCGGCCACCATTATTGTTCTCAAGAGAAAATTAAAGCTAGGATTCAAATAAGGGAAGACAATCAACATCAAATCTCACATCTTATAATCTCAATGCAAAGGTGGATAATTACTACATCCCATTTTTTATGATTTCGGTTTTAAGAATTAGATCTGAAATGTTTTTGCAAGTATATGTTATGTTTTAATGATTAAAGTTATATATATGCTTGTTGATGAATTATATATGTTTATGTTAGTTTTTATGAAATGATTGACATGAAAACCCTATTAGATGGCATCCAAATGCCTTGAAAATTTAAATATAGGTCAGAAATGATATTTTAGAGATGGGTTTCAATTTTTACAATTTTATGAATTAATGCGGATTTTCTATAAATTTTCTAGTGAGGAAAATGTTTTATTAGTTATAAATTATTTACGGCTAAAATAATTATTATTTGGGTTTGAAATTTTTGTATGTCGGAAAACATATTAAAATAGATTTTCTGGGATTTTTCCTGATTTTTCCTAAGTTATTTGATGAATATATAAAATTATTTAAGGTATGAGACTTAAATGTTTTATATATTTAATTAAGGAGAAGGGGCATTTTATAAAATAAAATTATTATTTATTTCTGAATTTAGTGGAAATACTTTTCTGAAAAACATTTTTTAACCAATAAGATTTTGACAAAAAAGGCAGGTTAGTTGAAAAGTTATCCTTTTTAATTTAAAAACAAAGAAATCATACTTTAGCATGTTTCAACCAATTCCGGCATTAAACCTTCCGACCTAGACTTTCTAATTAGGTCAAGAGGTTCAAAGTTTTCGACAAGGTCAAACCAATGCATATGGTACCAAGTTACTTGGTATGTAATGAATTGGACAAAGTCGAAGGGTTCTTAGTCGAAAGGTTGGTTGCCAAAGGGGTTGAAGTATGTTTGTTTTATAAGCCAAAGAATCACTTGCTTTGCTTTTGAATAAGAGCTTTTGACTTGGTTGCTTTCGACTAGGTTGAATGTTTAAAATAAAGGTTTTAAACCTTCCGACATTGATGAAAGGTTACTGTTGTTTTATCACTATTTTATTTTGAAAGCTTCCGACAAAGTCGAAAGGTTACTGCCGCTTTATTATTTTGATTTTGAACCTTTCTTCATAGACGAAAGGTTTACTTGTTTTAAAACAAGCTGCTTCTCTATGCTTTCAAAAGAAAGATTTTGACTTAGGTGATTTACCCTTGTTTTCTAAATGAAGTATAACCAAATCTTTCAAAGCAGAGCTTTCAAAAAAGTCGAAAGGTTGCTTCCAATGAAGTCGAAAGGTTTTAAAAGAAGGTTTTCCACTTGTTCTAAATTGAACCCAGTAAGTCTTTGAAAGGTTTGCTTTGATTGATTTCGAAGGTTAAAGTTCAATGACTTTGAAAGGTTTAAGTTGAATGATTTCGATGGGTTTAAGTTCAGTGATTTTGAAAGGTTTTAATTGAATGACTTCGAAAGGTTTAATGAATGGTCTCGAAAGGATTTAGTCCATTAGTTTCGAAAGGTTTGATGAATGATTTCGAAAGGTTTTTATTCATTGGTTTCGAAAGATAGAGATGGAAGGTTTTCCAAGGTTTTTCTAAGGCAATGTTTTAAAGAGATTTTTAAAGAAGGATGTCCAAAATTTCCCTGCTTTCGAAGGGTTTACTTTTCAATGGTTTCAAAAGGTTTGATGAGTGGTTTCGAAAGTTAAGGTTTTGGCATACTGGCCTAGGTAATTAAAAGGTTTTCACTTGGTTTTGAAATGAGGCACTTTTAAAGATTTAGAAAGAGATTCTTTCAAGTGTCTAAATGTATCCATCAACTAAGATTTGAGTAAAGAAGATATATATAACATGGTGATATGATTTTGAGTAAACATATAGATTGTATACTTTTCCTTGTTTAGGTTTGATTTAAAGGTTTTAAATCATTTTGAAAATGTTTTCAAGGAAAATTATGGAAGGGGATCCTTAAGTGAAAATGATTCAGATATTAGAATACCAGATGGGACTAGTATGGGGTCGCGCCCTATACATTATCTATTAGCACCCGCAAATTATTGTCAGAAATTCCAGTGTGTAGGGCTTGGTTACAGGTAGACTAAAATTATGATTACACTCTGAAAGAAATATATGTTGTATACAAGGTTATTGGTGAGCCTGAAAAACCATTAGGATCAGGAGGACTTGGGGGATGATTAAGTTAGGGACAGACCATCCAGTAGAGAAATACTTAACATATAGTTAAGGACAGACCACTCAGATGTGAAGTATTTAACAGATAGTTAAGGATAGGTAATCCAGAAGAAGAATAGCTAACATATGTTAGATTAATTTTGATTATATTGTCTAGTAGGCTTGAGTCAGCCAAAGGTTTAATCCAAACAAAACTTATGTGTTTGAACAGATAGTTCATTATTATCCGATGTTTATGTATGTTTACATAGTGATGTTTTACAGCGTTTAATCAGTTTTGATTGTAGGAAAAAGGTTTTGCAAAGATATGTTTTAAAAGGATGTTTGTGAGGGAAAACCCGTTCCGCTAAGCGCGTGGTCTCACTTAACATATTTATTCCGGGATGTATAGTATTATTCATACCAGGCTTTATGTCTGACTTGAAGTTTAAGTTTTCCCCTTAAACTCTCGGGTTCTCAAAATTAATTTGAGTAGGCTGAGGGTTAAGGTCTTTTCAGGTTTTAGTAGGATGATGAATAAGGATACCGGAGGCTTGCAGGAGGCAAACAGATAGCTATTTAGGAGTTGCAGTTCTAGTTTTTTGTTTGATGTATTTCCACTGTGTTTTGTATTAAGTCTATTATGACTCTATGACTCTGATCATCCAAGGGGGTATCTTCATATACCTCTCTTGGCGTATTTGTAATAACTATATTTTATCTGTGCCTGGGAACGAATTTTGGGATTATGTGTTGGGAATGTCAAACATTTTGTTTTGAAATGTAATGAAGTAAAATTTGTTTTAAAATATGTGTTTTGTTTCATATTCTAGTGCTTTTGATATTATAGATACCATTAACATAGCAATATTTAGTCGTCGGAAGCTAAACTATAGATGACTGCAGCATCTGTTGCTTTTAGTTTTGGGCCTCTAAATAGGGGATGTTACACTTATATACCTTTATACAACTAAGTCAAAGTAAAAGATCTCATGGTAACGACGTATAGTAGCCTTCAGACTTGATGGTAATGCCGATCTTGAGTAGTTAGGTTATACTTTGATTGTGGTTAAACACTTAGCATAACGACTTAATTACGACTATAGTTGAGTATATGTTAAACTACTTGAAGTGAAACAATACCCAAGAGAGGATTCGTTTCCTTCTTTATAAAAGGTTAGTATCATTGTAATTGGTAGTCAACTTAAAGTCAAAATCTCTGGTCAGAGTAAATTTGTTAATTGATAAATGTTATCAGATTGAACCAAGAACTTTAAATTGATCTAAGTAATAAATACATATATTAATATTTTTTTGACCTTAGACCAAACTTTAGCTATCCAAGTGATGCAGTGATGACGAAAGGAATGCTTGTACAAAATATTGTTACCACGTGACCTTATTATAGAGTATAAATTGGATTTCATCTAAATAATCACTAAACCTTGAACTTGTGCCTAATATCATACTTCAACAAAGTCAATAAAGATTGTTTAAATATTGATTGAGGATCGAGGTCACATCAAAGAATCAACACAACCGCATTGTTATTTATTTTTGAATCCAACTAATATTTATTTTAGTAAATATAATAACAAACTAATACAAGTGTTGTATTAATAATAGTTGACATTTTAATTATTTATTTAAAGCTTAAAATCGATCAAAGTGATGTATAAAAGTTGTACGTTGGTTCAATTGAAAAGGGCACTCGAATAAAATTATTAAAACACTGATTCAAATAGGAGTCAAAGGGATTTTAACCTTGCGTGGTTAACATATATACGAGGTCGGCCATATTTTAAATGAAGTTGGGAGACCTAATCATCTAGGGTTTGAGATATAATGCAGATATTTTGATATCTAGAGGTCTATAAACCGATAGCCTCGGTTCACATTTTCTCTGCACTGTTTCAATACATCTCTAGCCCTATTCACTACAAGAATAGCTTGAAATACCGACGATCCTTGGCGACGGCTTCCGATGGCTTTCAACAGGCCGTCAGAAGCCGTCGGAAATTCGCGTTATCCAGGTCTCAGCCGAGACCTTTCTTTCTCATTCCAGCTGAACGAATTTTTTTTTCTAAAATCCATAAAACCCATTTTCAAGCTTCCAAATCCCAAATTCAAGCTTCGGATCTTGCACGGCTCCTTAATTACTCTCTATTGCTTCCAATCTCAAGTATAATCTCTAATGTTTGCGAAAAACCTAATTTTTAACCTAAATCTAGATTTTCCTAATTTGATAAATTAGGGCTAATTAGTGATTATAATTGTTTCTAATAGCCTAATGATTTTTTTAGTATCCAATGGAATACCTATTTCATTTGTTAGCTTTAAATTGTGAAAAGTATGTATAATTCGTGAATTTGTGTGTATGTGTAAACCATTATATATGTGTTATTTTTAGCATTGTCTTGTGTTAATTGGGGGTGTTTATGTGTTCATATGTGTCTGTATATGTGTTAATCATTACACACACACATTAATAATTAAATAAATTGTTTTCTATTGAAAACATCGTAAAAAATAATTTACATATCTACTATAATACGCCGAATTAACCTTGTTCGATAAAATACGCGGAATGTGGTAAATTAATAATTTTTCGAAATATATAAAATTAATAAATTTTCAATCGTTTACAAACAATAATATATTATATAATAAATAAGAAGTCAAACTATAAAACTTCAAATTTTTGTATAAACTACTTTTTTATTATGTCCCTTAGAGAGTTTTTGTCCTCGTCCGACAAATGTTGTACATGATCGTTATATAGATATTCGTTTTTTTCATAAAACGGACATTTATATTCTTCTGGTATAATACTTTGTGGATTTGTCCTTGTATTGGATAAATTATAAACAAAGTAAACAATTACATTTCGTACAGTATTTCATTTTAAACGGTTCATAAAATTTCACCGTCACTTTTCTTTTTTGTTTCCTGTGTACACGCATTTGTGTACAATACAGGAAACAAAGGGGAGGTGCTGTCGAAATTTTGTTGAATCGTTTAATATGAAATAATTTACGAATTGTAATTGTTTACTGTGTTTGTAATGGAAAGTAGGATGACTGACCATCAAAATAGAAAACCATAAACCAACATTTCAATATTGTATTCTTAAGTTGGGTTATATTGATGCGTATAAGATTATCTATCAATAAATTAAAAAATAAAATGTCAATTCATAAACGTATTTGTTGAATTCGCTTTAAGCAATAATGGAAACGATGTAGAAATTCATTGTCCGTGTAGTAGGTGTAAACATTTGAAGTATTTGTTACCAGATATTGATTTACCATATCAAAAAATAGATACATGTTTAAATGGCTGCATGTTGTTTTGAAAAGATGACATCACTCTTAGGAAGTGTAGAATATGCAACGAGGAAATGTATATGGCAGGATTTGAAATCTTCAACTTTTCTTGTACTATCACCGCGCGATTCAATCTATCACTACACTACTATTCTACAACATCGATTTTTGAAAGTTAATTGACAACTGATTTTTTTTCTTTGTTAAGTAAGTTTTGGTCGCTTGTATTCAAAGCATATCGGTGTGCGGACCAAGCTTGCAATGATAACACTGGAGTTTCTCTGTCATATTTTTTTACATAAAGACATCTATATGAAAAGTTGATTTGTTTTCTGAATGTACTGAAAACTTTTCAACTGCCTCCAATCCAGTTATGAATTTTTTTAATTAAACATCAGTCAAAGCACACATTTTAAGCCATGGATGCAAACTCCATGAATAACGAAGATGGAAATCAAAATTCTCCCTCTGTACTCAAACTAAAAGCCATAGAACTTGAAAACAAGTTACTTATCGAAAAACAGAGTTACATTCTACTTCAGTCAGAGTTAGAATCATTCATGTCCATTGCTTCTAAACATTTTGACTTGTATAAAGGAAAATGTATGAGTCTCAAAGAGAAATTAACTGCATTGGAAAATGACAACAATCTACTCAGGGAAAAGGAGCTAAAAAGTCAAGAAACGTAAAGAACTTGCTAAAGAAGACTAAAAGAGTTGATAACGAATATGGCTTTGAGAGTTATAAATTGATTTAATTATTAAAGTATAATGAATTAAGATATTATGCTATTAATTTCAAATGTATTTTTATTTGTTCATGCAGGCACGGTTTATGGAACAAAGGCAAAAACTCCTGGAGGAAACAAGTCGGGAGCAGCTGACTATGGATGAGGAGGATGTCAATTTTGAGTCAATCATGGACCCATCTTCACGGAACAGGCGTTACAGTTTTAGCAATCAAGCGGTAATGAATAATATATTTAGATATAACAATTTTGTAAACTTTTAGTTCTAAAGAACTTCACATCGCTTTAATTTTGATAATAAGTTTATAGATATAACAATTAAAATATTATGTTGTAGCTTTGATAGTAAGATTATAGTAATTGAACTTTTACTAAATTAAATAAGTATTGCTTGGTAGACAGAGGAGAGCTAGCTAAAACAAAGCTCAGATCGATCTAGCAGAGATCGAGGAATTGCGAGCTAGGGTGGCGCAGTTGGAGGAGTCAAACCGTCGGTAGGCCATCGAGTTTACACAGATGTTGGACCAGCGTACTGCTGAGTACATGCAGCAGTATGGACACTTTCCATCTTCAGTTGGTTTCGGAGGTTCTGGAGGTGATTGACAGGAGTAATAGGTATGTTTTTTTGTTATGCGACATTGTTTAGTATTGTTTGATGATACATTGAGATGGTGCTGTTGGATACTTTGAGATGTTTTGTATATTATTTGATGGTACATTTGGTGATGGTCATTTTGACATTTGTGAGTTGATGGTGGTGAGTTTTTGATGATGACATTTGAGTTTTTGATGGCGTGAGATTTGTTGGTGTTTCACGATGTATATATTGTATGATCACATGTATGTATATTATGTTAACGAAGTGTTGGTTGGTTTGATGTTATGTGAGTTATGGTTGGTTTAATTTTCTTTATGTGGTTTGAGTATATTTGTATGATTTAATATTATATTGAATATCTGAATTCGATATGTGCTTGTGTGTGACTATATTATATTTCTGAATTGTGTATGTGAGGCTAGCATGTAGCAGAAATCTTCAATAGTGGCGGTTTTGTTGCTTCCTCTTGATCGACCACGTGTATTCGATAGCCGTCTAGAGCCGTTGGGTTTTCTGTCGGCAGCTGTCGGAAAGTTTACGATGGAGGCTATTTGAAGCCGTCGGAAAAACTGTGTGGCAACGAGAAAAATTGCGATGGTTTTTTGCGTCGGTTTCCGACGGCCGATGACGGTTTTCAGCCGTCGAAAATCATACATTTTCTTGTCGTGATTTATCATTGGTGAAGTCAAAGTGTTAGCTTTGAAAACTGAAACTAAGAAGGAGAACGAAGGTTCGACGAGGAAACAACAAACAAACAACGTTTTGAACGTCGATTGAATCACAACGGTGAAAGGTATAAATTCTAATTTAAATATATTCATGTATACGTGTATAAATACTTACCTATGCTATTTATTACATCTATATATGATAGCCATTTAAAAAACAACTAAAGAATTTATTTAATCATACATCATTAGTTATTAGTATCAACTTTTAAATATATGTTCACATATACATAATATAAATATAATAAAAATAATTTCCGACAATAAATATTAATAGTTAAATTTCTAATTCAGATGTACGCATATATATTATATTTTTAAAACAAATATTTTATTCATTTAATCATAAATGTTTTAGGCTTTAGAATTAAGGAATTTTTTAATTTCTATACTATTTTGGTTCTGACTAATTTTTTTTTAATTTTAAACTTTATATATATATAATAAACTTCCACATAGAATTTTATAATTAAAATGAAAAGAAAGTCAAATATAATTTAAAATTTAAATTTTGAAAAACTCAAGCATTTTAAAATAGGATCTGATTTTAATATTTAAAAAAATTATACAAGCAGCTGCATTTATAATAAGGATTAATTTTTATATAAATATTAACATATATATTTTGAAAAAGTTCTTTGAAAAAGTCGAATTTTAAATTATTTAACTTTTTATTTTAAATTTAAAAAATTAAATTACTATATAAAAAAATATAAATATTTTATCCATATATATTTAACTATTATTTTAATAATATTTATGCTTTAATAATATTATATATATGCATGTAGCATGTATAAATTTATTCACATAAATTATTATTAATATGGAGTGGCCGAAAAAGATGCATTAATATATTTTAGTACAAGTATACATTAATTATTAACATATACACACACACACACATACATATACATATACATATATATACATATATATAAATACATACATACATATATACATATACATATACATATATATATATATATTCTTTACCCTGTTAACATTATTTTGACATAAATTGATCATTTACACATTTATTGGCCGTGGGCACAATGGTCTATTTTCTCATTATACCCTTAGGTTAGTTTATATTTTTAATATAGTTTCGATGTTTGTATTTTGAATACAAAGATATTTAAACATTAAAATATAAAATTAAAACAAAAGGTTAATTTTAAATTAAATTAATAACAAAATGTTATTGTTAAACATTAACAAAACAATAAATATTTTAAATAAATTAAACAAATTAAAATATTACTCAAACTCTTGTATTAATAAACACTAAATTTGATTTAGTATAAATAAATTTTATTCACATAAACAAAAACGAGATCTTGTGCAATTTAATAAAGGGATTTTTTTTAAATTCGCCCTTTGAATCCCGCTGCCTAGGCCCGACCCTTCTATAAAGTAAACGAAGCTTTCGCTTGGGCCTTATGAAAAACTAGGGCACCATCTCTCTCAACCTCTATTCAAACGCATAAATTAAAAAAACGAATTGTGAAACTCCAAATCACGATCGAAGGAGGCAAAAAAAAAGCAAACGTGCAAACGAATCTCCAAATCACCATCGGCTTGAGAATGGCGGACGCGGCAGGTGAGTCGAAACCAGATAGTCATGGGGCAGGTGCCAAGTGGGCGGTGGGCAGATAGTATTGCAGCCGTGCAACAGTGCAGGTTCATAGGTATAGTAGTCAGAATCACAATCGATCATCTTCTTCCTGGAAGAGTGGACCGTGGAGGACCAAAAGGCTTTAAAGGCAAAATGTGTGCTATTTACGGTATTGCTTTTAAATTTATAATTTTCAAATTTATAATTTTTAAATTTATAATTTTTAAATTTCTAATTAACAATTAACATCTTATTAAAAATAAAAATAATTCATAATTTGGCATCTTTTATGTTAGTTCATTGTTGGAAAAATGACATCAAAAGCATGTTGAGATGAAACATGAATTGGGAATATGATATTATGATTGTATATATGTTTGATATTCTTATAATCCATTTGGCAAAGGATGATTAATTCTAATTTAGGATTTTTCTTGATTGCTTGTTAATTTGGAATAATTGTTATTTTGGAATGGTTTTAGAATAAGTGTTGATTTCAAATAAGTGTTAAGGTTTAAGTAATAGCTAATGGTTTTTTTTAAACGGTTAGTTAATATAAAATTTGTTGATGAATAATTAAGTTTGTAAAATTTGCAGTTTTGGTTTTTGGTCGAATTGAATAGTAAAAGAGAATTTATGTTGCAAATTATTTTGTGCAAATATTTCTGATAAAATATAACTCGTAGATAAGATAATCAATTATTTTTTTCTTTTCAAATACTAGTGTTAGCCTATGAACGGTTTGACAATTTCATTTTCTTGTATGTATAATTTAGTATTTTATTTTGTAATTCATTTATAGCGTTGTTTGTGGATAGAAAATTATATAATTTAGTGAAAAAAGAGATTAACCTATTGGTTTCTAATATTTTAATATTTATTAATATATAATATTTTTTAATGTTTTATTGTGACGACCGCCTATACCACCCGCACCCAATCTTACTAAATAGTGCGGTGCTCAACCGACGTAGGACAGTTGCCAAGGGTGAAAATGATAGAAACAATCACAGAACCTGTCAAATATCTCATAGCACATCGAATAAAATATAGTATACGTTATAGATATAAAACATAAAAGACAATAATAACTAAGTCAACTAAATTTCAGGCACATATCCACAAAGTTACAACACAGTAATAGAGTTTATATAAGTGGAAATAAATTCAAATAAAACTGACTCGGTAGTAAGCAAACACTCTCTAGGCTCCATAGTGTTATACAACGGAATAAGCAATGGTATATCCAAATACAATATGAGAAAGCTCCATCCAGCTTGTCCTCTAGACAGCCACCGCGTATCACCTAGACCTGTTATACAGTCTACTCATTTGAGAGTACCCGAGATATTAAGAAGCAAAGAGTAAAACCTTGAGTCAGACAACAGTCTAGCGTGAACGATAAGAAATCTTAAAATACTATCCAAACCGATATGGTAAGGAACGAGGGTATACGAACCATACCTGACCTGTTATTACAACCAAAACGTAAGCATATAAAGAACATAATATGTTACTCTACAACATTAAAAAGGTGTACTACAACCTAAGTACAATAACAAATGTCCAAGTATCCATACCCATAATATCCGTCTCAAGTGACATCCTTAGGGTGATAGACTACGTGAGAAAACAACCAAAACAAACATATCATCCATCAAACAATCCTCACTACCACTCAATGTGCCCTAGATATATGATAACTCATATGACATTTTCTCTGTCATGAATTAATGGAAAATCCCAGTTTTCAATGTACTTTCTCATAGCCTGAAGTTGACACTAGACTCATTCCACCAGTCCAGGGTATACGGATCCACTCCACCAACCCGGGGTAGCCATTCTAAGTACGCAACGAGTGTCCTAACAATACCATTGCTTTGGAGTACATCAGAAAACACTACGAGTATCAATGATCCCTTAGCACGCGTATCCAAGCCCTTTTCATTACTCCATCTAGTTTCCATTATCCTCAAAGAACGATTCAACGTTCCTTTCTTTCGATGATAGAACTATTCAACATTCTATCCACAGGTCATCCTTCTTAGAACCCGGCCTTTGTGGATAATCATTCCCATGACTCATTTCAAATTGAGCCGCCATTATCGGAACTTAATTCCATTCACTATTGAGTTACAATCATCGAAGTCCCAAAGCTATCATCGTGCCACTACATCTCTATCGAACCCCAAACGAATAAACAAACACTTACAGCATAACCTGCATAGTACATGCACCTCCTTTGGAAGTCTTAAGTCAACTGGCCAAAGAAATTCATGTCGATACCGACCAAAAGAGGTCGGTACCGATATGAATTTTGAATCTAATGCTTAGCCAAACCTTGGCTAAGTATTTCTCTCCCGACCACTTCAACTTGCAAGCATAAAACTCCCCTTCTTTATACCTTAAGCTCCAAAGCCACCTGACCTCCTCCTTTCCCAGAATAGATCTCGGCACCGACCAAAAGGGTTTGGTACCGAGCTCCTTACTTAACCAAATTTTGGCACTTGGCTCCTGGAATCCTTCACTTGCACTGCCTCGAAGCACTCCCTGAAGTCCTACCTTCCTTAGCCCGAGACAACCCCTCCATCGACTTGGACTACATCTCCAACGATCAGTCTTTAACGTTTAGTACCAAGAAGAAGTTTGGCACCCAAACTAACACCAATCCAACTATGATCATAAGAGTAGTCTCCCATCCTTCTCTAGAAACTTTCCACCAAGTTTCATCCAATTCCAAGCACACTTGCCTTCATTTAACTATGTTTATGGTTTATGTTTATGGTTTATGGTTTCCACCAACCTTCATTTAACTATGTTTATGGTTTCCACCAACCTTCATTTAACCTAGATCTAGTTTCATACATGAACGTGTAATTAAAGTTAGAAATCATTTTAATATCAATATCATGTTAAAAGCATCTATTTTAACTATATGGACAAGCTTGGAATAGTGAGAGATCAAGAGTCACTCACCTAATACCCAAAATACCAATCTAACCTCTAGATCTGAGATGGACAACCAAGAATCTAGAATTTCCAGGTACAAAAATGATGAATCTATAATCTACTTTTCTAATTACCCTTCTAATGATGGATTTGGCTAAGGTTGGTAAGGAAAAGATGAGTTTTTTGATGAAATTAAGATTAATGAAGGTTTGGAATTATTTTGGAAAAGTAGAAAACGATTTAATTTTGTCACATCTCCCCTAGTTAGGCATAATTCTCGAAATTCATCAGTATAAGTATGGGATTAGTTTAATTGCCTACTAATCTATCCAGTAGCAAACATAATTTCAAATAGTCATTTCTCCTAAACGACGAGTCCGGTTTTCTATTATGATCACTCAACGGAAAGAGAAATCATATGTCCGATCTAATAGAAGTAGTTTGAGAACCTAATTCAATCTCCATCAAAAGTTATAGGCCTTACAAGAATTTATGGGTTCAAAACATCCAATAAAAATTCCAAATGTGTATAATGTCCTTAGTAACCATTTTCAAAATTTTAGAGTCATACGCCCTCATATGACAAATATTAATATTTTACGATCCTCCGGTACGTAAAATATGGATCGTTAAACTCCCCCATTAGGAATTTCACCCCCGAAACCCCCAAACAAGTCAAAAAATAGTCAACCATAGTTACACTGCATGCCTAACAATCAAGTGCAATCATCAACCATATCAACAAGCAGCCATGCGGTCAATGGTATAGCTAAACCTATCCTAGCATGCGAGATACTAAACTATCCTACATGATATTAAAAATGAATTTGAATACGATAAACAGTATGCCTTACTATATAAAGAGCTCCGGATATGCAACCCTTATGTCTCCTCAGTTTCCCACATGCAATCGTTTTCCTTTTCGCCAAATTGAACCTTCACTAACTCCACCGACTTCTTCCTAAGCTGTTTCCTATCGAGTTGGATAATATGAATCCGCATACGAGGTCTCGAGCTTCTAGTTCAATCTTGATTTCATCAAATTGATCCAATGCAATCGTCTCGCTTGAGTCATGCACAAACTTTCGCAAGTGGGAGATATGGAATACATTGTGCACGCCCGTCATCTACTAAGGTAAATCGACCCTATATGCTAGGTTCTTAATCCTCTCTACTATCAAAAAAGAACCTATGAATCACGGCACCAACTTCTCCTTTCTACTAAATCGAATGACATTCTTTAATGAAGAAATGTTTACAAACACCATATCGCCGACATAGAACTCCAAATCTCGATGTCTCTTATCAGCTAGCTCTTCTACCTATGCTGAGAAGCTTCTATTCATTGTTGAATGATCAAAATATTCTACGAAGTCTCTCTAATCATATCTGGGCCAAGTATTAGTTTTTCGTTCATATCCCACCAACACGAAGGGTTGTTAAATGGTCGTCCGTACAATGCTTTGTAGTGTTCCATACCGATACTAGATTGATAACTATTATTGTAAGCGAAATCTACCAAATGCAAGTGATCATCCCACAAGCCTTCGAAATCGAGAATGCAGGCTTGTAAGAGATCCTTGAATATATGATTCAGTTTCTCAGTTTGTCTATCGGTTTATGGGTGATAAGCTGTGTTGCATTGCAGCTCCGTCTCCAATGCCTCTTGTAAGCTCTTAAAAAACCCACTAGTAAATAAAGGGTCTCGGTCACTCACTATGCTCTTCGGCACACCATGGAATTACATTATCCACTTCATATACAATTCGACCAATTTGGATGTCGTTCTACCAGGCTTAATGGGTATGAGTTAGACACTCTTCGTCAATCTATCGACTATGATCCAAATATTATCGTACACTCCTCCGGTCCTTGGCAATCCATGATGAAATCCATCGAGACTTGTTCCTATTTCCATTCGGGAATTTCTAGTTGTTATAGCATATCACTCGACTTCTTTTAATATGCCTTCACTAACTAGCAGTTCATACGCTTCGACATGAATGCTCGGACATTCTTCTTCATCCCCTCCTAATAATAGGTCTGCTTTATACCATGTAGTTAAAGCACTTAGCGGTTATGTAGCGATGGAGGTGCAAAAAGTTATAGTGAGGATATAGTGGAAAATAGAGGGGGTGCAAAAGCTTCATTTATAATAAAACCAAATACTTAAAGTTAGTTTATTCTCATTCTCACATCATTTGTATTAGAAAAGGAAATATAGTTTAATCTTATATAACAAAACCGAAGAATATTATGATTATGCAGACTAGTTTTGGTGGCTACAATAGATTTCTAACTTATATTGAGTACTTATGCCTTAAATATAGATATTTACCATAACTTTGTTGATTTGGTTTAAATGAGAACTAGTCAAATCAACCTATGTATTTTAATGATGCTAAAGCGGATGCTAAAAAGCCACGATTTAGTGGGTGTAGTCGGGGCTTAAAGTGCATTTATTGTTTAATAGCACTGAATTGAAATAACGTAGCGGCTGGAGAGCACTACATGCTATAGTGGAAATATTAAAGGGCTTTAACTGCACAGCCTTCGTATCATGGTACATCTTATTAATGTATAGTCAACCTAGAGTGATGACACTCTCGTATCTCCTACTCTTGCAATCAGTTAACATCGAAAACAAACAATCTCTCATCCTTACGGAGCCAACCGTCTCGATCAAGTCCGTACTGCTTCATTACCTCAGACTCTACTCCTTCTATTTTCAACATGATCACCGCTATCTAGCATCTCTCTTATGACTAGTACCGATCCGCTCAATCAACGTAGGTCTGATAGCCAAACTCGCTGTAATGACCCGTAATTTTCGATAATAAAAAATATTAAATTAATTAAGATTTTGCAGTTTAATATTGTGAGAAATAAAAAAAATTATGAATTATTAATGAGAAAATAACTAGAATATGATTTAATAATGTTGATTTAACGTTATTGACAATTGTTTTAATGTAATTTCAATCAATTGAAATTATTGTAAAGATTAATTGGTTATAATTGTAAATAAGGAATTAAATTTGGTAATTTATGGAATTAATAAAATTGAAATATTAAAATTAATATGGTTAAAGATGATAACCGTAAAAAATGAATGTAATAAAATGTAAACAAATGTTAGTTATATTCATAAGGTAATAATTGATTAAATAATAAGTGTGAAATAAAATAAAAGATTTTATAGGAATTTAGATTATAATAAAATATGTTTTATTCCTATTGTAATTTAACGTTAGAATTTATGTAACATTTAAATATCGGATTTAACATGGAAACTGTATTGTAAAAGATTATTAATTTTTGTCTAATCAGAAATGATGAAAATTGTTAACTATTAAATTTGAATTTAAAAGTGATTAAATTAGTTTAATAATAATTTATTTAATTAACGTGAAAATTAGCCATTTTGGCCACTGTCTCGGATTTTGACAAACCATTTTCATCGGATCCATAACAGTGAATTATTATAAGATTTCAAGTTTCGTAGCGATCAGACTTATCGTTTGATCGTGCGGGCTCGAAACGTGTAGAAATCAATTTAATGAATTCAATTTAAATAAGCTGA
The DNA here is from genome assembly GCA_030737815.1 of Allium fistulosum. Classification (NCBI taxonomy): domain Eukaryota; kingdom Viridiplantae; phylum Streptophyta; class Magnoliopsida; order Asparagales; family Amaryllidaceae; genus Allium; species Allium fistulosum. Next base: position 145,704,299 of record CM060908.1, on the reverse strand, counting down.
TTTTAAAAGAATTTGGGTTTGAAACTAGTTTCATTAAGTTTAAAAATATCGAAAACATATATTTCGATATATTGGATGACCCATTTTCGTTTCGGGAACAAAAAGAGCTTTTCGGGTCGTTGTAATCGTTTCGACCAATTCGATCTGTCCATTCATTTCTTATCTATCTAGGTCCATATAAATTGATTTTGTTTCTAACCCTAGCAGCCTCTATTTTCTGATTTTTGTACGTACTACCATCTTTAATCTATCTGCTTCTTCCTCCTTCCCAACGGCTACAAATCCAAAACCCTAATATCAAATTCAAATTCAAATCGAAATTCAAATTCTCCAAACCCTATCATATTATATATCGTTGGAAAGCTCTCGACGAGCGCAATCTACTGCATTAATTCATTTTTTGATTTTATGCATCATTTGACCAGAAAACGATGAAGAACCTCGGTCGTCCATTTCTATTGTTTACGATCCAACGGTGGATCGTCGACCGTTTGACGATCGAGAAGCGGCGTTTGGAAGAGGGAGTAGAGCATGTCACAGATCTGGGGTTCATTCATCTCGGTAGTGCTCTAGTTCGCCACTATTGGCTGTGGAAGTGGTAGCGGCGGCGCGTTGCATGTGGGGTCGAGCGGTGTCGCGCAAGCATGAGCGAGGGCGGCTCGATGAGGGAAACGTGATGGAGTCATCTGATCGTGGTGGATGGGTTCGTGGCAGGGGCGAAAATTGACGAAAGATGGCGGCAGTATGGTTAGGGCTTGATCGTCTACGTGCTTGAGAAACGATGGTGAAGGTGACGTGTTTATTTACTTTATTATTTTATTTATTTTATAATATAAATCGTATAACTTCTAACCTAAATAACTTTTTCGTACGAGCTCGGATTCATGCGCGGTTTCTCCGTTGCGATCGTATCAAAATTCTGAACAACTATAGACTGGTTTAGCTGCATTCTAAGACTGTTAGAATTTTGGGCTTTATTTGGATTTTAAATCGTCGAAAAATCAAAGGTGAGTGTTTTACCCACTCACAACTACTAAATCATCATATGTTAGTTAAATTGAATTTATGATGTGATTAGAAATTTATTGATTGTTGTTTGGTATTTTGAATTGTCATTTAAATTTAATTTGAGTTTATTTGAATTTAATTGCCATTTTTAAATTAATATTGAATTTAATTGCCAGTTAAATACGTGATAATGATAACCAATTTATTTGTTGTGATTTATTGGTTGATTTGAATAATGATTGTGTTGGATGTTTAATTGTTGATATTTGGATGATTGGATATTATATTTATTTTATATGTTGTTATCACAATGCAAGTTCCTTCAGTTATTGTTAGGAAAATCACTATGGGTTGAAATGATACATACCCAAACGATATTATAGATTAGGGAAAATCGTTATGGGTTGAAATGATAAACTCGAGCGATTTTATGGATTTTGAATTTTACTCGGGATTGCGGGATGAAATGATATATACCCATAAATTTAAATTATTTCGGGTTGAAATTATATATATCTGTATCACTTGACCATAGGATAGAAAATTATATACGGACACTGGATTAGTTAAATTAAATGATTTTAAATTCTTAAAAGTTTTGAATCCCGTAGAATAATATTATGAAATAAAAGTAGTTTATATGAACTGGATTATTTTCAAAGTCCAAGCTTTTAAAATGTTGAAATTGTAATTAGTTTAAATGAATTGTTTAAAGAATTTAAATTGGAATCTTAAAGTTGAGTTTTGAAATATAAATGAAATTTATCGAAATTTATTAATGGTAAATGTTGAATATTTAAACTTTGAAACCTATTGAATTTGAAGTGGTTTAAATTTGCAGTTCAAACATGGATTTGAAATCGATATAAATTAAATGGTTTGTAATGATAATTTGAATTGAACCTTTAGCCTTTTGAATTGAAATCATTGAACCGAGATTGATTAAAATTGAATTTTTGGAACTAAAGTTGATTTGAAATGATTTGTGAAATCGGAAGAAACGACTCTAATTTGAAACTATTTTCGATATAAACTCTTTTAATATACAAACTCTTTTAACATAAAAACTATTTTCTCATATAAACCATTTTAATATATTAATAATTTTTAATACATTAACTATTTTTAATATGTAACCTATTTTAATATATAAACTATTTTTGATACATAAACTATTTTAATCTATAACTTATATTTTAAAATAAAAATAAAAACTATTTTAATATACATTATTTTAAATTTATAAACAACTTTTATTATATATATTATTTAAATTTATAAACAACTTTTAATATACATATTTTAATATCTATACTATTTTTAATGTATAACTATTCCAATATATAAACTACTTTTAATATTCAAACTGTTTAAGGTTGAAACTGTTATGATTTAGAGTTAATTGATTTAAATGCGAATATTTTGATATGAGGGTTTAACATATTTTGTGGTTATGATTTTGAAGTGAATATGATTTCGAAAGTGATATGATTTTGAAATGAATATGACACTACAAGGAAAAAGGCATTTTTCGACGGTAGAAAACCATCGGCGGCCGTCGGAGGCCGTCGGAAAATACCGTAGGAAAATAAGGCATCGGCGTGCAGTGTTTCCGACGGCTTTCGACACATCTCGCCGTTCGTTTTTCGACGGATTTCGACGCTTGTCAGAAGCCGTCGGAAACCGTTGGAAAAATTGATCTGAAAGCGGTCGGAAGCCATTGGAAAAATATAACCTGAAAGCTGTCGGAAGCCGTCGGTAGGCCTGTCAACGGATACTTTCGGATGCGGATAGTGCCATATCCGCATCCGAAATGATTTTCGGATATCGGATATCCGCATCCGCGGATACGGACGGATATCGGATAATTATCCTATCCGCCAACGACCAATAAATCAAGAAACATAAATATAAATTTGAAGTTTAACATACATTTTTTTCAATCCAATTGATCATAAAAGTGTTAAATATAAACAAATATGGCGATAATAAATAGTTTTGAGCGGTTAATAAGCATTAAAAGTATATAATATAAACTATTAACTTGATAAAACAACAAATAAATATCTTTCATTATACTAAAATACACACAATTTGTACTATAATATTGACAAAGACCGGACGGATAATTTTCGGATGCGGATGTCTTCGTATCCGTATCCACATCCATTTTTCCGGATATCGGATATTATCCGCTTTTCGGATACGGATGCAGACGGATTTCGGATTTTTCGGGTATCCATTGACAGACCTAGCCGTCGGAAATCTGCTGCATTTTTTTAATATTTCTGCTGCAATATAGCCTTCCATCCACATTTCCCACACAAACACTATTCTGCAGAATCCAATATATAATATTCCATCCAAATATCAAAAACCAAACTATACACAATTCACCAAACAAAAAAAATACATAAAATTAAGTCAAAACACATAATCATCACCCAACATCCCCAACCTCCACAACATCCACATAATTATACAACAAAACAGCTAAGTGTATCATAACATAGTACATAAATCAACAACTACCTCCACCATCTACCAAATCATACAAAACAGAAAAAAAAAACATACCGACCAAAGCAATCAATCAATCTCCTCCAGAACCAGAGCCAACAAAGGAAGGGAAGCAGCCACCATACTGCTGCATGTACTCGGCGATACGCTGGTCTAGCAACTATGTGGTCTCTATGGCTTGCCGGCGGTTCTGCTCCTCCAGCTGCGCCACTCTAGCCCGCAAATCTTCGATCTCTGCTAGATCGATCTGAGCTCTAGTCTGCCTACCCCGTCTCTGACTACTGGTCTGTAATAAATATTTAATTTAGCTGTGTGATCTTTGTAAGTGTATGTGCAGGTATGTGAATTATTAGCAGTGTGATAATGTTATTTAATTTGGTTTATGCATGTTTATGTAAGTGTATGTGCAGGTATGTGAATGATTAGCAGTGTGATAATGTTATTTAATTTAGTTTATGCATGTATAATGTATACATTTGAAAATATGTTCTTTTGGCCGTTTTTAAATTGTGATTCAACCATTTATTAACAAAAATAACAGTATGTTACATTATGAGATATCATTGCTTTTGATCTCTTTAACAGTAAATGTGATAAATTTATGCATGTGTACAACATATATCAGGCAAACTAAATTAAATAACATATCTTTTTCGTTATTTTTTTTGAAATGACATTCAAGTAACGAATTAATATATTTTGGTAATGCATAATGCTTTCATAACGAAGTGACTCAAAACCAATGTACTGAATTTGAAAACTTATATGATACCCAATATATTATTTACTTACCACTTGATTGCCAAATCCGTATCGTCTGCCATGCTCCGATGGATCCATAACTGACTCAAAAATAGCATCCTCCTCATCCGTTGTCAGCTGATCTCGACCCGTATCAGCAAGGAGTTTCTGGCGCTGCTCCATAAACTTTTCCTGCATTAACAAATTAATATCATCATATCTTATTTCATTATATTTTAACAAGTAGAACAATTACTAGTACTGCATAAAATGAAATATGCTTACATGGCTCTTGCTGGATTTATCGTCGTGCCATGTATACGAAACTGTCCTGTCCGGATTTACATGCTCGACAGCATGCGTACGAGTAAATACGTCCATATAGCCCATGGGACCATGCGCCTCAGCTTCCTGAAATTGATTTTTGGCTAGTACAAAAGGATCGTACTTGTGATAGTGCGATGTATGCTTTATTTCGATAAGATTATAATCCTTGTGCACATTAATTCTAGAACCTGGAACATTGGTAAACCAATTGCATCTAAATAGAAACACCTCCTCCGTGGGTTGTGAGAAATATGTCAGTTGCAAAATTTGTGTTAGAACGCCAAAAAAATCATTTATGTGATTTTCTGGATCGTCACTACCTTTAACAAATACACCAGTATTATTCGTTAATTTTTCTACACCATATTCTTTGGTGTTAAATTTATATCCCTTGACGAAATATATTGGATATGTCTTGACAACTCTTTTTGGTCCCATCGCAAGATGTTTCAACCCTTTGTCAACAACACAATTTTTCGGCTCATAAACGTAATTTGAAAACCAACCGGAAAATTCTTTACTAAGATCTCCGTTCGGATATTCACGTTCATAAACACTGTATATATAAACAAATTATTACATTAGGTTATACACACGCATGCATTATAGAAAAGAATAAAACACAAATTATTATTTCAGATTACCTAACAAACGGTGCAACCTTGGCACAATTTAGAAGAATATAAGTGTGTGCTACATGAAGATCTCTATCGTCTAGCCATATTTCTACACATTTTGCAGAAGGCCGACCATGTTGTCTAAAAATAGATAACATTGCTTGAGAGAATTCTTGTTTGTCGCCTTCGTCATTTCGAGGAACACTTTCAAATGATATATTCAAATGGTCACTGAAATAGTGAGAGAAAAAGAACGAAGCTTCTTCTTCGATGTAAGATTTACATATCGAACCTTCAACTCGTGCTTTCGCCTCACTTTTTTCTTCAGATGATTTAGATATCTATGCAAAATTAATTTACATTAACTTCATCTTTCAAATGCAATTAAATTACGTGATAAAATATTACATACCTCTCAAATGGATACATCCATCCATAACTTGTCCAATACAGGGACAAATCCAACAAACATTGTACCAGATGAATATAAATGGTCGTTTTTTTGAAAAAAACGACTATTTATATAACGATCATGTACAACACTCGTCAGACGGGGCCAAAAACTCTCTAAGGGACATTAGTTAATTAAATGTCCCGCGTATTTTATTAATACATTTCAAAAAATTATTAATATACCACATTTGTTCCGCGTATTTTATCGAATAAGGCTGCTTTAATATTATTATGATTTTCCAATACAATCAAATTCTTTTAGACTCGTGCATTCATTATTATTATACAATTCAAGATGTTATACAACTCATGTATTATTCCAATTAACACATAAAATGGTATAAACAACACATATACAATGGTTTACATATACACACAATCATAAATTATACATACTCTTTAAAACTTCACGATAACATATGAAATAGGTATACCATGGGATGTTATAAACCGTTATTACGCTATTGGAAACAATTGCAATTACTAATTAATCCTAATTTATCAACTTATGCAAATATAGATTTAGGGTAAAAATTAGATTTTTGGCGAAAATAAGATAATATAGCTAAGATTGAGAGCAATAGAGTTTGATTAGGCAGCCGTGGAGGATCCGGAAGCTCAAAATTAGATATTGGAATCTTGGAGAAGTGAATTGGGGGTTTTTTGCTAAAAAATTTCATGTTGAGAATGAGGAAGAAGAAGGCTAGGCTAAGCCCTGTAATTCGCGAAATTCCGACGGCTTCCGACGGCCCGTCGAACGCCGTCGGAAAAGAGCCATCGGAAACCGTCGCTCCTTGCTGTCGGAATAAAAGCCTTTTCTAGTAGTGTGATTTAAAGTGAATATGATTTTGAAGTGAATATGATTTTTAAAGTGATATGATTTTGAAATGAATATGATTTAAAGTGAATATGATTTCGAATGTGAATATGATTTCGAAAGTGATATGAATTTGAAATGAATATGATTTAAAGTAAATATGATTTCGAAAGTTAAAATGATTTCGAAAGTGATATGATTTTGAAGTGAATATGATATTTTGATATCAATTATGAATCGGTTTTGGAAATGTAAAAGAACCAACCGGTGTGAAATAAGCGATTGGTTGTTAAAGAGACCGGAATCAGATATTGTCATACTCTCTGCCAATATCGAAAACCATTTTAACAATTGTGCACGTAGTGGAGAATCCAGAATGAAGTAGGATGGTTTGGCGAACGCTACTGGAATGAAGTAAGAGAATGATGATGGATAGCCTTGACCTTTGGGTCATAATTAAAATGACTAAAACAGGAGCCATGCCGGGCCAAGTAGGGTCATTCTCCGTATCAGACACATTTCTTCGATACCATATTTATTACTTTGTGATTGATTTGGTGGCCACCCTCGATTTGAGTATGGAAGTGTATTCCGAGGTGGGCGATAGTAGCTGCTATGTGTTACCACTAGTTTGGATCCACAAAACGGTAGTATCCTACCCTGAGCATTGCCTCGCGTGTGTTGTCATATCTATCCTTGTCACGCCTACTCCAAGTTTGGTTTGTGTTGTACACTATGGAGTGACCTCTGATAGCCCTCCAGTTTACGGAGGAATTACGGTACTGTATAGACTACGACATTTATATAAAAATGTGTTAAGGGGGATATGGATAACGCCTTAATGCTATTTTAATACTTTACTTTACTGTAGACATATTATAATAGCGTATTGTACTATATATGTAGATAGTTTAACGGATCCTTAGGAGATGGATTCTCGAACATCTCTTAAGTTATTGCACGCATGTTAGACACTAGAGAGGAGATGTAAAATCCCATATACATCTCTGAAGCCATTACACTCATATTTATTTATGTTGATTTAACTTACATAAGATCTTTTAGTTCTAACTCGAGTGTTTTATCTTTTCATTACACTCGGGCCAGCCTGAGCATTTCAGTATTGAAGACTCTATTTCTGGAGAACGAAGATGGAGATTTGTATACTATTTATTTTATTTATTCCACTGCATCATGTTGTTCCACTGCATTATTTATTTATTCCTGTTGTATGTATAACTCTGATCTGTGTTGTAAAAGTGTAATCAAATGTTATGTGTAAAATAGCTTTATGAACTGTTTATTTGATTATTATATTTTGTCATTCTGTTGTGAGATTCTGTGTTTTGTTTTTCCTTCTTTTATCTTATTTTTTTATTTACCCCATTAAAAATCCTCCGTTTTTAATGGTTTGAGTTGACATGTGTGGTTTATTACCGTTTTAAACCGTCTAAAAAGGTGGATCATTACAGTTTGTATCAGAGCTTTTGTTTAGCGATAACCTTAGCTTTATAGGGTCTGACTCATTAGAGATAGGGTTGTAATACCCTAGAATGAGTTGTTGAGTGTATATATATAAGAGAGAGCGTACTTGTTAGTGTTATAAAATGTTTTATATTGTGTTAATTTGTTCTGTTTAGTATTTATAAATTCGGGTCGGTAAATAGGATGCTATGACATCGATAGGGATTTCTAAACACTTAATAGGGCAGACCGACACAATATTGTTTTTGAAATATAGGTAAATTAAATAATTTTACCTCGTATTATATTTTGTATATAAAAGAATTTTTTTTATAAATGGATATAGTTGTATGTGATATATTTGTTTGTTAGGAAGTGAAAATTTATAAATATTGGTTGTAAGTTTAAAATTTACAAATAAAGTAAATATGAATTGGAAATTTGAGAACTTAAGTTCCGGGGTTTGAAATTTGTTTTCAAAAGATTTTGGAATATAATATTAGTATTATTTGGAAGTATTTTTGATATAAATATTTTAAATGTGATTGGAAAAAAATTGTTTTAAAATAATTTTCAAAAAAGGGAAATAAGTTCTGTACTCCCCTCTTTTGTCGCTGGAAAATAATTTCGGTGATGAGTGCACGCATCATCGACATTCATTTTCGTGTTTCAAAGTGGAAAGATCATTGTAGTAGCTTTGCTATACATTTGTTTGATGAACAAATTTTGATTTAAATGTTCTAAATATGATTTGATATATTAAAAAGATATAATTATATATTATTTCAAAATGATTTGAAATGAATCTGGTATTAAATTCTTAAGTTCCTGTTAATTAATGATTTTCAATTATATAAATAAAGGAAAATTTTAATAATTGGAAACTTCTAAAATGGGAAATAAGAAAATAGAAGCTAAGTGATTAATGAAACTGTAAAGAATTGGAAATTTGTCACTTGTAAATTAAAGATAATAATTTTTTTAAGAAAGTGAATTGTTGAACATTTTGTTAACTAAAATAAATAAGATAAAATTTGTATGACATTCTATTTCATTCTTGAAACATATATATAACTTACCTGAAATATTTAAAAGTTGAAATGTTGATATGGAGATGTAATAGAATATTATACAAGTAAAAGCTTAATAACAAAATGCTTCAAAATGAATATATGTTATAAATGAAAATTAAGATGTTAGAAGAAATGTTATAAACATAAGTTAATATTGTGAAATGCTTGTAATTAAATTAAATAGTAAAAAGTAAATACTGTTTAAGAAATGATTATAAACTCAAGAAAATGACTGAAATGATTTACTGATGAATATTAATATTAAAATGGATATCAAGAATTATAAGTAAATAATAAATATGGAATAAACTGTAATAAAATGTATGTAATACTTAAATAATGAATTCATTGATTATTTTAAATATCGAATTGAAAATAATTTATATAAGTTAATGAATGTGAATTAGATTGCATGGAAACTTATATAATATTTTAAGAATTGATCTATTGATGTTCAAGATAATTGAATGTTAAATAACTTATGTAAGTAAATGAATGCAAACTAATGGAAAAATGACATTGTATGAATGAATGAAAATAAATGAAAAGTAAATAAAGAGTAAAAAGGAAACAAATAGAACAAACTTAAATAACATTTAAATGTTGTGTTGTTTGGCTTATGGGATGTTTGGGAAGTGATATTTTAAATTGTTTAAGGATGTATGAATAATCTATTAAGTTATTATCTAAGGCTGTTGAGCGTAGGATATATTTGATAGTTTGTTTATCACCCTTGAATGATGAGAAGTTCTAAACCTGAACAAACCATTAGTTTTGGTTGCTATAGATGTATAGTTGATTCCTTTGTTGCAAATGATGGTCGTGTTGTTTTGTTTGCATATATTTTGTGTTGATTTGTTTTGTTACTAATTAAAACAACTAAATATTTCTCTTTTACATAATTCTCACTATTTGGATTATATAAGTGAAATACAGGTTTATGAAAGCAATAGTTACTGCTTTTGGTTTCATAAATAAAGTTGTTTGCCCGACAAATAGGTACGTTTTCGGATTACGGTTTTGCAACGATATTTTATTGTTTTCCCATGATTTGGGATGTTTTATTTTTGAAATATGATATATATGTATATTGTAATTATTGATATTATTATTTTTGCTCGACCTATCCGTACAAAGGAGACTCTGCCGAAATTTTTCGTGAATTTAGGACTGAGAAATTTTTGTGAAAGTGAAAATATTTTCAAACTTTTATTAAACTTGAATATGAAGATTTAATTGTTTATAAATTGATATATTTTACTTAAAATACATAATTATGTAAATTTAAAGTGTTTAAAAATTGAATAATTTGAATAAATTATATCAAGTTTCTTAATTCCTTCTCGTTCCTTTTCAAGGACGAAAAGTTTTGAGTGGGAGAGAGTGTAACGACCCGTAATTTTCGATAATCAAAAATATTAAATTAATTAAGATTTTGCAATTTAATATTGTGAGAAATAAATAAAAAATTATGAATTAATAATGTTATAATAACTAGAATATGATTTAATAATGTTGATTGAACGTTATTGACAATTATTTTAATGTAATTTCAATCAATTGAAATTATTGTAAAGATTAATTTGTTTATAATTGTAAATAAGGAATTAAATTTGGTAATTTATGGAATTAATGAAATTGAAATATTATAATTAATATGGTAAAAGATGACAACCGTAAAAAATTAAACGTAATAAAATGTAAACAAATGATAGTTATATTCATAAGGTAATAGTTGATTAAATAATAAGAGTGAAATCAAAATAAAAGAATTTATTGGAATTTAGATTATAATAAAATAGGTTTAATTCCTATTGTAATTTAACATTAAAATTTATGTAACATTTAAATATTGGATTTAACATGGAAACTGTTTTGTAAAAGATTATTAATTTCCATGTAATCAGAAATGATGAAAATGGTTAACTATTAAATTTGAATTTAAAGGGGATTAAATTAGTTTAACAATAATTTATTTAATTAACGTGAAAATTAGCCATTTTGGCCACAGCCTCGGATTTCGACGAAACCAGTTTCATCGAATCCGTAACAGTGAATTATTGTAAGATTTCAAGTTTCGTAGGGATCAGACTTATCATTTGATCGTGTAGGCTCGAAACGCGTAGAAATCAATTTAATGAATTCAATTTAAATAAGCTGATTTTAAAAGCTAACTTCTGTATACAATAGAATTTGGGTTTGAAACTAGTTTCATTGGGTTTAAAAATATCGAAAACGTATATTTTGATATATTAGATGACCCATTTTCATTTCGGGAGCGAGACGGGCTTTTCGAGTTGTTGTAATCGTTTCGACAAATTCGATTTGTCCATTCATTTCTTATCTATCTTGGTCCATATAAATAGATTTTGTTTCTAACTCTAGCAGCCTCTATTTTCTGATTTCTATACTAACTATTATCTTCAATATATCTGCTTCTTCCTCCTTCCCAATGGCTGCAAATCCAAAACCTTAATTTCAAATTCAAATTCAAATCGAAATTCAAACTCTCCAAACCCTATCATATTATATATCATTTGAAAGCTCTGGACAAGCGCAATCTACTGCATTAATTCATTTTTTGATTTGATGCATCGTTTGACCAGAAAACGATGAAGAACCTTGGCCGTCCATTTCTAGGGATTACGATCCAACGGTGGATCGTCGACCATTTGACGATCGGGAAGCGGCGTTTGGAAGAGGGAGTCGAGCAGGTCACAGATCCGAGGTTCGTTCATCTCGACAGTGCTCTAGTTCACCATGATTGGCTGTGGAAGTGGTGGCGGCGGCGGGTTGCCTGGGAAGTCGCGCGGCGTTGCGCAAGCATGAGCGAGGGTGGCTCGGTGAGGGGAACATGATGGAGTCATCTGATCGTGGTGAATGGGGTCGTGGCAGCGGCGAAAATTGAGGGAAAATGGTGACAGTATGGTTAGGGCTTGATCATGTGCGTGCCTTATAAATGATGGTGAAGGTGACGTGTTTATTTACTTTATTATTTTATTTATTTCATAATATAAATAGTATAACTTCTAACCTAAATAACTTTTTCGTACGAGCTAGGATTCATACGCGGTTTTCTCCGTTGCGATCGTATCGAAATTCTGGACAACTGAGATTGGTTTGGCTGCATTATGAGACTGTTAGAATTTTGGGCTTTATTTGGATTTTAAATCGTCGAAAAATCAAAGGTGAGGGTTTTAACCCACTCACAACTACTAAATCATCCTATGTTAGTTAAATTGAATTTATTATGCGATTAGAAATTTATTGATTGTTGTTTGGCATTTTAAATTGTCATTTAAATTTAATTTGAGTTTATTTGAATTTAATTGCTATTTTAAAATTAATATTGAATTTAATTGCCAGTTAAATACCTGATAATGATAACCAGTTTATTTGTTGTGATTTATTGGTTGATTTGAATGATGATTGTGATGGATGTTTAATTGTTTATATTTGGATGATTGGATATTATATTTATTTTATACGTTGTTATCACAATGCAAGTTCCCTTAGTTATTGTTAGGAAAATCACTATGGGTTGAAATGATACACACCCGAACGATCTTATAGATTAGGGAAAAATCGTTATGGGTTGAAATGATAAACTCGAGCGATTTTATGAATTTTGAATTTTACTCGGGATTGCGGGTTGAAATGATATATATACCCGTAAATTTAAATTATTGCGGGTTGAAATGATATATATCCGTATCACTTGACCATATGGTAGAAAATTATATACGGACGCCGGATTGGTTAAATTAAATGATTTTAAATCCTTAAAATTTTTGAATCCCGTTAAATGATATTATGAAATAAAAGTGGATTTATATGAACTGGATTGTTTTCAAAGTCCAAGCTTTTAAAATGTTGAAATTGTAATTGGTTTAAATGAATTATTTAAAGAATTTAAATTCGAATCTTAAAGTTGAGTTTTGAAATATAAATGAAATTTATCGAAATTTATTTATGGTAAATGTTGAATATTTAAACTTTGAAACCTATTGAATTTGAAGTGGTTTAAATTTGTAGTTCAAACATGGATTTGAAATCGATATAAATTGAAATGGTTTGTAATGAGAATTTGAATTGAAACATTTAGCATTTTGAATTGAAACCGTTGAACTGAGATTGGTCTAAATTGTTTGGAACTAAAGTTTATTTGAAATGATTTGTGAAATCGGAAGAAACAACTCTAATTTGAAACTATTTCATTATAAACTATTTTAATATACAAACTCTTTTAACATAAAAACTATTTTCACATATAAACAATTTTAATATATTAATAATTTTTAATACATTAACTATTTTTAATATATAACCTATTTTAATATATAAACTATTTTTGATATATTAACTATTTTAATCTATAACCTATATTTAAAAAAACTATTTTAATATACATTATTTTAAATTTATAAACAACTTTTAATATATATATATATATTATTTAAATTTATAAACAACTTTTAATATACATATTTTAATATCTATAATATTTTTAATGTATAGCTATTCCAATATATAAACTGCTTTTAATACTCAAACTGTTGAGGTTGGAACTGTTATGATTTAGATTTAATTGATTTAAATGCGAATATTTTGATATGAGGGTTTAACCTATTTTGTGGTTATGATTTTGAAGTGAATATGATTTTGAAAGTGATATGATTTTGAAATGAATATGATTTAAAGTGAATATGATTTTGAATGTGAATATGATTTCGAAAGTGATATGATTTTGAAATGAATATGATTTAAAGTGAATATGATTTTGAAAGTGAATATGATTTCGAAAGTGATATGATTTTGAAGTGAATATGATATTTTGATATCAATTATGAATCGGTTTTGGAAATGTAAAAGAACCAACCGGTGTGAAATAAGCGATTGGTTGTTAAAGAGACTGGGATCATATATTGTCATACTCTATGCCAATACCGAAAACCACTTTAACAACTGTGCATGTGGTGGAGAATCCAGAAGGAAGTAGGATGGTTTAGCGAACGCTACTGGAATGAAGTAAGAGAACGATGATGGATAGCCTTGACCTTCGGGTCATAATTAAAATGACAAAAACAAGAGCCATGCCGGGCCAAGTGGGGTCGCTCCCTCCATCAGACACATTTCTTCGATACCATATTTATTACTTTGTGATTGATTTGGTGGCCATCCTCGATTTGATTATGAAAGTGTATTCCGAGGTGGGCAGTAGTAGCTGCTATGCGCTACCACCAATCCAGATCCGCAAAACGATAGTATCCTACTCTAGGCATTGCCTCGCGTGCCTTGTCATATTTATCCTGATCGCGCTCATTACGAGTTTGGTTTGTGTCATATAATATAGAGTGCCCTCTGATAGCCCTCCAGTTTACGGAGGAATTACGTTACTGTATAGACTACGACATTTATATAAAAATGTGTTAAGGGGGATATGGGTAATGCCTTAACGCTTTTTTAATACTTTACTTTACTGTAGACATATTATAATAGCGTATTGTACGATATATGTAGATAGTTTAACGGATCCTTAGGAGATGGAATCCCAAATATCTCTTAAGTTATTGCACGCACGTTAGACACTGGATAGGAGATGTAAAATCCCGTAAACATCTCTGAAGCCGTTACACTCATATTTATTTATGTTGATTTAACTTACATAAGATCTTTTAGTTCCGACTCGAGTGTTTTGTCTTTTCATTACGCTCGGTTCAGCCTGAGCATTTCAGTATTAAAGACTCTATTTCTGGAGGACGAAGATGGAGATTTGTATACTATTTATTTTATTTATTCCACTGCATCATGTTGTTCCGCTGCATTATTTATTTATTCCTGTTGTATGTATAACTCTGATTTGTGTTGTAAAAGTGTAATAATATGTTATTTGTAAAATAGCTTCATGAACTATTTATTTGATTATTATATTTTCTCATTCCGCTATGAGATTATGTGTTTTGTTTTTCCTTCTTTTCGCTTATTTTCTTATTGACTTCATTAGCAATCCTCCTTTTGAATGGTTTGAGTTGACATGTGTGGTTTATTTTCGTTTTAAACCGTCTAAAAAGGTGAGACGTTACACTTGCCCACATCTCTGGCTCCAACTCTTAGTAAGGCTGAAGTTATAGCCAACGATATACTCTAATTGCTTCCATACTAGGACCATCTCCCATAAACCGGCATGTCTTCTACTCGATATATCGGCGATTGCATTTTCCTTGCCGGGCGTATAGGAAATGTCAAAGTCATAGGAGGCCAAGATCTTCAACCATCGTTGCTGGCAAAGGTTGAGATTCTTATGGGAGAAAAGGTACTTCAAGGATTTATGGTTCGTGAACAGCTTGAACCTCTCTCCTAATAGATAATGCCTCCAACTTCAAAGCAAACATTATCGCCGTCAACTCCAAATCATGAGTCGAATAAATCTATTCATGCGGTTTCAATTATCGACTAACATATGCGATAACTTTTCCCATCTGCATCAGCATCGCATCTAGTCTGGTACCACATGCGTCTATGTATATTGTCAGCTCCTCATTCCCACTTGGAATGGTCAATACTGGCACACTCATCAACCTCTCCTCTAGACTCACAAAATCATGCTCGCACTTTGCGTCCCAAAATAAGTCCGATTTTTCTTCGTCAAATTGGTCAACGACACTATTACCTTTGAGAAGTCCTTGATAAAACATATATAATATACCGCCAATCCTAGGAAGCTTCTCACATCAGTAGCATTCTTCGATTGGTTCCAATCCTGAACCTTTACCACCTTGGTAGGATCTACTGCGATGCCCTGCTCGGAGATGACATAACCCAAGAATCTCACTTCCCTCCTCCAAAAGTGATACTTCAAAAAGTTCATTTTCAGCCTGTGCTTCCTCAACACTTCATGCACAATCCTCAAGCATGTCTTGTGTTCCTTCTCCATTCTAGAATAGACTAGAATATTATCTACGGATACAAGCATGAACTAGTTTAGCTGATCCTTGAAGATACAGTTCATGAGATCAATAAAGAATATCAGAGCATTGGTTAGCTTGAACAACATAACCAACCACTCATAAAAACAAAACGGCGTACAAAATGCGGCGATCGACACACTTTCCTTCGCCACTCTTAGTTGGTGAAATCGCGTCGTAAGATCCAATGGAGAGAACACCTTCGTACCATGGAGCTGATTGAACAAGTTAGCCATACGCGGAAGTGGATACTTGTTCTTCCTTGTCATCTTATTCAGTTCACGTTAACCTACACAGAACCATAGAGAGCCATCTGCCTTAGTGGTGAATACTATAAGGGCGCTTCACTCATATATGCTTCTACGAATGAACCCTCTCCTTAATAGGTCATTCACTTGCATCTCCAATACCTTCCGCTTTCTATGTGTCATCCACCTCAAAGGCATAATTCTCGGTCTGACATCCTACATCAAGTCTATGTAGAACTCAATCTCTCAATGTGGCAGTAATCCGATCACCTTCTCGAACACATTCGAACACTTTATAACGATAGACACAGATAACAACTCATACCGTGGGACCTCGAGCGAGTATAGAAAGCTAACCATAACCTCATCCTCTAGGAGGCAGCTGATCACTACCTTCCGCCCCTCCTCGGTCCTAATTGTCACTAATAGCTTCCCGCACTCCTCCACCACCGCATACTTCCTCAACCAGTCCATCCCAAAATAATTCTGAACCCAACGAAATCCAAAACGAAGCAATCACACATAAAACTGCATCCATGACTCGATAAGACCAAACCACGACAAACCATACAAAGACTAGTGAGGCCTCCAACAGGGTACGCCACAATCAAAGTTCAGTCAACAATTTTAAATTTCAATCTATACCTATCTATCGGTCACTAGATATGAAGGAATGTAAAGCTCGAGTATCGGAATAAATATGTACGGGAACATCATAAATGGAAAGCATACCTTAAATATAGGTGCTCTTCCTTTTCTTATTCACAGAGAGAGCATTCGACGAAGTCAGGATGGCATCTAAAGCATATGCCTTCTCCACTAACTTTTGTTGCACTGGTTCTGGTCAATTCTTCTGTATATATCCAAACTTGTCGCGGTTGTACACAGAATGGAAGCTTCTCATTCTTTCTCAATGGAGTTTCGATGAAAGATATCCCATATTTCAACAAGGTGTCGTACTCAGCAACATACTCAGAGATAGACATGTCTTCCTGCTTCAACTCAGCAAACTTCTTGAATAGCACCAACTTCTGACTAGTCGGAATAAACTTATCATCTAATCGGATGTTGAACTGGTCCTAAGTAAACTGATCTTTGGAAGTAGCAACTCTAATAGCATTCCACCAGTTCATAGCTCTCCCTAGAAGCTGTCGGGAAGCCAACCTTCTCCTCATCGCATCATCCAATTCAAGGTCATTAAAAATCCGTTCGTAGATGTCCAACCAATCATGCACTCCCATGGCTGATTCCATTCATTGGAATGGATCGCCACCAAGATTTGCAAAATCCTTATCCAGCTTAGCGAAATCATCTTTGGGCGCATGCACTTGAGCACCACCACTAACAGCAACATTACGAGCAACCGTTTGGGCATGTTGCAGCATGTTCGCCATCATTATGTTGAACATCGTCTGCAAGTCAGGGTTAGCAGCCCTCGAACTCGCTCCTTCCTCGACTCCAGAAACGAAGTCCCACGCAGCGTTTCTTGTATGCCAGCTCATTCTTGATTTGTAACAAGAATGATCAGTCTCTTATAAAGAAAACTGCATCTATGATATTCATGTGTGCATGTGACATATGTACTACATATATTACTATATAGTTTTGAAAACCAAAATATAGAATAAGTACGTTCTCTCTCTCTCTCGCACACTCTCTCTCGATCCAGTCTAGGGTGATAGCTCCTTTTCTATCTCTACTAGACCATCAACACGTCCTATTGGAAATTTTGAAAAGTAGTTTTGTGTAAAATTTACAACGGCTCTGGGCCATTGCAAAATTGCAACGGCCCAGGGCCATTGCAAAAGATTTTGCAAAGGCTATTAGCCGTTACAGTTTTGCAAGGACCCAGAGCCGTTGCAAACATCCATGGCTCTAGTTACTTGTTGGACCCTATGAAGCATACGCCCCGTGCCCAATATAATACACTCTGCAGAAAATACACGCAGATCCCTGATTTGTTTTACAAACTTTAACTCCTATTTCCATCCCAATCTTATTTCCATTTGTTTACAAACCCTAAACAAGCCGCCGCTTTTCGATTAAAGTATGTATTTGCTATGAATTTTTTATTCCTACCATTTCGTATTATTTTCTGTAATTTCATGCCAATTGCTTAATTTTGCAGAATGAAGGTTGTTGCTACATATTTGCTCGCTGTTTTGAGGGGAAACTTCCCCAACGGTTGATAATATCAAGAATATCTTGGGATCGGGTTTTGCTATTAATGTTAATCTAGTGCTTCTCTGTTTTTCTTGGTGCCTTTATACAAAAGACCAATGTTGAATTTTTTCGATGTGTATTAATTTGTAATTCAAAGCTCATTTATTTAATCAGAACTATTGAGACCATATATGTGGTGTTTAAATTCATTCAGATAGGAACTAGAAAGATAGATTTATGAATTAGTTTACAACCCTGCAATTTCCATGACAATATTAGTCTGAGTTCAAAATATGTTTGATAATGTGCCTTTTGGTTATGTATATAACTATTTTGCTTGTGCAAACTGGACAACTATAATAAAATCATAGGAAAATTTTATATGCATGCTATCTTCTGTGGGAAGTTCATTTAAGCCCTGTTCCATTTTTCTCCATAGGTTCTGATCACTTTTGACCAGCTTTATTTTTTAAGTGTTGAGAAAACATATGCTTTTGATTGTTTGGTTGTATATAAATCCATCAAATTGCTTTCCTGCCCAAGTCTTGAATGTTTTTCCTTGCTTTCTGTACAGCATTATTTTCTTCTACATGGTACATGAATGAAATCAAAGCTGTTGTTCAATTTGTGTGACCTATGTGCCCATATTTTAAGGTGGATGGTTTCCTATTTATTTTGTTACTAGTTAGCAAATATATTATGGTTTCCTATTCAAGTCCCAAATATGTTTCATAGCTTTTATACAATAATTTTTTTCCAGTAGTGATTTCTTAGCTCCATTGTTGTATAAAAGTTTAATATTTCCTTTTTAACGCTTTTCCCATACCGTCCCATTCATATGATAGCACATTGACTCTTAGATCAGTCCAAACAATCAAAATTGCTGCATCATCTTTAATTTGATGTGGCAAGCTACTTGGCAAGAACAAGGATAATGCAGTAGCAGAATAATCACTTTAGTCAAGATTTGCACACTTCATTCGGATCTAAAGAAGGATGTGTGTGGTAAGAGCTTCAGCAATGGTCTCCATCTTATGTTGTTTAACGCATTTGGACAACATGGGAAAAGTGATTCAGGCCATGAGCTATTGAAACTGCTAGAACGATAAAAATATGTGCACATTAAGAAAGAAGCAGCAGTTGAGGCTGAAACATGTTGCATTCGCCAAGTAAACTATTTAGCAAATTACAATACAAAACAACGGCACTCTCTAAAGTCTATATTTGTTATTTCCTACTCTTCTCACAACGTGCTTCATCGCCCAAAACGACGTATCTAGCTCTGACCGCAGGCTCAGTACATCTCACAATCGGTGCAACATCGACAAAAATAACTGCTCAACAAGCCACAAGAAAGGTCGAGTCACAAATGGGCACAACCGAGTTCTTCAGTCAAAGAAAGGACGTGTTCGACTATGTAGGTGTTACAGTGCAAAGAAGGGTCATTCAATAAAAGGGCCTTCTTCTTCCTTCCTACATCAACTCACCTCGCCTTATTTATATTGTCCAAGGGAAGCTTATACATCCAATCACTACAACAAAAATACCCTTTCCCAACTGTCAAAAACAGTTGTAATAGGTCTATTACAACTGGCATCCACCAGTCTTTATATCCGCAGTTGTAATAGAGTGAGATTATTTTACAACGGTCATTTACAGTTGCATAAGCAGTTGTAATAAGTCCTTTTGCAACTACAAATAGCAGTTGTAAAAGATTTATTTACAACAGCTTTCGGCAGTTGTAAAAGACTTTTTACAACTACTATTTGCACTTGTATTAAAGTTTATCGCAACAGCCAAATTCAGTTGTTATAAGACTCTTTTGCAAGTGCTAACCGGTGTTGTAATAGAATCTTTTACAACGTTTTTCGCAGTTGTAAAACACTTATTTACAACTGTTTACGACACTTGCAATGAATATTTTAACAACTGTTTTCGCCTATTGCGTTAACATTTTACAACAGTTTGTAATAGTTGTAGTAGGATGTACTACAACTAGTGACGACAGTTGCACCAAATATTTTTCCAACTGCTCAAATTACTATAATTCATCTTTTCATAATTTTATTAACCATAAATTTCATGATATTATAATTAAAACCAATATTTCATTAATAATAACCACAATCATTCAAATACTTGAAACAACACGAACTATTCACATTCAAAAAAAATTCAAGTTTACACCATTTATGAATTCATAACTCCGTTCCAAAACTTAACTAAATCCATCACATAAATCGGTAAAAGTAAATATACCTATTAATCAAAAGAGATAAATTCTTTATGCCAAGCAATAAGCGTCCCAACCGCTTGTCCAATCGTATAGATCTCTGAAGTAGGCCTAAATAGAAAAGCTTCAGGATCCACCACCGCATCGACCCAAACTTTCCAAGCATATGCTCCTAGTGGTACATGATGCACTAAAACAGTAGGGTCGGTAGATGCGATTGTTGCTTCTGTGACAACAGTCCTTTGCCAACTCAATAATTTGCACTTTCTAGGCTGCTGCTGAAATTGTATATTAACACTAGTTGTGACGTTGTTGCTACTCCGACGAGACTGCAAAAATAAAGCATTATGGTGAAATAAATTCAGAAAAATGAGAATTGTAAACATCCATTCTATTGAAATTTGCATATTGTAAACAACCACTCCCTTATATACACAACATGACACACATTCAATTTGGCACAGAAACACACTTATACATCACACACGCTCACAAATACTTGTGCCAACCTGAACCCACATAAAAGTTTACACATACATATAAACACACATGGTCAGAAATATATATACGTGCGCAATCACACACATATAGCCCTGTAACGACCCGACTTTCTATGCCCAGAAAGTCGCATCATTATGAAGAAAGAAAGGGGTAGAAAATAGAAAAGAAGAGAAGAAAGAAAGAAACAACAACAACGATCTCACAGCGGAACGAATAAATTATATTAATAACATAAACTATTACATAGTATACAACAATTTACAGAGTTACACAACATATACATCACTTACTAGACAGTTATAAACATCTGTCTAGACATTACAACTCAATACAAGACAAGACACTATCACAGATATCAACACAGCGGAATACTATATCTACGAACGCCGAAGCCTCCTGCTCCATTGCTCCTCCAGAATATTCGTCAAAGCTAAACCTGAATCCCTTGGCTACTCGTAATTAATTAATAAGGTAATTAATTATTTGTTAAGGTATTTTGACCAAGTAGAATGGTTCACTAAGATTTTATAGATATGGTGAACTGTGGATGATCAAGTTTGTGCTCGAATTTCTCCGATGGCATTCTCATCTGTTCCAGATCAGAGGTGCAGCAAGGCTTCGTGGGTAGCACCCACTGAGAGCAAGATAGATCCCTGTCTAGAGGTCCCTTTTCTTTTATTCGGCTTAGTGTGTGGTTGGTCGCGCCAACTACGGGATTGTCTTGTTCGGAATTATCCAGTAAGGGATGGTTCCGGCTTTGTGTTGCAGGGGAGCGGGCGTACTCCTCGGTACGGTGATCTAGGCCACGTACTGTGACGGGCGGTACCCCAGTAGCCCTGCCATTGTATGGAATCCAAACTCCAATAAGTGCCGTACGTATTAGTTGTGCCCAACTATGTTGGAATGTGAGATGTAAGCATTTCAGCTATTTCTGTATTTTACTTGAAAACCCTAGACCCTATTATAATACAATCAGATTTCCTATCAAATGTTTTGGTTAGCGTAAGATAAAAACTTTTCCATGTTTATGTGTGGGAAGTCTTACGTGATACCTTTGTTTTCAAAAGGTTTTGAAGTTAAACAATTTAAACCCGTTTACTCACACCAGACCCATGTCTGACCCAAGTGTTTATTTCTGTTTTATAAACTCTTGGGTACTCAAATTTTTACGAGTAGCCAAGGGATTCAGGTTTAGCTTTGACGAATTGTGGAGGAGCAATGGAGCAGGAGGCTTCGGCGTTCGTAGATATAGTATTCCGCTGTGTTGATATCTGTGTTAGAGTCTTGTATTGTATTTGAGTTGTAATATCTAGACAGATGTTTTATAACACTCTAGTATGTGTTGTATAGTTGTGTAAACTCTGATAAGTGTTGTATACTATGTAATAGTTTATGTTATTAATATAATTTATTCGTTCCGCTGTGAGATCGTTGTTGTTGTTTCTTTCTTTCTTCTCTTCTTTTCTATTTTCTACCCCTTTCTTTATTCAGAATGATGCGACTTTCTGGGCATAGGAAGTCGGGTCGTTAGAATTGGGAAGTTTTATCTTTCTAAAACTAATATAAGTGTTTATTTTCTGTTTTATTAAACTCTTGGGTACTCAATATTGTATTGAGTAGTCGAGGGATTCAGGTTAGCTTTGACGAATTCTGGAGGAGATTTGGAGCAGGTGGCTTCAGCGTGTAGATATATTATGGTGTTTCCGCTGTGTTTGTATTGAGTCTGTATCTCTGTGATGTTTGAGATGTATGATAGACAGGTGTTTATAACTGTCTAATATGAGATGTATAAGTTGTATAACTCTGATGTATATGATACTATGTAATATTTTATGTGATATATTATATTTCATTCGTTCCGTTGTGAGTATCTGATGTTGTTGTTCTTCCTTCTTTCTTTCTTTTCTTCTTCTATCCCTTTCTTTCTTAATTCATGATACGTCTTTCTGGTGGTAGAAAGCCGGGTCGTGACAAGCCCTCTGCACATAGAACCCACTCCAACCTCCATTAACAACTAACTACCCCAACTGTTATAGCAATGGTATAATGCTCATCTTATAGTATGCTCGCACTCACTGATGTACTGTACTCTTTATGTGATTTGGCCTGTTTCTTATTCTATTCAGTTAGCAGGCTTTGCTATTCGTGGCAGTCATACATTGCATATGGTCTGTGACTTAACAATTGCAGTAGATAATACAGTGTTTGGACAGACTAGTCCTAAGGATTGTGTTTTCTCTAGTACTATGATAATTGAAGTTGAACTACTTCGTGTACATGGTTTAACTTGTCATTGCTGTTTTCATCATAATCAATTCGTCAACTTAACGCAACTTCCAATTTCCAATAATCTGGGTTTGTTGTCAAATTGCACTAGCTTATAACATGATGCAATTACGAGTGCATTCTTGTTACACAATGAAGTCTAATACGACCATGAAGACAAAATAAACCTGGTTTGTAAGTGATTCTATTTTTTAATAAAAAATGTGATAAGTTTGTAACTGGCTTTTTGTCTATAGTTCTACAACTCATCTTTCCTGATATAGATACAAATAATAGTTTGTATTAGATAACTATAAAAGGTGATCATAACTATTTGAAATTCAAATAATAAACAACTAAAAACATACATATTAATTATTCATGTGTATAGCACGTAAGTATCAATAACAAAGTGAAATAGACAGCATATCCAACAAACTTTTTAGAAAAAAAATTATCCAACTGTCTAACAGAAATATAGTAACTACACAAACATAACAAGTATTCATAAATATAGGCAGTGAAGATAAACCTGAAATGTGAACTCCTGCCCTCTAGATATATGAACTCCTGCCCCTATCATAGTTGCCACCACCATCGTGTGATACAGAAACTACCGTTAGCCCCATTATAGAATCTGTTCCTCCTACCATTTACCTGTACATATACATGTAATTAACACATACCTTCATAAATATTATAATTTCTTTTATCATTTGAGGCTAAAACGTTGAGAAATTTTGTCCTTGATATAATTTGATTCCTATTATATAATTTGATTCCTGATAGATGGATATATGAAGTAATTATATAAGTAACTAAAATGAACTATTCAAGGCTAGGGGTGAGCCAGATGGGTGACAACCAATCTAATCGTTGGTTATTAGGTAAGGCTTGTACACAAAACAGAAAACTGATGGAAACTGATATTAGTGGGCAAGCTTTTGTTCCATGTTCTATATGAAAACTAAATCCTACTTTTCATTTCAATCCCTTATATAACAGGCCCTTATATAACAGGTTTCCTTAATTATTGCAGTACCTCAAATGACTCTTAAGTAAATATAGCATGAAGATTCATTCATATTTCTCAACTGAAATGAAATCTTAATGAGGGGATACTCAGTCAGTCGTTTGGCTTTGTAAGAAAGTTGGCAATTTCAAAGGCTAAAGTGCAGGCTAATATGTTATAACTATTGTTGGCTAAAGTGCAGGCTAACAATTTCAAAGGCTAAAGTGCAGGCATAGGTTCATAAATTCAAAAGTCTAAAGTGTGGGCATAGGTTCATAAATTCAAAAGTCTAAATTATGAGCAACCATCAATCATCTCTGTTTATTCTATCTTTGCTAATAGCTAAATAAAATTAACAACAGATATTGATTTAAAACAAAGTCTAAATTATGAGCAACCATCAACCATTTTCAAAAATTGATTTAAAACAAAGAATTAATCATAATTGTTAACTTCTTCATTAGCATCAAAAGAGGAAAAATCACACCTCATGAGGAGAAGATCATTATAGATTTACATGCAAGATGGAGTGACAGGTAATTATTTTGCTTGTACCTGTGCAGTGATAATAACCTAAACCATAGCATACTATCTTGTTTTTGGAAGCAATAAATAAAAATGTATTTTTCTACAGAGAGACTGTACTGCACACTCAATAGAGTAAGACATTGCAACCAACACATATCGACCTCTAATGGCACATGGTGTTCATCTGGAACAGTAAACCCTAACGGCCAACTTATTCAAACAGGCGGATTCAATGATGGTGATCATGCAGTTCATATATTCAATCCTTGCAAAGACAAAACTGTAATTATGAACTTATTCAAACAGGCAAAGACAAAACTGTAATTATGAACTTATTCAAACAGGCAAAGACAAAAACTTATTCAAACCGAAAATGGATTTATGACACCATCGGGTTATTATATGTTGTTTGTTGTCAATACAGGAGTTCCTAGTGAACGTATATGGGTACATATAAGTTAATCAGTTTTTAAACTGTAGTGATTCTTATATATTTTATTTAGTAAAATTATTAAAAGAAAAATTGGATTGAATTAAAAGGCATGTGTTTTTTGATATATAACATTTTATATTTTGTAAGTATTATATTTTAGAATGTTTTACTTGAAATTTGAGGAATATTAATTGTTAAGATGACTACCTCTGAGAGTGATGGAAGTGGCTGTTATAACATAAATTAATGCTGGTTCTATGAAGTATAAATTCAATTTAACCTTCTTAATGAAATTTGAAGCTGAATATTGATAAATGTGGACAGAGACTATTTAAGTACTCACATAAGGAAATGGTAAAACATTGTATCAAGTATGTAAACTGAAAGTACATTTTTAATATGTAATCCGAACAATATGATCGCACAAACTTTTTTATCTTTTATAAACACTTGTGATGATGTACTTGTCTAAAATTCATGTTATTTTTTGCTCATTTTGTTTACCCTAAACTTAGATGCTGTAAGAGATGCTGGATCATATATCACTCATCACATTGATACTAATTTCTCAATAAACCAAAATCTTAGCAGATGAACATGATTAAATTCTGGTATAGTAACATGGCTTCCTGACCTAATTGCTATTATCTAAATTTGCACAAACATTGAGGAAAATTAGGCAAAATATAGGACTGCTAACTATATGAAACTCTATAAATTTTGTATAATGTTGTAGCGTTAGGTAACGTGATAAGAATATATGTCTATTTTTGGAATATGACAAGTACACGTTTCTTATTTCCTTGAATAAAGAAATAAAACAATGTGCTGATAGACTACAAACATCAAAGCTAATAACAAAAAAGAAGTATATAATATCCCTACAAGTATTGAATAAACAAATGAAGCTGGAGATATGGTTACTGTGATGACTTCTAATATAGCACAGTAATGAATCATACACGAAACTGGAGATTTTTACCTCTATGATGTTAGAAGCAGTGGATCGAATACTTGGTGGTTTAGTCGAGCAACTTCGGTGCATCCACCATATCTGCAGACTGCATGTACAATATGATTTGGAGTAAGTTATATCCGAAAGCAATAAAAAACGAATTTCATGCAGTAATTCATATATGGGAAGAAATGAATGATCCAAGTGAATCACGAATTTAAAACTAATGGCCCCTTGTTCTACCGTGCAAAAAGCCCTACATTAGAATCAGTCGTTATAGCAAATCCCAAGCTGCACAGGTCATACGTAACAGGTAGTACATACTCACTAAATTACACCTAAAATTTAATAATAACAACACAGTAAGATCACCTTAGCAGGAAAACAATACCAAACCTAGCTTATCATAATCAAATTCCCGTCAAGAAGCACAGTTCGCACAGAATGAAAAGGGTAGGGCTGAGCTCATCAAATTCACATTTTCAATTCAGATGCCTTTTGATTACTGAATGATTCACATCTTTATCCATTGCAGTGACAGCAACCTAAACCATGCACAGAGCATTTACACATGAAACACTATCAACTACTCCCACTTTGGGACTAAAACTTATGCTTAACACTAATCATCCAAAAAGATCACCACTATCATCCAGAACTTGGATTTTAACAATCTTTTCAAAGCCTAAATTCAAAAATAAAAATAAAACACACACAAAACACTGTAACAGGAAGAGTAGAAGCAGAAACATACTTAAAGTTGACAAGTTTTAGAAGGCTTCGAATATTTAAGATAAATTTTTTGAAGTTGTAAAGAACTTAAATTTTTATTTTTGTTATTCTGAAATATTCTATTTTTGAAAACTGACACTACGCCATAAATGGCCTACTGCAACACAAAAAAAATGTTGGCTCAGGCCCGAAAAATGTTGCCATAGGTCTATGGCAACACTTTTAGGGTGATGCAATTTTTGCCGTTGCCTTAGACCTCAAAGGCAACATTTTGACTATCTAAGGCAACATAAGTAATATTGTTGCAATAGAACCCTATTTGGGTCTATGGCAACACCCATAGGTATCTGTAGCAACATTCCAAAATGTTGCTATAGATATGAACTTTTTGAATTTGTGGGGCCCACAATGTAGAGCATATTTGATTTTTTAATAAAAATAAATATTTATTTAATAAAATGCTATTACACAGAATTTGATATTTAAACAGTAATTTATTTAAATAAATATTTTATTTCAACATTTGAAATAGTACAAATTCCTGACTCCACTATTTTACAATTCAATGATATATAACACCGATATTCACATATACAGATATTCCTCACTACATCACTTAGTTCACTCATTACATATGCAGTTTCAATTTATACAGACACCGACACTGACAAATATATGCCGAGCCGAAGGCGAGCCGAGTGCCGAGCCGAAGGCGAGCCGAGAAGCGGGTCCGGGCGCAGCGCCGGCGGGGGTCCGGGGCACCGCAGTCCCGGCGGGGATCGACCTTCTTTGAAACCTGTCTTCAGCTCATGCATTCATACACTCATGCACATTTGATTTGACTCTGTCTTCAAGCTTGTATCCAGCTGTCCAGTCTTCAATACCTGTCACATATAATTCAAAAGCAGTAATCTGGAAAACAATATTTAACTCAAACAGAAAATGAAAATATTTTTGTTATAATATTTGCCTCAGGTATTTGGGTTGTTTCTTTTCATAAGTGCATAAGCCAAACATGAATGCAACACATGGATACAAGGACACGGCACAAGGTCAAACCCGAGTCATCGACTGGATTCAACTCAGGGCCAAGCAACCAACAAAACAAACAAGAACCAGGTTCAGCAAAATATAGACAAGCCAGTGCAAGAACACAGCAGTACACATAGGCAGCCCATCAAGCAAAAACAGTGAATGCATCAGGCATGTACAAGAGAAACATAGGCAGTAATATGATATACAGAGGACTTGGAGCACCAGTTCATGTTCTGGTTTAACAAATGCAGCAGAAAGGAGCTAACAAGCTCAGACCATACATCATCGCAATCCAACATACCAATACATCATCGCAATCCAACATACCAGATTTATCAAAGTCCAACAGAAAGATTAAACCCGAGATTATAGGAAATAAAGCCTATAAATAAATCCCAATTCATCATCGGCAAAAGCATGCGAGTGTAACCAAAATCGAGAATAATCAAGTAAACTAGAAGGCATAAAACATACCAAATAATATCACATCGCACCCGACGACGAAGTCGAAGCAATTCGAGCAATCAATCAAGGAATTGAAACTGGTTTTATGATTGCTGGCCAATTTGAAAATTTAAGCGGCATTCTCTCAAACAAGAAATCTGCGTTTGACATCTTCCTTGAATCCGAAAATGGTACTTTTTGAAGCAATCGAGCAAAGCTTCATCAGAATCGAACTTCTTCTGAACATTGGCGAGAAAGATTCAAGCATCAGATCTGGTCGAAGTATCATAAATTGCCAACCATGCCGTCACGAAACCACCAGATTTGAGGAACAGCGGCTGAGCCACAACTATCGCCGACGTACCCTCCTCGATGGGTCCGTTAAGGCAGATGACGCGCTCTTTGAGAAGCCGGGAAAAGATATCGCAGGCACGCTGGCCACGGGATGTGTGCTCGATGACCATCGGAATCAGGCTGTAGAAACGGCGGTGGGGTAGTGGAGTTTTGTTGGGGGCTGCGGTTGGTAGGATTTGGGAGAGGTTGCGTATCGACATGTAGGCAACAGCAGCGAAATTGGGGGTAAGAACGAAATGGGAACGAAAATATGATTTGGAAATTAGGGATTTGGAAATTGGGGATTTGGATTTGGAAATTAGGGGTGAGAACGAAATGGTATGAACAGTAAAGCGGGAAAACGAAAAATTAGGGCAAAATGTAGCGGTGATCCATGTTAACAATCAGATTAAATGTAGACCGTTGGATCGTATTCACGCGGATTGCTAATTTTATTAATTTTTTAATTTGAAAACATCTATAGCAACACTATATAAAAATGTTGCATCGTGTTACACTTGTTTAGCTAGAGCAACACATTTTTATGGCTAAGGTAACACTAAAAATACAACGTTGCAGTAGGACCAAAATTTTATAGCTATCGCAACATTTTAGCTGGCAACACCTTGCAAAAATGTTGCAGAAGGTCATTTATGGCGTAGTGTGAAACTTGTAAAAAAAAGTAAGATTCCTACTTGTAAGACCGAAACCTGTTTTTCTAAAATTTTAGATTCCTACCTTTGATTATTAACTCCTTAGCCGAGAAGTTTACACTAATTAGTTTGAAAAGCTGTATAACAAACTAATTATATTAAAACATCTTTAAGCTTATATTCAGGATATTTGAAAATAGCATACTGATAAAATTAATCAAATGTATAATCAACTATAGGCAGACCGGATTCATCTTGGTGTAAAATAAATTAATACTAATCAAATTAATCAACCCAGAAACACGAAATTAAAATCAACAGATTAAAAATGAATGAAAAAGATCAAACCTACGAGTGATAGCATGAGCGAGTACAAGCGGCGAGCACGAGCGATCTAGCTAGGAGCGATAGGGCGGCCTGCGATCGGCGGCGACGATGATTTAGGCCTTTTCGGATCTACGACTAAATTATTACAAGGAGGGAAAACAAATTTTTTTGCTGGTTCAGATTTGTTTTGGCGTTTAGGTTTTGAGAAAAAGGAAATGAGTGATGTATTTTTTTTTAGGTTTGGACGGCCGAAGAAATGAATGGAGGAAGATTGAAAGTCCCCTTTGTTAAGAAATATAATATTTGTTACAATGGTTGAAAACAGTTGTTATAAATAAATATTACAACTCCTATACAAAAATGGTTGTTATAAATGTCATTATTACAACTGCTGAAATAAAATAGTTATTACAAAATACATATTACAACTGCTGAAATAAAATAGTTGTTAAAAATACCTATTACAACTGTTAATTTTTGTTAGTTGTAAATGAAAGGTTGTAATATGGTTGTTTTGTTGTAGTGAATTTACTATATTATTCAAAGTATATAATTTGTATTCATGTTTATGATATGCATGCATAAAGGTAGTGGGCGTTCAGGCACGGTTGTGCCAGGCTGCCCTGAATCCTTCCAGTCTTTCCACCAAAGCGAGGACCAGCACAAGAGAATCAACCAGTTCCTAATACATATCTTTCCATACACTGATCAAGGTCGTTTTCTTTTTACTTTCGATGCATGTAAGTACTGCCTCGGCAAGTTTAACAACCGTATAATTTTAGAACAACTGTTAAACAATTTTAAAAATATTTATAATTCCAAAAAGAAAAAAACATGCATATATACCTCTTTCAGCTGACTCACTTTTCTCAACTGGAGCAGGATCTTCAACTTCTGTTTCCAGTAAATATATATAAGCGAATGAGTAAATGAGTTGTATCAGAGCATACGACATGTATCTGAGTATTAGAATTGGTGCGGGTTGTATTCGGGCTACCCGCAGCCCATTTATAATTTTGCCTTTATAAATACTTGTACAGAGGCAACGTTTTACATATTGAATAAAAAGGAAGTTTACAACAGCAAATCTATCAATTGTTTTACATGGTTGTGCTTAAAAGCAAGTTTTTCAACCATAAATAATTACAAGATTTTAGACAACATTAAACAACACTTGTTATTTCTTGCTTAAATGTTTACTGAGGTTACAAAAAGGCACAACGATCATGTGAACAACACATGATGTAGGATGTTGATAATAGTCCCATCTCTGAAGAATCAATAGTCCCATCACCTAAAACCTAGGTTTTTATATATTTTTTCCATTAAAAAAAGGAAGTGTTAAAGTTTTGAGTAATATTGAATTTGTGTTTTGAGTGAATGAATCAAAGAATTGTATTGATCAGATGAGAATTGTAGTGATGAGAATTGTAATGAAGATTGAATACTGAAAGAAAACGAATAATGATCTCTGTTTTGATTAATTGTAACGAATATAATACAGTCTTTATATAAGAAAATACAATGCTGAGTGGTCTTGGGCCAAACAACCCAGCCCAAACCAAATAAGAGAAAAAGAAAATAAAGCCTCTTGATGAAATACGGTAACACCTCATTTCTTTTACCCCCCTCAAACCGAATTTAGGGTTAGGGCATGGCGATCAAAACTTTATGTCGGCGGCTTCAAAAAAATATAGTCTTTCAAGAGGAAAAATAATTCAAATGAGTAGATCTACTCAAATCTCATATGGATCTAAGCTCTTTTGCAGTTGAAAAACTCAAACTCGCAGAAAAATAGAAATCGATGATGAATTTTGCACTGAAAAGGTCAAATCGGTCAGTAGCTTCTCTTGTATCCTCTAGAATCTCTTTTACCTTCAAGTCACTTCGAAATCTGACAAAATTTCGAGCTGATAAAGCCTTCGTGAGAGCATCGGCTCGTTGGTAAGGTGGAGGTACATAGTTTATTTGTAAGTTTCCCTTTAACATATGCTCTCGAACAAAATAAAGATCAATTTCTATGTGTTTTGTCTTCGAATGTTGACTAGGTTTAGCTGCCATGTATACTGCACTTTGATTATCACACCATAAAGTTAGTTTGGTCTGTAACTTGATGTTTAGTTCACTTAATAATGACTGAATCCAAATCATCTCTGCTGTTGCACTAGCCACACTTCTATATTCTACTTCTGTGCTAGATCTGGGTATTGTAGACTGCTTTTTTGAACACCATGATATAGGATTATTGCCAAGATAAATGCAATATCCTATGACAGATCTAAATAGTAGACCTGTAACGACCGAGAATTTCAGTCATTCGAAATTTGGTTATTTAATTGATTTTAAATATTCACAAATTAATTTTATAAGTTGAATAACTTATATTTGAAATATAATAATTTATTTGGATATTTAAATTATTAATTTAATATTTGAAATTGCAAAAATATTTGAATTTTGGATTTAATGTGAATGAAAACGATTTATAAGGTTGAATTAAATTCTATTTGAATTAGAATGATGTTGGTAAAATTTTAAAATTGAATTAAAAGTTAATTTACAGAAATTGAAAATTTTAATATTTAATTAACGTATAAAAATAGTCATTTTTGATACAGTCTCGAATTTTGACGAAACCAGTTTCATTGGATTCGTAATGTTATATTATTATAGGATTATAAATTTCATGTCAATCGGACATATGGTTTGGTCGTGCGAAGCTGAAACGCGTAGAAATTTATTTAAGTAAATTTTAATTAAAATATGTCGATTCGAAAACCTATCTTTCAAATACGGTGGAATTGGCTCCCGATATATATTCCATTGTGTTCGAAATAGGGGTAAAACATTATAAATGCCAGGCGGCACGCTTCGTTTGGAGTTCGAAATTTTTTCGGATGAATAGTGCGTGAAATTTTCTATATAAGGCCACAAGATTTTTCTATTTGCAAACCCTAATCTATCTAACCCTACTCCCATCCTTCCTCCTCAATTTCCGATCAATCCATCCAATATTATAGAAAAATTCCTAAATGAAGATTGTAGAGGGCAGTGAGATCAAGGATCTCAACGGTTGTGATGGTGTTTGGGGTGGTGGAACGACCACGATTTGGGTTTGAACGTCGTGTGTTCGAACGTGATTTTCGAGATGCTGGTGGAGCTAGGGAGGTGCGGCCTTTGGGCGTTGCTGGAGTGGTGGACGAGCTTCGAAGTGGTGGTCCTTGATCATATTCTAGGGCATGATGGTGAGAGCGGCATGGAGGAGATCGATTTCGTGAGTTGGGTTCGGTTGCGTGCTAGATACTGGAGCACGAATGAGTAGGAAGGAAGAGAGAACGTGCGGTCGTGATTTACTAGGGAGGAAACGAACGGCCCAGATTGATTTAAGGTTATAAAAAAATGAAATTGAAAATTATATTATATATAAATTTGTATAAACTTCTAAATTGCATAACTTTGTCATACGAGGTCGAATTTGACGAAACAAGTTGCGTTGGGTTTGTATTCGTGAACACTACGCGATGGAGCTGGTTTGGAGTTGATTGGAGCTAGTGAAAATTTTGGGTAAAATTAAACATCCGTTTAATTTTATTCGGAATAAAACGTTGCAACGGCTATTAGATCAAAGTGAGTACAACTCACTCTTTCTGTCTCGCTTATATTTTTATATAAGTGAGAATAAATTTATTTTATGCTGATTGATGATTGTTTGGGTGATATATGATATATTATTATATATATATATTGATTGGTTTGGATATATTCCCGCATATTATAGCGGATGAGACCCTATACGTTCCCGTGTATGAGCGGATGACCTTTGGTATGCGCGTTTGCCTCGAAATGGACATTATACATATTTTCTCATATGTATATTTGTTGCAGGTGACAGGTTGGAGGGATATAACTGGATTCCTCACCCGTGTTGATTTTTATTTACAGATATTGATATATATGTTGTATTAGGAGATTTTTGTTATGTTGGATGCCATGATGGATATGATTGATGTGAATCACCTTATTTAGCATTTTTGTAGCATTGGGCCTATTTTTGGAATTTCAAAATAATGAAATGATGTTTTTATTGAAAAAGGATTTCAAAGTGATTTTGAAAATAGATTTTTTATTAATTTTTGGATTGTTAAGGAAATGAATTAATTTTAAATAAATAAAAAGTCATAATTTTTATGTTATAACAATTATGATTTTTGTGAAATATTCTCAAATATGATTTTGAAAAATGGAGTTAACTATTTTGTAAAATAAGTTAAAGTGAGATTTTGAACTTATTATAAATGATTTATATATAAGATTTATAAAATTGATACTTTATAAATAAAAGTAATGGGATTATAAAAGAGTTTTATAAGTGTTAAAATGAAGTATAATTGGATCTTATAAGTGAATAAGATTTATGAATTGATGAAGTTATAAAAAAAGAATGAATTTGTAAATAAGAGGTTTATAAGTAAATAAACTTATACTTGGATTTGAAATATAAATGAGATATAAATGGAATTGGTTAATAAAGGAATTTTATAAATTGAAGTTTTTATAAAATATATATGGAATTTATAAACATTGTTTTATAAATCCGGAATTAACTTATTTTGATAAGTTAAATATGAAAGTTTATTAAAGGAATTTCATTCATGATTTTGGACAGTGGATAATATTTTAAATTAAATATGTAGAAGTAATGAATTTGGTTAGAGAATTATATTCACGATTTTGGACAGTGCATAATCTTTTAAATAAAATGGATATTTTTGGAAAGTGATATTATAAAATGAAGTTTTAATGGTTTGAAAGTAAAGCAAATTGTGAATTCACTTATTATTAAAATAAGTATATGGAAATGTTTTCCAAATATTGAAATGGTTTTGAGAATATATCTTTTTAAAGATAATTTGAAGTGAATATTTGGAAAGTGATTTAATTAATAAAAGATTTTAAAAAGGCCTAGTGATTGCTTATGGTGCTAGATAATTGTTGTTTGCTTTGATAGTTAAATAACCGACTATCAAATTTGGCCATTTTAGTTCCTCGACTTGATGTGGAAACTAATTAGTCGTACACTTAGTACGTAACTAAGTGTGTAGGCTTGATTATCGTTTGTGTTGAGGATGTTGATTCGTGTAGTGCAGAGTATTACTCCAATCTATCGAGATTCCTTCTTGGCCGAAGGATAGAAAGTTGAAAGTTGAAGACGTGATAAGTCTATGAGACTTAGTTTCTGTGTGAGGTTGAGAAATGCTTTTGCATTGTTGGTGCGAAGAGACCGGGATCAGATTTATCTGAAAACCACTTCGGACCAACGTATATGCGTTCGATTGTGCAGGTTGTGATGATATTGATATTTAGGATTTTCATAGTGAAGGACTGCTTGTTGATCGTTTGGGGTTAAAATCCCAATATACATCTAGTAGCAGCAGACTCTTCGTTATGAAATATCCATTGCAAGGGCTGTCGCTACTAATCCTAGGGATTTCTCGACAGGATGTGGTAGGAAATTACCTTCGGTTTGTCCTGTTCTTGGACAACTTGTATGGACGAGTGTCTGACATTGCATTTCTAAGATTACTACATTGGTTTTTACAAACGTACATCATGTGGTGGCGGAGAAGGAAACTTCTCTTAGCTTAACACCCTCCTTGAGACATACGAGCTCAAGGGTTGTATTTTTGTGGAAGGCAATTAGTGGTCAACAGAAATGGCAATGTGCCATTCAAAGTGATGTGATATGTGATATGTGAAAGGTAATCGTTACCTCAGGCCTCATCAACCGGAAATGACCGAAACAGGGTTAGATGCAGCAGGGCTAAGTGGGTCATTCTCAATTAGGATATGATAATCCTCTTCTAGATATATTTCTTCCCGCTATGACATTCGGGATGTAAATTAATGTGGTTTGTATGCTATAAGGGCCCTCGGAAAGGTCGGTAACGACCGGGGGATGATATATTCGGTACTACCTAGTTATAGAGGTAGGTCGGTCGTGTGTAGGTAGAAGATCCTTTGTGATCACTACAAGAAAAAATACCATCAACAGCACCTAATGTCAGCGTTTGTGACTTAAGTGCGGTCATTAAAAATTTTGGGGGGAAAATTTTCCGTGTGAACGCTGACAAAAGCTAAATTATACAATTTTTGCGCCATTTTTTTCACTTCCCCTAATTCCTCTTTTCATCCTTCCCTACCTTGAAACATTTTCACCACGTAAAAAGAAGAAAACCTCTCTTCCAATCATCAAAATTCGCCTACATCACCGTCGCTTCATTAAACTTCTCCATTCATCATTCAGAGATCTCGTTCATCGTTCAGATATCGTCTACAGGTACAACGCCATCAATTTTTTAGGTTTAAATGGGTTGTTTGATTCTATATAGGTTTAAAATGGGTTCTTTCAATTTTGAACGTATTTTCAACACGTTCAAACATCATTCATCAATCGCGATTTAGAATTGAAGTATTTCCGTATTTCCTTTTCTTTGTGTCCAATTTTAGTTCTTCGATTTTCTAATATTAGTATTTTCAACATCGTTCAGACTGTCTATATGTAGATTGCATTATTTTAAACATTCTAGCATGATTATTTAGAGCGGACCGCTAAATTATGTGTTTTGTTTAGATCTTTGGTATAAGTGTAAACTGTCTAATTGTAATTGAATATGTTAACTTCAATTTTTAGATAGTTATTTTTATGTTAGAGAAAAATAATGTTTGTTCCTATTCCTGGACATTTACATTTACAATTATGTTTAACTTTGTGTCAGTTGTTTGTATAATCTTGTGGATTTCTTATGGCAATTAAATCATTAACACCAATGCCTGTACATGGCTACAAAAAGTCCCTTGCTATTTGTATCCAAATTCCTGAGCAGCCATATCTAGCAGTAGCAAAATATTTGTATGATGCAAGAGTTTTGCGTACAAATAGACTCTCCTCTACTCTTTTCCTTTCCCTACAATGATGGGCACATAACCTTTTGGTGCTTCTTTTTCTTTCCTGCCCATTGCCTTTTATTTTTATGTTCCGTTTTGTATGCTTTCTCATGATTCTGCAATCTTTTTATTGGAAACTTTTGTTGATTATTTTGGCTTTTTAAATAACCAGAATGTCTATGGTGATTGATTGTCTTTATTTGTTTAGTAACAACAACTTGAATTTTATTTGCATTAGCCTTTAACACGTTTTTTGCTTGTTAAACTACAATGTTTTGGATTTTGGCTGACTTAGCTCGGTTTTAGTGTGAGATCTTGAGAAAAATGTCCTATTTCTAATGATTCATCAGTAGAATTATTTGAAAATTTAGAATTATTTGAAAATTGTAGTCAGTGTTATTCTTTTGCCAATAAGAGACTTCATTACAATGAGTTTGGTATATATTTTGATATTAAATCTTGTATGTTCGAATATCCGTTTGATTGAGTTAGTTTGTGAGAGAATTGACTTGCATATCTTGTTTTAAAAAGTTGGTCTTTAATGGTCTTTCCAAAAAGAAGTTTTTGATTAGTTTAGATATCAAGTTGGTTTTATAATCAACAAAAACATGTGTTATGAACAAAGCTAAACGGTCAAGAATGAAATTTGAGTAGTGGTTGTGTTACATCAAACCAGTATTCTAATTTTAATGATTTACCATACCTATCTGAACAATAAGTTGTTTTGCCATTGTAAAAAGAGTTCAAGGTGGAATTGAACACAAACACATCCATTGTTTAGGGTGGTGTAGGAATAGAGATATATAAAGTTATGTATTTCCTTGAAAATAAATATTGTTTAAGAGGATAAATTTTATAGTGTTTAATTTCAGTTTAACCATAGTGTTAAAATTTGGGTTCCTTGAGTTATTTTGAATTATTCTCTAAAACTACTACTGAAAAAATATATAGTATTTTAAAGCTTAAACAACCAAATCTAAAGCAAATAGGTGAGTAAACACGTGCAGTTCTAGTTTTGATTCTCTTGCATGTTGTTGTTTAATGGATGGTGAGTGGTTGAATAATTTCTGGTTGTTGATCTTTGTTGTTGTGCACTATAACATGCATTTGCTTTATTTTGTTTACTATAGCTCATTACCATCATCTCAACAGGGATTGTTGATATATATCATTGTTTGATATGCATGTAATTTAGTCAGTTCCCAAGCTATGCATGTTTGCCTTATTTTGTTTTTTTACAAGCAGTTAATATTTGCTTTATCATGAAAATATTCCCAATGCTGCAATGGTTTCAATTTTGCCCAGTCGTTCCCAAGCTATGCCTGTTTGCTTTATTTTGTTTATTAAGTCTAAGTGATTAGACACATTTTTTTTATGAAGTGAAATCCTTTAAATTATCTTTATTCTGGATTAAAAATCCTAAGCATCATGAACATATGGATGCCCTGAGTTTGATCTTTGCATTATGCATTGGGTAAAGGGGATCAGATTGTTTTAGCCCTTAAGAGTTTCAAATAAAGTTTGTTTTTCCTAAATAAAGTGGCATACTGTATATTAACATGGTTGCATGGTTTCAAACTTTTTGGGTATTCATGGCTTTCTTTCGCAATTGGTTTTGAAACACATGGATTTGGGCATAGTTAAGACTTTAAAAGGGATCATAGGGACTTTTGAATATCTACTTTTTTCTAGCAAAAGCTATGGTTTTATGAATTTGAAGTCTACATAATATTAAGATAATTACATTCATTATTTCTAATTGGGCATTAGTAGTTTAAAAGACACATGGTTGCCATAATGGTTAAAACTTTGCAGGAAAAGAAAAACTTTTCGTTTATTTATTTTATTTTATTTCGTTTTATTTTATTCTATCTTATTTTATCACAATGTCAAAAGGTTGTGAGTTTTTTTTAGTATAAGCAGTTTTGAAGGTAAAAACTATGTTGGAATTTCATAAAGCGAATTTCTAAAATGGTTCAGAATTTTTTTCCTAATAGTCTTCCTCAACGTAATAACTTTGATAGCAATGTTTCCAGCTTTGTAAAATGTCATTTCCTTTGTGCATGCATGTGCATGACTTTAGATCTCAGATACAAAACTAAGTATGACAATCACATGAGCCCAACTTCTTGGAGAATGTTCTCTATCCTTGATTGAATGTTTAAGTGCACCTTTAGAATTATGTATAGTTCTTCTGTTTTGATCAAAATTGTCTCCTTTAGTGAAGATGGATATACATAGACTGGTTGAAATGTGAAGAATTTGATAAGAACAAGTTGTTCGGATGATTGGATCCCTACAACATCTTATAATTTGGGTTGATAGAGCAATTCTGTGTTCTGGAATCTTTCTATAAAAATCTGTAGCTATGAATATAAATAAGAAACTGGTTGTCTATTGCAAATTTCTTAATCATTATTAATAAAGGGAATGAAGTTTACATATGTTCTATTTTTCTAACAGCTGTTACCTTCATATATTTTTTGGAAACAATTTGGTGCTAATGTTGTATATGATTCTGACATTGTTGTATAAGTGGATAAAATTGTTGTTAATGGCGCAAGCCAAGTATCAGGAGAGGGGTAATGCATAGACATTACTCTGGTGCTACAAAATGGTGCCGTTGTAATGGCAAATTTTTTGAAAACAGTTTGGTGCTAATAACAAAATGACTAATTTGTAGAGTTCTGTCATTTTCAGTCTAATGTGGCCATGAAGTAGCTAATAACAAATTTATTTTATGTGTGCAGGCTTTGAACAGTTGATATTTGTAGAGTTCTGTCATTTTCAATCTAGTGTGCTTAAACAACAAGGTATGAAACATATGCTAAATGATTATA
Source organism: Allium fistulosum (assembly GCA_030737815.1). Classification (NCBI taxonomy): domain Eukaryota; kingdom Viridiplantae; phylum Streptophyta; class Magnoliopsida; order Asparagales; family Amaryllidaceae; genus Allium; species Allium fistulosum. Next base: position 145,664,667 of record CM060908.1, on the reverse strand, counting down.
TGTTTTTCTTCTTTTACTTTAAACTTGGAAAGCATATTTTTAATTCTCTAACCTGTCAATTTTAAAAGCATATCCTAGTTTTTCATATCTTTTTGGTTTGTGCGCACATGCCCTCTTGTAGCTAAAATAGCACATATAACAGACTATATGTTCTTCGCATATACACATAAACACTTACGTTAAATAATTGAGAACTCTTAATATTTATTTACTTCCTACTATAATCACAGCTTGAACTTGTGTTGGTTACGGAGAAACTGCAGGAGCTTCATTCAATTAGAATTCAAAAGCTGAAGAAACAAGGCATGTACCTTTTCCTTCCTCTTTTTTCTTTTTGTTTCTTTTTTTGCAATCATTGAATAGCTAGCATCATGTGCATCTTAGTGAAACTTTAGCATCTGTTTAAATAACATCAGTTTAAATAACATGTTTGCCAAATATGGGATGTAGTTTAATTAGATATGATTGTTTTTTCTTTTATTTTTTAAAATTCTTTCAGTTTCTATTTGTACAACTTTAGCATCTGTATCACTTTTAGTTCTGATGCAATAACAAGCAACAATCATCAATGTTTAAATTGAAATACTCTCCCAACTAAAGGCCCGGATTCAGTTTTGAAACACAAACAAAGCATGATATTTGCTGCCAAAAGAGTTAATCAATTAAAAGTTTGCTTGTACTATCAACTCCTGGGCTATAAAAATGAATGTTTGGTTATTACAACTGGAAGCAGAAAGTCTGTGATATTTTACTATGTTGTGTTCTTGCATTTTGACAATATATTTTTCTCTTTGGATTTGTTTGTTTTGAGCATTTGTTTTGTTGTCTTTTATACATAAAAAAATTATTTGTCCATTTCTACTAAGAACTGTTTGGTCGTTATTATCATATATATATATATATATATATATATATTGTTCATAATCAATAATTAATTTCTATTTAAATTTTAGATTCTTTGTTGCATACATATATTGTATATGGTGATGGAGAGAGATTGGTTGCGTCTACATAGGTAATCATGTAGCAGCTAATTTAGACTTAAATTTAGAATTGATATTTTGATAATAAAAGCTAATATTTTTGTTGTTTTCAAATTTTAATCATAGGACTAGTAGAGAGTATGGCCAAGGAGCTCGGAATTTTGTGTGTGTTGCGAAGAAAAATTTAGGAGATGTGGAAAAAATATTCTGTCCTTGTTTAGATTGTCGAAATCTTAGTCGTCATTATGGTGAAACCGTTGTTGAGCACCTGATTATAAAGGGAATGGATCCTAAGTATAAAGATGATATATGGTATAATCATGGCGAGAAAGTGAATGATGAAAAAAAAATTAAAATGGGTGAGATGTACGACTTGCTCAAAGCGATTCACTATGAAGATGAAGATTATTTCAATCATACTTTTTTTGATGACGACAAAGATAAGGACGATGCACAAAGACGCCATGATGATTTACTTAAAAATTTGGAAGATGCAGAAACCCCACTGTATCCTGGTTGCATAGATCATACAAAGTTATCTGCCATTACTATTTTGTATAATCTTAAATGTGAAACTGGATTATCTGATACTGGTTTTGATAAACTTCTTACCGTCCAACATTTGTTTTTACCAAAGAATAACGTACTTCCCAAGACTTTATATGAAGTAAAGAAATTCCTCAAACTATTTGATATGGGTTTTGAAAAAATTCATGCTTGTGAGAATGATTGTTGTCTTTTCCGTAAAGAGTAAAAAAAATTAAATAATTGTCCGAAATGTGGTTCATCACGATGGAAGATAAATCAAGATACAAAAGAGATTATGCAGGGTATCCCAATTAAGGTGTTGCGATATTTTCCAATAATTCCAAGATTTAGAAGAATGTTTAGATCCGAAAAAATGGCAGAAGAGTTAAGATGGCATTTTAAAAATAAAAGTAATGATGGAAAGATGCGGCACCCCGTAGATTCCGTGACATGGAGCATGGCTGATGAAAATTGGAAAACATTTTCAACCGATCCACGTAATCTTAGACTTGGTCTAGCTGCAGATGGGTTCAATCCATTTTCTATGTTAAGCTCCAAGTATAGGTGCTGGCTAGTAATGCTTGTTACATATAATTTGTCGCCTTTGTTGTGCATGAAGAAAGAGAATATCATGTTAACACTTCTAATTCCAGGTCCAAAGCAACCAGGAAATGATATTGATGTATATCTAGAGCCATCAGTAGAAGACTTGCATTACTTGTGGAGTACTGGAGTTGAGACATATGATGCATTAAGTAAGACAGTTTTTAACATGAAGGCTATTTTACTATGGACGATAAATGATTTTCCAGCTTATGGTAATCTTGCTGGATGCTGTGTAAAGGGTAAAAAAGCTTGTCCATTATGTGGTATCAATACCCACCATCGATGGTTGAAATATAGTCGGAAAAATGTTTATATGGGCCATAGAAGATTTCTACCCCATTCAAATCCATTGAGAAAAAGAAAGGCTTGGTTTGATAACACTGTGGAGGATGGGAAGATGCCTAGAGTTCTATCCGGCAAAAACATTTCTCTTATTTTGAAAGACTTTCTGAATAATTTCGGAAAAGGCGCTGAAAGCGAAAAGAAGAGTGCGAAGGGGAAAGGTAAAAAAAGGAAGATTGACGACAATAGTGAAGATGATGATAATGGAGATAATGATCCTATTAAAAAAGAGCTATCAAGGTGGAAAAAAAATCAATCTTTTTTGACTTGCCATATTGGGAGGTTAGCATTTATTTAGATTTCAGTTTTTATTATCGATGCGGGCTGGCCACGCGAACAAATTTTTTTGTTATTTTTTTAATCCATGGCCCATGGATTAAAAAATTTTAATAAAAAAATTTGTTAAAATAAATTATAGAACACTTTATCATTTAACTAATATTTTTTATAGGAACTTCCAGTACGTCATAATTTAGACGTAATGCACGTTGAGAAAAATGTTTGTGAAAGCACATTGGGTACAATGTTGCATGACAACAAATCAAAGGATGGGATTAATTGTAGACATGATTTAGAGGATTGGGGAATTCGTCATGGTCTATATGCACAACCTCGTGGGACCAAAACGTATCTTCCACCGGCTCCATATACATTGTCAAGATTGGAAAAAAAAATATTTTGCAAAAGGCTGTACGATTTCAAAGGACCTGATGGTTATTGCTCAAATTTCAAAAAATCTGTATCATTGATGGATTGTAAAGTTAGCGGTTTGAAGTCGCATGATTATCATGTTTTGATGCAACAAGTATTATCGGTCGCACTATGAGGTTTGTTGCCAACAAAACCTAGAAAAGCAATTATTCGTCTATGTTTATTTTTCAATAAAATATGTCAACGTGTTCTTGATAGAGAGAAGTTACAGCAACTCGATGACGAGATTGTTAAAATATTGTGTGATCTTGAAAGATATTTTCCACCTTCATTCTTCGATATTATGATACACTTGACAATTCATCTTGGAAGGGAAGCACGGTTGTGTGGACCAGTTCATTTTCGTTGGATGTATCCTTTCGAAAGATATATGAAAATGCTTAAAGATTACGTGAGGAATTATGCATGACCAGAGGGATGCATTGCAGAATCCTATCTTGCAGAAGAATGCATGAAATTTTTCAAAGAATTTTTGAGTAAATCGATAAATGTGGAAAAAAGAGATCGAAATGAAGATTACGAAGATAACACAATACTTGAAGGGCATCCAATTTCAATGTCCAATCCAGTTACGTTGTCTTTGAAGGAGAAAGAAATTGCTCATTTAGCGGTGCTAATGAATATGGCCGTGGTAGAACCATTTTTGGAGTGAGTATATATTATGTTATGTTTCCATTGATTTGTTGTGTTTGTAATTGCAATTATAAACTTAACATTGTTTTTATTATACTAGTTTGCACTTGGAGGAGTTGCAAAATTCAAACAAACGCTTAGAAAAAAACGCAACATTACTTTGGAAACACCATGAAGATAATTTCGCTGATTGGATTAAAAAGAAGGTTTGTTAAAAATTTCTCTATTTTTATATGTGAATCAAGGGTACTATTTTTAAAATCCATTTTAAATATATTTTTAGATACCTATTGACTCAAATGACCATGATGAAATGTTAAAATGGATTGCATATGGTCCTAAAAATGCTGCACTATCATGTAAAGGATATATTATAAACGGTCAACGATTTCATACAAAAGACGTTGATAGAGAAACTCAAAGTAGCGGAGTGACCTATGATGCGACTACTATGTGTAGAGCAAGTGCAAAAGACATTTCTCAAGTGGTTGATGTGATCACTTACTACGGAATATTGACTGATATAATTTTATTGGATTATAATGTTTTTTATATTCCTTTGTTTAAGTGTCATTGGGCAAACATAGGAAATGGGATGAAAGTTGAAGATGGATTTACGCTTGTTAATTTACATCAAAGTCAGGTTTCATTTTCAAGAGACCCTTATATCCTTGCATCTCAAGCGAAAAAAGTTTTCTATTCAAGGGAAAATGATTCTTCTAATTGGTATGTTGTGATGAAAGCACCGCCAAGAGGTTACCATGAATTAGAGATGAACGATTTTATTGAAGAAGTAAGCTATATTGGAGGAGATTGTGAAGAAATCGAGGATGACTTGGTCGAGGATGCTAGTTATGTTAGGGAGGATTGCGAAGGCATAATTGAGTAGTTCTAATATCACGTTTTTTTGGGTAGTCATTGCTATGTGACTGAAAGTAGTAGGCATATGTTTTGTGTGTGTGGTCATGGGGGAAACTTGTTCAGGCATTTAATAATGGAGAAGGATGTATAGAAACAGCAGGTGCACAAGGTATCATGTATTACACCGTATCATGTATTTTTATTTGTTAGCATATTTTTTTAAACCCACAAGGTATCAGGTTTTATATGTTCAGATTTTAACTGTTCAGATTTTGCCTTTGATTTTAGATGTTCAGATTTTATATGTTCAGATTTTTAAACCCACACGTGAATTCAGATAACTAAGTATTGCACTGTTATCAGCACTGCACTGTTATCTAATATACAAAAATCTTCAGCACTGCACTGTTATCAGCACTGCACTGTTATCTATTCACTGTTATCAGCACTGAATTCAGATTTTTAAACCGTATCAGCTCCAACAATTTTCAGTATACAAAAATCAATAAAAATCTAATATAGGACTGCCATTTTAGCACTGCACTATTATCTAAATATTTTATGTTCATCATACCTATATTATTATTTGCATTTGAATGTCATGTATATCGCGTATCAACTGTTGCTGTATCTTAGCAGCAGTTTACAAATTGATCAGCAAACCAATTTACTCTTGAATTCCTGTGTCATGAATTCCTGTATCTTAGCAGCAGTTTACAAATTGATTAGCAAACCAGTTTATTTGAATATCATGAATTCCTGTGTCTGCCTGCAGAAAATGGTTAGAAGTACAAAGAAAACAACGAACAAGAAACTTACTCGCTATCAAAAAAGACTCCCAGAATTTGAAGATGCATCTGACAGGTCTAATGTAATGGAAGAGCATGTTGAGCCACCTTCGGAAAACATGGATGTTGGAAATGCAAGCCAGCCAATCGCATGCACAGCTCTGCAAATTAATGAAAATCCTGAAACTGCAGTGGAAGTGGATAGAGCAATTGCAGATGATGCAAAACAAGTTTCCAAAAAAAGGACTAGAGGCCCAACTAAAGTGAAAAGACTTCCTTCGAATGTTGTAAGCCGAATTGAAGTTGAGTTTAATTCATCGGGCGTACCTGTAGGAGAAGGATCAGTGAAATTATCTTCTTATTTAGGGCCACTTGTTCGTGAGCATGTTTCATTTATGCTAGATGACTGGAGGCTTGGTGACGATTTGAAAGTAGTTCTATGGAAATCCGTTCAGGTAATAATATAACGTTTCATATTTATTATGATGCATAAGCGTTTGCATGTAACTTCATATGACCTATTGGAATATATTTTTCCATTATCATCACCCCTTTCTGTTTTTACATTGATCTGATTAGAATATGTTGTCTGTATGTTTATTTGCCGATAAATCGGGCTTCTTTGATTTCCTCAAGTAGGAATGGTTTGGTCAGAGAGTCTCTATCGATTTTGCTATGTTATGCACATAAATCGGGCTTCTGTTTAGCTTGATGACTGATTCAACAAATTCTTTTTCAATAGTAAATTAAGAAGGCATGTATCGTTTGTATACCACTGATTAAAAATTTAAACTGATTAGATACCGATGGAAATTCCAAATCATGAGCAATACATTATATGTGTACTTATTTAATAATGGGTTGAAAACTTAAAAATTATTTTTGCAAGGAAATTTATAATATGAGCACAAGGTCACAATTACAGCACAAAAATTAATTAATAAGGCATATCTCAATGATTAGATTACGAGGGCATATCTTCATGGATATGAATCATGGATCTTGTATTAACAATGTTTTAGTTAATTAGTTTTAAAAATGAAATATGTATAGTCTTCATCATTAATTGTACCAATGATGAATGGAAAAGTGTTGCCGCTCTTTGTTAACATGAGTATTGTTAAGTGAATGTAAATGATCCAAAAAATTATACATAAAACTTCTCAAATGTGGTAAACTTTAAAATATAACACTTTATTTGCTTGTAAATATGATAAATAATTGAATTGATCAAATGTATAAAAATATCATGATTTTTTTAGTAATTAAATAATAAATTTTATTCCGGTTGTTGATGTCAATTTGGAGAAGGATGTGATTAGGAAACCTGAAACCATTCTCGACAATAACACACCAACACCTACGTGCAAGGTCGGCTCAACCAATAGTCAAATTAGGCAAAAGGACTAGGGTAGGGGTCCTAAAATGTTAGGGCCCTTTGCAATCTACTTCTATGATCCATTGAATGGATTATTAATGTGCAGCTAGTTTAGGTTGGAATATTTAGCCACCAAACGGTTTTATAAATGAACAATATTTATTTCTCAAGTCGTTGTACTTCTTCCCAGACTCCACAGGGCACTTCTCCCAGCTTAAACCCAAGAGTTTGTGTTTTACATTTTCCCATGCTCCATAGAGAAATTCTTCCAATTTAAACTTGAATAATCTCTAAACATTTGATTAAATTCTGTTCTTTATGCCAGTTATTCAGTTGGATAAGTTGAAAACAAATTTAAACAAATGTGATAATGAAGTCAGTATCCCCTAATTTACAAATTTGGAATTGTTAATACAGTTCATGAAGTCAGTATCCCCTAATTTACAGTAAATGCCTTGATTTATTCTTTCTTGACTAGATAGGATAGTATTGAAGTCACCAAGAATAATCCAGGGTAGATTAAAAAGACTAGCTTGATGAATGAGATAGTGCCAGGGATTTACTCTTTGTTCTCGGATATTAAATGCGTACATCACTGTACATATTATGCACAGCCCAGTTGCATTGTGAAGACTGCAAGTTATACACTGTTTATTTGTGTGCATGACAATAGTTGACCAAACTGATGTGTCCCAAACTAGGAGAATTCGATTCTTTTGATTTTCATTGCAATTGTGTTTCACATATCCATTTGTCGTTTGGTTTATACATGAATTGTTCAATACTATAATTACTTAACTTATTTTCCAATATTCCCATAAAAGAGAACTTGTTACTAGTAATGAGATTCAGGATTCCAAACTGTTTAGAAGGGGAGTTCATACCCCTAAAGTTCTATACAAGGAACTCCACTAATCTGATGAGGTCGACTCACTGCTTTTAGCCACTCTATAACTCAATTAAAACTATAACTTTATGACTCGAGTACCTCTTCGATATCTAATCTATTCAATGGCATGAAATTAATACACTTAAATGATATGCCAGCATATTCAGGAACTGACATTTATGTGGATTCCATATTCAAGAAGAATTTGAATGATTATCATTTTGATAAATGTTACATGCTAGATTTAAATTGGATGAGGAATGGCAAAAGGCTCCCGTTTTTCAGCAAATGGGATGCATTTGGAGAGGTTCGAAAAGCAAATTCGTAAAACAGATATTACAAACAAAAACCAAGGAGGAACAACTTCAACTATAACCAGAAAACGTTGGAAGTATGAAGGAATGGAAGAAGTTTATCGAGTCAAAAATGAGCAAAGAGTTTAAGGTAATTGTAATGTAATTTTTATTATTTCTTGTGTGTGTATATATATATATATATGAAATTTAAGCGTACGTAAAATGCTAATTAACTAATCAATGTGATAAATCTTGTAATCTAGCTACGAAGTGATAAATTTAAATCCATGAAGGACAAACAAATACCACACACGTGTAGTCGTCGAGGAATGGCTCGACTAACTGAAGATTTGGTGAGAAATATATTTGATTTATTACCTATGGTTAATAGTTTTGTTAATGTTATGTTTCCTTTAATGCAGAAAGAGAAAAGTAGCAGTCCTTCTTCCATTTGTAGATCTGATGTTTGGATTAAATCTCACACTCGAAAAAATGGTGAACCAGTGAACCCGCATGTTGCAGATACTATCGTAAGTGCTATGTTGTTTTTGTTTAAGCGTAATTTTTGGAAAATATATAATTTTGAACTCTTCTACAAAATATAATTTGTGTTCACTTTGTAGGAGAAAATAAAGAATGCTGAAAAGGAATCACCGTCTAGCTTAACTTGTAAGATCAAAGAAGATGCCCTCTCATTGGTGTTGGGAAAAGATAGACCGGGACGACTACGAGGAATGGGAAGGGGTGTAACCATGACCACTGCAGTTTTGTCACAAATCAAAGATAAACAAGTAGCTCAATGTCAGCATAGGATTTCAGAGCTAGAGCAGTTGATTCACACCGTAATGAAACGTCAGGTATGTCGATAATCACTTTGTGTAAATATGAAAGCTTAGTTAGCATGTATGTGATCCTTGCATTGTATGATTTTCGACTTAATTTGTGTAATCATTCTCTTATTAAAAGCTACATGCTAAATAAGAAGTTAAAATTTAATTCCACCTCTTATTTTCCTCAAAACATGTTTTAAATTAAACTTTTATTTTTAGTTTTCTAAAAATTAATTGTGAAAATTTGTTTATAAAAATTACTGAGTTGTGTAGCTTCAGATTTTAAATTTATTATATGTATTTGCTGTCTTTGGTTGCTGGCCTAACTTTAAATTTTTATCCTTATGAGAGTACAAATGCGATTTTGCAATATATTTTTATCCTTATGAGATTTTAAAGCATTCACTTTTAAATTAAAGCATAATATGTACTAAACCAATATTGTCTTTTCAACACTTATAAAGTAATGTATTTTCAACACTAAACTAATATTGTCTTTTCAACACTAAACCAATATTGTCTTTTCAACACTTTTAAATTAAAGCATAATATATTTTTATCCTTATCAGATTTTAAACCATCCGCTACAATTCGACCAATCTGCAAAACAAAAATACCTTTTACTTACGATTAAATTGCTGACACCTCATCCATCTGCAAAATAAAAATATCCTTATCTGGTTACTCTACAAATGATGTATCATTTCCATACATAAGTTTGTCAATTGTTATATCAAAATTCATTCTGAAAATGTATTCTCTTTGAAATTTGTACTTGTTTTCATCATAAGTGGAATAAATATACAAGTTCACTACAGGTTCACTACAATTTCACTGCAGGTTAAAATTCTCTAATATTTTTGTAATATTATTGATTTGCAGGATAAAGAAAATTGTGGAGGAGAGAACATATCTCAAACGGTAAAAATATACGATAGTATGGTTAAAACATCATACATAATTTGATATCTAAATCAGAAGTTATGTATTTTATTTTTTATTAATTGCAGAGTAAGCATAATGAAATAGGTGACGGTTGTAGTTTGCTGAATTGGCACGGGAATGATGATGAGGTAATTGCCGAAGGAAAAATTGTGCCAAGTGATCCAAACGATCTTCTCAATGGAGTACCTTTAGGTCCGAATGCCAAGAAAATTTTGGTAGTCCATCCTAAAAAATCCGATGTTTTTTTGTGGAGGCCTTCACCTGGTATGGTATACATAGGAGACGCCAAGAATGAGAAGATAGCATGGCCAGCTGATAGAGTTGTTATCCGCATAAAAGAAAACTCCGAAAAAGAAAACGAGGTATGAAAAACTCTCTACAAATATAGCATTGATATGTGTCTCTGCATCCACCCTTTTGAACTGGAGGTGGCAGATTCCTAGTCATGTTTTTGCCACTATTCAGAGCTTTGTTATCGTCATCTAGGAAACGATGTGGTAAATAATAAGATTTGTTTAGCATCTGCACATTAAAAATCTGTATAATGCAACGGTAAAAATATATTTATAAGAGAACCGTGGAATTAACATTGATATTATCCAAACTAGTCCATGTTCCCATTAGATTAGTACATTCTTTTACATATTAAAACTAAAATATGTGAAAATCCAACTACCGGAAGCATCAGTTCCATAGAGTCGAATACTAATTTATTACACATTTCTAGCTATGTTAGTATTATTATTTTTAATAACATTTGGTGGGTGAAATCAAGTTTAAAGTTTGACAAATGATTATTGAAAATTTAACAATGTTGATTTGCTTTGTATTGAATTGGTTGACACATGATAAAATGTTGAATGCAGTAAGACTATAGAAACAAGACTTTTATTAGATGACTATAATTTTTTTCTTTGATAGAGCAAAACCAATAGCACAGAAAACAAATGCAAGTTGTTCGATTGGGGTGGAACTGAAGTATTGGTTGCCGAAGGACGTGTGCACTCGAGTGATTCAAATCAGATTATTAATGGTGTTCCTCTTGGACCAGAAGCCGCAATAATTTGGGTGGACAATCCGATAAAAGAAGATGCCTTTTTGTGGAGGCCCATAGCAGGTGTGACATGTATCGGAGAAGCCGTCGGTAAGACAATAGCATGGCCATCATCAAAATTGGTTTTTGAAAACACAATACCATCCACTCCTATGAGCAACGTTCCAACATCTCGTACGGTAATATATTATATTGCTAATATTTATATATACGATTTGTTGATAATGTATCAATACTTTTTTTAATATCATAGAGTGCAAATTACGCGATGAATAACAAGTGCAAGTTATTTGCTGTGGAGGGCACAGGAAAAATTGTAGCTGAAGGCACCATATCTTCAACTAATCCAAATGATTTGGTTCATTCTATTCCACTAGGACCAAATGCAATAAGAGTTTGGGTGGATATTGTCAAAGACCCGAATGCGTCTTTATGGAGACCTACGTCATTCATGGAATGCTTATCAGATGCTATTAGTTCGACGGTAGCATGGCCTACTGCGAATGATAGTGTGGACTCAACTTCAGCAGTTTGAAATATTTGTATAGTTTGGCAGTTTTCAGGTAACTACCCTTGAACTTCAAGTTATTTAATATGCTCGGGAGGGTACATCAAGTCTTAAAAACTTTTATTAGATAAAAAAAAATGCTTCACAGCCCGTCAAAGAGATCTGAATATTAAAATGCAGATGAGGAATTTATAAAATTAAGAAGATTTGTGACAAACAACTCTGTGGGTAATATATATAAATGTAATCAAGAGAAGTAGAATTTTTATCAAATTTTATCTAATTTAATGTTTTTCTGAATAAAATAATTTATCAAGACAGTACTTACGATATATATATAGGATATAGGGTATTAGCTTTTTGTAATTCAGAAAATGCTCTATACTCAGTATATATATAGAGCTTTGGCCACTGACTAGGGTTACGCAATGAATCGATAGCGGGCGTGGGCCACATGACTCGCTTTATGTTAAGGCTAGGGCCAAAGGGTTTGAGTTGGGGGAGGTTCTTTCCCCCGAGTTGAAGTAGTTTCCAAGTCTGTTAGGTGATTCAAAAATTAGGTTTTGTTCTACTGCAGTTGTTTGGAGCTGCGTCCACTAGTGAATGAAACTTTTTTTTTGTTCTCCACAAAGGTCCGAGAGGACCTGATTGACCTTGTCAGCTCATTGGCTCGTTAGGGACCAAGGGGATATAAGAAACTAGGGTTCTCAATCATGTTGCAAGTTAGTCATATGGTAGTTCATGCTAAATTGTATTGCTCGCAGTTTGAATTATATACAGTTCATGCTCACAGTTTAAGAACTTGCCTTCTTACTTATGTCTCAGAGCTACTGCAAGCCTGCAAATTGCTTGGTTGGATCATGAATACATGTTGCAACTTGCGGACGCGTTGTGATTCTATGACAGTTGACTTAGAGTTTTCATGCAACTTAGGGTCTATGACCATATTATATTTCATTTTCTTGCCGATATTTTAGGTTATGAACTATGTACAATATTGTATTGTTGCTGCCTGCCTTGTTGAACTTTGTACTATATGCATTATTGTTGAACTGGGGAGTGAGTACTATCTGAATTGGATTGCATATGGTATTATGTATTATTGTTGAACTGAGGAGTGAGTACTATCTGAATTGAATTGTACTATATGTATTATTGTTGAACTGGGGAGTGAGTACTATCTGAACTGAATTGCACGAAGTATTGTAATTGTAATGTACTGAGTATAGAGCATTTTCTGAATTCTTTGGATAAAAAATGCATATCCCTACGACAGCGTTTATACATTGCTGTCAATTCATTGGAAAAAAATGCATATCCCTACGACAGCGTTTATACATTGCTGTCAATTCATTGGGAAAAAAATGCATATCCCTACGACAGCGTTTATACATTGCTGTCAATTCATTGGGAAAAAAATGCATATCCCTACGACAGCGTTTATACCTTGCAGTAGAAAACTATTAACAACGTTTATACCTTGCAGTAGAAAAATTATTAACAGCGTTTAAAAAACGCTGTAGAAAGTGGGTTTTTGACAGCGTTTATATTTTGCAATTAAAACTTTAGGGTCAACGACCGCATGTCGTTATACAGCGTTTTTAAAAACGCTGTGATAACTTTTAACAGCGTTTTTCAAACGCTGTGAAAAGTCCTTTTTGTTGTAGTGGATGGTCCTCGGTACATTCCTCTAGAGATGTACTGCTGGAAGGTTGTCCCTTCACCTAGTCATTTGAATGGAAATCCAAACTCCACTACGTGCCTGCCATTTTGTTTGTAGAGCCTAGTATGCTGGAATTTAATAATGGTAACAATTTCAGCTATTTTAATTATTATTTCTATACTAGACACTAGTATAATATAGCATGATTTGATATGAAATGTTTTGGTTATCGTAAGGTATAAACATGTTCGTGTTTATGTGTGGGCGTGTCTTACGAGATACTTTTGTTTGAAAAGAAAAGTTTGGTAATCTAATAAATTCAGTTGAGTGTGTTTTCTCACGCTGGTTTACCAGACTGATCCGGGCGTTCTTTCCTTTCAATGCTCGGGTCAGACCGAGTATATTTTCAGGTTCAGATTTGGTGCTTCAGTAGGCGAGCTAGAAGTCTTCAGATCGTATTCCCATATATGTTATTTTCCGCTGCTTTATTATTTAAATTATCAAAAATTTTAAGGTCAGGTTATTATAACTGTCCAGGTTAGTGATTGATTGTTGAACTCTGATTGATATGTATGTATATACAGTTTCTGTTTTATAAAGATCATTGATATGATATTATATGTTTTCCGCTACAATGTGAGATTCTGTATTGTTCTGTTTTGTTCTTCTTCTCTCTTTCTTCTCTTCTCTTCTTCTCTCTTCTTTTCTTTCTCATGACTTTCCGTCATTCTGTGCTTTTTGGGTCGGGCATGTGTGGTTTATTGTCGATTCAAAGGGTATGGATTTGTGGGTCGTCACACGCCCAATATGCATATGAATATCCAGTTAAAGTAAGATTGTTGCAATCCTTTAGCAGTAGACCAAAATTAGCAGTTCCTTTTAGATATCTCAATTTCTTTTAACTGCTTTCCAATGATTATCCAGTGGTTCCTGCATAAATTGACAAACTTTATTCACACAGAATGATATATCTGGTCTAGTGATAGTTGCATACTGCTAAGCACCAACAACACTTCTATATTATTTGATATTAGTTATCGGTTCTCCCCTGTTTTTGGTCAATTGCCGACTGCTTATCGTTGGTGTTGGCTGAGGCTTTGCTTTATCCATTTTTGTTTTGAATAGCAGCTCTAAAATATATCTCTGTTGACTTAAGAACATTGCTGAGTTTGACCTCCTTTTGATTTCTATGCCCAAAAAATAACTTAAATCACCAAGATCCTTAATTGAAAATTGTTCATCAAGATACTGAGTAAGTTTGTTGATTTCATTTTCATCATCCCGTGTAATAATTAAATCATCAACATATATCAGAATGTATATACTTGAATTTTTATTGAGCTTGATGAATAAAGAATTATCTGATTTGGTAGACTGATAGCCTAGTGTAGATAATGTGGTTTTCAGTCTATCAAACCAGACTCTGGGAGCCTGTTTAAGACCATATATGGCCTTATTCAATTTACAGACAAGATTCATATCTTGCTTATACCCTTGAGATTGCTTCATAAATATTTCTTCATGTAAAGTGCCATTCAAAAAAGCATTATTAACATCAAGTTGTCTAATATTCCAATGTATATATAAAGCAATAGACAAAATAATTCTTATGGTTGTAGGTTTGACTACAGGAGAAAAAGTCTCATTGTAGTCAAACCCATACTCCTGTGTGTAACCCTTAGCCACAAGTCTGGCATTTTATCTAGCTACTGTTCCATCTGGATTTTTCTTTATTTTGAAGATCCATTTGCATCCAATTATATTTTTATTCTCTGGTGGATATACTAAACTCCATATTTTGTTTTTCATGAGAGCATTATACTCCTCATCCATAGCTGTTTTCCAGTTCTTGTCAACAGTAGCTTGTTCAAAAGTTTCAGGCTCTTCTATACTGGTTACAGTAGTATATAACTTCGGTTTGAAAATACCACTTTTTGCTCTTGTGATCATGGGATGACCTGCTCTTGCTTGTGGTTGTACTTCTTCATTTGTGTTGCTATTTTCTGATTGATCTTCCTGATTTTCTATAAAACTTTCACTTACTTGTTGTGATTGTATATTTGAATTTGCAGGAGATTGGCTGTGATAGTTAGACTACTCAGATGATTCATGAATTGGTTGATAAAGAACTATGAGCTGAGAATCATCAGCTCCAACAATCCTTTCAGTCTTCCAAGTTTGCAAATCATCAGTATATATAGGTATGTCAGGTATGGATACATTTGGATTATAAATCTTTCTGCTTATTTTTATTGTGGAATTGCTGAAAGGAATTACCTGCTCATTAAAAAAACATGTCTGCTAACATATATTCTTCCATTATCATCAAGGCATTTATAACCTTTTTGATTTGTTCCATACCCCAAGAATGTACATGGTTTTGATCTGAAATCTAATTTATTGCTATTGTAAGATCTTAAGTAGGGAAAACATAGACATCCAAAGGTTCTCAAGTATTGATAATCAAGTTTAATTCCAAATAATTTTTCTATAGGTGATATTCCTTTGAGAACCTTTGTTGGCAATCTATTAATTAGATAAATAGCTGTGTTAAAAGACTTAGGCCAAAATTTCAATGACAAAGATGCTTGAGCTAATAAAGTAAGACCTGTCTCAACAATATGTCTATGTTTCCTCTCGATTAACCCATTTTGTTCAGATGTATAGGGACAAGTAGTTCTATGAAATATTCCCTTTTTATTAAAATAACTACTGAGTGGCTTATACTCAGTCCCACCATCAGTTTGCATGATTTTAACTTGACAACCAGTTTGCTTTTCTGCTAGGGATATAAAATGAATAACAACATTACATGTTTCAGATTTAGACTTCAAAAAATATATCTATGTATGCCTTGAAAAAGCATCAATAAATGATAATAATACTTGTAGCCATAGTCAGAATATATTGGAGCTGGACCACATAAGTCTGTTGCAACTAATTCCAATGGTTTGGAATATACAGTTAAAGAATCACTGAATGCTAATTTGTAAATCTTACCCATTTGACAATAAGAACATACATATGTCAAAGATATATCAATAGAATCAATTTTATTTTCATTGAGAACTTGTTTAACTACATTTGCATTAGGATGGCCAAGTTTATAATGTCAAAGACCAAATGCATCTTTATTTTTCTTTGTCTGACTAACTTCAGCAATGTTGCAACATTGATGATTTCTCACAAACCTTTCTGAACTAATAAGATTGAATATGTACAAACCTCTCACAGCATTACCCTATAACAAAATTTCTTTAGCTAGAATGTCTCTGACTAAACAATAATTTGGATAAAATTCAAAATAGACATTATTATCTTTAGCAAACTGAGAGACACTCATGAGATTTTTCTTCATCTTTGGCATCTTAACAAATTATTTAAAAATAACTGTCTTGCACCTTTGATTGATGCATTTCCAGTATGAGTAATAATAATAGACTCACCATTTTCCAAGCAAATTGTTTGTTTACCTCTGTACTCTTTATTGCCAAGGTTCAAATTGTCAAGATTGCTAGTAATGTGATTTGTAGCTCCTGAATCTGGATACTAGCTTTCATCATGTATATGTTCTGACTTTGTTGTAGTATCTTGATTGGTTGCTCTATTATTATCTGATAGACTTTTGTATCAGATTACACCTGTGCTATATTGATATTAGGATTACCACTTCTCTGATTATTTTGATTTTGATTAGGCATGTAATTAGCATTAAATCTGAAGTAACACTTCATTGCTATATGACCCAATTTCTCACATATTTGGCATCTTGGTCTATTGTTGTTGTTGTTTCCCCACCTTCCTCTGCCTCTGGATCTATTTGAGTTACCACCTCTTTGATAAGATTGGCCTTGTTTATTGATACTTGAACCTCTGTTTTTATTACTAGTAGCATAATTGATTGATAGATCTGAATCTTGAGGTCTCTTATGATCAAGTCTTGCTTCATAAGCAAGCAGTGTTGAGTGAACATACTCCACAGATGGTAAGGTGGGTTGAGATGATAAAACTGCAACTACAGCCTCATACTCATCACTGAGGCCATTCAATATGGACAACACATGTTCAGTTTCTGTAATCTTAAGCCCAGCTACTTCTAACATATTGCATATGTTATTAACCAGTGCCAAATAATCTCTCATGGCCTGATTATCCTTGCTGACACTTTGAAGTTATCTCTTATAGTGCATAATCTTTGCAGCAGATTGAGTATTGAATATTCTTTCTAATGTAATCCATATTTCATTAGCAGATTTACAGCCTATAACCTGTGATAATAGCTTTGTATTGATGTATGATAGCAAGCGAGAACTTATTAATCTATCTTGCCTATAAAATTTTGTGTATTCTTCATTGCTAACTGTTTTGCCTTGTGAATCAGCAATGAATCTTGGGGGAATTGAACTGGTGCCAAGAATAAAATTTTCAAGACCATATCCTTGTATGGCAGTTTCAACTTGAAGCTTCCATATAAGATAATTATCTTCTTCTAGATGGATGGTAATAAGCTAACTTTGGGGACTAATGACAGTTTTGATCAACTTCTCTGTTGCATCAACCGTCTGCTGTTGAGGATTGGAATTAGTATCTGATGTTGCCGATGAGTTATCTCCTTCAGCCATGGAGAAATCAGTTACAAAGAAACAGTCACAGAGGAAACAAAATAACTTGCAAATTCAAGAAGGCTTGATTGCAGACAGATCTTGTATGTTGCTGCCGAATCCAATGATGATAATATAATCTGATGGATTCTTGGCAGAGCAATGACTATCTTTCTGCTTATGATTGCTTTCTTGATTTCTGAAACTGACTTTTAAGATGCTTCTTGCAATAGAATTTGCACTCCTTCTTTATAAAACTTGTTGTAGCTAGAAATTTATCTATTTTTTTGGCGCGGCACCTGTTTTATAGGCAAATTCAATTTTATAAACCCAAATGATGAAATATACCTGATGGGTTTCAAGAAATCAAATGATGAAGTTTCTCTGATGATTTCTTGACTATCAATAAAATTCTGTTTTCAAAAGGAATTTCAGAAATGCTCCAAAGAACTTTAAATTCTGATAACGTACGAATGAAAACAAAGCTTCAGATCTTGAACTGATTTCGGAAATGTTGTTAGGCTTGTAGTAATGGCTCTGATACCATGTTAAAGTTTTGAGCAATATTGAATTTGTGTTTTGAGTGAATGAATCAGAGAATTGTATTGATCAGATGAGAATTGTAATGAAGATTGAATACTGAAAGAAAAAGAATAATGATCTCTATATTGATTAAGTGTAACGAATACAATACATAGTCTTTATATAAGAAAATACAATGCTAAGTGGTCTTGGGCCAAACAACCTGGCCCAAATCAAATAAGAGAAAAAGGAAATAAAGCTTCTTGATGAAATACGATAACACCTCATTTCTTTTAGGAAGAAGAGAAGAATGAAGAAAGAAAGAAAGAAAAGAAAGAAAAGAAAAGGAGAGAGAAGCCTTGCTCTCAATAGCTTCAGATTCGTCATCCTTTTCCTCGGCTTTTAATGTGGTCTTGGTCACCTTTTTCTCTTCTGCAACGTCCTTTGTAGCCTCAACCACATTAGTTTCAGATGAAACTTCAGCTACCTCTACTTTCTTTGCATCATCTTCGTCCATAGTTAATATATTGTCTTGTTAATACTTAACTCAAAAATGAAGAAATGACAAAGAATTAAGAGAATACACAATCGTACATAGACTATTGTACTGCCTGACTATATTTTTAGAGAACACAAACAAGTTGCAATTAATAAACTATATGTAATTTTAAAAGTCTTACTGGCCGAATATGAATGCTTTGAGTCTAAATGATTGATATGATGAGCTATGGAATCATTTATACAGTTAGGTTTTTTAGTAGGTGATTTATACCTGCAGAATTGTAATTTATATAATGGTACAATGATGATTGTTTTTAAATGATTTATATAATGGTATATAATTTTTTAAGAAGAATGCATGACTC
Source organism: Allium fistulosum (assembly GCA_030737815.1). Classification (NCBI taxonomy): domain Eukaryota; kingdom Viridiplantae; phylum Streptophyta; class Magnoliopsida; order Asparagales; family Amaryllidaceae; genus Allium; species Allium fistulosum. Next base: position 145,645,663 of record CM060908.1, on the reverse strand, counting down.
ATTATTTCAATGTGACTTACACAACTCGTTATTTTAATGTGACTTAAGTCACATAATCATTGGGATTATATTTTTGCATGTGCATATTACCTACGTAACATATTAAATACGAATCAATCAGATATCATATTAAAATATGCATTGATTAGTTTTTAGATGATTTGGCAAAATGCTTATCAATAATTTTTGCCCTAGAGTAATTAATCTATTTCAGGAAAGCTAATTTTCACATCTGTTATATCATCGATTCATACACCATCGATGTATAATAGCAAAAACTGTTCTAATTCATCAATGGTGATAACATTGGATACCTGGATATTGCATTCGGTTGTTATATAGCCTTAATTAAAGTAATTGAGAAAATGAGTGACATTAAGTTATTGGATGAGGAGAAAATACCGCATTTAGCATCATGGGTGGAGCGGTTCTGTGCAGATGAGGCAGTGAAGGAGGCTTTGCCTAAAACAGAAAGAGTGGTGGAGTTTGTTAAGATTTCGGGCTAAGTTCAAGAATGCACCACCTCCTACGATGTAAATCTGTTCTAGTTAAGTTATAGTAAAACATAAAAATGAAAGGTTGTGGCTTCTTATGGATGCATGATATGAGTTCTGAGATAAGAGCTAACTTTCCAATAATTTTTTCTAATATTCATTACTACGTCCTAAATGAATGTCATAGGACACGAAATTCCACTATCTTTAATATATGCTACATTTTGTTTTACAACTCAATTGGTGATCTTTATAAATGTCATTGATTGGTATTTACAAATGGCAACATAGAAGTTTTATGGTAGTTTATGGAGACAAGGTAAAATCCAACTGAAAGTTTTTTATGTAAATCTTTAAATTAACAGATAGTCATAAACTTATTTACTGGTTGCAATTTGGTGTAACCATTGAAGTCGGGTCGAATTTTGACACAAACAATGCTACTTTTTGGGTAAATTATGGTATGCGCGTTTGTTTTCTTCTATATATCAGTTATAGTTAGTTCTTGTTTCAAAGTATTTCTTATTTTAGGGTTTCTAATACATGCAGGTGATAAATTGAAAGGGGTTTTCCTCGAAAATGGAAGTCCTGAGGTATTTTTTATCCTAATACTTTTTTTGCTTATATAGAAAGTGATCATGAAAGCAATCAGAATGTTACATGTCATACAATAAAAGCTTCTCCCATCTATGCTAAATTTACCTTTTATGTTGATGTTGATACTGCTTCCATCAGATCTCCCTTATGCCATTTCATTCGTATACTTATAGTGCATCCTTTTTAATATTAAATTTCAAAAACCTAACCTTTCATATGAGAAACCTAAAAGTGCATCGTCAATCGAAGCTGCATTAGATCTTGCACCAAGTTCTATTGTAACATCCCCTACTTGGAGGCGCGAAGCTAATGGCTACGGATGCTGCAGTCATCCACAGTTATTAATCATCAGCGACTAAATAAGGTGAAGTTGGATTCATTGATACACAGAAACACGTGAATATGGAAAAAAAATTAAACTTCAAACAAAATCACATTTCATTTCAAAATATTTCCAATCGCAAATCACGTTCAGATAAAATATATTTATTACAAATTACGCCAAGAGCGACATATGAAGATGGCCCCTTGGATGATCAGAGTATAAACAACAATATAACAACTTTGCCATTACAAACAACATAGCGGAATCAAAAGAAAGGAAAACTCTAAATAGCTATCATGCCTCCTACATGTCTCCGGAAGCTTATTCGTCTTAAGAGGTACCTGAAAACCTCAACCCTCAAACTACTCAAAATCAATTGAGTACCCGAGAGTTTAAGGAGAAAACATAAAATTCGAGTCAGACATAAAGCCTGGTATGAATAATAATTTACCATCTCAAATCATTTAGATATTTAGTGAGACCACGCAGCTTAGCAGAAAGGGTTTCCCCTCACTAGTATCTTAAAACCTTTATAAAACCATATACTATGCTCCTGCATCCACAATGGTTAAAATAATTCTAAACAGTATAATATGCTGATATGGAAAACAAATCAATCAATTCTGGATTACCCGTCCCCATTCATTTTAGACTATCTGTCTTAATCATGGTTTCTAGGCTTACTATTAACCTATTAGTTTTCATAGGCTAACTAATAACCTTTATATAAGGTATGGTCTCTCCGTCCTATTTTATAGTTTTCATGGGTGCACTATGAACCTATTGACCCTCTGCCAAATAACTTAATTAATTCATGGGTTCCCCTGAACCTATTGGTAACTCCAATAACTTCTCTCTTATTCTAGTTTTCATGGGTTGACTAGAAACCTAGTGACAACTGTGAATAACTTAATCCGGATATAGTTTCCATGGATGCACTACAAACCAATTGGCCATGTCAACCACTCTTTATAACATAGTTTTCATGGGATCACTATGAACCTATTGGTAACGCTAATAACTTCCTAGTCATAGTTTTCATGGGTGCACTATGAACCCATCTCCCAGACAAATTCCATTTTAAGGCATCCTATATTCTGGTCTCCCTGACCTTTTGGATGCAATTCTATTCATCCAGGAGTTCGCTTAATTTATATTCATTACTGGGTCAACCTAGCTGGTTATTCTGCCCTTCCCCAAAATACAGTTATGAGATCAAAACAATGTGAATATATTTATATTAGAAGAAGCAATCATAATAACATAACAATACCACTCATGTGGGTTTGATATAAAACATGGTTAATCCCTTTAACCTATAATTTTATCGAGGAAAGCTTCTTCTCAAAACCATTAAAAAACTCCTTTAATTTAGCCATGAGTTTTTCCTTTTAAAAATGAGTTTGGGTTTCTAAACCTTTCGAAACCTTCGAAATCTTGCTTTCGACTTCTTAGGATAACCTCCTTCGAAAGTATTAAAATCTATCTTCAAAACATTAGGCTCCTACCTTTTGAATACTTTAAAAACTTTCCTTCGAAACCTTTCGATTGTAATAAAGTATTAATATTTAACTTTAGAAGCATAGCTTCGAAACTATTTGAAAGTACCCCTTTCGACACTATTGGAAGTAACCCTTCCGAAATCATTGAAAGTCCTATTTTCGAAAGCATTGGGTTTATACTTAAAACATTATTTGGGTCAAAGTGAATATAGGCGAAAGCAACTCTTTCGAAACCATTCTTTTTTATTTATAAAAACATTGGGGAAATATGATGGCGTCGGCACCACCTCTTTCGAAAGCATAAAAACATCTGGGTAATTAGTGGAAGATTGGCGTCGAAACCCCTTTCGAAACCATTGCCTTCAAAACCCCTAACCCCTTTCGGAAGCTATAAGAAGCGGCTTAAACTTATAAAACAAAGTACCTTTCGACAATATTGATATCTTCAACACCATCGAAAGGCTAAAGAACGGCAGTAAAGCTTCGACTAGGTCGGAACCCCTTCTTTCAAAACATTCTTTCATAACCCATTCGAAAGCAAACTTATGTTATGGCAATCCTTTTGAAACTTTCGAAACCTCTTTCGAAACCATATGCTTTGACTCCATCAAAGGCTAAAACAAAACAAAAGCAGGCGCTTTTCTTTTAAAAACATACCAAGGTTTCGACTCCTTCGGAAGCCATGCTTTCAACATCTTACCTTTCGCCTTCCTCCAATCCACCACGTACCATCTTTGTGATACCTTGTGCATTGGTTTCGGCTTTGTAGGTTTCGACAAGGTTGAATGTGAAAGCTTCTATGTCGAAAGGTACTTCCCAAAACAGGCGAAACCCTCTTTTATGAGTAATCATAATTTACTTCTATTTAAAGCAAATCTTTTTCTAACTAACCTGCTACATGTCAACACCAGATTGGTTGCCTTAACTTTTCAATTTTTTTCTAATATAACTGCCGTTAATTTCAGATCTAAACCATGATTAAGTTAATAAATTAAGCCCTTCCTGTAAGCAAAACCAATTTTACAAAGAAGTCCCTCTTCTAAAATAATTTAATTTGCATAGCAAATCACTTTGGAAACATCCCCAAAAATTCCAAATATTCACTTTAATCATGTTACCTAACATATCAAAATTCCAGACCCAAATTCTCAATATATTTTCCAAAATAAATTTATAAACCCAAATAACCATATTTTCCTTTGAAAATTCATAATAATCTTTCCATAGCTTGGAAAATTATAGAAATTGAAACCCAACTCCAAAATCATGTTTCTCATAACATGAAATTTCATATGACATTTAAACATCATTAAATCTCGATTTTGCTCTAAAACCATGCAAATCTCTTCTAATAATCTTGTTTAAACCATAAAAATTATAAATCAAGCATATCGTCATCCAATATATCATAAAAACGAATTTACCCTTAAATCCGAAAAATATATGATTCAAAAAAAAAATTAGAGATGGACTTATTATTCACCTTGATTTAGATAAGGAGAATGGATTGAGATTGATTTCCCCTAAGCTTGATTTTCTAGCTTTTAATTTGAATTCCACTTCTTCTCTAAATGGACGGTTGTTCTCTAATTGTTGATTTGCATTTAAAAAGATGATGTGAATAAGGAATGAAAGGGTGGGAACGGACTATTTATGGGTAAGGGTTATGGGTGGAAAATTTACTAATTTACCCATGTGTAATTTAATTAACAAAAACCTTATTCTTAAGCCCATTGGTTATTATATTAGGCTCGGCCTTTGTTAAATTAATTCAAGTCTTAATCCCCTTATCACTTAACATTTACTTTATTCTATTTAATTTATCTAATTAAATCTCCTTAATAATGTTATCAAAAATTTGGGGTGTTACAGGCTCCCCTCCTTAAAGAATTTCATCCTCGAAATTCAGTAAGGACTAAATACTAAACATAGCAATCATCTGTAATGACTCCCAACAACCATACTAGTCTACCTAACTAGGAACTATCTATATAAATCTAATATAGACATATCCTCAAAGCAGATCGGGATAAGTATCTCTAATCCTGTCCATTGTCTCCCAACTACAGTCCTTCTCGTTGCCAATCCACTGAACTTTCACCAACTTGACTGTCGTGTTCCTTAATCTTTTCTCATCTCTCGCTAAAACCCGAACTGGTTGTCTAACAAAAGTCAAATCAGGCTCTACTACCAAGTCCTTCAACTCTGTCTGAGGAATAGTAGTCTCTGGGTCATGCACATACTTGTGAAGATGAGACACGTGGAATACATTATGGACACTTGCCATACTGCTCGGCAACTCTACTTTGTACGCGAGCTTTCCAATCCTTTCTATAATCTGGAATGGACCAACATATCTTGGTGCCAGTTTCCCTGACTTCCTAAACCATAGCACACCCTTCATCGGTGACACCTTAATGAAAATTCTATCTCCAACTGAGAACTCTAGGTCTTTACACCTCTTATCTGCGTAACTCTTCTGTCTGGATTGAGCTTCCTTCATCCGTCCTCGGATTAACTCAATCTTTTCTGATGCCTCCCTTACCAAATCTGGACCTAAGACCATTCTGTGTCTAGTCTCCAACCAACATACTGGTGATTTGTATGGCCTTCCATACTAAGCTTCAAAAGGCGTCATTCCTATACTAGTCTATTAACTATTATTATAGGAAAACTTAAACAAATGAAGGTGGTCCTCCGAAAATCCAACACACAAGCTCTCAACAAATCCTCGAGTACCTTGTTGACTCTCTTTGTCTGCCCATCCGTATGTGGGTAATATGCAGTACTCATCTTGAGCTCAGTGCCTAATACATCCTGTAGACTCCTTCAGAATTCGCTAGTGAAAAAAGCATCTCTATCGCTGACTATGCTACTAGGAACTCCATGAAGTCTAACTATGTTCTTCATGAACAACTTCGCTGAAACTGGTGCTGTCATGGTCGACTTTACTGGAATGAAATGGGCACTCTTGGTTAACCTGTCCACAATGACCCATATACTCTCATTTCCTCTACTTGACCTTGGCAACCCATCTATAAAATCCATAGATATCAAATACCATTTCCAAACTGGAATCTCTAGGGGCTGAAGTAACCTACTCGGCTTTTGATGTTCGGCCTTTACTTGTTGACAGTTACACACTGCCTAACCCACAAGCCAACATCCCTCTCCATGCCTTCCCAATAGAAGCTTCTCTTCATATCTTGATACATCTTGGTCCTCTAGGACCTCTAGGATGAATCATAAAATTGGACTGATGACATTCCCCAAGAACTTCTTTCCTTAAGTTTTCTACATTTGGAACACATATCGCCCCTTCTTTCTCAACCATCCTCTCTGGTCAAGACAAAAATCTCTCAAATCATCAATCTCAGTTCCAACCTTAAGCCTTCTGATCTTCTCGGCTAATAATGGATCTTCCTTCTGCTTAGAAGCAATTTTCTCGATCCACACTGGTCGAACATCTAAACAGGATAGCATGGCAGTACTTTGACTAGAACTAGCAGTCGATCATAACTGCATATCACAACTGGCCAAAGCTTGTAGATCCTTCCATTCTGCCAACATAGCCAACACCACATTTTGATATCTTCTGCTAAGAGCATCCGCTACTTTATTTCCTTTCCTAGGAGTATACTCTATACCGAAATCATAAGCAGCGAAAAACTCCAGCCACCTTTGCTGTTTTATATTCAACTCTTTCTGAGAGAATAAATATCTTAAAGACTTATGATCAGTATACAACTCAAATCTCTCCCCCAAGAGATAATGCCTCCAAATCTTCAAGGCAAAGATTACCGCAACCAACTCTAAATCATGAGTAGGATATTTCACTTCATGCTATCTAAGCTGTTGTGAAGCGTAGGCAATCACTTTATCCTTCTGCATCAACACAGCTCCCAATCCAGTTCCACATGCATCAGTGTATACTATCAATCCTAAGTTTCCATCTGGAACTACTAAAACTGGAACATTGGTCAACAAATGCTTTAACTTAAGGAATGTTTCATCACATTTGTCGAACCAAATAAACTTCACTTCCTTCTTGGTAAGCTGAGTCAAAGGCGCTACTGTCCGTGAGAAATCCTTAATGAATCTTCGGTAATAGCCAGCAAGTCCAAGAAAACTTATAATCTCGGTCACCATCTCTGGTTTCTTTCAATTGTTCACAGCTTCGATCTTATCTAGATCGACTGACAATCCTTTCTCTGAAACCACGTTACCAAAGAACTTAATCTCTCTCTTCCAAAAATGACACTTGGAAAACTCCGCCTTTAGTTGATTCTGCCTCAGGGTCTCTAGCACAACTCTAAGATGATCTTCATGCTCTCTCTCATCCTTAGAGTATACCAAAATGTCATCTATAAAAACCAATATAAATCTATCCAAATACTCTCGGAAGACTCGGTTCATTAAATCCACAAAGAAAGTAGGTGCATTCATCAACCCGAATGGCATAACTAACCACTCATACAAACCATACCTAGTTCGAAATCCTGTCAAAGGAATGCTATCCTCTGCCACTCTCAATTGATGGAACCCTATCGCCAAACCCAACTGGGAAAGCACTCTGGCTCCAGTCAACTGATCAAACAGATCATCAATTCTCGGCAAAGGATACTTATTCTTGATCGTCCTTTCGTTCAGCTTGCGATAGTCGATGCACATCCTTAACGACCCATCTGGTTTCTTCATGAATACCGTGTCCGCTCCCCAAAGCGAACTGCTTGGTCTAATAAAATTCCTTCCTTTTAGATCCACTAACTGCCCTTCAATTCATTCATCTCTATTGCTGTCATCCTTCTAGGTAGTCTACTCACAGGTTCGGCTCCTGGCACAAGATCTATCCAAAACTCAATAGCTCGTTTCGGTGGTAGTCCTGTGACTGGCTCAAAGACATCTGCAAACTCTTTTGCTATTCGAACCTGATTTAGCTCTTCTCCCACTTCCATTGCACTTAACAAAGCACAACTACTCCGGTCAGAATTCTCTACAGAGAATATAATTCGGTTATGACTATTAGGGTGTCCCAAAGATATCTTCCCATCCTGGAAAAATATCCTAACCTCATACCGCCTCAACCAATCCATACCCAAAATGATTTTGAAATCTACGAAATCGTAAACATACAAACTACATGCAAACTTATGACCTAACAAATCAAGTTCTAACTGGTCACATCTTATCCCCAGAGCTGCATACCCTCCTATTGGATTCGCAACCCTTAGGGAAGTAACAAGGTATGTGGGTACTAAGCATAACCTATCAACTAAATACTGAGATATAAATGAAGGTGATGCATCGGTATCAAATAGTATCCTAACTGGTATACTCTGAATCAAAAATGTACCTTCCATCACAGTCTTTCCCTTATCAGCTGCAATAGGCTTAGCTGATGATCCAACAGCAAAAACTTTCCCCTTATCCACCCTGACTGGCTTCGGACACTAGTTCTTGTAATGCCCAATTTGATCACAGTTAAAGCATTTCACATTCCTCTTATTTGCAGCCTTCTTCCCCTTGCATGTCCGGCACTCATGAGCATAATGACCCTTCTTGCCGCATTTGTAGCACACCAAATCAGCCTTTGCCTTCTTAGCAGCTTCCCCTTTCTGGACTCCCTTCTTCTTAAAGAATTTCCTCTTCTTTTCCTGAGGTCCCTGGGATTCAACTGCCTTCTCACTAGCACAACCAGCCAACATCTCTTCGTGGCGAATGGCCATCTCCACTACCACATGAAAAGGTTCTCAAATATAGGTCATAGTCATTCTAGCTAGCTTTGGTCTCAGTCCTTGAATGAACCTCTTATTCCTTATGATGTCAGTGTCTATAGTGGCATATCCATATCGAGACAGCTCATCAACCTTAGCAGCGTACTCGATTACTGACAAATTACCCTAGACTAGATCCATAAACTTCCTCATCAACGCCGACTTGGCAGCCTCAGATAGAAACTTTTGCTCAAACCTCATTCTAAAATTAGCCCATGTCAATACTTCCTTCGGAACTGTGGTGGTCACATTATTCCACCAATGAGGCGCTGACCCCTACAATTGCCTAGAGGCCAGCCTCCTCATTTGCCTATCATCCAAGCCTAGATCAGTAAAGATCCTCTCATAGCTCAAAAGCCAATTCTCAACTTCAATAGCATCTTCCGTTCCAACAAACGGCTTTCCACCCAAACTGGTGTAGTCTCTACTCAACTTAGCATAGTTATTTCCAACTGAAGCCACAAGATTAGCTCCTCCAATGTTACTAGCAACCCAAGCTTGCAAAAGATTGGCTAACAACTGATACACCATCCCCGCATCTACTGGCGGATTTCCAGCACCTACATTGGCTTCAACATTTGGATTAGCATTAGTCTGTCGACCTTGGTTCCTCCTAGTATTAGGTCGAGCATTTCCGTTGGTTGTGATGCTTCCTCCACCTATATTTCCTCTTCTGTTTCCTACTTCCATATCTTCTTTCTCGTAAATCTGCATATGAGCCTTATTAAGATACAGAAGAATGGTCTAAGAGAGAATGGAAAACGTACTTATATATATATATATCAATCAAATACAAGTACGTTACAATAGCGTTATCCCAAACCCCGATCATATTTTCTGATTCATTGGATTATGTTTGGAAAATCTTTTAGGTTTAACTTTCTTTTAAAGTTTCATAAACCTATGCTCTGATGCCAACTTGTAACACCCCCCTACTTGGAGGTCCAAAACTAATGGCTATGAATGCTGCAGTCATACATAGTTATTAATCATCGTCAACCAAATACGGTGAAGTTAGATTCATTGATACAAAGAAACACATGAATATGGAAAAAATTTAAACTTCAAACAAAATCACATTTCATTTCAAAATATTTCCAATTCATTCAATAATCCCAAATTCCCAAATCACGTTCAGAGAAAATATATTTATTACAACATACGCCAAGAGCGACATATGAAGATGCCCCCTTGGATGATCATAGTATATACAGGCAATTTAACAACTTTTCCATTATAAACAACACAACAGAATCAGAAGAAAGGAGAACTCTAAATAGCTATCATGCCTCCTGCACGTCTCCGGAAGTTTTTCGTCTTAAGAGGTACCTGAAAACCTCAACTCTCAAACTACTTTGAGTACCCGAGATTTTAAGGGGAAAACATAAACTTCGAGTCAGACATAAAGCCTGGTATGAATAATAATTTACCATCTCAAATCATTTAGATATCTAGTGAGACCACGCCGCTTAACGAAACAGGTTTTCCCCTCACTAGTATCTTAAAACCTTTATAAAACCATATACTATGCTCCTGCATCCACAATGGTTAAAATAATTCTAAACAGTATAATATGATGATATGGAAAACAAATGAATCAATTCTGGATTACCCATCCCCATTCATTTTAGACTATCTGTCTTAATCATGGTTTCTAGTCTTACTATTAACCTATTAGTTTTCATGGGCTAACTAATAACCTTTATATAAGATATGGACTCCCCGTCCTATTTCATAGTTTTCATGGGTGCACTATGAACCTATTGGCCCTCTGCCAACTAACTTCATTAATTCATGGGTTCCCCTGAACTTATTGGTAACTCCAATAACTTCTCTCTTATCCTAGTTTTCATGGGTTGACTAGGAACCAAGTGACAACTGTTAATAACTTAATCCAAATATAGTTTCCATAGGTGCACTACAAACCAATTGGCCCTGCCAACCATTCTTTATAACATAGTTTTCAAAGGATCACTATGAACCTATTGGTAACCCCAATAACTTCCTAGTCATAGTTTTCATGGGTGCATTATGGATCTGTCTCCTTGACAACTTCCATTTTAATGCATCTTATATTCTGGTCTCCCTGACCTCTTGGATTCAATTCTATTCATCCAGGAGTTCACTTAATTTATATTCACTACTGGATCAACCTAGCTGGTTATTCTTCCCTTTCCCAAAATATAGTTATGGGATTCAAAACAATTGGAATATATTTATATTTGAAGAAGCAATCATGATAGCATAACAATACCACTCCTGTGGGTTTGATATAAAACATGGCTAATCCCTTTTACGTATAATTTTATCGAGGAAAGCTTCTTCTCAAAACTATTGGATCTTATGTTTTGATTAATGACAAGAAATTCAAGCGGCACGAAGATTCATGAATCTACGACAAAGAACTACGAAGACCGGACTCAACGATATGAAGTATGGTTCATATATGTGTTGTTTAGAGTCTGTATATTATAGTAGAATTATGTTAAAATCTCCCTGGTATGATATATACACCGACACATGCACAAAACCATGCTAATGCATAAAGCAGGCTTAAAACAGCCGGCTGAATGTCCCCATTTAGACGGCTGACTGCTGAAACAAATTATAAATTTTTATGCAATTTCAGCCGGCTAAATGGAGACATTCAGACGGCTGAATTAGACCTAAATTAGCCTATTTTCTTACTGCATCGAATTTAAATTGATTTAGATGTCTGAATTGAAATTTCGGACGGTTGATTATCGATAATGGCTATTTTTCTAAAGGGATGCTTCTCTTCAACAAAGAGAAACATCTTCTAATTTAAGGGTTGCATTCGTTCCTTTTCATCGCTCCTTTTCATCAAAGACTGCAACTCTTAAAACTATATAAATAGAGTCTAGAATCCAAATCACGTTTTAAATACAACTGATTATTAGTTTTCTTGATTTCTTAACTCTAATTCTCTATTTACCATTTGCACTCAAAATACATATAATCTCTGATCGTTGATCGCTCTATCTTCCACATTCTTTAAGCACATTAGGCTATATATCATAAAGTAGAAGATTATAGGAAGATTGTACTTTATTGACTTATCAGTGCTATTTAAAGAGCATATTACAGTCAGATAATTTTGTTTATTTGTAAAGAAGTCATGTTCGGTTGCTCAGGCGGTATAGGTCCTATTCGGTTGCTTAGGCGGTTGAAGTCCTGTTCGGTTGCTCAGGCTGTGTAAACCTATTCCCCCGGGTTAGTTGAGGGTCTTTAATTTAATTCCAGAAGGAGTCTGGGACTGGACGTAGAACGGGAAGTTCGAACCAGTATTAAAATCTCTAATGTCATTTACTTTACTACTTTATTTATTTACTTACTTATTTTATATTCTGCATAAGTAGTTTATAGATACATCCATATTACATGATCCCGTAGCACAGTATCTTTTATTTGGTATCAGAGTCCGGAATTCTATCGATTGTCACAACATCACAGAATAATGGCCAAAAAAAGATCCAATCGAAATACAACAAGCAAAATCCCTGTCAAAGCCACCAATGAGGACTACAAAAAGGTACTTTCTGATTTACAAATTTCAGTAAATGGTAATAATGAACTAGTTAGTATATGCGATAAAATCTCAAAGCATAATTTTCTTATTTTAGAAAAGATGAAATCAATCAAAATTGAAAATGAGAAATTGAAAAATGAGAAATAGATTTATAAAATAAACATGGTGTTTTAAAAAATAATTTTGAGGCTCTTAAAGATTTTCTAGATGAACAAAATACCATGTTGGAAAAAGAAAAAGAAATTTTTTCAAAACAAATTACAGATTTGAAAAGAAAAAATGATTTATTACAATCATCTTTAGATAATTCAGAATCTTGAATTTTTCTTCTCGAAAATGAGAATGTACGTTAAAAAAAGGAGAATTCTGAATTAAACAAGCAAATTGATATTTTGAAAAATGGTAATATTTCTTTTGAAAATAATAGTTATGACTTTAAAGCTAAATTTGATAAACTTAACACTGAAGTCACAAAATTTAATTAAGGTCAAAACAATTTAAACATGATTTTATCTAGTTCTAGACCTTTACATGATAAAACTTGTTTAGGATATAATAAAACTGATCGTAGAAACAACACTAGATACGCTTTCATGTATAGTAAGTATGTTAGTGCTAGTACTAGATTTCGAGTAAAGTCTAAATCCAATTTTTATAGAAATTCAAATACTGCTATGACCAATAATGTTTATAATATCTCTAGAAGTACAAAATCATTGATGGGAAATATGAATAAAAATTATCTAAGTATTTGGGTTCCTGTTAATTGGAAAATAGAGAAAAATACATTGATGGTTATTTTGATATGGTAGTTAATAATGAAAATTATATTTATAAAGGTACAACCACACCCAAATGGGTATGGTTCCCAAGACCTAACCCCTTGGACCCTAACATAGTAAGTGCGTACCAAATATGATTATTATTTATTGCAAGTACTTGGAGAAACAAAAGGAAAATGATAGATTTTGAATTTTTTAAAGGATGTTCCATATATTTAATAGAATTATGTCATCATATAAACTCTCCTTTTTTTCAATGACAAAGGGGGAGAAAGATATTTCTCAAACACTATTTGCAGCGGGAATAAAAGCACAGATTCAGGGGGAGAAACTAAAAGATAAGGCTAGCATATATTAAGGGAGAGATATAGAACTACGAAGCAATATTGTCGAGATTCATTCATATCACAAATGGAGTTGTCATCATCAAAAAGGGGAAGAATGTAGGATCTTATGTTTTGATTAATGACAATAAATTCAACTGACATGAAGATTCATGAATCTACGACAAAGAACTACGAAGACCGGACTCAACGATATGAAGTATGGTTCATATATATATATTGTTTAAAGTTTGTATATTATAGTAGAATTATGTTAAAATATCTCTGATATGATATATACACCGACACATGCACAAAACCATGCTAATGCACACAACAGGCTTAAAACAACCGGCTGAATGTCCCCATTCAGACGGCTGACTGCTGAAACAAATTATAAATTTTTATGCAGTTTCAGCCGGCTGAATGGAGACATTCAGATGGATGAATTAGACCTAAATTAGCCTATTTTCTTACTGCATCGAATTTAAATCGATTCAGATGTTTGAATTGAAAATTTCAGACGGCTGATTATCGATAACGGCTATTTTTCTGAAGGGATGCTTCTCTTCAACAAAGAGAAACATCCTCTAATTTAAGGGTTGCATCCATTCCTTTTCATCGCTCCTTTTCATCAAAGATTGCAACTCTTAAAACTATATAAATAGAGTCTACAATCCAACACACATTTTAAATACAACTGATTATTAGTTTTCTTGATTTCTTAACTCTAATTCTCTATTTACCATTTGCACTCAAAATACATACAATCTCTGATCGTTGATCACTCTATCTTCCACATTCTTCAAGCATATTACACTATATATCATAAAGGAGAAGATTATAGGAAGATTGTACTTTATTGACTTATCAGTGCTATTTAAAGAGCTTATTACACTCGGATACTTTGTTTATTTGTAAAGAAGTCATGTTCGGTTGCTCAGGTGGTAGAAGTCCTATTCAGTTGCTTAGGCGGTGGAAGTCCTGTTCAGTTTCTCAGGTGGTGTAAACTTATTCCTCCGGTTTAAGTGAGGGTCGCTAGTTTAAATCCAGAAGGAGTTTGAGACTGGACGTAGAACGGGAAGTTCGAACCAATATAAAAATCTCTGGTGTCATTTACTTTACTACTTTATTTATTTACTTACTTATTTTATATTCCGCACAAGTAGTTTATAGATACATCCATACTACATGATCCTATAGCACAGTATCTTTCAAAAACCATTACAAAAATTCATTTAATTTAGCCATGGGTTTTTCCTTTTAAAAACGAGTTTGGGTTTCTAAACCTTTCGAAGCCTTCGAAACCTTGCTTTCGACTTCATAGGAGAACCTCCTTCGAAAGCATTAAAATCTATCTTCAAAGCATTAGGCTCCTGCCTTTCGAATGCTTTAAAACCTTTCCTTCAAAACTTTCGAATGTAATAAAGTATTAATATTTTACTTTAGAAGCATAGCTTCGAAACCAATTGAAAGTGCCCCTTTCGACACCATTGGAAATAACCCTTCCGAAATCATTGAATGTCCCCCTTTCGAAAGCATTGGGTTTATACTTAAAACATTATTTCAGTAAAAGTGAAATAGGTGAAAGAAACTCTTTCGAAACCATCCTTTTTCATTTATAAAAACATTGGGGAAACATGATGGCATCGGCACCACCTCTTTCAAAAGCATAAAAACATCTGGATAAAATAGTGGAAGGTTGGCGTCGAAACCCCTTTCGAAACCATTGCCTTCGAAACCCCTAACCTCTTTCCAAAGCTACAAGAAGCAGCTTAAACTTATAAAACAAAGTACCTTTCGACAGTATCGATATCTTCAACACCATCGAAAGGCTAAAGAACGGCAGTAGAGCTTCGACTAGGTCGGAACCCCTTCTTTCAAAACATTCTTTCATAACCCATTCGAAAGCAAACTTATGTTATGGCAACCCTTTCGAAACCTTTCGAAACCTCTTTTGAAACCATATATTTCGACTCCGTCGAAGGCTAAAACAAAATAAAGGCAGGCACTTTTCTTTTAAAAACAAACCAAGGTTTCGACTCCTTCGAAAGCCATGCTTTCGACACCTTACCTTTCGCCTTCCTCCAATTCACTACATACCATCTTTGTGATACCTTGTGTATTGGTTTCGGCTTAGTAGGTTTTGACAAGGTTGAAGGCCAAAGCTTCTGTGTCGAAAGGTACTTCCCAAAGCAGGTGGAACCCTTTTTTCCAAGTAAACCTGGTTTAGTTCTACTTAAAGCAAATCTTTTCTAACTAATCTGCCACATATCAATACCAGATTGATTGCCTTAGCTTTTCAAATTCTTTTTCTAAAATAATTGCTGCTAATTTTAGATCTAAACCATGCTTAAGTTAATCAATTAAGCCCTTGCATTAAGCAAAACCAATTTTATAAAGAAGTCCCTCTTCTAAAAATAATTAAATTTGCATAGCAAATCACTTTGAAAAAAATCCCCAGAAATTCTAGAAATTCACTTTAATCATGTTATCTAACATATCAAAATTCCAGACCCAAATTCTCAATATATTTTCCGAAGTAAATTTATAAACCCAAATAACCATATTTTCTTTTGAAAATTCATAATAATCTTTTCTTAGCTTGGAAAATTATGAAAATTGATACCTAACTTCAAAATCATGTTTCTCATAACATAAATTTTCCCCATGGCATTTAAACATCATTAAATCTCGGTTTTGCCCTAAAACCTTTAAACTATCTTGTTTAAACCATAAAAATTATAAATCAAGCATATCGTCATCCAATATATCATAAAAATGAATTTACCTTTAAATCCGAAAAATATACGATTCAAAACAAAAATAAAGATGGAATTATTATTCACCTTGATTAGATGAGGAGATTGGATTGAGAGTGATTTCCCCTAAGCTTGATTCCCTAGCTTTTTATTTGAATTCCTCTTTTTCTCTAAATGGCCAACCGTTCTCTAATTTTTGATTTGCATTTCAAAAGATGACGTGAATGAGGAATGAAAAAGTGGGAACGGACTATATATGGGTAAGGGTTATGGGCGGAAAATTTACTAATTTACCCATGTGTATATGATTAACAAAAACCTCATTCTTAAGCCCATTGGTTATTATATTAGGCTCGGCCTTAACTAAATTAATTCAAGTCTCAATCCCCTTATCACTTAACATTTACATTATTCTATTTAATTTATCTAATTAAATCTCTTGAATAATGTTATAAAAAATTAGGGGTGTTACATCTATTCAAGTTGAAGTTCGAGTACATAATTCTGTACGGAATAAATTTTGTAATGTTCTCCATTTTAGTTATTCAGGGTGCAATCTTTAATAATAATTTCACCCTTAGACAGATATCATCTCCATGAAACTATTCGTAATTATTTATTGTTTCAAGACACGTATATTTCACTTTAAATTGCACATGTTTCTTAACACATGATAACAAAGTTCGTTATTAGTCCGCAGATTTCAATTTTTTGCCTTGTGTAAGTTTTATAGCTTTCAAATTTCCCGTTTCCTTTGAATAATTCAATTCTATCAAATCAATTGCTTCAAATATATAATATTTATGATACGAGGTTATTATATCTTATTGATAGATATTGTAGAAGCAGAAGTAAAAACGGCAAAAAGATTTTTTTAAATAATTTTTATAATATTTTGCAACAAGCCAAGGCCATTGTGAAATATAAATTCGCAATGGCTCAAAGCAGTTGCTAAATATCAGCCACCCCCCTTTCGCAATGGCCTCACAATGGTTTTGGGCCGGTTCAAAATGCATTAGCAACGGCTCAAAGCCGTTGCAAAATGGTTTTTTGGGTATAGTCATGGTATCAACTCAGGTTAATCGCGTAGCGTAACCTAAGATTTAATACCAAATGTGACGACTACCTTATACCACCGGCATTCAATATAACTAAATAATGCACTGCTACGGTGTCTGGTCGATGTAGGACGATTGTCAAGGGTAATAGTATAGAAACAATAATAGAATCTATCGTATATCTCACTGTGTATCAATTAGAATATGGTGTACATTATAGATATAAAACATGAGAGATGGTAATAACTAAAGTGAACTACATATCCGAGCACAGATCCATAGAGTTATACAACACTATAATATGGTTTATACAATTGAAAATAAACTCAAATAATACTGTCTCAATTGTAAAGCGCACACTGTTTATGCTCCACAGTGTTGCACAATGGAATAAGCAATAAGATATCCGTATATAATGCGAGAAAGCTCCATCCAGCTCATCCTCTGGACAACAACACATATCACCTAGACCTACCATCTAGTCTACTCATTTAAGAGTATCCGGGATTATAAAATGCAAAGCATAAAACTATGAGTCAGACAATAGTCTGGTGTGAGTAATAAGAAATTTCAAAATACTATACAAGTTGATATAATAAGGAATAAGGGTATATGAATCATACATGATCTGTCCCTACAACCAAAGAGTTAGCACATAACGAACATAATATGCTACTCTATAATATCATAAAGGTGTATTACAACTTAAGTACAATAATGGGTGTCCAGGCATCCCTATCCATAGTATCTATCTTAAGTGACATCCCTAGAATGATAGACTACACGTGCAAACAACCAAAACAAACATAACATCCATCAAAAAATCCTTACTATCACTCAATGTACCTCGAATATACGATTTGTATGACTTTTCCTCAGGAAAGGATTAATGAAAAATCCTGCTTTTCATTATACTTTCTCATAGCTCAAAGTCGACACTAGACCCATACCATCAGTTCAGGGTATGCGAATCCATTCCACCGACCTGGGGTAGCTATTCCACATACCCAATATGCGTCCTCACAATACCTCTACTTTCGATTACATTAGAAAATACTCCGAGCACCAACGATCCCTTAGGATGCATATCTGAGCTCTTTCCTTGCCCCATCTAGTTTCTATTATTCTCAAGGAACCATTCAACATTCTATCCAAGGTTTGCCTTCTCTAGGACCCGCCCTTTTATGGATAATCATTCCCACGACTCCTTTCAACATCGAGCCACCATCTTCAGAACCTAACTTCATTCACCATCGATTCACTATCATCGAAGTCCTGAAGGTATCATCGTCCCACTACATCACCATCGAACCCCAAACAAGCACCTTCAAGATTACCTGCAAAGTATCTACATCGTCCTCTGGAAGTCTCAAGTTAACCGGCCAAAGTAATTAATATCAGTACCAGCCAAAAGAAGTCAATACCTATATGAATTTTCAATCTAATACCAAGTCAAATCTTGGCTAAGTATTTCTCACCCCGACCACTTCTACTTGCATTCCTAGAACTCCCTTTCTTTATGCCTTATGTTCCCAAGCCACCTGATATCCTCCTTTGCCAGAAATGATCTTGTACCGACCAAAAAGGTTCGGTACTAAGCTTCTTACTTAGCCAAATTTTAGCACTTGGCTTCTGGTATCCTCCACTTGCATTGTCTCGAAGTACTCCCTGAAGTCCTACCTTGTTTAGCCCGAGACAATCCTTCTACTGTTTGGGCTACATCTCCACCGGCCAGTCTTTAATGCTCAGTACCGAGAAGAAGTTTAGCACACAGACTAACTCCAATCCAACTATGGCTCGAAGCTTAGCCTCCTCTCCTCCTTTAGAACCTCTCCACCAAGTTTCATTCGATTCCAAGCACCCTTGCCTTCATTTTGCCCGAATTGACGAACTCTTTCCTAACTTCACAAAAATACAAACAAACTCTATCAAAAAAATTCCTCCAAGCATGCATATCATTCGTAAGCATTCTTCAAACATTTACAATCCATCCAAGCAAGATTAACATACATTATTTACCATGGATCTAGTTTTGTACCAAAATGACAATATGATCCAAAAGAAGTTGTAAAACCATTTAAAATCAATCCTTTTAATTTCGACCATAAACATGTATGAAGGTGTAATTAAAGCTAGAAAATGTTTTTTTTAATATCAAAATCATGTTAAAAACATCTATTTTAACTATATGGACATGTATAGAATAGTGAGAGATCAAGAATCACTCACCTATACCCAAAATACCTGTCTAATATCTAGATCTGAAATGGACAGCCAAGAATCACAAATTTCCAAGCACAAAAATGATCAATCTATAATCCCCATTGCCAATTAGCCTTCTAATGAGGGATTTGGATAAGATTAGTAAGGAAAAGATGAGTTTTTTTTAATGAAATTGGATTAATGGAGGTTTGGAATTGCTTTGGAGAAGTGGAAAATGATTTATGTCAGTGAGATTTTTTGTCCCACCATATCCGTATGAAAGTGCAGCAACTTTAGCTATAATTATTCAGAGGATTTAGGATCAGTAAATTTAAGTAATATTAACTTTGCCTTTAGGTAGTAATTGTGCTGCTGGGAGCTTACATAATTATGTAGTTGCACTTTAACTATTTATTAAAACATCAAGTTGAGCTAGTACTTAACCCAAATAAAGACAAGACAAAATCTATCACTGAAATCTAGGTAAAAACAAACGATAATGCAGGAAAATAAATGATATAGAGAATTTACATGGTTCAGATATTAAGGAATCCTACGTCTATTGGGAAATGTCACTTTCTACTTTATTTTTCTTGGTACATATTTTAATGGCAGAGAGTACAATACTTTTGCTTTCTCAACTTTAAAAAAACCAATTAGGAAAGATCCCTTTCTTTCTACAGTGCCTTTTCTATTTATAGTACAAAGATGCATGTGGATTACCTTGTTCCTTCTTCCGCTGTTTCGATCTCCGCCCTTGGATCGTGCTACATGTCATCCATCTACATTGTTTATTTAGTGTACATGGATTGTCGTCGTGTTATTTGTAGGATATTGTGATTTAAGCTGTTGAATTTTTGTTTTGGCCGAAAATATGAAATTGAAGTGGGAATGTTTGAATTTGAAGCAGGAGGTTGCAAATTTGAATGAGCTATAAATATCCTTTTTTTTAAAGGTGAATGACCATGGCATTACTTCCTTTTGTGATTTTAAGTAGGAAAAGCCATTGTCCCTTTTTTTCTTAGGGTGAACTGCGTCACTTTTACATCTTTTGCCTCAAAAGCTGGCTGCTCCTTTGATCTGCCCTAAGCATTGATGATGCTTACAAGGTTAGTTAGGGTGATCATGTCACCATTTGTAAAGGCAAACGCTTTATGCGGTTCTGCACTAAGCTGCTCTGAGTAATGGACTGCGTGGGTTATTGATAAGGGAGACTTCTGCCTCTGTCGTCTACTCGTGAGCGTAGATCTGGATTGGTGCACTATTTGAGTGGCTCTGTGTGCAACCCTTGGATTGCTTTTGATTCTGCATGGTATTGCTTAGGTAGCCTCTAGTGAGTGTAGTGCATATCTATTCTTAAAGGTATTAACAATGTATATGCTTTAAGAATGATATAAGGGTTTATTCAACCTTGGAATATAGCCTAGTCCTACTCTTTTAAGCTCGTGTTTTGATGGCGGTGCACTTCTGATGGTGGTGCATTGTCTCATCTCACTCTTTTCTAGTGCCAAAAAAGGGTAGAACATCCATATTTTCCTTCAATGTAAGACTACTATCTGTATATATTGGCTCGTAAGTGCAATATGCTATTGATTACGTGTATCTTTCTAAGTGAAGTGAGTTTTGCTATGACACCATTTATACAACTTCTGTAGAATACAATAGCCTATGATTTTTGTTTGATGATAATAAACATATATATATTCGTTTATATGTATTTGCTATTGTACTATTTTATTTTTCACATAATTAAATAAATATTTGTTGAATAAAATAAATAACATAGAATTCATATTCAAACAAATATTTTATTCAAACAAATATTTTATTACAAATTCAAATAGTACAAATTTGTGCACTCACTACATTTATACCTTTTTCAATTACAATACAATTTCAAATTACATCCCATTTTTCAATTTACAATTTACGCCTCACTACATATTCACTCAACGCTCGTATTTTTATCTTCAACTTTGTTCCAGCTTGAATTCAGCATCTGAGCTGTCTGCAAAATAAACATTAACGCTGTAAAATTGAAAAAGAAAATATTTTGCAGTGCAAATTAAAGTATGTGTTTTGAAAATGTTATTTGCCTCAGTTATTTGGGTTATTCGTCATCATTTCTTTTGAATTCATCATACATGAACAACTTGTGACATGCACAGTGTATCACTATACATGCCACAAGGCTGTGCACACCGATATACACTTGCGTGTTAAAACTACAGGAACAGGTGAGCACAAGGTCAAACCCGAGCCGAGGCTGGATTCAACACAGGTGCAAATACACACATGTACAAATCAAGTATAAATGGATACGACACATGTATTACACAATTACACATATATACATGCATATGTATGCATGTATATACATGAGTATGTATGCAACCAGAGAAAATTAACATGACTGCAACATGAGGACAATCAGACTGGAAATGCACATGAAAGAGAATAAAGCAACTGGAAATGTATGCAACCAGCATGAGCACTTGAAGTTCAAAGCCACAAACAAGATCACATGTCAATACAGACTCGTCATGAACGTCAACACAAAACAACACTCAACCAGACATGCAAAGACACACATGCATGCACATGTCATAACTCAGACCAGTGTGGATGTAATGTTCACTTGAAAAACTTCAAAGTGTAGACCTCAAGTGGTGAACAAGTGACAAACAACATGACAACATGTTGGAGAAACAGATCGAACCAGAAACAGACCAGTACCACCAGAATAACACAATGCAATAACTCCAACCAGAAACAAGTGTACATAAGACTTCAGACTGCAACAACACACATGTACACATGAAACAGAGGCCAGATACACCAGACTCAATACAACAAAGAGACTCGAGTACAACATAGCGCAGACATGAAGACCAAAAGCAGCTCAACAATCTTGTAACATGTTCAATGAAATGGACAGAAGCTCAACGACTCGAAGTCAGAAAACAATGCAAAGCAAACTGGACATGGAATTCCACATCAAACCAACATACATGAAACAGATTTACATGAAGACTCAAATCAGTTTGGTGACAAACAGTGCACAATAGAGCGTGATCAACTCAGACCATACATGAACACAACAGGCCAATGGGTCAAGACAAAATGAACAGTAGAGACTCAAGTGAAACAAGTCAGTGCATCATGAACCACTCGAACACACATACAACACATGCAACATGAAGTGCCAAATTCAGTCAACATAAAGACTTAAAAGACCATATGAATACATATAAAGGTCAATGACACTTGAACTCAACTAAATAACAAAGATGAACCAAACCAGACCAGAGGCAAGCTGTAGTTCAACTCGAAGTAACTCATGAAATGGCATATACAAGACTCAAAGCAACTGAAGTAACTCAAACCAAACAACCAGTACAACAAGATATATATGCAAAGACAACAAAATGGATTATACCATCAAAGCCGTGAGTTGGTGTTCAAAATCGTTATTAACAGTAGCAGTGCAAACGAGAAGTAGTGAGGAGAACGCAAAGCAAATCAAGTTGCAGCAGTAAAAAGAACAAATTCGAATGTATTCAAACAAAGTCAAATCCGATAACATGAATTGAACAAGTCAAAGTTGCAGAAATTATCTCAAAAATTAAAACACATAAGTCATAGGAACCAACGCAAAGCAAGTCGAGCAAATTCAAACATATTAGAAGATGAACAAGTCAAAATAATCACAAGTATTCAAGCAAGATCGAACGGCCAAACAAAATTAGTTGAAAAATTCAAATCGAAAATTAAGGGTTTCGTTCCCTATAAAATCCCAACATCATCATCGGCAAAAAATGTGGTTCGAGTTCAAGCAATTACCAGAGCAATAAATCATTAAACTCAAATCGAAGTCGAGTGTAATCAAAATCGAAAAGGGGATAAATTGCATACCATTTCTATCATTTGTGCTCGACAAAAATTGGAGTAACCACAAGCCAATCAAAGCCATGATCGATTGACAAAGCCGAGTTGAATTCATCACTCAATCAATCACAACATCAAGGCGGCGGCTTCAATTTCAAAACCCTAGATTTTGAAGAGGAACGAAAAAGAAATGAGGTGGCCATGAATACAAAATGGGGACGACCGAATACTCTATTGAAAGGGAAAAAGAAGACCGTCTCTTTTAATTATTATTTGGGCCGGCTTTAATTATATTTGGGCTTGAGTTATAAAAAAATAGGATTTTGTTTTCTTATTTTGGTTTAGTTTATTTTATTTGTAATTTCTTTTTAAATTCAAGTCAAACTCTAGTTGTGTAACTAGGTTACGAACTATGGTGGTGTAGTTCGAGAATTCGCAACTCTGTGGCTGAGTTGTGGCAGAGTTTTGAGCGTAGAGTTAGGTTAGTCATTAACGGGTGTCGCAAGTTTACGTGTGTAAGCGTCTGACTACTTAGTTTCTAGTAGAAACCTTGGGGGCAGCACGTAGGCAGGGTTTTGCCGAAGCTGGGTAAATTTGTGTGTGATCTCTTCTACATTATTATCTGTGATTGTTTTTATTTCCGCATTAATTTTTATTATTATTAGTATCACCCTATTCATCCCCCCTCTAGGGTGAAAACGATCCTACAAGTGGTATCAGAGCTAGGAACAACAGCCATTTTTAATTAAAAATTTGATTTTTTTTCTTTCAATTAAAATTTTGATTTTTTAAATGGCTTCTTTTAATAATGTTTTGTTGAGGTCAGTCCATAGTTAGACCACCCATGTTCAATGGTGAATATACTTATTGGAAAACTAGGATGAAATTTTTTCTGAAAACCATAGATGCATGGAATATTATTGAGATGGGATATAGGACACCAACTGTAGTGGTAGATAATCAAGAAGTTGAAAATTCGATGGATCAATGGACAGGTCTTGAAAATAAACTGCAATTTGCTAACGCTAAGTCTATGAATTCTATTACCTTCTCATTAGATCAAATTGAATTTAATCGTGTCTCACATTGTCTAACTGCGCAGGAAATTTGGCACACACTTGAAGTGACTCATGAAGGAACCTCCCAAGTCAAAGAATCTCGCCTTTCCATGCTAAGTAGAGAATACAAGAACTCACAATGGCAAAGGATGAAAGTGTCAAAGAAATATATGGACGACTTTCTAATCTCGTATATAAATCAAAAGCTCTCAGAAAACCATACACAGAATTGGAAATAGTCCGAAAATTCCTCAGAATTCTACCATGAAATTTTGAAGCAAAAGTCACTGCCAATCTGTGCAGTTAAAGCGCCCTGCTGCTCCATAGCGTTTGAGGTGCGAAAAGTTGTAGTGGAGATATATCGGGGATATAGCAGGATATAGCGAACGATTTTAAAAGAGGAATGATGAACATTCTACAGTAAAAAGAGGAATAAGTATTACTTATTATTTTCCACCAAGCAAAACAAGTTATAATAAAGTAAAGATAAACAAAGTTGACACTTAAAAAGTTAGAACTAGTTATAATAACCAACCGCGTATATCATTGTTACATCAACTTTGAAGTTACCATAAAACATAAAAGCAAGACATCAAGCAAAATGCTTATTTATAGGAAATAGGGATATATCGGGGCAACAAAATCGGGGATAAAGCGGATTATTGCTGCAATATCGGGGATAATAGCGGATCCGCTATATTGGGCCACTTTATAGGAATATCGTTGCCCCAAAAGTCTGCTACGGGATATATCGGGGATATATCGGGGCAATATCGAGGAATTGACTACACAGCTGCCAATCAAGAATCAAAAGATCTGAAACAAATCAAAGTTTAAGAACTCATCGGAAATCTCACCACTTATGAGCTAGAAATCAAATTCAAGGAAGAACGCAAAGGAGGTGATATGCGAAAGAAATCAATAGCTCTCAAAGGAACAACGGAAAGTGATGACGACGACGACGATGATGGAGCAGCTGAATTGGCACTGATAATAAAGAGATTCAAAAAGTGGAACCGCAAATACTGAAATTCAGCTCTAAATCAACAATTAAAGAACAGAATTGTCAAAATGCTAGACAACCCCGAAGAGCAGGAGATCATTTGTCACAACTGCAATAAACCTGGTCATATCAAGCCAAATTTCCCTTAGAATCAACTCAGCAAAGGAAAGAAACCAAAGAGGATAAGCTTTGCAACAACCTAGAATAAAAGTGATGAAGATGATGTGAAAGCACTCGCAGTGAGAGTGAAAAAGAAAATCCGTGTATTCGAGGAGATACAATTGACACCGATGATGACGAGCCAAGTGAGGTATCAAAACGTACTCAGAATTACTTATATATTTTCATGAGGTAAATGCCTATTTTGAAAGACTTAGGGAGAAGTACGCTAAAATTGAATCAAAAAGAGATAGTTTGATAGAACTAAATAAGTAGCTTGACAAATTGGTTAAAAACTATCGAAATAAGAGCCCTAAGTGTGATAAGTGTCCATCATTCGAAGAAGAAATTAAAAAATCAAAAATTAAAATTAAATCACTTGAAAATGAAATTCTGATTTTGAAAGAAAGTGAAAATACTAGGAGAGAAAATTCTATTAAAAAGTGCACTCTATTATTGAATGAAAATGAATCTCTCAAAACACAAGTCCAACATTTTTCTACAACTTTAGGAAGATTTTCCAAAGGAGAAAAATTGATAAATATGTTATTAGGGAAACAAACTGTTAATCCTATAAGATAAGGACTTAGGTATACTCAATCTGAACGTGTAAGAAGCGAAATTAATTAAGTCAATTCCACATGCACAAATTATGGAAAAATTGGACATAATCACAACAATTGCTGGTATAGACCCAAACGCGTGAAAACCATTCCAATTTGGGTTCCCAAAGGCACGAATGTAAAATTCCTTAAAATCAAACAAATCTGGGTGCTGAAAGGAACAAATATGGATTGTCTTTGGTCTACACAAATTTTTTTTTCAAAATCTTCTGTCACTAACAATCTTGGACCTATAAAAACAAATAGGTCACAAAAATCTTTTCTCGTGTAGGTATGGTGGCAGGCTAAGGAACAACAAGAGTGGTACCTGGATTCTGGCTGTTCCAGGCACATGACAAGTGGCAAATCAAAGTTTCCTTAGCCTAGAGAAGTACGAAGGTGGCAGAGTCACAATGGGCAACAACGAAAAATTATCGGTAAAGGTAAAATAGGTAACGGTACATTTATCTTGAACGATGTATTATATGTTGATAATCTGCACCATAATCTGATTTAAATCAGCCAGTTGTGTGAAAAGAAAATGAATGTTGATTATATAATCCAATTTTTGCAAAAATGTTGACCAATCTTCTTTTCATCCTTGAACTAGTTCATATAGATTTATTTGGACAAACGATATTGCAAGTTTAGGTGGTAAGAGATCTTGTATTGGTTGATGATTACTCTAGATACACATGGATATATTTGATTTTATCTCACTACTTCTAGACCTGACATTATGTTCACTGTGTGTTTACGTGCACGTTTTCAACCAAATCCAAAAGATTTTCATTTAAAAACTGTAAATAGGATCATAAGGTATTTGTTGCATACTCCATGGTTTGGTCTATTGTATCCAACTAACGAAAATTTGAGTTAAAAGTGTATTTAGATGCAGATTATGTTGAGACATTCATTAGTTGCATCACATTTGAAAAACAATATCTGCATATTTTTCATTTCAACTGATTTTCAATTGGCAGACATTTTTTTTAAACCCTTCCAGAAAATAGTTTTAGAAATTTGATTTTATATTTATTTTTGGATTTGATCTCAAATGAATACATTAACTAATTTGACTCCCTACTGATTATCGAAAAGATAAATAATAACTGAAAAGGTGATGAGTGTTGATATTAACCGTACATTTTGACTTGAGACGGTATATGTAGTAAATTTCTTCAAAAATTTAAACAGAATTTGTAATCACTTTGATTGGTAAAAAATTCCATGATCATCTCTATTTCTATCATATTTCTAACGACCATCACTCATCAAAATCCAATATAGTATGTCAAAATGTGGTATTTAAAACGGGAAATTATTCATATTTTTAAAAATTAATTAGCAATAAAATTATCCAAAGTATTCACTCTCATTTAAAAGTCCTCACGGTTATGCATGGGTGAATTACCTGGAATCTTTGATTATGTGCTTTCATGCTCATTTAAAAGTCCTCACGGTTATGCATGTATGGAACACATATCAAAATTGATTATTAAATAGACGAGTTGATTCTAATCCCATTTAAAAGTCCTTATGGTTATGCGTGGTTAGAAGATACTTGAAATTCATTTTTTTAAATTTGGGAATACTACTAATCTCATTTAAAAGTCCTAACGGTTATGCATGGTTAGTAAGTATTCAAATTCCTATCATAAATATACCACAAATAGATACAACTATATGGTTTTATATACCAACATCACCCCTATCACTCAAAAGTGGAATATGCGCCTAATAGAGTATTTATGATTTTTGTTTGATTTTTTATTGAAATTTAATATTTATACTCGATTAGGTATTAATGTTGTATTAATATCTATCACTTTATCTCTATTTTTTCTAACACTATTACTTTTTTGCTGATAACAAAAGGGGGAGAGAGAAGTTAAGATTTTGGCAAATAAGTCAAGTCATATTTTTTCATTTGCATATTCCCATCTAGGTTCATTTGCATATTTTTATTTATTTTCATGCATAGGTGAAGGGGGAGTTTGGTTGTAGGGGGAGCATTCAAATAGGGGGAGCAAATGGAATTCATGAAAATCAAATACATTTAATAGAGTCAAAATCTTAATATATGTTTGTTATCATCAAAAGAGGGAGATTGTAGAATACAATAGCCTATTATTTTTGTTTGATAATAATAAACATATATATTTATTTAAATGTATTTGTTATTGTACTATTTTATTTTTCACATAATTAAATAAATATTTGTTGAATAAAATAAATAACATAGAATTCATATTTAAACAAATATTTTATTACAAATTCAAATAGTACAAATTTGTGCTCTCACTACATTTATACATTTTTCAATTACAATACAATTTCAAATTACATCACATTTTTCAATTTACAATTTACACCTCACTACATATTCACTCAACACTCATATTTTTATCTTCAACTTTGTTCCAGCTTGAATTCAGACTCTGAGATGTCTGCAAAATAAACATTGACGCAGTAAAATTGAAAAAGAAAATATTTTGCAGTGCAAATTAAAGTGTGTGTTTTGAAAATGTTATTTGCCTCAGTTATTTGGGTTATTCGTCATCGTTTCTTTTGAATTCATCATACACGAACAACTTGTGACATGCATAGTGTATCACTATACATGCCACAAGGCCGTCCACACCGATATACACTTGCGTGTTAAAACTACAGGAACAAGTGAGCACAAGGTCAAACCGGAGACGAGGCTGGATTCAACACAGGTGCAAATACACACATGTACAAATCGAGTATAAGTGGATACGGCACATGTATTACACAATTACACATATATACATGCATATGTATGCATGTATATACATGAGTATGTATGCAACTGGAGAAAATTAACATGACTGCAACATGAGGACAATCAGACTGGAAATGCACATGAAAGAGAATAAAGCAACTGGACATGTATGCAACCAGCATGAGCACTTGAAGTTCAAAGCCACAAACAAGATCACATGTCAATACAGACCCGTCATGAACATCAACACAAAACAACACTCAACCAGACATGCAAAGACACACATGCAAGCACA
This sequence comes from Allium fistulosum, assembly GCA_030737815.1. Lineage (NCBI taxonomy): Eukaryota > Viridiplantae > Streptophyta > Magnoliopsida > Asparagales > Amaryllidaceae > Allium > Allium fistulosum. Next base: position 145,616,540 of record CM060908.1, on the reverse strand, counting down.
TGTCATTACCTAGACCAGTGTGGATGTAATGTTCACATGAACAACTTCAAAGTGCAGACCTCAAGTGGTGAACAAGTGACAAACAACATGACAACTTGTGGGAGAACCCGATCGAACAAGAAACATACCAGTACCACTAGAATAACACAATGCAACAACTCCAACTAGAAACAAGTGTACACAAGACTTCAAACTGCAACAACGCACACATGTACACATGAAACAGAGGCCAGACACACCAGACTCAATACAACAAAGAGACTCGAGTACAACATAGCCTAGACATGAAGACCAAAAGCAGCTCAACAATCATGTAACATGTTCAATGAAATGGACAGAAGCTCAACGACTTGAAGTCTGAAAACAATGTAAAGCAAACTGTACATGGAATTCCACATCAAACCAAGATACATGAAGGCTCGGATCAGTTTGGTGACAAACAGTGCACAGTAGAGCAGTGATCAACTCAGACCATATGTGAACACAACAGGCCAATGGGTCAAGACAAAATGAACAGTAGAGACTCAAGTGAAACAAGTTAGTGCAACATCAACCACTCGAACACACAGACAACACAATGCAACATGAAGTGCCAAATTCAGTCAACATGAAGACTTAAAAGACCACATGAATACATATGAAGGTCAATGACACTTGAACTCAACCAAACAATAAAGATGAACCAAACCAGACCAGAGGCAAGCTGTAGTTCAACTCGAAGTAACTCAGGAAACAGCATATACAAGACTCAAAGAAACTGAAGTAACTCATACTAGACCAGACCACAAGTACAACAAGATATATATGCAAAGACAACAAAGTGGGTTGTACCATCAAAGCCGTGAGTTGGTGTTCAAAATTGTTATTAGCAGTAGCAGTGCGAATGAGAACTAGTGAGGAGAATGCAAAGCAAATCAAGTTGTAGCAGTAAAAAGAACAAATTCGAATGTATTCAAACAAAGTCAAAGCCGATAACATGAATTGAACAAGTCGAAGTTGCAGAAATTATCTCAAAAACTAAAACACCAAAGTCATAGGAACCAACGAAAAGCAAGTCGAGCAAATTCAAATATATCAGAAGATGAACAAGTCAAAATAATCAAAAGTATTCAAGCAAAATTGAACGGCCAAACAAAATTAGTTGAAGAATTAAAATCGAAAATACGAACGAAAATTAAGGGTTTTGTTCCCAATAAAATCCCAACATCGTCGTCGACAAAAAAATGTGGTTCGAGTTCAAGCAATTACCAGAGCAATAAATCACTAAACTCGAATCGAAGTCGAGTGTAATCAAAATCAAAAAAGGGGATAAATTGCATACCATTTCTATCATTCGTGCTCGACAAAAATTGGAGCAACCGCAAGCCAACCAAAGCCAGGATCAATTGACAAAGCCGAGTTGAATTCATCACTCAATTGATCACAACATCAAGGCAGCGGCTTCAATTTCAAAACCCTAGATTTTGAAGAGGAACGAAAAAGAAACGAGGTGGCCACGAATACAAAAAGGGGACAGTTGAATACTCTAGTGAAAGGGAAAAAGAATATTATCTCTTTTAATTATTATTTTGGCTGGTTTTAATTATATTTTGGCTTGAGTTATAAAACAACAGGGTTTTGTTTTCTTATTTTGGTTTAGTTTATTTTATTTGTAATTTTTTTAAATTCAAGTTAAACTCTAGTGGTGTAACTAGGTTACGAACTACGGTGGTGTAGTTCGAGAATTTGCAACTCAGTGGCTGAGTTGTGGTAGGGTTTTGAGTGTAGAGTTAGGTTAGTCATTAGCGGGTGTCGCAAGTTTACGTATGTAAGTGTCTGACTACTTAATTTCTAGTTGAAACTTTGGCAGGGTTTTGCCGAAGCTGGGTAAATTTATGTGTGATCTCTTCTGCATTATTATCTGTGGTTGTTTTTATTTCCGCATTAATTTTTATTATTATTAGTATCACCCTATTCACCCTCCTCTAGGGTGAAAACGATCCTACAACTTCTTGTGTCACAGCGCAACATTAACGTTTTATTATTATTTAGGATTTTGTTTACGCTGTAGTTCTGTGTATTATTGTTGTAGACTGCCTATTGCATCCTGTGATCATATCTGGTTTTGGGCTCAGTATCATAATGTAATACTGGGATTAGGGGGATCGACACAGTTTGAATCTTTGTTATTGTCTTACAATTTCTGAGTGTGGTATTTTCTTGACTTCGCTTCATTCTTTTCCTTTCTTCCTTGTATCCATCTTTATTTGCGAGGGCATCCCGTTTTGATTTTGGTGCTTTCATCATATTGCATTTAGCATGATTCAGGAAATACGAGTGTAACACTTGCCCTCCAAGTCTATGGCGATCATAAATCGATGTTGACTTGTCTTCATTGGCCCTCGCATCCATCATTTCTGTATTCTCCTTTCTTACCTTTCACCAAAGGGATAAAGTCTTAATAGCCGTTTTACATTTAATGCTCTTGCGCACATGTTATCCCCTAAATCATTATCACTCACCCTCTTTGCTTTCTAGGTAAATCCATCCCAATATTTGCACTTATCATCTTTGTTATTTATTGGTTGACGTTTTGCAAGTTTCCTTTTTATTTCGGTTGTGTGACTAGCATTCAAATTAAGGTGTGTATATATGATTTTTTTGAACTTGTCATTTTGACGGTGTAATTAATGATACTTGTTCCCATTTTAACTTTAACATGTTGGTAGAAGGGCCCAATTTGGTTTTAATCCATGCCCTCACGTGGAGGAGTGGGTGGAGGAATGATGCCCATAGGTATTTTGGTGGTTTTACCAGAAGTATCAAGAAGGCCAAGATTCGATTGATGGAAACTTTGTAGGGCACGCGGGAGAAAGCCGTACTGAAGATTTATGCACTTGAGGACTCCTTGAATGAAATTCAGGGCAGGTCACCTTCTTCTCGGAAAAATTAAACAAGAGAACGCTAAAAGTAGGACGGGACAAGTCTTCTCACAGCAAGCTAAGGACGACTTCAGCCATTCTTATCCTGTGCTTGACCTGGGCTTCCCATGCAATGTCGCAAGCTTCAAGGTGGTTGTAGAAGAGCTAATGGGCCCTTGGATTAGTGCTTGCTATGACCCCCGAAGGTCTATCCCCATTAGTGGAGCCTTGCCTCTGACCACCTTTCCTCAACGTTGTTTAAGAGTGCATGCAAATGTGTAAAACATGTAATTGTGCATAGATCTTTAATGAGTATGGGCAGAACTGAGTAAACTTAAAAAGACCTTAATTTCTAATGTTTACCTAGGGAGCTTTAAGCGGTGTTTGGAATTATACTTGATTCGTAAGTTGCAGTACGTTCCATGTATTTTTTTTAGCTTTTTATGCAACTCATGAATCCCGAACCGAGCTTTTGACATGCGTCTTTTGCTGCATGCTTAGCGCGATATGCCGCCTCGTTCGAAGGCAGGTTCACGTTCGTGCGCTTGGCACGGTCTGCCTTGCTATTTGGAGGTAGATTGATATTTGACTGTAAAATCAGGTCATATATTTACAACCTTCATAATTCATGTGCATTGATTTTATGACCGGATCAAACTATCTAATATTCTTACATCCAATGTGGCTATGTTACCAAAATTAATAAAGACGGATTTTTATACTGGTTCGGGCCATCTAATATCCCTACGACCAGTTTAGCTGCGAAAGCCAGACTGCGTTTTATGCAGCTTCGTTTTGATAGCTGGTTCAGGTCGTCCAATATCCCTACGTCCAGCGTGATTATGCTAACAAAATTAGCATAGAAATTTTTTTTATACTAGTTCGGACCGTCTAATATCCCTACGTCTAGTTTGATTATTTTGCTATGTCAAAGAGATTAACACATAGAGATTTTTATACTGGTTCAGCCGGCTTATACTGTAACGCTCCACTCCGAGACCCACATTAGCAAAGAGTATTACAAGGTAATACCGTCTGCTAATACGGAGAATAGAGCTGGATAGGAGCGACCATCTATAGCCTTGTCTTAACTATCTACTGAATACGTCGATAAATGTAGCATATTTTTTTTTCATGCGGATCGACATATCCAATAAATATTTATATGATGTGTGATTTCTATTAACACGTTCGTTTATCTAATCACTTAATTCTCCTCCCTCTTCACTCGAAGTGCAAAATTGTGTGTTTTATATAGAAATTAAGTTGAAGAAAACGAGTTTTAGGAACGTTTCGAAATCGCTTTAGAAATTGCCTTTGAAATTCTCTTATTATAGAGTATATAATTTTTATATAAAAAAATAATATATAATAATAATTTCAAAAGCCCATTTAAACACATTATAATACCTGTGTATGAAATCCAGAAAGAAATATCAAGAAACATCGAAATAACGGAAATTACACTAAATATTATCCGTTTAAAACAAGCTACGACTCAATATTCGACAGCAGGTTTGAACAAGTTAACTGTCAAAATGACTTGAAATTCTGCAGAAATGTAGTTCAACATTCCTACTTCAATCTGCAAAAAGAATCATTCAAATCCGATTTGAAACGAAGAATCCGCGTCGTTTCAAAGTTGGAATAAAAACAAGGTTAAATCGCTGAATTCCAGCAGGCTGCGGGTTCAAGTTCATAACCATATAGGTTAAGCGATAATATGAGCATAAGGATAATGTGATAATATTCCCAAATGGGAAGGAACAATCTAAAGTGTATGATTACATCAAGTGATAATATGGTATCACTACACAAACATATAATCTCAAAGGAGATAAAATACCCATAAAGCGCTAAAAGTAGCGAGCCTCATATCATCGGCATTCATAAAACATCAAATATTCTTGTGTAATTAGATATAACAAAACATAATTGATGTTTTATGAATGCCGATGATATAAGGCTCGCTACTTTTAGCGCTTTATGGGTATTTTATCTCCTTTGAGATTATACGTTTGTGTAGTGATACCATATTATCACTTGATGTGATCATACACTTTAGATTGTTCCTTCCCATTTGGGAATATTATCACATTATCTTTATGCTCATATTATCGCTTATCCTTGTAAACTGATTTGTTTAAGCTAGAATTTGTTTAAGCTCAAAAATATTTATTGGATATGTCGATCCACATGAAAAAAAAAATGCTACATTTATCGACGTATTCAGTAGATAGTTAAGACGAGGCTATAGATGGTCGCTCCTATCCAGTTCTATTCTCTGTATTAGCAGATGGTATTACCTTGTTATACTCTTTGCTAATGTGGGTCTCAGAGTGGGGCGTTACAGATACCCCTGCATCCAGTTCATTTTGTTATTACTTTTCATAATAATTACAATGTTTATTAGATCAGCAATGTAAATCATACAAAGCAAGGTCTGAGGTGCTCTGAATTCCATGTTCTTGGAACTAGGTTGCCATTAGGCTTTGATAGTTGGTACGCTACGTTTGCCAGAACTTCTACTACGACTAATGGGCCTTTCCAATTTGGGCCTAATGGTCTATTTGTTGGATCTTTTGTGTTGGTCATTACCCCTCGCAGTACAAGATCCCTCTTGCAGAAGTTTCTCTCCTTGAGCCTAACATTATAGTTCTTTACCAGCCTTTGTCGGTATGTAGTATATACTACTGCCCCCTCATCTCTTCATTCCTAAATGAGCTCTAGGGCAACTTCCTTCATCTTTTGTTCTTCTTAGCCATGTAGATATTCTTTTATGTGATAGGACATCCACTTCAACAGGGAGTTTGATTACATATCCATAGGTTAGCGAAAAATGAGTATGGCCCGTTGGGGATCTAGTCAAGGTTCGGTAGGCCCATAATACTAGAGATAGCTCTTCCATCCAATTTCTCTTAGCTTTCTACATTCTTTTCTTAAGTGGCTTCTTAATGATTTTGTTTGCAGCTTTAACCTATCCATTCACTTGTGGGTGTGCAACGAAGGAAAAACTCTTAATTATGCCATTCTTTT